>BSBM01000556.1:5470000-7870000 GCA_027924585.1 Larix kaempferi
GCCAAGAGTTATGATGGTTAGTTGTATTGGGGACTAGGGATTGCAGTGACTAGGGTATAATGGTCAAGGGTTTGGGGATTGAGATATGGGGGTCATGGATTTATGGTTACAAGGATGAATATTTACATGTACATGAGGATAATGCGAGTTAGTGGTTTTGTGTAATAATATATCTCCTAAACCTTGTGGTGAAGGAGAGAAGAGAGGGGTGAGCGAGGGGGGGAGAGATTGGGTAGAGTGGAAAAGAGGGGGGGGGGTTGGGTGGGTAGGAAAAGAGGGGGGGGTTGGGTGGGTAGGAAGATAAGAGGGGGGGCATTATAGAGAGGGGGGGGGGGGTTAGGGAGACATAGATACAAATTAAGGTGTAAAACATAATGTGTGTGCACTATAATGTGTGTGCTCTATAATGCGTGTGCGCACACAACACCGCGTGTGCACTATAATGTGTGCGCGCTATAATGCGTGTGCGCACACAACACTGCGTGCGCACATTTGCATGCATGCGTGTCTGGATTCAAATTGTTTTTGGCACCTTTGAAGGTTTGGTATTAGCTTCGGATTTCCAAACCTTGAGTCTCGATTTGATTTATGGCAGAACACACCAATTTATGTAACTTCATGTTTTTCACGCTTAGTTCTGCATATGCTCCATTGTGCACTACTGATGAAATTGCACACAGTTGTCGAGCTCTGTGTGCAGATTCTAACTATATATTTTTTTAATAGATCTATTATTGTTTTCTATTTTTAATTCATTTTTAACTACACTCATGTTAAATTTGTAAAAAAAACAGGTCATTTATTTGGCCTATAACTTTTGATTGGCTTACGTATTTCGAGAACGGAAAAGAACCCGCAAAAAAATACAAGAATACCTACACGCTAAATTTTTTTTTGATTATGTTCAGACCATGATATGGTGGGACAACACTTGACCATGTCGTTTTAAGGCTTCACTAACTTTAATATTTTAAAAAATATATAAAATTAACTTTTAAAATTTTGAAAAAATAGCCCTGCACAAGATTCGTCTGTTTCCTATGCCTCTACTTATTTTTTTCCTCATAAATTTACAATTTACATAACAAACCGGTGGACCAACACAAACATATGCATTATGTTTTAGAGAAAAAATAACGTACCAATCGTAAAATAATGACATTTTGGGGTGGTTATACCACTTTTACATAAATAAAAGTTATATATTCCGGAAAGTGATCCGTTTTTCTACGTTTCATTTGTTTACACCTAATGCTAAAAACTTTTGTAGGTACCTCTAATAATTCATTTTAATGATAAAATTTTTGTTTTTCCAGCATGCCATTGCAACAAACATGTCATAAGTGGGTATCATTACCTTACACCAACCCATATACAAATTCTATAGTTTTCATTGAAATTGAGATTATATATATATTTATGAAAATATATATATTAAAATAGTACAAACATGCACAAAATATTTATGAAATATACATGAAACACTACCCATCTATGTACGTGTGCATTGTAAAAAAATATCAAAGTTGAATAATTAATTATGAAGAAATTGGAGTCCCCCACCAAACTTGTTTTTTCATTTAAAAAGAAAAGAAGAGGTAACCATATTTATGTTTGTACATGTATGCACATGTACATAACAATCATATATATATCATGTATGGAAACAAGACAATTAGTTTATCATATGTCTTTGGCAATGTTAAAAAAATGCATTTCAATCTTACTGTCACAATTTGTCTTGTCATGTAGAAAACATATTCTTTTCTTATTTGTTCATAGATAGACTTGTCATGCCATTCTATTCATGGATTTGATGCGCTTTTTTGTAACTCGGTTTTCATATAAAACTTATTACTTTTGTGAAATGGCCATGTGCTATGGCTACATTGTTTCTCATGTATGTAAGTTTCCTACTAGCAACTTTGTTTGTCTATTGTACATTGGTGTTCATTTTTTACACATACGTAAGGCATATGTATGCAATTTTTGAATTTTTTCATTGAAATCATATATATATATATATATATATATATATTCACAAAATACTTTAAAACATAGTTAAAAAATATGCGAAGCACTACTAGGATCTATGTGACTGTGCATTGTAGAAAAATTATGTCAAAATAAAATAGTTAATGATGAAAAAATTGGAATCCCCCCACCAAAAAATATTCATTAAACAAATGAAATAGTAAGCAAGAAGATATAGATAATGTATGGCAACTGGACAATTAGCTTATAGGTGTCTTTGGCAATGTTAAAAAAGGTATTTCATTCACATCTTGTATGCCCTTTCTTATTTGCTAATAACTAAATTTCTTGTTTCATTCCATTCATGGACTTGATGTCTTTTGTAGCTTAGTTTGCATATAAAACTTATTTTTCTTAAGGTGAAACGGTGATGTGATAATGCTATGGTGCTACTCATGTATATAAGGTTCTAGTTGGAACTTTGTTTATCTATCGTAAATTGGTGTTCGTTTACACATATGTTAGGAATATGTATCCAAGTTCTTGAATTTTCCATTGAAATTAGGATTATATTTGTACATATTTAAATCAAATATTAAAAAAACACAAAATTTGCCAAAATATTCATGAAAATACATGAAGCATTACTAAAATCTATTTATTTTTGTATTTTAAAAATTATGTCAAAATTTGATCGGTTAACGATGAAAATAATTGGTGCCCCTACCAAACTGATTCATCATTATATAGTGAAAATAGTAACCTAGATTCATGTTTTACTTGTGTGTGTATGTGGATAACAAGCATATATAATTCATGTATGGAAATTAAAGAATTAGCAAGTATCACATGTCTTGGCAATGTTAAGAAATCAATTTCATAGCTAGGTTTTGAATACCAAAAGGCAATAACCTTTAAAAAAGCAGATTGTGATATTTTATCATGTACAAAACCCTTGTTGTCATGGAATTACTTGATTATATTAGGAAAAAATATGCTAAGGATAAGTCCATTTATAAAATGCATGCAAATTACAAGTATAAGTAGTTCATATATGGAAAAAATAGAATTAGTTTATCAAATGTGTTTAGCATTATGTGAGCATGTAACTTATATCTAGGTTTTCAATATCAAACCATAAGAATTCCAAAACAAATCTTGGATACTTTGTCTTTCAAGTTTGATATGTACTATAAATATTGTATAAATATTATTTACCTACTCCTTTGTAGTTATTAAAGGCTACAACCTTTGTTGTGGAGAAGCTTCCATGTCGCATCTATGTTCAATGATGAAACACTATTCTTCCTTCACCTTGTATTCTCAATTCCTTGTAAGTATCATAATGTCATTGTTCTCATTAGCATTTATGAACACTTGGCCATTTCGAATATTACCGTTGTTATGAAATAGTTTTGTTAGATAAATGTTGTATTTGAATATAATTTCTT
Source organism: Larix kaempferi (assembly GCA_027924585.1). Classification (NCBI taxonomy): domain Eukaryota; kingdom Viridiplantae; phylum Streptophyta; class Pinopsida; order Pinales; family Pinaceae; genus Larix; species Larix kaempferi. The sequence goes on from BSBM01000556.1 coordinate 5,473,426, forward strand.
ATACTTTCTTTATCCAATCATGTTGTAGCAATTTTTATTTTTTTTATGTAGAAATCATTTGTATTTGCTTATTTTCTCAAAGCTAAATTTTCCCATTCCATTCATGGACTTGATGTGCTTCTTCCAGTGAAATCCACATACAAAACTTATTGTTTCTAAAGGGAAATGAACATGGTCTAATGCTATGGTATTGGTCTTTTGCATAAGCTTCCTACTTGGAACTTTGTTAATATATTGTACATTGGCTTTAATTTTTGACACATATGTAAGGCACATGTTTGCAATTTCTAGAGTTTTCCATTGAACATGAGCATATATTTGTATATACTAGAGTTTCTTAGTTCATCAGATTATGTTACCTATTTATTTAGTTTGTTTTCCTTGTTCATATATGCCCATAATCTATAATACTAATTGCCATAGCAACCTAGAATCTAGAAGGGGTAGTGATGTCCTCACTGACATATCACTGAACATATGCAATCTATGAGTTGTATTTGACAGTTTGATTATCCATGAGTTTTTAATGATGTATTTTTTAATTAATGCAATAAAATACCTAAGAATCTATCTAAGGAGGCAACCAATGAGAAGGGGCCATGTGTATCCACTAGGAAGAGGTGAGGGGTTATGGGATTGGTATCCATGCTGCCACATGTCCAATTGTGAACCCATTTGACTCCCCATGCAAACATTAATGCAACTATAAGAGGGTGGGTGAGGAAACCAGAACCATGAATTCGATGGAGTATGGGGAAACCTGCGAATCCGTATGAAGGGTATGGCCCTATGTTTTTCTTGTCCTTTAAGCCACTCCATGCCTGGGAATTCGCTTATCTGTTTGATAGCCATTTTTTACCAACAACCCAAGTCATTCATGCACACACAGAGCCCAACCATGAGAAAACAAGAGAAAATCATATTTTTTGTGTGAGCTGAATGTACAGATCTGAATGTGAAAAGGAAACCATGTGTAAGGCTGAAACTGGTTGGGATATCCATAGATCTGTTCATGGGATGAATTGCAAAGCTTGAACGGCAGATAGAACCCATGGGAGCACTTAGAACTGTTTTGAAGAAGGACAAACTGAAGGGAAGAGCTTAGGTCGTGGCCCTGTGAAGAATTAGCTTGGATAATAGAGAAAAGGTCAACTTAGGGTTGGATTTGATTGATAAAGCTAGTGGAGGCTGAAATATAATGAAGAAAAGCAGTTGTACCTTTCTATGCATACCATGAATATCACTGGAGAGAAGGGGCCTTCAGGGACTATGCAATAGAGAAGAGGGCCTTCCTTGTGTTGGGTGAGGTAGGTAATGTGGGTTCCTTGATTGCTGGGTGATCTGAGATGCCTGTATCTCTTTGGTTGAGCTCAATAGCTTAAACAACATCCTCCTTGTTCCCTGGATTGATTGATAAACCCAACTGTAGGTTTCCTTAGCATTGGGATGAGACCTCGACTATAAGCGAGTCCGTTATCCCTCCTTAGTGGATACACATCCCATCTCGGGAGTGGTCTCTCAGCTGAAAGAGTACAAGATAGACATAGAACTAATGTTGGGTGGAAAGTTGTCCTCACTTAGCCAGTTGCTTGGGGCAACTTCAGTTCCAAAAGATAAGTGTTTCTATGTGTTAAATGATGTTAATTCATGTGTTATAAATGTTTGTTAAGTTATGATTTTCACGCTCTAAACTAATGAATGGATGACTCCATGAACTTTCTCATTAGGAATCCATGTATAAGATTGAACATAATATTGAATGCATGTTGGAATACAACATTATTTACATGAATGATATGCATGGCTAACCCCTGCAGGTTGTTGATATGTTAACTAGCTTAGTTCATTATGTGTGTTTATTATGCATTGTATTCGTCCTTCAAAGGGATGACTTGAATTCACTTGGTGTTGGGGAAGGAAGGGGACAACCCCTGATGTGTTTCAGAGCCCCTCTGTAAGTGAAGTGAAGGGAGAAGTCATTAAAGGAAGGAGGCAGAGTCCCTTCCATAGGGATAAGGTTACTTAGGTAGGTTTATGAAAATAAATTCAGTTGGGAAATTGGAATGGTTGGAGTGCTCAGATGGGGTGGGGATTGCACCATTGGATATATGTCTCCAAGATATTTCCAATAGTACCAACATTGTCCCATTTGGACCAAGGATGAGGGATTTATGCCCATCAAAAGTTTTCTCTGGAAGCTGCTGGAGTAGGGGTCTATGGCCCTGATCCTTCCGCATCCACAAGGACCTTTCCGCATCCGCAAGGACCTTTCCGCATCCGCAATGCGGAATGCAGAATGCGGATTACGGGAGGTAAAATTCCTCGAAATTGAAATATGGAGTTCCGCATTTCCGCACCCATAATGCGGAATGAAAAATGCGGGTTGCAGGAGGAAAATATTGTCGGAATTGGAGGAATCCGACTTCCGAGTTCTGCATGCATATTGCGTAACTATGAAAGTTGGACGGACATATTTTCGATGCCGGAAATGGATTTTGACTTCCGACTTCCACATTACAGATTGCGGAAGTCGGAAGCGTGATTTCGATATAGAGTCAGTTTTGGCCTTCCGATTTCTGAGTCCCGCATGCATACTGCAGAATGCGAAAGGGAGGACTGCGGATCACAATGGTGGATTGCGGATCCGAACCCATTGCGTCTATGTGTGGAATTGGGAGAATTTAGAAGAAAAAAAAGAAACAGAGGGTCTCCTATGGCCTCTGAAGGCTACTAAGGAGGTGTGGGAGCGTGACAAAGTGGTATTAGAGCTTCAGTTGCAGCACTGGGATTTGTAAGGGTCGAGTCGTGCATGAAATTACGGTCAAGAAATGCACCCATGGCATGATTTGGATAATGTTTATTGATTGACCAATGAGTAATTCTAGATTTGAATGGATATGTTAGGGTTTATTTACATGCTTGTAATGTCTAATAGATTCCTTTGTTATGTACAGTGACAGCAGCAGCAGTAATTTGAATTGTATAGCAAGTCAGTGCATAGAAAGGTGGGAAATGGTTACCTTCAACGATGCACAGGATCCGTTTGAGCCAGAGGACGATGTGCTGGGTGATAACGTGCAAGCGGCACATACATAGGTTGAGTCTGATGGAAGAAGGGCACAAGTGACGCCCCCAAACTTGGTCAAGACCATGGTAAGATTCAACGAGCGGTTGATGAAAGCACAGGAAGAGAAACACCAGCTCAATGCTACCATCTTGCAGAGCCTCACAGACGTGCATTAGAGAATAAATGGTGGGTCTAACCCAAGCAATGAAGGCCGAGAGGAAAGAAATGCAGAAATTCACTCCAGGGTTGTTCTAGGAGAAGAACACCAAGCCCTACAAGGGATTCTGTGAACAGAAAAAATAGAACGCCCTCTCCTAGGTTTTCCTCCAGCAGGTCAAATGACTCCCAAGGTTCCTAAGGAAGCCCAAGACATACTTCCAGCGGGAGTAAGAGAAGAAAGAAGCACAGAGGTATCCCACAGGGTGAATTTAGGAAGGCAAAGCCTCCCACAGGGTGAATTTAGGAAGGCAAGGCCTCCCACTTTTCATGGTGAAATCAAAGAAGGTCAAGAAGCAAAGGCATGGCTTATTGGAATTAAAAAGTACTTCATAATGCATGATTATTCAGAGAATGAAAAGGCTAGGGTTTCCATCTATAAACTTAGTGGTAGAGCTTCAATTTGGTGGGAACACCTCATGCAAGTGAAAGGAATCAGTGAAAGAAGAATAAAATGGGAAAGGTTTAAAAGATACTTCCAGGAGAAATACCTATTAGCTAGGTATTATGATAGCAAAAGAAAAGAGTTCAATGAACTCAGATTAGGGAAGAATACCATGGATGAGCATGTCCACAATTTTCTAGAGTTGTTGAGGTATGTAGATTACATCAAGGATGAAAGAGTGAAAATACAATGTTTCCTTGGTAGTCTACCACATAATTATAGATATAGGATAGAGTTTGTAAATCCACCAAGCTTGGATGAAGCCATTAGAATGGCAGAGCATTGCTATGAGCAGAGTAAAGGTAAAACAGAGATGCAGCTAGCAGGGAAAGGTAAGCCCAGAGGAAGGTTTGAACAAAATAAAAGTGAATTCAAACCACGATTCAGAAATCATCCCAGAATATTTCCACTACACCAACAAGCAAGAAGAGAATTCAAGCTAGCTGTAGTAGCATAAAAGACACAAAAGGGCCACTCGAATGTTGGGGATGCAAAAGAAACCATGTCACGTCCCCTCCCATCATACCAGTGTGATGGAGAGGATCGTGATGCTAAAACCGGGCATCTAGCCCAATGAGCTTACTAAATATGCATTCACATAATATAAAAGAGCATATGGACATGTATAATTATAAGAAAACACAGCAGAAGTAATTTCAACAACACACCCATCATATATTCACGATATTCATGAAATAAATAAATGCAAAGTTAACACAAGAGAGTACTTATCTTATAACAAAGTAGTCCCAAGCAACCAGCTATGCATCTGCAGCGTTCCACCCAACCATAGGCCAGTTGTGCTTATCAACCTCTTGATACAACTGCCACCCCCCGAGCTGGGCATGATTTATACAAGGGACCAGGGAACAACAGACTCACACATAGCCAAGCATACACCAAGATGAGCCAAGCCAAACTACAATTGGGTTTATTAGGCTGCTAGGAAATGGAAAGGAAGAATTGCTAAGCTAGTGAGCTCAAGCACAAAGCCAGGGATACCTCTACAAGATCTATCTAACTTGGCCCCCACAATACCTACACACCCAACACAAGGAAGAATTCTCTTCACTGCTACACAATCCCTCAAGGCATACCTTCCTCTCTAGTTCTCTCAGGGTGTGCATAGAAAAGTAGCCAAAGCCCTCTTGATCTTCTTGAGAGGTTACTCCCTTCACTAGGTTTATCAAGCCAATTCTGTCCACTACCACTCCAAGTTTCTTGCTCACAGATTCAAACCAAGACAAGGATGCACATAATAGCTGAACCACAATTATTGGGCATAATAAAACATTTTTACAGTGAGATGCCCAAAGATGGGGTTTCTACCAGTCTAGAAAAACGTGGGAAGAACCAAAAACAAAATGGCAATTGGGGATTCAACCCTGGAGAGAAAAAACCATTTTCAGAAAAATTCCCATGGGTATTTTGGGGCAAAAACGACCTCTATAAACCCCCAAAATGTGACTCCCTTTCTCCCAGCTACTGTGCAACACAAAAACGAGCTCCCAGCTATGGAAAATGCAGGAAATTGGTGAAAAACGTGATGAAGGAAAGACCCAGTAGTTCAGACTGCGTGAGAGAGGAAAAACTATGGGTTCAGAATGGCTTTGGGCACCATTTCATGGGTGTTTTCTTGCCCAAGGAGACAACATACGATTTCCCAGGTTGATGGCTTTCCCATACATGAAATTGGCTACCATACCTCTTCATTCCCAAGGCATTAACTGCCTCAACCAATTTCTGGAAGAATTAAATGATTGGGTCCATAACCCAAAATGGGTAGTTGGTGGTTTATGTGTTTTCTCATTGACACATGGATTAACACCATTGGCTCAAGGGTTTGAATAATTTTCCTCCCTATTCCTTGTAGAAATCATGCCCCCATCTCTTTGTTGCATTGCATAGCTAATTGTGGGTTTTTCATTAAAATTCGTATTTTACATGATGCCTTAATTTACATTGTGCCTATCTAGCACAAGAACCATCGGCATCTATTTTTAATTTTCGATACATAAAATGCTAAATCAATGGTGGGGCCTTGGCCTTGAGCTCCTCACCATGATTAGATAACAATATTTGCATCATTTACGATCTAATGCAAAAAAAGGGGGTCAAAATGGGGACGTGACATTCCCCTCCCCTTACATTAGCACTGTCCTCAATGCTCATCAAAATTGAACAAAAATGGATATGCCACCCTCATGGCATCCTCCAGCTTCCATGTAGCCTCATCAGGACCGTAGTGCTTCCATTGCACCTTTACCTGTCCGATGGCTCGGTTCCAGAGCAATGTTACCTTCTTGTCTAGGTTGCGCAATGGATCGGTTTGGAATTCTCCCTCGGGTTCCACCTGGATCACATCCCAATTAATCACATGGTTAGGATCATGTACATATTTCTTAAGCAAAGAGACATGAAAAACATTATGAGCTTTAGTGCTAGCAGGTAATGCAAGTCTATATGCAATTGGCCCTATTCTTTCAAGCACTTCAAATGGTCGTGTATCTTAGAGTGAGATCAAGGAAGAGTTCCTTGAAGCTTGGGAGTTGTGCCAAGCTATCAGGACCGTAGTGCTTCCATTGCACCTTTACCTGTCCGATGGCTCGGTTCCAGAGCAATGTTACCTTCTTGTCTAGGTTGCGCAATGGATCGGTTTGGAATTCTCTCTCGGGTTCCACCTGGATCACATCCCAATTAATCACATGGTTAGGATCATGTACATATTTCTTAAGCAAAGAGACATGAAAAACATTATGAGCTTTAGTGCTAGCAGGTAATGCAAGTCTATATGCAACTGGCCCTATTCTTTCAAGCACTTCAAATGGCCCACAATATCTAGGTGATAGCTTGACACAACTCCCAAGCTTTAAGGAACTCTTCCTTGATCTCACTCTAAGATACACATGATCCCCAACACTGAATTCTCTATGGATCCTATGCTTATCTACATAGCTTTTGTGTCTACCCTGGGCTGCTTTTAAATTCTGTCTGATCTTGGCAACCTCTTGTTCCATTTCCTTAAGCAATTCTAGCCCAAGTACAATTCTGTTCACTAGATTGTCCCAAGTCACTGGTGTCCTACACCTTCTGCCATACAAAGCCTCATATGGACTCATTCCCAATGATTCTTGCTGCCCATTATTATATGTAAACTCTACCATGTGTAGATAATCCTCCCACTTGGATGGCTTGTCCATTACATACATGTGAAGCATGTCTTCAAGCACCTGATTTACTCTTTTTGTTTGCTCGTCTGTTTGAGGATGGTACGCGGTGCTAAAGTTCAACTGTGTACCCAAATCTGCACATACATCTTTCCAAAAGTTAGAAGTGATCTTGGTATCCCTGTCAGAAATTATTGCCTTAGGCAACCCATGTAATCTGAAAATTTCCTTCATGAAAATATTTGCAATGGCATCGGCTTTATGTGTGGACTTAACTGGTATGAAATGTGCTGCCTTTGTTAACTTGTCCACCACAACCATGATGGAATCATGTTGTCTCACAGTCATTGGCAATCCTGTAATAAAATCCATGGAAATTATGTCCCATTTCCATTCTGGAATTGGCACTGGGTGCAATAAACCCGCGGGGTGTTGGTGTTCCACCTTCACCTGCTGACATTTCATGCACTTAGAAATGTATTCAGCGACATCCTTCTTCATCCTTGGCCAGAAATAATATTTTCTTGCTATAGCAATTGTTTTCTGATATCCTGGGTGACCAGAGTATGGAGCTTTATGGATTTCATCCATAACAATCCTCCTCAAATCTGCCGCATTTGGAATATAGACTCTATTCTTATAAGTAAGGACTCTGTCTCCTTCCAAACGATAGCCTTCATACTTCTTTCCAAGGTCTTGCTGCTGCAATTTGTCCTTTATCTGTACGTACACTTCATCCTCAACAATATGGTTAACAATCTGCTGCTTCAAATCTGGTTGGCAAGTACTAAGTGCTACCACATGCATTTCATGTACCTTCCTGCTGAGTGCATCAGCCACTTTGTTTTCTTTCCCTTTTATGTGTTTGATTTCAAAATCAAATTCACACAAAAATTCCAACCATCTAGCTTGCCTAGCATTTAAAGTTGGCTGATCAAACAAGTATTTCAGACCACAATGGTCTGTCCTTAACTCAAATTTTCTTCCCATTAAGTAATGCCTCCACATCTTTAAAGCATGTACTATGGCTGCAAGTTCTATATCATGAGTAGCATAGTTCTTCTCATGCTCCTTCAAATTTCTTGACTCATATCATATCACGTGGTTGTCTTGCATAAGAACTCCTCCAAGTCCTTGATTGCATGCATCGGTACACACCACAAAGTTGTTTTCTGGGTCTGTAATTTTCAAAATTGGTGCACTTGTAAGAAGATTCTTCAACCGTTGAAAACTTTCCTCACATCTTGGTGACCATTCAAACTTTATCCCCTTCTTTTGCAAAGAAGTGATCGGGTTTGCAACCTTGGAGAATCCTTCGATAAACCTCCTGTAGTAACCAGCAAGGCCCATAAAAGATCTCACATCAGTCACATTCCTTGGAGTTGGCCAATTCATAATGGTTTCAATCTTCTCAGGGTCTACAGATATTCCTTCATCGGAGATGATGTGACCCAAATAATGAATTCTATCTTTATAAAAGTCACATTTGCTCAACTTTGCATATAGCTTATGCTCCCTTAGTAATTGCATTGTCATTCTCAAATGTTCTTCATGCTCTTCTTCATTCTTAGAATAGATGAGAATGTCGTCTAGGAATACAAGAACAAACTTGTCCAAATACTTGCTAAAAACATTATTCATGAGACACATGAATGTAGCTGGTGCATTTGTGAGACCGAATGGTACCACTACAAACTCATAGTGTCCATATCTCATTCTAAAAGCTGTCTTATGAATATCTTCTTCTTTGATTCTTACCTGATGGTAACCAGACCTCAAGTCAATCTTTGAAAATACCTTTGCTCCTCTCATTTGGTCAAAATGGTCATCAATTCGGGGCAATGGGTATTTGTTATTCACAGTGACTTTGTTCAACTGCCTGTAGTCAATACATAACCTGAGTGTTCCATCTTTCTTTTTCACAAATAGAACAGGTGCTCCCCACGGGGACACACTTGGCCTAATATATTTCTTTTCTAGTAACTCTTGTAATTGCATTTTCAATTCTAGCAATTCCGGTGTACTCATCCTATAGGGTGTCTTAGACACTGGTGCCACTCTTGGCACAAGTTCAATTGTAAATTCAATGTCTCTCTTTGGAGGGAGTCCTGGAATCTCATCAAGAAAAACATCCCTGAATTCTTGCAATACATGATAGTCCTCCAATTTATGAGTTTTATTCTCTGCTGACTCTAAAATGTGGGCTGCATACAATTGACATCCCTTCCTACAGAACTTCTTCAGCTGCATGGCTGTAACCTGTCTAACAGAAGTCACCTTTGGAATGCCTTTTACAACCCTCGGGTTTCCTTCTTCGTCCATGCATTCAAATTTCTTATTGTAGCAGTCAAGTTTAACCCTGTGTGCTTCTAACCAATCCATTCCAATGAGAATATCATAGAAACCCATTGGTAAAACATTCAGATTTGCGTAAGTGAATAGCCCATCCATCTCTAATGGACATTTCTCTACAATTTCACTAACTTTTATCTTGGTTCCAGTGGCTAGTTGAACTAACCATGATTTACTATGCTTTAATTTCTTGAAAGCACAAATCTCAACAATTCTAGGAGTGACATAACTGTGAGTAGATCCAGGATCAATCAAAATAGAAACAGATTGCTTAGCAATCTTACCTTCAACTTCAACCACAGTTGACTGATGATCTACCTGGTGGTCATCTAGTGCTGCATAGATTCTAGGGATTGTCCTCGCCACTTGACTCACAGTTTCAGCCCCTTGGATGTTGTGGACTTGATTTGCATACCCATCCCGATGTGGATAGTTCCTAAGCATGTGGTCTCCTCCACAACCCCAACATTGAATTGGTTCTCTTGGCTCCTTTGGATCTCTTGGCTTGTCTCCCATCATCCTAGTTGGATTAGTCATAACCTGTGATGGCTGCCTTTGCTAATTCCGGAATTGAGGAGGCTTGAACCCCTTCTTCCTTTGATCAAACTTTTCATTTTTCTTATCCTTCCATGCCTTATGGAATTCTGGTTTGCTTCTATTTTGATCAAAGCAATACTTGGCCTTTATTATGGCCTCCTCTAGAGTTCGAGGTTCATCAAACTCAATTCTATCTTTATATGACTGGGGCATTCCACTTAGGAAACACTGAATTTTCACCTTATCATCTCGAATATACCTAACATACCTCAGCATCTCCAAGAACTTGTTTGCATATTCTTCCATGGTCAATTGTCCCAATCTCAGCTCATGGAACTCTTTGATCTTATCATCATAGTACTTGTCAGAGAGGCACTTCTGCTTGAAGTATTTCTTGAACTGCTTCCACACAATCTTCCTTTCATTGATCTTCTTCACTTACCTGATGTGTTCCCACCATATAGATGCTCTTCCATTCAAGTTGAATATGGCTACCCTTGCCTTCATATTCCCAGAGTAGTCTTGGACTTGAAAATATTTTCTCATCCCAAGAAGCCAAGCTTCAGCTTCTTGACCAAATTTTACCTCTCCATCAAATGTAGGAGGTTTTGCCTTCTTAAATTCCCCATGTGAATTGTTCTTGTAGTGCTTCTTCCTCTTACTCCTGTGAGATGAAGAGCTTGAACCCTCAATGGATTCTTCAGAGTCAGATGATTCATTAGAAGAGTTTTCTAGAGTATATGTTCTGTCTGTAGAAACTCTTCTTGGGCTACTGGCCCTCTTATGGGAATTCCTTCTAGAACTACTCCCACCCCTTTCTGGATTTGATGTCTAATGCCCAGAGTTTATTTGCCTTTGGATGTCTTTCAAACTCTGTAGCATGGTTGCATTCAACTGATTTTGTTCTTCTTGAGCTTTAGTCATCCTTTCATTATCTTCTCTACAACTTTGCAACTCCACCCTTAGGCTTCTCATGGTGGCTGCAATACCTGGAGGAGTCTCTTGATTTCTTCTCCCATTAGATTCTGTTTCAACATTTTCAACATGTATGTTCTCCCCCATGGCATCTGTCTCAGGCTCATAGGGATCCTGTGCATCATCCATGATGTTGATTTTCTTAGCCCAACCAAGATCCAAAACTTTCCAACTGTACTATCTAGAGTGCTACCCTGATGTAATTGTGATTCTGCAAAATGTGTTCATCAACACAATTGTTAGCTGCATTATATTTTCAGAAATTCATAAATTACTTTCATGCACGTGGGAAAATATTATATTGACAATTTGTCAAATCATAGAATTTTCTCACAATCAACGACATATGAGGGGGACGACGGGGGTCAAGGGGGCTTGCCCCCTTACAATCTGGCGCATAAGTTCCATGAAATTTTTTCCATTTGCGGCACCTGAAAATCTCCCTGAAAAATGGCTGAAATTCCATGTTTCGGAGAAACTTGTGGAGTTCTTCCGCAATTCTGGAGTTCTTCCACAGTTACGGGGCGATTTGCTGAATCCTTCCGTAGTTGTGGAGTGATTTGCCGAATCCTTCCGAAATTGCTGGACGATTTGCCAAGTCCTTCCGAAATTGCAGGACGATTTGCCGAGTCCTTCCGCAATTGCGGGACGATTTTCCAAGTCCTTCCGCAATTGCGGGACGATTTGCCGAATCCTTCCAAAATTGTGGGACGATTTGCCGAGTCCTTCCGCAATTGCGGGACGATTTGCCGAGTCCTCCCGCAATTGCGGGACGATTCGCGGAATCCTTCCGCAGTTTTCGGGTCCACTTGCTGAACTCTTCCGCATTGCGGAACAACTCACGGAATCCTTCCACAGTTTCGGGCCAACTTACCGAACTCTTCCGCGTTGCGGAACAACTCGCGGAATCCTTCCACAGTTTCAGGCCAACTTGCCGAACTCTTCCGCGCTGCGGAACGACTCGGGGAATCCTTCCGTAGTTTCGGGCCAACTTGCCGAACTCTTTCGCATTGCGGAACGACTCGCGGAATCCTTCTGCAGTTTCGGGCCAACTTTCTGAACTCTTCCGCATTGTGGAACGACTCACGGAATCCTTCCACAGTTTCAGGCCAACTTGCCGAACTCTTCCGCATTGCGAAACGACTCGCGGAATCCTTCCGCAATTTCGGGCCAACTTGCCGAAATCTTCCGCTTTACGGAACGACTCGCGGAATCCTTCCGCAATTTCAGGCCAATTTGCCGAATTCTTCCTGAAACAGACTTATACAAAATTTTTCCAAAACTCTTAGGAAAATTTGAAATCTTTCCTTGTTTCAGTGATGACTGCTACTCAGCAGGAGGTGATCTTACCTCTGTAATTATCCAACTTAGCCAGTTTAGGCTCGATGCTGAGACCTATGGTGATCAGGAAGGGACCTTCCCATGTGACTGTAATCTGATTTGGCCCATAGAGGTCCAATGCTGCAACCAGTAGCTCTGATACCATTCTGTCACGTCCCCTCCCATCATACCAGTGCGATGGAGAGGATCGTGATGCTAAAACCGGGCATCTAGCCCCATGAGCTTACTAAATAAGCATTCACATAATATAAAAGAGCATATGGACATGTATAATTATAAGAAAACACAGCGGAAGTAATTTCAACAACACATCCATCATACATTCACGATATTCATCAAATAAATAAATGCAAAATTAACACAAGAGAGTACTTATCTTATAACAAAGTAGTCCCAAGCAACCAGCTATGCATCTGCAACGTTCCACCCAACCATAGGCCAGTTGTGATTATCAACCTCTTGATACAAATGCCACCCCCGAGCTGGGCATGATTTATACAAGGGACCAAGGAACAACAGACTCACACATAGCCAAGCATACACCAAGATGAGCCAAGCCAAACTACAATTAGGTTTATTAGGCTGCTAGGAAATGGAAAGGAAGAATTGCTAAGCTAGTGAGCTCAAGCACAGAGCCAGGGATACCTCTACAAGATCTATCTAACTTGGCCCCCACAATACCTACACACCCAACACAAGGAAGAATTCTCTTCACTACTACACAGTCCCTCAAGGCATACCTTCCTCTCTAGTGCTCTCAGGGTGTGCATAGAAAAGTATCCAAAGCCCTCTTGATATTCTTGAGAGGTTACTCCCTTCACTAGGTTTATCAAGCCAATTCTGTCTACTAACACTCCAAGTTTCTTGCTCACAGATTCAAACCAAGACAAGGATGCACATAACAGCTGAACCACAATTATTGGGCATGATAAAACGTTTTTACAGTGAGATGCCCAAAGATGGGGTTTCTACCAGTCCAGAAAAACATGGGAAGACCCAAAAACGAAATGGCAATTGGGGATTCAACCCTGGAGAGCAAAAACCATTTTCAGAAAAATGCCGATGGGTATTTTGGGGCAAAAACGACCTCTATAAACCCCCAAAACGTGACTCCCTTTCTCCCATCTACTATGCAACACAAAAACGAGCTCCCAGCTATGGAAAATGCAGGAAATTGGTGAAAAACGTGATGAATGAAAGAACCAGTAGTTCAGACTGCGTGAGAGAGGAAAAACTATGGGTTCGGAATGGCTTTGGGCACCATTTCGTGGGTGTTTTCTTTTCCAATGAGACAAAATACGATTTCCTAGGTTGATGGCTTGCCCATACATGAAATTGGCTGCCATACCTCTTCATTCCCAAGGCATTAACTACCTCAACCAATTTCTGGAAGAATTAAATGATTGGGTCCATAACCCAAAATGGGTAGTTGGTGGTTTATGTGTTTTCTCATTGACACATGGATTAACACCATTGGCTCAAGGGTTTGAATAATTTTCCTCCCTATTCCTTGTAGAAATCATGCCCCCATCTCTTTGTTGCATTGCATAGCTAGTTGTGGGTTTTTCATTAAAATTCGTATTTACATGATGTCTTAATTTACATTGTGCCTATCTAGCACAAGAACCATAGGCATCTATTTTTAATTTTCGATACATAAAATGCTAAATCAATGGTGGGGCCTTGGCCTTGAGCTCTTCACCATGATTAGATAACAATATTTACATCATTTACGATCTAATGCAAAAAAAGGGGGTCAAAATGGGGACGTGACAAACCATATGCTTAAAGATTGACCACATCGGAAGGAAAATCCAAGGGGCTTGCATAACATAGAAGGAGCAACTACAGCGGGAGATATTGCAAGGGAAACAACTAGGATTTATGCAGCATTGGATGATCATCAAGCAGACCATCAATCATCAATGGTGGAGATCGAAGGTAAGATTTATAAGCAATCTATTTATGTTTTGATTGATCCAGGGTCTACTCATAATTATGTGTCTCCTAAGGTAGTTGAAAGTTTTTCTCTTGGTAAAGTAAAGTATGATAAGGCTTAGCTAGTTCAATTAGCCACAAGTACCAAGAGAAAGGTAAGTGAAGGAGTGAAGGAGTGCCCCATAGAATTGAATGGACTCCTCACACATGCAGAATTAAATGTCTTACCATTAGGATCATATGATTCCCTAATTGGCATGGATTGGTTGGAAAGACACAAAGCCAAGTTGGATTGTTATGAGAAATCACTTGAATGCATTGATGATAAAGGGAGACCAAGGTTGCTGAAATGAATTCCCAAACAAGTTTTAGTAAGGCATATTTCATCCTTACAGCTGAGAAAGTTCTATAAAAAGGGTTGCCAATTATATGTTGTGCATATATCAGATTCAATAGAAGATAAAGGACCAAAGTTAGAAGACTTTCAACTGTTACAGGAGTTCCAGGATGTATTCCCAGATGAAGTGGCAGGACTGCCACCCAAGAGAGACATTGACTTTTCCATTAACCTTGTTCCAGGGGTAGCACCAATATCCAATCTCCTTATAGAATGAGTACACCAAAATTGGTATAATTGAAGATGCAACTGCAAGAATTAATGGACAAATAATATATCAGACCTAGTGTATCTCCTTGGGGTGCACCTGTGTTATTTGTCAAGAAGAAGGATGGGACATTGAGACTGTGTATTGATCACAGGAAGCTCAATATGGTGACAGTTAAGAACAAGTATCCATTTCCTAGGATTGATGACTCGTTTGACCAAATGAAGGAAGCTAGAGTGTTTTCAAAGATTGATTTGAGGTCTAGGTACCATCAAATGAGGATTAAGGAAGAAGACATTCATAAGACAGCCTTCAGGACAAGGTATGGCCATTATGAATTCACAGTGGTGTCATTTGGTCTTACCAATGCACCTGCTACATTCACGTGTCTCATGAATAGTGTCTTCAACAAATATTTGGATAAGTTTGTGATTGTTTTCTTGGATGAAATTCTTGTGTATTCAAAGAATGGAGAAGAAAATAATGAGCATTTAAGAATGGTTTTACAAGTCCTTAGAGAGAACCAGTTGTATGCAAAGCTGAGTAAGTGTGACTTCCATCAGCAAAAATTACAATATTTAGGTCATATTATATCAGTAGAAGGCATTGCAATAGATCCATAAAAGATTGAATCCATAATGTATTGACCTACCCCACAGAATGCAGCAGATGTTAGATCTTTTATGGGTTTTGTAGGCTACTATAGAAGATTCATTGAAGGATTCTCCAAGATAGCTCACCCAATCACTTCATTGCAAAGGAAAAATATCAAATTTGTATGGTCTGAAAAATGTGAGAAGAGTTTTCAGCAACTGAAGGAATTGCTCACTAGTGCTCCTGTTCTGAATATTGCAGATCCAAGGAAATAATTTGTGGTATGTACATATGCTTGCATTGAAGGGCTCGGCAGATTACTCATGCAAGAAGGATTTGTAATTTTCTATGAGTCCAGAAAGTTAAAAGAGCATGAAAGGAACTATGCCACGCGTCATGTAGAGCCAGAATCCATAGTGCATTCTCTCAAGAGATGGAGAGATTATCTCTTGGGAAGAATATTTGAACTCAGGACTGATCACATGAGTTTAAAATATTTGTTTGACTAGCCAAATCTGAATGCTAGACAAACTAGATGGATGGAGTTTCTTTGTGAGTTTGATTTGGAGATTAAGCATGTCAAAGTTAGAAAATTCCATATTGCATAAGGTTGTTGATGCACTCAATAGAAAATTCCATATTGCAGCAGTGAGTGTGTGTAAATCATATTTTATGGCAAGGATTCTAGAAGCTCAAATCAGTGATGAAGTTTACCTTCAAGTCAAGGAGAAATTGCAACAAGGTAATGTGGATGAAGCATGTGCAATATATCAACTGGGTGATGATGATGTTCTCATTTGTCAGGGTACCAGACTATACATTCCATATAGTGCATATTTGTAGAAGCTTGTGATGGATGAGATACATCAAAGCCCATATTCTGGACACCCAGGATATCAGAAAACTATAACAACAACAAGAAAACAGAACTTTTGGCATGGTATGAAGAAATACATAGCTGAGTAAATTGCTAGGTGTCAAAAGTGCCAATAAGTCAAGGCGAAGCATCAACATCCAACATGATTGTTGCAGCTATTTTACATTCCAGAATGGAAGTGGGAAGTGATCTCTATGGATTGTATAACAGGTTTTCCAATGGAAGTGAAGAAGCATGATTCAATCATGCTAGTGGTGGACAAGCTATCAAAGGTAGCTCATTTCATTTTAGTTAAGTCCACTCACAAATCCAATGTGATTGAAAATATCTTCATGAGATAGATATTCAGATTGCATGGGTTACCTAAGGAAATAATTTCAGATCGTGACACAAAGTTCACATCTAATTTTTCGAAAAGATTGTTCCAGGAATTAGGGACTCAATCGAAGTTTATCACAACCCATCATCCTCAAACCGATGGTCAGACTGAGAGAGTAAGTTATATTCTTGAATACATGTTGAGGATGTATGTGATGGACAAGCCATCCAAGTGGGAAGACTATCTACATTTGGTATAGTTTGCATACAACAATGGACATCAAGCATCATTGAAGATGAGTCCTTTTGAAGTGTTCTATGGCAAAGGATGCAAAACTCCAGTGAGTTGGGACAACCCAGTGAACAGGGTAGTGCTTGGACTAGAAATCATCCAGGATCTAGAACAAGAGATTACTAAGATCAGGAAGAATTTGAAGGCAGCACGGTACAGGTAGAAGAGTTATGCAGATATGAAAAAGAGTGCATAAGTAATTTCAGATTGGGGATCATGTCTACTTGAGAGTGAAACCAAGAAAGATTTCCATGAATTTGGGAAGTTGTGCCAAGCTGGCACCGATATATTTTGGACCATTTGAAGTCCTTGATAGGATAGGACCAGTTGCATATAGGATTTCATTTCCTACTAACATGAAATCTCATAATTTTTTCCATGTCTCTTTGCTTAAGAAATATGTACATGATCCTAATCACATAATTAATTGGAATGTGATACAGGTGGAACCAGAGGGAGAGTTCCAAGTGGAGCCTATATGCATCCTCAACAAAAAGGTTACTTTGCTCCGGAACAGAGCCATAGGGTAGGTAAAGGTGAAATGGAAGCACCTTAGTCCCGAAGAGGCCACATGGGAGTTGGAGGATGCCATGAAAGAGGCATTCCCATTTTTGTTCAATTTTGAGAACATCGAGGATGGTGTTATTTTAAGGGAGAGGGAGTTGTAATACCCCATTTTGACCCTTATGGTTTATTGGCCTCAATGTAAATATTGTATACATGCTATGTGTGTGTTTTCCCTAGTGTGGAGCTCAAGGCTAAGGCCCCACTAGTGGATGTTTAGGTTTTAATTGTATAGGAAAGTATTTGACAGTTTGATTATCTATGAGATGTTAAGACATGAAGATTTGTAAATGATGTAATTATTAATTAATGCAATAAAATACTCAAGAAGCTAGGTAAGGAGGAAACCAATGAGAAGGGGCCATGTGTATCCTCTAGGGAGAGGTGAGGGGGTTATGGGATTGGTATCCATGCTAACACATGTCCAAATGTGAACCCATTTGACTCCCCATGCTGACATTAATGCAACTGTAAGAGGGTGGGTGAGGAAACCAGAACCATAAATTCAATGGAGTATGGGGCAGCCTGTGAATCCGTATGAAGGGTATGGCCCTGTGTTTTTATTGTCCTTTAAGCCACTCCATGCCTCAGAATTTGCCCATCTATTTTCTAACCATTTTTTACCAATAACCCAAGTCATTCACGCACACGCAGAGCCCAGCCGTGAGAAAATAAGAGAAAATCATGATTTATAAGTGCGCTGAATGTACAGATCCGAATGTGAAAAGGAAACCCTGTGCAATGATGAAACCGGTTGGGATAGCCATAGATCTGTTTGTGGGATGAATTGCAGAGCTTGAATAACCAAGAGAACCCATGGGAGCACTTAGAACTATTTTGCAGAAGGTCGAATTGAAGGGCAGATCTTAGGTCACGACCCTGTGAAGAATTAGCTTTTTTAATAGAGAAAAGGTCAAATTAGGGTTGGATCTACTTAATAAACCTAGTGGAGGCTGAAATCTCACGAATAACATCAGTTGGACCTTTCTATTCCCACCCTGGATAGCACTAGAGGGAAGGGGCCTCGAGGGACTATGCAACAAAGAAGAGGGATTTCCTTGTGTTGGGTGAGGTAGGTAATGTGGGTTCCATGCTTCTTGAGTGATCTGAGATTCCTGTATCTATTTGGTTGAGCTCACTAGCTTAGCAACATCCTCCTTGTTCCATGGATTGCTTGATAAACCCAATTGTAGGTTGGCTTAGAATTGGGATGAGACCTTGATTGTAAGAGAGTCCATTAGACCTCGTTAGTGGATACATATCCCAGCTCGGGGGTGGTCTCTCGGGTGGTCTCTCGGCTAAAAGAGTACAGGATGTACAAAGGCCTAAGGTTGGGTGGAAAGTTGTCCTCACTTAGCCAGTTTCTTGGGGCAGCTTCAATTCCAAAAGATAAGTGTTTCTATGTGTTAAATGAGGCTAATTCATGTGTTATAACAGTTTGTTAAGTTATGCTTGTCATGCTCTAGACTAATGAATTGATGACTCCATGAACTTGCTCATTAGGAAGCCATGTATAATATTGAACATAAGATTGAATGTATGTTGGAATACTACATTATTTACATGAATGATATGCATGGCTAACCCCTGCAGGTTGTTGATATGTTAACTAGCTTAGTTCATTATGTGTGTTTATTATGCATTGTATTCATCCTTCAAAGGGATGACTTGAATTCACTTGGTGTTGGGGAAGGATGGGGATAACCCCTGATGTGTTTCAGAGCCCCTCTGTGGGTGAGGTGAAGGAAGAAGTCATGGCAGGAAGGAGGTAGAGTCCCTTGCAATGGGATAAGGTCACTTAGGTGGGGTTATGAACATAAATTTAGTTGGTAAATTGGCATGGTTGGAGTAATCATATGGGGTGGGGATTGCACCATTGGATAGAGCTCTGAAAGAGATTTCCAACGATACCAACATTGTCCTATTGGGACCAAGGGTGAGGGAGTTATGCCCCTCAGAATTTTTCCCTAGAAGTTGTTGAAACAGGGGTCTATGGCCCTTATCCTTCTGCATCCGCAAGGACCTTTCCACATCCGCAATGCGGATCATGGATTGCATAGGTCAGAACCAACCATTGGGGCGTATGGAAATACGCAGTTCCGCATCCGCAATGTGGAATGCGGAATGCGGATTGCGAGAGGTAAAATTCCACAAACTTGAAATATGGAGTTCCGCATTTCCGCACCCGCAATGTGGAATGTGGGTTGCGGGAGGCAACTATCATCGGAATTGCAGGAATCTGAATTCTCAGCTCCGCATGCAGATTGTGGAACTACGGAAGTCAGACAGATAGATTTTCGAAGCCGGAAATGGCTTCCAACTTCCGACTTGCGCATTGCCGATTGTGGAAGTCGAAAGCGTGATTTCAATATAGATTCAGTTTTGGCCTTCCGACTTCCGAGTCACGCATGCAGACTGTATAATGCGGAAGGGAGGATTGCGGATCACAATAGTGGATTGTGGATCCAAACCCATTGTGGTTGTGTGTGGAATTGGGATAATTTGGAAGAAAAAAAAAAATAGAGGGTCTCCCATGGCCTCTAAAGGCCACCAAGGAGGTGTGGGAGCATGACATTTTGTGTGTCGTCATTTGATTTGCACATCCAATGCTCTGTAAACATATATGCATTGGGGCATTTTGTAAATTAAAACACACCATATCCTATTTTTAATTTTTTTAGAGCCACATTTTTATTATTAAATATTTTATCGTAAATCGGTGCTTTATATATATTTATACACTTAGGTGTACTTTTTATATTTGGGAACACTAATAAATTGTTAAAAATGTAGTAAATTAACAAAATAAATTTTGTATCTAATGCTTCGTATAGCTATATGCCCCAAGGAGTTTTGGAAACAAAAACACACTAGAGTCCTTTTTTTTCGATTTTTTTAAAATAAAAGATGACTATTTATTAATATTTTTTTTATCATGAGTCAATTCTTTATGTATGTGGATTCACTGAGGTGATAATATAATAATAGCGCACTGGGTAATTTGCATGCTTCTAGAACATCTATTATTTTTTTGGAAAAATAAAAATATACATTTTTTTTCAACAAGAAAATGGAGGGATGCCAGTGCATTGTGTTACTTACTGCACTAGTGCATATGGTTTTGTAGAGAAATGATGTGGTCTAATAATTTAAGAGCACCAAGGAAAAAACTTTGCTAAAACCTTCTAGTGCCCACCTCCACTATAAATGGGTAAAGGAGACATTTTTTGGAGAGGTTCCCCAAAAACCTCCACTAGAAAGTGTTTTGCTTGTAGGGTTTTTATTGTGATACTTTATATCACTGTGCTAACAACTTGTTGAATGCAATGTGGTTGTGCAATTGTTTTCTTTGCTAATTCTTTCTTTTTTCTAATTATGGACCTTATATGACCAAGCATGGAAAATGAAACTTTTGATATGGCATTGTTATTCTTTATACTAAGTTTAGGAGGTGTGTTGAATTTCTCTATATGATCCTCATTAGTATTAGTTGTGATTTTGAGTTCTATAATAAAATCCATATCTATTGAATGCATTTGAAGCAATAGAATTTTAGGATAATATTTCATGATTCAATACTCCAAACATATTTGTTGATTCCAAGTAGCTCACATAACCACTACATTGAAAAATTGCTTCTTTCTATGTTACCATGTTCGTACAACACCCAAAAATTGATGGTATAGTTTTTCCAATTGGAAATAGTTTTCTCTTTTATAATGATATCATTAACAAGGTATCTATTCAAGTACATAACCACTCTAATGCCATGTGTGAGAAAAGAATTGAAATTGTTTTGTGCAATTTGTTTTTCAGAGGCACATCAATGCACGATGCCAATTTGCAAATGGATTCAAATAATAAATTATAGAAGTTTACAACATTGGTACCAAAAATGTATAATTTTTGGTCCAAATGTGTTTTTTCAATATAGAGCATGTTGATTCTAGCAATTTCAATGAAATTTTCATATTAGTATCAACTCGTGTTGGCACGGGATAAGTCCGCAGGAAGTGTGGAAGCCGACAGGTGTGAAAGGGACAATCCGCGAAAGAAGGAGCATTCACGCAGTTTGAGAAAGTGCAAGAATAGTTAAATTAGTTAGAATTGGTCATGTGGACCATTTTGTAGCCGCATAGTAGCATATAAATATAAGTAGATTTGTAAGACTAAGGGCATCGAAGAAGTGATAAGAAATTGATCCATCTTTTGATCTGTTGACTTGGTGTCGTGTCTGCCAAACAAGAGGCCATCGACCAGAAGAGTGTGTTTATCTACAGAAAATGGTCGAATGTCAACATTCTGACCAAGCAGATATGGGAGACCATGGGGAAACCACAATTGTCCTGGTCACCAGTATAGTTGTGATTAGCAAACCAAAGTAAAGTTAGTCCAATTGGTCGGGTGTACCAACTTCCCGTTGAGATTGAGGGCCTCAAGTCTTATGCCGATTTCGATGTAATTGAAATCGTGGACAACACCAATCCCTACCCGGTGTTTCTAGGGATTGACTGGGAAATTGATAATCTAGCGGTTATCAACTTTAAGAAGTGGACAATGAAATTTTAGAATCGCAAGATGAGGGTGATCGCACCTTTGGATCCTACTGAGGGGCAGTGATACATTGAACCAGCTAGAGATGAATTTACGGAGGGATGGGATAGATATACAATATATCGTAGGATTACATAAATCATACATTAGATGGTGAATTGGGTTGGTGCAGTGTCAGTTCAACGTCGTCGGATTCGGATGAGGCGCTCAAGAATTGGCAGAACCAGATGCATGAAGTATCCTTTAGGAGATGTGCAAGGATCACACAATCACTACAATGGGTAAGCACGGAGGACTGTGCGCTACCAACGTATGAGGGATTTCCTAATTTGAGCACCTTTATTGTAGAGTTTGAAGAGAAAGTACCGGAGCCACAACGTTTATTGGCCTTGGAGAAAGCCTTGAAGGCTACCCCTGCATGCTGGTGTGCAGCGTACAAGTCTAATATCACAACCTGGCCACTATGTCGCCACCTAATGACGGTTAGGTTCGGTGATGCGAAAGGATGTAGCGGAAGGAAGTTTGACGTCAGAAGTGACCCGAATGTACATCTTTCCGCATGCAAAAGAAAATGGTGATTACGAGCCAAAGAGGAGTGGGTCCATGTGTTTGTTCACACTTTGGATGAAGTACCGCGGAGTTGGTATGTTGCAGCATAACTATGACACAGAAGGAATTCTTGGGAGAAGCTATCACTTGGATTTAGACAAACATTTTGTTTCTCAGAGGAGAACCCCTTCATCCATAGTGCACTACAGGTGATCCGTGAGAAGATATTTGAAGCAGTACCAACAGAGCAACCATTAGAAATTCGGTGGGATGCGACACCAGAAATGATGATGGAATTCTACAACATCATAAAAGAGTCGGATGACGAGGACTATCCGAGGGCTACGCATGTGCCGGAATGAGAAGGTAGTCGCAACGCCGCAGCACCAAAAATTCCTTCCAACAAATTCCAACAACAGCTGAAGATCAAGAAAGTGAACATTGGGCCAGAGGAGAACCCGAAGTTCGCAAGCATTGGGGATTATTGGGACGATTCCACCATTGTGAAAATGACGGATTTGCTACATGAGTTTCAGGATCTATTCCCAACAAAATTCTAAGAGATGAAAGGAATTTCCAGGGACTTAAGCGAAATGAAGATTCCCCTTAAACCCGATGCGAATCCCGTCAAGCAGCGGCCCTACCGATTGAATCCACGGAACAAGGAGAGAGTGCAGGCTGAGATTTAAAGGATGTTGGAAGCAGGCATCATAGAACCCGTAGAAGAATCAGAGTGGATCAACCCGATGGTGGTCCAGGACAAGAAAACTGGTGAAGTCTGCATCTGTGTCGACTTACGAAAATTGAATGATGCATGCTTACATGATCCTTTCCCGACACCATTCACGGATGAGGTTCTAGAAGGAGTAGGAAGTCAAGAGATCTACTCATTTATGGATGGGTTTTCAAGCTATCATCAGATCAATATTGCGAAGGAAGACCGGCATAAGACTACATTCGTCACAGAATGGGGTTGTTTTCAGTACACAGTAATGTCATTTAGATTGAAGAATGCTCCAGCAATTTTTTCAAGATTAGTGGTGTCAGCATTCAAAGACTACATTCATAAATTTCTTGTCGTCTATATGGATAACTAGACAGTGTATGGGTTGGTCAAGGATCACGTCGCAATCTTGAGGCTAATGTTGGAACTCTATCAACAGTACTAGATCTCCTTGAACTTAAAAAAGTGCATCTTTTGTGCTATGTTCGGGATTTTACTGGGGCACATTGTTTATAGGGAAGGAATGCTGGTAGACCCGGTGAAGATTTCCATTATTGTTGACCTCCCACCATCGACAACAGGTAAACAATTGAGAGCCACGGTGGGCCATACAAGCTACTAGCAAAATTTTATCAGAGGATATGCAACAACCACAGCACCCATGGAGAAGTTATTGAAGAAAGATGTCAAGTTCGAGTGGAACGACGAATGCCAGAAGAGTCTGGACGTACTAAAAGCGAAGATGGTTGTCGCACTTGTCTTGGAATTTCTGGATTGGAAGAAGGAGTTCCACGTCCACGTCGATGCGTCATCTGTCACATTAGGAGATATCTTTTCCCAACCAGGATAAGGAGACATCGACCATTCGATAGCTGTTGGCTGCTTTCTAGACAGACCCGATTTTTCAGGATGCACAACAACAAACACCCCTTTGGCGCACTGGCCCTTTCGACAACGAGCTGCGCAGCATCCCGAAGTCTCACCCGAAGTGGCTATGGGGGGGCTAAGGAATCAGGTTTCCTTAACCTAGGTGGTGTGGAGTCTACAGTATTCTCTCTTCCCTTCTTGGAGGTAACCCCTGAACAGAGCGTCTTACTCTTTCACACGTCTCCTAGCGCTATAGCGTTGGAACTCACTCTTCTCAGCCGAGCTGCGTGGTAACTCCGCACCTGCGCACGAGTCTTTTACCCGCTACCTCCGATACACTATGTATCGTCTCTGCCCTTGCGCCACAGCGTAGTAACACACTCCTTTAGCGCTGCGGCGACAGTGTTCTTACAGAATCCTTCGACAATGCACAAGTACAACTTCTAAGGGAGCTTCCAAGATTTACTTTACATAATCATTCATAAAGATAGCAAAACAATCATAGAAACATAGACAGTAAAGCAAAGAAATGCAATCACATAAAGCATCACCACAACAATAATATTTATGTGGTTCACTTCCTGGAGGGAAGCTACGTCCACGGGAACTGTGTTTTATATTATCTTGAGACGGGGATAACACAGTTCTGCTGCGCACATAGCTACAGCCTTAGATCTTTCTGGGAAACTCCACGCACATAGCTGGGAGCCCTTCTCTTAGATCTATTCTCTTCTTCTATAGATATTACCATGACAAAGACATGCAATTACATTCCCCTCTCAGTCCTCTTGCGACTGGTCAATACATGCAATGGCCCTTAAACCAAGCGGTCTTCCTGCGAGATCGCGGCCTTCTTATATGCACAAAATGATCATTAATAGCTTAAAAGATACAGCAATACAAATGACTCAGACATCAACTTAGACTGTCCGTGTAACTCAGTAACTATCTAACCCTTTTCCCTTTTCAATTATACATATATATATAGGTGGCCCTGAGGGTCGCACCTTTACAAAATTGTGGGCCTTTCCCAACAGTGATCCCCAAAAACCCTAACTGTGGACACGGCTAGGTGTACTGTAGGCGCCTCTTGCAGTCACGTCGCAGCTTCCTGTAGACTCCGTGATTTCTGGCGCAGATCGCGGGTATGGGTGCCGCTTCATCGTTCTTTGCTCCTTGTCCTTCACCTTCAATGCTTCGGCCCGTTGCTCTTCCTTGGTCCGAGCAACCATAACTCCTGTACTTTCCCTTAATGAGGGCAACTGAGCCCTCTATTCTGCCGCTTCATTTACTGTGGTGGTTGAGCTTTCTACTCGGCCACCTTATTTACTCTTTCCTTTGAATTGTGCGCGCGAGCTCCACGATTTTCGTCCCGCAATCTGCGGTGAGCTCGTCCATCTGGCGCCGTACCATGCACTGTTCATTTATGCCCAAAAATGGTGCGTTTCCTCAAAATTAGCACTTTTCCTTCAAAACTTAGTGCTTTTTCCTAAAACTTGGCAGCTTTGCCATAGCGACGGCCTATGCTCCAACAAGCCCCTAACACTTACATGTGGCTCGTCCTCGAGCCACTTGCACTAGCTTGCGGTCATTTTACTTGTGCGTCTGACTTTGCTTGGGTCGCAGCGAAGGCTTGCTTCCACTGCGCAATAGCAAAGTCCATGTCTTGCACGCACTTCATGGCTGTCTGCACTAGTTCTGAAGTAGCTTCTTCTCCTTTTGCGCCATCAACCAACTCTTGAGACTCAGCAAATGCTTTGACCTTGGCCTCTGCTTGGGCAGCAAGTTTAGCATACTCATGCATAAACGGCTGAATGATGTTGGCGAGAGTAGCATCTTTGTCTCTGAGCCTGTGCAGTTCTTGCTGGACTTTGCGGACTTCACTCATCTTTCTCATTTTGGCTAAGCCTTCCAAGGGATTAGCTTCTTCGTTCAAAACAGTTAGGGACTGTTCTGCTGCTTTCACCTATTCCGAAAGGGAAACTTTAGAAGGGAGCTTCTCGAGCTCAGCCCAAGCCTGCATAGCTTGCGTCATTAACTACTGGGCTTCATCTGTTCTGCACTTCATTTGGGTAGAAGCTATGCGCAGTGCTTCAAGTCGTTCTTGCTTATCATCTGCGGGAGGCACTACGACACGAGCTTCCAACTTGGCGAGCTGCTTTCTATGGTCCTCAGCCATAGCAACTACTTATTGTTCTAGGGATTTCATCCTTCTGCCAATGCGTTGCACTTTCTCAACTAAAGGAAGGTCTAGTTGAATCTGGCAGGCCGGCAGCTGCTGGGCGATTTCATCGACAACATTCCTTAGCCCAGTGTCTCGCCCTTTGTGAAGCGCAGGCTGCACAGAGATCTCCTTATAGCCTGCCCTTAGCTCTACTTCCTGCGTCTGCAGTCTTTGATTGGCATGGAATGTGGAGAGCTCCCTAGCTCTCAGCTCAGTAGAGACCTGCTCATGAACCAACTATAGAGTTTCCAACAGAATTAGTGACAAATTTATTTCAACAGGGCCAACTGCGCTTACCTGCAGTGCAGCCAGAGGATTCAGGAGTGTCATGCTTGCGGGCGGGATGTGGATGACATTGTGCCTTTCTTTAGGTACTTCAACCCGCTCGGTGCTTGTAGATGCTTGCGGTGCCTGCGAGTCGGATGCTGGCGCATGGGTCTGCGCAATTCATCCTGCGAGACCTTTCAACTCCACGAGCTGCAGATCCAGAGCACTTCTGATATTGGCCTGAGAGGCACGCAGCTCCTGAAATTGCTCCTTCAAGTACTAGTTGAGCCTTGCGATAATGATCTCATAGGGATCTCCAGTCACTTCTGCGGGGTGCAACAGCTTCTGCTTCTTGGTAGCCGGTCCTGACGGACCTTCACCATTCTTTTGCCTGATCTTTTCATTGCCCTTATCTTTCTCTGGCGCCTCAGGGGGTGGCATCGTGGTAGCGGCTTCAGCATCCTGCTTCCATTCATCTAGCCAGGACTTCATAGTGTCCTCCACGTCCTGGGTAGTCATTCGGTAGATCCCTACGGCCCATTCTTTCGACTGAATTCCGCGAGGGAGAAAATAGATTTCATGCAAGTTGGCAGAAAAGACCAACTTCGTTCCATAGAGTTCTGTCGTCTCCTCAGTAAGCCTCGGCATCTCCAGGATGGTATCCCTGAGAATATGATAATACTCGAAGAACATGGCGCGGTTCATCTTGCGCTTCACAGGATTACTAGAATCCTAGAGGTTGACATAGCGCATCCCTATAACCTCTCCTGAGCGACGTGGAAGAAACTGAGTGTTGGGCGATTCCTTCCACCCGACAAAGGCACACAAGATCAGGAGCCAAGAAAAATGGAATAGCTGATTGGCAATGTCCTGAACGTTTCGACAGTCTTCCAAGAATGAATTCAGGAGGAGGAGACACCAGTTATACTACTCTCCCTTCGCAGCCGCAATTGCGAGCTCTACAACAGCTCCAGAGACTTCTTTAGGTCGGCATTTCGTTAAAAGTCTACCTGCGAGCAGACTGCCTGTGAATCTGAGTGCTTCATCTTCAACTACAGTGAGGTCATAAGCCCGACCTCCTCTCGACAATTTGTATTTCTGCACCACCTGTGTAGCCAGCTTTCAGTCCTTGTCTTTACCAACGAAATGGATGTTGGGGTCCTTACCAACCTTAGATAGGCCGGTAATTCGATGAATCAGGTCCACATTCAGATCAATTGGCCTCCCTAGCCAAAGATAACCATCATGAACACAGGATAACAGGACCTTGAAAACCGCATTAACTTCATTGCTACGCTTGAAGTGCGGTAGCTTCAATAGGTTCAACAGTCCAGACTTGTCTAGATTTACTGAAAATTCCTGTGGGATGAATTCATCAATCTTCTTAACAGGATTATGGACCAACATCAGATAGTGATCTGGCACGAACTGAGGATACATTCTATAATCTCCCAAGTTGAAGTCAGAAAACTTAACCAGCGGGAGATGTCCAAGCAGGGATCCTTCTTCTTCCACGATTTCCACCATTGGTGGCAGTGGAATCAAATACTTGGCGTTCTTAGGAATACGCACCTCGGGTGCATCATCTGAGCACGGAGGAATGTAGTTAACCAGAGTGGCCAAGGGCTCTTGAACTGGTACCTCCGGCTGCTACTCTGCTACTGCTGGGGCTGTTGTTGAGATGCCCTTGTGCTCGGGGACTGTCTGGGATCAGGGAAAATAGGAAGCTTGACAGTCTTGGTCAGGGTAGCCATACCGAAGTCTAACCCTCTGCGTCTGAAGTGACGGACGAATTCTTCGGTTGACAGGTTCTCCGACATGAACCTGCATACACGACAAACACTGAACAGAAAAGGGTGGAACAACGTAGGATGCGAACTCTGAAAACAAAGGAAAGCAGTCTGCATGACACGACTCTGAAAATAATGGCTTAGACTCTCAAATAGGACAACTATACAACTCAATAGCAAGGAAAGTAACCCAATCATATACGAATGAGGGGTATTTATAGCTGAGGGCAGTAGTAGGTGCGTACAGGTGGTGCTAATAACCGTTGGCGCCTAAGCGGATGAGTTGAAACCCCCCCCCCCCCCCCGCGCCTCTGTGGTGCATTAAATGCGAGGGAAGGGCTCTGACAGCCTTTGGGAGATGTGCTAAGGCCTTTGGCTCCTTAATTAAATGTGAATCTTAGGGAAATCAAGCCAAATCTATCAGAGCAAGTACAATTAGATGGCGGTCTCATCCTTCATTAAGACTCAAACGCGGCTACAGAACTACCGCAATTCAAATTTTCGGCGGGTAACTTCAACGTGGGTAACTGTGCACATGGAGGGCTTCACAGCGAAGAGAACTCCGCAAGAGCAACAAATCGACAACAGGGAACTCCGCAAGAGCGAAAGTTCGACAACCCGGGGAACTCCGCAAGAGCGAAAATAGGCTCGCTCAGAACAGGCTTTATTGACTGCGCGGATGCTTTGAGGAACTGTGCGGGAAGCCAGAGACTGAAAATGTCTCACGACTTCCGTGTAGACTGTGATAAGTGCGATGCCTCTTTCAACTACACTGGACATCTACACGACTTTAGCAGCTGATTAGGTCGATAGGGCGGAGTGGCCGTCGCGATAAAGGTTGAGCCGACTCCCGTTGATCATTATGGGCAGCAACTCTCCATTAAGCTTCGCAAGCTGAACTGCTCCACCTTCTGTTATCTTCATCACTTGAAAAGGGCGTAACCAATGTACACGAAACTTGCGTAGAAACTTGATGAATTTACTATCATAAAGGAGTACCAAGTCTCCTTCCCGAAAGACTTTATTCTTAATATGCCTGTCATGCCAAGCCTTCTGTCTCGCCTTCTGCACTTGTTGATGGAATCCAGCTAAAAGCCTGTCTTCTTCTAAGGCAACCAATTGTGACAGCCTTTCACTCATAGTATCAGTATCTGCCATTTCTGTAATTTGAGCAATTCTGAGACTGGGAACAATGTATTCCATGGGCATGACTGCTTCTTGTCCATACACCAAACTGAAAGGTGTGTGACCTACTAATTTCTTGCATGTGATTCTATAATCCCATAACACAGTTATGACTCTAAGGTCCCAATCATCTCTTTGTTGATTACAGATCTTGGTCAGGGCATTCTCTAGAATCTTATTGAATGCCTCCACCGTACCATTAGCTTGAGGGTGGTAGGGTGTACTCTTATGGTGACTAATGTGGAATTCTTCAGTAAGGGCCTCTATAGTCTCGTTCAGGACATGTGTGCCCTGATCACTCATTAGAATCAGTGGACATCCAAATCTAGTGACAATATTCTCAAAAATGAACTGGGCGACAGTGATAGCGTCGCAATTCTTAACTGGCTTTGCCTCAGCCCATCTATTGAGGTATTCAATAGCTATGATGATGTATCTTGCGCCGGTTCTCTTTCCTGGTGGGTTGATAGGTCCCACAAAATCAATGGCCCACTTATCAAAAGCACGCACTATTATCTGGGGTCTTAGCGGCATTTCATCTCTTCTTGAAGGTTTTCCTGTTCGTTGGCACACATCGCAACACTTGCAGAATTCCTTAGTATCCTTATGCAATGTTGGCCACCAAAGACCTATGGCTAAGATCTTTTGCGTAGTCGGCTTTCCTGCAAAATGGCCTCCTGCGGTTCCTGAGTGCGCTTCTGCGATTATGGAATTCTTCTCATGTAGTAAAATGCATCTGCGCAAGACTTCATCAGGGCCCAACTTATAGAGCTGGCCTACTATCAAAGTGAAGTCTGCGGCTTTGACAACAAGTTGTTTCTTCTGCTGCATTGTGAACTCAACTGGCGCTTGCCCTGTAGTGAGAAACTCAAGAATATCGGAATAATACTCGTCTGCTGCTTGAACAGAAAACAGCTGCGCATCAGGCAAATTGTCCTCCAAATTTGTAGGTTCCTCCCCTGACTCTATCCTAGATAAATGGTCAGGTCCTGCATTCAATCTACCTGGCTTCACAATAATCTCAAAATCATACTCTTGGAAGAGGAGTAGCCATCTGCAAATTCTTCCCCCTAACACTGGCTTATTGACCAAGTACTTCAAAGCAGAATGGTCAGTATACATTTTAAAATGAGCACCCAATAGATAGTGTCTGAACTTCTGTAAGGCATACACCATAGCGAGTCCTTCTCTTTTTGTAGTGGTGTAGTTCTTCTCAGTTGTAGACAGATTTCTGCTAGAGTAAGCAATGGGATGGTCAATACCTCCTTCTACCGGTTGTGTCAGTACAACCCCCAATGCTATGGAAGAAGCATCTACATGAACATGAAAGGGTTTTCTCCAGTCTGGGAAAACTAGAATAGGTGTTGTGACCATCTTTCCTTTAAGTGTGTCCAAGCTCTGTTGGCATACTTCTGTCCATTGAATTTTGAATCCTTTTTCAGCAGTATTTCCATAGGCACAGTGATCTTTGCATAACCCTTGATAAATTTCCTTTAGTATCATGTATGTCCCAATGTAGTGCGCAATTGTTTGACTGAGTTGGGTGTAAGCAAGTTAGCAATGATGGCAACCTTTGCAGGATCCATCATGAGTCCTTATTTGCACACAATGTGACCCAACAAAATACCAAAAGGAGCACAGAAGATACATTTTTTCAAGTTAAGGGAAATCTGATACTGTCTACATTTTTCTAACATCATCCTTAGATTCCCTGTATGTCTCTTTAGTAAACCAAACATAGTCCAGTCATCAAAATAGACTTCTAGAAACTTATGAATGAATTCTTTAAAAACAGCAACAACGACTCTAGAGAAAATAGCAGGAGCGTTTTTAAGACCAAAGGGCATTACCGTATACTGGAATGAGCCCCATTCAGTCGCAAAAGTGGTCTTATGGCAGTCCTCTGGATGGATTCTGATCTGATGGTATCCTGAAAAGCCATCAGTGAAGGAGTAAGCTTCTTGTCCTCCAACATTGTCAAGCACTTCATCTGTAAAGGGCATAGGAAATGGATCATGCGCCAATGCGTCATTGAGATTGCACAGGTCCATGCAGATTCTTATTTCACCTTTTGTCCTTTTCTCTTGTACCACCATAGGACTAATCCAATCACTTTCCTCTACTTGCTCAATGATACCAACTGCAAGCATATTATCAATTTCTTCTCTGACCTTTTCTTTATATCACGGGTTCAACCTGTATGGGCGTTGTTTTACTGGCTTAGCGTCTGCTTTCAAAGGTATGCGCATAACTCCTTAATCTCCTAGGATGCCTTTCATTTCTGTAAACTTGGTAGGAAAGATATCCTGGTACTCATGTAGTAAATCTGCAATATGGCCAACAGTTTCATCATCCCAATAATCTCCTATAGAGGCAAACTTGGGTTCGGCTTCTGTACCAATGTTAATCTTCTTGAGCTTGATGTGTTCTGTAATGGCAGGGATATCAAGCTGAGGGCCTTCAACTTTGTGCGTCCCTTCTGACTCTGGAATATTGATGTTGCAAGGATCATCATCCTCTTCTCCAGTGGTGAAATTATAGCATTCCAGGGCATGTTCCATCTGGACAGCCCAATCTAGTTGAGAATACTCTGGTAAAGGACATTGTCCAAATATCTTCTTTCTAATACACTTTAAAGCTTGATCGATGCTTGGATGTTCTGACTCAAAGCTGAAAGTGAGTTGAAAACTTTCAATCATGAGAGGCCAAGTGATAGTGCCTCTGCGCAATTCTGTTTCAATGTACCAGTTCCTTGGAACTATATCCAACGTGTGGATGAATAAGTGAACCCACTCATCCTCTGGAATATCTGACCATTGTTGAATACATGCTTCAACGTGTGACCTGGGGTCACTCTGTTCATCATATTTGCGCAAAACTCCTGCTATAGTCTCTTGAAATCTGCGTAGTATCAACCTGCGACAGTCTTGCCATGTGTCGATATTTTCTTTATGCGCACCCCACCATCTTGCGGGTGTAGCGCGCAATGCTACATCCAATGCTTGTATGTGCTGCTCATATGGGATTTCTTGTTCATATGCATGTATGAATTCACTTACTCCAGTTAAACCATCAAAGATTGGAGTGTTATTCAATTCTGTGCCAATCCATCGAATGGATTTAGTCGTCATGGCGCAATACCTTGTAGAAACCTCATGTAAGCGATTCTGCCAATTTTCCAGTCCTGCTTCTGAATCTGATGCGCACGAGCTATCGCATCGCTAGCTGATATGGCCATCCACTGTGGGATTGACATAATCATTATGACTAGCAGTCATCTGATACAAACTTTCCATGTGGCGCACTTCTTCTTCTTCTCGAATGGGTTCAATATACCATGGTCCTTGAAGGGGATCAAGTGGTGCAATGACCCTAATCTGGTCATCCTCAAAGGTCATCTGTCTTTTCTTCAAATTAATGACAGCCATATTATCAAATGCCCAGTCTATGCCTAAAAGTGCTGGGTAAGGTCTACTGTCATCCAGAATTTTGATTACTTCAAAGTCTACAGAACTTCTTACTCCCTCAATATCAATGGGTACATTGGGTAATCTGCCTAATGGAGAAACTCGTTGCTGATTTTCTAGTCTTAGATGGATAGGAGATCTGATAAGCTGAGGACTACCCATCTATTCCCAAGTCTGCATGGTTAGAACATTAACTTCTGAGCCTAAATCCAAAATGACTTCATCCATTTCAAATGCTCCAATCTGTGCTGTGAGTCACATCTCTCTTCCAGTTCTAGTATGACTCCTGATATGATGAACAGCACGTTGCGCTATGTTCATCGAAGCATATTGTTGACACTGATCCAACAAGTGTTGGAGTTCCATAGTTGCTTTTTCATTGCGCAACAACTTTAAGCAGCTTCTCAGGAAAGCATGAACACTGCCTGGTGTATCCTCCTCATCAGGCCTTCCAGATGTAGTAGCCTGCTCTTGTACCAGGTTCTCTTGACTTGGCACATGCGGTCTGATATCATTGTGCGGTAATGTGACAGAACTTGAAGCTCGCGGATCTGAGAAATACTCTTGAGCTTGCTTGAATGCTTCTTTTTGCTTCTATAGGTCGAGCGGGGATGGTTTAATATTAGCGCGGTGCACCCATTGTGTTGCTAGCTTTCCAGTTCCCGAATCTGGCACACCAGTGGTTGCACCATTGCGTGTCACTATATTAACTGTGGGACCTGGTTCTCTTTTTTCTGCTGCAATCAACTGAATATTCTGGTTAACCTGTGGCTTCTTTTCTTGCATCTTGGCCATCAACTGAGGGCATTCTTCAATGACATGATCATAAGATTTACAGTATCTGTAGGTGGTTGTAGGGTTTTGGCAATCCCTTGCATAATGTCCTTGAGCTCCGCAGTTATAGCAAGTGATCTGTCCTCTTCCACGACCAAAACCTCCTGTGCATCCTCGGCCCCTGTAATTTCCTCCTCGGCCTTCGCGAGCTGGGTCATATTGTGGACCTGTTGTGGGTCCCTGTGGTTCTGACTGTACTCTATAAACATCATGTTTTCTTTCTATCATAAGTTCATATGCTCTGCAATTGTTCTCATCATGGCCTACTGATTTACAAAAATTGCAATATAGATTCTTTGGATTTTGTACATATTTCTGTAACAAGTGACACTCTTGTGGTCTGTGGCCTCTAGTTCTAAAGATTTCACACCAAGGCCCCTGAGCCTGTGGTAAAGGGTTAGGTGCTCCGGTTGCAATATAATCTATGAAAACAGGACAATGGTCCTTTGAATGTCCTTGTGCTCTACACTTTGTACACCAAATTTCTTCTTTAACATCCTTTCCTTTCTTAATATCATGCACTTGCAAAGTTAGGTTTTCTATTTGGTTCTGCAACTGCGCAACATCGTTGCTTGTTCTAGCAATTGGTGAAGCTTCTAGTTTCATAGCCATCTCTAGAGCTTGTTCTTGAGTAGTGAGATTCTGTTGCATAAGAGGAAGTCTAATATGAGGAAGCAGCGTAGCAATGAACCATTCCTTATGCTGCTGCGGTGCAAACTCAAAGCTTACTTGATCTATCAAGGCTTTGAACTTCTGGTCAAAGTCCCATACTGATTCTGTAGGTAACTGTTTTATGTCTTTGAGTTCTGTTATGCACTGTGATTCTGATTTAGGTTTCTTGAATTCTTTAATCATAGCACTTCTTACATCAGCAAGCGTCCTATTTTGTGCTGCTGAGTATTTCATAAACCAAGTTAAGGCTCTCTCTCTTAGTGTGGTTGCTAACTGAACCAGCTTAACAGCATCATCATTAATTTGCTTAATCGTCCAAATGGCTTCACATAGAAACCAGTGCTGCTCAGGGTCTTCTAGCCCTGTTCCTCTAAAGGTTGGTAGCTTCATGTCATCACCCATACTTCTTGCACTAGGTTGATGTGGAGGTGCTGTGGCACATGCCTCCGGGATGGTTAAACAAAGGTGGGGCTGAGGTATTAGAAGTACCATGCGGGCTACTAGAGGGTGTTACTGCGGGGTTATGCTGAGCCCCGTCTGGCTTTTGCGGTGTAAAATGGTAATAAGGGATATGAGCACTCCCTTGTCTCTCTATATGGCTCGCTCTACAAGCTCGGCTATCTTCTGGGCTAGACTCAAAAGAATGCTGGTCGAGGCCTACTTTATACCATTTTTCGCTACGAGTGCAACCAAGAACTTCAAGATCACTATCAGAATCTGCGGACATTACTTGTCTATGCTATTCATCGGAAGCTATGCATAGTTTTCATTTTTCATATAAGAGCATTTTAATCCACAAGTTCAGAGAATTTAAGAACTTACCCCTGTATGCTTTGAAGAAGCTCCTCTCAGCCTCGCTGAAACTCTTTCTCGTATCTACTACAAAATCAGTGATGAAGCCTTCCAGCAGACTGTTCAACCAAAAGTCTACAGCGCGGGACACAGGATTATCTACCCGCTTCAAAATGCTAACTAGCTCAGGCGTCCAAATGATAGGTTGATCAACATGCACAGTGGGTCCAGTATCTGCTAGCTTGGATACCCACTCATGCAACTCGAGTGCAAATGTTACAAAGAATATTTTGTGAAGCTCAGTATAAATATGCTTCTGCAACCAGTCCTCTGTCTGAAGCCTAGGGCTTCTATTTTCACGTTCAACGAACTCTCTAGCCTTTGAATCAAACCACTCTTAAATTTCTTTAGCTGTAGGATTCCAACACCACATTGCCTTCAAAATAATAGGTTTAAAGCCGGCAACAGAACCATTTGTTGGCTGCTTTCTAGACAGACCCGGTTTTTCAAGATGCGCAGCAACAAACACCCCTTTGGCGCACTGGCCCTTTTGGCAATGAGCTGCGCAGCAGCCCGAAGTCTCACCCGAAGTGGCTATGGGGGGGCTAAGGAATCAGGTTTCCTTAACCTAGGTGGTGTGGAGTCTACAGCCTTCTCTCTTCCCTTCTTGGAGGTAACCCCTGAACAGAGCGTCTTACTCTTTCACAAGTCTCCCAGCGCTATAGCACTAGTACTCACTCTTCTCAGCCGAGCTGCGTGGTAGCTTCGCACCTGCGCATGAGTCTTTTACCCGCTACCCTCCGATACACTATGTATCGTCTCTGCCCTTGTGCCACAACGCAGTAACACACTCCTTTAGCGCTGCGGTGACAGTGTTCTTACAGACTCCTTCGACAATGCACAAGTACAACTTCTAAGGGAGCTTCCAAGATTTACTTTACATAATCATTCATAAAGATAGCGAAACAATCATAGAAACATAGACAGTAAAGCAAAGAAATTCAATCACATAAAGCATCACCACAACAACAAGATTTATGTGGTTCACTTCCAGGAGGGAAGCTACATCCACGGGAACTGTGTTTTATATTATCTTGAGACGGGGATAACACAGTTCCGCTGTGCACACAGCTACAGCCTTAGATCTTTCTAGGAAACTCCACGCACACAGCTGGGAGCCCTTCTCTTAGATCTATTCTCTTCTTCTACAGATATTACCATGACAAAGACATGCAATTACATTCCCCTCTCAGTCCTCTTGCGACTGGTCGATACATGCAATGGCCCTTACACCAAGCGGTCTTCCTGTGAGATCGCGGCCTTCTTATATGCACAAAATGATCATTAACAGCTTAAAAGATACAACAATACAAATGACTCAGACATCAACTTAGACTGTCCATGTAACTCAGTAACTGTCTAACCCTTTTCCCTTTTCAATTACACACATATATATAGGTGGCCCTGAGGGTCGCACCTTTACAAAACTGTGGGCCTTTCCCAACAGTGATCCCCAAAAACCCTAACCGCGAACACGGCTAGGTGTACTTTAGGCACCTCTTGCAGTCACGTCGCAGCTTCCTGCAGAATTCGTGATTTCCGGCGCAGATTGTGGGTATGGGCACCGCTTCATCATTCTTTGCTCCTTGTCCTTCGCCTTCAATGCTTCGGCCTGTTGCTCTTCCTTGGTCCAAGCAACCATAACTCCTGTACTTTGCCTTAATGAGGGCAGATGAGCCCTCTATTCCGCCACTTCATTTACTGTGGTGGTTGAGCTTTCTAATCGGCCACCTTATTTACTCTTTCCTTTGACTTGTGCACGTGAGATCCACGATTTTCGGCCCGCAATCTGCGGTGAGCTCGTCCATCTGGTGCCGTACCGCGCACTGTTCATTTCTGCCCAAAAATGGTGCTTTTCCTCAAAATTAGCACTTTTCCTTCAAAACTTAGTGCTTTTTCCTAAAACTTGGCAGCTTTGCCATAGCTGCAGCCTATGCTCCAACAATAGCCTTCACAGGTAGGAAGTTGTCTACTGTGGAGAAGAATTATACCACCATGGAGCGAGAAGGGTTGGCGATGGTCTATGCCCTACAGAAATTCCGACACTACCTACTCGTGGGCCACTTTAAAATGTTCACCGATCACTCAGCATTGAAATATCTAGTGAATAAGCCTATGTTGGGGGGAAGATCTGTCGTTGGTTGCTGCTATTCCAGGAATTCAATTTTGAAATAATTGTAAAGCCAAGATGACTGAATGAAGGACCAGATCACTTATCACGAATTGAGTTAGGGGAAGATCCAAGGAGCATTGATGAAGGATTTTTGGATGCTCAGTTATTCAAGGTTGGCATGGTCGATGACCATTATGAACAAGTCATTCAGTTTTTGGCAACCGAGGAGGCATCAACAGACTTCACTACCAACCAAAAGAAGTAGCTAGTCGTCGGAGCTACAAATTTCTAGTTGATTGCAGGATAATTGTATAAGATGGGGCCAGACGAGATACTGCAATGATGTCCTTCTGCATGAACAGGAGTGAATTCTTGCGGAATCTCATGACGAGATCGCTGGGGGCCACTACGGTGGATGTGCCACTATGAGGAAGATTTTACAAGCAAGACTATGGTGGCCAACAATGCATGGGGATGCTATGGACTATGCTAAAAGTTGCGAGTATGTCAACAGACTGGGAAGCCATCGAGAAGGGATGAAATTCCACTAGTACCTCAGTTGACGTTGCAGGCTTTCAAAAAATGTGCAGTTGACTTTGTGGGACCCATCAACCCACTAGGAAAAAGAATAGGGTCACGCTATATAATTACAGCAACGGACTATTTGACGCGATGGATCAAGGCAGTGCCAGTAAAGGATTGCACCGCTGCGACAATAGCCAGATTCCTCTTCGACAATGTAGTCACCAGTTTCAGGTGCCCAAAAGTATTGATGAGTGACAAAGGGGCTCAGTTTGTGAATCAAACAATCGCAACAATGACAGAGGAATTTTAGATACAACATAGAAAAAGCACCCCCTACCATCCATAAGCAAATGGAACAGTGGAAGCATTTAACAAAATCCTGGAGCATGTGCTCAAATTGGTATGCAACACGAGTCGGGATGATTGGGATTTGAAGATCCCTACGATACTGTGGGCGTATCGCACAACTTGCAAATGCCTGACTTGCCAGACACCGTTCAAACTCATCTACGGGCAGGAGGCCGTAATGCCGATGGAGTACATTGTCCCCAGACTGCAGATTCCAATTGTCACCGACATGAGTGATGATGGAGCTCTGGAGGAACGATTATCCCAATTGGTACAGCTCGATGAGGACAGATTCATCGCAGGCTTTCATCAGAAGGTGGAAAAGGAGCGATAGAAGGCTTGGCATGATCGCCATGTTAAACAAAAGCACTTTCAGCGTGGGGATACAGTTCTACTATATGACAGTAAGTTCTCCAAGCAGATAAGTTACATATGCATTGGTTAGGTCCCTATGTTATCAATTTTGTTATTGACGGAGGTGCAGTGCAGCTAAAGAGATTAGATGGCACGTTGTTCCCTAAGCTGGTAAACGGGAATAGGTTGAAACCCTATCACCATGATTAGGCGCATAATAGTTAAGAAATGCAGAACGAAAAAAAAAATCAATGATGACAAAGAGTGACAAGCGTGAGGAAAGCATGTGCGAAGCATGGCCAGCCAGGTCCCTCACCTATGTTTCGCACACAGGAGCCCAATCTAAGTGTGATTACTGCAAATCGACATCACCCAAAGATGACGACCGAGTACAATGACAGATTCGACTGGCTATGGATAATATTTTCCAAATGATGAACAAGTGTTGAGAAGCAAGCACAAATACCGACGGAAGGATTGCAGTATGCAAGTTGAAGTAGCAAGAATTCGAAGAAGAGCATTAGTAGGTTGTATGATGCGATTCTATAAGTTAGATGTGGAATGGTAGAAAGTTCAGTAGGAAATCCCAAGGAAGCTGTGAAAAATGGTAGTGATATAGTTGCAATGGTGCACTTCATTTGGAGCGGAAGCACCCCAAGGGTGCTAAGAGCCAGAACGACGACGATGCACGAACAACCAGCAAAGGAGGCATGCTTGACACTCGAAAGGAACAGAGATGAGGTCTCACCTGAGATGTCTAAGAGTGCGGTAGTAGTTAGAAGGGTTGGGGTTTCCCTGACCACTAGAACACCAGGGGTGGAGGCCCACTGGCTCCAGTAATGGACTGTCAAATGTGCAAAACAGATGTGCCAGAGTAGCTGGCCTGTTTCACAATTTGGC
Organism: Larix kaempferi; assembly: GCA_027924585.1. NCBI lineage: Eukaryota > Viridiplantae > Streptophyta > Pinopsida > Pinales > Pinaceae > Larix > Larix kaempferi. The sequence continues at coordinate 5,512,939 of BSBM01000556.1, forward strand.
AACGACAATGAACTTGTCCCTAGGTCGCAGCAAGCGTGAAGTGCCAGAGCAAGCACAAATAAGGTAGATGACCAAGGTTACAAGAGACTGGAGGATGAGTTCAAGGTAGATGACCAAGGTTTCAAGAGACTGTAGGATGAGTTCAAGGTAGATGACTAAGGTTGGAAGAGAATGGAGGATGAGTTCGAGAAGTACATGAAAACAAGCTCTAGACGCCAAGAATAGCTTCAAAAGTTAACCACAGCAACAGACGAGATTAGTACCAGTGGTGTCCATCTGAGGTGGCTCGAGGGCGAGCCACAAGTTTGTGTTGGGGGCCTGTTTGCAAGGGATAAGTCCATAGGAAGTGTGGAAGCCGACAGGTGCGAAAGGGACAATCCGCGAAAGAAGGAGCATTCACGGATTTCGAGAAAGCAAAAGAATAGTTAAATTAGTTATAATTGGTCATGTGGACCATTTTGTAACCGCATAGTAGCATATAAATAGAAGTATATTTGTAAGCCTAAGGGCATCGAAGAAGTGATAAGAAATTTATCCATCTTTTGATCTGTTTTGTATCCGCGACATGGTGTATTGATTGTTTTTGCGAAGTTCATTCCACAGGTTTTAATGAATGCATGAAGATGTTCGATTATGGTTCCATTTCTGTCTCTATCTCTGTGCAATGATGAATATGAATGTTTGCAACATGTTTAATACTCTATGGGTTGAATGGTTATTGTTGATGCGAATAAGTAGGTTAAGTATGTTGTTGCGAATGTTTATTCTCTATTGAATCTGTGAATGATCTAATGTGGGAATGATTAGTTAATAGTTTACTGCAGAAGATATAATCTCTGGTTTCTACAAAGTTAATGTGTGTTGAATGCATGTCCTCAACTCCACTGCGGAAACTTGGTTCTTGCATCCCCCTTGTGCATCTCGGGTGAGATTTCATTCACTCTGCGAGTGTTGTTGGAAGGGTTAACACCCTTATCGGCCGGTGCATAAGGGATTTTGGGTTGGTTTTTGTTGGCGACATTGTGCAGTGAACCCCTGTCGATAGACACTGTGTCAACAACTATCAGGCATAGGAAAATATTTTTTACGCATCATTGCTTTGTATGAAAAAATATGCTCAAAGTGAACACGTGATGAGATTTTCTCATGGAACAATAGCCTATATTCACATTTACAGTTCTTTGTGTTAAAGGAAAGGTATCTTTCCCCTCTTTTAAATTACCAAAATAGACATCCATTTAAGAAAACCACTTATCATAGAAAATATTGTCCACAAGACAAGTTTAAAAGTTCCATATGATTGGGAAGCTAAAAGACAAATCCTATGCATATATGTATTTTTTTAAAGTAATATGGGAGCCTTCTATTATGGAACAAAATATAGGTTATAAAATTCCAAGTTGTATTTATCCTGCTCCCAAAGAGAATAGGCCAACTAGCCTAAGCAAAAGTTCTGGCCAAAATTCCAGAGTCATCGTTAAGATCTAGAGATTGCCTATAAACAATAAATTGGGCCTGGGAAAGTCTACCAAAAATTTAAAAAAAGACATAATAACAATACATATTGTCAAGACCTACCTAGAAAGGGAAACCAGGTGTACAATGTAACCATAAATCCTATACAACTTAACCAACATGCTAATAAGAAAAGAAAGAAACTACCTCAACATAGGAGTCTACCTATCTTGCTTAGGTATGGAATCGCTCGGCGGAATTCCAATATGATTAGCCCACATAATAGAGTTGATATCTCCACCCAATGGATAACTTTCATTTTCCACTTCAACCAAACCATCAAGCTGCTTATGAATGTTTTCCAAATTGCCCCTAATTCCACAAATGACCTAGAGAGATCCAACATAGATTCATTTTGATTTTCTAATAGGGATTTATTGCTTTCATTCGCTCATGATCCTGCTCCTACTCTTTGACAAATAAATACTCCATTGCTTCAATGATGGACTCAATATGAGGAGGGACCTCATCTCTAAAATCCTTCTTTGGTTCAACATCATGTCTCTATGTCCTAGTGCAACCACCCCCACCATGTCTGTTATGCACCTGCTTTCAGGGAGCCATAAGGTTCAAGAGCCTAAGAATACCAAGACCAAGGCCAACACCTTTCACCCCACTGAGCCAGACAAAGCAATCATACCACAACTCCATAGCAATAATATTCTTGAACTTTCAACATTGCCCTCCATCGCATACCCCTCTTTGCTAAAAATCCAACTGCAATTGGGACTTAGTCACACATTCCTCAAGTCTCATCACTAACGCCATTACAGTCCTCCCTATATGCCAACATTATTGCTTCAATCATTTGAGTGTGCCTTGTGATTTCTTTGCTTGGGGCGTGTTTTCTTTGCATAAATGTCCCCATTCCCACCAAATATGAGGGAAATGTTACCCTCTTCCACCCATTAGCTTCATTATATTTCGCCCAGCTAGAACTGCCTCTAATCTAATCCTCCTTTAGTGAGATTAAAAACTTGCATGCATATATGCCTCGATGCTAGGTGGGATTTAAGGCAATTGTAGTTTCCTACCTTCCATGTGTCCCTTGACTATTATGCATGTCCTATAGGGATAATGTAGGCCTCTAAGATACCACTCGCATACAGGTTGTCCCAATCTTGAACGACAAGATCGAGGCAATTTTGCTTCAAATGGATCCCTTTGAGCTCTTGAAAATTTTTCTCCCGTAGACCTTGTTTTTAACTTATCCTTAATTAGCTAGATAATCTATGAGCTTGTTGTGTTATTGCCAGACATGACTATTCTTGAGAGCGTCCATTTGGTTAAGCAAGTTGGCTAGTTGCTAATTTATGGCTACCAAACGTTATTTTTTGGATAAAAGTTGAACATAGGTTCCATTAAGAAGGTTGGTATTCATCTTTATTATAATTTACAAATCTCCTTCAATAATGAGTCTAGGGAATCCAGATTTCCCCCCAATATTGATACCCCAAACGAGTCTTATTTTAGCTACATTTTTTTGTCTCAGTTCCTATATCCTGCATATATGCTAAAAGAAATTCCATCTACGTTCCATAAATACAACCCAAAACTAGTTGATCTCAGATTTCCTTTTGAATCTCTATCAAAATTAATCTTAGAAATTCTTGAGGAGGGGGGCTCCATTTTGAAGTACTTGGGATGTTTGGTCTGAATCTTAGGATGGTGCATTGCCTCTTAATATAAAGCAGGTTCCAAGTCTCCATGATCACTTTCTCTTGCTCATTCATTTGTAATTCTTGATCTTCCCATTGGGATAGTTGCAAAGTCTCATGAATGTGTGCCTTTATGATGGATCATACCTCTTGATTAGTTTGGTTTTTGTCACAAAAGGTTCTATTATTCCATTATTTCCATATTTCTCATACCAACAGGCTTGGTAAAAGATTCCATAAGCAATTTAGGATGACATTGTGGAAGGGATATACTATCCATCTTATCATGGTAAGGGTAGGGTCCCATCTAGATCAACCGATTCACCTGAATAGTAGCACACTTTTGTCCCATAGTTCATAAACAATGGGGCAAGTGTCTAATAAATGCGTTATACTTTACTGATCAATTATACATAGGGGTGAAAAGAGACAAACCATTGAATCCTGTTTTGAGAAGATTGTCCCAAGTGAGGATTTGAACTTTATTCATAAGGTAGAGGAAATTTGCTACCTTATGCCATAGATTTCCAGTCCAAATTTTTTGCATGATCTAGTCTCTCAGTATGTTCTTCAGGTTGGTAGCTATAGCATAAGCTTCTTTGATAGTGAAATGCCCAATTAGGAGGTATCCCCATTGAATATTGTCCTTCCCTACTTTTTTTATGGACCCATCCTATAATTCCTCCCATAGAGATGTATTGTCTTCATGCATTTATCTCAACATCCATTGTTCAAGAGGTTTACATATTCTATAGTCATTGCCATCATCATCATCCTGATAGTGAAAAACTTGAGTCTTCCCATTATTCTATAGCTGAAGTTTGGTTTTGGGAGGTAGATTCATTTTCCATAAAGCGATTATCTGCTGCCAAGAGTCCTCCAAAAAGGAGGCAATTCTACCATATTTGATCTCCAAAAATTTGTGATGTTGTATCAATTCCTTGCTTTGTGTTGGTAAGTTCCAAATTAGAGATCCTTCTAGGTCCTTTGAGATACGAATAAGATCCTATTGTTCCATGTGCAACACATATTTTCTATGCCATAAGACTGCCCACGGTTCTATAGTGTGAGTGACCCATCTTCGCCATTTTTTTGTGCCCAACAATTTTCTCATGTACTCCAAGTCCCTTAATCCTAGACCTCCTGCTAACTTGGGCTTGCATAAGGTTTCCCACTTGACTAGTGCCCATTTTCAGTGAGAATTCATGCCCCCCCAAAAAAAATTCTTTGTATATTATGAATTTCTTTGATAAAATATGTTTGGGAATCCGTAGCAGAGTAAACGTATAAAGGCATCATCTAGAGGACCAATTTGACTAGGATCAAATGACTAGCAATATTTAGAGGATAGAAAGTCCAACTTGAAATATGTTTTGAGAGATTGGCCAATAATTCTTCCCAATATGATCATTTGATCACTAAGCCTATAAGAGGGGATATTAAGTATTTGGATAAGAGGGAGATACCTTGGAAGCCTAAAATATGGGAGATACTCCTTTGGATGACAATGGGAGTGTTAAAAAGGAAAATTTGATATTTTTCTTAATTTATGGAGGTATCATATGCATCCATGAACAATCGGAGGGAATATTTAATTGATCTTTCCTCTTTAACTAGGGAGTGACCTATGAGAAGAGTATCATCCACATATTTGTTATGTGTAGGATCCTTTTCCTAGAGATGGATAACTAGGCCCTTGATGTCTTGTCTAGATTCCATAGCCATGATGGTGCGATTAAGGCATTTTGTCATAAGAATGAAAAGAAAGGGAGAGAGCAAATCGTCTTTCCAAATGCCTCTTGAGGGTTGAAAGGAATATGAGGGAGATCCATTGACAAGAATGGAGAATAATGCTAAAGAGGTTAATTCCATTATCCAACTTGTCTGATCCTTGTTAAAACCAAAGGTGATAAGCATCTTTTAGATGTATTCCCAACTGAGTTTCTCAAAGGCCTTTGACATATCCATTTTTATCAGTATCCCTGGTTTGTTATTGGTTTTAAGAGGGTGAATCACCTCATGAGCTAAAATAATTCCATCAAGAATTTTTTGAACATCAACATATCCTAATTCCTTAGGAGAAATAAGATGAGGGAGGATTGGTTTGATTCGATTTGCAATAACATTGGTGATGATTTTATATAGAAAATTACAAAGAGAGATGGGTCAAAATTTACCGAAGAGTTGCTCATTATTCTCTTTTGGGAATGAGAGCCAAGAATGTGGAATTGAGTGCTTTCATCACATTCTTGGTGACTTGAATCCTCTATAATATCCAATACATACCGCTTAATTGTGTTCCAACAATGATGAAAAAATATGTCATGAACCCATCTGGGCCTAGATATTTCCTCATCACCATTTATTGAATAGCTAATTCAACTTCTCCCATCTCTACAAGCCGTAAGAGGCTTTCATTTTGAGTCGAGGTGACTAATGAAGGAATGTATTGAGTTGAGGTTTTTATGGCCTCTACTCTATTAGGATTAGGTTTTGTCGAACATATTCAAAGAAAGCAACTAATTCCCACTCGATATCTTCATGTTTGGTGAGGATTTGGCCATTAGCATTTTTTAGTTCAATAATATGATTTCTCTATTTGTGTTGAATTGTGGATCGATAGAATAATTTTGTGTTCTTTCCCCCTCCTTCAACCACTTGAATCTGATTTTTGTTGCCATAACATTTCCTCTTGTCAGTCCCATTTCTCAATTTGATATTGTAGATTTGTTTCCTATTTTAAAGCTTCATTTGTATGCCCTGAACATATTACTTATTGTTGCAGTTGAATCATTATCTCTTCTATATTTTTCCTTTATTGGAAGATTTCATTGAATACTTCCATGTTCCATATCTTTAACTTTTCTTTCAAATTTTTTAGTTTGTGTTGCAACTTGTACATATTTCTTCCCTTACGAGTGTCATTTTCCTCCCACAATTGTTGCACAATTTCGTGGAATTTGGGATGGGAGTGCCAAAACTTCTCGAATCTAAAGGACTTGCATGATGGGACTCCCATCCATTTCCATTACATACATATTGGCTAATGATCATACCTAGTTGTTGGTAAAATACTTGTTGAGAGATCACCTCTAGCCATCATGATAGAATGTGAGATTAAAATTTGTCTAGGAACAAGGCAATCTAGTTGACTCCACCTATTTTATTATGCCACGTGAAAATCCCAGTATTGGTTTCTAGGTCAATGAGACTCAGTTATTCATTGTATTCTTTAAAATAGATGTTCTTTGTGTCCAATATCCTAATACCACCCTTATTCTCTAGGAAGGAGGTGATCGTATTAAAATCTAGGAGCCAATGTTGTTTCTCTTTATGTTCCTTGATCTACCGAAGTCTGTTTAGAATTTGAGGTGGATATTTAGGACCATATACATTGGTAAGTCCTGACACCTTTGTTCCTACAACTTGGAAGTTCCTAATAAAGTAAAGGTGGTGGAAAAAAATTTAGAAAGTGTTACCTCTTATGAATTCCATATGATGGCCAATCCTCTGGTAGTTCCTTGTGCATTTGTTTCTATACATTGGTTTTCTCTCCAAAATTTTTGGTTGTTTCAATAATTGTCAATGTAGATCATTTTGTTTCCTATATCACTAATATTGAAGGAAAATCCTACATGATTTTATTTTCTGAGAGATGTTTTTTCTTAGGACCATTGGCACCTCGGATATTCCAAGAGATTAAATTCATGAGGAAGGTGGGGGGTAACAGAGAAAAACCCCACAAGCTGAGCATATTGACCTCATTTTATTATATTGGTTCCCACCTCCTCTGTGCTCTTCTTGTTTCTTTTGCACCTTCTTTTATAGCCTTCTTTGTGCCCCTGTGCAATCTCCTTTCACTTCTTGGATTGAATCCCTTGTTGAGCTACAGTACGGGATATGATGAGCACTTCCTTCAATATTTCCATTTTATTTGTTGGAATAGATGTTAGATATTATCATTGTCATGCCTCATGTAAGTATTGTAGGTCCAAGTCATCCAAATCCATGTCCTCAATCTCTTCCTCTTACATTTCTACATCAATGTTTTTCAGTTGTTCGTGAGAAGTTTCAACCTCCTTCTCACCCTCCCCTTTATCTAATGGTTATTTGTATAGATTATGGTTGTTAGGGACTTCAATGCTTTGAATTGGATTCCCCTGGCATAGATCATTGTTATATTCAATTACATCATTGAGCACATCAAAGCTATTAGATAGTTGGGGTTTCTTCAGTTGTTATGGACTGTGATTCTTTTTCAATGGCCTTCTTCTGTTCAACGCCATCTAAAACCCATCCCCATACTTCTCCTCTTTCATATTTCTTGAGGGATATAGAGTGTTTAAAGGGAATTCAAAAAAAATATGGTCGTGCTCATGAAATATTCAATAGAAAAACAATGCATGCTCATAGTCTATGGTATGAATCCATTCATTTTCTTCATGGGTTAGACTTATGGACTATGGGATGGATTTTTAAATGTTCATGTCTATAAAAATATTGGCATACAATGTATATAACCTTGATTTTGTTTATTTCAGGCACTTAAACAAAGGAGTGAGTATAAGCAAATCCAAACCAGGGCATGTGAGAAATCCTATTTATCAAGGTTAAATAGTTCAGACCAGTATTTCAAATATAATCCATCTAAGTAAAAAAAATATGGATCATTGTTAAATATCCATTTTATATCCTCTAGAATTGTAAAAATTACGATAAAAAACCCTTTTGATCTAAGATGAATATCATAGTGAGCTATTGTCCTCCATCTAGTGTTGATCCACCAAATTAGGGCCTTCTCAGTCAACCAGATTCCAAAAAGTTACCAATGACGACATGATCCTTCATATATTGGATGCACACATTGATACTGCTTGAGGTAACTTGATAACTAGGCATTTGTGTAGCCTTAGGGATACATTGTCCCAGTTTGCAGCCTCTAATGGATTCGTGGGTGGAATCACTCTATGAACCCAATCCCTCTCCTCTCATTCCAATTGTGTTTCCATCCTCCTTTAAATCCATTTTAGATCAAGCATTTTGGATGATTAGTTCCTTTAGATCGTTCATAGAGAGGGAGGGATCTACAGTCCCTCCCCTCTTGGTCGCCATTGTGATGGTGTGCCTCAATAGAACATATTTGAAATTTGTAGGAATTAGAAAAGTCAAAAAAGTAGTGAAACCCTAGCATGAAGTGGCTCAATTCTCATCCTCTTCACCGAAATAGATTCGTTATGTTAACTCTATTATTTTCCTATGCAGATATGTCTCAGAATACTTGGCATTGTGCTAATCTTCTAGAAAAATAGTTGTCAATTATATTCTCATTGATGAAAGAGTTGTAGGATATCGATGAACTAAGAAAGATTGAAATTGATTTTATATTCCTTCTCTTATCTCAAACAATGTATAATGAAAATAAAGAACAACTACCAGTGCATCAAATAGGAAATATTCAAGCTTATATGGGAAATTTGTAATCAAAATAGATCAGACCTAGACAAAATGAAATGGGTTGCTTGTACATTTGGTCTAGATCTAGAAAAAGTGTTTAGTGTCTTCAAATGCAATGTTTCATTGAATATGACCTTATAATCAATTGCATAGACCATGATCTAAGGTGGGAAAATACTTCATGAAACAAATTCAATAGAGGAACTTAAAAAAAAAAACAATAAGGTGAACATTTTCCAACTACACAGGTGTTTATGAAATAAACACATTAATAATTCCACCTATCATAGAAAATAGAACATGCAAATTAAGAATTTAGATAAATTTATGGATATTTCTATATGTAGAAAGCATTTATAAATAAGGAGAAAATTTTTATGTCGAGCATTGTTATGGAATGAGGAGGTAGAGAAGAAAAAAGGTTGCATGTATGCAATTGAGAAGTTAAAGTCAAAAGTAAAAAAACCTATAATTGGTTTTTTTCAATAATGGAATTCATCACAACACAATACAATCCTTCACAAGATTTAGCAACTAAATAAATGTGAAATCCTTACAACCATTATTGCAAGAAAACGATTCTAAATATGTCATTTAACAAACAAGGGTATATCTTGACGTATAATGATTGAATGCAATAGTTTGTCCAGTTGGATTTACACACATTTAGTGCAGAAGAGGTTAGGTTCCTTTCGCTTATGGTCATGATGGAGTCCCACCATACCTCTGATGGATATCACATTAGTTTTCCCCTTTTGTATTATGTATTTTTTTTTAGTGGAGACACCTAGATGTATTAGGTGGTTTGTCATTTTTTTCAACAATTTTGTTTTCTTTGGATCTTTGTTGTGCTATGTTTGATGGGAGGATAGTATTGCCATTTGCTTCAGAGTTGTTTTTCTTATTTTTTAAGAGATTTCGACCGCTAGACCCTCATATAAGTGTCTCCATCCTAGGCTAAGGGCCAATGCCTATATGCGCATGTGGGGGAAGATGTTAACCAAGAGGTTCAAGTAAGAGTTCCCTTGTAGGATCACTCCAAAGGTACTAGAGATGCTCTCCAATGAGGATGATCATACTATGGATATTATGCATTATCCATATGCATGGCTAGATTGCTAAGAATGTATGGACATCTAATTTACCTAGGATGAGTCACTAAATGCTAGAGGTAATATTAGTGTTATGTTTTGATTAATCTAGTTGAATTGTATTAGATTATTTAATGCACATGTGATTTATTGTAACATTTTATTTAAATTGTCTAATTATTGTTGTCTACTATTTTGTGGATATTAACACATATGATGGGGATACACCTCCCCAACTTCATGAGGATATGGATAAGGTTGATGAGATACCTCAGTTACAAAGACCAAGCTTGTGATGCAGTCCAGATCGTAGATTCCATCAGGGGGTGGTGGATCAATTATGTAGAATGACGGCTCAGCACAAATTCCACCCAATAAGAGCTATATAGATCATATGGGACCTAGATCTCACATCTATATGGGTGACCCTTCCACATTATATGATGTTATTAATGCATCATGTTTCCAGTGTGGTTATCCTAATCAAATGGAGGTAGGGTGTTCATCGCTAATAGTCATCTTCATCTAATTCATCTACTTCAGATTTTGATCCTCCATATCCATCCCCTCCTTCTCCATAGGAAAACCAACATCCATGGGTCGAACTACCATGCTCTCCTCCATAGGTCGACCGACCACCCTCTCCTCCTCACCAAGTCAATTGAACATCCTCTCCTATTCACTAAGATGACATAACACCCTCTCCCCTACAATCTAACCAACCACCCTCTCCTCCTCATCGAATCATACAACCACCCTCTCTTCCTTATCGAGCTAACCAACCACCCTTTCCTCCTCACCAAGACAATCAACCGCTCTCTCCTCCTCCACGATATAACCAACCACCCTCTCCTCCTCACCAATTTGACCAACCACAATCTCCTCCTCTAGCCAACCAATCACCCTCTCCTCTTTCATTATCTGACCCATTGGCTACGACACCCAATTCACTCATTTGTTCTTTAAATGATATGGTATCATCGAGTGATATGAATTTTGGTGGAAAGCTATACAATCTTCTTTATACTAGATTTGTATTTGGTGGATATACTTAAATTGCTTCTAGATCTAGTGGAAGAGGCAATGGTCATGCCTTTGGAGTTGGTGGTGCAGGTACTATTGCCTCTGACTTTGGTGGCAAAGGCATTGATAGTGCCTCTAACTTTAGTGGTGGAGGTACTAATGTCTCTGGCTCTAGTGGTGGACCAACTAACTTATAGCAGTTATATTTGATCACATGTATATATTTGATTATCGCAATGTATATTTTATATATTTATTTTCATATCATGTTGATCTTGATGTTGTTTTATTTATAAAATATTATATTGTTTGTATGTTAATGATTTTTTTTATAAAAATATTTTCTATTTTAAAATTAAATTTGAGATGTATCACTCATTAAAATTTGAGATGGCATATTTGACATATTTGGTATACATGCATACATACATATTTATGTATGTAGTGTGTATGCATGTATGTATGTGCATACTTACATACATACATACATATGTATGTATATTGATTTTGAGATGGGCTTTCATGTCTATTATGTCTTTTCATGTCACGTTGATGTTGATGTTGTTTGTAAAATGTAGTGTATGTTAATGATTAACATCATTAATTATATCTCTATTTCAAAATCAAATTTTAGATGCATCATATAATGTTTAATTGTTGTGAATATTGAATTTTATATTCATACTCTTCCTTGTTGAGATCACTGAAATTTTCTTGATCGTGAAAATAATGAATGATATGTCGATGTTGCGATTATTGAAATTTGTATTCATACTCTTCATTGATGTTAATTAAATCTTATTTAATTTTGAAATGTATTCCTTAATTAATTTATTAACAAGATTCTAAACTTAATTAGAATTTTGATTTCATCAAAATAAATTGTTTCATTTGGGTACTCTTCGACGAAATAAAATTAATTTTCAGTCAACATTTCCATGCAATCATTGCAAAATACTATATACATGAACACATTACACATTAAATTGATTTCCAAGCACTAAAATGGTTTAAAAAATCATCACAAATATTCTAAGTTATAACCTTACAAACAATTATTTGTAAGCTTTGATGAAAGAGCTATATGAAATATATCAATGTTTAGTAATGGTAAACGCTTTTAATTTTTTAATGAAGAGTTATGATTTTGTTTTGGTAAGCTAGCTGGAAACCTTCTATTACTAAATAAAAATGCATATAGTACAAAAAGAGTCCTTGATCGACCTTCCAGCTGGGAAACTAGTCCAACCAAGAGGATCATGTTCAATCTAGTAAAAGTGTTAAAAACTAAAAAAGAACAAAATCAAACCAAGAGAGGAAGGCCTTCCCTAACAAAAAGGGAAACTAGTGCTTCTCATCCTTTCCAAAACATCGAATTGAGTTAATGTTTAACACTGAAAAAATACATAGGATTATAGTTTTGAACATAACTGAAGACAAAATATAGATTTATTTTCTTCATGTAGAACATATTGCTTCTCCACATCCTCTATATCCTTACGAATGGAAAAGGGTATGTCAATAATGAAAGTTTCCTCCCATCACTGCAACCATTTGTTTCCACCCCCTCTTTGACTATGATCCCTTTAGCTAGGTGGTACATCAACAATTCCTCTTAAGGCCTATAGACTAACAATTCACTACAAGGTGGACTAGTAGTTCACAAGGAGGTTGCAGTTAGTTGCTCCCAAAGGTGAGACAGTTCTGCAGAACCAAGCCACAAAAACCACACAACTATATATAGGTACTCCCAAAAGGTGCTCTACCATAACATAAAATCCATGTACCTTGCACGTTTAAATCCCATGATTCCACATTAAGCCTGCCTGTGCTTCTAAGGGTAGTGAGTTTCAAACATGTCTTGGTATCAACTTGCCTCATGCCTCATTAGACCACTAGTAATGAACTTATTTTCTCTTTCATTTAAACTTCCTCTATGTGTCCCGTCAATCATGTGGATAGGCAGTTAGGTGGTACCCACATCCAGGAGAAGAGTTATGAATTATATATAATGTAAATTATAACATTATAGTACTCTTAATCTATGCAACCTTTAATATAACATATTTCCACTACAACTTATATGTTCTATTAGTACCACTCCTAACCCCCATAATTCATAATTGTTATAACCATAATCACCCTTAATTTCTAAAATCATCACAACTATAACTATTAAACACTTCAAAATGATAATACCTCCAAAAGAATTTTATTGAAATATGTCTATAAGATATCCAAAAACAACTAAATGTGTAGTTAATGTTGGAATCGATTAAATATTGAGAGGGGGGATGAATCAGTATTAATGCAGTTATTAGTATTTTTTACCTTCTTTAACAGATTAGCCTTTACTTAATATTTAACTTCAATTATGCATCATAAAATAAACATCCACATAAATGCACCACATAAAGAACACATAACACACAAGATTTTTACATGGAAACCCAAATGGGAGAAAACCACAGAATGCTTCTTTATGATGAGAAAGAAGACATTCGAGGAAGAACCAACTTCCTATGTTTACCAACACCAAATGGAAGGAGGCACCAACCCCCTGGTTTCACAGGCACCGACCTGAAGGAAGATACAACTCCCTATGTTTTCTCCGGCACCAATTGGAAGGAGGCACCAACCCCATGTCTTCCTTTTTTTACAGGCACCAACCTGAAGGAAGCTCCAACTCCCTATATCCTTGCACCATTCGACCGCCTTGATGTCCAATATGTGTTGTTGTCTTACTGAAATTCAACTCCGCACACTCTTTTGATCTTCTGCTAATGATTCTGATGTGTGTTGTCTTCATATGCAGTCTATACTTTGTCATTGTGATGCATACATCACTTGACTTCTCATACTTCTGATAATGACTTACTTCATATACTGTGTGCTTACTAATACTATAGTCTGCGTCTCTGGTTATCTCAACATTTTTCTCTGCGCAACTGCAATAACCAACTGATATTGTGCTTTCAATTTGATAGTTTTTTGTTCTCGAATGAAGCACTAGTAACATATGGAACTGTGCACTTTCTGATGTGTCCATTATGATTAGGTGCTGCAATCTCTCAGACAATCTGCGACATCTTGTGCAACAAATTATTTGTCTATTATGTTTAACACATTTGTCTCAGATCATTTATATCCTGATGCACTTATTGGATTCTGTTGTTGCACATCAGATGAAGTTCTAAACTTCGTACACTTTCACTTCTGCTCATATACATCAACTAGACATTTGCGCATTGTCTGATAAAATTCGATTTTGTCTTTGCGCTTCTGTATTTAAAACGTCTGTAACTATCAGTGTGATTAATGTAATAATGTCTTTCGAAACACCAAGCACTTGTGCATACTTCAATATTTTTTCCTTTCAATACTCGCTCATTTGTCACAGATCTACAACATCACTCTGCGCACCATCAAAACTTCATTATGTTGTATGTGCACATTCGGCTCCTCACTAGATCATTATGTTATGTCCATGAGCCCCTTGATTCCCCAAAAATTAAAATGAAACTTACACTCGAAGCTCTTGTGCTCTCTCTATCAAGCTTGCTTCAAATCTCCAACTTGCATCTCTATTTATACAGGTATTGCATGGATTTTATGTTCACAAGTTGGTTGTGGCATCCCTTCTTCCATACTTCATGGATTATGCATATTCCATGTTTCATATTCTACAATATTGATGTGTCATCCTTGGTGTATCAAGCTCCCTTATGTTTCATAACTTAGTGAGACTTTACACCTTGGTGGTGTACCTTTGCGCTCTTGATGTACCATTTCCAAAAGGTATGTGCGCAATTTTACACTACGTCTTGATGTGTCTATGAACTGTGTTGTATCATCCCTTGTGGGTAATTGCACCCTTGAGATATTGATACTTTACAGAACCTGCACATTCTCCAACTTCTATTTGGTGTAATTATGACCCTTGTTGCTTCATCACTTATGGGTAATTCGCGCTTGGTGTATTGATGCTTTGTGGATTCTACGCATACACTAACTTCTACTTGGTGGGACTTTGACTTCTTCCTTGTCATCACTTGTGGGACTTGCGCACCTAATGTATCTTTGGCTATGGAATTTTCTCATAGATGGTATCAAACCGTTGTACCCTTCTAGGAACTTGTGCACGTTCCACTTATTGAAAGCATCTTCTGATAGTCTAATTTTGCGCGCTTTCAGGATTATCCAACCTTTAACTGCTTGTGCACTTCCAACCATTAACCAAGGAACGCTCAGGCTTGCTTATGCATTCCAAATACTTGGTTCAACAAAATTGTGCACTTGTACCATTTTCTCAATGAGTATCCTTGGCTGCTTGAACACATGTACCATTTTCCAACCAACTCTTTTGGCTGCTACCGTGAAATATTATGTATGACTTGGTGGACTTGCACAATGACCACATGTTATATGATAAATTATTTTTTATTTTTTTTTACTGGACCTGCATGATGTATCTTCCTTATGTATTTCTTCAAACTCATCATGCGTCGTGTATCCTTGGATTCACATCTTCAGACTAAATGCACTTCTGGATATACTTCAAATTTACATTCATATATGTCACTTTCACCATTTGCACATATACTTCTGGTATTCATTTTCTTCTTCATCTTGCACATATATGTAATATCCCGATTTTCACCCTATTGCATTAAAATTGTAAATGATGTAAATATTGTTATTAATCATGGTGAGGAGCTCAAGGCCAAGGCCCCGCCATCAATTTAGCATTTCATGTATCGGCAATTAAAATAGATGCTTATGGTTCTTGTGTTGGGCATGCACAATGTAAATTAACACATCATGTAAATACGAATTTTAATGAAATACCCACAACTAGCTATGCAATGCAGCAAAGAGATGGGGCATGATTTTTACAAGGAATAGGGAGGGAAATTATTCAAACCCTTGAGCCCATGGTGTTAATCCATTTCATTGAGAAAACCCATAAATCCCAACTACCCATTTTGGGTTACGCACCCAATCATTTAATTCTTCCAAGAGTTGGTTGAAGCAGTTAACGCCTTGGGAATGGAGAGGCATGGCAGTCAATTTCGTGTATGGGAAAGCCATCCACCTAGAAAATCGTATTTTGTCTCCTTGGGCAACAAAACACCCACGAAATGGTGCCCAAAGCCATTATGAACCCATAGCCTTTTCCCTCTCATGCAGTCTGAGCTAGCTGGGCTTTCCCCATCACGTTTTTCACCATTTTTCCTGCATTTTCCATGCCTGGGAGCTTGTTTTTGTATTGTACAGCAGCTGGGAGAGGAGGGCCATGAATTGGGACTATGATGGAGGTCATTTTTTCCCCAAAATTCCCATGGACGTTTTTTTGAAAACAATTTCTGCTCTCCAGAGTTGTTCCCCATCTTCCATTTTTCGTTTTGGGCTTTCCCACATTTTTCTAAACTGGTAGAAGCCCTATTTTGGACATCCCACTGAAGAAACATTTTTCTCATGCCCAGCAATTGTAGTTATGCTGTTATGTGCATCCTTGTTTTGGTTTGAACCGTGAGCAAGAGATTTGGAGTGGTAGTGGACAGAATTGGCTTGATAAACCTAGTGGGGGGAAATAACCTCTCAAGAAGATCAATAGGGCTGGCTACTCTTCTATGCACACCTTGGACACTCTAGATTGGAAGGTATGGCCTGAGGGACTGTGGATTGGTGAAGGGAATACTTCCTTGAGTGTGATGTGTAGGCATTGTGGGTGCCAAGCTAGATAGATCTTGTAGAGGTATCCATGGCTCTGTATTGAGCTCACTAGCTTAGCGATTCTTCCTTTCCATTTCCCAGCAGCCTGATAAACCCAATGGTAGATTGGCTTGACTCATTTTGGTGTATGTTTGGCTATGTGTGAATCTGTTGTTCCCCGGTTCCTTGTAGAAATCATGCCCAGCTCGGGGGTGGCAGTTGCATCAAGAGATTGATAAGCACAACTAGCCTATGGTTGGGAGGAACATTGCAGTTGCATAGCTAGTTTCCCAAGGACTACTTTGTTTCAAGATAAGTACTCTCATGTGCTAATTATGTATTGTTTCAATGGATGAATGACATGAATATCTTGAATGTATGATGGATGTGTAATAGAACTTAATTCTGCTGTGTTTTCAAATATTTATGCATTTTCATATGTCCATCTTCACTTTATATGAATGTTTGTTTACTAAGTATGGGGCTAGATGTCCAGTATTATCATTATTGTCCTCTCCATAGCCTTGGTAGGATGGGAGAGACATTACAATATACTACTTCAAAGTGGCTTCCATTACTTCTCTGTACTTCTGTAGGAATGTTGTATCCACTTTGACTTCAGCTGATATCAATGAATCAGATTGAATCATTTGACATCCTCTTTGACATTAGTTGACATTCAGACACTTGACATCATCCTTAGTTGAAATCAGTGACAACCAAAGTTCAACAATCTATCTCTTTGGCATTGATTTCAACACCTTATGAAGTTGTACCTGATCTTATTTGAATTGTATGCTTCATCTGTATCTGGTTGTAGTGCTCCCCTATGTATATTTTCCCCCTAAGTTATTTGGGTTGTTGGCTACTGCACCTTATGTTGTTAGTACTTATGTTACCTCTGCGTAAACCATGTTTCTCTCTGTTACATTTGCGTAGACCATATGTTTAGTCATCTTCATGCCATTTCTTCAAGTGATATTCTTCACACTCTTTCACGTCTGCTAAGGCTTCAAGTTGTTTCTTTTGCTATCTACAATTCTCCCCCTTGTGTGTTGTCCTGTAGACTTCATGCATCGCTTCTATGTCTAGCCACATCATGTATGCCTCAACTTCTTACATTTTATTCTTTCATTCTGTCATATGCATATTTTCATGTCTCGGCCTTTTCATGTCATCTTCATGATGCGCATTTCATGCCCCATCTTCATGCATCTCTCCCCCTTTGACATCAATAGCAAAGAGTTTCCAATTATTTTCACTATGTAGATTATTTTATTTGTGCTGCGCTAGCCTTTTCATGACTGCATTTCAGGGATGACTCCCCCTGTCTTGATGCTTCATTTTGATATTGATATCTTAATTATCTTGGATTGATTTTTCAATATAGATATTTCATGATTCCTTCATCTTGATCTCATGTTCCTATCACAATACTTCAACATTACTTGTATAGTGTTCCATGCCATCATCTTTACTTGCTAACTTCATAGTGCATAGGTCAGTCGTTTATTGATCATGCATTATGCTTCACATGCATGATTACTTCACCTATCACATTTACTGTGCTATCACAGGACCTTGTCACATTTAATGATGTTGCATCTTTTTTCAAGACAACCAAAGATATGGCACATTTTTCATTTATCGACCAACTTGGAATAAAAGAAGACATGACACTCAATTCATGTGGCAACAATGACATGTTGATTCTGTACTCGAACTTTTTGAGGCAACATTCTTCATCGTATGGTTCAATGAATCGAATTTCCACCTTTTAGTATTTTTTCCAAAACTCATTAAATACTGCATTTAATTTTAGTGACTCCACCACCTTCTTCGATTTGTGTGACATTGAATGCATATATCATCAACTAATTGCATGTGCATGAACACATTTCAATCAACTCTATGAGATCTCTGCAAATAATTCCTAGTTCATCACATCTTGCATTCTTACATGTTCGTGTTGCATTGTTGTCTAATCTTTCATCTGGTTCTGCTTCTTCCTTCCAGAGAATGAACACATCCCTTGAGAATGTGCAACTTGTTGTCCAAACTCAGCAATCTAATTTTTCGCGTTTGAGAGCTGATATGGGTTCCTAGTAGCAACAAGTGCGAGACAACCAAATTCTTGATCAATACTCTTAGTCTTAGGTGAACCATAGACATTCTAAGCAGTTGATCCTTCTGACTGATTAGGTTGATAATATAGAGCATCAACAGCGTCTGGAAGAGAATCATTGGGCTCAAAATCGACATTAGCTCGGGTAAGATCACATATCAGCTCGGCAAACACCAAAGACTTTTTGGACTTGGCCTTTTCAAATAGGAGATCAAATTCCTGCAGTATCACGATCCAGCATGAATACTTGCCCCAAGCACCTGACATGTCAAAACGTGGTACATGGGGTTCAAATCGGCGATGATGGTGGTGGTGCGGAGCAAGATGTAATATCGAAACTTTTGGATGGAAATAACTGCCACGAGAGCGAGCTTCTCGACATGTGAATAGCGAGTTTCAAAGTCAATGAGACCCTTACTGAGGTAATAGATCACATGTTCCTGGGATTTGTTGTCTTCTTGTACCAAGACCATGGCGATCATGGTGGTAGAAGCGGCAAGATAAAGGATATAATCCTTGTAGTAATTGGGCGGTTGGAGCACAGGGGCATGTGTGATAGCATGTTTGGGACTATTGAAAGATTGTTGTGCTTGGTCGTCGCAAATGAATGGGATGTATTTATTTAGTAGTCTCAAGTAACCCTGCGTCTTTTGCGCGAAATTACAGACAAAACGCCTTAAATAAGTTTCCTTCCCTTGCAAACTTTGAATTTCCGTAATGTCGGTGGGAGGTGGGAGAGCGACGATGTTTGCCACCTTCAAGGGATCAATGCGGATACCATATTTTGAGACTATGAAACCGAGGAGGCATCCAAACTCAACGCAGAAGATACACTTGTGAGCATTCAGGTGGATGTTGTACCACCTGCATCTGAGGAATATTGCCATTAGATGGTCAATGTGGTACTCGCGCTGCCGTGAATGGGAAGGTAGATCATCCAAGTAGGGTTCCACAAAGTCCTTCATGTCGTGAAAAGCATACGACATGGCCCGCTATAATGTAGCACCAACATTTTTAAGACCAAAAGGGAGCTTGCGATAAGCAAACGTACCCCAAGGACAGATGAAAGTTGTCTTGTGTTGATTAGCCGGGTGGATCTCAATCTGGTTGTAGTCAGAAAATTCATCCATAAAAGAGAAAATGACACTTCCAACATAGTTGTCAATTATCTGGTCGATAAAGGGAGTCAAGTAGTTGTCCTTAGGATAAGCCTTGTTTAGATCCCGATAATCGATGCAGACGCGAATGGTACCCTGCTTTTTGGCTACAGGGATGACGTCAGAGACCCATTCTATCAATGGGACAGGGTAGATAAAAACCAGCTTTCAAGAGCTTTTCAATCTTTGCCTTGATTGTCATAGTCTTTCAGGGGTGTACCGGCCGCAGTTTCTGCCAGACAGATTTAGCATCAGGATAGGTTTGAATCGTATGGGAAACAATAGTGGGCTCTATCCCGGGCATCTCCTTGTATGTCCAAGCAAATATGTCTCAGAATTGCTTGAACAAGGCTGTAAATGTTGTAATCTCTTCAGGGGAACACTTATGGCCTAAACGAATGTGTTCCACTACACCAGGAGTAACCTATATGTCAACCGAAATGATAGGCTCAATGTTGGCCAAGTTTCCTTCGAAGTTTGTTTGACACATGAGTATCGAGGACTGAGAGAAGGGATAGACATCCGGTGTAAAGATGGTGGAGATGTTATTCTCCACAGTGTCCAAAGAAGGAAGGAAAGACAACCGATGATGGAGGTATTCCCACGGAGGGACTGTCCGTTGTAGAGAACAGGAGAATAGAGAACATGAGGTGAAGGCCACAGCTAAGTGGTCCTCCGGGGTTGACTGGATATCCTCGTAAGTGAGTTCAGCGGGTGAAATAAGCATAGTGTCTCCAATCAGGTGTGTTGTGGCTTTATCAAGTGCAAGCCATTGATCAGTAGAGTTGGGGATAGATGAAATCCGAGAGGTGATCATGTTCACCGTGGCAACATGATTCGTGGGATCCGAGGTTGGAAAAATGCCCATAAGGGAGTCATATGTGTACAGGTAGTCATATGTGTACATGTTGAATAAATCCCTGTATGGCTTGAAGCAAGCTCCTAGGACTTGGTATGGTAGGATGGACAGTTTCCTATCCAGTTTGGGCTTTACAAAAAGTAAAGCAGATTCCAACGTTTACTACAAGGTTGAGGAAGGAAATCTTGCGATACTACTTTTATGTGGATGACCTGTTTGTTATAGGTAAGGATAGATTGATTGTCGATACAAATAGCTTGTTGCTGAGTTCAAGATGAAGGACTTGGGTATGTTGCACTACTTTCTAGGTATGAAGGTGTGGCGGAGCATAGATGGAATCTTCCTTGGACAAGGGAAGTATGCAGAAGAGATCCTGAAGAGGTTCAGGATGATGGACCACAAGGCCATGGCCACACCTATGGCATCGAACCTGAAGCTTGTGTGTGATGCTTCATCTGATCCGATTGATGCCACGATGTATCGTCAGATGATTGGGTACTTGATGAACCTGACGAATACGAAACCAGACATCTAATTTGCAGTGAACACCTTGAGCCAATATCTGACAAATCCGAGACATGTTCACCTGATAGCTGCAAAGCATATTCTGAGGTACCTGAAGGGTACAATTGATTATGGGCTCAAGTATGATGTGAATCAAAAGTTTAACCTGCAGGGTTATGTTGATTCAGACTGGGTAGGCAGTGATGCAGATAGGAAGAGCACTTCAGGTTGCTGCTTCAGTATGGGATCAGGTGTGATCTCTTCATTTAGCAGGAAGCAGTCCTGCGTAGCACTGAGTACAGCCAAAGCAGAGTATGTTGCAGCTTGTTCGGCTAGTTGTGAGGCAGTAAGGCTAAGGAAGCTATTGTCTGAGTTATTTGATCTCCTGTTGGATGCTACTGGTATCTTTTGTGACAACCAGAGTTGTGTGAAGTTGTCTAAGAACCTAGTGTTCCACGACAGGTCGAAGCACATAGAGATAAAATATCACTATATCAGGGATATGGTGCTGAGAGGAGCAGTGAAGCTCATGTATGTTGTGACAGATGAGCAGGTTGCAGATGTGCTGATGAAGCCACTATCCAGAGTGAAGTTCGAGTACTTCATAGAGAGGCTTGGTGTTCTTCAAATTGATGACACTTCAAGGAAGAAGTGATGGACACATTTGCAGGAGCCATTCCGAGCATGGTGAGAGGAGGATCCTTCCATGGCTGTGGATGTAAGCGCTGTGTGATGAGCATCAGGATGATGCTCCAGTTACTGCTCTGTATATGCATCATGTTGGATGCTTGTTATGATCAGTTGGATCATGTATATGTATATGAATCGTGTTGGATGCTTGTTATGATCAGTTGGATCATGTATATGTATATGCATCATGTTGGATGCTTGTTATGATCAGTTGGATCATGTATATGTATATGCATCATGTTGGATGCTTGTTATGATCAGTTGGATCATATTTATGTGTATGCATCATTTTGGATGCTTGTTATGATTAGTTGGATCATGGATGATGATATGTATCAGGTATGCATCAGATGTATGCATTTAATGATTAGGATGATCATGGTTGATGAGCTTCAAGATGTTGCTCCAGATGATATGTATCAGATATGCATCAGGTGGATGCATTGTATGATCAAGATGATCATGGATGATGAGCTTCAGGATGTTGATCCAGATGTTATGCATCAGGATGATGTTATGATGATGATCAGGTTGATCATGTGATGATATACATCAGGATGATGTATGGTGAGTATCAAGACGATACTCTATGGTTGTGGACAAGTTGTGCAGATAAGCATATAATATGGCCCTAGGAGGTTTGCAGATACTCTTTCGAGGTTTTGCCTATGGCATATAATATGGCCCTGGGATATCTGGCAAATGCTCTTTCGAGGTTTTGCTTGGGAGGACATATAATATGGCCCTAGGAGATCCGATAGATTGGGATGTGTGCCCGTAATAAGTATTGGGATGCTCTTGCGAGGTTTTTTCCTATGGCATATAATATGTCCCTGGGAGATCTGATAGGTTGGGTTGTGTGCCCGTAATAAGTCCTGGGATTCTCTTGCGAGGTTTTGCCATGACCACATGTAATATGGCCCTGGGAGATCCGATAGGTTGGGTTGTGTGCCCGTAATAAGTCCTAGGATGCTCTTCTGAGGTTTTGTGGTGACCACGTGTAATATGTCCTTGGGAGATCCGATAGGTAGATATGTGTGCTCGTAACATCCTGGGATGCTCTTGCGAGGTTTTGTGGTGAGGTCACATATAATATGTCCCTGGGAGATCTGACAAGTAGAGATGTGTACTCGTAACAACTTGGGATGCTCTTGCGAGGTTTTGTGACACATGTAATAAGTCCCGAGGATTCCACAGTATGGCTAGTGATGAAGACCTGCAGGTGGTGGGCCTACATCCAGTATGAAAAAGGACTGGCTCTATAGAACTTCCTATGACGAGTAGTTCAGAGATTGATTGAGATAGTAGCAGTAGTGACGATGACAATGATCCAGTGACGATGATCCAGAGAAGAAGACTTGTGCTAGAAGACCTGTGTCGAGAAATACCTTCCTAGTTAAGAGGGAGTGTTGATGTATTTGTAACTTTAGAATGTATTTCATATATGTATATTGTATTCCTATATAGATGTTATTATTCCTTTATACAGAAGTGTTTGTATTCCTATAGAGATGTTATTATTCCTCTATACGGAAGTATCGTCATTTATATTGTAAGTGTCGTAACTTATACTTGATGGGTTATTAGACCACCTTGTTGGGGTCGGCCCTATATAAGTCATGTGGGTCAAAGGATTATTAGACCACCCTATTGGGGGTCGGCCCTGTCATCATTATGTTATGTGGTTAAGTTAAGGCCGACCTAGTAAAGTTTATTAGGCAAGTCAAGTCAAGTATAAATAGAGTGCGGGAGGCACTCTATTTGATCATTCACTTCTCACTCATACACTCATTAGAGAGTGGCGCACTAGTGGAGAAGGAGAAGCTGCTGCTAGGAGGACTATCTCTTGTACTTGGGTTGTATCATTACTCTATCTATCTCTGAGGAAGTTGTGGGGTTTTTCACCTTCCTGGTTTTCCCCGGTGAAACTCTGTGTCTCTTGTGTGCTTGCTTTATTATGTCCATGATTGATATGATGTACATGTTATTCTCTCAGTTAAGATCCTAAATCAGATTGTAAATTCTGAAAAACTAACATATAGTACC
Organism: Larix kaempferi; assembly: GCA_027924585.1. NCBI lineage: Eukaryota > Viridiplantae > Streptophyta > Pinopsida > Pinales > Pinaceae > Larix > Larix kaempferi. The sequence continues at coordinate 5,536,776 of BSBM01000556.1, forward strand.
AATATCAATAGTTGGTTCTTCATTACTTTTAAATACAAATTTGGATCAGCTTCACTCTTACAAAAACCCACTTTCTAAAGGTAGCTATTGATTCTATAGCACCAATCCCTAGGGGCTTGCTTAATCCCATATAGAGATTTCTTTAGCTTGCAAACATGGGACTCCTTCCAATGCACCACAAATCCTTTAGGATGCTGAATATAAACCTCTTACTCAACTTCACCATTGAGGAAGGCTATATTCACATCCATATGGTGAATTTTCCATCCTAGAACATATGCAAGTGAAATCATTGCTCAGACTGTGGTGTACATTTCCACAGGGGAAAAGGTATCATTATAATTGATGCCTTATTTTTGAGAGAAACCTCTGGAAATGAATCTATATGTATACTTCTCAATGCTACCATCCCCAGCATGTTTTATCTTGTAAAGTCATCTGGAAGTCACAATGGACTTCCCATCAGGTTTGGGAACAACCTCCCAAACAGCATTCTTCATCATAGATTTGTACTCTTCTGTTATTTCATATTTCCAAACTTGTTGCTTTGTAGATTCTTCATATGAGGATGGTTCTGAATAACTGATGTGACTCATCAGTGCAACATACCCTGAATATATGCCAGGTTGCTTGCCCTCTCTAGATGACCCTGTTGGTGCTCCATGTTTCTCTTCATCTTGTAAGATATCTTAGAACCAAGTAGATAAACTTTTAGCGAGAGGTTCATCAGGTGACCTCTCAATCAGTTCTACTGGTTCTTCAAGAGCTATTGAATATGAGGCATCTTTTGGTATCTCCCCCTCAAACTCTGAAGGGGGAGAATCAAACTCGGGATCCTCCATCTTTGAATCACGTTGAATCTCTTTCGATCTTTTGAAAGAAGCTTCCTTGTGGAAGGTAACATCTCGGTTGACTTCAACGTGTCTCTTACCAGGTACATATATTCAATATGCTTTGGATGACTCACTATAACCCACAAAGGTGCCTTTCTTTCCAGAAGGCTCCATCTTTGTTCTCTTTTATTTTGGTACATGAATGTATACTGGGATCCTGAATATCCTCAAGTGTGAGATGTTTGGATTCTCACCATTAAACACTTCGTCTAGTGTCTTCTCATCTAGAATGGCATGCGGGATTCTATTTTGTATGTACACAACTGTACGAGTGGCTTCTGCCCGTAATTAGGTAGACATATCTTGATCATGTATCATGGATTTTGTAGCCTCACATATGGTTCTATTCTTCCTTTCAGCAACCCCATTTTGTTGAGGGTTGTATGGTACTATTAATTGTCTACATATTCCTGCATCACTACATAGCTCATTAAATGCATGTGAATCAAATTCACCCCCATTATCATACCTTAATGCACGGATGTGCTTTTCTTTCTGATTTTCAACTAGGGCTTTAAACTCTTTAAATTTGCTAAGAGTTTCACTTTTAGCCTTCATGAAATAAATCCATGACTTCCAAGAAAAATCATCTATGAATAGTACATAATATAAGAAGCCACTCAGGGAGGGGGATGACATGGGGCCACCTACATCAGAATGTATTAAATATAAAATCCCTTTAGATCTAGTAGAACTGCTAGAAAAAAATTTCATAACATGCTTCTCAAGTGCACAACCCCGACATATACTATCATGCTCAAAATCAAATACGGGCATACCTTTTACCATATTTTGAAGTCCTAGTAGTGATTTGCAATGTAGGTGTCCAAGACTTCGGTGCCATAGCTTGCATGGACTGATAGTGTGGTGAATCATAGCTTTAATGTACTTCTCAAGTACCTTGTACAGTCCTCCCTCTCAAACTCCAATCACAGCAGCAGATTCTAGGCTTTTGTTCTTCGGCCATAAAAGTGCTTTTTTATCCATGATAACTCGGAATCCTTTGTCTTTAAGAACTGAAACTGAGAGGAGGCTATTATTCAAGCCTGGAACATATAGAATGTCCTCCAAATGTATAATATCATCGGTGATCGGCTAGAATTAGGTGGATCCAACTCCTTGGATCGAATAAGTTGAGTTGTCCCCCAACTCTACCATGCATGTGAATTATTTCTCCTTTAGATCGGTGATGGAACTCTTGTAACCATTCATATGTTTGGATGCGCCACCATCAATAAACCATGTGTATGCATTTGTGATGACGGGTCTGAAAGGGATGAGACAATATAATACTCCCTTCTTGTCTTCTTTTCTTCGGATGCATTCTTTTGAGTGATTTCATCCTCTATGGCAGTAGAAGCATGAAACTTTCCCCCTTTGATCTACAATCTCTTGAGAAATGGCCTTTCTTGTTGCAATTGAAGCATCTATATTTTGACTTGTCAAATCCTTTGTTGAAATCCTTCTTCTTTGGATGAGATAACTTATTTTAGAAGAAGTGTTTCTTTCCTTTATTCATTCTTGTCATGAGGGAAAGGTTTTCTTCATTGATGCACACTGACTTGCTCTGGATTCGCCCCTCCTCTTGTAGGAATTCATGCCATAAACTTTCGAAGTGAGGTTGCACCTCTTGGCCATTTACCGCAACCAAGAATGTCTCCCATGAGGATAGGACACCATCAATAGAAATTTAGAGAAGATCATCTTCATCCACCACTACTCCAATACTAGCAAGTTGATCTCTTACCTAAGAGATCTTGGAAAAGGAGGCCATTGTCTCATATGTATCCATATTTAAGTTTCGAAGCTTATTCTTCAATGCCCTCTATTGACTCAGGGCCTTCTTCTAATATATATTAGTCAATGTATGTTGGATGCTTTTTGGACAGACCCGGGTTTTCAGGATGCGCAGCAACAAACACCCCTTTGGCGCACTGGCCCTTTCGGCAACGAGCTGCGCAGCAGCCCGAAGTCTCACCCGAAGTGGCTATGGGGGGGCTAAGGAATCAGGTTTCCTTAACCTAGGTGGTGTGGAGTCTACAGTCTTCTCTCTTCCCTTCTTGGAGGTAACCCCTGAACAGAGCGTCTTACTCTTTCACAGGTCTCCCAGCGCTATAGCGCAGGAACTCACTCTTCTCAGCCGAGCTGCGCGGTAGCTCCGCACCTGTGCACGAGTCTTTTACCCGCTACCTCCGATACACTATGTATTGTCTCTGCCCTTACTCCACAGCGCAGTAACACACTCCTTTAGCGCTGCGGCAACAGTGTTCTTACAGACTCCCTCGACAATGCACAAATACAACTTCTAAGGGAGCTTCCAGGATTTACTTTACATCATCATTCATAAAGATAGCGAAACAATCATAGAAACATAGACAGTAAAGCAAAGAAATGCAATCACATAAAGCATCACCACAACAACAAGAATTATGTGGTTCACTTCAAGGAGGGAAGCTACGTCTACGGGAACTGTCTTTTATATTATCTTGAGATGGGGATAACACAGTTCCGCTACGCACATAGCTGCAGCCTTAGATCTTTCTGGGAAACTCCACGCACACAGCTGGGAGCCCTTCTCTTAGATCTATTCTCTTCTTCTATAGATATTACCATGACAAATACATACAATTACATTCCCCTCTCAGTCCTCTTGCGACTGGCCGATACATGCAATGGCCCTTACACCAAGCGGTCTTCCTGCGAGATCGCGGCCTTCTTACATGCACAAAATGATCATTAACAGCTTAAAAAATACAGCAATACAAATGACTCAGACATCAACTTAGACTGTCCGTGTTACTTAGTAACTATCTAACCCTTTTCCCTTTTCAATTACACATATATATAGGTGGCCCTGAGGGTCGCACATTTACAAAACTGTGGGCCTTTCCCAACTGTGATCCCCAAAAACCCTAACCGCGGACATGGCTAGGTGTACTGTAGGCGCCTCTTGCAGTCACATCGCAGCTTCCTGCAGACTCCGTGATTTCTGGCGCAAATCGCGGGTATGGGCGCCGCTTCATCATTCTTTGCTCCTTGTCCTTCACCTTCAATGCTTCGGCCCGTTGCTCTTCCTTGGTCCGAGCAACCATAACTTCTATACTTTGCCTTAATGAGGGTAGCTGAGCCCTCTATTCTGCCGCTTCATTTACTGTGGTAGTTGAGCTTTCTACTCGGCCACCCTATTTATTCTTTCCTTTGACTTGTGCGTGCGAGCTCCACGATTTCCGACCCGTAATCTGTGGTGAGCTCGTCCATCTAGCGCCGTACTGCGCACTGTTCATTTCTGCCCAAAAATGGTGCTTTTCCTCAAAATTAGCACTTTTCCTTCAAAACTTAGTGCTTTTTCCTAAAACTTGGCAGCTTTGCCATAGCTGCGGCCTATGCTCCAACAGGCCCCTAACACTTACTTGTGGCTCATCCTCGAGCCACTCGCACTAGCTTGCGGTCATTTTACTTGTGCATCTGACTTTGCTTGGGTCGCAACGAAGGCTTGCTTCCACTACGCGATAGCGGAGTCCATGTTTTGCACGCACTTTGTGGCTGTCTGCACCAGGTCTGAAGTAGCTTCTTCTCCTTCTACACCATCGACCAACTCTTGAGACTTAGCAAATGCTTTGACCTTGGCCTCTGCTTGGGCAGCAAGTTCAGCATACTCATCCATAAATGGCTGAATGATGTTGGCAAGAGTAGCATCTTTGTCTCTGAGCCTGTGCAAATCTTGCTGGACTTTGCAGACTTCACTCATCTTTCTCATTTTGGCTAAGCCTTCCAAGGGCTTAGCTTCTTCGTTCAAAATGTTCTGCTGCTTTCACCTGTTCCAAAAGGGAAACTTTAGAAGGGAGCTTCTCGAGCTCAGCCCAATCCTGCATAGCTTGCATCATTAACTGTTGGGCTTCATCTATTCTGCACTTCATTTGGGTAGAAGCTATGCGCAGTGCTTCAAGTCATTCTTGCTTATCATATGCAGGAGGCACTACGACACGAGCTTCCAAATCGGCGATCTGCTTTCTATGGTCCTCAGCCATAGCAACTACTTGTTATTCTAGGGCTTTCACCCTTCTACCAATGCGTTGCACTTTCTCAACTAAAGGAAGGTCTGGTTGAATCTGGGAGGCCGGCAGCTCCCGGGCGATTTCATCGACGGCATTCCTTAGCCCAGTGTCTCGTGCTTCATGAAGTGCAAGCTGCGCAGAGATCTCCTTATAGCCTGCCCTTAGCTCCACTTCCTGCGTCTGTATTCTTTGATTGGCATGGAATGTGGAGAGCTCCCTAGCTCTCAACTCAGTAGAGACCTGCTCATGAACCAACTGTAGAGTTTCCAATGGAATTAGTGACAAATTTATTTCAACAGGACCAACCGCGCTTACCTGCGATGCAGCCAGAGGATCCAGGAGTGTCATGCTTGCAGGAGAGATGTGGATGATAGTGTGCCTTTATTTAGGTACTTCAACTGCTCGGTGCTTGTAGATGCTTGCGGCGCCTGCGAGCCGGATGCTGGTGCATGGGTATGCGCAATTCATCCTGGGAGACCTTTCAACGCCACGAGCTGCAGATCCAGAGCACTTCTAATATTGGCCTGAGAGGCACGCAGGTCCTGAAATTGCTCCTTCAAGTACTGGTTGAGCCTCGCAGCAAGGATCTCATAGGGATCTCGAGTCTCTTCTACGGGGTGCGACAGCTTCTGCTTCTTGGTAGCCGATCCTGACGGGCCTTCACCATTCTTTTGCCCGATCTTTTCCTTGCCCTTATATTTCTCTGGCGCATCAGGGGGTGGCATCGTGGCAGCGGCTTCAACGGCCTGCTTCCATTCATCTGGCCAGGACTTCATAGTGTCCTCCACATCCTGGGTAGTCATTCGGTAGAGCCCTACGGCCCATTCTTCCTACTGAATTCCGCGAGGGCGGAAATAGATTTCATGCAAGTTGGCAGAAAAGACCAACTTCGTTCCATAGAGTTCTGTCGTCTCCTCAGTAAGCCTCGGCATCTCCAGGATGGTATCCCCATTTGTTGGCTGCTTTTTGGACAGACCTGGGTTTTCAGGATGCGCAGCAACAAACACCCCTTTGGCACACTGGCCCTCTCGGCAACAAGCTGCATAGCAGCCCGAAGTCTCACCCGAAGTGGCTATGGGGGGGCTAATGAATCAGGTTTCCTTAACCTAGGTGGTTTGGAGTCTACAGTCTTCTCTCTTCCCTTCTTGGAGGTAACCCCTGAACAGAGCGTCTTACTCTTTCACAGGTCTCCCAACGCTATAGCGTTGGAACTCACTCTTCTCAGCTGAGCTGCGCAGTTGCTCCGCACCTGCGCACGAGTCTTTTACCTGCTACCTCCAATACACTATGTATTGTCTCTATCCTTGCGCCACAGCGCAATAACACACTCCTTTAGCACTTCGGGGATAGTGTTCTTACAAACTCCTTCGACAATGCACAAGTACAACTTCTAAGGGAGCTTCCAGGATTTACTTTACATCATCATTCATAAAGATAGCAAAATAATCATAGAAACATAGACAGTAAAGCAAAGAAATGCAATCACATAAAGCATCACCATAACAACAAGAATTATGTGGTTCACTTCCAGGAGGGAAGCTACGTCCACGGGAACTGTGTTTTATATTATCTTGAGATGGGGATAACACAGTTCCGCTGCGCACACAGCTGCAGCCTTAGTTCTTTCTGGGAAACTCCACGCACACAGCTAGGAGCCCTTCTCTTAGATCTATTCTCTTCTTCTACAGATATTACCATGACAAAGACATACAATTACATTCCCCTCTCAGTCCTCTTGCGACTAGTCGATACATGCAATGGCCCTTACGCCAAGCGGTCTTCCTGCGAGATCGCGGCCTTCTTACATGCACAAAATGATCATTAACAGCTTAAAAGATACAGAAATACAAATGACTCAGACATCAACTTAGACTGTCCATGTTACTCAGTAACTATCTAACCCTTTTCCCTTTTCAATTACACATATATATATAGGTGGCCCCGAGGGTCGCACCTTTACAAAACTGTGGGCCTTTCCCAACTGTGATCCCCAAAAACCCTAACCGCGGACACGGCTAGGTGTATTGTAGGCACCTCTTGCAGTCACGTCGCAGCTTCCTGCAGACTCCGTGATTTTCGACGCAGATCGCGGGTATGGGCGCCGCTTCATCGTTCTTTGCTCCTTGTCCTTCGCCTTCAATGCTTCGGCCCGTTACTCTTCCTTGGTCCGAGCAACCATAACTTTTGTACTTTTCCTTAATGAGGGCAGCTGAGCCCTCTATTCCGCCGCTTCATTTACTATGGTGGTTGAGCTTTCTACTCAGCCACCCTATTTATTCTTTCCTTTGACTTGTGCACATGAGCTCCACGATTTCCGGCCCGTAATCTGCGGTGAGCTCGTCCATCTGGCGCCGTACCGCGCACTATTCATTTTTGCCCAAAAATTAGTGCTTTTTCCTAAAACTTGGCAGCTTTGCCATAGCTGCGGCCTATGCTCCAACAATGTATCATAACATTCTTTTGCATTCTTCAGCGGTGTGATCACGGGAATCAAGTTATCTTTTAACAGAGCATAGATGATCCATTTGGCCTTAGCTTGATTCTTCTTGAAGTTGATGCGCCCTGCATTAGATGTAGGCTCCTCCACCATAGTGGAGACGTAGCCATCTAAGTCATGTTCCTCTAGGATTTTGAGAATCCTAGCCTTCCAAGTGTTGAAGTTTTAGGTTCCCTCAAGACGGTCTTCCGGTCGTACAGAGACGGATGCCATAGTCTTCAAATCTTGTGCTCAACTTTTCAGGATCAACATAGGCTCTAGCTTGTGAAGATCCTCACAGCAGATCTAAGAGATGATTTATACCTCACAAGAAAGTAATTGATTAAGCAGGAAAATAGAAGAAGAGTGGTCAATGCAGTATAATGAGCAACAGAATAATCATACAGTAGAACTCGAATAGAAGCAAAAATACTTCACACACACTAATTAATTAATCACAATATGGACAAATAAATAGTACAATGCATGAGGATTCGAATGCCTAAGGTGGCAATTCGAATTAGCCTTCATGGAGTGATCAAAGGATCACTGGAGTGTCATCGGAGCACAATTAGTAGTCTATCTCATCATCGGTGGAGTCATCAATGCACAAGTAACTGTCAATCATCAGTCAAACTGAGTCTAACTGAATGTGGTAGGTGTAACTGAATGTAACTGGAACATGGAGACACTAACTGAATGAAGGAGGCTCAATGGAGGGTGCATGAGGAGCTAATTGGAGTCAAAACAAGTAGTCATGTCTCATCGGAGGTCAATTGGAGTGATAACAGTAGTGAGGAGTCATTCTGGCCTCAAATCAAGGAAAGACTAGTGGCTAACTGAAGTAAACTGGACTGGTAGGTGAGAAAGGCTCCCTTCTCATGCAGTAGGTGAAAGGAGGGTGCATGACAGGCTAGGAGGGTTGAAACTGAGTGGAAGGAAGCTTCAGGGGCTAGCTAACTGAGGGCTAGGTGCTGGGACTGATGACTAGAATGCATGCAAACCCTAAATGATGCATGCAAACCCTAAAAGTGCATGCATGACTTAAAATGTAAATGATCAAAATACCAGTGGGATTAGGATGGAGTATAGGAATATCCTAACACCCGCCCCCCTTAATCCATCCTGGGCCCTAGTAACTAAGACCAAAGGTCACCCAATACAATGAATAATAACAATCAATAACCAAGGAAGTGGGGAAAATTTCATGGGAAAAATACCCCCCCCCCAAAACAAACTGTGAAGCACACATAAAAAATAAATGCTCCAAACTCAAGCATGTGTGATGCTTGGCCATATGTTTGGAGGTATCTTCTTCTTGGGAAGAAGTGGATCATGCTCAAAAAGCATGTGTTTGTACTTGCTCTTCAGATCGGATGTGATGAGAACAAATCCAAAAGTATGAGGATGATCCTTGAACCTGTGATTCGAATCAGCTGAGGTAGGATCAAATCTATGACTATGTAGATAGTCTTTTTGCTTCTCCTTCGAACCATCATGGGTGATATTATGCCAAAAAGAACCATCAAATAATAATGATTTCTTGGAATCCAAATCAGATCCAAGACTTGAATCGTGGTTGCTTAAGATCTCCTTTGAACTGTTTGAGGTGAGATCGAAACCAATAAGTGCATGAGAAATTTTCTCAAGCGAATGGCAATGGCCATTATCTTCAATAAACTTTTGAGAACATGAAAGAATGATCTTACAGTAGTAAATGAGAGGTAATTGCTTGGAATCCAAATCAGATCCAAGGCTTGAATCATGGTTTCTTGAGATCTCCTTTGAACCATAAGAGGCGATATCAAAACTAGTAGATGCATGAGAAATTATCCCAAGCAGATGGCAATGGTTTCTTGAGATCTCCTTTGAACTAGCAGGGGTGAGATCAAAACTATGATGTGCATGAGAAATTATACCAAGCGAATGGCAATAGCCATATTCTTCAATAACCTTCTGAAAGCATGGAATAATGATCATATAGTAGTAAATAAGAGGTGATTGCTTGAGGAGAGTGAATGCATTACCTTCAATAGCTGATTTTAGCTCCGAAATAATCATGTGATCATGATGCAAACCAACAGACTCTGGTGCAAGAGAGGATTTAGGACCTTCTGCAATATCTAGAGTGTGAGCTGGCACAAAAAGAGAAGAAATTTGGAGCATGAGTGTAGAATCCGCAAGTTCTTCTTCTTTGTGGACAACTTCAATACAAGATGTGTTTGATACTGGTTCATGATCAATGAGATCATCAAGGAGAGCGAATGCATCACTTTCCTTTCTTTTGAAGGGGTTTGAACCAAATCCTTCATTATGTTTGCCGAATCTTTCATCCAGGTGAGCCCATAGCTCTTTTGGAGTTTCAATATCAATAATGATTGGGTACAATATGTAATCAAGCATAGTAACCATCATTCTTCCAAGGGCCGTGTCTCCTTTATTCAACCAGTCAATCTTCTCTTCAGAGGATTCGAACTCTCTTTCAAAATAACAATCAAAGAGATCATGGCTCTTCAAATATGCTATCATGTTTTGTTTCCATTCATCATAGTTGAATGGAGAAAGAGGAGGATTTATTCTGAATTCATTGAAGCTGTAGAAGACCTGCAAAAACAATAGAGAATATCTGCAACTACTACTGCTGCATAAATGCAGAAACTGTTGCAACTGCTGCACTCGAAATCTTGATAATAACCTGCAAAAAACTCTCAGGAGTGGAGATAAACAATATTCTCAACATGCTCTGATACCATGTGAAAATCCTCACAGCATATCTAAGAGATAATGTATACCTCACAAGAAAGTAATTGATTAATCAGGAAAATAGAAGAAGAGTGGTCAATGCAGTATAATGAGCAACAGAATAATCATACAGTAGAACTCGAATAGAAGCAAAAATACTTCACACACACTAATTAATTAATCAAAATATGGACAAATAAATAGTACAATGCATGAGGATTCGAATCCCTAAGGTGGCAATTCGAATTAGCCTTCATGGAGTGATCAAAGGATCACTGGAGTGTCATCGGAGCACAACTAGTAGTCTATCTCATCATCAGTGGAGTCATCAATGCACAAGTAACTGTCAACCGTCAGTCAAACTGAGTATAACTAAGTGTGCTAGGTGTAACTAAATGTAACCGACACATGGAGACACTAACCGAATAAAGGAGGCTCAGTGGAGGGCGCATGAGGAGCTAACTGGAGTTAGACCAGGAATTCATGTCTCATCGGAGGTCAATCGGAGTGATAATAGCAGTAAGGAGTAAGTCTAGTCTTAAATCAAGGAAAGACCGGTGGCTAACTGAAGTAAACTGGACTGGTAGGTGATAAAGGCGCCCTTCTCATGCAGTAGGTTAAAGGAGGGCACATGACAGGCTAGGAGGGCTGAAACTGAGTGGAAGGAAGCTCCAGGGGCTAGATAACTGAGGGCTAGGTGCTGGGACTGATGACTAGAATGCATGTAAATGCATGCAAACCCTAAATGATGCATGAAAACCCTAAAAGTGCATGCATGAATAAAAATTTAAATGATCAAAAGACTGGTGGGACTAGGATGGAGTATAGGAATATCCTGACATAGCTGGCATGAAAAACTGAGTTCCTTCATGCCCTGAGCTTTGATACCATGTTCAAATTTAGTTGAGATTTGATATTTAATTCTTTTAGATGTCGATACTTGAAGCAATGAGACAATTCAATCCATGAAATTTATACAACCATAACACAAGATATACCCTAGGGAAAATCCTCAAAATTATGAGAACAAAAACCCCAGCAATTCTTCTCAATATAATATAATGGATAGCAAATAATTCTTTCTTTTACAACATAGCATATTGCTTTCGTAAGATAAGAGATCACCAAAACACTCTTGGTAAATATACGGAAGCAATAGAGAAGAGAAATCAATCGGATGTGTTTTCCAATGTGCCTAGCACATCAATAATAAGCAAGAATAAGAACCTACACAAAGAGAAGCACCTTGACTTCAATGGAGAAGAGAATTCACTTCACATTGGATTCATCAATCCCGTATAACATTTTTATACATTCTTCTCTTCTATTGTTATCTTCTAACTTCAGTATGAACTCGCCGTCAAACTGGATGTATTAATCTTGCATGTAGAGGTGCACCCCACTTCTCATGCAGTGATTTATCTTACTGAGTTGTCACTTAGGATGTGTTAAGATTCAATATGCTAAGACAGAAAATATCAGCATTACATTCCATTTCACAATAATAGCATATACAGGAGCACTGAAAGAACAAAAAGCATGGCATAAACACAAAAGACACAGATTTATCCTGGGAAACCCTCATGGGGTGTAAAACCCAGCAAAGTTTCCTCAATATAGATGACCAGCAAATACAAAGATGTAATCCTCAACCATGAGATCCTTCTCCTCCATAGCAAATCTCTCTCTCACTTATGTGTTAATCACAAGTGAGTGAATGTGTTATAAATTAGGAACACACCTCCTCTATTTATACACAACTCCGACTTGACTTTTACACTAACTAGGTCGGCCTCAACTTAACCACTAGGTTAAACACCCCATTACAACTAACTGTGGGCCGACCCCACTAGGGGAGTCTAATAACCCAAGTTACCACATTCCAACGGAGGAATAAAACATCTTCGGATATACAATAAGGTCTTCACGGAGGAATGAAACATCTTCGGAATAATAAAGTACAAATATAATATTCTTAGAATTTACAATATCTCAACACTCCCCCTTAACGAGAAGGATATTATAACAACATCTGCAAAAGCAAGGAGTCATCAACTACATGATACATGATCATCAATAACTCAAGCAATTACTGGAACATCTTCAATACTGGAACATCAACATCTTCAGTACTGAATCTTCATCTTCTGCAGCACTTGAACGGCTACAGCAACATCAACATCTGGATCCTCACAATCAACAGGATTGTCATCTCACGATCAACAACATCATCATCTAGATAATCACGATCAACAACATCGTCATCTAGATCATCATGATCAACAGTATCGTCATCTAGACCATTACGATCAACAGCATCGTCATCTAGATCATCACGATCAACAATATCGTCATCTAGATCATCACGATCAATAGCATCATCATCTATATCATCACGATCAACAACATCATCATCTAGATCATCACGATCAACAACATCATCATCTAGATCATCATGATCAACAACATCGTCATCTAAATCATCATGATCAACAGCATCCTCATCTAGATCATCACGATCAACAACATCGTCATCTAGATCATCACGATCAACAGCATCATAGCAGCATACCCTGCAATACACATAATCCATTTAAGACACCATAACATGTCTAGGGACGAAGTAGTCCACTCATCAACTTAAACAAAGTCTAAGGACCTCTTTTTCGAATACATATGTCTACGGATTAATTCAGGGACCGAAGTCCGGGGATAATACAATCCCCTCTCGTCCACTAGGGACCACTTCTCAGAGACATCTTTCTACGAATCAATTCAAGGACCGAAGTCCGGGGATGATACAATCCCCTCTCGTCCACTAGGGACCACTTCTCGGAGACATATGTCTACGGATCAATTCAGGGACCGAAGTCCGAGGATGATACAATCCCCTCTCGTCCACTAGGGACCACTTTTCAGAGACATCTATATACGTATCAATTCAGGACCGAAGTATGGGGATGATACAATCCCCTCTCGTCCACTAGGGACCACTTCTCGGAGACATCTGTCTATGGATCAATTCAAGGACCGAAGTCCGAGTATGATACAATCCCCTCTCGTACACTAGGGAGCACTTCTCGGAGACATCTGTCTATGGATCAATTCAGGGACCGAAGTCCGGGGATGATACAATCCCCATCACGTACATTTTGAACTAGTGGTTCTGGGATGATGCAATCCCCATCACGTACATTTTGAACTAGTGGTTATGGGATGATGCAATCCCCATCACGTACATTTTGAACTAGTGGTTCCGGGATGATGCAATCCCCATCACCAGGGATGATTTTAAGAACTCCCCCCAAATTTATATGGTAAAAAAATTGGCGAATCTCCCCGATATATAGGAAAATTTGAAAGCGATTTTATCAATAATATAATATGTATATATAATTTTTTGGCGAATCTTTCATTTTATTATATGATATTGTAAAATCTTGGCGAATCTTTCACTAAATTATAAGATATTGTAAAATCTTGGCAAATATTTTACTGAATTATAAAATATTGTAAAAAGTTGACGAATATTTCACTAAATTATAAAATATTGTAAAAATTTGGCGAATATTTCACTGAATTATAAAATATTGTAAAAATTTGGTGAATCTTTCATTGATCTATAAAACACATTGAATGACAGTCTGCTTGTTAATTATGAGTTCAAGGCTTCTTCAAATGTTGAGTTCAATTGCTCTATTTCAAGTTTTGGTCTCAATACCAAATGGTGGTGGCCTTAATGAAGCCTTGATATCCAAGCAAAGCCGAGTAGATCTTGGAGACATGTATTCTAAATGTGGGTGTTTGGAGGATGCACATAGAGTGTTTGGCCAAGTGCCAAAGCGAAATACAGCCTCATTGAATGCAATGCTTTCAAGATGTGCTCAACATGGACATGGCAGGGAGGAACATTATCAGAGGGGTTCTTCGAGTGGAGATTGTCATTCATAGCTCTGATGACATTAGCATTGCATCTTCTTCTTACTTACAATTTTTTCCTCTACTACTTGAGTTTCTAGAATCTATTTGTAGTCCTCCCTGCAATTATTATAGATTTCTTCTTTTTCTTCTTTAATAGTCTTGGGAGATGACTTTTTTGAATTGCTTAAATCAACAAAGGAATTGCACCCACAGACTATCCTTCAATAGATTGTGTGGCTACCCTAGACTGTTTTTGATACTTCAAGGCAAGTTTGTACATAGGTTTTAAGCTAGGCATGTTCCTTAAGTATTTTTCTTGGCACATACTTTGAATAACATTATAGTGATTTTGTTGGCATCCTATAGTGTCAACTATTGGGGGCTATCTTATTGTTGTGTCATACTTTTGGACAATGTAACTTTTTTCCATCTAAATTCCTCAACACTAGTACCATATCTAAATGTTATACCATTTGTTGATACCATATCTAAATGTGTCTAGTAGTTGATTTTGATTGTAGATGTTGTATTTTTTGTTGATATTGGTGTGTAGATGTTATTATAACCCATGTTAGAGCTTTTATTACAAATTGTTTTTTTCTATTGATTAGAGTTTCCATGACATGTGGGGACTTGGACCTTGACAAACCGATAAACTAATAGAATCAGACATTATGCATCATTTTGGCCTTCACTAGCCAATTATGCCCATGGAGGCTAGGAAAATTTTGAGCCAATTGGACTAGAGGAATGTTGGTCTCGTGCCAATAGGTCTCATATGATCAATGCATAGGAACCTAGTGCATAGACCATTTTTCTCTTCGCTTAGCTATGTAGAGCTCATTTATTTTTCTGAATAACGATAAGTATTTACAAAGAAAATATACAATCAGCATAAACAAATCGAAAAAGTGAAGACAATTAATTCATGCAAATAAAAGGTAATAAAAACTTATTTTCTCGAACCCTAAATCAATGGAAATCAACTAAATCTAATATTGATTCAAGCTACAACAAAGGGTTAAATCAAGCATCAAATGAGAACTAGAAGCATTCAAGGGTCTAACACAATAATTAACCAAAATACATGCAAACTCCACAAATCGACAAAATGTTTCAAATAAAAGCAATAAACAAACCATAAAAATTTGCACAAAATATTTGAGATAAACACCAACATGGTTTCATGTACTTGAATGAGCTCATTCTTGCTTAGCGAAAGTGTAGTCAAATTAGTTATTTATCCTTCAATGTCAGGACACTATCTATGTGAAGAGATAGCTCCTAGGCCTAGCTTTGTCAAATTCCAGTGTCATTTCCTATCACATAAAAAAAGAGACAATGTAAAAGATAAATATAAAAACATCAATCTTAAAATAAACTGCATCAAGGAAATGTATGTCATATCATCAATGTTATAACAAAAAAGTACAATGTAGAATCTATTTTTAATTAAAATGCTAGCTCAAATTTACATATAATGATCACCCGCAAGGGTCCATGGAACACCTATACCAAAATAAGACTCAAGAGTCTCTCATGTGTATTGGATCATATACAATCTTAGGTGAAATCCATTTCCCAATTCACATTCTGGGACTGGTCCTCATTTTCGGCACTCTGAACATGACCTTCTTCGAATGAGCCGTCACTATGATCCTCAACAACATTATGTTCCATATCAAATTCATTAGATAAATTTGCCATATTGTTTTCTCCCCTTCTTTCACAATTTGATCGCCAGAGAGCTACTGCTCTTTCATATGGAAAATTGTCAACCTCATACTTTGTTACATATAATCTTAAGCATGTATCCACATTTTTATCAAGCTTATTCCTCAACTTTGACTTCAAAAATGTTAATGCACTAAACATTCTCTCATCCTCCACTGATCCCAAAATCATGGTTTGACATAAATCTACTAATTTGAAATACTCTGACATATGTTGCAGTAGATATTCACTACCACTGAGTGTAGTCCACAATTTTGTAATTGCACCATATTCTAGAGCATTATCCAACTTAGAAAATTGCTCCCACATTGTATCAGCAAAGCATCGGGCTTGATCTTTCAATTTTTGTCCATCTAAAATACCTTGAATATGTTCTCCTTGTATCTCGGTCTCTCGACAAAAATGGCTTTGCAAAATCTTGATTTTAGCTATAAAGTCAACCTTTATAGTTTTCGAACATTGACGATTGTTCCAATATTGAGGGTATACCACAGACATGGCCTCCAACAATTCAACTCGAGGAAATCGTTCTCTTATCTCTGATGATAGTGATTTTGCAATTTCTATCAAGCTGCGCCTCACTGAAATCACAACATTGTCAAATTGTTCTCTTGACACAGGGCACTCTTTGGTGGTTCTTCCTATTTTGTCATTATAATAAAAAGGAACCATATACCCACGCACTGCCATACATAGAAACCCTTTTTCATCAAACTTCAATAAATTTTCATCATTTTCAATATTGATTATCTTAGCCCAATTTGTAAATGCTAGACCTGTAAAAGAATCTGCCTTCATATACAAATTATCTAATGCAAGGCATGCTAGTTTTCTAGCATTTGTGTATTCAGCAATATACATCGTGCGACTCTGAGACATCTTCACGAGGCTATTCATTTCATGAAGCAGAGGAAGAACTCCAGCCAATGTTAAATATGTCTCTATATCAGTTAATAGAAAGAGAAGAGTTTGAGCTTTTTCTACACTTAGGCGATGTTCATACATCACCCCTACCAAGGATGCATATTCATCGAATAGTCTTTGAGTTGGTCCCTTCAGTGAGATCCATCTTGTATCAACATCTTTTAATAGTTTGTTTCCATTTGTAACACCGTCAGCAAATTTTTTAAACTCTGAAAATCGTTTGGGACTCCGACAAAAGTATGCATGAACCTCACGTACAAGATATTCAACTTTTGAAACCAATGGAAAGTTGCTCACTATTTTAAATGCAAGATTCATTCTATGAGCCATACAATGAATACCAATCATATACGGTGAAGCTGAGAGTTGTAGTCTAGCACAAAGGCCGTTCCTTTGTCCCTGCATTACTGATGCCCCATCTGCTCCAACGCATACCAACTTTTTTGCGATCATTGAATGATCCATACCACCAGTTTCTTTCAAAGTATTAATAACAAGTTCATAAATGTTTTCTGCTGTAGAACTTTTGCTCATTTTATGAATTCCAAGTAGATAGGAATTCCTGATATGGTAATTGACCGTATAAATGCTCATGCAAATCCATGCAGTATTATCAACAGCTGTAACTTCATCCAAGGACAGTGACAAAAATGTTGCATTCACAATCTTCTCTTTCATATCATCCTTTTCTACTTGAGCTAGATATTTTCCCCATTCCCAACCACTCGTTAAAGACCAATGAGAAGATGGAAAATTTGGCACTTGAATAAAAGATAGATATTTCATCATTTTTGGATAATCTGTCATAGGACGACCATTGGATAGGATGTGAAATACATAGGCTCAAATAGCTGTAAATAAGGCACCTTTGTCCAGCCAACAATACACCATGAAAACTGCCCCCAAAGTCCCCAAGTTAGGTACTCTTCCACATGTCAAAATCTAATCTCAAAAAATACCAGCATGAACAGAGAAAAAGAAACCCTAACCAGTAGTGAGATGAGTAGGGAAAGGTTCACACCAGCTCTGATACCATGTTGAGATCACAAGAGAATAGAGGGGATCAAATGGAACTAACAACTGTTTCCTAGAAGGAAACCCGAGGTCAGAACTGTTTCCTAGAAGGAAACCCGAGGTCAGAACCTTTCAATCATCAACCAACTAAAGGATTGGAAATAAATAAAGTGCTTCAATGAAATATCTAAAGAAATAAAGAAATGCTTCAAATTATAAAAGTATCAAATGTGAAAGTGAAATGAATGTGAATGCAAAATGTGAAAAGTTAAATAAAGGGGGAGCTTGATAAAGTCAATGGGGCACCTTCTAGCACATTATCCATCCGTGAGACACCATGCTCCCTGGTGTTTTCCAAACTAATTAATGTCACATATGACCCTAATATCCCCTCCTATCCAAGAGTAAGTTAAGCCTTCCAATGATTAATACTCCACTTGACTAACCTTGACTTGATGACCATCCACTCCACCCATGAGGAAGGCTGATCTATGTAATACTCTGTGATGGTTATGCTAGAGATTGATATGTATATAATACATTTACTTCTACTTTATGTTTTGTTATGTTTTTTTGCTATGATGATAAGTTATGCAAAGAGTCAAAAGATGATCACTTGTGTAGAATATGATCTTAGACTTCGTTATTTGTTGATATTTTCCATAATTAAGTGAATTTTCATCATCATTTGGCTTTATATGGTCCTTATTTAAGATTTCATCATGGTCAAACTTTGAGCAAGTTTGAATTTTTTAACAATTTGACTTGGTCAACAAGACGAATCAGCAGCATGGAATCCTCATCTAGTCACATTTGATCATGTTTCATCCTTTGGATGCCAATTGGACCCATCCAAATATGATTTGCAACATTATTGGATTAATAGGCTATTAATGGCTTAATTTTCCTAAGTTTCAGCATATTTTCCCAAGTATTTAATTAATTATTTGGAGTAGCTTTGTAGATCACATATCATATTGGTTTTTGGCATGCATTTGATTAACATTATGGTTAGTGTCAAGGAATCCATCTATGGTATCATATTTCAAATTTGAGCAAGGGAAGACCAAGATCTAACTAATGGTGAATTATTAAAATGATATCCTAAAGTTTAATTTAAAAAATGATTATGGTTTAAAATGTATAGAAACGAGATACCAGAAGGGAAAAGTATTGATTTGGGTCATGATGGATTATGTCCCTAGTCATTTACCCACCATCTCTTAGTCACTTTGACATGTTTTACACTTCATTTGGAAACTGGTCACCAAGGGGGGCACACTTCATCCAAGTTAAAGTGCTGATCAATGTAATGAAGTAAGCGGTGGAAAATACCACCAAGGGGGCCCCTTATGGGACCCAACATTGTAATATAAGTGATAACTTAGCATTTAATTTATCCACATGGGCTCAATGAGGCAATTCTCCCCCCTCAACTTGGCAACAATTTCCAGCTTTGTAAAAAATGAAAAATGAGAAATAATCTCATCCATTGATCTCTTGTATCTATGTTTTAATCCCATCCCTCCATCCTTATGGGATAGGGATTTTGGTCACCTCTTATCTATAAAAGAGAGTGAGATCTCCATTGTAAATAATTTTTGGTAGTTTGGGCAAAGAAATAGAAACAATATTTGTAGATCCATTTTTCTCTCTTGTTCTTTGTTGAATGTTGATTAATATTATTCCTTGATTCCTTCTTTGATGATCTATATAGATGGTACACTTATTTGGAACTTTCATTGGAAAGTTGGAGTGTAGTATTGAGGAGAAATAACACCCATTGCACCTTGGTATTTTTTGGAGAAGGGGATTTCTAACCCATATTTTTTCTACTTAGTTTTTTTTGTTTGTAGCACTTCTCTCTCTCTCACACACACACACACACACACTATTCTTGTCATTCTACAAGCTGTTTCAAGTTGGTGTGTGTTTTATCTTCAGTTTTCACTCATTAACTTGGTTTTTCTTTCTTGCAGGTGGGAGAATCCATAGCTTCAAGTGCACCATTTCTCGGGGAGGAGAAATCTGGTTCAACCATCAAATCTCATTGCTAAGGAGGGTGAGACGACTTCATTCTCAACCTACAGGAACAAGGTAAGTGCCCCAACTCACCTCTTTCATTTTCCAGTCAATTACCCATTAAATTTTACTGCTTTGTTTTCATTATGGATTTGCATGCTTGAGAATTTTTGTTGTTTTCTATGGATGTAGATTACTGTCTGTTTCATAGGAATATTTTTCATTGAAAGCACATAATATGTGACTCCAATTACCCTAGGGATAGGCACTAGTCTTCTAGAGTCCATTTCAGCCATTTGGGTACCCTCAAATACCTTGCGCGCTTGTATTTATTTGTTGCTAGGTAATTTCCAGATCTGATTTGTATTTAAAACACACTTATTTTATGCTAGGACATTACTCTAATCCAACCCAACTCCCAAACCCTTAAGGAAACATTGATTTTCAACCCTTTATAAGTAAGATTCATCTTTAAATCAACAATTTTAAGAGTTGGAAATATCCCTAGAGTTTAATATTCTTTAGGAACCCTGTTCCTTTTGTCTAGATTTGGTTTATAAAGTTGGTTTGAATTTACATAGCTAAAACCCCTTAGAGCAGCCCAAAATAAAGTCCAAGTCTAATCATAATTTTGAGCCTTAGAGTCTAGGATCTCCTTGGACTTGCTTAACTAGGAAGGGCACCCTACACAAGACCTTAAATGGTTACAATTGATTCCATACTGGTATCAAAATGAACCATTTCAGTTGGAAAATCTCTTACCCTGTAGGTTGTCTATGTGCTTGAAGCTTTCCCTACCTTGACATCTATTGCGCCTTTGTTGTTTCTTCGTTCAAGTGCATTGAGATATTATTAGTCCATCTATTTGTTGCTTGATTAGGTTGTCTAAGGGTTGTTTCTTTCATCATTATAAACCTAAATTTTCCCCTTAGAGCCAATCCCCCTAGCGTACCATTTTTTTCACTTGTTAAAACTCTAGGTGCCCCGTTCCTTGTACAAATCAGTCCAACAAATACTATGAGAAAGATGGGATCACCAAAAAGTATCTGAGAAAGTTTGAATAGGGACACCTCCCATGGTTAGTCTGTATATGCTCTTAGTGCATCCGAGAAACCTAAAGAGAGGGGACCCACCCTAGCGTGAAAATTTGCGGAAAAGTCCCTAGGTTTCACCGGTCTAGTGATCATCACTCTCTACCGATACAAAGATTGCTACATCCTGTGACAACATGTTGTCTAACATATATTAATGCATATGGAGCGATTCAAAGCTCAAATCAAGACATTTGGTTCTATAAGGGAAATTCCTTATAGTGTAAAAATGAGTTTGTGCTATCTCTCACATCAAATAAAGGAGTATTGTAGAGTCATGATGAAGTAGAAACCCATTGGTAAACCGATGAGGCAATTGTTATTGAATCTCATATCTAATCACTTATGATAGCCTCAAACTTGAATTGAGTAGAGATCTAAGTGACCTAACCTAATCTAAATATGTTTTATACCATAAAAATATAAAACTAAACACAATAAATCCACTGTCTGTTGTCCATCATTGCTCGTCTCCATGGAACATAATCATGATGCCTTTGAACTCCAACCTAAGTGCCTAGTTTCAAAACCTGTTGTATTCCAACATGTTACCCTCGACCTTATTGACCTTAACAACAAAAAACCAGACACAGGGATAAAAACCCCAGTTCCAGTTACATACAAGTGAAAACAAAGAACTGGTCGAGGTGTCGAGAAGGTAACTGCTCTTTATCCGCCATTTCAAAGAGGTGTTCCAGAATGGGAATAAATTAGCCATCCCAATGGGGGCTTCTACTGTCTCAATAGGAGGCTCTGATTTACACTGGTGTCTATGTGCTTGATAAGGATACCAACCAAATAAGCAAAGAGATTTTAAGAGAAGAAAGAATACTTGGGAACTTAAACACATAAACTAGCTAACAAATTCCAATATATCGGAAAGATAATTGCCCAAACAACAAGAAGCCATGAAGGGACACATCCAAGGGTGCTACGGGAAAGGTAGACTGAGGATAAAAGCACATACCTTTGAATGCTCGAAACCCTTCTGAAATGTACAGCCAAACCTCCAGATACACGCTGCAAACTGGTAACACGATTCTTTGCTTCTGAAATGTACAGCCAAACCTCCAGATACACGCTACAAACTGGTAACACGATTCTTTGAAACAAACAGTAAAAATGAGCCATGGGCGATTCTAGGGGTTTTATTGGCACTCTAGCAACCAAATCGCGGGCGAATTGGACTCCAAAACCGCTATTTCCTCAAATTGCGGGCGAACCATAGCTCCAAAAAAACCCATGCCAGAAATTGAGGGCGAACCATAGCTCCGAAAAAACCCATGCTATAAATTGAGAGCGAACAATAGCTCCAAAAACCGCCATGCCAAAAATCATGGCGAATGAATTTACAGGAAACAACATCCCTAAATTTCGGGGGCGACTGGTGCATCCAAGGAAAAATCAAGGAAAATAAACTGGCGAAAATCAATTTTCCCTTATTTCTTCCACAAAAATCGCGGGTGACTGGTTTCTCCTATAAATTCCTGCTAAATACGATTTTGGCTATATAGTTTTTGAATATTTACAAAACAATAAATAGTGGGCTATTAAAATTAATTCTCAAAAACCTCTTTTACATAAAAATTCGCCCTAAAAAAAATTGGAAACCCTCTAAATTCGCCATTGGGCTAAATTTCGCCCCTAAAATCATCCCTGCCCATCACGTACATTTTGAACTAGTGGTTCCAGGATGATGCAATCCCCATCATGTACATTTTGAACTAATGATTCCAAGATGATGCAATCCCCATCATGTACATTTTGAACTAGTGGTTTCGGGATTATGCAATCCCCATCATGTACATTTTGAACTAGTGGTTTCGGGATGATGCAATCCCCATCACGTACATTTTGAACTAATGGTTCTAGGATGATGCAATCCCCATCAAGTACATTTTGAACTAATGGTTTCAGGATTATGCAATCCCCATCATGTACATTTTGAACTAGTGGTTTCGGGATGATGCAATCCCCATCACGTACATTTTGAACTAGTGATTCCAGGATGATGCAATCCCCATCACGTACATTTTGAACTAGTGGTTTCGAGATGATGAAATCCCCATCACGTACATTTTGAACCAAGCATTCAGGGATGATGCAGTCCTATCACGTCCACTAGGGACCATACAATGACCTCATCATCAAAACAGGTAGCCTCATCATCGATACAAGTATCCACATCAATATAGTATCCACTTCATTGATACAGTATCCTCATCAATACAGTATCCACATCAACAACACAAGTATCCTCATCATCGATACACGTATCCATATCAACACAAGTATCCTCATCATTGACCTTACCGTCAATATAGGCAATCTCATCATCGACCACATCACTGCCCCTTTCGAGGAGGGTCCTTCTAAACGACACCAAGCTTGTCTCGGAAATACTCAACCTTTACTCGAGACAGAGGTTTGGTCAACACATCAGTAGCTTGTTCATCATGCCCACATACTCGAGCTTGATATATCCTTTCTGCACCTTATCCCGTATATAGAAATATCGGATCTCTATGTGCTTTGACTTATCATGGAATATTGGATTCTCTGTCATCTTGATACAACTCTGGTTATCACACAGGATCACAGTGGAGTCCATCTCTAAGTCAAACAATCCTGATAACAACTTTCGAAGCCATACCGCTTCACAACTAGCAGAGAAAGCAACTATATATTCCGCTTCAGCTGTGCTGAGAGCCACACTAGACTGCTTCCTGCTAAACCACGAGATCATGGTAGATCCTAGACAATAACATCCACCCAATGTACTCTTCCTTTCTAATACACTTCTTTCCCAATCAACATCTGTGTAGCCATACAATCTGAATTCATGATCTCTAAGATAGCATAGACCAGATTCTATCGTACCCTTTAGGTACCTCATCACATGCTTTGCAGCTATCAGGTGAACACACCTAGGTTCCACTAGATACTTACTCAAGGTGTTCACATCAAAGCATATATCTGGCCTTGCATTCGTCATATACAATCTATCTGTACAGAGTTACATCCACTAGCTCTGAAGAGTCATCAGCTAACAGCTTCAAGTTGGAATCCATGGGAGTGGCCATGGCTTTACATTCCAACATATCAAATCTTCTCAAGATTTCCACAACATACTTTCCCTGGTTGAGAAAGATTCCTTCTTGGCCTTTACATACTTCCATACCTAGGAATTAATGCATCAATCTAAGAGCTAGCTTCTTCTTGCTTTCCATGATATGTTTCTCATTCCCTGTCAGAAAGAGATCATCCACATACAATAATAGTATCATCCATAACCTTAAGGTAAATGTTAGGATCGACTTTACTTCTGGTAAAGCCCAAGCTTGTCAAGAAACTGTCAATTCTCCCTCTGTGACTGAACATCATTCACACTCTGCATATCTATCTGTGCCATCTCTCATCAGATGGGTCTACTGATATGAGCCTCAAGATCATTCGAACTCTGTGGTGAGTTCCTTCTTGCATCCATGTCATCTGTATATAGAAACCATCTTCAACCTTGTAGCAAAGGTTGAAATCCGCATCACCCATGGTGATCATTAAGCTCATCAAATGATTATCAATCCTGGGTACCCATAATAGAGCTTTCTTCAATTGAATCCTGGGAGTTTTCTCAATTCTCACTTCTTCTTCAATTACACCATTAAGATAATGGTCTTATCTAGCCACTTGGAGCAAACATCTCGTCATGATCCTCTTCCTCTTTCTCAGAGAATCTTCTAGCCAAGAGCCTTCTATATTATGTTTGATTTGTAAATCTTCTTGTTGAACATCCATCACTTGTTCGGTTTTCATCATTCTTCATGATCTTTCCTACAAATCAAAATTAATTACATGATTAGTAATACTTCATAATCATCAAATCATGTTGACATGATAACCTTTTATGCATATAGATATGATTCACATAGTTATGCAACTATCTTGACCAATACTTTGGCACAACACTTTCCATATCATGTATGCATACAGTGGCTATATAGATTCCTTCCATCTCTAGTAGAACATACTATCAAGAGCATGCATAGCTCTCAACATGTCAGCAAAGAGGTTTCATTCTAGACAAGCAACAATGGAATGTTTGTCCAACTTACCAATAATATGCATATTAGTAGTATAATGTTCAATTATATATGAATGCTTACACTATGCATGATATATTCTAGGAATATAAATATGCATAAAGCTATTACAAGCAATATCATTTACTATTTCAGAGATTCAAATAACAACTCAAATACTTACCTTTTATGTTTGCCTCCTGCTTGATCTCTATATGTCTTTGAACTTCTTATCCATCCTGGACCACTATGCATACTAGTGTCATCCTCATGATCTCATACATAATCATGCATTCATTAGTATAGTCTCAATACTATCAAAACATTATGATTCTAAATAATCTTAAGTATGTATGGTCATGATCATTTCATACATAGGTATACTTACCTAAGATCCTAACAAAGTAGGATTCTAACTTGATGTAGGAAAACATACCTGGATTATAAAGCTTGGTTATGTATTAACATACCCAAACAATATCTTCTTTGTTCTCTTCAATGATTTAGAGACCTTGTGCTAGAACCTGCATATCTCATAGATTAAGCATAGTAGAACAAAGTCATACATACCTCATAAGTATAGCTTCTATGTGGTCAAAGACTATGGATGAGTCTTTGTCTTTATGTCATCATGGTCATAGAACTTGATTTGTCTTTCTTGATGTACCTGTATCTTGTTAGCAGACAACATCATCCTCATACAACACCACAAGTGCATTAGTACAATCATAAGTGTCATAACCTTAATCAATGAATGTCTTCTATCATTCACATGCATTCATTATCAAACAATCATAATTGTACTAACCTCAATAATATGAAGACAAACATATCATGAACAGATTTCAACATATACTTGTATCTCCTCAATTCATACCTATCAGGATTGCTTTTAACCCAATCCACTTTGATTTGCTGAAGCTGGATCTAGAGCTGGATTAGGGTTTGTCACAGAAACCCTAAAAATTCAAACTTTGAATTTCAAACTTCTGAATGGATGGAAAGATGTGGCTTTCTGAGCTGATCAAGTTGGTATAATTCAATTTTGAAAACTGCAAAATTTGACCCCTCAAAATTGCCTTTGAAACTTCTAGATTCACTGGACAGGACCCCGAACTAGGGTTTGATAAAGCCCACCCTTCTTCCCAATCAAAAGGTTTGATCCAAATCTCTAAAATTTGATTTTTCTGAGGAGCTTCCAGCCATGGTCACAGACTTCAAAAATTCCAACTTTTGCAGAAGCCCTAATTTTCCACCTTTCCGATCAAAATCCTGAATTAGGGTTTGATCAAGGTCGGCCTTCTGACCAACCAAAAATTTCGATCTTGGTCTCTAAATTTTGATTTTTTGGAGGAGCATTCAGCCGTGGACTCTGATTCCAAAAATTCCAACTTTCTCTAAAGCCCTAAATTCCCACAGCAGTGATAAGCCAAGAATGAAGGTACTCAAAATCCAATTTTGTTTTGACAGAAATATGCACCTGATTGTTTCTGGTGCAAATCTGAAATTAAAAATCCACAGTGTCTAAAAACTCGGCCTGTGGTATCCTGACCTATCATCTTTCCAACCCCACAGTTTTGACCTCAATTGGATTTTCTAAGAGAGAGTTATGCCAAGTGTTTCAATGTGACCTATGTATGAGATAAAACAGGAGAGCGAACTTGTATGGCATGCCACATGTCACTGGTTCAACTTAGGCCTCTGAAAAAATTTCCTGAGAAACTAAAGTCCGTGCTCTACCTGTCACTTTTTATGAAATTTCATTTGGAGCTTCCTAGCCCAAGTTGTGACCTTGTTTCCTAGGTCACCTGTTTATGACTTAGATCTGGAAGAGGCAAAAATCCTAACTTGTATTGATCATAAATCACAAAGTACAATTAATTAGAGGCTATCCTTTGGACACAAGGTATAGGGAGATGTTATATATGACCTATAAAGGTTTCAGATCCTGAACCTTCGCCAAAATGGATTTATAGCGAAAGCTCCACAATGATGGTTTTTTGCTATATAAAATCCTAACCTTCAAATTGTCGCAAGTGAAGCAAGTGTCGTAAGTGCCATACATTGCCTTCCTTCAGGCTAGCTATGATACCATGTTAAGATTCAATATGATAAGACAGAAAATATCAGCATTACATTCTATTTCACAATAATAGCATATACAGGATCACTGAAAGAACAACAAGCACAGCATAAACACAAAAGACACAGATTTATCCTGGGAAACCCTCATGGGGTAGAAAACCCAGCAAAGCTTCCTCAATATAGATGACCAGCAAATACAAAGATGTAATCCTCAACCATGAGCTCCTTCTCCTCCATAGCAGATCTCTCTCTCACTTATGCGCTAATCACAAGTGAGTGAATGTGTGTTAAATGAGGAACACACCTCCTCTATTTATACACAACTCCGACTTGACTTTTACATTAACTACGTCGGCCTCAACTTAACCACTGGGTTAAACACCCCATTACAACTGAATCTGGGCCGACCCCACTAGGGGAGTCTAATAACCCAAGTTACCACATTCCAATCGAGGAATAAAACATCTCCGGATATACAATAAGGTCTTCACGGAGGAATGAAACATCTCCGAAATAATAAATTACAAATATAATATTCTTAGAATTTACAATATCTCAACAGGATGAACTTGCCTCTTAACTTAAATCTATCCCACTTAGTTAGGTGGCTAACTTAAGTGGTTACATGCAAGTGTCACAACTCACGTGTCGTATTTTAGTTTAACATAAGTGTTGTCATGCAATAACACTTAGTTAACTAGATCTTCTTTGTTGTCACTTAGTTAGAGTCTCTTTAACTAAAGTGACATCTTTTAGTTTAACTAAAGTGAAAACACGTTAGTTAACTAGTCCTTCTTAATTAAGACTTAGTTAACTAAAATCATGTTGATTGATTTACTTGAAGTGACCATTGTGATTTCTTTAGTTAATTGAGGCATATATTTAACTGAAGCATTGATATTTAACTGAAGCTTTAACAATTTGAGTTCTCTTTAATTAGTTGTAGTGTCTGCATGGGAAATTTTGAATTCTCTTGATCTCTATGCTTTATCGTTTATTTCTTTATCTCTTACTGCATGGTCAATATGTGATAACTTTAATTATCCATCACATTACATTATAGTAAGAAGAATTATCAGATGATGTGATCATATTATATTATTTCGGACCAAATGTTCATATGCTAAAGTAATTCACTTGAGAGGTGATCAATCTCTAAAGGAGAATTAATAGCAACCGGTGATCATGGTTAATAATACACCACACAACATTAAATGATTTTAACAAGTAAAGCATGACCTTTATACGGAAGGTACACCTCTATACGGGAGGTCCATCTCATGGACAACTTTATACGGAAGGTTCACATGAGAATCATGACTTGACACACAAGTCTGGTCCCTTGTCCAATAAGACTTTACAACATCATTACTTTGATCAATTACCTCTATATGGAAGGAATAACCTTTACACTGAAGGAAATCAAATTGTTCACCTCTATACGGGAGGATCAATCTTGGTTGCACAAGATTGGTTTGGAGAATGTATCCTGATGTTGTACATTTAATAAGAAGTTCCTCCAACTTCTCTAAAGATCACATCTTGACTATAAACTTCCTTCCTTGTCACTGGGCTCCACAAGTTATACCCTTTCACTCCATCCTTGTACCCAATGAAGATGCACTTCTTTGACTTGTAGTCAAGTTCAGTTTTTTTCTCATTTGGGATATGCATAAAGGCATCGCACCCAAACAATATGAGATTTGTAATAGAGTTTCTTTTCCTATCCCATGCCTCATATAGATTCTTGTCAACCAAATTCATCAATGACAACCTATTCACCAAGTAACACACCATGTCAACTGCCTTTGCCCAGAATTCTTGTGCAAATACTGCACCTTTAAGCATGGTCCTCGCTTTCTCCATGAGTGTTATGTTCATTCTTTCTGCAACTCCGTTTTGTTGAGGCATGTATGGAGTTATATTTTGTTGAGCTATACCATGCTGTCTATAAACTTGGTTGAACTCCTTTCCACAAATATCTCCTATGTTATAAGTTCTTAGTACCTTGACCTTTTTACCAATTTGATTCTCCACAAGAGATTTAAACTCTTTAAACATATCAAAAAACTTTAGATTTATTCCTCAGAAAATACAACCACATCATTGTAGAAAAATAATTTATGAAGGAAATATAATTGAGATCCTCCTAGTGAAGGGACCGACACAAGTCCAATCACATCACCATATATTAATTCCAATATTTCCTTATCCCTAATAGCACAAAATGATCATGTTACACGACTCTGTTTACCATAAATACAATGTTCATATAAGTCAAATTCTTCAAAACAATCAGGGATACCTTCGACCATACCTTTACTATGCATAAAACAAATACTTTTCTCACCTATATTTCTCATTCGTTGATTCCACACATAGTCAATTCGACTAGACAACAAGATATCTCGTCGGACTTAGGATAGACCACATTAGCATTTTTGTTAGTGTCTATTCTTCCCAATAACTTATACAAGGTTCCATTCTGAGCTCCTCTCATCAGTACCATCGTCCATATCACCATATTGCACGTATCTTTCTCAAATAAAAACTACACACCTGCAATTCCCATCTTACTTACCGATATCAGATTTCAGGCCAAACTCGGGATATGCAGCACTCCTAGAAGTGTTCCTATTCTTTTGTCTTTTAGATTTAGTTTAACTTTACCTCATCCAACTATATTGGTCGATGATTCATATCCTAGTAGGATGTCACTATCGTTTATATTCTCATACTCACATAACCACTCTCTGCGAGGTGCCATATGATATGACCCATTGTAGTCGATCAGCCAAGAATTGCAATTTGACAGTGTACTTGATGAGGTCAAATACACATTGCATTTATCTTCTTGTGAAGACTTTCCATCATTCAACCGAAATTATTCAAACCCTTTTCCTTTCTTGACTTCAATTTACTTATAGTTCCATCTATAATGCTCAACTTTTCCACATCACCAGCATGTTTTTCGTCATTGGACCAAGGGATCTAGTCTTAGATCTACCCCTTGACTTCAATCTTCTAGTAGAGGTTTTTCCTTTTCCTCTATATACCAATTGACCTTGTACAATCAAGGTGTTATGGGTTGTACCTTCCATTTTATTTCATCTCATCTCTTCTGACAAAAAATATGCGACCACATCATCAATCTTCAATGTGGTATTATTGCTCCCAATAGCCATGACCAGGCTATCCTGTGAATCTAGAAAAGAACACAACAGACTGGTGCATTTCTCTTCCTTGGTGATTTTAATATTTACAGACAACAATTGACTAATAATAGTTTTGAATGAATTCAGGTGCTCTGTAACTGAGTCACCTTCACCCATCCTCAGAAGATATAACTTCTTATGAGGAAACAACTTGTTAACTGGATATTTCGGCTTGTACAAATTCCCCAAATTTTCCCATAGCTTCTTTGCAATGTCTTCTTCTGATTCATTTAGAAAAACATGTAATCCGCCAAACAAAGTCAGATTGTATTCATTTCCTTTCAGTCAATATTTTCCAGTACTCTTTTGACACACCCACTAGAGTCTTTCCTAGGTCAACTGCAATCCATTATTCTCCATCTACAAGGAGATCCTCCATCTTAAGATTCCAAAGATCAAAAAAATTCTCATTAAACTTTTTAATTTATATCCTTGACGTGTTAGACATTCTAACTATGAATCACTACTTCCAAAAGACTCCCACTATAATAGGTATTCCCCAAATCCATGATCAAGTTAAGACCCTCAGCAACAAATGCATCCCCCTGCAACCAAATAAAACTCTAATACCAATTTTTTGGGTCTTAATATTGATTACAACATGTTTTCAATGTGATTCATATAGTTAAATACATTCACATAAGACAATGACAAACAAAAACAACAACACATTATAAACATAGAAATTACCCTGGAAACCTTTATCCTGGAGGAAAACCAGCAAACCAGAGAACTCACGCTCATCTATAAATCAAACACTCAAAAAAAATGTTTACAATCATGACTTGATAGACCACAAATCACACTTCATTGCAAGATCATGCTACACACTACTTCTCATAATATAATACATCATGCATAGTCATTAAATCTTATTTATAGATGTAATACAACCAACTACTCATTAATGACAATCCAAAACTTCCTGACCACTTTCAGTCATTTTGTTACAATCGACTTGACTAGATCAACTTTAGTTGATTGCTTGTTGAGCTTCTGGTCGTTTCATCAATTTCCCATCGACCAGTCGTTTTCCTTTGACCAAACAACTATTCAAGTCGGTTATGACCGACCAAACTTCCGTTGTTTGTCACCTCCGAATCTAGCCGACTTAAACCAGTCGAGTATCAACTTTTCCAGTCGATCCATATGCAAAGAATGTAACATTTTGCAATACCTCTAGTTTGACCCTTGTAATGTATTAAATTAAATTATGTAAATGATGTAAATATGATAAGTATGGATTCCTAGTGCGGAGCTCAAGGCCAAGGCCCGACTAGTGAATGGCTAGGCATGTATGATGTAAATATTGTTAATTGGATTGTATGGTTGGCTTGTCATGTTAAATCAAAAAATATGTAAATATTATGTTGCATAAATGATAAAATGGTCCAAGATGGTTGTGTAAAGAACACTAGAGGGGTTATGATTCCACCAAAGGGGAAGAGGAAATGAGGCCGATGGAAGACTAAATCCTTTTTTGCCAAGTGTCAACCTTATAACTCATCCAAATTCTGCAATGTTCTCTAATTGATCCAATAATATTATTTTGAATATTTTCCAATCATTGAATGCATGTGTGAGGTTGGTGGGAAAAGTCACCTCATGTAGTTGTTGAAGCATGGGGATGACTACACTTTTGTGACAGTTCTGTTAGCTTCCAGAAGTCATTTTGTAACTGTTAGGAGTCTTTTTTTCTATAATCAGAAGCTATGTCAGTTTTCTTTTCACCCTTATCTCATATCCTATGGATTCAGCCCTCATTCTTTCATTCTTTTATGCAGATCCACACTATGCGGATATCCCCATTGTTGTTCATGACCAATTTTGTTTAACCCAGAAAATTGAATTTAGAGAAAGAGCTACTGATTTGGAAGGGAAAATAGATGGTTTTAAGTGAGCAGAGAGATGGGGCAAGCTAGGAACCCTTACCCATTGAGTTCTGCTACTCAAGGATGTTTGAGGAGCCACGAATTGAATATATAGGTGGTTCTCCAACAGTGCATATTAGATTAGACTCCTTCTATGCACACACTGGAAGCACCTAGCAATATGGATCTCCCAAGAGAATCGTGGATCGATGAAAGGGGTTGCTAAGCCAAAAATATATTGTGTGGGGAAGGTATTGTTGGGGCCCAGGCTATGATGGCTAAGTGAGACCCATGTATAGCTTTGTATGAGCATTTGTATAATCATAGAGAGTAGAACGGGTTGTGGGATGAAAGAGAGGATCTTGTAGGTTTTTCCTTCTCCCTAGTGGCCTCATATCCCATCTTGGGTTTGGCCTCTCAATAGCAAGAGTATATGCTAGACAGAGTGCCTACAGTTTGGTGGAAATTCGCTCTTACACATCCAGTTGCTTAGATCTGTGTTGGTTAAAGATAACTATTCTCTTGTATTTTAATATGCAATCTTTATAATTGATACATGTGATTATTATGCTTGTTTATGTATGTAGTGTCTGTGTGGATCGATTTTATTTCCACTGTGTATTTCTATTATGCATTTGCACACATGTTTTAAATGTTATGAATTTGAAATATGGCTTTGGGGCGAAATTTAGAGGCCTCAAACTTAGTTCATGTCCCCCTATGTTGGTCATATTGATGGAAGGGGACGTTACACATTCCAAACATAAATTCCCCTAGGTGGTTGATCCTCATTAATAGAGGTACCAATTAATTTAGAGGCCTCAAACTTAGTTCATGTCCCCCTATGTTGGTCAGATTGATGGAAAGGGACGTTACACATTCCAAACATAAATTCCCCTAGGTGGTTGATCCTCATTAATAGAGGTACCATAAGCAGTTAGGACTTTGGCCATTGAAACACTCTATACAGAGTAGTAAGATATGTAATGTTTAGTCAAGAATCGTCATTGTATTTGGAAATTTGTTCTTGGAGATTTCCCCCTTGAAGAAGCAATTGAACGTTTACATATATTTTATATATTCTATCTTGTACTTTTCTATTTTTTCTATGAATTTTTGGGTTTAAGCATATTACTAGTATAAGAGCTCTTTCTTGGGCCAAAAAGGAAGAACTTTATAGGGTTTGGCTCTTTCAAACAAGTCATCTTGGCATTTTCACTCCAATTTCTGAAATTGTTAATGTATTGATAAGACATATGGATGTAGCTTGTGTTTGAATTTCAGCTTCCGATTCATTATGCTTTTGGAGTTATGCTCTATGAAACTTAAGGGAATTTTTTGTAGGGTTTGGCTCTTTCAAACAAGTCATCATGGAATTTTTGGTCCAATTTTTTCGGTGGAGTTTCAGGGTCTAAAATTTGCAAGGTATAGAAAGGACATATGGAGGTAACTTGTATTCAAATTATAGCTTCTAGATCACTATATCTTGGATATATACTCTATCAAAGTTAAGGGAAATTTTCATAGGATTTGGCTCTTTCAAATGAGTCATTTTGGTATTCTTTGCTCCATTTGTTTTGTGAAGTTTCAAGGACCAAAATTCAAAAGGTAAAGAAGGTACATAGGGAGGTAACTTGTGTCCAAATTTCATCTTTTGGGCCACTACCATTTTGAAGGTACACTTGGTGTAAGATAGAGCATTTGAATGTCCCAAAAACTAGCCTTAATAGGTGTTCTAGATAAAATTGTTATATCTGAAGTTTTAAAAATCCAAATTGAGTGCCACTAGTTGTATTGGAAATAATATGAACTAGAGTACTTGTGGTAACAATTTCATATTTGGAAATGAAAAATTGGAAGCGTGGCGGACCATACAAATTCACCCTTATGAGAAAGCCAAAATTACCCTAATTTTTGCTTGGCACATCATAATTCAGTGAAACCTATGGAATTATAGAGTAGACATATTAAAATACTAAAGAAAAAACTTTATATTCAAAAGTGCAAGAATTTCAGAGTTACAAAAGCATCCAAACCTTCTCCAAATTAGGGTTATTTCTAAAATTTGGCCTCAAACCCTACCTTGAAAAGTAAATTATTTTCTAATAATTGTAGAGCTCTTTTATGGGGTTAGTGAGCTCAAATTATAAGTTTTATGTAGATACATGTTGCAACATCTTTAAATAATACAAATATATGGCATTCAGTGGGTAAACCTGCAGGTGGGAAATCATACACACATAAAATACAAGGGTACTTAAGCCGCCTTGTTGTGCACCCTTGTAACCTATGTTGGTACCCCTTCAAGTAGTATTGCATTAGAAAACACTTGAATACATAATTTCACTTCCATGTACCATTGGTTATATTGGAATTCCCCTGGGTATACTTGGAACTAGCTTTAGACAAGCTAATCAGTCTTCTTATTGTTATAGTACACTGATAAAAACACTCAGGGAGATCACTCTCTAGTACCTGGGTAGTCGAGTAGTATAGCTAATGGAATGGTTGATCCTCCTTAGTTAGTGCCTTAATATATTGGGATGATACTACTTGTGGACCCTACATGTATATCAAAGAGATGTAGCACCTGACACACCCTTATCCTTAGGACTTGACAGATCCCACCCATGGTAAAAACTTGTAAACCACATCACGCCAACACCCCAAACAATATGACCACTTTCTCTACTTCCAACAAGTTGGACAACCTAGAATATCAATACACGTATCTTAATGACCATATTCAACACGTTCAAACGGCCATCAACAATTGGGATCAAACATAGGAAAAGAAATTGGATACAAAATTAGACCACTGGGAGAAGAAGTTGGATGAGAATTTGACAGCTTGTGTTATACATGTATAAGAACATGGGAATGCACAACACAGTGAGCCACACCAAGAAGAAACTTCTCACTCAAGACTATTTAGCCAACAAAAACCCCCTTTGGGTCCTCATAGCAATAGACCACACTCTATGAATAATAACACCTATAAAAAATTTCCTAAAGTAGACTTAAAAAAATTTGATGCTTCTAACCCATTAGTATTTGTTACTCAAATGAAACATTACTTCTCCTTTCATTGCACCAAGAAGAGAGAGATACTCTACATCCCAATACGGGGGAGATGTTGTCACGTAACGTAGTGTTATGTAAAAAGTAAAAAGTAATTAAAAAACTCATGTTGGCTCATAAAATAAAACCAAATGAAAAGTAATTAAAAAAATCCATGTGGACTCGTAAAAAAATAAAAAATAAAACCACCATAGATCCATCTTAAATCTAAATCTATAAAGGATCAAGAGGGATCAAATTTCTAGAAGTGTAAATTTTTTTGGTTGTGTAAAAATTTTAAGATAAAAAAAAAGTTACACCACAAGAAATTGGATCCTGGGAGAGATGTTTTCACGTAACATAGCGTTATGTCAAAAGTAAAATGTAATTAAAAATAATAATTTTGCCTCTCATAAAATAAAAAATTATAACCAAATGAAAAGTAATTAGAAAAATCCATGTCAGCTCATAAAACAAAACAAAAAATTAAAACTACCATAGATCCATCTTAAATCTGGATCTATCAAGCACCAAGAGGGATCAAATTTTTGGAGGTATATTTTTTTTGGATGTGTAAAAAATTTAAGATTAAAATAAAGTTACACAACAAGAAGTTGGATCCCTCTCGTTGCTTGATAGATTTGAGTTCAGATGGATCTATGTTGGTGGTATTACTGATGACATGATTAAAATTAAGGTAGGGGTCTTGTATTTGGATCTAGAATGATGTCATGGTGGGAGTGCCATAAAAAGGCCTATGGATGATACATTGATTCGATTCTACTTGTTAAATCTCTTTGTGAGTATTATGAATGAGATCCTCACTATTTAGGGTGGCTCGCCAAGTTATGCCAAACATGATCATTCACAAACTTTATCTCCGACTTTGAGAAATTAGCCATTTGTGCAAAGAACTTAACATATTGTTTCTATAAATAATGTTTCATTAGTGGCCTCAAGGAGGCAATTAAAGAACAAGTCAAAATTTAATATCCTTCTACCTAGTTGGAAGCATCACAGAGGGATCTAGAAGCAGAGTTGGTGATCAATGTACAAATTAAAAAACCCTCTTTCATTCCTCTCTCAAGCACTACATATGTCAACTACTCAATCACAATCCATTCTCCTCCCTTGAAAATACAGAGGCTGACTCCATCAAAAATGCCAGTATGACAAAGATGGGGACTCTATTATAAGTGCAATAAAAAGTATACTCCAGGTCATAAGTACAAAGAACAAGAAAAAATTCAAGTGAAGACTCCTACCCATTACGAGGACATCATTATGGAAGATACCCCTAAGTTGGAGAATGTTGACCAAACCTCTACCATGCAAGAAGAAGTATAATTTTAAGTTCATCAAGAATAACCACTCATCTTTGTCCATGCTTTGTTTGGTATTTCAACCCTACAAACAATGAAACATTTGGGTTACATCAGGCATTGCAAAGTTGTAGTATTGTTTAACAATGGCAGCACCCACAATCTTCTTCATCAACGGGTGGCTAAAGAAATCCACTATTATGTCCACATGGTTCCCAACTTTAAAACTATGATAACCAATGGTGGAAATATGAAATGTGGGGGGGCATTCTGAAAATGTGAGGCTCCAACTAGGTGATTATCATCTCAAAAATCATACATTGACCATCAATACGGGTGTTTGTGATATGGTTTTAGGGGTCGAATGGATACACACATTGGGGCCAGTCACCATGGACTTCAAGGAATTACACTTTATATTTACTTAAAAATATCATACACACACTCAAAGGGATCCAAGCAAGCTCTTCTGAAATCATAAGTTCTCATCGGATGGAAAAATTATTGAAGAAAGGCCACTCTAGAATTATTGCTCATTTCCATGCCATACATGCTTGGGATAACACCACACTAGAAATCCATTGTGACTTAAAAGAGGTTTTGGAAAAACATCGGTAGGTGTTTTAGACACCAAATGGGTTTACCCCTATATAGAGGCAAACATGATCATGATATACCCTTGATTTTGGGTGCTCAACCACCAAATGTACACTAGTATAGGGAATAATTTGCATGAAAGAAAAAAATTGGAAGGATCACTTCGGAGCTAATAGAGGCGGGAGTCATTCATCCCAGCACTAGCCCATATTCATCCTTAGTGATCATGGTTTTAAAAAAAAGAAAGGAATGGGTGCAGGTATCCTGATTGTTGTGACTTTGCATGGAATGAAGCAGCAGAAAAATCCTTTGCATTTTTAAAGCATGTCATGTGCACCACTCTAGTCTTAGCCATGCCCGATTTACTAATACCTTTGTATTGGAATGCGATGTATCCATAAAAGGTTTGAGTGCAATGTTAAGCCAATATGGACAATCCTTGGCATTCACCAATAAGCAGTGATGCAATAGTGATTTGGACAAGTTTACCTACAAGGAACAAATCATGGCCATCCTACATGTACTCGAAACATGGCAACAATATCTCCTATGGAAGCACCTCTTGAATTATTTTTTGGAACAAAGGTTATCATTCTTGGAGAAACATAAATGGGTCATATTTTTGCTTGGATATTATTATGAGATCATATACAAAAAGGAAAAACATAATGTTGTGACAAACACTTTATCAAGGAAATATGAAGAAGAGGGATCCCTCTTTGACTTATCTTCTTTGGTACAGGAATGGATAGAAACAACAACTAGAATGGATCCATGATGTTACTACATCTCATCTCATCAAACAACATAAGGGATATCCCAACATTAACCATCTATCCAGCAACCCTTCACCAAATTTTGACAACCCATATAATATTGTTCAAGGCATGGGCCTGGAAAATGACAACTTAGTGATACAAGCACACTTTAAGATCTACCCAGTATTTCATGTGAAGGGTGTGGGTCATAATTGTCAATTTCAAACTCCAGTACCATAACTCTATGCACAAGGCTCCATTTGGTTTCATCCTATATTTTTTTTGGCCACGCAGGAGCATCACCTACACTAGTGCACAATCAAGCAAGTTCTACCCTAGTGGAAGGATGTGTGGCCAAAAGACACTACTTGGAAACCATTATCCATTTTACAACAGTTTCACATCTCCAACCTTGAGGACAGGGAATCTTTTGAACGAGGGGGAGCATGTTAGGGTCCTAAACTAACCCCACTAATTTATCAATGTACAAGGTCATAAGGCCCATTAGTTAGTTAGCGGGTAATGTCTTAATGTAAAACTTAGGGCCTTCCTTCTTGAATAAATGCCCCTATTTAGGTTGACCCTCATTAATAGTGGGACCATAAGTAGTTAGGACTTTGGTTATTGAAACACTATATATAGACTAGTAAGATATTTAATGTTAAGTCAAAAATTTTCATTGTATTGAAGCTTTGCTCTTGGAGGTTTCCCCCTTGAAGAGGCAAGTGAATATTCCTATATATTGTATCTATTCTCTCTATTAATGTATATGTAACTTCAGAATGTATTTCACCCATGTATTTCATATATGTATATTTTACTCCTATAGAGATGGTATTATTCCTCTATACGAAAGTGTTTGTATTCCTATAGAGATGTTATTATTCCTCTATATTGAAGTGTCGTCATTTATATTGTAAGTGTCGTAACTTATACTTGATGGGTTATTAGACCACCTTGTTGGGGTCGGACCTGTGTAAGTCATGTGGGTCGAAGGGTTATTAGACCACCCTAGTGGGGGTCGGCCATGTGGGTCAAAGGGTTATTAGACCACCCTATTGGGTGTCGGCCCAGTCAGCATTGTGTTATGTGGTTAAGTTGAGGCCAACCTAGTAAAGGTTATTAGAAAAGTCAAGTCAAGTATAAATAGAGTGCGGGAGGCACTCTATTTCATCATTCTATTCTCTCACACACTCTTTGGAGAGTGGCACACTTGTGGAGGAGGAGAAGCTGCTGCTAGGAGATATCTATCTCTTATGCTTGGGTTGTATCATTGCTCTATCTATCTCTGAGGAAGTTATTGGGGTTTTTCACCTTTATGGTTTTCCCCAAGTAAACTTTGTGTCTCTTGTGTGCTTGAATTATTGTGTCCATGATTGATATGATGTGGATATGTTGTACATGTTGTTCTCTCAGTTAAGATCCTAGATCAAATTGAAGTAAATTCTGAAAAATTAACACTCTCTTGCACTTTTCTATCTTTTCTCTAATTTATGGGTTTAAGCATATTACGATTTGCATGTATAAAAATGACACTTGTGAAAAAATAAAAAGAAATTTTGAGGAATATTTAGAGTTAATTGATGCAATATCCCAGATCAGGTTGGAGTTGATATTATGCAAAATT
Organism: Larix kaempferi; assembly: GCA_027924585.1. NCBI lineage: Eukaryota > Viridiplantae > Streptophyta > Pinopsida > Pinales > Pinaceae > Larix > Larix kaempferi. The sequence continues at coordinate 5,576,262 of BSBM01000556.1, forward strand.
TAAAACTTTATAACATAATTTTGACAAGCAGAAACTAGTTAACAAAACTAGTCGGAAAAAAGTTGGTCTAGGACACAATTAGATGACTCCAAAATTATGAATTTGGGATATTTTGGATATGAAAAATGTATGGGAATGTGTGTAGAAAAAATCATTTCAGAAACAAGACCAACTTCAGATTCCTATGCACAAAGTACTGGGGCCATTTACATTTCAACAACAGTTGTCGTTGAGGTCTACTTTGAGGCTTCCTGGGCACTCCAGCATATGCATACTAGGCTCAGTTGCTTACACCTGAATGTAGCCAGTAGTTTAAATAATACATCAAAATCCTAATTAAATTATAGACAATAGTTACATGGAATTTGGTGGGTTCTGGGTGAGTTTGGGAACAAAAGAGACAAGGGCACTATGTTGGATTGCTCAACTAGCAATTTTCCAAACTCTTCCAAACAAGTTTAGATGACTTCGAATACTTAGGGAAATGGCTGGTGATTCTTTAATAATGTATCGGGATTCAAAAATTTCCAACATATCATAAAATTGACTCATACTTAGCTCTGAATTAAAAAAAAAATGGTAAAACTAGTCAATAAAATTTGCTTAAAGAGCTAGACTTCGAATTGCTCGATCCAAATTGCCTTATAGGATTACAAATTTCACTTATGAAGTATCTAAGGTTTCTGATATAAGTTAATGAACATAATCAAATCAAAATTGGAGGTCCTGAGCAGATATTAGAGAAATTAATACATTCAGATCTTCAAGGAGTCTCCAATGCTAGAGAAATCTTACAAGCTAAGAGAATGAGTATGAGAGGAGGAGGAGGATATGAGGTTCTGCACTGGATATGCTATGTGGATGAAATCAGAGCTGATAGTTGTGTATTTTTGGCACACTGGACCTCCTGATATGCAATGGGTGCCTTCACTGAAATGGATTACTTCCTCCAGATGAACTCTTTCAAAACTCTCTCCAATTACAATGTGACTGAGGATCACTCTCTGGATGCTTAATATTATTCAATATTGGGATGATGTAGACCTTTATATCAAAATTCCATGGCTATGGATATGATCATGGATAAACTGGAACATGAATGGAATTAGGATTCATCTCCCAAGCAATGGTTGAGGCACATCACTCAACTCTGAGTAGCAAAAGCTCTCAAGACAAAAATTAATTAACCAAAAGATGTGAGAGTTGCACCTTATATTTATTTTATATATTAGGTAGATTCCTTGACAATCCATCCACACGTGTGATAGGTGAGGGCGCATTCCTTGAGATAATTAGCAACCATTCTGCTTTGTAAAACTTTCCTGCTTTGTTTCTTTCAACTGGATTTATCAAGTGCGCCCTACTCGGCTTTTATGAATGTTGCTTGCTTTTACAAACTGGTTGTTTTCTGCACTTTCCTTCTTTTTTGATTTTCCTTCTTTCTGCTTTTGCCTATTTTTTCTTGCTTTTTCCAGTTTCTATTTTCCTATGCTGCCACCTTGCTTTTACCTAACTCCTTGATGTTTCTAACTTTTCCACTTGAGTAGGTGAGGTCCATCTTGACCTCATATGCCCTCCTAGCCATGTGAACATCATTTCTTTCCAAAAATTTAATTAATAATGATAAGGCATTATTTATAGAAGATAATTAAAACTCAGAATATTAAAATTATTAATTACTATAGTCCTTGTACCAAAAATCCATCCCTATTAATTATACTTCATTTAATTATTCTTCCTAGACCCCTAGGGATTGGAGGATGCAAGTCTTCACCAAGTGGCCACTAGGGAAGGAACGTGAAATTCGTCCCTCCCCAAGACTACTTGTCCTCGAGCAGGTGCAATCTAGGATGTTGCAGAATATTTTCACCTTCCCAGGTTTCATCTTCACTAGGAAACCCCTTCTACTGCACTAGATATTCTTTAATGGTTCTTCTCATCATATTCCTTTCTCTAACCTGCAAAATATTTTATGGTTCTAAGACCAGGTTTCCTTCATCATCAAGAGGAGGCAATTATTCTAAAACAGATACTTGTTGGCCAACTGCTTTCTTCAAGCATGACACATGGAAAACATTGTGTATCTTGCTCCCTGAGGGAAGATCTAATTCATAGGAAACTTCACCAATTTTACTTGTGATCTTATAAGGTCCATAGAACCTTGGAAACAATTTCTTAGGCCCTTTTTATTTCAGATTGGATTGCCTATATGGTTGCAACCTCAAATAGAACAAATCACCTTCCTGGAAGGTTCGGTCTGTTTTGTTCTTATCTGCATTCACCTTCTGTTGGTTCTATGCAACATGCAAGTTTTCTTTGAGTGCCTTGAGTATGTCTTGACTTTCTTGCAGCCAATCCTTCGCTTTTTGTGCTCTACAATCCCCAAACATAAGATCAACAAATGTGGGGGATTCATACCCATGCAAAACTTTGAATGGGTTCATTCCAATGGAGAGATGGAATGTAGTGTTATAACAGAATTCCCCCAAGTGTATCCAGGTGACCCATGCTTTCTGTTTCCCATTGATATAATTTATGAGATAACCCTCCAGCCATTGGCTCACCCTCTCAGTTTTTCCATCATTCAGAGGGTGATAACTTGTGCTCAGATTCAGACTAGTTCCAACCAGTTCAAACAAGGTTTTCCAGAAAGGACTAGTAAATTTGCTATCTCGGTCACTTATTATGGTCTTAGGAAGACCATGCAATCTGAATATTTCTTTAAAAAATAGTGCAGGAACTTGACTGGCAGTAATAGTTGATGTGATAGCAAAGAAGTAAGCAAATTTATTCAATCTTTCAACCACCACAAAAATACTATCCTTGCCTTGGGTTTTGGGTAAGCCAGTGATGAAATCCATGGATACACTCTCCCACTTTTGTTCTAGAATTGGTAGGGGTTTAAGGAGACCGGAAGGATGAGTGTTCTCAACTTTATTCTTTTGGCATGCAGTACACTCCCTTACATGCCTTAACAAATCATTTTTTAGGCCCTTCCAATTGAACCTCTCTCTTACCTTCCGGTGAGTTTTCAGGAATCCAGGGTGGCCCACCACTAGAGCATTGTGGGAAGCAACCAAAATATTTTCTTTTAATTTTGATCCAAGAACTAGAAAATCTTGTCTTTGTAATATATGAAATCATTAAGGACTTTGTATGCATCATCCAGAATCAACCTATCCAACACTTCACAATCAAACTGGTTCTTAGAGTATTCCATAGCTAGTTGGACTTTCCAATCAGTTGGGACTTGCAGGAAAGAAAAAACAGGTTTCCTAGAGAGGGAATCAACTACCACATTCATCTTACCTTTTTTGTATTCTATGTCGAAGTCATAGGACTAAACCTTACTTACCCATTTTTGTTGTCTATCATTCATCTCCTTTTGGGTCAGAAAATGCCTCAAACTATTGTGATCAATCTTTACTATGGTATTTTCCTCCTACTAGGTACTGTTTGAATTTGGCCAAGGCATGCATGATGGAAAACATCTCTTTATCATAAATTGAATAATTCCTCTCATGTGGTTGCAACGTTCTGCTCTTATAGGCAATGGGATGCTTATTCTGCATCAAAACTGCTCCAATGCCTTCTCCTGAGGCATCACATTCTAATATGAAGGGATGAGTGAAATCGAGAAGTGCAAGTACTTGGCAGTTGCTCATTACTTCCTTTATTCTTTTGAAATATTTTGCATCCTCCTCTGACCAAAAAAAGGCTCCCTTCTTGGTGAGATCTGTCTAAGGGGATGTTATTTTAGAAAACCCCTTCACAAATTTCTGGTAGTAGGTGCACAACCCAATGAATCCCCTTAAGGTAGTGATGTTCTTTAGGCTTGGCCATTCAAGTATGTCCTTTATATTCTCCATATGCACCTTGAATCCTCCTTTCCCAATGATATGACCCAGATAGAGGATCTCAGTCAATACAAACTCACACTTGGATAATTTGGCATAAAAATATTGTTCTGTCAGAATTGTCAAGACATTGTCCAAGTGATGCAGGTGCTCCTCCCATGTCCTACCGTAAATAAGAATATAATCAAATAACACAAGGACATATTTATGTAGTTTCTTACTGAAAACTTTATTCATGCAGGATTGGAAGGTGGCCACTGCATTGGTCAATCCAAAAGGCATGACAAGAAACTCAAAATGCCCATAATGGCACCGAAAAGCAGTTTTATGGATGTCTTCTTCCCTCATCCTAATTTGATGGTATCCGGAGTGAAGATCAATCTTGGAAAAATATTTTTATCCATGCATCTCATCCATAAATTCATCAATCCTTGGGATAGAATATTTGTTTTTGATGGTCTTCTTGTTCAAGGCATTATATTCAATGAACATGTACATTGTTTCGTCCTTCTTTTTAAATAGGACCACTGATGATGCAAAGGGGCTTGATCTTGGTCTTATGAATCCCATATCAAGCAGCTCTTTGATGGTCTTCTCAATATCATCCTTGAATCTTTTAGGGTGCTTATAAGGATGGATCTTGATAGGAAGTGTGCCAACTTCCAACTGAATCCAATGTTTGGTACCTCTGTCAGGAGGCCTACCATGTGGAATATCTTCAAATAATTTCTTGTGTTTGTGTAGAATCCTTTGGATGTCCTCTGGACGGTGTGATACATCTATGGAATTTCCTTTATTGGTAATGAAACATTCAGCATCCCACTCAATATCACCATGCCTCAATACCGATCTCATACTATTTGCAGAAATTACTTGTTTTGGGGAAACCACATTCTTAAAAGGTGGTCTATGATTCTGAAATTTTGTAGGCACATTAACCTTTGGAGGATGCCTTGTTCTTGGGATGGCATATTGCAAATCCCTTATTCTACTCACTACTTCTTATAAAGTGGATGGTCTGTATGCCTTTACCACTCCTTTCAATGGTTCTGCTAATCCTTCCGTGAATAGGAGGATCAAGCGAACCTCATAGAGTTCAGTGACCATCACTACAAGATTTTGGAACTAAGAGATGTATGATTCAGGAGTTTAGGTTTGCTTCACATGTGACAACTCCATGTAATAGATTTCAGGGTCTCTTCTATCAAACCTCTCCACTAATATCCTAGTGAAATATTCATAGGAAGTCACTTGATCATGGACCAAGTTTTTCATTTCATGGAACCACCAATCATTTTCCTCTCCTTCCAAATGCAAAGTTTCCATTCTGATGGCATCCCTCTCAGCCATGGGATTCAATTGAAATTAAGTGTCTATCTTCTGCACCTAGGAGCTAGCAGTGCACTTTGAGGATCCATCGAAGAAGGGTAATTGGACCTTACCAATGGCATTTCTCAGCTCATAATTATGTGTTGGCATCCTATGACATATTCTTGGATGATTTTTATACTATGATTCACAAAAATATTTGAAAGGCAATTCCCTTATGCATTCTTCACTCAAGGTTCGGTATTCTACATACCGCTCCTCCCAGGAAGAAACTCATTCAGTCTGTACTTCATTATCTTACTTGTGTTCCTTAAGGAAATTGGGTATGGTATGTCGAGGTTGATCCTTGAATTCCTCTTTGAATTCATTAGGCCTATTATGAGGCCCAGTCTTTGAAAAGATAGATCCGCCAGGGACCTTCCTTTCTTCATTTTGAGAGACACTGCTGCTCCCTTCTCCATCTTTATTTCCTAGTTGCTTAGCCAAGAATTCTCTGGTATCTTTCCCAGATTGAATGATTTTATGAGATATGTCATGTAACCCTTTTAACATACTTTGAAAAAAGAGTCTAAACTCTTCCTTCCCATCTAAGTCAGACATATCCTTTCCTCCTTGCATTTTTCCTCCAGTAGATTTCACCTCTTCTTCAACAGGAGGTTCTTTAGGATTCTTTCCTTTGGGGAATGGAAATATCTTGGGACTCATCACAATATTTCAAGAGCAGTTTCATAGTACCATGCTATGATACCACTATAATATCGATACCATATCAGGTTGGAGTTGATATTATGCAAAATTTAAAACTTTATAACACAATTTTGACAAGCAGAAACTAGTTAACAAAACCAGTCGAAAAAGAGCTAGTCTAGGACACAATTAGATGATTCCGGGATTATGAATTTGGTATATTTTGGATCTTCCAAATGCATGGGAATGTGCACATCAGACATGATTTCAGGAACAGGGCCAAATTCTGAGTCCTATGCACAAATTACTGGATCCATTTACATTTCAACAACAGCTGTCGCTGAGGTCTACTTTGAGGCTTCCTGGCACTCCAACATATGCATACTATGATCAGTTTCTTACACCTGAATGTAACCAGTGGTTTAAATCAGACATTAAACTCCTAATTAAATGATAGACAAAAGTTACAGGGAATTTGGGAGGTTCTGGGTGAGTTTGGGATCAAAAGAGACAAGGGCGCTAAGTTGGACTACTCAACTAGCAATTTTCCAAACTCTATTCCTTCGAATCCTCATGGAAATGGTTGGGGATTCTTTAATAATGTCTCGGGATTCACAAATGACCAACAGATCAGAAAAATGACTCATACTTAGCTCTGAATTACAAAAATGGTAAAACTAGTCAACAACATTTGCTTAAAGAGATAGTCTTTGAAATGCTTGATTTAAATTTCCTTAGAGGCTTACAAATTTCACTTATGAAGTATCTGAGTTTTCTTATATAATTTAATGAACAGCATGAAATCGAAATTGGAGGTCCTGAGAAGATATTAGAGAAATTATTACATTCATATCTTCAAGGGGTCTCCAATGCTAGAGAAATCTTACAAACTGAGAGAATGAGTATGAGAGGAGGAGGATATGAGTTTATGCATTGGATATTCTATATGGATTAAATCAGAGATGATATTTGTATATGGTGGGTGCACTGTACCTCCTGATATGCATTGTATGCCTTCACTGAAATGGATTACTTCCTCTGGATGAACTCTTTCAAAACTCTCTCCAATGGCACTGTGACTGAGGATCACTCTCTGGATGCTTAATATTCTTCAATACTGGGTTGTTGTATACTTCTATATCAGCATTCCATGGCTCTATATCTGATCATGGAGAAAATGGAACATGAATGGCATTGGGGTTCATCTCCCAAGAAATGGTTGAGGCACATCACTCAACTCTGAGTAGCAAAAGATCTCAAGCCAAAAATTAATTAACCAAAAGATGGAGAGGTGCGCCTTATCTTTCTTTTATAGCTTAGGTATATTCCTTGAGAATCCATCCACATGTATGAGAGTTTATGGCGCATTCCGTGAGAGAATTAGCAACCATTCTGATTTGTAAAACTTATCTTCTTTGTGTCTTTCAACTGGATTTAGCAAGTGCGCCCTACTCGGCTTTTCTGAATGTTCCCTGCTTTTCCAAACTGGTTGCTTTTTGCACTTTCCTTCTTTTTTGATTTTCCTGATTTGTGATTTTCCTATTTTTTCTTGATTTTTCCAATTTCTATTTTCGTATGTTGCCACCTTTCTTTTAGCTGACTCCTTGATGTTTCTAACTTTTCCACTTTAGTAGGTGAGGTCCACCTTGACCTCATGTGCCCTCCTAGCCATGTGAACATCATTGCTTTCCAAAAAATTAATTAATAATGATAAGGCATTAATTATAAAATATAATTAAAACTCAAAATGTTAAAATTATTAATTATCCTTCATTTAATTATTCTTCCTAGACCCCTAGGGATTGGAGCATCCAAGTCTTGACCAAGTGGCCACTAGGGAAGGAGCATGACAATTGAGGACACTCCAACCCATGTATGTGTAATTTGTGAATCCATGCAATTTCAAAAAGATATGTTTGAGATCAATGGTGACATGATATCTTCTTTTTCATCTTTAGCATTTTTTGAAGAATCAAAATTCATCCATCTCAATGAGAAAATATGTTATCATTGCAAAAACATAAATTTTCAATGACCAAGTGTTGAATTTTGCATGCCTTCACAAATTCACCGCAACAAGGATTTGGAATCCATGAATACCTTCCCAAGTTTAGAGGAAAGTCTAGTGGTTCATAGGATATATTTTGAACCAATAAGGAAACTTGGGCATAAGAAATCTCAAATTGGACTCACATGTACAATCATAAATGTTCCTACAGATTTAGATTGAGTTCAAGTAGTCGTACTTAGAAGTGTTTTTGAATTAATGGCAATTGTAGTAATGGTAAAAAGGAAATTGGAATGCATGAATGCTTACTTGCTTTGTAACATTTGTCCAAAATATGTTATGACTTATATTCAAGACATATGCAACACTTTAAAGCTCTATAAATATGGACATGTCCTTATCGGTGATGAATGGGAAGCAATGCTCAACCAAAGAAAGTAATGTCAAACATATAACCCCTAGATTCTATTAATAATGGCGATGTAATGATGACAATGATGTAGAACCTATATTTGAAACAAAAATGAATGGCTATGGATAATTCATATAATTGACAACCTAAGCAATAAGATCATACAAATTTTTCCTTCTAAAAGAATCAAACCATTGGCCATTTTTAAAGACAAGTTCTCCAGAGATCTAAATTTTCCTACATTGTTTTAAGGATCTAGTCAACTTGATGACTTTGTTAATTATTTTAATTACCAAAAAATATCACAATGGGACTTGTTACATGCTAGTAATTATTTTGGAACACACGTTACAAATATTTTCTTCAATTCAATCCAAATTCTTATGAACCAAGCTTCAAACTCTCTTGGGATTTATGTTCACAAAGTAGAGTTAAAAGGAAAAAATATACTTATGAAAGATGTAAAGCACAAAGAAACCTTGAGAAAATGTTAAAATCCTTAGTTTCATGTCTCTCTACTAGAAGCATGCATACCTCACCTAACTATCTTGAAAACCTAAAAATAAATGTGTCCACAATGATAATACAACCTGGTCCTCCTACATTATTTGTCACACTTACTAGTGATAAACATTTTTGGGCCCATCATTATATGCATTGCAAGAAAAAAGACACAACTCTATATCTAAACATGAAAATTCACTCCAAAGTAAAATATTGATTCGTCAATTAAAAAACATCCCATCATTTGCAGTCGATACTATAGGCATCGAATAACAACATTCCAAACTTTTCTCTCAAGTAATACTGAAGTCTTTGGAGATGCACTAGACTTTTTCTTCATTATTGAATTCCAAAATGGAGGCAATGAATATGAGTGTGAGTTGAATTGGATTATAAATGCACCTATTTATAAACAATCCTTTGATGAAAAGATTGCAAAATTTGTTGACAGATTTATATCTTATGATTCAACATTTCTAACTAGTGGTATTTTTAAGCAATATTAGCAATGAAAATATAAAAGAACTATTTTATCTTATACAACAACACATATGTCCTAAATATACATCATTGGACATGCTCTTGCTTGATATACAAGTAACTAGAGATGAATACATTCTTCTCTTACACTCATGTATTTCACGCCCTATTTCATTATTCAAGAGAGACCCATCTAACATATGGAAAAATCCATTTTCTAACATATTTTTGCCACATATTGCAATTCACACATCAAAAAGATAGATTGCACCATGACAACTGCTTTCAGTAAAATCGTAGGCAAATGTCTTTTTAGTAATGACAACATAATTGAAACTATTTGGAAGCTTGAAAATCCACTTCTAAACATGGAAAAAGGGTCTAATTGACGTGTTGTTGTCACATCCCTATCCATCATTCCGACCATAGGAGGGAATAGTTGTGAATTTCATAAATAAAAAATGTATGTGCAAATGTAGAAATGAAAAACATAGTGGAAATAAAACTCTATCCACACATATAGCATGCATAAATAAGCATAATTATCACAAGAAGAAAATAAAATCATTCCACATCCATATACAAAGAGAATACTTATGTTTTAACAAAGAGGATCCAAGCAATTGGTTTTGTAGCAGAAATTTTCCACCCAACCGTAGGTATCAGTTGTAGATACCACCCCAAGCCATGCTATGAGGTCACCAGGGTGAAGGAAAAACCTATAGAATTATATTCTCTCTCATATCACAACCCATTTACTCTCATGCTTATCCAAAATTCCCACCTCTGAGCATTTAGTACAGGGATCCCTCTCAGCCATCCTAGACACGGAACTCTTTTCTAATACCCCACATGGCACAAGGACTTCACTACTTCATAGTTTCCTCAGGAAATCCAATCTTTACATTACTTTCCAATGTGTGTATAAAGAGTCCAACATATTGTATGTTGTTGGAGAACCTCAAGTTAACATCAATCCATGGCTTCTCAAGCATGCAAAAGTATAAAAAATTAATGGGTAGAGGTTCATGTCTTTCCCAACCTCTATTCTCACCTACAACCATCTTCATTCTTCTAATTTATTCAATTTCCTTTCATAATTTGTATCTCTAGTTGTTTCACAACCTGGTATGATAATGGAAATGGAGAGAACAACATGAGAAAAACTCTACCTACTATAAAATTTGCATGGAAAAATGGATGATAGACACCAAAGGAGATGAGAGTATGGTGAAAAGACAATTGACATAACGTTTTTCCATAGAAGAAAGGACTCTTACAATTGCCATAGAAGTGTATTCATCCCATGCTCCCTTAACTTTATGAGAAGGATTTCCTCCCAAACCTCACTTATGCATTTAATGATTGGGTTTAATAGTCAAAAGGAATTAAATGGGATCATTTAAGGAACATAGAAAAAAAATGATGAGTTATAGGGGTGACACATAGAAATAGAGGTTTTTTTCTCCCATAGGCCCCCTTTCATTGTCCCATCTAGTGGAATCATAGCCCCTTTAGTGTTATTTACACAACCATCTTGGACCATTTTATTATTTTTCCAACATAATATTTACATAGCTTATGAGTTAGCATGAAAATACAACCACATTGTCCATATAGAAATATTTACATCATACATGCCTATCCATTCACTAGTCGAGCCTTTTCCTTGAGCTCCGCACTAAGAATCAGTACTAGCATGTTTACATCATTTACATAATTTGATTTAATACATTCCAATTGAAAATCAGGGGTATTACAATCCCCTCCCCCTAGGAATAACACGCATTCCTCCATGTTTGCTCAAAATCAGAAGAAAAAAAATGGATATGCTTCTCTCATGAAATCCTCCATCTCCCATGTAGCTTCATCGAGACCAAAGTGCTTCCATTACACATTTACCTATCTGATGCTTGGTTCCAAAGCAATGTTACCTTCTTGTTGAGGATGCATAGTGGCTCTATTTGGAACTCTCCCTTAAGTTATACCTAGATCAAATCCCAATCATTCACATGGTTAGGATCATGTACATATTTCTTAAGAAAATAAACATGGAAAACATTGTGAGCCCTGGTGTTAGCAAGCAATGCAATTCTATATGCAACTGGCCCTATTCTCTCAAGCATTTCAAATGGCCCAAAAAAATTGGTGATAGCTTGGTTCCGGAGCAATGTTACCTTCTTATAGAGGATGCATAATGGATAGGTTTGGAAATCTACCTTGGGTTCCACTTGGATCACATCCCAATCAATCACATGGTTAGGATGTACATTTTTCTTCAGCAAATAAACATGAAAAACATTATGAGCTCTAGTGTTAGCAAGCAATGCAATTCTATATGCAATTGTCTCTATTTTCTCAAGCACTTCAAATGGCCCACAATAAATTGGTGATATACTGGCACAACTTCCAATCTTCAAGGAACTCTTCCTTGACCTCACTCAGAGGTAAACATGACCCCAACATTGAATTCCCTATGCACTCAATTCTTATCTACATAGATTTATGTCTTTCTTGGGTTTCCCTTAAATTATTCCTAGTAATATTTGCAACCTCTTGTTCCATTTCCTTAAGCATTTATGGACCAAGCACAATTCCATTAACTAGATTATCCCAACTCATTGGTGTCCTACACCCTCTTCCATACAAAGATTCAAATGGAATCATTTCCAATGATGCTTGTTTCCCATTGTTATAGGAAAACTCTACCAAGTGTAGATAGTCTTCCCACTTGTATGGTTTGTCCATCACATACCTATGAAGCATGCATTTAATCATCTAATTTAATCTTTCTATTTTTCCATCTATTTGTGAATGGTAGGCAGTACTAAAGCTCAATTGTGTACCCAAATCTACAAAAAGAATTTTCCAAAAGTTAGAAGTAAATTTTGTATTGAATGATCAGATACATTTTTTTTTGGGTAACCCATGTAATTTGAATACTTATTTCAAGAATATTCTATATATCTTATATTTCATGTCCCCATCCATCAATCCGACCAACAATGGGGGATTTTTATGAATTTCAAGCTTATAAATTTCTGTTAGAATAATTGACCCATCTGTGCATTAATATATGCATTATTTGATGTTTCCTAAGTGTTTAGACTAGGTTATTTCCCCTAGTGTATACTTGGCCCACCCTTGTGTGATATTTATTCACCAAAGTGCCCTTTCTGCTTTAAATCCTTCCTTTACTCTAATTTCTTGAGTTAGAGCACACTTACAGCTTTATTATGCTTTTGTATTGGATAAGGATAAGGTAGGGGTACTAGGATGCTTTGGGAAAGTTTTCCTCTTTTTGGCCACCACCTTTTCCTTGATTTTCTCCCGGAAATCCACTTAGTTGCTACTTTTTGGTCACTCGTGGCCTACCAAGGCTGACTTAGACGATTCGTGACCACTTGATATGAGTTGGAGCTTGATGTTGCCATAGATGGGGGATTTTTGTTAATTGTAAGCCTGCCACATGTGAACCATTCAAATGCCTTCTTTGGCTCTCAATTTTCTTCCATTGTAATATATTTGGACACCCAACATAATGGCAAAGTTTAGTTGCTATACAGTTGTTCAATAGAAGTTGGTGTCATGTATCAATTTTTGTCTCTTTTTTCACTATTCTGAGCAATCTTTGCATTAACAATTTGTGAGGAATTTTACTGTTGCTAGATCCAACTGTGATAAAAATTTCACAATTTTTCCTCATCTCCATAATAAAAATTTATAAATAATAAATGTAAGTGCAATTTCAGAATACAAAACACAATAGACTTAAAACTCTATCTACACATACATCATTCATAAACAAGCATATTCATCGTAGGAAGAAAATCAAATCATTCCACATTCATATACAAAGAGAATACTTATCTTTAAACAAGAATATCCAAGCAACTATATGTGTAAGAGTGGTTTTCCACACAACCATAGGTATCAACTGCAGATACCACCCCTATTCCGAGCTATGTGGCCACCAGGGTGAAGAAACACCTACAGGATTCTCTCTCTCATCCCACAACCCATTTTCTCGAATGCTTAGCCAAAATTCCCACCTCTGATAATTTATAGGGATCTCATTAAGCCATCTCATCCATGTCACTCTTCTCTAATACCCCACACAACACAAGGAATTTCCCTTCATTGTTCCACAATTCCCTTAGAAAATCCAACCCTCACATTGCTTACTAATGTGTGCAGAAAGAGTCCATCATGTTGTATGTTATTGGAGAACCTCCTATAGAATTAATTCCTGACTTCTCAAATGTTTAGGAGAAAAAAACTCTATCGTTAAAGGTTCCTATCTTTCCTAACATCTATGCTCACCTACAACCATCTCATTTTCCCTTAAATATGTAATCTTTTCTTCACAATTTCAAATTTCTTGTTATGTTTCGGTCTGGTAATGATAATGGCAATGAAGAGAATAGCATGAAAAAACTTTACGTAGTGTAAAATATTCCTGAGAATGAGTGGTAGAATCCAAAGTAGATGAGAGAGTGGTCACAAGACAACTGACATAAATTCTAACCATGGAATAAAGGATTCTTCCAACTATTATAGAAGTATATTCGTCCCATACTTTCATAATTACATGAAAAAACTTTCCCCACCAACCTCACACATGCATTCAATGATTGTATTTAATAGTCAAAAGGAAGTAATTGGCTCATCTAAGGCACATGGAAACAATTGGAGAATTGGAAATAGAGGATTTAATCTTTCATAGACCCCTTTCCTCTTCCCCTCCAGTGGAATCATATTCCTTCTAGCGCTCTTTACACAACCATCTTGGACCATTTTATTGTTTTCCAACATAATATTTGCATAGATTTCAAGTTAGTATGGCAATCCAACCACATGGTCCATATCTAAATATTTACATTATGCATGCCTAACCATTGACTAGTTAGGCCTTGGCCTTAAGCTCCATACTAGCATATTTAGGTCGTTTACATAATTTTGATTTAACACATTTCAAGTCAAAACTAGAGGTATTGCATCATCAACCATGTAAGTATATTTAACTAGAATAAAATGTGCCAGGATTAGACAGTTTATCCACCACAACCATGATGGAATCATGATTACTTGAAGTAGTTGGAAATCTGATGATGAAACCCATAGTTATCATTTCCCATTTCCATTCCGGAATTGGAAAAGGCTGCAATAAAATTGCTAGGTGTTGATGTTCAACCTTCATTTGTTGGCATTTCATACATCTAGAAATATACTCAACAATATCCTTATTCATTCCCGACCAAAAATATTGCTTCCTTATTGTAGCAATTGTTTTATGGTATCTTGGATGACCGAAATATGGAATTTTATGGGTTTCATCCATAATAATTCTCCTCAAATATTCAACATTAGGAATACACATTCTATTTTTATAAGTAAGAAGCACATCATTCTCTAAATGATAACCTTCATAACTCTTTTCCAAATTCTACTACTGTAATTTATCTTTTATTTGCACATAATGCTCATCTTCAACAAAAGAGTCAACAATCTTTTGCATCAATATTGATTGGAAAATGTTAATGGATACCACATGCATTGCATGCATTTTTCTGTTGAGTGCATCAACCACTTTCTTTCCTTTCCCCTTTATGTATTTGATCTTAAAATCAAACTTACATAAAAATTGCATCCATATAACTTGCCTTGCATTTAGTGTTGGTTGCTCAAACACATATTTTCTACTATAGTGGTCTATCCTAAGCTCAAATTTCCTTCCCATCAAATAGTGCCTCCACATTTTCAAAGCATGCACTATGGAATCAAGATATAAATCATGGGTAGCATAATTATTTTCGAGTTCATTTAGATTTCTTGACTCATGACATAGCACATGATTGTCTTGCATAAGAACTCCTCCAATTCCTTGTTTACATTCACCCATACACACCACAAAGTATTTTTCTAAATTTGCAATTTTCTAAATTGGAGTAATTGCAAGAAGATACTTCAACAGTTGCAATCTGTCTTCACATTTTTGTGCCCACTCGAATGATATTCCATTCTTTTGAAAAGAACTGATAGGGTGTGAAACCTTGGAGGAACATTTAATGAACCTTCTATAATAACCAACAAGACCCATAAAATTCCTCACCTTTGTCATATTCTTTTGAGTCAGCCAATTCATAATGGCTTCAATCTTTTATGGATCCACTAATGTTCCTTCCTCTGAAAGAATGTGACCCAAATAATGAATTTTATTTTGATAGAAATCACATTTTCTTATCTTGCATACAACTTGTGCTCCCTTAGCACTTTCAAATCCATTATCAAATGTTCTTCATGCTCCTCTCATTCTTGGAATAAATAATAATGTCATATAGAAAAACAAGAGCAAACTTTTCTAAATACTTGTTGAAAACACTATTCATGAGACACATGAATGTAGTTGGTGCATAAGTGAGACCAAAGACACCACCACGAACTCATAGTGTCCATGCCTTGTTATGAAGGTTTTCTTGTGGATGTTTTATTCATTTATTCTGACTTAATGGTAACCAGGCCTCAAATCGATCTTTGAAAATACATTTTCCCCTCTCATTTGGTCAAAGAGATCATCAATTCAGGGTAATGGGCACTTTTTATTCATTGTACCTTTATTCAGCTTCCTGTAATCAATACATAACCTAAGAGTTCCATTTTCCTTTTTCACAAATAGCATGGGTTCTCCCCATGGATACACACTCATTCGAATGTATTTATTTTCCCTTAACTCTTGCAATTGCATTTTCAACTCTAGCAATTATAGGGTACTCATTCTATAAGCTGTCTTGGACACTAGCACAAAATCAATTGTTAAATCAATATCCCTATTTAGAGGAAGTCTTGGAAGCAAGAAATGGTTGGATAAGTCAAGTGTACAAGACCCACCAAGCGATGGTACTTCAAGGGCGCAATACCCACCAAGCGATGGTACTTCAAGGGCGCAAGACCCCACGGGCAGTGGTTCCTAAGTACACAAGTCCCACTATGAAAAAGGACCAAGTGCGGCGCAAGACCCAAAAGGTATGAAACCTTTGTGGTGCAACTCATGACAAGTGGCAAATGCATAATTTTTCTTGATCGTAAAGAAAGGAAAACGGGGATGCTATGACCAAATTGTGGACACATGGTCTATGCAGGACGGGTATAAATAAGAATCCAAGTTGAAGAGTTGAAGTAAGATTCAAGATGCGAATGTGATAGTACTCTGATTTGGAAAGATTCTAATTAATGGGGTATCAATGGCTCGTTGAACCGGAATAGCATAATATAGTAGAAGAGACAGATGCACAAAAATTCAGCACAGTAGATGATACGCAGGATTATGTGATTTATCTAAGACAGAAGCACAAAGAGATAAGAGAAGCACAACAGATGAAGTGCAGTATGATGAGGTTTATCTAAGACAAGTGTGTAAGAACAAAAAGGAAATACCGTAGATGGTGCACAGAATTTTCTAGTTTATCTAATACAAATGCGTGAGAACAGAATTGCAAAACAGTGGAGGATGCACAATATTAGTTGAGTTTGCAGATGCAAGAAAACATAACAATATGTTGAAATAACGAGTAGATTATGAAATATGAGAACCAATAAGCAATATTGATGCAATGAAGTGAAGTGTGTGATACAGTATAGAAATTGCAAGATCTAAGTATACAGAAGGTGCACACAAGGGAATCAATTGCAGTCAATATGAAGAGGGAGCAGATAAGTAGAAATCAAAGATGAATCTTCTACAGACATATCAGGGTGGCAGGACGAGGCAAGGAACAGGGAGTCGATGCTTCCTTCAGGTCGGTGCCTGTAAAACCAGGGGGTCGATGCCTCCTTCTAGTCAGAGCTGGTAAATCAGGGATTCAGCCCTTCCTTCAGGTTGTATCTTGTAAATCAGGGGGTTGGTGCCTCCTTCCAGTTGGTGCTAGAGAACTTTGGAATTTTGTGCTTCCATGAATGTAATCTTTATAATATAAGAGAGAATTATGTGGTTTTCTCTCGTTTGGGTTTCCATGTAAAATATTTGTGTTCTGTGTATTGTGCATGTGATGTTGAATGACTCGTTTATGATGAATGCATAATATAATTGCTTTTATATTTGGTAAAAGTGAAAATTGTTCATAATTGTGCTTAATACTGATTCACCCCCCTCTCATTATTAATAATATTTCCAACAATTGGTATCAAAGTAGGTGTCTCCAATAACAACTTAACATCTGTAAGATAGATCCTTGCACAAATATGGGCAAGCAGGAAGGACTCTTCACCAACAGAGTTGTTTGACAGACAATCCACTCGAGCGGACGCGAGCCGGATCTCCCTAGCTCAATGTGAGTCTAGAACAAATAAAATAGACTATAAACCACTTTCCTAGATCTAGTTAAGGATCAATTTATCAGATGCCTTACCTTAAGTTTCTAGCCCTTTCTCCATGATGTTGTTCCACGCCTCACAGCGGTCAGATCTTAGCTACAAGACCTGTCAAGACACACAAAACAAGACAAACAAGTAAAAGAAACTATACAATAATAGGTCTAAGTAAACAGTTAACAAGTAAACTACTCAATATCATCAACACAACAATATTGGTGGAAAGCATTTATATTACTGTAAAAAGCAGGGAAAGTACATAGAAAAGAATGATTACAACCAAGGCTTAACGTAGCAAACCTTCTCCATCCAAGCCAATGCCATAACCTCTTCAAGGAATTGGGAGTCCCTCAATGGATGAGTAGAGATCTCTCTAGGATGATTTCACCACCATGTAGGCACTATAGACTTCCTCTCTTTGGAATGGGAAGGAGCTTCATTTATATAGGACTAAGTGGATAGGGTATGGATAGGGTAGGTTGAGATATGGTAGGAGAGAGATAGGGGATCCTTCCAAGAGGTTAGGAACTGAGTGTCAGCTCTCCCAAGAGATCAAGGATAGATATCCATGTCAGCTAGCTTCGAGAATTGAATCGAAGGAGCTATTTTTGTCCATTAACTAACATCGTTGCACCCTGCAAGAGAGCAAGTTGCGACGTCGCATGTTGCATGAAGGAAGCATGAGATGACCTCTCAAAACCTAGTATAAAGAGGTTAAATCTCTTCCAGGTCAATAACTTAGTCAGGGAAACTTTAGGGATGTATACACTAAATCTCATGATGGTAATATTTTAGGTGTAACAGAATGCCCCCCAAAGCATGAAGCAGTTGAAATTTGGACAGGTGAAATACTTTGACAGAAGGAATGGAAATGGCTTATCGGACGAAGGACGCTGCTGCAGTACAACTGACTCTGAGTACACAGTCTCATATGATGTACAACATGGCTTCCGACCAATACAATGCAGATCCATGGTAGTAATGACCAACTGAACACAATCATGGCTACTAGACACAAGCATAGATCCATGATGAGATGATAACACGACCACGACCAATACAAATGTGGATCCGTGTGACATGACTCAATACAATCTCCATCGCAACCTGGGTAAAATATGACTCCCCGGGGTCTTCAAGCTGAACCCACAATGATACAAATCTATCCATGTGATTACAAATGTCTTGGCGTCGAACATGGTAGAAACCACTTGATTACCGGTCATTGGTGTATACCGTTAACAAGTGCGAGGGAAATCACCATTAATGTCAATGATCCCCAAGGTATCACAGTACATATCACCAAGCATGAATAAATGAGTTGAATTCAAATGTGAGATGAACTCTTTCAATCAAGATTCAAAGATGTAAACTCATGTTGAAAGCGAGGTAACCTGCCATTGATGCATGCAAGACCAAGGTACTTGGTTGGTTTCTAGATCCAATCCTCAGATGATGTGTTGAAGTCAACAAGGATGAATCCGTCGAAGGAGGGCCATGATGTATCCCCCATCATCGACACAAAACACGTCAAAGGATGTGTAGATCAGATCGGATGGTACAATAACATGCAAGACTGACTCAGAATAGACCAACATGATGGAAGGTGTAGTGACTGCAGATAATGAATAGTGAGAGTATTCTTGAACATGGGCATGGCATGACTTGGCAGTATTGAAGTGACGAGTGTGATACCAAATCCTAACGCAACTGATGATGGAAGATTTCTTTGAGTGACTCAAAGGAGTGACAAGACTCAGGAAATAGGTAAAACTCGAGGACAAACGGATGATCCAAGTGTAATATGTGAATGCAAATGAGAGCCATGTTTAAGAATGACTAGGTACTGCCACTGATACAGGGTGTAACATAAAAGCTTTCCTTTTTCCCCATCATGAATGATGAGTGCCTCATGTGTTTTTTATGAGCTTGATGAGGATAACCAGATGCTCTATGTAGCTCCTCTCATAGATGAGTCCAATCCCAAATATTTTCCGAACCTAAGATAGGAGGGGTTCGTCCCATGACGGGCCCTTCAATGTGGAATTTCAATGAGTCCATAGAAGGTAAAACTCGGTTGTCATTTCATGTTTAGAGAGACTGAAAAGAACTAAATAAGACTCCAATGGTCCTTTTTCATAAAGTTAGCCTCATCGCCCGAAAGGGTAAAACAACGCGGGAGAGCACTCTTCCAGTCATGATTGGATGGAGTATACCTTTTTCGTAAATAGTGCCCCCTAGTCTGAAAAAGGGGTAAACTATCACCAAGAAGATGACCATTCAAATACTTTAACAAGCGTGAACAAAACAAGTTTGCTTGGCAATATTTTCGTATTTCAAGAGCCTGAAAAGAGCATAAAGATAGACTCTGGGGGGTTCCTTTTTCGTAGGAGTTTAGCGATCCCGGAAAAGTGATAAATCGTAACTTGGTAACTTATTCTCATAGTTTCAAGAGTATGAGAAAGAACAAAGAGTAAGCTCATCATCATAAAATAATTACAACCTAACGGATATAAAATAATGACAAAACACTCAAGGGGTTGTTCATACCTGAAATGACCGTTATAATGCGAGAATGACGTGCAAAATCCTCTTGACAACTTCGGAACACTTGAAAACTAGTCAAATAGTCAACCATGTGTTCAAATGCGATAAAAATGATCCAAACTATAGCAAATGACCTAAAAGCATCAAATATTTTAAAACGAATATTCCATTCTGTTTATAAATATAAGAAAAACCCAAATATCGTCACCATTGTTCATTTACTAATTTGGGGAGAAGAAGTGCCATTTGGAGCCAAAAGTTCACTTGTCGATTCTGGGAACTATGAGCAACCATTTCACCAACCGTCTGGAGCAGGTAACTCTAAACTTCATCCAGCATAATCCTATTGGTTTACATTTTTTATTTTGGTTCATTTTTTGGGTTTTTTGGTTAATTTGTGGAGGGCTATTGCGTCCTTGGGTCGTCGCAGTTTTCCCTTACAGGAACTGTGACGAACCCGGGTCGTCACAAATCCCGCAAAGTAGGGTTGAGGCGATGTCGCACTATCTGTTTTAACAGGGTGCAACGGCATAAACATCCAACCCAAAACAAAAAAAATAACCCAAACGATGAACTTTCATTGGTTGAAGTGAGTCCTAACAATGTTTAAATGCTCCTCTTGACAGGTTAGCAGCAGCAAAAATGGTCTTAGAGTGGCGCGAACAAGAACACGAGGTAGATGGCATACAAGCTGCAAATGATCCACAATGTGTGGAAGCACTGAGGAACTGTGGTCTCCTCAATTTCTTCCAGCTCCAGGGCATGAGGGCCCAAATCCCATTGCTGAAACATATGCTCTGATGCTGGGAAAGGGCTCAACAATATTTCATGATCGGTGAGCACATACTCACCATAGATGTCAAGGACATCTATTTTCTGACAAGATTGTCCCGAAGAGGGGACAATGTGACTCTTACTGGATCACGGGGAAGTGATCGGACCATGGATTCCATGATCTTGCAGCATTGTACTCCTAACACCCGTGCTTCGAGTGGGAATATTCCCATCAAGGAAGTACGGGAACGTCCGCTGTGTGCCATACTCTTTACCATCACGAGGATAGTAGGGAGCCAAGCTCCTCACTTAGCCACCAAGCCACAAATGCTATATGCGGAGGACTGCATGTCTTCGAATATCTTCAACTGGTATGAGGGACTCCTCGCAAACATTCAATCTCAGCTAACCAAGTGTCAGCGAGGAGAGCTCAAGCAGTTCGGCTACGGTTCAATAGTGATCTAGTTCCTATTGGAGCGGGTTCCCCTCTTGCACCCACAGGTACCACTGGATGACAGGGATCCTAAGGATCCACACATGGGTAGATGGACCGAGGTGATGGCCCTACATGGTGGGGACCCCATCGTTAGGTATGATCTTGAGTTATTCACCTGGCTAGAGGGCCAGTTACTTATGGTAGAGGATTACCCATACAGCGGTATGGACTACAGAGATGACCCAGACCTGGTATTACTCAATGCGGCGTATGGGGAGACATTGGTAAGAACAAATAACCCTTGTACTTTTTAGTTTTGTATATTTATGATTTTTTTGTTACAGTGTTAACAAGTTAACAACATGTGTGTGCAGATTTGGGCCCCATACGACCAATAGGAGTCTCTCTTCTGGCGAGGAGAGAGAGAGGAGAGGGAGCAGTCATGGCTCCAGCCGTGCATGTTGCTATTTTTGAAATGGAGGACGTCTACGCGAACCTGAGTAGGTTGACGTTAGACGTTCCAGAGCTGATGGTAGATGAGTTACCATGGCCTATGCAGGGATATACGGTGGGAGCATCTATATGCTTCAATGCGCTGCTTCGCAGGGTCGCGAGAGTAGTTGACTGCTTTCATACTCAACAGGCTAGAGATGTCAGACCTAGGGGTGTATGGGCCAAGCGTTAGGCCTTATACTATTGTTATACATGTACTGAGAGCTTAGAAGACTCAGATTTTGTACTACTAAAAGCTACGAGGCTTCAGATTTTGTAGAGACTCACTGAAAGTCATTGTGCTTCAGATTTTGTACCAGCACTATTTTTATGATGATATATATATATATATACAGACATTTTCGCGGTTTTATACATACATGTGTTTAAAATGGATGAATGATGTGATCTTGTTTATGTGTTTTCTTATTAAATGAGTTATTTACATGTTATGTCTACTTTTAACAATTCATAAATATGCTTATGTGTGTGCAATGTACCAATCTAAGATGAATTTGGCCATAGAGTCGGAAACTGTGTTCACGTCTAGTGGAATGTGCGGGTACTGAATGGACTTAAAGGACATTTCCAAAAGATAGACTCATCTATAGAGACGGAGTAAGGTAGCATCGCAGATGGCGTAGACTCGGTTAATATGAGAGACCACTAGTTGAGAATCCAAGTGGATGACAACATGGTCAATACCCAAAGAAATAGCATCAGTTAGGGTTCCAATGAATGCTTGATATTCTGCAGCATTGTTGGTTACGAAACCTAGACACATTCCCCCTGAGCTGATACGCTCACCAGTAGGTGAATAGAGTACCCAGGCTGTCGAAGCAAGGTTGCGGGTATGCCGGCTGGCGTCGTCTGCAAATCCGTAGCAAGTTGCCATCTGCACACGCAGACAGAACATGGTATAAGAAACAAAACAAGACCTAAGCATGCAAAAAATCAAAGCGTCACACCACACAAAAACACACACACGCCATTTACAATATATACAAAAATACTTATGCATGAAAGACTCAAGCATAGTACCTCTTCAGGTAGATCCCATTGCGAGGCTCACCTAAAGATATCCCGTCGTAGTCTTCAAGCTCATAAGCTCCCTTCTCTAAGACGTGTTTCACTACATAAGGTCCATGCCACATGGACTCAAACTTTCCTGCCCCTAGCTTATCATGGTTTTGGTCGTATGTGAGTACCAAATATCCTTTGTTGTAGGTGCGAAGTTCTACCGACTTGTCGTACTGCGCTTTGATGCGTCTCTTATGAGCCTCATTGGAAAGAGCGACATCTCGGCAAGAATCGTCGAGCTTAGCTAGGTATAGGAAGCGTTCTTCCTCGGCAATAGTGTTTGGGAGAAGTTCGATGGTGAGCTTGAGGGATGGAATCTCGCACTCGATAGGAAGGATAGCCTCCAATCCATACACTAGTTGGAAGGGAGTAAATCCAGTGGTGGTTTTAACGGAAGTTCGATAAGACCATAATGCAGAGAAAAGCATATTATGCCAATTGGACTTGTGCGTACCCATCATATGTTGGACCATAGTTTTCAAGACCTTGTTAATGGCCTTGACCTGTCCGTTTGACTGTGGGTAGTATGGTGTTGATTTTTCATGGAGAAAACCCAATCTATCACTTAACTCGTCAACCATATGGTTAATAAAGTGATAACCATGGTCGGTAATTATCACTTGAGGAACTCCAAACCGCGCTATTACATGATTAAACATGAAGAGTGCGACGGTCTTGCCACCGTTCGTGTATGTAGGCATTGCCTCGGCCCACTTTGTAAAGTAGTCCATAGCTACAATGACATAACTATCCCCCCCGGCCGAGGTAGGCTTACAATGCATGAAATCAATTCCCTATTTAGTGAAGGGGCCAATGGCAATAACCGGGTGTAACAGGGCGGGATGGCTGTGCTTTTTGGTATGAAAATGTTGACATAGAGGACATTTTTTTACGGCCTCGATACAGTCTTTGAAGATAGATGGCCAATAATATCCAACACGAAGAATCTTCTGGGCTATATCCATCCCAGAGAGGTGACCACCACATGACCCAGCATGACAGTCATTCAGAACGTGTTCATCCTCATCGTGAGTTAGAAAACGTCGAAGAATAGAATCGATACCATGATGGTACTAAGTATCACTGATGATCAGGTAATACTTTGCATGGTGGCGTATTCGACAACGGTCGTCACGAGATAATTCAGGGCTGAAACGTTGGGTCTGAAGATATAAAATGATATCTCCATACCACGGATCAGACGTACTGATAAGAAACAATGACTCATCCGGAAAAGAGTCATTGGGCTCAGAATCTACATTAGTACAGGGGAGGTCGTAGATGAGCTCAGCAAACACCAAAGACTTTTTCGACTTGGCTTTTTCGAAAAGAAGATCAAATTCTTGCAGTATCACGATCCAGCATGAATACTTGCCCCCAAGCACTTGACGAGTCAGAACGTGGTACATGGGGTTCGAATCGGCGATGATGGTGGTGGTGCGAAGCAGAATGTAATGTCGGAACTTCTGCACGGCAATAACTGCCGCGAGAGCGAGCTTCTCAACATGTGAATAGCGAGTTTCGGTGTCAATAAGTCCTTTACTGGCATCGTATATCACATGTTCTTGGGAGTTCTGGTATTCCTACACCAAAACCATGGCGATAATGGTGTCGGAAGCAACGAGATATAGAATGTAATCTCGATAGTAATTCGGCGGTTGGAGCACAGGGGCATGCGTAATGGCATGTTTCAAACTATCAAAATATTGTTGAGCTTGGTCATCCCAAATGAACGGGATGTCCTTTTTCATCAATCTCATGTAACCCTGCATCTTTTGCGCAAAATTACAAACGAAGCGCCATAAATAAGTTGCTCTTCCTTGCAGACTCTGAAGTTCCGTAATGTTAGTTGGAGGTGGAAGAGCGACAATGGCTTCCACCTTCGAGGGATCAATACGGATCCCATATTTCAAGACGATAAATCCTAAGAGCCATCCAGACTCAACACAAAAAATACTCTTATGAGGATTTAGACGGATATTGTATTGCCTGCATCTGAGGAAAACAGTCGTTAGATGATCTAAGTGGAACTCGCGCTGCTTTGAGTGGGCAGGGAGGTCATCCAAGTAGGGTTCCACAAAGTCCTTTACATCATGGAAGGCATACGACATGACCCTCTGGAATGTGGCACCAGCGTTTTTAAGACCAAATGAAAGTTTACGATATGCAAACGTTCCCCAAGGACAGATGAATGTAGTCTTGTGTTGGTTGGCAGGGTGGATCTCAATTTGGTTGTATCCGAAAAAGCTATCCATGAATGAAAAAATGACACTTCCAACACAATTGTCGATGAAGGGAGTCAGGTAGTTGTCCTTGGGACAAGCTTTGTTGAGATCCTGATAATCGACACAAACACGGATGGTCCCCTGCTTTTTATTAACAGGGATGACGTTTGAGACCCACTCTGTCAATGGGACAGGGTAAATGAAGTCGGCCTTCAAGAGTTTCTCAATCTCTGCCTTAATTGCCACAGTCTTTCGAGGGTGTACCGGTCGTAACTTTTGGCGGACGGGTTTTACATCGGGATAGGTTTTAATCTCGTGTCGAACAATGGAGGGGTCTATCCCATGAATCTCCTCGTAGGTCCAAACGAACACGTCTGGGAATCGCTTGAATAAGGCCATGGTGGTGATGACTTCTTCAGGGGAACACTTCTGGCCTAACTGAATGTGTTCCACTAATCTAGAAGTAACCAAAATGTCTATCAAAGTGGTAGGATCAATGTTGGCTAAGTTTCCTTCGGAGTCCGTTTGACACGCGAGTATTGAGGACTAAGAGCCAAAGTAGGCGTCCGGTGTGAAGATGGTGCTAATGCTATTCTCCACAGTATCCAAAAAGGGAAGGAAAGATGAACGATGATGGAGCTCTTCCTATGGAGGATCATCTACACTCATGATTTCCATGATGGACTCGTCAGAATGAAAAGTCCGTAGCAGGGGGTCGGATGATGTTCATTGTAGAGAATAGAAGGTGGAGGCCGCAGCTAAGTGGTCCTCCGGTGCTGATTGGATAGCCTCGTATGTGAGTTTGGCGGGTGACAGAGGAATGGTTTCTCCAATCAGGTGGGTGGTGGCTTTGTCAGGTACAAGCCATGAATCAGTGGAGTTGGGGATAGATTAAATCTGCGAGGAGATCATGTTCACCGTGGCAACATGATTTGGGGGATCCAGAGTAGGAAAGACACCCATAAGGGATGATTCCTTAAGGAGGATGACCCCCATGCTCTCATACTGATGCAAATATTTTCCAATTGAAGGAACGTTATCGCCCGGGTGAGTAGTGGTGTCAGGTGTACAGAAATCCAGTTGGTCGACAGTAACAATTCGACCTTGATGGGGGGATTGTACTATGCGGAATACAAATGATGCAACCGCAGTCATGGCATAAAACCAATTATGACCAAGTAGAATGTTGTAATCCAATGTGGCAGCAACCACTTCCACGTTAATGGTTGCGGTCTTTCCCCCCAACTTGACTGCTAAAGCTTGTAACAGCCCATGAGGTTGAAATCCATGTCCGTCAAATGCTCTCAAAGTGGTAGGAGAATGGTTCAACTTGGGAGAGCCAATGGCTCTCCTATTGGGTGTCTTATATCTCTTCACATGGTGGGTGCGTGTACACCACGATTCCCTCCCCAGTAGTATTTTTTGGGCTGTTTTTTCTTTTTTGTTATTTCGGCCTATTGTATTCTATCTAATCCCGGTAAAGGGATTAGGGTTGTAACCTAATTTCAGGTAAACGAATTAGGGTTTTAGATGTTGCGAGTACCATATATTGTATTGTAAATGGTTAAGAAAACATTTAATGAAAAGAGTTGTGCGGCTCTAAGTTTTGTTGGTTTTTTCCTGGTTAAGGGTTTCCAGGTGAAAATCTCTGTGTTATGCGTGTGCCATTGTGTATTTTCTGTTAATGGTTAAGAATCTTTATGAGTTTTTACTGCACTGTTAAGGTTTAAAACTATCATCTCCAGCATGAGATCGACATGACTGACATAGAGGCACCTTCGTCCAAAATGGTACGATGGATTGTCTTCCCAGCAATGTTTGCAGCAACTTGAAATTCCAATTGATGGGAGAGCCTCAGTTTGAAGTATTCCAGCTGGAACATGATGGTATTCGATGAATCCGGGTCAACTGCATTGATGGAAGCAAGGAGAGTCTTGTGCTGATTAGGACAGTTTTGCAAGACTTCAAGCGTCGACCTAGCACAAGGAGCTTGTGCTAGGTCCTCTACAATGTTGTAGTTTTCAGCAGCCTGAGTATTAGGATTGAAACTCGATTTTCTAATTGTGCTCTTGGGTGGACACAACACTGACTCGAATGAGGGCTTCTCTATGGTGAGAGGAGCAGTCGGTACGGTGACATCAGGAATTGAGGTGGAAGCTTTTTCAGTATTACTTCCAACAAGTTCTTTGGCCAGAACAGAGTCATACGAATGAGAACGGGTGTCCAAGTTGATAATCTCGCTACGCATCATGAGAACATGTGCGGTGGTGGATGTTTCTTTTTGGGAAGGAGAGGTGTGAGCAATCAACTGTTGATTTTGAGCAGAGAAGGGATCGTTGAGAACTGTGGGTGTGGGTTTGCCTTTAAGAAACTTTTGAACTTTGTCTCTATGGGGGCACTCTTTAGAAAAGTGGTCATCACCACACAATAAACAAGGATACTTCAACTTCCTTTTCTGTTTTGTATCATCAAGGGTGCTCTTTTGTTCCTGCTGGGTGGAATATTTCTTAGGTTTCCCTTTGTTTTTCTTCTTACCACTAGACTTTTGAGGTGAAGCTGATGAAACAGAATTCACTTCTTTAGTGACAGCAGGAGTGGATGATTTGGTGGTGTCATGACCAACCTGTGTTGGCGATGGGGAAGAACCTTGTGGGTTTGATGATCCAACAGTTTGAGAAGAAGGTTGGGTGGTAAGGGATCCAATGATGCCATCGGCTTGGGGTCCCTTGGGTGTTTTCATGGGATCGTAGGTGTTATGGGGGGTGTCAGGAAGAATATCAAACAATGTGCCAGATTGGGCATAGACTAAGTCTAGAAAATGGGCACGGGCGATGGCTTGTTCTTTAATGACAGCACCTCCCATGGCAACATCTTGAGCTATGGTAGGAATGAGGGACTTCATAAACCAGTCTCCTAGGAGTTGGTCTGGAATAGGAGCCTTAATGTGACATCGTCTCCTCCACCACTCATGTATATGATCTAAGATATGAGTAGCAGTATTTTGACGGAGCGAGGTTAAAAGATCTGTACCATTTTCATACCATATAGGTAGCTAGAAATGAGTCAAAAAATTCATAGCAAGAGAACCAAAATCAGGAAAAGAATGGGGTGGTAGTTCAATATACCACTTGGCAGCCGAACCAGTGAGAGTCCATTGAAATAACCTATAAGATGGATCGATTCATCCATCAAGGAGTTGGATGAACACCACAAGTGGTATGTCATCACATGGTTTTTAGGATCCTCACCCGACTTGCCATCAAATTTTGGGATATCTGATGGAATTTTCACCGGGATGGGTGACCAATTAGTTCCATGGTAAATGGGGTCATTGGTCAGGCGAGACAGCTCAGGCATGTCTAAAGTAGCCAAAAAGGGCAGTTGCGGATTAGGCTGCGGGTACTGATAATACTGATAAGGCGTGTAAGGACCAGTGGGGCCTTGCATCGACTGACCATAAGGTGTTCCAGGAGGAAACTGGCCATAGGGGTAGGGGCCATTCGAACCAAATGTATGTCTGCCGCCATAATAAGGTGGTCCATTACCATAAGGTGGGGGTCCATCGCCGCAAAGAGGAGGTGTACGTCCACCACCACCACTGGGAGGGGGTGGAGGGTCATTGCCGCCGCTAGGAGGAGGGGGACGTCCATTGTAATAAGGTGGTCCCCCACCACCTCCGCCTGGGGGGGGGTGGACCACCTCCGCCACTGCCACCATGGGGATAAGCTCTGCCACCACCACTTCCGCCGTAATAGGGTGGTCCTCCATGTCCTCCGCCTGGACGAGGTGGCAGACCACCTAGACCACCTGAAGGGTGGGGGCCACCGCCACTGCCACCGCCGTAGTAATAAGATCCACCACCACCTCCTCCGGGAGGGGGTGGTGGACTACTTCCACCACCTCCTCCGCCAGGAGGGGGTGGTGGGCCACTGCCACCTGAAGGGTGTGGTCCTCTTCCACCACCACCATAATGAGAAGGGCCTCCGCCACCTTCGCCAGGGGGGGTGGTGGACCATTCCCTCCGCTGCCGGAAGGGTGGGGGCCATTATGTGTGGGATGAGAGGGGTCTCCGCCCGAAGATAGAGGTCTGCCTCCTCCTAAATACAAAGTGGGCACACCACCTCCTGTGGGAGGCGGGGGTGGTGGTAGCTGAGGGACATTTGGTAAGGGTCCATGTTGTAAAACATTTGATTGCCCCCATAGAGTGTATGGGTTTCCGAGATAAGGTATCCCGTAGAGTGCGTTTCCAGGATTGAATTGACCTGGCATGAGGTTAACATAACTCGGATACGCTTGACTCCATGGTGGTTGGATTATGTTGGACGAACCTCTGACATGGGATAATCCTGAGGTGGTTGGGTCGGTGGGGAGCGTAGTGCCAACGAAAATTCCGATGGGGACTCTTGTTCCCGGGTTGGTGCTAGGAGATGGGGGCTTCCCCCTAGTGACAACATGTTGACCAAGAGGTGTTGGTTGACCCAACACAGGTTGCTGATTATCTACTGTAGGATTAACATTACTTGGGATGAAAGTAGGGGGTAAAGAGTATCCGCCCCATGAATTTTGAGGTGGGGGAGGAGCAGGTAACGTAACCATAGTAGTAACAGGTGTGTTAGACTGTTTCCCTTCAACAGGTTGGGAAATAGGACTGGGTTCCTGTGAGGGTTGTCTAGTCTCACCGATGGCCAGGTTGTGGATAGATGTCTCCAGTGAATCAAAAGATACCATGTGAATCAGGATGTCTCTATACCTAGACCTATATGTGAGATGTTTTCATTGAACCTCGTCACCCAAGGAATGCAAATGTTCCAAGCATTCACGAAGAGGTCCGAAAATCTCGGCGGAACTAGGCTAGCTAGGTGGTCCAGTACCTTTTGGAGTGGTCCAAGTAGGTGGAGGTGCAACAGCAAAATGAGCCACTAGGTGGCTTCCAGATGAGGTCCAATAGGCTCCAACATTCAAAGTGGGGTTTTCCACTTCATGTGACCCAACCCTAGCTTGTGGGTTCATCCTTACCTTCGAAATTACCTCCTGGTTAAGGGGATATTCTGGTGGTAAGTTTTGAATCCTATGGGACCTTCTCCAAGGAAAGTTAGCCAAAGTGACCGAAACAAAATTTTCTCCTAAGGCAAGTTAAACAAAAGAAAGGAAGACTAGAAAAAACCCTACACAAACTAAAGCAACAAGCAAACTTATGTGATAAGAGTGGATTCAACGGTCTGGAACCTCACGGGATTATTGTTAGTTTTTCAGAATTTACTTCAATCTGATCTAGGATCTTAACTGAGAGAACAACATGTACAGCATATCTACAACATATCAATCATGGACACAATAATGCAAGCACACAAGAGACACAGAGTTTACTTGGGGAAAACCATAATGGTGAAAAAACCCCAATAACTTCCTCAGAGATAGATAGAGCAATGATACAACCAAAGTACAAGAGATAGTCTTCTCCTAGTAGCAGATCCTCCTCCTCACAAGTGCGCCACTTTCTGAATGAGAGAAGTGTGAGTAATGAGTGATCAAATAGAGATCTCCTGATCTCTATTTATACTTGTCTTGTCCTACCCAATAAACTAATGGGGCCGACTTGTCTAGCTTAGCCTCATAACCCATGGTTAACTTAATCCGGGCCGACCCCACACTTGGTGGTCTAATAACCGATTTACCCACATGACTCATACAGGGCCAACCCCATCAAGGTGGTCTAATAACCCATCAAGTATAAGTTACGACACTTACAATATAAATAACGACACTTCTGTATAGAGGAATAATAACATCTCTATAGGAATACAAACACTTTCATATAGAGGAATAATAACATCTCTATAGGAATACAATACACATGAGTGAAATACATTCCGAAGTTACATATACATCAACAATTATCAAGGCTTTGCAACTCGCGATATACTCCAGGGTCCAACAGTTATACTCGGCCCAATTTTTCAGAGCACTAACCAGGGAGGATTAGGACCGTACCCCTGACCATATAAGTCAACTACCTAATAATACGTGCGTAGTATCTCCCTGAGTGTTGTTCTCGGTGCATTGCTCCGCCAAGACGGCCAAAAGGTTAACTCGGTTTGCTTCAGGAATCCTAGTGGTGTCTCCCGATATACGCAAGGTACATGGGAACTCAAATCCGTAGTGGTGTTGTCTAATGCACAACTTACGGCAAGAGACCTTCTGATATACTACCAAGTACGTGAAACACCTTTCAATATACGCCAAGTATGTGTGGTACTTGGTGGGTACATGAAAGAGCTCGATATACCGATAAGTACGTGGAAGACTACAATACCCCCGGAATACAGTGCTGGAAAATAACGACAACTGCCACGCTTAACGACGCTGAAACATGTCTCTAACTTACACACAAGTTACTAAAAAATTTACCCTAGTTCTACTGTTAATTTTATCTGGACGGTTAAGTGAATGCATGAGGTGAGTACATAATCGTAAACATAATGCAGGCCCTAACTACATGCAAAAATACACTTTTCTTTTGATGAACTCTATGTATGGGAGGGATAAACTTCTTTTTCTTTCCAAATGACTATTTCCGAAACAACAAAATGCAAAACAATCCCAAATCTACCAAAAGATGACTATGAAGTTTTCTTTTCCTTTTCAAGCGAAACACAAAAAATAACACAACACTAGTAAGCCAAATCAAAGCATATTTTTCTTTTTCTTTTCTCTTTCCAAAACAAAAATGACGCTAAGGGATGAAAAGAGAGAATTTTGAAGTAGAGTATGCAAGCTTTTCACTTTCACTATAATGGCCTATAAGCACAAAAACCAAAAGATGCACTTAACTTTCCAAGCATGGAACTACTTTGCAAAACTTGATATGAGATTTTAGTTTTTCAAGAAAATGAGTAGTTCATAATTCGTGAAAAACACAAATAATTTAACTTTCTTTCAACTTTTCCAAAAGATCTACCAATGAGACATTCCAATGCATATACAATCTTTCAAATGAACTTGGAAAATGATGGAAATAAAGCACTTTTGATTTTTCAATGGATGTAACAAAATAACAATTTGATAACAGCGAGTTTTTAAACATAGATACTGAAATGAAAAGATTACTTGCAGCACTCCAATAACTCATAAAATCTCAAGAAAAGACGAGCACTCAATGGACTGATAGTACACACAAACATTAAAAATCAATCAATAACAAGCAACACTAAAGCAAGCAAAGCTCAACAATGTATGTAAATGAGGTCTGGAAACCAATCCAATACAATGACTAGATCTGGAAAGGAGAGGAGGGAATGCAAGGGTGAGTGGATGCAGGTGGGGGAGACTAGAGTGTCCACCACTACCAAATCTCAGAATTGTCCAAGATGGAACCCAAAACAACTCCAAATGAAACCAAACAACTCAATCACACAAATCAAAATGGGGTCTCTAACTGGATCTTGCAGTACAGAGGGAGTTCATACACAAACCAAAACTCAAATCAGAAATGGAGAAGGGGTGCCTGTATGGCAATTTTGGGAGATCGGTGCAGTCTGTGCAAAAACAAAGTGTGACATCGCAGTTTACCAATGCGGGAAGTGCGACGATGTCGCAGAAGACCAATGAAAAGGTTGCAACAATAGGACCACAAACAAAGAACAGAGATCAAAAATGACATAGTGTTGCTCTGAGTCCACTAACCAGGTGCGACAGACGAGATCTAAGTTCAAAAATGAACCAATTCTCCAGATAATGAGCAATGAAATGGTTTGAAAATGAGAAGTACAAACTCAAAGGAAGGTAATCAAACTCTTCAAAATGAAGCTCTGATGGTGAAACCAGTTTAAGAGGCAAACGACAAATAAAATGGCTTGTAACAAGAAATCAACTAAAAATGACATTCAAATCGACAACTCCAAAACAATGTTCTTCCCCAATATGGTCGCCATATTTGTTTGATGGACAATCCACTCGAGCGGATGCGAGCCGGATATCCCTAGCTCAATGTGAGTCTAGAACAAATAAAACAGATTATAAACCACTTTCCTATATCTAGTTAAGGATCAAGTTATTAGATTCCTTACCTTAAGTTCCTAGCCCTTTCTCCAGGATGTTGTTCCATGCCTCGCGATCGTCAGATCTCAACTGCAAGACCTGCCAAGACACACAGAACAAGACAAACAAGTAAAAGCAACTATACAATAACAGATCTAAGGAAATAGTTAAGCAGGTAAACTACTCAATATCATCAACACAACAATATTGGTGGAAAGCGTTTATATTACTATAAAAAGCAGGGAAAGTACATAGAAAAGAATGATTACAACTGAGGCTTAACATAGCAATCCTTCTCCATCCAATCCAATGCCATAACCTCTTCAAGGAAGTGGGAGCCCCCCAATGGATGAGTAGAGATCTCTCTAGGATGATTTCACCACCATGTAGGCACTATAGACTTCCTCCCTTTGGAATGGGAAGGAGCTTCATTTATATAGGACTAAGTGGATAGGGTATGGATAGGGTAGGTTGAGATATGGTAGGAGAGAGATAGGGGATCCTTCCAAGAGGTTAGGAACCGAGTGCCAACTCTCCCAAGAGATCAGGGATAGAGATCCATGTCAGCTAGCTTCGAGAATGGGCTCAAAGGAGCTATTTTTGTCCATTAACTGACATCGTCGCACCCTGTAAGAGAGCAAGTTGCAACGTTGCATGTTGCATGAGGGCAGCATGCGACAACCTCTCAAAACCTAGTATAAAGAGGTGAAATCTCTTCCAGGTCCATAACTTAGTCAGGGAAACTTTAGGGATGTATACACTGAATCTCATGATGGTAAGATTTTAGGTGTAACAAGAGCAACTAGATTTGATGGCTCCAACTACACTTTATGGAGGATAAGAATGGAAGTATATCTACATTCCCTTGGTGTTTATGTCTAGAAGTCAATTGAAAATGGGTATAATGTTCTTTCAATTGCGCTAGTTGATCCAGTTGAAAGAAGACAATATGAATGCAATGCAAGAGCAAGGAATGCGCTATTATGAGAATTAGTAGACTCAGAATTTACTAAGGCCATGCATTGTTCCTCAACAAAAGAAGTATGGGATAAACTCAATAATATATATGAAGGAGACGATAAGTTCAAGAGGAAAAATTGCATACATATTCTAGTTTATTTGAGTCCCTGAAAATTAAAGAAGAATAAAACATTGCATCATACTTTCTTCGAGTCGATGAGATAGTCAACGCAAAGGTCTTGGAGTTTCACTAACTGAAGAATCTATTGTGCATAAAATACTGAGAACTCTACCTCCAATATTTCACTCAAAGGTGACTGTGTTAGAAGACAAGACTGATCTTGAAAATTTGACAAAAGATGAGCTTCATGGAATCCTCATTGCATATAAGATGAGGACCGAAAGGGAAAATCCTACTAGGAAATAAGCGGCCTTCAAAGCCACAGGGAAAGAAAAACACGAGCATAACAAAATATCTTGTGATGAATCAGATAAGGAAGAGGCAAAGTTTGTGAGAAAGTTGAAAAGAGGGCGTGGCAATTATAAGGGCAATTTACCCTTCAAATGTTTTAAATGTGGAAGAGTAGGCCATTTTGATTTAAAGTGTCCTTATAAAGAAGATAGAGATAGTGACAATGAAGAAGATTCCAATGAACGAAGGATGTCACACCCACGGGACGGATCTGAGAGCAGGAATAATTTCCATGAAAAAAAGAAGAGTTTTTACTCAAGGGAAGAGATCATTTCATCCGAAGAAAGTGAATGTGATGACAGTCCAAAAGAAGTACTTTTCATGGCTTTTCTAGAATATGAAGGCAGTGAAGAAAAGAAGAAGTTTTGTTCCTCTATTAATAAATAAACATCAAGTACACATAAAAGTCAATCAAGAACTCTATACGAGTACTTATTTAGTGGAACCTATTATTCACCCCCAAAACTTGTCACAAAAATTGCATCAGACAGTCAGTCTGAAGAAGAAGAAGCTGTAGAGGTTGACTGGGAGGGTGAACTTGTTAGTGCCTTGGAAGAATTAAAGAAGTCAAGAAGGAAGAACAAACTTTTGCAAGATTAGATGTCAAAATATGAAGAACAACTCAAGTACACTAAATCCATTCAACAATCACTTGAAAATAAAGTGAGTGAAAAAGAAATGGATCTTGAGAAACAGCTAAACTGTGTAGTAGATAAAATCGAGAAGCTTGAAGAAGAGGGATCTACATTGAATATATCACTAGAAGAATCAAAGCAGAAAAATGAATTGTTTACTAATAAACTTGAGCTAAGGTAGAGAAATTTCTCACTTAGAAGAAGAATTGGTTGAGATAAAAGGGAAGAAACGGGCTCAAGGACACATCATGAATGATACTCCAGACTGCGCAAATCTAGGAAATAACAAGACTTATCTTGAAGTAGAGAACAAATTCAAAAACAACACATCAGTCCTGGATAATAAATTGAATGATCAGAGATCTCCAACGAATAGATCAAGATTTGGCTATGACAGAACAAATGAGAAGGTCTATGACAGTAAGTACAGTCCAAATAAAATGAATCCATTCAGGTATGATAGTTCCTTCAATGATTACAATTATTTTCGTTACACTGTTAAAAGAAGGTTCAATACATTGAAGTGCACGAGGTGTAACTACAATGGAAATATTGCAATATACTGTCATATTTTGATATGTTATACTTGTGACGGTTTTGGACACAATGTGTTGAAGAACAATAAATCGTCTAGATAGAAATAATATCAACAGCAGCATATGGACCCAAAAGAAAAGCAATCAGATGCAGTATCAAAAAGGATGTGTGCACATGAAAAGATTGGTAAAGAAATTTCCTCAAGCAATTGACCCAAGTACATCACATGCAACAAGTGATTGTTGCCCATCTTGCTAATCACTAAAAGGTTAAGTAATATCCTTGAATTCAACACGTTATTCATTAGGAATCAAGGAATGTATTAGTGTGTACTGTAGATAGAAGACATTTGAAGTTAGTTATATGAAGTCGCACTAATTTAAAGATGCAAAGGAAATGCGCATAGATCCGAAAATAAAAGTAACAAATATTTCCATAGTGAATTATTTGTGAAAATGTGTAGAAGTAAAATTGCCGCACAAAGGCTTCATACAATGTGTGATTGTTCAAAGAATGGTACAAATAAGTATTGTTGATGACAAATAGAAATTACACACAGATACAATATTCTTAATCAGAAGTTTGTATTGCATTCAAAAGTTTCCTTTACAAAATTACATCAGACCTCTGTCACAGAAAATAGAGTCGAAGTATCAAGAGGAAGCATGCTAAGGCCGAATAAAAATCGAAGTACATTACATCGATGGGATATCTGTGTTGAACAAAATTGAGAATTACAGAATTGACTTAGAGTCGAAGCTCGAGGTCCAACTTCGCGACATGACGGGTTGGTTACTAAGACAGATGAAGTTCAATATCTAGTGGAGCTTGCTCGACGAACTCAGAATATTGTAGCAGTGGACAAAACTTCAGAGTTGAAGAAGACATGTTTGCGCTACATTGCTCTATCTGAATTAAGTTCAGCAACTCAAGAATTTTTTGTTGTTTCTACTCCGGGCAGTTGATTCTCCTCCTCAAATTTGACAATTCCTCTTAATTTCCCTGGTTGACTTGAGACTGTGCATACCAATGCATGAAATCGGATTCTTTCATTTGGGATTTCCATATCCCCATATCCATTTTCATCCTGGCGAATTCAGCTTGTTGCGACTGAACTATTGAGTGAAGATTGTCGAACAAGTTGTTAAATATCTGGAAGTAAAAAGACATGGTGTATGAATACGGGACACTCAGAAGTTGCAACACTCATAACAAGCTTGACAAGGAATGAACTAGGATGAAGAAATAGGCCATATACAGTTGGAAGATGGTTCCTTGCATGTGCAAAAATAAATTGAAGAGACATTGAGGTTAGTTGCATTCATTACCACATGATTTGAAGCTGACTACGGAGACATCAAAATTTATTACACGAGTAAATGAGATTGGGAAAGAGGACAAAAAGTGGAAATCCAATTCATTGTTTCGTGTGATCAAAATGATGTCGCCTGAAAGCTCGAGTACAAAAAAAACACGTCATATTCTTCACACAAGTTATTAGCCACATCAACTTGCTGCCAAGCTAGCTGATGGAAGGAAGCATGTGCAATATTAAGAAAAAAATTGTAGACGACGTGGTAAGATGTGCGAAGTCATAAAAAAGGATGTATGCCATTAATATTAAGATGTGATGAAGACATGTCACAGCGCAGTATATGCGACAAAAATAAAATTTGAATGTTGGAAAAGGTCGGGATGAAAGATAATGCAAATCGGAAGCAGAAGGAACTCTATAGTGCGCACAGTGAGTACGATAGGAAGATGGATAAAGAAGCATAAAAGAGTGTTATGTGATAGGAATAGAAGATCAAGATAAAAGGACATTGGAAATCGTACAGAGGGAGCATATTCAATACATCTACAGAGACAGTGTTAAATGTACTAGTTGCATGACGACTCAGCGCTACGCAACAACTCCAATGAAAGGAAAAAGAATGAAGCATGAAGACAAGAGGAGTAATCAAAGAAACAAACTGCATAAAGGTTAGCGCAAAACTGAAGAGAGGAGAACTTGTTAGTGTGCATTGAAATCACCTCTTTGCCATTGATGTCAAAGGGGGAGAAATATCATGAAGCATGCATCAGGGACAGCGATCTGCGCATAGATGAAAAACACAAGAGAAGTACTGGTTGAAGATTGCGTAAAGGAACAAACAAGAAATATCATGAAGCATGCATCAATGACACTTAACTGCACTGAAATCAAAGAAAGCAAAAAATTACTAATAGTAGGTTGCGTAGAAGAAATAAGGTTCAAACTGGCAATAACCCAGGGAGAGTACACACATAGGGAGTACATTGTTGTGTGCGAACAGAATGGAGGAATTCATAATCAGGAAGAGTACATCTTCATGAGGTGTTGGCATGCACAAGTTCATGAGGTGTTGGAATCAATGCCAAAGGGGGGGATTGTTGAAATTTGGTTGTCATTAATTTCAACTAATGTCAAAGAGGACTCAGTATACTTGTGCCAGTTTGAAGAAGTATATGAAATCCAGTTTGAAGAAGTACATCCAGATTGAAGAAGTTTATCCAGTAAGTATATCCAGTTTGAAGAAGTACATAAGGTACATGTGCAACTACCAATCCATCTAGTCGTGATCATACTTAAAAGGTAATGTCAAAGAGGTGGTTGGACAAGTCTTAGGATTGTGAAAGAGGATCGGGAGCAAGAAGTGGTTGGACATAAATGCAAGTCTAGGAAGTGCGCAAGACCCAGCAAGCGGAAGAAAGATACAAGTCTCGAAAGCATGCAAGAATATTGGAAACAAGAAATGGTTGGATAACTCAAGTGCACAAGACCCACCAAGCAATGGTACTTCAAGGGCGCAAGACCCCACGGGAAGTAGTTCCTAAGTGTGCAAGTCCCAGTATGCAAAAGGACCAAGTGTGAATAATACCCACAATGAATGATACCTTAGTGGCACAGATCATGACAAGTGGTGGATGTGTAAGTCAAATTGACCATAAAGAAAGTAAAATGGGGATTCTACGACCAACTTGTGGACACACAGTCTACGCAGGACGAGTATAAATAAGAATCCAAGTTGGAGAGTTCAAGTAAGCTTGAAGATGTGAATGTGATAGCACTTTGATTTGGAAAGATTCTAATTATTGGGGTATCAATGGCTCATTGAACTGGAACAGCATAATCTAGCAAAAGAGCCAGATGCATAAAAATGCAGCACAACAGATAATGCACAAGATTATGTGATTTGTCTAAGATAGATGCTCAAAGACAGAAGCGTAGTATGATGAGTTTTATCTAAGACAAGTACATAAGAACCTAAAGGCATTATCGCAGATGATGCATGGAAGGTTATAGTTTATCTGATACAAATGCGCAAGAACAGAACTCTAGAACAATGGAGGATGCACAATATAAATTGAGTTTGCAAATGCGTGGAAAGATAACATTATGCAGAAACAACGCGCAGATTATGAAATATGAGAACCAGTAAGCAATATTGATGCAGTGAAGTGAAGTGTGTGATACAGTAAAGCAATTTCAAGATCATATTATATAGAAGGTGCACACAATGGAATGAATTGCAGTTAATATGAAGAGTGTGCAAATCAGTAGAAAGCAAAGACAAATCTTCTACAGACATATTATGGTTGCAGGATGGGGCAAGGAAGAGGGATTTGTTGCTTCCTTCAGGTCTGCTCCTGTAAAACCAGGGTGTCGGTGCCTCATTCCAGTCGAAGCTGTTAAATAAAGGAGTTGGTGCTTCCTTAGGGTTGTAGCCTATAAATTAGGGGGTTGGTGCCTCCTTCTAATTGGTGTTGGAGAACTTTAGAATTTGGTGCTTCCATGAATGTAATATTTATAATGTAAGATAGCATTATGTGGTTTAATCCCATTTGGGTTTCCACGTAAAATATTTGTGTTCTGTGTATTGCGCATGTGATGTTGAATGACTTGTTTATGATGAATGCATAATATAATTGTCGTTATATTTGGTAAAATTGAAAATTGTTCATAACTGCATTTAATACTAATTCACCCCCCTCTCAGTATTAATAAGATTTCCAACTGATGAAAACATTGACAAACATCATATCTGCAAGAAATGATAGAAAGACTAGTCACCATTTTTTAATTATATACAATGCAATGAGTGATTTTTTAGATGACCAAATCGCTTGTACCAAAGTATGCTCAACATTTCTATGAGCAATAAAAATGATGGAAAAAATTATGACCCAAAGTTGTCAAATTTGTACAACATGGTAATACAATCAACAATTCATATTGCTAGGACATGCTTATGGTATTTTAAATCCTTAATTACAACTTAGTGAGGTAAACGTCTACAATCTTATGTTCGTGGAATGAGTAAATGAGTGAACTAATTGACTAACAATAGATTGCATAAAATACTTGGAACACAATACATCTTTGAAATGACCATCATCTTGCTAGACTATCTTGGCCCTACAACATTAAAAGATCTATCATCACCAACAAATGTGTATGGCTTTACATTCGTTTTGAGCAAAAAATGGCTTTATACTTAACCATATGATAAGATGCTCCAAAATCAATGAACCATTCATTAGAAGAAGTTGATGATGCATTAAAGAAAAAACTAGAAGAACAAAGTGTATGTCCATGATAAGAAGAGTTGAAAAAAATCAATATTGATGTTGTACTTCTTCATTGTGGCTTCCAGGGCTTACATTTTCTTAAACACTTAGATTCCACATGACCAATTCACTCCAAAAAAATTCAATATCATTCAATCTTCTTACTTTTCAATCTGGTGCATTTATCACTATTGGGTGTAGGAACTTGCTAAGATGATTTGGGACCCTTGTTTTTCTTATTGTTGCAAGGATGTTGTTTCTTTGGATGATTGGATTTCTCCTTATGTTGTGCCACTAAGGATTTATTAGATGTACTTGCAATGTTGATCACTCCAAGATGCAAAATTTTATATTGTTCTTTAATCAAAGGATCACAAAAAGCTTCAACACTGAGTTATGTATATGCAGGCCCTAGAGTTTCTCTAGATGAGAGAAAAGCAGATAAAAATCAAAATAAGGACCAATCTTAGCAAGAAAAATAATAAATACATTACTTTCTGACTTAGATATCTTGCATTCTTCAACTAAGAGTCTAAGGGTTTTGAATTTAAACAAATAGTCTCCAATGCAAGAGGAATCACTTAGATTTAAAGCAAGCAACTCATTTTCAAGCTAATGACCCCTAATATTATTGTGGTAACCAAATACGGTTTCTAGTTTTTGTTAAGTCACATATGTTTGGTTAATTCCTTGAAGGTGAATCATAATTCATTAGCAATGGAAATCCCGATTAATCCATGTGCTTCATCATTTTTAATATCCCATTTAATTTCTTTGAGGCATTAGTGGGAGCGCTTTCTTTTCTCAATGTAATCCAATAAAGTCCCTTACTTTGTAATGCATCCTCCATATGGGCTTTCCATGAGAAGTAGTTGGTAATGGTAATTAGAAGTTCAATTAGATGGACCATATTATAATATGCAGGTAATATGGCTTCAAAAATAGAAATCAATGGTCCGGATACAAATATCTTGAAGAAATAGGTAGGTTAAAAAAAATGACACTAAAAATGAACTTTGGATGTCAAAGTTATGCCTTTCTGAAAAAATGCATAAAATGAAACGAATGAGCCACATTGTAGGAAGAGATTAAATCAAGTGGTGATGGGTGTTCAATATAGTAAATGGTTCCTCCCCCTAACTAAATTTGTTTATAAATTTAGTTTTCCAAATAAGTTACTTTTTAAAATAAGTGACCCACTTTTATAAAATAAGGGCGAAACACTTTTACAATGAAGTTACTTTATACGTTAAAGTTACATTAATTTTTTTGTAATTATTTTTTTAAAGACTTCAACCCAAGACCTTTTACTTAATAAAGTAACTTTCAATCAAATGAGTTAAACAAAAAATACAGTAATAGTATAAACAAGAATGGAGTGTTTTTGTTGTGGCAGAACGTGCCTACTCAAAAAACATTGTTTTTGGCCTACAAGACACTTTTAGACTACCACACACAAACAAAAAAATGAAATCTCAAAACCAAAACTTCTCATAATTCAGGTTAAACCTTGGTTATCTTACCCCAAAAATGCAAGTTTTTTCACTATTTTTGGTTTATAAAATTCACACAAGGCACACATCAAAAAGCATACCTAGGCAAAAACACCATTTCCGCTTTGTTTTTTATTTACTAAGTTCGCACAAAGCGCATAACAAAGAGCATACGTAGGCTGAAAAGGTAACAATCCAAGAATAAAATAAAAAACTAGGTTAAAATATGAAACAATATGAGAAAGATTTTAAAAAAAAAACATAAATGTAAACATACCTTTGGATTTGGTAATATGGTCGTATTTTGAGCAAACTGAAACCTTTTAGAGTGAAATGAAAACTACTCTAGACGCAATGAAACACCTCTCAATCCATAAATGCACAAAAATAGAAAAATCCAAAAATCATTTAATGCATGTAGTTACGTTGATTCAAGATCTTGATCAACAACAAAAGCTAATTTTCATAAGCACTTCAATACCATATTCGACCAAAATAGGGTATTTTCACATAAGTCGAACACCTCTCCAACAAACAGATCACAAATCAACACATCAATGTTTTAACATAGTTAAAATCCTCAAAGAGAGGAATAGTCCACACCCCCAGCCAAATAGTTACTTGAGACAATATATTAATGTAAAAAAAATTACATGAATTTCTCACTATAAATCATCAAACAAATGACCCTCAATGTTTTTTAAATAAAAATCTTGGACCAGTTAGGTGTTAAATAATGGATCAAACACCATTAATATCGAGGTGAAGATGAACTTTCAAATCACTTTATGTTTAGAACACATCGCGAATGTCGTATTACATAAATACAATACATACTAAAAAAAACAGGCATTATCTTAACTCACTCCTAAATGTCTAAATATCCTAACAATCACATGGCTGCAAAATGAAATTACATTACATGGATAGCAACCAATACAAAAAATTGAGCATAGATAGCATGCTCCATTACATGTTATCTCAATATAATGTTGAAAAGAGTTGAAATAATGTTGTGAAAATGAATACAACCCTCATCAATCTGCAAAATATCTTCTTAACATATTTCAAAAGGTTGATATGCAAGACAAACAGCGTTCACGCCCTCAAGAATTGAGGATATAGGTCATTCTGATATTAGTGTCTTCTACTAAGAATGAGAATGAAGAATAAGATAAAATTTCAAATCTAGAAATAAATTTATGTTCACAAATAGATGGGTAGAAATCACTATCATAAAATCTATACTCAATATTATGTTTTTTTCTACAATTTGCAACACATAAAACATGACTTCCAATTGAATATTGCATGCACAATCACAAAAATATGAAGAAGTAGATGGTTGAAAATTTCCAGCACTTTCATCATCGTTAGCATGCTCAACAATCTAAAAAAAATCTAAATTATTTAGGGAAGAAAGTCATCGTAAATTTCATGCATTCTTAACATCCAAATTCAAAAAAATTCTTAATCATGAAGATGCAAACATTGTTTTCAATAACATTTGAAATCTTTGAATGCACCTTCTACACATCAATTCCCAAAAGATTAAAACAAAAACATGTTCTTCCAAAAAAAATCATCTCTATCAATATTATAAATGGGATTGCCAAAAAAAAATATCAATAATCCTTTTGCCAATTATGTTCATTGATCTAAAAGTATTGCCCTCACTCTTATTACAGGAATAATTAACGCACCCACCATTTTATTATCATACAAGGGCTTCTCTTCAAAAACAAAATTCTCCAAGCCAACCATTACATCATCAAAATCATAATTCTAAAAAGTATTACAACTTAAACTACTCTCTTCAAAAACAAAATTCTCCGAGTCAACAATTACATCATCAAAATCTTAATTCTAAAAAGTATTACAACTACTCTCATATTCAATAAAGAATGGGATTGCCACTTCATTACCAATATTTTCTACATGTGGGTTGAGATAGACTCTTCACCAAATTCATTACTTTTTTAAAGTGACTTGTTTGATAGCAATTTATTTTTGAAATGAGAATGGTTTTCTTTAATGTAAGTCACC
Source organism: Larix kaempferi (assembly GCA_027924585.1). NCBI lineage: Eukaryota > Viridiplantae > Streptophyta > Pinopsida > Pinales > Pinaceae > Larix > Larix kaempferi. Next base: position 5,620,230 of record BSBM01000556.1, read on the forward strand.
AAGTAATTATAATAATCATATCACTTTTACATTTCAACCAAGAAAGAACTTGAAAGGTCATTATCCTAGATCATTAACAAACCAACAACCTTCCCTTCTTTTACCACAGATATCAACCCAAAAATATGTTTCATATAGATATGTTACATGCTTATATTCAACATGACCAGACACCTAATATTTCAAAATATTATTTAACAAAATCTGGAAATGACTTTATCTCTTTTGAACTAAAATCACAATAACACTTCCCTGCATTCTTTCCATTCAAAGAAAATGCAAAACACTCCATCAAAACATATTTATGAACAGTATTACTTTATACAATAAACTACATGATGTAAGATGCTTAGAAGCCAAATGGGGTTGTCCCAAAATCTCGGAATTAGATCAATCCAAACCCACGGCTGAAGATAATGTCGAAATCAATGAATGAGTGAAAATCCAAAAGAAAAGCGATTTTTTTCCAAACTTTTAACACTTTAATATTAGTCAGCTCTTCAAATCTGAAAATAAAATTTGCATGCACATAATCTTCATACCCAATAAAACTAAAACGTTGAATTACCAAAGGTAAGTTCTTCAAATATTTGTTAATTGTCCTCACTTTCAAAACATCAAACCATCAATTGCCAAGCTGAGAAAATAATCTACTAATAAAACCATAATTCAATAATGTAGTTGATCTACAAATTTCCGAGGAAAAAAAAGACTAACATCAACAATGATAACAAAATGTTACAACAAAATCTAACCCCCTATATAATGTAAATCCCAAGCACCGAGGTGTTAGTTTTGTGCAACTGGTGAAAGATACCCATTGTCACCTCAATAGCTCCTCCTCTCACTTTAGGCTAACTCCTCTCTAACACAAAGAGTGGGGTGGTTCTCTAATTAAAATTATTAAGGCTATGGAGTGCAATCTCTAGCTGAAATAGCAATCCTAAGCTTTAACAAAATGGTGATCACTTGTAGCATAGTAGCATAGGAAATAGAAATGAGAATGGGTCAAAGGATGTGGGGAAGAATAAAATCACAGGAACAAAGGAACAAGGTAATATGACCAATTCCTATCAAATTAAGGGCTAATAGAGTCAATGAAACATTGCAACATGAATGAACTAGTTGTAAAGTTAGTCACAGCAGATCTAATGAACAAATAAATCAGTCACAACAGATGAACATAGAAGAAATGGTGCAAAACTGTGCAAAACATGCAGCAGTGCTCTCTATCCCAGAAAGGGTGAATGAATTACAATACAAACTGTTACAATGAACAGAGCAATTCGAATTGCCTAAGGAGGTCATTCGAATCACTGAATGGAGTAGCTTGACTCAATCTAGGAGTCCTCATCAATCATCGGTGTTGCTCATCAATCACAACAAACAGTCATCCAGGTGTCAAGCTGAGTCTAACTGATCATAATAAATGTAACTGAAGTGTGTAGCACTGATATAGGATCTGGAGGCTCAGTGGGGGCGCATGGGAGGCTAACTGGAGTCAGAGCAAGTCACCTAATCGAACTGGAGGTCAATCGGAGGTGAAACAGTCAGTCAGGAGTGAAATCAGAGTGAAATCAATCAGAATCGGAGCTAACTGAATGTAACTGGAGTGAATCTGCAGTGGTAGGTGAACAAGTGCGCCCTTCTCTGTCAGTAGGTGAGAAGAGGGCGCCTTTCAGCTTAGGAGGGCTAAAACTCTGTGGAAAGTGGCTCCCGGGTGCTAGAAGAAGGTGGATAAGGTGCTGGAGGCATCAAACTGGTGACTGGACTGCATATCCTGAAATAGATCATGCAAGATCCTGAAGTAGATATGTATCCCGAAATAGATGATCCTGAAATAGATATGTATCCCGAAATAGATGATGGATATCCGAACACCCCCCCTCAAGCTAGACTATGATGTGCCAACTAAAATAATGTGGGGCCCTGGTAACTAAGACCAAAGGTCACCCCAATACAATAATCCAAAAATGCTGAAAAATAAACTAAGTGAGGAAAGAGGGAAAACCCAGTGGGAAGAAAGCCCCCCCTCAAGTCTAAAGCATAATAATGAATCAATCTGTCTCCACCATGATGGAACTCACCCCCAACAGTGAACGGAGGTAAGAGAACTTCTTCTCAGTGAAGCTCTTGGTGAAGATGTCTGCAATTTGCTCATCAGTAGGGCAATATTGCAGAATGATGGTGCGGTCATGCACCAACTGTCGAATGTAATGCATATGAATCTCAATGTGCTTGGTCCTCTTCCGCTGAACTGGATCTGTGGAGATCTTGATAGCACTTTGATTGTCACAAAATAGGACAGTCGAAGTAGTGCCACCAAAACCAAACTCGGAAAGAATACCCTGCAACCAAACTGCCTGAATGCAGGCATTGACTGCCCCTCGATACTCTGCCTCTGCTGAAGAAATTGCAATGGCTGCTTGCTTTTTGCTGGACCAGCAAATAGCACCATGACCAATCATGAAAACATAACCGGAAGTGGACTTCCGATCAATGCTATCACCTGCCCAATCTGAATCAGTAAAACCAATGAAATCTAGCTCAGAATCTGCAGCATAATGTATGCCAAACTGTCTCGTACCTTGCACATACTGCAAGATCCGCTTGGCTGCTCACCAATGAAGCTCATGTGGCTGCTGCATATATCTTGACACGGCACTCACGGAATATGAGATATCAGGCCGTGAATGTGTCAAATAAAGTAGTGAACCAATCAACTGTCGATACATACTGCAATCTGCAAGCGGTGTGGAATCTCCCTCCTCAAGACTGATTCCTGAGAGGAATGGGAATGGGGCTGCCTTACATTCAGCCATATTAAACTTCAATAACAGGTCGGAAGCATATTTTTGCTGAGATATAGTGATCCCATCGAAATTTTGAGCTATCTCCAAGCCCAAAAAGTGACTCAGCAAGCCCAAATCGCTCATGTCAAAAGCTAGATTTAAGGCAGTTTTTAGCTTGTTTATTGAAGTAAGTGTGCTACCAGTAATAAGCAGATCATCAACATAAAGTACAATAACCAACAAATTACCTTTAACTCGCTGAAGATAGACATTCGGATCAGATTTGCATCTTTGGAAATTCTGAGAAAGAAGGAAGGAGTCCATCTTTGCGTACCAAGCTCTTGGGGCCTGTTTTAACCCGTACAAAGACTTCTTCAATCTACAAACCAATGATGGATCTGATGTATAACCCTCTGGCTGCTGCATATAGACCTCTTCAGCAAGGTCTCCATGTAAAAATGCACTCTTCACATCCATGTGATGCACCTCCCAGTGCTTGGATGCGGCAATAGCTAAAACAAGGCGGATGGAATCCATCTTTGCAACCGGTGCAAAGGTCTCTGTGTAGTCCACTCCTTGGACTTGGGAAAAACCTTTTGCCACCAACCTTGCTTTATATTTGCTGATAGTGCCATCAGCAGCAACTTTAGTACGGTAGACCCATTTACACTTCACTAATTTTCTTCCAGGTGGAAGAGAAACTAGCTCCCATGTATTGTTCTTTTGAAGAGAACTGTACTCTTCATCCATGGCATCTTTCCATCTCGGATCTCGATGGGCTGAATAATATGATTGGGGATCTGAACCAGCCATCAAATAACAAATCTCTGGAATAAATGGATCAGCAATAGAAAGAGCCATACCTGCCCTTTGAAAGTCTCCTCTTGTTCGTCTCGGATCAGCAGGATTTCCAAGATTCGAACCAGCAGATTGTAGAGTATTTTGGGCCCACTTTGGTAACTGAGGGGGATCTGAATGGTCGGATTCCGAACCTGATATGTCATGATCATCATATGCTGCTACAATATCAGAAATATCAGAACTCATACCTTCATTATCGCTGCTCGAATCTTCTTCTGGTGAAGGCGGTGAATCGGCAGTTTTCTCCTCAACTAGTTGCAATTCTTGAAGCGGTTCTTCAAACTGCACACTGCGCTCTATGAATATCTTTTTAGATCTGATATCCATGAGTTTATATGCTTTTGATTCTTCCCCATATCCTATCAATATGCACTCGATACTTTGTGGATCCAAAGCTCGTCTCTTCTCAGAAGGAATTCTAGCCCATGCAGTAGAGCCAAAAACTCTCAAATTTGACACATCCGGTTTGTGACCAAAGAATGCTTCGAAAGGAGTCATACCTTTCACGGATGAATGTGGAACACGGTTCTGTATATATGCAGCAACATTGATTGCTTCAGCCCAAATATTTGCAGCCAAACCTTTTGATTCAATCATGCATGTAGCCATCTCTTTCAGTGACCGGTTTTTCCTTTCCGCTACACCGTTCTGCTGGGGTGTGTAGGGAACTGTATGTTGGATCTTGATTCCGCTTTGGGCACAAAGTTGCAGCAACTCGGACTTGATATATTCCCCACCATTATCAGATCTAAGAGCTTTGATCTTGCTCTCAGTGGTGGTCTCAACAGAAGCCTTAAAATCCTTGAATTTTCCAAGCACTTCTGACTTGTTTTTGAGAAAGAATACCCATGTAAAGCGAGAATAATCGTCAATAAATGTCAAAACATACCTTGAACCATTTAATGACATATGGGGCAGCGGACCGCTGATATCAGAATGGATCAATCCCAAAATAGTAGAGGCTCTGCTAGCCTTGCCGCGGTCGAATCTGTGCTCGGGGTGCTTCCCAATAATGCAACCGGAGCATATTCCCTTCGAGGAACGGAGTTGTGGAAGCCCATCAACCATGGATTTATTTGATAGCAGCAGCAAATACTTATAATTTAGATGTCCAAATCTTTCATGCCAAAGCCTACTAACCTCATTACCATGTGTGCGAAGAGCAGTGGGCTTTGCAAGCGGAATAAAGTGTGAAAACTCATAACATTTAGCAGTGTGGTTTGCCTTTCCAACCGCAACTAGTCTTCCACTTTTGATATCAGAAATTTCAACTGTATTAGGGCTGAATGTGACTTTCTTTGGATCACCAGTATGTGTCATTTGATACACAGAAAGGAGATTCGAAGCTAATGAAGGCACATAGAGAACATTCTGAAAGCATCCATGATCTACATGAATCGTACCTTTGCCCTTTGAAGAAATTTTTGAGTCATCTCCCAAATGGATGGGGATGGAGCTGTTTGGATCGAATGAGGAAAAAGAATCAATATTTGCAGCCATATGATTTGATGCACCCGAATCTATCAAGAGAGTGGGCTTCGAAACCGTTGCCATGAGTGCTTGTCCTCTTTCATGATCGTCATTCCGATCCTTCTTCCTTGCACCGTCAGGAAGGGTTATGTTGTTCTTTTCCAAAAGGAGGGCCATTTGATCTATAGTCTTCTTCATACATGAACTTTCGGGATGAAAGCCACGGTTACAATAAGTACATTTAGATTTTTGGTTACCTTCTTTGCCCTTTTGCTTGGATTTCGAACTGGATGGTGCATCCGTTTGCTTGCCTTTGTCTTTTTGCTTGTGAGGCTCGAATTTGGGCTTCTCCTTCTTTAGCTTTCCTTTACCATTCAAAATCTTGGGTCCTTGAACAAATAGGGCTGAATCTTTGGAGCTTATGGACCCCATTTGAATCAACTTGTCATGCTCTTTCGTAACGGACTCAATGAAGGCATTCAAGGTAGGCATCTTCCAATTCGGGGTAGTTAGCCGACCGAAATTGAAAGTGGAGACAAATACCGAATAATCTTTCCCAAGCTTGCTTAGAATGGAGAGGATCAACTGTTTATCCTCTTTGATAACACCACTGTTCTTCAATTGCAAGTTCAAGTTCTTGAATTTAGTGAAGAATTCATTGATGCTCTCGAAATTCTCAGGATTAAGGCCAATCAATTCATTCTCTAATTGAAAAGCCCTAAGCTCATCCTGCTTGCCGAATAGTGTCTCAAGTTGCTCCCATATGGCCTTTGGAGTCTTCAATCCGCTGAGATGGAAGTGAAGATCTTTGGAGATGGAGAGACAAAGAAGACCGTAAGCTTCATCAAGCTTATTGTAGTGTTTGGTTCTTTCTGCCACATTGTTTGGCTCCAATTCAAGACCAAGAGTGACTCGGTAGTATCCTTTTGAACGTAATATGATCTCCATATCATCTTTCCAATCAAAATAATTGAATGGGGTGAGGATAGGCTTTGAAGAAGAGTATTCCATTGCTAGGAGCGAGTCAAATGATGAAGAAGAAGCTTGCATGCAGACTATAGCGAATGGAGATGCTGTAGGGAAGCTTGCATGCAGAATGTAGCGAGTGCACTTGGAGGAGATAATTAACCTGCAAATCACATAAGAACAATCACAATAAGGTCGAACAATCCACCCTTTGAGAGTTGCATCACACCTGGGATTGGATTTCAAGCAATGTTGAATAGGTCCAATGTATCAGATCCAGGAATTATGTGGTAACTCAAGCTTCTGGAGTGGTATTGGAGTATTTTTCAAGCTTTGCATGCACAGGAGCGAATGCCCTTGAGATATCTCATGCCAAACTTTTTGCAATTTTTAGCAATTCAGTCAAATCTTCTTGTATAAACACCTGTAGAAAAGAGATATTGTCCCTGCAATGGCTCTGATACCATGTAAAGTTAGTCACAGCAGATCTAATGAACAAATAAATCAGTCACAACAGATGAACATAGAAGAAATGGTGCAAAACTGTGCAAAACATGCAGCAGTGCTCTCTATCCCAGAAAGGGTGAATGAATTACAATACAAACTGTTACAATGAACAGAGCAATTCGAATTGCCTAAGGAGGTCATTCGAATCACTGAATGGAGTAGCTTGACTCAATCTAGGAGTCCTCATCAATCATCGGTGTTGCTCATCAATCACAACAAACAGTCATCCAGGTGTCAAGCTGAGTCTAACTGATCATAATAAATGTAACTGAAGTGTGTAGCACTGATATAGGATCTGGAGGCTCAGTGGGGGCGCATGGGAGGCTAACTGGAGTCAGAGCAAGTCACCTAATCGAACTGGAGGTCAATCGGAGGTGAAACAGTCAGTCAGGAGTGAAATCGGAGTGAAATCAATCAGAATCGGAGCTAACTGAATGTAACTGGAGTGAATCTGCAGTGGTAGGTGAACAAGTGCGCCCTTCTCTGTCAGTAGGTGAGAAGAGGGCGCCTTTCAGCTTAGGAGGGCTAAAACTCTGTGGAAAGTGGCTCCCGGGTGCTAGAAGAAGGTGGATAAGGTGCTGGAGGCATCAAACTGGTGACTGGACTGCATATCCTGAAATAGATCATGCAAGATCCTGAAGTAGATATGTATCCCGAAATAGATGATCCTGAAATAGATATGTATCCCGAAATAGATGATGGATATCCGAACACTAGTGTGTCGCAATCAAGACTTGATGTAGACTTATGAGGTGAAAAGGACTAGTGTCGCATTCAAGCTACTTATTTAAAGGACTAGTTTGAAACCTCTGTCATTTCCTTGAGTACCTTAGGTTAAAAGAACTAATTTGTGACTTGAAACCTTAAAAATTTTGTTGAAAAATAAATGCAGAAATTCACTCTTCAAAGGCTAGGTTTGCCACTCTTCAAACTATATATAAGAGCCTTGTTATATTAGGTTTATTCATCAATTTCAACAACTAAGTGTAATAAAAGAAGGAAAATAAAACAAAATTATAACAAATAAATCAAAAACCTCCATGCATTTACTATTCCAAGAAACAAATTAAATTTATTTATTGACTTTTACATGAGTTTGACAACAATAGAAATCTACATATAATGAACAACAAAATTGAAAAGCATAAAAATAACCAAACAACAAGACAGCAATATCTCATTCATTCATTAACCTTCAAGCATTTGATATACAATGGGGCTCCATCATCTCCTCCGGGATCCTTTAATTCCTTCATTTCACTCACTTCTCAAATCCTCTAAACACCCAACTCACAAATTGTCAATTACAAATGAAAATAGAGGGAAAGGTCATTTATATAGAGAGAGGTATATCTCTCATACAATGAAATGCAATATATATTTCACTCCATGGCAAGTCCAACAATAATAAAATATTGAAGTTAGTTAGATCTAACCAATTGTAGTTAACAAGTCAAATGGATGAAGTAGACCCTCTTCTATTCTCCAAAAATAGGATAAACTAGTTCAAAGTCATTTTAACTCTCAACAAAATGAAACAAGGTGTGAATAAAACCAATCAAAGATGCAAGTGGACCACCTAGTGGATAAGGATAGATGAATGAGTGAAGTGCTCAAAAATATTAAGGTGCATGTATAACTAACCTCTCAAAACAAGTGCAAACTCAACCACCTTTTCCACATGTTCCCAACGAATATATAAAAGGGACAACCATAATTTCTTTTATTTTTTATTAGTTGCTTCAACATGTGTGCCAAAGGGGGAGTAGTAGCTTCGTGTGTTGTACCACATGGGTCATTAAGTTGCATTCCTGGATGAAAAATTAAAACATTTTAAAATCAAGGAATGAAACTAACAAAGAATAACTCCTGAATGATGAATTTTATTGATCATGGATGCTATATTTATACATTTGAGATGATTGTTGATCTTCATATTCCAACATGTCTGTTGGAGTAAGGAGACCCTTCATCTTCTCTCTATTATTTATTTACATGAGTTACAAACCTCTAATCCATTCGGATTAGATTCTTGACATTCAAATTAACAGTGTTTTGCGAGAACATGAGAAGGTGCAGGACTAAAGTCTCTGACACCTTATTTACAATCAAATTCAATACGATTTTCTTTCTACAGACTCTATACTATTTCTGCACAGTGTATAGTATTTTTGCAGACTCTATAATATTTCTACAAACTATATAATATTTTTGCAGACTCTATACCATTTCTGCAACTAATCCCAAAACCAGGCATATGTTTATAAGACGTAGAGATTGAAATATTCAAAACCCTTGCAAATGGTTCACATCCTAGAATTCATTCTAAAACAGCAAACTCTAAGACTCATAAAAAAAGGTATAGTTTCTTCTAAAAATAAATGACAATGAGTGCATACAGAACTTCAAAACTTCAAACCATATCAAACATAGCTCCACGGGACGCAGCCATCTTCATTGTTCCGGGTTTATCCAACACTCGTTCCAATCTCTTCATTCCATAAATAGTATAGAGTCTACATAAATATTATACAGTCTGCAGAAATATTATAGTCTCCAGAAATACTATACAATGTGGTGGAAAGGAGAACCTTCACAGTGGTCAACAACTCCAAGCAGTCTTCATGGAGAGATATCAACGATGCACCAATAGCAAACTATCTCACAATGCTCTCCATGCAAAGAAATATCAACGCACAATGGTCTCCACTACATATCAGGGTTCCCACCTTTGGAATGGTCATCAAATGAACCGTCACACTAGCTCCACGATGGCAGAGAGTCTCTACGTCTACGGTGGCTATGATACGAGGAGAGGGAGAAGTAATGGCATTCTCAAGTTGTACACAGAAGCACCAAGTTGTACTCAATGCTCAACCATATCTCAACGATTGCAGAGAATTACAAATGTTCAACGCACGGCTCTCAACACTAGTGGAGACATCATCGAAAAATAAAAATGCAGCAACTAGCAACTAGCAACCGGAAACTTCAAAAACGACGGGAGGATGAGGACTGATCACTCGGCTTTCAATAAAAATAACTGTAAGTTGCAGGGAGAACACATGCATACAGAAACAGCTCTTGGCTAAGAATACGTTGGAGAAGAACAATGCACTCCAAAAATAGGATTTGTAGGACTGAGCAGAGGGCATACTGAACGGAAAGGAAGGAGTTATGGCCAGACTTTGCTTGGCCTTGATACCATTGACAGAGAATAACTCCCGAATGATGAATTTTATTGATCATGGATGCTATATTTATACATTTAAGAAGATTTTTGTTTTCATATTCCAACATGTCTGTTAGAGTAATGAGACTCTTCATCTTCTCTCTATTATTTATTTACATGAGTTACAAACCTCTAGTCCATTCAGATTAGATTCCTAACAGAAACCTTAATGAAGTTTTATAACATATGAATATTAATAGACCAATAATGTTGATGTTTGTAGCTATGTGAGGTATCCTCACTAGCTAAGTCGGCCCCATGGGAAACAGAGGGTAAAATTGCCCTAAAACTGGGTAAAACTACCCTAGGAGAGTCGGCCAGTCACCCAAATGACAAGTCGGCTAAGACAGAATTGACAAGTAGGCCAGAAAAACAATATAAATAAGGATGACGCCCTCCTCATTTGGAAAGCAACCAATTCGCTCAAGACTGCTACTCAAGTGCGCGAGAGGGAGAGAAGAAGATTGCAGGGTTGTAGAAGACTGATTTTTGGGGTTTTTTCTTTTGTATCTTCTTTGTTTGTGATCTCTCTTGATGTAGAACACTCTTATATCCGATGTACTTGTATTATGTATTGAATCTCTGAGTAAGAAAGGTTTGTCGGGTTTTTCCCGAGTTTGGGTTTTCCCACGGTAAACTACTGTGTCTCTTGTGTTTCTATGGATGGTTATTTTGTTGAATGAAATGAAAATTATACTACTATATTACTAAAAATATAACAGCTTATAGGCCCCACACCACGCTTCCACTGCACAACTGTAGGAATCTAGGGCTTCTTTTTTCTAAGGTTTTCATCCACTGATTCAAAAGAAAAGGAGGATTATTCAATTCACCCTCGGGGCGCATCTTTCTGTGGAGACCAACTTCAATTTGGTGAAGTTTCAATTTTGACCTAAATTCTGTAGAAACTGTGGAAATTAGGGTTTCAGATTGCGATTTGTTCTGACCTCAGATCTAAAAGAAAAGGAGGTCTATCCAACTCACCTTGGGATGGTGCATTATCCTATGGATTCATTTTTATTAAATTCCAAATTTAGTTTTTGACCTAGCTACTACTAGGGTTTCTACCATTGTTTTCAGCTTTAGTTTTTGACCTAGCTACTACTAGGGTTTCTACAATTGTTTTTAGTTTTAGTTTTTGACCCTCTTTTGCTAGGGTTTCTGCACCAGATCTGTCAAAATGGTTGTTGGACTCAGGGTTGAAGATGGATTGGAGGGAATTTCAAACTTCCAATCTTGGAAGAGTAGGATGCTCATGCTCCTAAATGAACATGATCTCAAGGATCATATACTCAAAGTTATTCCAAAGCCAAAGGGAGCCCAAGACAAATCAAGACACAAGAATGAATGAAGCCACAACCATGAGGATCTTGATGGACTCAGTAAAAGATCATCTTGTGCCTCTTATTGCAAGCCAGGACACTACCAAGAAGATGTATAATGCCTTGAAGAAACTTTATGAGAATTGAGAATTAGAGCAGAATATTGGTCGTGAAAGACCAACTTCGTCAAGTGAAGTTGACAAAGGATGATTCAGTTTCTTCTTAATTCTTGAAGATTGCTCAAATTAGAGATCAGCTAATGGTTGTTGATGAAAGTGTCCCTGACATAGATCTTGTGTTGACTTCCATGAGTGGACTTCCCTCAAATTGGAATCCATTTGTTAAAGGGATATGTGGTCGTGCTCAGCTTCCCACCTTTGATCAGTTTTGGTCAGAATGTATTCAAGAAGAAACAAGGGAACTTGCCTCTACCTAAAAATTAAAGGAAGAAGAACTAGTTCTTGCATCTAGAATTGGAGAGAATAGAGGAAAGAGGAACAAGGGAAAGAAAGACATCAAGTGTTAAATTTTTAGAATTTACTTCAATCTGATCTAGGATCTTAACTGAGAGAACAACATGTACAGCAAATCTACAGTATATCAATCATGGACACAATAATGCAAGCACACAAGAGACACGGAGTTTACTTGGGGAAAACCATAAAGGTGAAAAACCCCAATAACTTCATTAGAGATAGATAGAGCAATGATACAACCAAAATACAAGAGATAGTCTTCTCCTAGCAGCAGATCCTCCTCCTCCACAAGTGCACCACTCTCCAAAGTGTGAGTGAGAGAATAGGATGTGTGAAATGAGAGAGACACACTCTCTATTTATACACTAACTTGACTTGACCTTTACTCAACTAGGTCGGCCTCAACTTAACCACTTAACATAATGCTGACTGGGCCAACCCCCACTAGGGTGGTCTAATAACCCTTTGACCCACATGGCCGACCCCCAATAGGGTGGTCTAATAACCCTTTGACCCACATGACTTATACAGGGCCGACCCCAACAAGGTGGTCTAATAACCCATCAAGTATAAGTGACGACACTTACAATATAAATGACAACACTTCCGTATAGAGGAATAATAACATCTCTATAGGAATACAATATACAGATATGTGAAATACATTCTGAAGTTACATATACATCAACATCAAGTTGGTCCAAAGTCCAATGAACAAGAAGGATAGATACAAGCTCAAATATTTCAATTGTGGCAAGCTAGGTCACTTTGTTACAAAATGTTGAAAGAAAGGAAAAGGCACGCACCATGCCTCAACTGTTGATGTTGAAGATACTCCACAAAATAAGTCAAGAAATGTAGAAGATGGTTTGGAGAAAATTGTAGATGACCGTCGAAAGGAGTACTTCCTCTAGTTGTTGGGAATGGCCCAAGTTGTCACAATTTGCATGGCCCAAGTTGGCACAATTTTGATTAAGTACAATTTTGGCAGTTGCGCAGTTCAGACTGCGAAGTTCAAGTGGCATAGTTTTTCAATGGCATAGTTTGGATTGCAAAGTCAGATATGCGCAGCGAGCAGTGCGAAGCCTAGGCACAGCGCAGTTTTGCTGATGCGCAGTGCCAACACAGTAGTTATTTTGGCCAAAGGTCGAGCAGATGAAAGCGACTTGTTTTGGGTAAGTGACTCCAGGATTTCGGCAGTTGGGTAAGGAGTAGTGTGGAGGAAAATGAAAGCAACCTGTCAGTTAGAGTGGAAAAAAACCGTTAGAAGCTAAGCCATGGGTCGACAGCGACAGGAAGGCCAAAGGGGCGAAAAGCAACATGCCATGATGAAGTTATAACTGTTTCATGAGGATTGTGTTTGTCAGAAGGGTGTGTGAGCCCCAAGTGGCCCAGCAAGGCGGCCAGAAGCGAGTGGAGCAGCTGTCGAATATGACAGGTAGGTTCAGCAAAGTAACCGCACCAGTTTTGGGTAGCCTTAGGGTTTTGGCCCATATGCATTGTAAAGACATGACCTAAGGGAACGATCTATAAAAAGGGCATCTTTTGTAACGGAAGGGTTAATCTTTGAATCTCTAATTGATCACTAAGTGTTTTGTAAAGACGCTCTACAGCTGCATGCATAGAGACCTGCTGAAGAGAGAAGAGAGTCTGTAGTTGAGTGCATAGACTAGGACTGTTGAACCCTTCCCATTAATATAATCAACAGTTCCTGTGGACGTAGCTCCCATCCTAGGGGTGAACCACGTAAATATCCTGTTGTGTGATTGATTATGTGTGTTTGATTCTGTTAATGGTTAAGTTCATGCTTACAGTTATATGTATTTTCGCTTTTATATGTATTCTCAATATGAATGAGTGATGAGAATAATATGTTAAGTGTTGAACATACATCTTTGAATGTTAAAGGTCAAGTAAGGTCGAATACGATGAATGCATGAGTTATTTGGGTAACACTAAGTTATCAAAGTTTGTGTAAGTGTGATTCCCTCGAAGCGCAGCACTGGAAGTGCGTAGTTGCATTCTAGTTCATCGTATTACATAAGTTCGCAAAATACAGAGTCCAATATGCTTGTTGAATGCATAATCTATACTAACTAAGGTCTATCAAAGATGTGTGATTGTTAAGGAGGTAGCGTAGTCTCCAGTTGCGATGTCCTATTGTTAAGTAGCGATTCCGAAGCGTGCAGTCCCTGTATGCACGATAACATAAGTGATAGCCGCAAAGTGGGTGAAACTTCGTGTAGTCCCCCAGTCTGTTGAACTGCGCATCACCCGATTGCAGAAACCTGATTCTGTAATCCCCTGTAAACTTCACCTCGGGTGAGACCTCATCTTGTTCGCAGGTTGTTTCCTAAATGGACAGTGAAGAAGGGTTTTGTTGGACCACAACTGCATAGAACCTGAGTCAGCACAAGAAAGATAAGGAACAAAGGGTTATCAAGCCAACAAATGGTTTCGTTGTCACGCTTGAACTGGTGATGTGTTCTGAATGTTGGAATCCCGAGAGAACAGAAATACAGAACTGGGTAGACAATACAAAGAAGGAGTTTGCAAGAAAGGAAAACAAACATCTGCGTTTCTTTGACGAAGAATGGCTGCAAAGATACCTATATTCTTATATTTACAAAATTTTCTTCATAGCCTTCAGCAACGATCTATACGAGTGGTTGTTGAGACTAGCAGAAGAGAAAACTTGCTATCAGGGAGGAGAACCTATGGCATGGACTCCAGAACTGATTCAAAGACTTAAAGTGGTGGATAGCCCAATATCAAGAGTAGTAGACTTCTGGCTAGATAGCATACTAAAAGGATACGTTACAGAATTTGTTGTCGACACGCTGAAGTGTTACAACACAACAGAGGCAGATTTATTCAAAGGATTCAGAGGTAAGTACCTAAACAATCTTATCCTATACATTAAAATGATGTTAGCAGAGAAAGATGTTTTAAGAATGCAATAATACACCTAGAAGTTTTGAGCCTTTAATGTTCAGAGCTAACGACGGTAATACCGAAGAACACATTCATACACTAAGAAGTGGTAAAAGATACAAGTCTAGTGCAGAAAAGAGGCCTAATGAACATGAACTTTGCATCTCTATAGAAACTGAGTTACAAGTTTAGACAGATAGTCAGACAGAAACTCGAGTAGCTACCTACAAGCCCATCACTCCACAGAATTGTACAGTTGATAATATTGCTAACCCACAGAACATCAGTAGTAGCAACGTCGCCGGAGCGAGTACTCAGAACATTCTGATTAATAGTATCCCTAACACATCATAGAACAATGTGCCTCCTAGAAGGAGAATGACAGACGATATCAAACTGTCGATATTCAAAGGAACGGATCCAGAAGACCTTGAGAAACATTGGTTTCTATGTGAAACCATGTGGAAGAAGTCCAGGATGATGTTGTTAATCAAGCACAACTCGTTACTACATTCAAGGACAGAGCCTTGAATTGGTTTATGAAATATTATGTTGGACAGAATAGGACCCTACTGGATATCAAGGCTGCCCTCTTAAGAGAATTTAAGAAACCTAATTCTGAGCCACAATGTATCATAGAGCTCAAAGAGATTAAGCAGAAACCCAATGAGATAGTATGGGAATTTGACCATAAATTTAAAGCGATGTTAGATCAAGTTAGTTTTGACATAGCGCTGCAACAGCACCAAGAGTGGTTCATAGTCGCGTTGTTGCCACACATTAGACTACCATTGATGCAACAGAAGGTTGCTTCGCAAAAAAAATCCCTAGAGATTGCAATGAAACTAGAGGCTTCACCAATAGGAGAGACTAGCGCTGGAATGGATCTGATACAAACTCAGTTAGAAAACCTAATACTACAACTACAAGACATGAAAAAGGGAAAATAAATCAGAGAAGAAGTCTGGTGTACAAAGTGTAAAGGAGAAGGACACCCAAAAGAACACTGTCTAGTATTTAAAGATTACCTGGATAGTGGAGCACCAAATCCACTAAACCAGCAGCAAGGACCATTGTGTGAAATTTTTCAATGTAGAGGACATCGCCCAGAAGATTGCTACTTAATTCAAAAGTATGTGCGAACACCCAAGAATTTATACTGCACATTCTGTAAAACAGTTGACCATGATGATTTCAACTGTAGAGCCTATGAACTAATGATGGAAAGAAAGCATGATGTTTACTGAGTCCAAGAAGAAACACCACATAACAATGATAATGCGCAGTATGATCAAGGCGCATGCAAAGGTCATGGTGGATTCAGAGGTAGAGGAAGAAACACTGGCCAAGGAAGAGGAAGGGGTCAGATAGTATGTTATAACTGTGGTCAGCCTGGTCATCTATCTAGAGACTGCACCAATTCTTGTACTACATGTAAATATTGTAAGTCTTTTGATCATGTCATTGAGGCATGCCTAGTTCTGCAAGAAAAAATGCAAGAGAGGAGACAAGAAGGGAAAAACCAGAATATACAAATGATCGCAGCTGAGAGAAGGAATATGGGTTGTAACATTAATGTTGTGATGAGAAGTGGAGCTACCACAGGAATAGATCAAAGAGAAAAAGCTTCAACTTCTGAGAATTACCATGCTAAGAAAAATCCTATTGAAGGGGCTTGGATAAGAAAAGCGATGGGAAAAACACATGCTTTCGAGCTGAACAAATAGAAAGAAGCCTTCATAGAAGCATGAGAAACCTTCAAAGAACCAGCACCAGTAACTCCAAGAATCAAATTGCGAAGTGAGACTTCGCCAATCAAGGATATGCCAGCAGCATATGATCTATCATGCATTGCAACAGATGCGATCAGTCCTGTTACATAGTTGTTAAAGAGCCGCATGAAGTTGTTAAAACATGAGATTGCCTTAGCAGAATTACAGATCCTGCTAAGTAATTATGAGCAGCGCAATATAGTAGAGGAAGCACACAGAGTGGTTCATCATATCAAGGGCCACAAAAGAAATGGAAGAGAAATGCGACTGAACGCCCAGATTGGAGATTTTGAGATGGATGAGATCATCCCTGACTTAGGCTCAGAATTTAATGTCTTGACTAAGCAGACATGGGAACAAATGGGGAAACCAAATTTATCATGGTCTCCAATACAGCTGAGGTTATCCAATCAGCAGAAGGTCATACCCTTTGGAAGGTTAGCAAATGTTCTTGTTGGCATTGATGGAGTGCGAAGTCATGCAGACTTCGAGGTTATTGAAATTGTAGATGATAGCCAACCCTATCCTGCACTATTGGGGATAGATTGGGCCATGGATAACCTAGAAATCATCAATCTGAAGAAAAAGAAGATGATATTTGAAGGGGAAGATATTAGGGTCATCGCACCCTTGGATCCTTCACAAGGGCCTAGATACATTGAGCCAATCAGAGAAGAATGCAGAGCTCATGATCTAGATCACATTTACAAGATGACAGCAAATCAGGCAGAATTATCAACCCAACGACTGATTGAACATTGAGTTGGCGCTGCGACAATTCTTGCATATCAGACTCAGATGCAGGACTGGAGAACTGGAAAAGCAAAATGCATGAAGTATCTGCAAGAATATGCGCGCAGTTCACGAGATCATTATGTTGGATTGGAACAGAGGTAAGTCCAATCCCTACTTATGATGGCTTAACTAATATCCATACATTTTTTCAAGAATATATTGTATCAATTTCATATGAACATAAGCTATCAGCATTGGATATAGCACTGTGCGCCACACCTTCTAGATGGCGGGCCACGCATAAGCAGAATCTGACCACATGGGAAGAATGCAAGCATGTGATGGAGATCAGATTTCTCGAAGAAACTGAGCTTGTGCAAGTCAAGTATAATGGACAAACTTATCCAAGAGATCACATAGACAATTGCAAGAAAGCATGGACACACAGACCGCAGATAGAATGGGTTCATCTGTTTGTACACACACTGGAGCAGATTCCAAATAGTTGGTACACAGAAACGGAACTGTGCAGAGGAACAACATAATGGTTTGTTATGATAAAGAGCTTCCAAGCAACTTTTAGTTTCGAAGACGAATGTCCAAGTATAAATGAGGCATTACGAGTCATCAAAGAGAAGATATTCAATGACATATCATAACCTGTATATAAGCAACCAGAATGGGAAAGACAAATAGAGCATGCCCTGGAATGTTATAACTTCACAATAGACGAAGACGAAGAAGAAAGCGAAGAAGACGATGACCCACGCAATATCAATATACCAAAATCAGAAGGAAAGCGCGAGGTCGAAGGAACACCATTGGAAATTTCGGATCTAAGTGATCCTGTGAAAAATCGGAAAGTGAACATTGGAACCACTGAAGAACCAAAGTTCGCTTCTATAGGAGACTATTGGGATGAAGAGATCATTACGCAGATAGAAGATCTACTTCACGAGTATGAAGACTTATTCCCAACAAATTTCTCTAAGATAAAGGCATTTTGGGAGACTTGGGGGTCACGAAAATACCTCTCAAGCTAGACGTGAAGCCCATTAAGCAGAGGCCTTATCGACTTAATCTGAGATACAAAGAAAGAGTAAAAGCAGAGCTAGATAAGATGCTTGATGCGAGAATTATTGAACTGGTAGAAGAATCGGAATGGATAAGTCCCATGGTATCTAGGACAAGAAGACTAAAGGCGAGATCAGGATTTGTGTAGATCTCAGAAAGCTAAAAGATGCATCGTTACATGACCCATTTCCTTACCCATTCATAGATGAAGTATTAGACAACGTTGGAGGGAATGAGGCATACTCTTTCATTGATGAATTTTCTGGATACCATCATATCAGAATTGACACGGAAGACAGGCATAAGACCACTTTTGCAACAAAATGGGGCTCATATCAGTATACAATTATGCCCTTTGGTCTCAAGAATGCACCTGCCATTTTTTCCAAAGTAGTTGTTGTTTCCTTCAAAGATTTTATCCATAAATTTCTAGAAGTATACTTTGATGATTGGACTGTATTTTGGTTACTGAAGAACCACTATGCGAGCTTAAGACTAATGTTAGCGAAGTGTAGACAACATCAAATCTCCCTGAACTTGAAGAAAAGCATCTTCTGTGTTCCCTATGGAATTCTACTGGGACATGTTGTCTCTAAACAAAGGTTGATGGTTGATACAACAAAAATCGTAGTTATTGTGAATCTGTGAGCACCAAATTCAGTAAAACAACTACGCACCACTTTGGGACATATGGGCTATTATAGAAAGTTGATCAAAATTTATGTGCATATAGCTATGCCTATGGAGAAACTGTTGAAGAAAGAAGCAAAGTTCGTATGGAATGAAGACTTCCAGAAAGGATTGTAACTGCGCCTGTTAGCACTTAGATTTTATTCCGGTTGTAAGAAAATAAGACCTAAGGTAACCTATTTCAAACCAAGCTTTAGGTAGAAGAACTAGCCATTTTCTCTACCAGAGAGGGCTCTCTCAGGACATATATATGAAGGCTAAAATATACAAAGGTTTTCTTAAAACTTCTCAAAAGATATTTTCTGGTCGAAAAGGTAAACAAGAAACATTGGGCATGGAGTCAAAGTTTTCAAAGTGTGATAAACCAGTAAGAGATTTTCACCATAAAGATTTTCACAGAGGCAAGATAGTAATCATGTTACAGTCAATTTGATTTTTCAGACGACATAGAAAGAAGTAAAGACATTCCATCAACAACAGGTATCTATCCAGGATAAATTTATTGTCAACTTTAGAGAATAAAATGGATATTTAAATGCGAATAAAATGAGGCATAACCAGTATGAATCTCAAGTTATTTTCAAATGTTCATTTAAATATAGAAGAAAAACACCATGGGAGATATAACGAAGAAGATAAACATGCACATATAAGGATAAGGAAAATAACAGACTGCAAGACTGATTAACTCATGAATCTCTGTATCAAAAAATAGGTATCATCACGGTACTGCCTTTATTTCAAAAATAAACTTCAAAACATACTTGTTTCTCAAAAAATTTCCAACCCTTTCAACAATGCCCTCCATTGTTTTTTATACAAAATTTTCAGAAGAAGCTCCACATAACTGCTTCTTCTAACTAATACTTAAAAATATTTAACTAAAAGATAACTGTCTTCGAGTAACCCATAACTGTCTTTCAAATAATATTACAAATTTAAAAATAAAAAGTCTTTTTGCCACTTGGAAAGACTTTTGGATATCATCATTTTGCCACATGGCAAGAGTCTCAAATGCATCTAGGTGTGAACAGAATATCTGGTCTTTCCGTATTTCTCAACATAATTCCACTGGTCAACAGTGGGTAGGTCATAACTGGTCATTTCTTTCACCAAGACTCGCATCTCGATATGACCTGCATAAGAAATAGGAAGAAGGTTTGCGCAAGTTGAAATCAGCATATTTAAAATTTCAAATTCCCCTGACATTTTCTCCATTAGAATTTTTCCTGTGAGCATGTGATCTATCTGCTGGAATTTTCGGTGATCCATCCTGATATCAAACAGTAATCTTTTATAATCACTTGGAGGAATTAATTCATTATTTTCGTTCCAGAAAGCTGGGAATCCCTTGTTCACTAACTTATCAAATTGCTTTTTGAACTGGATTACTTCTTTCCTTATTTCTCCTGCTTTGGCCTCGATGTTTTCGACATGTGAGTATTTGCCCAGGATCCTTCTGGCCCAAGTGATGACAGAAATTCTGTTTGTTATACTGATGGCTGTCAGGTCTGCCTCGGATAAACTATTTAAAAATGTAATTGCTCTCTGGGCTATTTCTTTCGGCTTTCTATTCAAGCTTTCCCTGACTGCCCGGCAACTGTCGAAGGCATCTTTGGCTACCTTTTCTTTAACTCTTATATAATCCAGATATGGCCTAAGTTTTTCAACTTCTTTAATGATCTGGTCCCACACCATATGTTTACATCCCTGCATAGCAGCTTGTCCTGTTGCATGAGCAGCCAATCCTTTATTATTACTGCTCAATTCCTGATTATTTTCCTGCAAAGTTTTTATTTCTTTTTCTTTTGCTTCATTTTCTTCTTTTAATTTCTGTATTTCTGCTTTCAACAATTTGATTTCATTATCCTTTAAGCTTATTTGTGACATTGCCTGTAAAATCCCATCTACACTATTCTTATCCTCTTCTGGACCTGCCTGTACTTGCTGCTGACTGTTCTCTGCTAATTGTTTTCTAGCTGTTGCCAACTGTTCTTCTAACATGAACCTTTCTTTTTCCCAACAATCTTTTTCGTCAGAGAGCTTTAACAATTTAGCTGTGACATCATTGACTTCGTTAGATAACTCTTCTTTCTCTTTTTCTAATATTGTCAATTCTGCACCTTGAATGAGTACAGCATCTGGGATTTTTAACTTTCGTCTCAATGTTAAAATCACCTCTTCTTTCTCCTGGAGCAGTTTAGTGGCTGCAGCTCCATCTTTATTAGTTAAGTCTATTTGCAGTTTCTTAATTTGCTGTTGTCGAGACTTATTCTCTGCCTTTTCTTGTCTCAACTGATTATTTAATTTGTCTACTGAATTCTTTAGTTTGTCTGCTCTCAATGTGGCCCCCAAATAGTCTGAGTATATAACCTCTCCAGCTTGTCTATGTAACAAAATTTTGTCAGGGGCATTTATCTTTGACAAATCTACACTCATCTCTGAGATCTTGTTTTTGGTCACAACTGAAAATTTTAAAGAATTTTCTTTGATGTTCCTGCTGGTGAATAAGCTAACTTCATTATTTGATATATTCCTGACCTTTGGGAACAATAGACTTGTTTGTTTTGCGGATTCCTGTTTGTTTTTACTATGTTCATTAAATACATCCATGAAATTTTTAGGTCTATTTACATCATCCCCTACAGGGTTCTCTTCAATATTGTATTCCTTCACTGTAACCTCTGGTATTTCATTTTATGTAGCTTTTGCTTCTTCTGAAATGGTTGTCAAATCCTGTGATTCATCAGTTTTCAATCGTTTTCCTTTTTCTGTCTCTTCATCATCGATGATCATAATGTCCTGTATAGGTCTTTTGGACCCCACTAATGCAGAACTGATTTCGCTTTATGTTTCTGCCGTTGCTTCTTCCAATGACCTTTCTTTGTCGAACTTGTCTGGGATAATTTCTTCTTTGTATTCGAGCCAGTTGGCTTTGTCTGCCATCCCTTCAACAGTTTGATGATTCAGAGCCTTAATACGATGCTCAATTCTTCTTTTGGATATGATATTTAATGGGTCATATTCCATAGCTACATCTGTCTCAAAATTCATGTCTTTTAACAATTTCTCTATATATACAGCAGCGTTCTTATTCTTTATTGTAAACGGACCTAATGTAAAAGGGTATTTAATGTCCGTTGCTTGTCTGTGGACTAAAAAATTGTTATCTTCTACAATTAATTTCTGTCTTAAAAACTCTAAGGCAAAAATCCTCAAGGTGAGGAATGCTGGTAGCACATAAGGTTTATGCTTGAACCCATACAATCTGACCACTGTACTATCTTTTGATAAAAACCAGTCTCCTGTAGCATACTCTGTATTCAGTTGCATTGATACCTGCATTTCCGGCAACACCCTAGGCAGATTTTTTCCGAAAATCATCTTAAAGATCGTCGAGAGCATGTAATTGATGAAATTGAAAATATTGTTTTCCAGTGGAGTTGCGAAAACAATCTCTGGGAACTGTAATTCTTCCTGGCTGGATACCATAATCATTCTCATTAAAAAGGCTTGAAACCTGAAATGTCTGTAAGTGCTTGCTTTTCGCCTTCTGTCGCAATCGCCGGCTTCCACCAGTCTTCGGAGCTCTCCAGGATAACGACACATACAAAATGCCGTTATGTGGAGCCCTTTCTTTTTATATAAGCCTTTTTAGAATAACCTCCTTGCACCTTTATGAACGCGGGTCATCTCCAACCATTGATCTTTGAACCATTATTTTGAACCGTCAGATCTTGTCCCTCTTTATTGCACCGGGCGGTATCCGCGATCGGAAAGGCGGTTTCCTTTTCAGGTTTGCTACCCGCGCGGATACACCATCTGCTGACACCTGTTAAGGCGGTTTATTTACCGCGACCGCTTTCCTTTATATCCTGTGCGCATGTTCCTGGCCGCGGATGAAACACTGGCCGTTGATTTGATTGAGGTATGTATTAGCCTTCCGATCATTACAAAGTATAGTGCCACGTGCCACGGCCCTATCAATCCATTCTTTGTTCGCCACCTGTTAGGTCCCACCTTGCCACGTAAGGTATCTTTCCACATTTCTGTAATGGGTGGTTCCGCGCGGTGTTATAGTGGTTTCTGATACCACTTTCTCCAAGCGCGGATGAATGAATATGGGACACGTGCCTTGGTGGTATTATGTCCGCTACCACCCTCCACCGTTTGTTGACGATTACATTGGAGACGCGGGGTTAATATGGACCGTTGATCTTGATCTATACTATCTCCGCCGACGAAACTTGACTGGGGCTTAACCTTTACATTATATTTGCTGGCGGATTTTATACATATGGGTTTTTCTTCTATTCTTTTATATAAAAATCTTCAATTTAACCCTTTTTTGTGATGATTCTTTCTCTTAGGACCCTTTAGCAAAAAATTTCAATTTTCTTCAGACCTGGTGTCAACAACTGGCTCCAACTGGGGATGCTATCCTCCCTGCGAGGTAGCAAAGAACATCGTAGACCAAGTGCCTGATCCATTGGGCCGCATTCAAACTTTTTTCTTTTTTTTTTTTTTTTTTTTGAATATCTACACTGTACAAGAGCTTTCTTTTACTTCTATCTGTTAGGTCAAATAATGTTTGAGGTGTCTCCCATTTACTGGCCCTCCAGGATAAAATTCTCCATTGCAATTTTTCAAGATAAAAGCATTTTCTCCTTGGCATCCTGCAATGATATATGGACCTTTCCATAAATGTTCAAACTTTCCATGGTGCTCTTCTTTCCTGGAATCCCATTTCAAAACCAAATCATTTATTTGAAAATCTCTTTCCTTAACTTTTCTGTCAAAAGTTTTTTTCATTTTTTCTTGATGTATTTGGGTCTTGTTATATGCTTTCTCTCTGACTTCATGCAATTCTATCATTTGATTTATTCTTCTTTGCATATGATTTGGTTCTTCATCAACTTCTTGTAACAATTTCATGACTGGCAATCCTAAAGAAACAGGAAAAACTACTTCTGTACCATACACCAACTGAAAAGGGGAAGTGCCAATTGCTCTTTTTGTACTGATTCTGTCTGCCCATAGAGCATATTTCAGTTTGGTGTGCCAAGCCCTCTTATTATCCTCTAACAACTTCTTTATGATTCTCACCAAACTTTTATTTGAAGATTCGGCTAATCCATTTCCTTGTGGATAATAAGCTGTTGAATGATTCAGATGTATGTGATATTTATGACAGAAATTTATCATCTTTTTTTACTTGAACGCTGGGGCATTATCTGTCACTATCCTTTTAGGGCAACCAAACCTGGACAAAATATTTTCTTCCAAAAAGTTCATAATCACCGTCTCTGTAGCATTTCGGGTTGGGATGGCCTCAATCCATTTTGTGAAGTAATCAGTAGCAGTCAAAATCCACTTGTGTTGTCCTGAAGAATTCGGGTTAATTTCACCAATAAAATCTAACCCCCACTGTTGGAACGGTGCTTCAACTGAAATGGGTTTCAATGGAAATGGCAATAATTCTCTTTTTCCATCGAAAATTTGACATTCATGACATTTTGTTATTTCTTTATACACATCGGAATACATGCTAGGCCAGTAAAAACCAGCTCTAAGAATTTTGTTCACTGTAGCCTTCCATGAATGATGTCCTCCACACATACCTTTATGAAATTCCACCATAATATGCTGAGCCTCATTCTCTAAAAGACAATTTAACAATATTCCTCCTGGATCTTTCCAAAACAAATTCCCATCTAATATGCAAAACTTTGCAGCTTTCAGTTTTACTGACCTGGCCCTTGTTTTTTCCATGTCTGCAGGTGCTTGGAGATTCTGTAAGACATATACAATATCTGAGTACCAGGGAGATAAAGAGAAATCTTCAATTATTGGTGACTTTGGGACATCCTCGGACGAAGTTTCAGCCATAAAATTTATACTGAGGGAATCCCAATTTGTTTCTGTCATCATCTTAGCTAAACCTTGACCTTTTATTAATTTGGTGGGTTTAATGTCCAGGTCATATTCCAGCAATACTGCTATCCATTTTGCTCTTTTCCCTTCAGGATCTGGTTGCGTAAGAATGTCTTTTACTGCTGCTGATGGAACATGCGCTATTGTATGAGAATGCAAAATATATATCTTGAAATCCTTCAATGCTTTCACCAAAGCATAAGCTTGTTTTTCCATGATGTTGTATTTTAATTCTGCATCTCTCAGAATTTTACTAAAAAATGCAATAGGCCGTTCTATACCCTCTTGATTCTTCTGCAATAGTACTCCAGCCACTGTGTGCTCCGATGCATATGTAAACATAATGAAATCCCTTGTATAATCTGGACTAATTAACACCGGTGCTTCAGTCAAAGCTTTCTTGATGTTGTCAAAGGATTTTCTTGCTTCTTCATTCCATTTGATTTCTCTATCTTTTCTCAACATTTCAGTTATATTTCTTAAAATTTCAGCAAAACTAGGAATGAACCTCCTCAACCAATTTACCCTTCCTATGAATGACTGAATCTCTTTCTTACTTCTAGGAATTCCCACCTTTTGTATTGCAGATACTCTCTCTGGATCAATCTTAATTCCTTCTTTGGATATGATGTGTCCCAATAACCTTCCTTCTTCCATGCAAAAATGCGATTTCTTTGGATTTAATGAAATTCCAAACCTTCTACATTTTATGAAGACTCTTTCCAAATGTTTCCAGTGATCAGCAGCGTTCTTTGAATAAACAGTGATATCATCCATGTATACCACCACAATTTTGTCCCTTTCATCTGCAAATGCAATATCCATAGCTCTCTGAAATGTTGCCCCTACATTCATTAGACCAAATGGCATTTTGGCGTACATAAACGTTCCCCAAGGTGTAGTAAAAGCAGTTTTTTCTTGATCCTATGGATGAACTTTGATTTGATTATAACCTGAAAAACCATCTAGCATGGAAATTCTCTCGGCTCCCACAACTTGTTGTAAAACCTGGTCCATTTTAGGGAGTGGATAATTATCTTTCAAAGAAGCTCTGTTCAAGTTTCTAAAATCCACACACAGCCTTATTTCTCCATTCTTTTTCCTTACAGGTACTAAATTTGCTAACCACTTGGAAAACCTCAGAGACACAATTATCTTAGCATCAAACAACTTCCTCACCTCTTTTTCTATCACTGGCAGTAGCTTGGGATTTATTCTTCTCAACTTTTGCTTAAAAGGCTTTTCACCTGGTTTAATTGGAATTGTATGTTGTATAACAGAAATATCATATTCCTTTAAATCCTCATAGCTCCAAGCAAAAACATCTGAAAACCTTTTCATTACTTCCACACTTTTATCTTCTTCTTTTCTTGGTAATTTCTTTGAAAGTTTTACCAATTTGGGATCTTTTTCAGAACCCAGATTATAATCTTTTACATCTTCAGGTTTTGGTTCAATCTTTGGATTCTTTACCACATCATTTTTATCAAATAACTTTTCTAAAGGAATTAAACCTCTAGGAATAACATTATTCTTCAGTTGAATAATATCCTTACCTTCGATCCTCTGCTTGAATTTTTCAGCTTCCTCCGGATAATCCACTTCATCTGGACCCATCTCGTCACCTTCTGCATCAATAGATCTGTAGTTGAACTCATCTGTCATTTCCAAAAAGCGTTTGATCTGTTGGTCATCTTCAAAGACCTGCCAATGCTTGACATTGTCTGGAATAGATGGTCTATGTATGACTTCGATATTATATTCCTTTTTAGAAAAGACGGGAGTTTTGAACGCAGCTCCTGCAGTGGCTAAAGAATCTGCTACAGTGTTGCTAGCTCGGGGAATTGAGATAACATCATGTTCATCAAAGAAGTTTTCCAGTAAATCCCACACTTCATTCCTATAGGACCTCATTTTTGGGTGTTTGGTCTGATAAATAGATTTTACTTGATTTATAACCAATTCAGAATCTCCGAATACCTCAATCTTTTTTGCTTTCAAATCCTTCAACACATTCAATCCCAGAATTAAGGCCTCATACTCTGCAACATTGTTGGTACACTCAAAATTCAATTGGTAAGAAAACATTAGAAATTCTCTGTCAGGTGTAATTATCCATACTCCTGCTCCAGCTCCTTCTCTGCTTCTAGCTCCATCAAAGTGCATCGTCCAAGTACCTTCTTTCCTGATCTTTTCTCTTAACAATTTTTCCTCCTTATTTTCTTTAGGTTCAATTAAATCAATCTTTTCTTTAGATTCAACATCATTGTACAAAATGCAAGACCCCAAATCGGTGTCTAAAGCATATATGGCATGTTTCTCAGGTTCTTTTAGATCACTTACCAAATAAGAAGCTCTCTTTTCAGTATACAATCTTCTGTGTACCCCCAACACCGGAATAGTAGCGAAAGACATATCCATTTGTAGAGTTCCCTTTAACTTTGAAGCCCACGACCTGGACAATAACATACCAAACTTTGCAGGAATATCAGCAACTACCACATCCATGAGGATACCTTTGGCTGGTATTTTACTGAGATTGACTGTCAAATCTTTAATCAACCCTAAACATTTAACTTTCCTTGAATCAAAAGAAAATAAGTCATCATATGGTCTTGTGATTTCCAATCCCAAAGAATCTACTACAAGTTTGGGCATCAGATTATGAGAAGCTCCAGAATCCAACATACAGTTATGTACCACTTTATCATGAATATCCAAATTCACATAGAAGGGAGAAACTTCCTCCAAACTATTGTCTTCCATTCTTGATCCTAAACAGATATTAGGATTATCATCATCTAATTCCAAAGTGTCTACTTCCACCCGATTTTCTACCTGCATCATCTTGAAAATTTGTTCCTTGTATTCCTTGTTCTTCAGTATTTCATTAAAGGGTACTGAAATCTTAACTTTTGACATTTCATTCTGTATGTTGAAAGGAACCAAATTTTTATCACTTTCCTTCATAGGATCTTTCTTGATGTCTGGGATTACCTTGGGCACATCTTCATTTTCTTTTCTTTTAGTTTGTGGTTCAGATTGACTTGTAGAGGCTTTATCAACATTTCTTTTTGACTTGCCTATTGGTTCTTTCCCTTTGTCAATTACAACATCTCGGTTCCTCAGATTTATCTTTCTTTGAAGATCATTTATGGCATTTTGATAACCAATCTGGTATTGATCACTTCCTATCTCCAAACTACAACATTCTCCTTCTGCCATGAACATATCATGCTCCTGTTTAGTCAAATACACTTCTGGATCAGAACTGCCACAATGATGAATATCTCCTTCAGGCATTTCGGCTTCAGCTTCTCCAGCAATATAATTTTCAGGAAAAGGAGGTCGGATTTGATCTTCTTCTGCATTCCTTGGGTTTGGTTGTCCTCTCGGTCTTACAGCTGGAACAAAAGGCCTCCTAAAGTTAGGGTTTCTGATTTGAGGTTCTGCTGGTTCTTTATTTGGAGTTTTATTGTCCACTACTAATCTTTCTAGCAATTTTTCCATAGTTTTCATCATCGCTTCGAACTTTATATCAGTAGAGGAAGAAGAAGCAGAAGAAGAAGCTACATTTTGATTATCTTCTCTAATTTTCTTTCTATCCATATCTCTATGTCTCATTTTTCCAGAAGCCATCATATTAGCCTCAACTTCTACTGCATCTTTCATCATTATTGCCAAAGTAGTAGATCTTCTTTCTCTTAATGTGCATGAAAAATCACCTTCAAAAGCATCAGCATAATGTAACTTGGCTGCTCCTACTGGAGGTTTTATATCTGTAGGGATTGAATTGTAGACTTTCATAAATCTGGCAGAAAACTCCTGAACTGACTCAAACCCTCCTTTTTTCAAATTGTTGTACTGGGTCAATACCTGTGAAGGATTCTTCTGATCTTCCCACCTTTCGATAAAAAGGGTTGTAAAGGCATCATAATTTGCAATAGATCCAGCGGCCAAAGCTCTAAACCATTTTTTCACTTCACCTCTCAAGCTTTGAGCAAACAACCTCATTTTAGCATCATCAAAATCTACTTCTTCTAAATCAATAAAATCACTGAAATTATGAACATGTTGCTGTGCTGTATAATTTCCTTCATTATCAAAAGTAAAGATCCTCTGTGCATAATTTTGAGGCAAATCATGTAAAACTGCTGGCAAAACCAAAGGAGCAAATCTGGCAGCCATGGGTGGTGGATTATAAGGTGCAACTACGGCCTCCTGTTGTCTATTACCCTGTACAGGTATTCTTTGGGCTTTGGATATTTCAGGTGCTTTCCTCTCAGATTTTTGTAAATTTTCCCAAACAGATTTTAAAGAATAGTCCCACAAACTTTGTGGATCAACTTTTGTTTCTTTCAAATCAGAATCTGACTTAGTTCTAAACAGAATCTTTTCACTTGAACCAATATTTTCTTCCTCAAACAAATGTTCTTGCAAAGAAGGGAATATATTCGAAAACTGGGAAATACCTTCTTTCGTCTTGCCTTTGATTTTCTCCGTCTTGAGGAGCTTTTCTGGATTATCTACGCCTGAAAAGAACTGCGAACCGGGATTCCTTCTTGTAGCCACAATGTCTTTCTCAACTTACTTTCAAAACTTCTAAAAACTGTCACAAGTGAAGTCGCCAGGGCAATATCTACAACCAACTTGTTTCAAACTTCCTTGCCCAAGAAATTTGAGCTTTCTTTGTCGTTTCTCCCAGGGAAAATTTCACCTTCGTCCCCGGCAACGGCGCCAAAATGTTAGCACTTAGATTTTATTCCGGTTGTAAGAAAATAAGACCTAAGGTAACCTATTTCAAACCAAGCTTTAGGTAGAAGAACTAGCCATTTTCTCTACCAGAGAGGGCTCTCTCAGGACATATATATGAAGGCTAAAATATACAAAGGTTTTCTTAAAACTTCTCAAAAGATATTTTCTGGTCGAAAAGGTAAACAAGAAACATTGGGCATGGAGTCAAAGTTTTCAAAGTGTGATAAACCAGTAAGAGATTTTCACCATAAAGATTTTCACAGAGGCAAGATAGTAATCATGTTACAGTCAATTTGATTTTTCAGACGACATAGAAAGAAGTAAAGACATTCCATCAACAACAGGTATCTATCCAGGATAAATTTATTGTCAACTTTAGAGAATAAAATGGATATTTAAATGCGAATAAAATGAGGCATAACCAGTATGAATCTCAAGTTATTTTCAAATGTTCATTTAAATATAGAAGAAAAACACCATGGGAGATATAACGAAGAAGATAAACATGCACATATAAGGATAAGGAAAATAACAGACTGCAAGACTGATTAACTCATGAATCTCTGTATCAAAAAATAGGTATCATCACGGTAATGCCTTTATTTCAAAAATAAACTTCAAAACATACTTGTTTCTCAAAAAATTTCCAACCCTTTCAACAATGCCCTCCATTGTTTTTTATACAAAATTTTCAGAAGAAGCTCCACATAACTGCTTCTTCTAACTAATACTTAAAAATATTTAACTAAAAGATAACTGTCTTCGAGTAACCCATAACTGTCTTTCAAATAATATTACAAATTTAAAAATAAAAAGTCTTTTTTCCACTTGGAAAGACTTTTGGATATCATCATTTTGCCACTTGGAAAGACTTTTGGATATCATCATTTTGCCACATGGCAAGAGTCTCAAATGCATCTAGGTGTGAACAGAATATCTGGTCTTTCCGTATTTCTCAACATAATTCCACTGGTCAACAGTGGGTAGGTCATAACTGGTCATTTCTTTCACCAAGACTCGCATCTCGATATGACCTGCATAAGAAATAGGAAGAAGGTTTGCGCAAGTTGAAATCAGCATATTTAAAATTTCAAATTCCCCTGACATTTTCTCCATTAGAATTTTTCCTGTGAGCATGTGATCTATCTGCTGGAATTTTCGGTGATCCATCCTGATATCAAACAGTAATCTTTTATAATCACTTGGAGGAATTAATTCATTATTTTCGTTCCAGAAAGCTGGGAATCCCTTGTTCACTAACTTATCAAATTGCTTTTTGAACTGGATTACTTCTTTCCTTATTTCTCCTGCTTTGGCCTCGATGTTTTCGACATGTGAGTATTTGCCCAGGATCCTTCTGGCCCAAGTGATGACAGAAATTCTGTTTGTTATACTGATGGCTGTCAGGTCTGCCTCGGATAAACTATTTAAAAATGTAATTGCTCTCTGGGCTATTTCTTTCGGCTTTCTATTCAAGCTTTCCCTGACTGCCCGGCAACTGTCGAAGGCATCTTTGGCTACCTTTTCTTTAACTCTTATATAATCCAGATATGGCCTAAGTTTTTCAACTTCTTTAATGATCTGGTCCCACACCATATGTTTACATCCCTGCATAGCAGCTTGTCCTGTTGCATGAGCAGCCAATCCTTTATTATTACTGCTCAATTCCTGATTATTTGCCTGCAAAGTTTTTATTTCTTTTTCTTTTGCTTCATTTTCTTCTTTTAATTTCTGTATTTCTGCTTTCAACAATTTGATTTCATTATCCTTTAAGCTTATTTGTGACATTGCCTGTAAAATCCCATCTACACTATTCTTATCCTCTTCTGGACCTGCCTGTACTTGCTGCTGACTGTTCTCTGCTAATTGTTTTCTAGCTGTTGCCAACTGTTCTTCTAACATGAACCTTTCTTTTTCCCAACAATCTTTTTCGTCAGAGAGCTTTAACAATTTAGCTGTGACATCATTGACTTCGTTAGATAACTCTTCTTTCTCTTTTTCTAATATTGTCAATTCTGCACCTTGAATGAGTACAGCATCTGGGATTTTTAACTTTCGTCTCAATGTTAAAATCACCTCTTCTTTCTCCTGGAGCAGTTTAGTGGCTGCAGCTCCATCTTTATTAGTTAAGTCTATTTGCAGTTTCTTAATTTGCTGTTGTCGAGACTTATTCTCTGCCTTTTCTTGTCTCAACTGATTATTTAATTTGTCTACTGAATTCTTTAGTTTGTCTGCTCTCAATGTGGCCCCCAAATAGTCTGAGTATATAACCTCTCCAGCTTGTCTATGTAACAAAATTTTGTCAGGGGCATTTATCTTTGACAAATCTACACTCATCTCTGAGATCTTGTTTTTGGTCACAACTGAAAATTTTAAAGAATTTTCTTTGATGTTCCTGCTGGTGAATAAGCTAACTTCATTATTTGATATATTCCTGACCTTTGGGAACAATAGACTTGTTTGGTTTGCGGATTCCTGTTTGTTTTTACTATGTTCATTAAATACATCCATGAAATTTTTAGGTCTATTTACATCATCCCCTACAGGGTTCTCTTCAATATTGTATTCCTTCACTGTAACCTCTGGTATTTCATTTTCTGTAGCTTTTGCTTCTTCTGAAATGGTTGTCAAATCCTGTGATTCATCAGTTTTCAATCGTTTTCCTTTTTCTGTCTCTTCATCATCGATGATCATAATGTCCTGTATAGGTCTTTTGGACCCCACTAATGCAGAACTGATTTCGCTTTCTGTTTCTGCCGTTGCTTCTTCCAATGACCTTTCTTTGTCGGACTTGTCTGGGATAATTTCTTCTTTGTATTCGAGCCAGTTGGCTTTGTCTGCCATCCCTTCAACAGTTTGATGATTCAGAGCCTTAATACGATGCTCAATTCTTCTTTTGGATATGATATTTAATGGGTCATATTCCATAGCTGCATCTGTCTCAAAATTCATGTCTTTTAACAATTTCTCTATATATACAGCAGCGTTCTTATTCTTTATTGTAAACGGACCTAATGTAAAAGGGTATTTAATGTCCGTTGCTTGTCTGTGGACTAAAAAATTGTTATCTTCTACAATTAATTTCTGTCTTAAAAACTCTAAGGCAAAAATCCTCAAGGTGAGGAATGCTGGTAGCACATAAGGTTTATGCTTGAACCCATACAATCTGACCACTGTACTATCTTTTGATAAAAACCAGTCTCCTGTAGCATACTCTGTATTCAGTTGCATTGATACCTGCATTTCCGGCAACACCCTAGGCATATTTTTTCCGAAAATCATCTTAAAGATCGTCGAGAGCATGTAATTGATGAAATTGAAAATATTGTTTTCCAGTGGAGTTGCGAAAACAATCTCTGGGAACTGTAATTCTTCCTGGCTGGATACCATAATCATTCTCATTAAAAAGGCTTGAAACCTGAAATGTCTGTAAGTGCTTGCTTTTTGCCTTCTGTCGCAATCGCCGGCTTCCACCAGTCTTCGGAGCTCTCCAGGATAACGACACATACAAAATGCCGTTATGTGGAGCCCTTTCTTTTTATATAAGCCTTTTTAGAATAACCTCCTTGCACCTTTATGAACGCGGGTCATCTCCAACCATTGATCTTTGAACCATTATTTTGAACCGTCAGATCTTGTCCCTCTTTATTGCACCGGGCGGTATCCGCGATCGGAAAGGCGGTTTCCTTTTCAGGTTTGCTACCCGCGCGGATACACCATCTGCTGACACCTGTTAAGGCGGTTTATTTACCGCGACCGCTTTCCTTTATATCCTGTGCGCATGTTCCTGGCCGCGGATGAAACGCTGGCCGTTGATTTGATTGAGGTATGTATTAGCCTTCCGATCATTACAAAGTATAGTGCCACGTGCCACGGCCCTATCAATCCATTCTTTGTTCGCCACCTGTTAGGTCCCACCTTGCCACATAAGGTATCTTTCCACATTTCTGTAATGGGTGGTTCCGCGCGGTGTTATAGTGGTTTCTGATACCACTTTCTCCAAGCGCGGATGAATGAATATGGGACACGTGCCTTGGTGGTATTATGTCCGCTACCACCCTCCACCGTTTGTTGACGATTACATTGGCGACGCGGGGTTAATATGGACCGTTGATCTTGATCTATACTATCTCCGCCGACGAAACTTGACTGGGGCTTAACCTTTACATTATATTTGCTGGCGGATTTTATACATATGGGTTTTTCTTCTATTCTTTTATATAAAAATCTTCAATTTAACCCTTTTTTGTGATGATTCTTTCTCTTAGGACCCTTTAGCAAAAAATTTCAATTTTCTTCAGACCTGGTGTCAACAGCGCCTATCCTAGTCTTTCCGGATTGGAGCAAACAATTCCATGTACATGTTGATGCTTCATCCATTGCACTTGGTGTTGTGCTAGCGCAGCTAGGTGAGGGAGGTATTCACCATCCTATAGCATTCTCAAGTAGGAAGTTGTCTTCAGCAAAAAAGAATTATACAACGACCGAGAGAGAATGTCTAGCTATGGTGTACACACTGCAGAAATTTAGACACTATTTGTTGGGTGCGCACTTCCGTATGTTTACTGACCATTCAGATTTGAAATACCTAGTCAATAAACCAGTGTTACGGGGGAGAATCTGCAGGTGGTTGCTACTCTTTCAAGAGTATGATTTTGTAAATTGTTGTTAATCTGGTAAGGCTAAACTCAAGACCTGACCATCTTCCTAGAATTGAGTGAGGCGAAGAACCTACAAACCTGGAAAATAGTCTACCAGATGCACTGTTATTTGCTATTTAGATAGTAGATGACTACTATAAGGACATTCTAAAGTTCTTGACTACGGGATTGGCACCTACAGAATTTACTACGTAGAAGAATAAGCAACTGGTAGTAAAAGCAGCAGACTTCACGATAATTACAGGGAAATTATACAAGCTAGGACCAGATGAAGTACTATGCAGATGTGTATTCGAACATGAGA
Source organism: Larix kaempferi (assembly GCA_027924585.1). NCBI lineage: Eukaryota > Viridiplantae > Streptophyta > Pinopsida > Pinales > Pinaceae > Larix > Larix kaempferi. The sequence goes on from BSBM01000556.1 coordinate 5,654,715, forward strand.
AAGCATTCATACTAGTTGAATCACACTCAGGAGTGTGAGGAGGCAACTACACAGGAAGAGCTACTGCGTAGAAGATCTTAAGAGCAAGACTATGGTGGCATACACTCATGTTGGCTTAATAACCCTTTGTTATTTATCTTTCTTGTGTTGACCCAGGTTCTGCGCAGTTGTGGTCCAACAAAACCCTTATTCAACGGCCCTTTTGGAAACATACTGCATACAAGTTGAGGTCTCACCCGAGGCGAAGTTTTTGGGGGACTACAGAATCAGTTTTCTGCAATCGGGTGATGCGTGGTTCAACTGACTAGGGGACTACACAAAGTTTCACCCACTTCGTGGCTATCACTTATGCTATCGCGCATACAAGGACTGCGCGCTTCAGAATCGCTACTTAACAATAGGACAGCGCAACTGGAGACTGCACTACCTCCTTAACATTCACACATCTTCGATAGACCTTACTTAGCGTAGATTATTCATTCAACAAGCATATTGGACTATGTACTTTACAAACTTATGCAATACGATGAACTACAATGCAACTGTGCACTTCTGGTGCTGTGCTTCGAGGGAATCACCTTTACACAGACTTCACTGACTTAGTGTTACCCAAATAACTCATGCACTCATCATATCTGACATTACTTGCACCTTTAACATTCAAACATGTATGTTCGACACTTAACATATTATTCTCATCTCTCATCCATATAGAGAATACATATAAAAGTGAAGATACATATAACTGTAAGCATGAACTTAACCATTAACAGAATCAAACACACATAATCAATCACACAACATGATATTTACGTGGTTCACCCCCAGGATGGGAGCTACGTCCATAGGAACTGTTGATTAAATTAATGGGAAGGGTTCAACAGTCCCAATCTACGCACTCAGCTACAGACTCTCTTCTCTCTTCAGTAGGTCTCTGTGCACGTAGTTGTAGAGCCTCTTTACAATATTCAGTCTCTCACATAGATAGACAACTTAGAGATCAAAACTCCTCCTAAAATCAACCCTTTCCCTTACAAAAATGCCCCTTTTATAGATCGTGCCCTTAGGTCACATCTTTACAATGCATATGGGCCAAAACCTTGGAGTAGCCAGAACTGGTGCGGTTACTCTGCCGACCCTGCTTGTTGTAGTCGACAACTGCTCCACTTGCTTTTGTCTACTTTTCTAGGACACTCATGGCTCACACACCCTTCTGACAACCACATTCTTCATGAAACAGTTATAACTGCATCATGGCGTGTCGCTTTCCTCCCCTCTAGCCTTCCTATCGTTGTCGACCCATGGATTAACTTCTAACGGTTTTCTGCCACTCTAACTGATAGGTCGTTATCATTTTCCTCCACGTCACTCCTCACCCAACTTCCGGGAATCATGGAGTCGCTTACCCAAAACACGTCGCTTTCATCTGCTCGACCCTTCGTTATATTATTTGCCCAAAATAGTTGCTGCGCTAGCACTGCGCATCATCAAAACTGCGTTGTGCCTCAACTTCGTACTGCTTGTTGCGCATATCTGACTTCGCAATCTGAACTGCGCCATTGAGTAAACTGTGCCACTTAAACTTCGCAGTTTGAAGTGTGCAACTGCCAAAATTGTGCTTCTTCAAAAATGTTCCAACTTGGGCCATGCCCAACAGGCCCCTAACACTTACTCGTGGATTGTCTTCGATCCACTTCCGCTGGGCAACTTCGGTTGCGTACCTCCGATGGTACTCAAATTTGCGGTGAAATCATGCAAAGTAGCGGTGAGCTCGGAAACCATTTCCTTTGCCTTATGCTCAAATTCTTTAATTGTCTCCAGCATCGCCTGTAAGACCTGTTCCTAGGCTTGTTCTTTTACTGTTCCCTCTATAGTATGAAGTTCTACAAACTTCTCATCAATTTTCTCCATTAGTGCGAGCTCTTCTTCCTCTATGGGCTGCAACTTCACAAAAGCGGCAGCCTCTCTCTCCCTTAACACTTTCAATTCTTTCTGCAACTCTTTTACCTCTGTGAACTTTTGCACCTTTTTCCTTGCTAGCAAAATCTTAATTTATGCGTTTGCGGCATCGAGCTCCTACTGCCTTTGTTGCAAGTCATTTTGCAACTTCTCAATGTCTCGATCCTCATTTAATCCGGCCAGCACTGTGTTGGATTCCTCTAGCATATTTTGACATCTCGCTACTTCAGCCAAGATGTTGTCTATTGTGGCCTTTACTTCTTCGCTTGGAGCTGTGCATTTATCTAGGGGGTGCTAGGTCGCTGAGCTTCCAAGTCTACAATCTTTCCCTTGTAGGAAATTTCCATGTCCATCATCGCAGCTGTTAGATTTTCTACTCTAGCCCCGATTTTAATGATGGTATCCTCGACATTCGGCTCTTCTTCACATTTGGGAATTTTGGCGCAGAATGCCGACACTATCTCCTTCATCCTACGGTTCCTCTCCTTAACATCGTATAGTTCCCTGTTGCTTCGGGATGATTCAAGTTTCAGCTCGCCGTAGCTTTTTTGTAGGTGAACATTATGATCGTGCGAGGCGATGCCTCTTTCTTGAATTTCCTCCACTACCTATATGTGCAAATTGTGCAAGTCCTCTATTGGCAACATCCCAATATTGAGGTCGAAGTGTTCCAAGTTCCTGGCCGTTTCGGCTATCTGTTCAATGGGAAAAATAAGGTGTGCTGGCTCAATATGTGCCAGTCGAGGGTGCAAGTTCTGTTGCTTGGTTTTTCAACCAAGCATGTGCAAGGATGCAGCTGCTAATTAGTAGCAGCAGTCTCAATAAAAATATGTAAAAACTAATGTAATTTGATCTAACATTAACATGTGCAAAGAAATAAAAAACTAGATTTAAGAACATAAGCAATAAGATCTATGAGGAAAACAAGAAGTTAAAAAAAAAATTGTTCTTTTTTGCATTACCTCAAATGGTGAGGATGGTGAGTTTTGAGCAGATCCAAGGTTGAGATGCTCCAATGTCCAATGGTCTCTTCTTCTCCAATGCTTCAATGGGGATCTTCAAACTTGAAATGGGAGGCAATGGTTCTGAAAGGGAATTTGGCAGCATAAGGATAGGATGAAATGTGGATGAATAATGAGGAGCCCCTATCACCTTATTATAGTTTTTTGGTGATGGGGAATACCATTATGGTTTAAGGAAACCAATGGTATTGACCAACATGGTTTAGGTCTTTTTTTCCCTCTTTTTCATTTTTTGAATATTTTTTTAATATTATTCCCTTTTAATTATTTTTTGGGAATTTTAGACCATTTTTTAGGGTTTTTTGTGTTTTTTGAGAAAAAATACATATTTTGAGGGGGAAAAGGTGCATTATGGTCTTTTTGGTGACCTTTTGAAGGTTTTAGAGGCTCAAGTGGTGGAAAAAGTGGAAAAATGGGTCATGTGAATAGGGAAATGAGCTAGTGAGCACTTTTTGGGTGTTAATAGATTGCTCCGTATGTGTGAGGGTAGGAGCTCATTGTATGGCCGATAGACATCATAGTTCTTTTGTATTTTTCTTGGGGCTTGGAGAAGAGAAGAAATCGATTGGAGACTGGAACAACGGTCCCTTGGAAGCTACAAAAACTAAAAAAATACATGGCCCCAAAAATGAATGAGGAATAATCTCTGATAATGGGCGAGGCGGGCATACCCATGCTCGTATCAAGACATATACATAACAATTATTCCCACGAAGGGGGACCTGAAAAAATACATTAAAATCTGTTGGTACATCATAATGGTACAGAGGGGACATAATGCTGGGACATACTCATGGTCATACCATGACTAAACTGAATAACTGATACACTAGAAAAAAGCAACAACTATTCTGAATAAGGTATCAGAAGGGTTGATGAACTGCTGAAACTGAAGGTGTCCAACATATATAGGGACTCAATGACTGTGAGTCAACTTCTAAGGAGTATATGTGACTGTATACTCGAGGGAGTGTAAAACTGCGGTACATCTGAAAATTGTCGCCAAGCGCAACCCGAATATCCATAGGAATATGTAACTGGTTGTTTCCTCAATTAGACTCTCAAATGTTGTAGAATCAAGTGATATCTGGGGTCTTCAACAAATAACTGAAAGGACCGATACCATGTATGAGTCTCAACGATGCGATCAAGGTGTTGAAGTCGAGCATGTGAGAAACAATCATTTGGAGAGGCACTAAGGACTCCTTTCAAAATGATCCGTAGGCACTCATCACTAATAGTGATGAGTCCAAGGCACAGGGACCTCTGGGTCTATCCTCTGGAATAGATTTGGTTGGCATCGACAGAGGGAGACCGAAAACTACCAAGGCAATGATGTTTCCTTGATAGGAGTGCGAGGTATACAACTAAAGTGTGATAGTACTAATGGTAGGACTGACATACTGTGGGGATGGGGAATAACTGGGGTCATAGAGTGGGTGGACTCAAACTTCCTTTGTTCAGAGCATGATGACATCGCTGACCTGACAGCGTAGGAAACTGACTTTTAGGTGTGAGGTTGGTAACTTAAGGGATAGGGGGTATGTATTGCAAACTAGAGTGACTCTGTGGGGACAAGCTGATGGATGCTATTAGGAGACTCTCAGGGTGACATACTACAGAATAATCTGAATAAAGGCGACCATAATGGGGAAGCTTCCATATGAGTAGACATGATTTGTTGTGGCGCCGAAAAGCACCATTGGGTCCTTCTTCATAGTTTTAATGAGCTCCAAGAAGGGACAAAAGTTTGCTCTAAAATGGTACTGTCCTGTGGATTTATTCAAGCCCAGGACTGTTCATGCTCGTGAGTGCTTTCATTTTTAAGGAGTCTGAAAACGATAAGAAGACTTTGAATTGGTGGAGGAGTACCGTCTTGTGGATTTGTACGATCCCAAGACAGTAATTGCTCATGGTTGCTTTCAATTTTAGAGAGTCTGAAAGCGATAAGTAGACTCTATTGGTGTTCTTTTTCGTATGTTAGTATCCAAGGCCCGAAAAAGCATAAAATGATGCAAATGGAGAACTCTTCTAGGCGATGTGACTAGAGTATTCATTTTTCGTAATTAGTCTACAAGGTCCGGAAAAGGGGTAAAATTATACCAAGTAGATGCACTTTCAGATACCTTTAATGAGCATGAAAGGAAGCAAGATTGCTCGGTGATCTTTTCATTGTTTTAGGAGTCAGAAAAGAGCTTAACAGAAACTCCCTAAGTGCCTTTTTCGTAAAGGAATTGATCGGCCCAAAAAAAGGATAAAATTATACTGAACAAAAGTAATGGTGAGGCAAGGAGGAAGTGTTCGATCAAGGGACAAGTATGGGAACCAAGAATAGTGGTAAGGGGAAACACTTGATGAGGCCTCCTTGTGGGTTGATGAATGATAGCAAAACAATGCCATAATTGGGGTATGGATGGAGTGGATGGCTCATGTATAAGTTTTGATGCACAAAATTGTAAAACTCGACAGTGGCTGATGTGGCCCGCAAATCGAGGTAACAAGGTGTAGGGACACAATGTCGAAAAGAGTTTCTGGTGAGAGAGATAAATGATCTCCAGCATCATCACGAGCACAGAAAAATGAATCCGACGATATAAAAAAGGTCAAAAATGGACAACGGCCGATGTGGCACACAAACCGAGGTGACGAGGGGCATGTGAAAAAATGCTAAAAAAATCTAGTGGTGAGGGCGAGAAATGATCTCAGGAATCATCACAAGTTCGGAAAACTGAATCCGATGGCATAAAAATCGCCAATAAACTGACAACGGCTGATGTGGCATGCAAATCAAGGTGGCGTGGGGCATGGAAAAAATGCCCGAAATTTTTTGCTGAGATCGAGAAATTATCTCAAGCATCATCATGGGCACGGAAATATTAATCCGACGATGCAAATGGTGCGAAAAACGGAGGTCATAAGGACTCCATAATGGTCAAAGGAAATAACTATGTTAAAAAATGGCTAAAAATAAAGGTGAGCCCACCAAGCCAAGGATGCAGTGGTGGGGAGAAATGATGACCCACGGGGGAAGAATACTAGGTGTATCAAATCAAATCAAATATGCAAGTGATATGTGACCTCAAAAATGGTTGAGATCACGCATGTGAAAAAGTGAGTAGGGTTAATGACCTGCCCCCATGTTATGTGCATGGGGTTTATGATTGTGGATCACATATGTGTTGGTTTGAACAATGGGGTCATTGAAATACTGAGATAGATGTGATGGGGAAGGTTCAAAATGATTGATCATGCCCCATATCCCAGGGTCAAGGTAATCTATTATGCCCCCTAACTCAGAGGTGTCAATGTGGTGCAGATGTTGTCTCAGAGAGGGATCAATAAGGCATTGAGCAACTACTAGTGGGGGGGTATACCATGAGGCTGTGGGCCATGGTGGCATACTGAAGTGATGATATGATGATGGGGGATTCCCCTTGCGAGGTGGATTCCCCCAGTATCTCCAACGAGAATCACGATGATGATGAGTAGGCAAGGTTTTGGGCCTGCCCCCATGTTGTGGACATGTGGTTTCCTCATCGATTTGAAAGGGTTGAACATGTGTTTCAAACGGATCAATGGAAGGGGCCAACCAGACAAAGGGGTATCCAGTGGAAACCGTGTAAATGGTGTTAATTTCTTTCGAGGAGGAAGATGGTGGGGAATGAATTTCCTCAATGGTAGGAGCGGATGTTTCTAGATCGGCATTATTCAGTTCGTATAGAGCTGCTCTATAATCTAGGATATCAGGGCAGTGATGTGAGTAATGGTCGTAAATGCTGCATATCGCACAAGGGTAGTTGGTATGCAATGATTTATCGCGAGGCTGAGGGGGCAGTTCTAGTTTGACAATTGGGATGTTAATGTCATCATCCAACATTTGCATGTGTTCTTGAAGTGCTGGTAATTGTGGACATTGATGGGTAGCATGGCCTATATCATCGCACAAAGAGCACTTGGGGGGAGCACAGATTGTTGGGGGATTCTTCGCCAACTTTGGAGTCAATGGGGCAGTGCGGGTTGTGGGTTCAGTGGTATAGGTTTATGGGCCTCTTCCTCCATTGTTGCGGAGTGGTGGAGGAGTATAACTAGATGTTGATGTGGTGGCCACAGTTGGGGGTGGTTGGTTTTGGAAGTTCGCGACACCGGGGGGTGGACGACTAGAGGTATTGATAGGTTGCACCGGTTGTAAAATGACATTTGGTGTCGGAGGAGGAGTTAGGGCAGGTAGGTACCATACGGGTAGTCCTAAAGTTAATCCTGGGAGATTGAGCGTGGCCATTACTGGTGAGCTGATGACTCTTGAAGGAGGAAATAAGAATGGGATAGTATGAATTGGTGTGGCTCCTATGTGACTACGTACTGTTGGAGGTTTTGGCAGTGGTTGAGGTTGTTGAGTATGTTGTTGTTCGTTATGCGAGAGGGTGCACAAATCAGATATTGTAGTTATCCAAAGAGTGGGTGGGATAGATGGGAAAGTGGTGGTCATGGGAGTATCCGAGTATATCCCGAGTCCGACTGAGGAGACGAACGATGTGGGTGCACTCTAAACGAGTTGTTCAATCATGGGAAGAACATTTTCAGGCGTTGCAGGGGCATTGGGATCATAGTATGTTATCTGGTCGATTTTGACTACACGTCCTTCGTGGGGGAACATCATGAGGCAGAAAACTGAAGAAGCGACAGCTTTCATTTCATACATGTAGCTTCGTCCCAAAAGGAGATTGTAATCAAGCTAGGCATTGATGACCTCTATATCTATGAGAACCAGTTTGTCCCCAAGCTGCACAGGTACGTTAACTAACACGCCCTATGGTTGAGCTGAACGACCATCATAGGCTCATAATGCGATAGTTGATGGTTGTAGTGTGGGGCATCCAAGCTTCTGCCAAACAAGAGTTGACATAATGCAGGTGGAGGCACCTTCGTCGATGATGCATCGATGAATGACAAGGTTTCGAATGGATACAAAAACTTGAAAAGCCAATGTTGAAGGCAACTGAGGTTCTGCCTGGTCTAATTCAAATGCCATCATATGGGAGTCATTAGGGTCTATGGCACCAATGGAAGACAACAACAATTTCTTCTGTGCAGGGCAGTTCTTTAGGACTTCGAGAGCGGACATAGCAGCAGGGGATTGTGCTAAGTCTTCTACAATGTTATAGTTCAAAGATGCACGTGCATTAGGTTGTTGTTTATTCACCGTAGGGGGAAACGAGGGGCTTTAGGACCCCCCTCCATTGGCATATTAGGTATGCGCAACGACTGATCCGTTGGAAGAGTGCTTGTGGATGGATCAGTGAGCGTGGTTTCAGGAGCTAAACCGTATTGGTTCCGGCAGGTCTGAAGGTTGATATCATTAGATGACATCATTAACAGATGGTGAGTGCTCAACTATGTATTCTGGTAATCCTTTGCAATATAGGTGATCTGTTGTTGTGTGGTAACGGATCCTTGTGGGGGATCCATTGGGCGGGTGTTTACTACTCCTTGGTTGGGTAGAGGATTTTTCAATATCATGGGTTGCAGTTGAGGAGGTGGTGGCTGTTGCGCAGCATGTCCTTGTCATTGGGCGTCATCAGTCCAGATTTGACGTGCTCGGTCCAAAAGGGGGAAATTATGCGTGTAATAGCCGTAGACTCCGCATATGGAACACGAGTGGTTTGTTCTCAAATTAGGATATTTTCCCTGTTTTGGTTGACGATCAGGGTTTTGATTTGCAGGAGCGGCATTATTGTTATTGGGAGGATTAGGTGGTTGTCCTCCTTAGTTTTGTTGTTGGTTATTTCCGCGGTTGCGTCCTCTTCCGTGATTCTGTTGACCTCCTTGATTTCGCTAGTTGTTATGGTTTTGAGGTTGGTTTTGTTGTGCATATACATGCCCTTAGGTAGTAGGTGGGTTTTGAGGTCGTGTAGGAACTGGAGCAGGCTGCGGTGGGTAGTAAGCGGGAGGGTTCTGAGGTGGACCTGGTGTGTAGTTGTGGGTAACCTTGAGCTACTGGAAGTGTTGGAGCAAGAGGTGCTGCATGTTGAGGATAATAAGCTAATGGTGTTTGTGGGTGAACCGGAGTCTGATGGGCCTGCTAGTTCTAATATGGAGGTGGCGCATAAGCTGATGGTGCTTGCCCATAACACTACGGTGGACATGAGGGTCCATGAGTGTGGTGGGTGTGCATTACTGGAGCATACGAAGTTGTAACTCTAGAATGAGACGTAGCCCTAGAAAGGTTTGGGGCATTTTTTGTACTCATCATTGTGAAAGGTTTGTTTTGTGCCATAACCTGGCCGATAATACCGGCAATGGCATGGGATGCCCCCGGTGAGTCATTCCGGGATGGATCACCGCGCGGGGCGTAGGTAATATTGTGTATAAATATCCAGACTGGGAATATATGAGGTCAACTTCTGAGCTTTTAAAATGGCTTCTTCTTCTTACTGGGGTCGTTCAGAAGCTACATCTTTAGCTATGAGGGGAGGAGTGATTTCAGGAACCAATCTAGGAAGATACAATCATCTAGTTTGATCTTGCAGAGACTACGGCGTTTACGCCACTAATGGATGTGATCTGTGATATGGGTGGCCGTATTATGTCTACAAGATAGTAAGATTTCTACTCCTACATCATAGCGTATAGGTAGTTGAAAGAACTGAAGGAAAGTTGAGGCGAGGGATGTAAACGTGGGGTGTGTCCCATGTGGATGCTCAATATACCATTTGGCTGCAGAGCCAGTGAAAGTTCTTTGTAAAAGTCGGAGTCGAATAGAATTATCTACTATGGAGTTTGAGGAACACCATAGGTGAAACGACATGATATGGTTTTGGGGGTCTTCCCCATCCTTTCCTTCAAATTTTGGGATGTCTAAGGGGATCTTTGTGGGCATGGGGGGCCAAGTAGGGTCATGCCGGATGGGATCATTTGTTAGCATAGCCAAGTCTAGTAGGTTAAGGCTAGCCATAAATGGCAAACTAGTGGATGGGTATGATGTTGTCATGGGGGCATAAGTGCTGGTGGTGGCGTTATGTATTAGGCCACTTCCCCCTAGGGGTATATTTGTCATGGGAGGTATGTTCCCTCCACCCATAGGAGTGTGGGAGGGGCTCGGACCACCAAGTGAAACGAGAGTCACAGATGGGTTGGGAAGATGTCCAAGAGGTGTTGGAATCTGAGTGGTAGCAGGGATAGTAGGTATAGTTGCCATAGTGGGCATGCCTAGGTTAGGTGGGGGTCCTGTATTGGGCAGGGGTCCCATGTTAAGAATACCTAATGGAGGTGAGCTAGTTGTGGCGACCATGGTGGCCTTTGTGGTGGCGGGGGTGGATGATGTTCCACCAATAGTCCCTGTGAAAAAGTTGTCATAATGCGATCCAGCCATGGGGTTAGTGGGTGCGATGTATGTGGGATTTTTGGATTATGCCTCAGAGTCAGATGTGAAATGAGGTGCATCAGAATCAGATGACGGGGTTCCGTGCCGATGACGTGTGGAGTCAAGGGAACCGTACTGCAGGGGTTCACCCCGAAAACGTTGAGAACGTCTCGGGGACTCAATGGTGACAGTTGTGAATTAAATCTACTAGGTGGTGATGAGTGGAAAGCTTGAAAGCCCTAATGCAACCGTGTGTGCAAGAGGGGAGCGTAAAAAATAATGGAACTCAGGCCAACAACCAAAATAAAAACACTTACTATAACAGTTATGTTATAGTAAGTGGAGCAATCAAAAAATGTGATCAAAAAACCAACATGCAAACGGCTCCTAAAAATAGAAAAAGGTGTACTCACTGACCAAAGGGAGGTAATGGAGCATGAAAACACCTAACTAAAAATTATTATGACTCAACAAGGTATATCCTCTGCAAGGTGATGAAATCCAAGTCAAACAATATAAATTGTAGAATCAAAGGCTAGATATCCCCCTACTAGGAGGGACACCGAGTAGACAATCCTATAAGTTTGGCCACTAAGATACCCTATTCATGACACATTCGGTTGGGTGAATTTGCTCTTGTTCTATCACCGTTGTACTCCCATAAGGGTGGTACAACGAGAACAACGAGTAGGTATCCTTCGGTTACTGAATGGATTGCGGTATTCCACTCAAGCTTCTGGAACCAGTCTGGCTACTTCAACCCTCCTAAGGGAAAGGCCTTCCCGACGAATTGGTTTTAAACTGTGTCAACAAATAATAAGGGATTTTGGTACCCTAAATGTCAACCACTATGTATCAACATGAAAAATGAGTGAGGGGTGTTATTTGGATACTTATCCCCTCAATCCTACCTAGTTACAAAATTATTTTGGTGTTCCCCAAGTGGGGTTAGAATGTTTGTTTAGTTAAGAGTATTTTAAGGCTCACTTGTAATTATTGCAATAGATTTTTTGCTGGTGTGGGTGTATACCAAAACAATTTGCCTCGCATGGGTGATTTAATCACAAACTAAAATAATGATTCTAATTTGTGAAAAATGAAAGACGTTTCAAATGTAAATGCTTTAATAATCTTTTCAAAAAATATGGATTCTTTAAAAAAAATTGTAAGGTAAAGCAAATAACATATGTAAAAATAAATGGATTTCTAAAGTCTTTCTTGGGAAAAATATTGAGCAATTTAGAAATATGGTTCTAACCTTGCAATGTATGAAACTTACAACCTCAGAAATACTTAACAAATCTTTCTTTCAATTAACTGAAAATTTTCAAAAAGATAAGTGAAGCATATAACCAAATATAAATTAATAATGCTGCAATAATGACACAATAGGCTATAAAAAATTGCAGAAATTAATGGTGGAAAAAATGGGCTGATTGGGCAAAAAGCAAGTCCCCTGATCACTCATTAAGATCTTCGGACATCCAAACCTTGTTATGATATTCTCAAAAATGAACTACGCGGCAGTAACTGCGCTACAGTCTTTCACTGGTTCTGCTTCTGCCAATCTGGTGAGATAATCTGTAGCTTCAATGATATATCTCAAACCAGTCCTCTTTCCTGGTGGGTTAATAGGTCCCACGAAATCAATATCCCACTTATCAAATGCTTGCACTATCAACTGTGGTCTTAATGACATCTCATCTCTGCGAGATGGCTCTCCTGTTCTCTGAAAAACATCGCAACTTCGGCAATGTTCCTTTGAATCTTTATGGAGTGTATGCCACCATAGTCCTACTCTTAAGATCTTCTACGCAGTAGCTCTTCCTGCGTATTGACCTCCTGACACTCCTGAGTGTGCTTCAGCTAATATGAATTCTTTCTCATGTTCGAGCATACATCTGTGCAGTACTTCATCTAGTCCTAGCTTGTATAATTGCCCTGCAATTATAGTGAAGTCTGATGCTTTTACTACGAGTTGCTTCTTCTGCAGTGTAGTAAATTCTGTAGGTGCTAATCCTATAGTCAAGAATTCTAGAATGTCCTTGTAATTGTCATCTGCTATCTGAATAGAAAATAACTACGCATCTGGTAGACTGTCTTCCAGGTTTGTAGGTTATTCACATGACTCAATTCTAGAAAGATGGTCAAGTCCTAAGTTTAGCCTTCCTAGCTTAACAACAATTTCAAAATCGTACTCTTGAAAGAGTAACAACCACCTGCATATTATTCCCCCTAACATTGGTTTATTGACTAGGTACTTTAAAGTTGAATGGTTAGTAAACATACAGAAGTGCACACCCAGCAAATAGTGCCTAAATTTCTACAGTGCGTACACTATAGCTAGACCTTCTCTTTCTATAGTTGTGTAATTCTTTTATGCTAAAGATAGCTTCCTGCTTGAAAATGATATAGGATGGTCAATGCCTCCCTCACTTGGTTGTGCTAGCACAAGACCAAGTTCAATGGATGAAGCATCAATGTGTACATGGAATTTTTTGCTCCAATCTGGAAAGACTAGGATAGGCGCAGTTACCATCCTTTCTTTTAGTGTGTCCAGCCCTTTCTGGCAGTCTTCATTCCATATAAAATTTGCTTATTTTTTCAACAGCTTCTCCATGGGCGCAGTTATCTACGCATAACCTTTGATAAACTTTATGTAATAGCATGTATGTCCCAAAGTGGTGTGTAGTTGTTTTACTGAATTTGGTGCTGGCAGATTCACAATAACTGCGATTTTTGTTGGGTCAACCATCAACCCTTGTTTGCAAACAATGTGTCCCAGTATAATTCGATAGGGAACACAAAAGACGCTCTTCTTTAAATTCAGGGAGATCTAATGTTTTCTACACTTTGCTAACATCATCCTTAAGCTCGCATCATGGTTCTTCAATAAGCCAAATACGGTCCAATCATCAAAGTATACTTCTAGAAATTTATGGATAAAATATTTGAAGGCAGCAACAACTACTCTGGAAAAGATGGCAGGCACGTTCTTCATACCAAAGGGCATAACTATATACTTATATGAGCCCCATTCTATGGAAAAAGTGGTCTTATTCCTGTCTGTTGTGCTGATTCTGATCTGATGGTATCCAGAAAATCCATCAGTGAAAGAGTATGCCTCATTTCCTCCAACATTGTCTAATACTTCATCTGTAAATGGGTCATGTAGAGATGCATCATTTAAATTTATGAGATCTACACAGATCCTGATCTCGCCCTTAGTCTTCTTGTCCTGGATAACCATGGGAAATATCCATTCAGACTCTTCTACCGGTTCAATAATTCCTGCATCAAGCATCTTATCAAGCTCGGATTTTACTCTTTCTTTGTACCTCGAGTTAAGTTGATAAGGCCTCTACTTAATGGGCTTTGCATCTGGCTTGAGAGGTATTTTCATGACCTCCAAGTCGCCCAAAATGCCTTTCATCTCAGAAAAGTTGGTAGGAAATGAGTCTTCATACTGCCGAAGTAGATCTACTATCTTCACAACGGTCTCTTCATCCCAATAATCTCCTATGGAAGCGAACTTCGGTTCTTCAGTGGTGCCAATGTTCACTTTTCGAGTCTTCACAGGATCACTCAGATCCGGAATTTCCAATGGTGTTCCTTTGACTTCGCGCTTTCCTTCTGACTCTGGTATATTTATATTGCGCGGTTCGTCGTCTTCTTCGCTTTCTTCTTCATCTTCGTCTACTGCGAAGTTATAACATTCTAGGGCATGTTCTATCTGTCTTTCCCATTCTGGTTGTTGATAAATAGGTTCTGGTATGTCCTTGAATATTTTCTCCTTGATAACTTGTAATGCCTCATTTATGCTTGGACATATGTCTTCGAAGCTAAATGTTGCTTGGAATTTGTCAATCATAACAGACCATTCTATAATTCCTCTATGCAATTCCGTTTTCATGTACCAATTCTTTGGAATCTGCTCCAGTGTGTGTACAAACAGATGAACCCATTCTTTCTGTGGTCTATGTGTCCATGCTTTCTTGCAATTGTCTATGTGATACCTTGGATACATTTGTCCATTATACTTGACTTGTACAAGCTCATTTTCTTCCAGAAATCTGATTTTCATCATATGCTTGCATTCTTCCCATGTGGTCAGATTCTGCTTATGCACGGCCCACCATCTGGCAGGTGTGGCGCACAGTTCTATATCCAATGGTGGTAGCTTATATTCATCTGAAACTGATACAATATACTCTTGAAAAAATGTATGGATGTTAGTTAAGCCATCATAGGTAGGGATTGGACTTACCTCTGTTCCAATCCAACACAGTGATCTCGTGAACTGCATGCATCTTCTTGCAGATACTTCATGCATTCTGCTTTGTCAGTTCTCCAGTCCTTCATCTGAGTCTGATATGAGAGAACTATCACATCACCAACTCAATGTTCCATCAGTCGTTTGGTTGATATAATTTTCCTGATTTGTTGTCATATTGTAAATGTGATCTAGATCATGAGCTCTTCATTCTTCTCTGATTGGCTCAGTGTATCTAGGCTGTTGTGGAGGATCCAAGGGTGGGATGACCCTGATATCTGTCCCTTCAAATATCATTTGTTTCTTCTTCAAATTGATGATTGCGAGGTTATCCATGTCCCAATATATCCCCAATAGTGCAGGATAAGGTTGGCTATCATCTACAATTTCAATAACCTCGAAGTCTGCATGATTTTGCACTCCATCAATGTCAACAAAAACATTTTCTAACATTCCAAAGGGTATGACCTTTTGTTGATTGGATAACCTCAGTTCTATTGGAGACCATGATAACTTCGGCTTCCCCATTTTTTCCCATGTCTACTTTGTTAAGACATTCACTTATGAGCCTAAGTCAAGGATGATCTCATCCATCTCAAAATGTTTGATCTGCGCATTCAGTCTCATTTCTCTTCCAGTTCTTTTGTGGCTCTTGATATGATGAACCACATTGTGTGCCTCATCTACTATATTGCGCTGCTCTTAATTACTTAGCAGGCTCTGTAATTCTGCTAAGGCATTCTCATGTTTTAACAGCTTCATGCAGCTCTATAACAACTGCGCAACAGTACTCATCGCATCTGTTGCAGTACGTGTATGATCATATGAAGCTAGCATATCTTTTATCGACGAAGTCTCACTTCGCAACTTGATTGTTGGAGTTACAGGTGCTGGTTCTTTGAATATTTCTCTTGCTTCCATGAAGGTTTCTTTATGTTTTTTCAACTCGAAAGTAGGTGTTTTTCCCGTCGCTTTTCTTATCCAAGCCCCTTTAGTAGGCTTTTGCTTAGCATGGTAATTTTCAGAATTCGAAGCTTTGTCTCTTTGATATTCATCTGTGGTAGCTCCACTTCGTGTCACAGCATTAATGTTACAACCCGTATTCCTTCTCTCAGCTACGATCACCTGTATATTCAGGTTTTGTGCTTGTTGGCTCCTCTCCTGCATTTTTTCTTGCAAAACTGGGCATTCCTAAATGACATGATCAAAAGACTTACAGTATATACAGGTAGTAAAAGCATGGTGCAGTATCTGGATAAATGTCCAGGCTGAGTGCAGTTATAACATACAATCTGACCCCTTCCTCTTCCTTGGCTAGTGTTTCTTCCTCTGCCTCTGAATCCACCACAACCCTTGTATGCGCCTTGATCATTTTGTGCATTATCATTGTTATGCGGTGTTTCTTCTTGAACTCAATAAACATCATGCTTCATTTCCATCATTAGTTCATAGGCTCTACAATTGGAATCATCATGGCCAACTGATTTACAGAATGTGCAGTATAAGTTCTTTGGTGTTTGCACATACTTATGAATTAAGTAGCAATCTTCTGGGCGATGTCATCTACATCATAAAATTTCACACCATGGTCCTTGTTGTTGGTTCATTGGATTTGGTGCTCCACTATACAGGTAATATTTAAATACTGGACAGTGTTCTTTCGGGTGTCCTTGTCCTTTACACTTTGTACACCAGACTTCTTCTCTGGTTTCTTTTCCTTTCTTAATGTCTTGTAGTTGTAGTGTTGGTTCTGTATCTGAACCATTCTTGTGCTTGTCTCTCATATTGGCGAAGCCTCTAGTTTCATCACAATCTCTAGGGCCTCTTTCTGCGAAGCAACCTTTTGTTGCATCAATGGTAGTCTAATGTGTGGCAACATCGCAGCTATGAACCACTTTTGGTGTTGTTGCAGTGCTATGTCAAAGCTTACTTGGTCTAACAATGCTTTGAACTTCTGGTCAAATGCCCATACTGACTTGGTCGTTTTCTGCTTAATCTCTTTGAGCTCTATGATAAATTGTGATTCTAATTTAGGTTTCTTCAATTCTCTTAGGAGGGAAGCCTTGATGTCCAGTAGGGTCCTATTCTGTCCAACAGAATATTTCATAAGTCAATTCAAGGCTCTGTCCCTGAATGTAGTGACGAGTTGTGCTTGCTTAACAACATCATCTTGGACTTGCTTAACAATCCACATGGCTTCACACAGGAACCAGTGTTTCTCAGGGTCTAGACCCATTCCTTTGAATATCGGAAATTTGATATCATCTGTCATTCTCCTTCTAGGAGGCGCAGTGTTCTGTGATGTGTTAGGGATACTACTGCTCTGAATGTTCTGAGTACTCGCTTCGGTGACGTTACTACTACTGATGTGATGTGGGTTAGCAGTATTCTCAACTGGAGGATTATGTGCAGTGATGGGATGATATGTAGCTACTGGAGGTTCTGTATGTCTATCAGTCTCAACTTGTAACTCAGTTTCTATAGAGATGCAAATTTCATGTTCATTAGGCCTCTTTTCTACACTAGACTTGTATCTTTTACCACTTCTTAGTGTATGAATGTTTTCTTCAGTATCACTGTCTCTATTACTAAACATTACAGACTCAAAGCTTCTAGGTGTATTATTGCATTCTTAAAACACCTTTCTCTGCTAACAACATTTTAATGTATAGGCTAAGATTATTCAGGTACTTACCTCTGAATCCTTTGAAGAAATCTGCCTCTATTGCGCTGTAACACTTCAGCGTGTCCACGGAAAATTCTGTAACATAGCCTTCTAGTATGCTATCTATCCAGAAGTCTACTGCTATTGAGATCGGACTATCCACTGCTTTAAGCCTATGAATAAGTTTTGGAGTCCACACCGTGGGTTCTCCTCCTTGATAGCAAGTTTTCTGTTGTGCTAGTCTCAACAACCAATCATATAAATCATTGTAGAAGGTTGCAAAGAAAATTTCGTAAATATCATAATATAGGTATCTTTGCAACCATTCTTCGTCAGAGAAATGCGGATGTTTGTTCTCCTTTCTTGTAAACTCCTTCTCTGTATTGTCTACCCAGTTCTGTATTTATCTCCTCTCAGGATGCCAATATTCTAAACACATCACCAGTTCAAGCGTGGAAACGGAACCATTTGTTGGCTTAATAACCCTTTGTTCTTTATCTTTCTTGTGTTGACCCGGGTTCTGCGCAGTTGTGGTCCAACAAAACCCTTCTTCATCGGCCCTTTCAGAAACATCCTGCGAACAAGCTGAGGTCTCACCCGAGGTGAAGTTTATGGGGGATTGCAGAATCAGGTTTTTGCAATCGGGTGATGCATGATTCAACAGACTGGGGGACACCATGAAGTTTCATCCACTTCACCACTATCACTTATGCTATCACGCATACAAGGACTGCGCGCTTCGGAATTGCTACTTAACAATAGGACAGCGCAACTGGAGACTACGCTACCTCCATAACAATCACACATCTTCGACAGACCTTACTTAACAGATTATGCATTCAACAAGCATATTGGACTGTGTACTTTACGAACTTATACAATATAACAAAATACAATGCAACTGCGCACTTCCGGTGTTGCGCTTCGATGGAATCACACTTACACAGACTTCGCTGACTTAGTGTTACCCAAATAACTCATGCATTCATCATATTCGACGACATTACTTGCACCTT
Organism: Larix kaempferi; assembly: GCA_027924585.1. NCBI lineage: Eukaryota > Viridiplantae > Streptophyta > Pinopsida > Pinales > Pinaceae > Larix > Larix kaempferi. Next base: position 5,673,010 of record BSBM01000556.1, read on the forward strand.
TAACATTCAAACATGTATGTTCGACACTTAACATATTATTCTCATCGCTCATTCATATAGAGAATACATATAAAAGCGAAGATACATATAACTGTATCCATAAAATTAACCATTAACAGAATCAAACACACATAATCAATCACACAACACGATATTTACGTGGTTCACCCCCAAGAGGGGAGCTATGTCCATGGGAACTGTTGATTATATTAATGGGAAGGGTTCAACAATCCCAGTCTACGCACTCAGTTGTAGACTCTCTTCTCTCTTCAGTAGGTCTCTGCGCACGAAGCTGAGACTCTTTACAATATTCAGTCTCTCACAGAGATCAACAACTTAGAGATCAAAACTCCTCCTAAAATCAACCCTTTCCCTTACAAAAATGCCCCTTTTATATATCATGCCCTTAGGTCACGTATTTACAATGCATATGGGAAAAAACCCTGGAGTAACCAGAACTGGTGTGGTTACTATGCCAACCCTTCCTGTCGTAGTCGACAACTGCTCCACTCACTTATGGCTGCTTTGTTGGGCCACTCGTGTCTCACATGCCCTTCTTCCAACCGCAGTATTCATGAAACGGTTATAAATGCATCATGGCGTGTCGCTTTCCGCCCCTTTGGCCTTCTTGTCGCTCTCGACCCATGGCTTAGATGCTAACGGTTTTTCGCCACTCTAACTGACAGGTCTCTATCATTTTCCTCCATGTCGCTCCTCACCCAACTTTTGGGAATCATGGAGTCACTTACCCAAAACAGGCCGCTTTCATCTACTCAACCCTTCCTTATATTCTTTGCCCAAAATAGCTGCTGCATTGGCATTGCGCATCAGTAAAACTGTGTTGCGCCTCGACTTCGCACTACTCATTGTGCATATCTAACTTCACAATTCGAACTGCGCCATTGAAAAAACTGTGCCACTTAAACATCGCAGTCCGAACTACGCAACTGCCAAAACTGTGCTTCTTCAAAAATGTGCCAACTTGGGCCATGCCCAACAACTCCATAAAGATTCAAAGGAACATTGTCGAACTTGTGATGTTTTCCAGAGAACAGGAAATCCATCTCGCAGAGATGAGATGCCATTGAGACCACAGTTGACAATGCAAGCATTTGATAAGTGGGCTATTGATTTCATGGGACCTATTAACCCACCAGGAAAGAGAACTGGTTCGAGATATATCATTAGAGCTACAGATTATCTCACTAGATGGGCAGAAGCAAAACTAGTGAAGGACTGTAGCGCAGTTACTACCGCACAGTTCATTTTTGAAAATATCATTACAAGGTTTGGATGCCCAAAAATATTAATGAGTGATCACGGAACTCACTTTTTTAATAAGACAATTGCAGCCCTAACTGAAGAATTTCAAATCTACCATCATAAGAGCACGCCATATCATCCACAGGCCAATGGCACAGTTGAAGCATTTAACAAGGTGTTAGAAAATGCGTTGACCAAGGTATGCAACATAAACTGGGATGATTGGGACCTGAGAATACCAACTGTCTTATGGGACTACAGAACAACTTGCAAGAAGTTGACTGGACATACACCTTTCAGGTTTACATATGGACAGGAAGCTGTGATGTCGATGGAATACATAGTACCAAGCTTGAGGATTGCAGCATTCACATGCATGGCAGATGAATATACAATGGAATAAATTCTTCTACACTTGGTTGGATTGGAGTAAGATTGCTTCATTGCAGGCTTTCACTAGCAAGTGCAGAAGGACAGAGAAAAAGCATCGCATGATCATCATATCAAGCACAAATTCTTTCAGGTAGGAGACCTTGTCCTCCTCTATGATAGTAAGTTCATGAAATTTCCTGGCAAATTTAAAATGCATTGGCTAGGACCATATATTTTTATGCATGTTACTAACGGTGGCACAGTTAAACTAGCCATATTAGTCAGAGAAAACTTACCAATTCTGATTAATGGAAGTAGACTAAAACCCTACAGGGATAGTCCTACTTCGCCATGCCCTCAGTGATCAGAAGAGAAGGAATTCTAAGTGTCATGTGCAGTTGAAATTGGACAATAAGAATGACAGAATAATGAGTCTACACACAGTTTTGGGGAGATAGGAATTTCCATGAAGTATGAACTGCGCAGTGCACAAAGGAAGTTCAATGCAAAGTGCACACTGGAAGCGCAGATGCGAAGTGTACACCAGAATCTGGGATACGAAGAATGAGTTGAAAGCGCAGCTACGAAGATAAAAATGGAAGAGCACAAGTGCGAAGAGGAACCGCGCAAAAATATTTTTTCCAAGCCGTCAGTGCAGTTCGAAGAAAACTATCTGTTAAAATGTCGGTCGGAAAACTAGCCGTTATACAATGATTTTACCGATGCCCGCTTCTGCACTTAACGCAAATTTAACTGTTTTGATGAATTCAATGAATGAAAGGACCAAGATCCTCGGTGGATTTGGCCAATGGTCATGACATTTAATGCTTATCTATCAATTTATGGGCGCGGCTTAAGCCTAACTGCGCCTATAAATACCGATAAGACCAGACTCGTGGGTTTTACCATAAGTTTCAAATTTTCCCGCAAAGAACAGTTTCAATTGTTAACAGTGAAGTGATAGGAAATCTCGAGATCATACAGACTGACCTACAGGTGAATATCTGAGCAATCTATAGTTGAGCAAGTTGTGGAGGACTTCAAACGTTCCGGGGTTGCGGGGTTGATGAAAACTCCCATTAAGAAGTCATTTTCAGAGAGAGGTTTCGCTTCAAGAAACTCACCGAGGAACACAGCAAATATGCAGAAAAAGGATAAGGGACCCCTTAAGGAACTTGAGAAGCCGAAGGTGACAGAAAATTCGAATCCTAGACCGCCATTGCCACTAGGGGACAGCCCAATTTACCTTACACATGCATATATCCCAAAAAGAAAGCTAGACACGCCTGCAGTTACATTGTTCAAGAAAGCATAGTATGGCATTCCGGTACCGTCGATTTCAAGCAATGTGGATATTGAAGGGAACTTGCTTGGAAAAGTAGAGGGATGCAAGTTCGCCGACCATAATCTCCTAGAGGCAAGAGACCCGCAAGAACCGAAGTATCCTCAGTTCCAAGCTGACCAGTACATGTGCAAATGGGAGGATGCGAAGTCAGGAAACCCTATTATTGTCCCGCGGGACTGGGCTAAGAAGTTGGCGCCCTCCGACTTGCTGCATCTCCTGCGCATACCCCACTTTGAGAGAAGTCCATAATTTACAGCGGTGGTGCACACTCTAATATCGTACACGCACCAGGGATTCCTCTGTCTTGACCAGAAAATTGATATTAATGTTGACCTCATCTACAACATTACTTACCTCAGCAAGCGAGGCGACGACCCCAAAGATGATTTTGTGGGAAAAAAAAGGACAAAGATCTCGCAAAACAAATGAAGGATGAATACCACTTAATAAAGGGGAAACAAGGCTTTTTCACTGATGGGATTGAAGACAAAGCCACAAAGTTCACTGTCCACCTGCTCGTAGGCAGAATTTTGTGAAAGTGTAGACTGGCGAAAGTGTTAGTCGCAGCATTTATTCTCACTGCAAAGGCAAAATATGGGCACCCATACAATTGGGCCAGTTATCTGTTGAATGAATTCTTGTAGGATGTGCATGAAACCCAAGAGACGGGAAACGCATTCCACTACACATGGATAATGACACTGTTTGCTTCATAGCCTGGAAGGAGCCACTTTATCAACACAATCTTCCAATGATAATCGGAGATTGGCGAGCTTTGAAGTATGCTAATGTGTGGGCAAACGTGCAGGCAGAAAGACAACAAGTAAATAATGAACAGTTTCACACTTACTATGGACAGTTGTGTGAAGTAATACTGCGCTCCGCACATTTAAAAAGAGACAACCAAAACATTCCTTCAGAAGATGTTGTTTAAGGCTGATTTTCACTCTATTTACATTCATCCAAGGGTCAAAAAGAAGAACCCAGTCTGGTTCCCTATGGATCACCAGTTGGATGCAAAAAGTATTGAGCAATCCATTGAAGACTGGCCACCAGAGTGGAAGGTATATGTGTCGCTGGAGATCCATTCTACATCAGAGGAAAGAAACCCTAAATTTCCAAGCATTGAAGAGGTAACAGGCCAAGACACTACTGAAGTGCAAGCAGGAGAAAAGAGAAAGGATCCTGAAAGTTCAGTACCAGAAAAAGGACCAAGGAAGAAAAGCAAGGAAACCAAAGAAAACCCATAAGCGAGGTTGCACAAAGATGACTATGACTGCATCGCTCTGAAAGTACACGACTACCTAGAGGAGACGCTTGCCACAAAAGACAGTAAGAATGAAGAGGTTCAAGCGCAGTTGAACCAGAACCTCTCGAAGTTAAAGCTTATGGTTACAAAGATAGACCAAGCCTAGCAAGACCTTGTCCGATAATCTGATTCGGAAGGTAAGATTGGTGAATCCAGCACACGAAGGAAAAGGCCACCAGCCTCGGCAATGAAGCCCTGCCTAGTGAGAATGAAGCCACTGAACATAATTTTCCCAACTTAGGAGATGGTTGAAGGTGCGAAGCAAGTGGAGCACCTTGACATTAACATCGGCATGATACCTCTTGAAGGGTTACATGATCTACATCTACAAGTTGTCGAGGAGATAAGAGATAGAGACATCATCTCTTACAATCAGAATGTACACCTTGATGAGACATACAAACAACTAGCAGAGGAATGTGCGTAGAAGACCACAAAACTCAACAAGTCATAGGAAAAGAGAAGAAGGATGGAAGAGATAGTTGTTACTGTCTGCGCATAGATACCTGAATGCGAAGTGCAGCAAGAGTTAGAAGATACGATAGTACATATTGGCAAGGTGGTATGCGATCTGAAAGGAGAGATGATGGAGATGGAAATCACCCATAAGGAAGAGGTTTTTAACTTTGCAACCCAGAATCCACCTAGTACACCACCATATATGGGAGAAGGAAGAGTCGTAGCACTAAAAGCTTCCACGGAGATTATCTCTGCCGAAATAAAAAAATTTCAAGCCTTGCTGGAAGAAGCTACGAAGGTATGGGCTACGATGTAGGAGGATCCTACTTTACAACAGATTCAGGATGACTTGCATCAGTGGCAAGAAGAGTTGGACGCGGTCAATGCGGCCATGAAGACATTGACGCCAACGGAGAAAATCCAAAATTTCGCGCAAGTCAAGAGATTAACAAAAGAAACTGAAAGTTCTGAGGGATAAGGAAACTAAGACATCAACGAGATTAAAACCAATGCAAGAAGAGGTGATGGCCCTCACTGATACAATTGAGGAAAAGTTGCAGGAACTCCACACCACGGAGAATACAGTCCAAGAGTTTGCGCAGGAAGAAGTCTCAAAGGACATGTTGCAGACTGTAAAGGACTTAGAGCAAGAAGCAAAGGACGTAGTTGCGAAGCTGAGTGCAACTCTTCAGGGCTACACTGAGAAATTGAGCCCTCCAGAGGACGAGGAGCGAGAGCCAAGTGGATCAGAGATTATCCACAAGTAATTGTTAGGGGCCTGTTGGGCATGGCGCAAGTTGGAACAATTTAGATGAAGTATAGTTTTGGCAGTTGCGCAATTCAGACTGTGAAGTTCAAGTGGCACAGTTTTGTCGATGGCGCAGTTCAAATTACGAAGACAGATATGCGCAGTGAGCAGTGCGAAGTCTAGGCACAGCAAAGTTTTTCTGATGCACAGTGTCAGCGCAGTAGTTATTTTGGGAAAAAGGTCGAGTAGATGAAAGCAACCTATTTTGGGTAAGCGACGCCAAGATTCCCGGCAGTTGAGTAAGGAGCAGCGTGGAGGTAGATGAAAGTGACCTATCAGTTAGAGTGGCAGAAAACTATTAGAAGCTAAGCCACGAGTCAACAGTGACAGGAAGGCCAGAGGGGTGGAAAGTGACACGTCATGATGCAGTTATAACCATTTCATGAGGACTGCGGCTGTCAGAAGGGCGTGTGAGCCACGAGTGGCCCAGCAAGGCAGCCAAAAGCAAGTGGAGCAGTTGTCGACTACGATAGGAAGGGTCGGCAAAGTAACCGCACCAGTTTTGTGTAACCTTAGGGTTTTGGCCCATATACATTGTAAAGACGTGACCTAAGGGCATGATCTATAAAAAGGGAATCTTTTGTAAGGGAAGGGTTAATCTTCGAATATCTAATTGATCACTAAGTGTTTTGTTGATCTATGTTGAGAGAATATTGTAAAGAGGCTTTGCAGTTGCATGCGTAGAGACCTACTGAAGAGAGAAGAGAGTATGCAGCTGAGTACGTAGACTGGGACTGTTGAACCCTTCCCATTAATATAATCAACAGTTCCGTTGGACATAGATCCCATCCTGGGGGTGAACCACATAAATATCGTGTTGTGTGATTGATTATGTGTGTTTGCTTTTGTTAGTGGTTAAGTTCATGCTTACAGTTATATGTATCTTCGCTTTTATATGTGTAGCTAGGGTTTTCACCCTAGCTTGTGCAAATGAGCACCTACTAAGGAGAAGGGACTCCTTAGTAGCAGTTCGAGAAAACAGTAAAAACCTAGTGTAAATGGTAAAAACTAGTCTAACATGTGCATGGGTGCTTAACAAGTAAATCTGCAGTAAAAAATGGTAAACAATAAACATTCATTGATTTCTTATGCAAAAAAATAATAGGAGAGAACCATATCTTTTCATTAACCTGAAAATGGAGTTTTACATAAAATGTTACCTCAATGGTGAGGTTGGTGGAGCTTGTGCATTCGTAGGGACGAAATGCTCCAATGTCTCCTTCTGTTCTCCAAATGCAATAGGGATTGGCCAAATGGCTCACTCAAATGGTGAATCTAAGCACAAATGGTGAGCTTAGGGTTTCGGGAGTGATTTTGGTATCATGAGGTTAAGATGGATTGTGGATGAATAATAAGGGGCCTCCATCACCTATTTATAGGTTTTTTGAGTGGTGGAGTATTGACCCATGGTATTTGGTACCACATGGTTTAGGTTATTGGTTTAGGGTTTATTTCCTTCTTTTTCCCTCTTTTTCCTTTTTTGAATTAATTTTTGGATTTTATTCCCTTTTATTTGAGTTTTTGGGAATTTTGGCCCCTTTTGGAGGGTTTTTGGTACTTTTGGAGGAAATTAAATTACTTTGAGGAGAAAAGGATTGATTTTGGCCTTTTTGGTGGCCATTTAAAGTTTTTTTGAGGTTTTGGAGGCTAATACGGTAGGAAAAGTGGACAAATGGGTCATATAGCTAGGGAGATGAACTAGTGAGCATTTTTTGGGTGTTAACAGATTGCTCCCTGATGTGTGAGGGTAGGAGCTCATCGTATGGTCGATAGACATCATAGGTTCTTTGTCTTTTTCCTGGGGTGTGGAGGAGAGAAGAGACTGATTGGATACCGGAACAATGGCCCCATACAAAATGCAAAAACTGAACATACGTGGCCTCAACATGAATGAGGAATAATCTCTGATATATGGACTAGGAGAGCATACCCATGCTCATGACAAGATACACAAAATAATAATGATTAGGTCCAATGGGACCTGAATAATACATGGAGAACTGTTGTGTACATCATAATGGTCCAGAGGGGACACAAAACTGATATATACTCATGTTCCTACCACTGGAATAACAACAGTCGCTCTGAATGTCGTACCAGAAGGACTAATGAGCAACGGGATCTTAAGGTGTCCAAACACTGGGTGCATTCCATGACTGAGATTCAGAATCTCAATGGTAAACTGGACTGTATCTGAAGGGGGTACTCGAGGAAGCATATTACAGGGGTGCTTCTGAATACTATCGCCAAGCGTAGCCCGGATATCCACAGGAACATACAGCTGGGGGGTTCCGAAGCAGACTCAACAATGTGCTAGATTCAGGGGACATCTAGGGTCTTCGACTAATAATTGAAGGGACCAATACCCTGCACGAATCTCAATGGTGTGATCAAGGTGTTGAAGTCGAGCACGTGAGAAACAACCATTCGGGGAGGCACTAAGGGCTCCTCTCAAAATGGTCTGTAGGCACTCACTACTGATGGTGATGAGTCCAAGGCATAGGGACCTCTGGGTCAATCCTCTGGAATATATTGGCTGGCATCGATAAAGGGAGACCTGCAACTACCAAGGCAATGATGTTTCCTTGATAGGAGCCCGAGCTGTATGACCAAAAGGTGATAGTACTGACGGTGGAACTGACATACTTTGGGGGTTGGGAACAACTGAAGTTGCAGAGGGGGGGGGGATTCAAACTTCCTTTGTTCAGAGTAAGATGGCATGGCTAACCGAGAAGCATATGAAACTGACTTTAGGGGAAGGTATCATGGCTTTAATGGCTCAGGGATGATGGTGATAATGGGGGAGACTCATGGTGGTAAACTGATTAGTGATATCAGGAGACTCGAAGGGTGAGACATCGCAGAATACTCTGAACAAAGGCGACCATACTGGGGGCGCTGCCGTAATGTGGGGACTAGATATGATTTCTCATGGCGCCAAGCGGCACCATTGGGTCCTTCTTAATGGTTTAAGTAGCTTGAAGAAGAGATAGAATAGTGCTCGAAATGGTACTATCGTGTGGATTGGTACGAGCCCAGGACAGTTCATGCTCGTGGTTGCTTTCAATTTTAAGGATTCTAAAAGCGATAAGAAGACTCTGAAATAGTGGAATGGTACCGTCGTGTGGATTTGTACAAGCCCAAGACGGTGCATGCTCGTGGTTGCTTTCATTTTTAGAGAGTCTAAAAGCAGGAAGAAGACTCCAATGGGGTTCTTTTTTGTGTGTTAGTCTCCAAGGCCCGAAAAAGCATAAAAGGATGCAATGAAGAACTCTTCTAGCCGATGTGGCTAGAGTATTCATTTTTCATAAGTAGTCTACAAGGTCAGGAAAAGGGTTAAACTTGTACCAAGTAGATTCCCTTTCAGAGACGTTTAGCGAGCATGAAAGGAATCAAGATTTCTCGATGATCTTTTCATTCTTTTAGGATCCAGAAAAGAGCTTAACAAAAACCCCCCTAAGTGCCTTTTTCATAAAGGAATTGTTCAGCCCGAAAAAGGGGTAAAATTATACTGAACAAAAGTAATGACCAAGCAAGGAGGAAGTGTTCAATCAAGGGACAAGTATATGAACCAAGAATAGCGGTGGTGGGGGAACACTGATGGTGCCTCCTTACGGGTTCATGAATGGTGGAAAAATAACTAAATAACTGCAATATGGATGGAGCGGAGAGCTCATGGATGGGTATTGATGCCAAAATTGGTAAAAAGCGATGGCGGCCGATGTAGCGCTCAAATCGAGGCAACAAAGTGTATGGACAAAATGTAGAAAAAAATTGGTTGAGAGCGATAAATGATCTCAAGCATCATCACGGGTTCGGAAAACTGAATCCGATGGTATAAAAATAGCCAAAAACTGAATAACGGTCGATGTGGCATGCAAATCCAGGCGACGAGGGGTGTGTGAAAAAAGACTCAAAAAAATATGGGGATGAGAGCGAGAAATGATCTCAAGCATCATCACGAGTGCAGAAAACTGAATTCGGTGAAATAAAGAATGTCAAAAACTGAGAATGGTCGATGTGGCATGCAAATCGAGGTGACAATGGGCGCTAAAAAAATACCCAAAAAAAGGTCTGGTGAAATTGATAAATGGTCTCGACCACTACGAAGGTCTCATCGTACTGAATCCAGTGGTCTCAACGGTTTGGAAAACGGACCTCCTATGACCCCGAAATGGCCAAAAAAAGAATTGGTCAAATGTCTATAAATAGTAAGTGGACCCAAAGTGACATGTGTCATTTGTACTGTTGAGTTTGACAGAAGAATTGAGTGAACCAGAGGTAATTTGGAATTTGCGGGAGAACAGACCGGTGGATATCTGTTTTGCAAGTTGCAGGTAACCCTCTGAGACCTTCTCATTGATATTATTTTGTTTTTTGGGGGGGAACAGGTCCTATGGGGAGGAGTACCGGCCACACTGGGTGACCACCGAGGAAAAGCGTGGGTTCCGAGGCATTTTGTGCATTTCAGAGCACGGCATTGGCTCTCACATCCGCACTTGTCGAGTGTGACTATGTCTCCCACAACCACGCTCCGAGCGCGACTGTGGCTCTCTCAGTCGTGCTTGCCAAGCGCGACTGTGGCTCCCACAGCCGCAGTCCGAGCGCATCTATGTCTCCCATGGCCGCGCTTATCGAGCGTGAATATGGGCCCCACAGTTGGGCTCGGGAAGTGCGCTTTTCGAGAATAAAAGCATGCTCCAGAGCACACATGTGGGGTCTAAGCGCCTCGAAATGCATGTCGTGGCGTCGGTTTGTCGGTATATCGATATGGAGGGGATTGATGGAGTATTTTATGTGGTTCTAATGAGATTTCATTGTGTGGTTGGAAGGATGCCAAAGGTGACATGGAGAGAGCGCGACATGCCAGAGGACCTTTTGAGAGTCATCTGACGAGATCACCATGTACAGGGGACTTTATCACTCTGCGGACTACTGAAGTTTTCATAGGTGCCCCTTATGCGTTCAGCATCTCTGTTGCTGAACAGGCTGGTCGGGTTTTGGGACCTGGAAATTGAGGCATTCATGATCCAGGGTGAGAGACTGGATCTCACCTTATCATATGTGTACTTTTTGACTGGATTTCCCTGCTTGGGTAGGATGGCGAATACTCGGCCTAGGAGGTCGGGGGATGTGGATATGGAGGATATGCTAGAGAGGCATTGTTATCTAGGGTCGCATGTGCATAAGAATGCACTATTGGTGTGTGACTTGCAGGCCCCGGAGACCCAAGCGATCGTGGCATGCGTGGTGCATATATTAGGATCGCAGTCATCCCACCGAGTGTCGGGAGGATAGATGCAGTTGATTAAGCGGGTTTGGGCAGGGACCTACTATGAAAGGGGTCAGATGTACCTTGCCATTGTTCAGCGGGAGTTGAGCAAGGTGAGGCGACTAGAAGGGGAGTTCTGCTATGGTTCTTTTTTGTGTTGTTTCTTTTTCGAGCGGGTTCCTACGTTGCAGCCTCGCGTGTCGATCCGAGATGGAGGACCGAGGGAGCCGCGGATGGTGCAGTGGGGGGAGATGATGGTCCGCGTTGATGGTGGGGCCATTGGACACTATTTTACCACAGAGATATGTAGGCATTGGATGCATATGCCTGTTCTGATCAAGGACTACCCGTATCGAGCTACAGACTACCAAGGGGATCCTCAACTGTCGCGGCCTCCTGGACAGGTCTGGGGGCCAGATGGTACGTATGCATTTTGGTTTCTTCGTGGCATATCATGTTGTGCTTTTACTTTATAGTTTATGATGACAACTAGAGATGTTTGATGATGCTGACCTTTCTGGTGTTGGTTCTTATAGATGTGGGACCACGGCCGCCCCCAGGGCATCAGGACTACAGGGGTTTCGTATTCGTGAGGTAAGGCGCCGTGATGACGCTGTACCTTAGAGGCCTTACGGGGCAGCTTCGATCCGTTATTGGTTGGGGTAGAGGATGAGGGGTGGTAGGACTGTTGCTTGGGTTTTCACCCAAGCATGTGCAAATGTGCACCTACTAACTTCGTAGTAGCAGTATCGATTAAAGCAATAAAAACTAATGTAAAAAACAAATATTAATCTAACTTATGCAAAAATTAAATCTACAGTAAACAGTAAAAACTCAAATGATCCATGTAAAACAAATTTTTATTTATGAAAAAATAGTTTTACAAATAATAGATTACCTCAAAGGGTGAGGTTGGTTGAGCTTGAGGAGCTGCAACGGTGAGGTGCTCCAGTGCTCCAATGATCTTTCTTTTCTCCAAATGCAAGTGGGAGGATTGGCCAAAAAGGGAACTTCAAAGATGGATCTAAGCTCAAATGATGGCTCAAGATCTCAGGGAAGAAATTGGCAGCATAAGGATAGGATGAATGTGGATGAATAGTAAGGAGCCTCTGTCACCTTTCTATAGTTTTTTGGTGATGGAGAATACAACTATGGTTTAAGGAAACCAATGGTATTGGTAAAAAATGGTTTAGGTTTTCTTTTCCTCTTTTTCCCTCTTTTTCCTTTTTTGAATATATTTTTGAATTTTATCCCTTTTAATTGATTTTTCGGAATTTTGGACCCCTTTTGAGGGTTTTTTGTATTTTTCGAGGAAAATTAAATATTTTGAGGAGAAAAAGATGGATTTTGGCCTTTTTGGTGACCTTTTGAAGGTTTTAGAGGCTAAAATGGTAGGAAAAGTGGACAAATAGTTCATGTGAATAGGGAAATGAGCTAGTGAGCATTTTTTGGGTGTCAACAAATTGCCCCCTGATGTGTGAGGCAGGAGCTCATCGTATGGCCGATAGACATCGTAGTTCTTTTGTCTTTTTCCTGGGGTTTGGAGGAGAGAAGAGACCGATTGGAGACTGGAGCAAAGGTCCCATGCAAACTGCAAAAGCTGAAAATACATGGCCTCAAAATGAAGAATAATTTATGATAATGGACGAGGCGGACATACCCATGCTCGTATCAAGACATATTAATAACCATGAGGCCCAAAAAGGGGACCTAAAAAATACATATAAACCTGTTGTGTACATCATAATGGTATAAAGGGGACACAATGCTAAGACAAACTCATGGTCATACCATGACCGATCTGAATAACTGATACACTGGAAAAGAGCAACAACCGTTCTGAATGAGGTGCCAAAAGGGTTGATGAACTGTTGGATCTGAAGGTATCCAACAACTGTAGGGACTCAATAACTGTGATTCAACTTCTGAAGAGTGTATGGAACTGTATACTCGAGGGAGTATAACACTGGGGTACTTCTGAATATTGTCACCAAGCGCAGCCCGGATATCCATAAGAACATGTAACTGGTTGTTCCAAAAGTAGACTCACCAATTTGCTGGAGTCGGGTGACATCTAGGGTCTTCGACGAATAACTGAAAGGACCGATACCTTGTACGAATCTTAACGATGCGATCAAGGTGTTGACGTCGAGCATGTGAGAAACAATCATTTGGAGAGGCACTGAGGACTCCTTTCAAAATGATCCATAGGTACTCACCACTAGTGGTGATGAGTCCAAGGCACAGGGACCTCTAGGTCTATCCTCTGGAATAGATTGTTTGGCGTCGACAGAGGAAGACTTGCAACTATCAAGGAAATGATGGTTCCTTAATAGGAGCGCGAGGTGTACAACCAAGAGGTGATTGTACTGATAGTGATAATGACATACTGTGGGGATGGGGAATAACTAGGGTGATAGAGTGGCAGGGACTCAAACTTCCTTTGTTCAGAGCATGATGACATGGATGACCTAGCAATGTATGAAACTGACTTTAGGTATGGGGATCATAGCTTAAGGGATCAGGGGTATGTACTGCAATGGGAGAGGCTGAGTAGGTAAAATTGGTGTATGGTATCAGGAAACTCTCAAGGTGGCATATCTCAGAATACTCTGAAGAAAAAAAAGCGAGCAAATTTGGGAAAACTACCATAATAGTGTGATTATATATGCTTATGGCGTCGAGGGGCACCGTTGATGCCTTCTTCATGTTTTAAGGAGCTCAAAGAAAGGATAAAAGTGTGCTCAAAAATGGTACTGTCATGTGGATTTATACGAGCCCAGGACAATTCATGGTCATGGTTGCTTTCAGTTTTAGAGAGTTTGAAAGTGATAAGTAGACTCCAAGGGGGTTCTTTTTCGTGTGTTAGTCTCCAAGGCCCGAAAAATCATAAAAGGATGCAATGAAGAACTCTTCTAGCCATTGTGACTAGAGTATTCCTTTTTTGTAATTAGTCTACAAGGTCTGGAAAAGGGGTAAACTTATACCAGGTAGATGCCCTTTCAAATACATTTAACAAGCATGAAAGGAAGCAAGATTGCTAGACGATCTTTTCATTGTTTTAGGAGTCAGAAAAGAGCTTAACAGAAACTCCCTAAGTGCCTTTTTCGTAAAGGAATTGATCGGCCCGAAAAAGGGATAAAATTATACTGAACAAAAGTAATGGTGAGGCAAGGAGGAAGTGTTAAATCAAGGGACAAGTATGGAGATGAAGCACAGTGATAGGTGGGGAACACTGATGGGGCCTCCTTGCGGGTTGATGAATGATAGAAAAACAACGCCATAATTGCTGTATGGATGGAGTGGAGGGCTCATGTAGAATTTTTTATGCACAAATTTTGTAAAATTCGACAACTGTCGATGTGGCACGCAAATCGAGGTGATGATGGGTATGTGAAAAGATGCCCAAAAAATATGGCGGTGAGAGCGATAAATGGTCACAAGCATCGTCACGAGCGTGGAAAACCGAATCCAGTGAAAAAAAATTGTCAAAAATGGACAACAGTCGATATGGCACATAAACCGAGGTGACAAGGGTGTGTGAAAAAATGCCCGAAAACAGGACCAGTGAAATCGGGAAGCTGACTACACCATCGTGAAGTTCTCGCGGCGTTGAATCCAATGGTATCAATAGTTTGGAAAACAGACGTCGTATGGCTCCGGAATGGCTGACTGAAAAATGGGTCAAATCTCTATAAATAGCAAGTGGACCCATAGTGACATGTGTCATTTGCACTATTGAGTTTGACAGGAGATTTGAGTTGGTCAAACCAATTTCATCTTTTGCGGGAGAATCGACCCTCGGATTTTCATTTCGTCAGTTCCAGGTAATCCTATTGGCCTTAAGCTTTAACTTTATTTACTTTCGGGGGGAAATGGGGGCCTTGGGGGCAGTGCATTGGCCACATTGGGTCACACCAATGAGGGAAATTGTGGGTTATGAGGATTTTTGCACGATCTAGATCGCGGCTTTGACCTTCACATTTTTACAGTCGCGATCCACTCCACACTTGCGATGTGAATCGCAATTGTGGTCTCCACAGCCGCGATGTGAATCGCGACTGTGGACTTCACAGTTGCAATGTGGATTGCGACTATGGGCTTCACAATCGTGATGTGGATCACGGCTATGGGATCCATAGTCGTGATGTGGATTGTGGCTATGGCCTCCACAGTCGCGATCTCGGATCGCGACTATGGGCCCCACAGCTGCGATCTGGATCATTGCTGGGGGGAATTTTTTTGCATGTTTTTCTAACTCGAAATTTTCTTGTGTATTTGGCAGGATGCTCAGGCTGCCAAGGGATTCGTGGAGGGAGAGGGAGATTCTGGATGCTTTGATACAGATCATCCATGAGAACCATCATGCACAGGCTGCTTTGGCTTTGGGAGGATAGCTAAAGTTTGCCCAGATTCCCCTTATGCGTTTAGCAAAATTTTTGCTGAACAAGTTGATTGGGTTCTAGGATCCGACTATTCAGGCTTTCATGGTTCAAGGTGAGAGATTGGATCTCACCTTGACTGATGTTTATTTTCTGACTGGACCGCCCCAGTTAGGTGTGATAGGGGACACTCAGCCGAGGATACCGAGGGGTGTTGAGATAGAGGATCTACTTAAGATATTTTGTCGTCCGAGATCTCGTGTGCATGCTAGTGCATTGCTAGTTCGTGATTTGTGGGATCCGACTATGCGGGTAGTCGCGGCTTGCGTACTACGGGTACTTGGAGCAAAGGTGCCCCATCGATTTTCAGGGGGGAAGATGATGATGGTTCATCGGGTTATGACTCAGACATACTATTCCTGGGGACAGATGTTCCTTGCATGTGTTCAGCATGAGCTAAACAAGGTGAGGCTGCAAGGGGGAGAGTTTAGTTATGCTTCATTTCTGTGTTGCTTCTTTTTTTAGAGGGTGCCTACATTGCGGCCTCGTGTGTCATTCCGATATGGTTTGATCAATGAGCCGCGGATGGTGCAGTGGGGAAAGATGATGTGCTGGATTGGTGGTGGGGAAGTTGGACATTTCTTTACTACAGAGATGTATGAGCAGTGGGAGCAGATGCCAATTATGTTCGATGATTATCCATACCAGACTATGGACTACCGGGGGATATTGAGATGCTGCGAGCTCCAGGACAGGCCTAAGGGACAGATGGTACGCATTTCTTTTAGCATATTATGTTTGCATTGATGATATCTAGAGGTGTTTTTATTATGTTTGACATTTTTTAGTGTTGGTTATTGCAAATGTGGATCCATGGGATCATCAGGGCCGCAGGGGTCGTGTGGTGGTATTACCTCCACCGGTGGTGGCACCCCCACCACTTGCGCAAGGATTCGTACGTCGTCGGGGTGATGATGAGGCAGTAGAGGACATACATGATACCATTGATCATCTATTGGATGGTGTGGTAGATGGTGGCTGGAGGGATTTGGATCGAGAGGTGTTAGACCTCTATTTTGATGCTCCACTAGAGTGGAGATCGATTTTGTTGTGGATTGTTGTGTTGGAAGCAAAGAGGAAGGCTAGGGACCAGGATGATCCAAAGGAGGAGGCAGGACGTGATGACAATGACTAGGCTGTTCATCCTGCCCCCAAATGCTGATGAGCATATGGGGATGTTTTTGTTGACATGTATTATGTACGACTGATGTATTTTTTGTATATTCAGGTGTTGAGGGCACTTTTTGACATTATGACTATATGATATATATATTTATGCACGTGGATGTGTTTTTTATTATACAGTCATGTATTCACATGGATGCACATCTGTCATTGTTTTTATGTTTTGTTGCACATGAATGCAATTGTTTATGTTTTGTATGCCCGTGGAGGCCTATTCTATGCACGTGGATGAAATTTTATGTTTTTGTATGCCCGTGGAGGCACATTGTAGGAACGTGGATGCAATATTATGATGGGTTATTTTGTCTGTTTATATGGTTTTTTTATGCCTATGTGATGTTATCTTGATGCATGTTTGATGTCCTACAAGGTTTGGTTTAACGTGCCAATCTAGAATGTTGTTAACCATTTGGTCTGCTACACTGTTGAGATTTCTTGGGACATGAGTGAATGAAATGGATTCAAAATGTATAATCATTTGTTTAGTGCGCAAGTATTTTCTAAAGAGATAGGGATCGCGTACCTGGTAACAATTGTTGAGTTGGGAAACAAGAAGCTGGGAGTCGAGGAAGACATGAAGGTGACTTATGCCCATCTGGAGGGCAGCGGTTAGGAGACCGGTCACAGCATCGTACTTAGACTGGTTATTGGTAGTAGCACCTATACACACTCCGTCGAGGTGAATCAACTCATGTGAGGGGGAATAGAGTACCCAAGCTGCGGAGGCGATATTTGGAGACCAGCGACTTGCACCGTCAGCGAAGCCAACATAGTAAAGTGGAATAGGATCCATCTGTGGTCATGCAGGAAGAAGAAAATGTAAGGTTTTTTTTAAGTTTTGGTAGTGAAAAAAGAATTAAAACTGTACAATATGGACTATGGTGTCCAAAATATTTTATGGGTAAAAGCGTTTGAGGTACAACCCGTTACGAGGGTTGCGCAGGGGGTTTCCTTCTGAGTCGGTCAAGATGTATGCCCCATGTACAAGGCAAGTGTGTATGATGTATGGGCCTTGCCACATCGATTCAAATTTTCCTTTGCCCTTTTTTTCATGGAATTGATCGTAAATGAGTACAAGGTCTCCTTCATGGAAGTCTCTCGGGTGGACATGCTTATCATAGCTGGCTTTGGAGCAGTTTTTTGCGGCTTCAATGGTTTGGAGGGCTGCTCGGCGATCCTCGTCAGCTTGTTTCGATAGAATCAAGCATTGCTCGAGTGGTGAGGTATATGGGAGGATTTTGATGGCGATATGCAATGGTGGGATCTGACACTCAATGGGGAGGACAAATTCCATGCCATGAACCAAATGAAAAGGGGTAAAACTAGTGGCAGTTTTAGTGGAGGTATGGTAAGCCCATAGTGTGGGAAAAAGCATGTGATACCAATTGGACTTATGTCGGTCAACAGTGCGCTGGAGTATTGTCTTCAAAATTTTGTTAATTGCTTCAACTTGGTCGTTCCCTTGGGGGTAGTAGGGGGAGGCGTATTGATGTTGGAATTTAAGGAGTGATGACAATTCTCTCCAAATAGAGTCCTTGAAATGAGAACCATGCTCTGAGACGAGTTGTTTAGGTACCCCAAAACGAGTAATAACATGGTTGAAGAAGAAGTGGGATGCAGTGGCGGCTTTGCAGTTAAAAATAGGCATGGATTCTGTCCATTTGGTAAAGTAATCGACGGCCACAATGATGTATTTATGGCCTCCAGCTAATGTAGGATTACACTCCATGAATTCTATGGCCCATATGCAAAAGGGACCAATGGTGACGACTGGATGAAGGGGGGTGGGGGGATCCTTGCCTTGGGGGCAAAGAGATGGCGATTTTGGCAATGTTTTACCTCTGTGATGCAATCAGTAAATAGTGAGGGCCAAAAATATCTTGCGTGAATCACCTTGTGGGCAGTGACCATTCCAGAGAAATGGCCATCGCAGTAACCGCTGTGACAGTCATTAAGGACTTGTTTTGCTTCTTCCCGATAAAGGAAACGTTGTAAGATTGCGTTGACACAACGTCGATAGAGGACATCGCCTAAGAGGAGATAACAAGAAGCATGGTGGTGGATGCGACGGCGTCCGTCACGGTCGACGTCGAGTTGAAACTTTTGTGTACGGCGGTAAACCAAAATGTCACCGTACCAAGGGTCGTTTAACAAGATGATGAACAAATGGTCGTTAGTTAGATCAATATTGACTAATGGTGATGGCGATGTGGATGGTAGGTCTGTAATGAGTTGAGAAAGTGCTAAGGCTTTGGTGCTCTTAGGGGTTGTGAAAGCCAGGTCATACTCTTGTAAGATAATAACCCATTTAGCAACGCGGCCCTACAGAAGGCGACGGTTCAAGAGGTAGACCATGGGGTTGGAGTCCGCGACAACTTTAGTGTGGCTCATGAGGATGTAATGTCGCAACTTCTGTACTGAAAAGACGACGATGAGGGCCAGTTTCTCTTTGTATGGGTACCGTAGCGGTGGGCCAGACAAGTTTTGGCTCACATAATAAATGACGTGCTCTTGACGAGTAGGGTCTTCTTGAACGAGAACTCCAGAGATGGCATAATCGGATGCTGAAACGTAAAGAATGAAATCTGTAGAGAAATCCGCAGGGGAGATCAAAGGGGCATTGGTGAGAGCTTTCTCCAGGTCATTGAAAGCTACTTGCGCTTGGTCGTACCACACTAAATGGATGTCGGTACGAAGCAAACAAAGGAAACCATGAACCTTGTGGTATAATCAGGAACAAAATGGCGAAGGAAATTTGCTTTTCCCTGAAGGCTCTGTAATTGTTGAAGCGTACGAGGTGATGGGAGGTATAGGATAGCTTGGACCTTTAATGGATCGACTATGATACCTTTCTGTGAGATGATGAAACCTAATAACCGGCCTGCTAGAATGAAAAATACACACTTGAGTGGGTTCAAGCAGATTTGATATTTGAGAAAACATAAGAAGACTTACCGGTGTTGATGTATATGTAACTTCGGAATGTATTTCATCTATGTATTTCATATATACTTATTGTACCCTTATTAGAGATGTGTTATTCCTCTATAAGGAAGTGTCGTCATGTGGATTGACAAGTGTCGCAAGTGTGTGTACTTGCTGATGGGTTATTAGACCACCATGTGTGGGGTCAGCCCTGAAATATATATATTATAATGTGGATGTACCTAGCTAGACAAGTCGGCCCCATAAGGTCACTGGGAAAACAAGTTAGTATAAATAGAGATCAGGTGATCTTTATTTAGATCATTCGGAAAAGTATATCTCTCTCACTCAGAAAGTGGCGCACCAGTGAGGAGGAGGATCATCTGCTACTAGGAGACTATCTCAGTGTATTTTGGTTGTACTTTGGTTGAGCCATTGCTCCCTCTATCTCTGAGGAAGTTGTGGGGTTTTTCACCTTAGGGTTTTCCCCACGGAAACTCTCTGTCTCTTGTCTCTCATGCTTTTGATTCTTGTGATGCTTGTCATGCTTATTGTGATTGTTATGCATTGATATACTGTACATGTTATTCTCTCAGTGAAGATCCTAGAGTATTGTGAATTAATGCTCAAAATTTAACATGGTATCAGAGCTAACCTGAGAAGAAGACATTTTATAGTGACGAAAACTTGAGTTTCTTGTTTATTGGGTTTCTCTCCACGGATTTTGGAAAAGCAGTATAGTAGATTGACTCTACTCATCAAGGAGAATCTATCTATCCAATCAGAATTCAATTCTGATCATTTTTAGATTTGGCCCTAAAACTTAGGGTTTCCATAAAAATAGGAATTTCTAAAATCTGAAGACATGGCTGGAAGCTCCTTGCAAAAATCGAAGTTTAGAGCTTTGGATCAAGATTTTTGGCTGGGTAAATCTCTGGGAAACTCAAACCCTAATTCAGGGCTCTCCCAAGTGAACCCGGGAGGACAAAAAGGCAAATCTGAAGGGTAAAACTTTGCTGATCTCAAATTCTGAATGCACCAGGCTAATCAGCTCATCAAAGCGCATCTTTCTATCCTTTCAGAAAATTGAAATTCACATTTTGAATTTTTAGGGTTTTTTCGACAAACCCTAATCGAGGACCAGATCCAGTTTTCAACATTTCAAGTGGTAAGACCTAAATCTTTTCTATTTCCATTTGAAGTACTCTTTAAGATGTCTCACCACACCAAGCTTGAGGATAAGCTTGAAGGGGCTGATAACTTCCGAGCTTGGAAGTATAGGATTGGGTTAATCCTGGAAGAGAATGAGTTGGACTCATATATAAAAGAAGACATCCCTATCCCAGAGGATGAAGAGGCCAAGGTATTGCATAAGAAGAACTTGGTCAAGGCAAAGAGAATCATTGTTGATTCTATCAAAGACCATCTCATACCCCATGTGTCTTCTCTAAAGACACCCAAGGAGATGTTTGACTCTTTGACCAAGCTATTTGAAGGGAAGAACATAAATCGGAAGATGACTCTGCGGAATCAATTGAAAGGGGTCAAGATGTTGAATGGAGAAACCATTCAATCTTACTTCTCCAAGGTCTCTCAAATCAAGGAGCAACTTGAAGCTGTGGATGAAGTAGTGGACAATGGTGAAGTTGTTATGACCACTCTGAATGGCCTACCTAGGTCATGGGACTCCTTTATTCAAGGAATCTGTGCAAGAAAGAAATTGATCTCCTTCAGTAAACTGTGGGAGGAATGCTCTCAAGAATAAGCTAGACTTGTAGCTCGTGAGGAAAAGATGGTAGGTGAAGATCAATCTCTCACAGCCCACACCAAAAGAAGCAATCCCAAGAAGGAGCACTCTCGCTACAAGAGATCCTATCAAAAGAATAAGAAGGATCTAAGATGCTTCACATGCAATGAGAAGGGTCACTTTGCCTTAGATTGTCCCAAGAACAAAAAGGATAATAACAACTACTTCAACAAGAAGAAGAATAATAACAAAAGAAGATATCATCCTCATGCTTCCAAGGATGATGAACCCCCAAAGAAGAAGGCTAGGGCAGAAAGTGATGATAGTGATGATAACTCATCAAGTGAAGAAGAGTATGTCCTAATCTCTGCTCTCACAGATACAATCTCCCATGGTTATAATGATTGGTTAATTGACAGTGGGGCTTCCAAACACATGACTGGGTTTAAGGAATATTTTCTAAACCTATCTAAACATGAATCACCCTATAAGGTGAAACCTGGGGATGATTTTCAATACCCAATCAAAGGAAGTGGTGAAGCCTCCTAAAACCTAGATTCTGGAAAATCTTTGAAGATGAAAGAAGTCCTTTATGTACCTGGGCTCAAGAAGAACTTACTCTCCATATTTGCATTCGATGCAAAAGGTATGAGGGTTGCGTTTGTGGATGGCCAAGTCCTAATGTGGCCAAAGGGAAAGACCATAGATGATGCAGTGGTGATTGGAGAGCAAGAGGGAGGTTTGTACAAATTGAAGGGTCAACCTGAACTTACTATGGTGACATGAAGACAAAGATTCATCCATAGTCATGGATCACATGGAGGTATGTATGATTTGGTTTTGAAAAGGTTAAATTATGAGTTATGCAGGTCATTGAAGAGAACAAGAAAACATTGCTAGACATAACTAGCAAATATGGTGAACATGTATGTTTTCCTTATATCATAGGATCTCTTATATAAGTATGCATGGCATGATTGATGATGATTGTTCATAAAGACATAGGTTTGAATAATCATGGGTATATGCATATTATGAGTCTTACCTTAATTAATGATATGACTAACCAGAAGAGTCATAGGTTCTAGTAATCATAGGTTTAGACATGTTATGTTTCTTATGATATGACTAACCATAAGAGTCCTATATAGACCTTGAATGCTAAGGCTTATTATTTCTGTTTGAAATAATCATGATTATACATGCTTGAGATTATTGTGTTTTGTTAGTATATATTAATGAATGTATGATTTTGTATGAGACATCGATGATAACACAATGATGATACTAACAAGCATGCATAGGGATCGAGAATGAATATAAGTACAAGAACAGGTAATCCAGGAAGCAAAGATCAAGAGGGAGAACACTCCAGTGGCTTCTGCAAGGATGCAGATATTCAGAGGGAGTTGACCATCTTACATTCCACAACAAAAAGGTGTAGAAGAAGCTACTTCAACAGCTCCTGCAACGGAGCAAAGACTCAGAGGGAGTCCACCCAACAAACAAACAAAGATAAGTATTTTAATTACCACTTCTTACATATTTGTTTGTTTAAATAAAATTGTTCAATGATGTATATGCTCATGTTCCTAGACTTCGGATATGTATTGTGCATATTAGAATGATTGCATTAATGAACAGTATACTACTAATGTGCATGTGATGGGTAAGTGGCCTATGGAAATGTACAACATTCTAGTGCTACTTATCTAGAATGAAACCTCTTTGTTGACATCTTGGGAGTAGTGCAAACTCTTAACAATGTTCTGGTAGAGACTGGAAGGCATCTAGAAAGTTGTGGAACATGGATAAATGTTGTATTGAAGCATTGGCTAAGATAATTGCATGACTGTATGAAATATTTCTTTATGTGTAAGAATTTGTCTGAAAATTATGAGATGTTTCTAATCATGCAATTTAACTTGTTTTGTAGGAAAGATCGTATACCTTCACCTACAAAAGAAGGACTACAACATTTGTTCAAGCAACAAAATTATCTATTGAACATATTGAAGTTCCCAGGATACGGGAAGAATGCCATGATCCATCGATCATGAAGAACGATGTTTGGGATGTGGTCCCAAGAGCTGAAGGGAAGTATGTTGTTACTCCCAAGTGGATCTATAAGATCAAGCATGCTGCAAGTGGTAGCATAGAGACTTTTGCTCCTGTAGCCAGATACACTTTTGTACTTGCTCTGGCTGCAGTAATGAAATGGAAAATACACCAAATGGATGTCAAGACTGCTTTATTGAATGGTGTAGTTGAAGAGGAAGTATATGTGGAGCAGCCACTCGGTTTTGAAATACATGACAGGGAGTCATATGAACAAATCCTTGTATGGATTAAAGCAAGCTCCCATAACTTGGTATGGTAGGATGGACAGTTTCCTATCTAGTTTGGGCTTTACCAAGAGTAAAGCGGATTCCAACTTTTATTACAAGGTTGAGGAAGGGAATCCTATGATTCTACTCCTGTATGTGGATGACTTATTTGTAACAAGAGATGACAGATCGATTGCAGATACGAAGAGGAAGCTTGCTGCTGAGTTCGATATGAAAGATTTAGGAATGATGCATTATTTCCTAGGTATGGAGGTGTGGCAGAATGCAAGCGGGATCTTCCTTGGTCAAGGGAAGTACACAGTAGATATCCTGAAGAGATTCAGGATGATGGATTGCAAGGCCATGGCCACACCTATGGCATCGAATCTGAAGCTTCTATGTGATGCTTCATCTGAGCCGGTTGATGTCTCTATGTATCGTCAGATGATTGGGTCCTTAATGTACCTGACGAACACGAGACCAGATATTTGCTTTGCGGTGAACACATTGAGTCATTTCCTAACAGATCCGAGGAGTGTTCATCTGGTTGCTATAAAGCATGTTCTGAGGTACCTGAAGGGTACAGTGGATTATGGGCTCAAGTATGAAGCGAATCAAAAGTTTAA
Source organism: Larix kaempferi (assembly GCA_027924585.1). Classification (NCBI taxonomy): domain Eukaryota; kingdom Viridiplantae; phylum Streptophyta; class Pinopsida; order Pinales; family Pinaceae; genus Larix; species Larix kaempferi. Next base: position 5,697,090 of record BSBM01000556.1, read on the forward strand.
CCTGTAGGGTTATGTTGATTCAGATTGGGCTGGCAGTGCTGTAAATAGGAAGAGCACATCTGGGTGTTGCTTCAGTATGGGATCAGGTGTGATCTCTTGGTTTAGCAGGAAGCAGTCCTGCGTAGCACTGAGTATAGCTGAGGCAGAGTATGTTGCAGCATGTTCAGCTAGTTGTGAGGCAGTATGGCTATGGAAGCTACTATCTAAGTTATTTGATCTCCCGTTGGATGCTACTGGTATCTTCTGTGATAACCAAAGTTGTGTGAAGCTGTCCGAGAACCCAGTGTTCCATGACAGGTCGAAACACATAGAGATCAAATATCACTATATCAGGGATATGGTGCAGAGAGGAGCTGTGAAGCTCCTGTATGTTGCGACGGACGAGCAGATTGCAGATGTGCTGATGAAGCCACTAGCCAGGGTGAAGTTCGAGTACTTCAGAGAGAGGCTTGGTGTTCTTCGGATTGATGACACTTCGAGGAAGAAGTGATGGACACATTTGCTGAAGCCATTCCAAGCATGTTGGAAGGAGAGACCTTCACATGGCTGTGGATGTAAGCGCTGGATGATGAGCATCAGGATGATGTTCTGGTTTCTGCTCTGCATGATCAGTTGGATCATTTTTATATGTATGTACGCATCATGTTGGATGCTGGATATGATCAGTTGGATCATCTATATGTATGTACGCATCATGTTGGATGCTGGATATGATCAGTTGGATCATTTATATGTATGCATCATGTTGGATGCTGGATATGATCAGTTGGATCATTTATATGTATGTACGCATCATGTTGGATGCTGGATATGATCAGTAGGATCATTTGTATGTATTTTGTATATGCATCATGTTGGATGCTTGGACCATGTATCTGTATATGTATCAGGTGGATACATTGTATGATCAGGTGGATCATGTATGGTGATATGTATCATGTATTTGTATTTGTATCAAATGGATACACTGTATGATCAAGTAGATCATGTATGATTATATGTATCAAGTAGATACTTGGTATGCATCAGGTAGATGCATTGTATGATCAGGATGATCATGAATGACGAGCTTCAGGATGTTTCTCCAGATGACATGCAGCAGGATGTTGCAGTGATGATGATCAGGATGATGTATGGTGAGTATCAGGTTGATACTCTATGGCCGTGGATCAGGTTGTGCAGATGAGCATATAATTTGGCCCTGGCATATTTGCAGATAGTCTTTCGAGGTTTTTCCTATGGCATATAATTTGGCCCTGGGATATCTGGCAAATGCTCTTTCGAGTTTTTTCTCTAGGAGGACATATAATTTGGCCCTGGGAGATCTGCAGATAGTCTTTCGAGGTTTTTCCTATGGCATATAATCTGGCCCTGGGATATCTAGAAGATGCTCTTTCGAGGTTTTGTCCTATGGCATATAATTTGTCCCTTGGAGATCCTATAGGTAGAGCTGTGTGCTTGTAACAGCCTGGGATTCTCTTGCGAGGTTTTGCCATGACCACATTTAATATGTCCCTGAGAGATCCTATAGGTAGAGCTGTGTGCTCGTAACAGCCTGGGATGCTCTTGCGAGGTTTTTTGGTGAGGTCACATATAATATGGCCCTGGGAGATCCTATAGGTAGAGTCGTGTGCTCGTAACAGCCTGGGATGCTCTTTCGAGGTTTTGTGATGCACGTAATAAGTCCTGAGGATTCCACATTATGGCCAGTGACGACGAAGACCTGTAGATGGTGGGCCTACATCCAGTATGAAAAAGGACTGGCTCTGTAGAACTTCCTATGACGAGTAGAGTCAGAGATTTGTTGATATAGTAGCAACAGTGACGATGACGATGACGATGACGATGATCCCGAGAAGAAGACTTGTCTAGCAGATCTGTGTCGAGAAATACCTTCCTAGTTAAGAGGGAGTGTTGATGTATATGTAACTTCGGAATGTATTTCATATATATTTATTGTACTATTATTAGAGATGTGTTATTCCTCTATAAGGAAGTGTCGTCATGTGGATTAACAAGTGTCACAAGTGTGTGTACTTGCCGATGGGTTATTAGACCACCATGTGTGGGGTCGGCCCTGAAATATATATATTATAATGTGGATGTACCTAGCTAGACAAGTCAGCCCCATAAGGTCACTGGGCAAACAGGTTAGTATAAATAGAGATCAGGTGATCTCTATTTAGATAATTCGAAAAATTATATCTCTCTCACTCAAAAAGTGGCGCACTAGTGAGGAGGAGGATCATTTGCTACTAGGAGACTATCTCAGTGTATTTTGGTTGTAATTTGGTTGAGCCATTGCTCTCTCTATCTCTGAGGAAGTTGTGGGTTTTTTCACCTTAGGGTTTTCCCCACAAAAACTCTGTGTCTCTTGTCTCTCATGCTTTTGATTCTTGTGATGCTTGTCATGCTTATTGTGATTGTTATGCATTGATATACTGTACATGTTATTCTCTCAGTGAAGATCCTAGAGTATTGTGAATTAATGCTCAAAATTTAACAGCTGGAGGTCATTTAGATGATTGGACCGTTTTTTTGATTGGGCTATGAGGTCATCCAGGTAGACAAGGATAATGTTGACCATGTCATGGAAATAATATGTCATGGCCCACTGAAAAGTGGCTCCAGCGTTTTTAAGACCGAAGGGCATAACACAATAAGCAAAAGTGCCCCATGGGCTGGTGAAGGAAGTCTTGTACTAGTCTTCTTTGCGAATGTGAAGTTGGTTATATGCAAAGAAACCATCCATGAAAGATAGTATCTCATGCCCCGCACATGCATCAATAAGTTGGTCAATAAATGGTGTTGGAAAGTTGTCTTTGGGGCAAGCGAGGTTTAGGTCGCGGAAGTCAAAACAGACACGGATAGTGCCTTGCTTCCTGTTAACTGGTACTAGGTTAGAAACCCAGGTGGTGTAGGCTATGAGGTAAATGAACCCTATTGTTTGAAGTTTCTCAATTTCCGCTTTGACGGCAAGAAGCTTGGATGGGTGGATGGGGCATTGTTTTTGGCAGACAGGTGGTATGTTGGTCCAAGTGTCAATGTGGTGTTCGACAATAGTGGGATCAAGACCCGGCATCTCGGTGTAGGACCATGCAAATACGTCGTGAAACTATTGGAAGAGTTTCTTGTAATCTTGTACCTCATCCTCTGTACATGATGTGTCCAAGGAAATAAGTTCAGGTATTTCGAGCTTGGTAGAGATGTCAACTTTAATAGCGGGTGATATATTGGCCATATTGCCTTCCTCAAAGGCATCAGGGGCTGGAATGGCATCCTTAAACCAGTCGACCTTGGTGGGAAGGAAATATTTGGATTCAATGGAGAATTGATTTGTTGTGGAAGAGGTAGATGCTTCAGGGATGAAGTATGATCGATGGCGCATATCATCCCATGGGTAGTCTAGTGCAGTAAGTGCTTCAAGTATTTCCTCATCATTGCGGAAGCATTGTGTTGTCAAATCAGTTGACTGGGGTGCACTGGTGGACGAGACCATATAAATGTTAGGATATTTAGACACTTAGGAGTTAGTTAAGATCAACTTGTGTAATATATCCGTTAGGGATAGTGTGTTTCTTTAGTATGCATTAGTATGCATTTGTAAATACTTAATCCGACGGTCACGATATGTTTTCGACATAGAGTGATCCGACGGCTCAACTTCTCTTAGATCAAACCTAACCTTGATCCGTGGCTTAGCACCCGATTGGTCCATGATCTCTATTTAAAGAGCATGGAGGGTCATTGTTTATTTGATCGATTATGAGAAGCTCATTTGTAACTTTCTTTCTTTGCATAATAAATTGTCCCGTAGAAGCTATTTGGCCGGGGCCGTGGAGTGTTTCCCTCAAGAGGGTTTAAACCACGTCAAAACATCGGTGTGTTGATCTGTGATCTGTTTGTGTGAAGTGGTTGCTCTTGGTGTTCGGTCCTTTGGTAGTACCCTGTGTACCCAAACAATAAATAGTATTAATCTCTTCTGAGGAGGAAGATGTTGGTGGATATATTTCCTCAATGAGAGGAGGGGATATCTCTAGGTCGGCATTATTTAATTCATATAGAGCTGCTCTATAATCAGGGAGATCCAGGCAATGATGTGAGTAATGGCCGTAAATGCCGCATATCGCACAAGGGTGATTGGTACGCAGCGATTTATCGTGAGGCTGAGGGGGTAGTTCAAGTTTGACAACTGGTATATTAGCGTCGTAAACCAACATTTGCATGTGTTTGTGAAGTGTTGGTAGTTATGGACATTGATGGGTACCATGGCCTATATAGTCTCACAAAGAGCACTTGGGGGGAGCACGAATTGTTGGGGGATTCTTCGCCAGCTTTGGAGTCGATGGGGCGGAGCAGGTTTTGGGTCCAACAGTGTAGGTTTGTGGGCCTCTTCCCCCAGTGTAGCAGAGTTGAGGGGGAGCATTACTAGATGTTGATGCAGTGGCCCTTCTTGGAGGTGGTCGGTTTTGGATGTTCACTACACCAGGGGGTGGACGGTTAGAGGTATTGATGGGTTGCACTGGTTGTAAAATGAAATTCGGTGTCAGGGGAGGAGTTGGGGCAGGCAGTTACCACACAGGTAGTCCTAATGTTAACCCTGGAAGGTTGAGTATAGCCATTACTGGGGTGTTGATTACTCCTGAAGGAGGGAATAGAAATAGGATAGTGTGAATGGGTGTAGCTCCTACATGACTAGGCACTGAGGGTGGTTGTGGTAGTAAAGGGGGTTGTTGGTTAGGTGCCTGCGAGAGGGTGCACAAATCATATATTTCAGTTATCCGTAAAGGGGGTGGAATGGATTGGAATGTGGAATTCATGGGAGTATCTAAGTATATCCTGAGTCCGACTGTGGAGACGAACGACGTCGGTGCGCTCTTAATGGGTTGTTCAATCATGGGTAGAATGTTTTCAGGTGCAGCAGGGGAATTAGGATCATAGTATGTCAATTGATCGATTTTGACCACACGTCCCTCATGGGGAAACATCATGATATGGAAAATGGATGAAGCGACATCTTTCATGGCATACATGTAACTTCGTCCTAGTAAGAGGTTGTAATCAAGTTGGGCATTGATGAGATCTATGTCTATCTGGATTGTTTCACCACTTAATTGGATGGGCACGTTAGCCAAAAGGCCTTGTGGTTGAGATGAACGACCATTGTAAGCTCGTAATGTTGTCGTGGATGGTTGCAGTGTTGGAGATCCGAGATTTTGCCAGACAAATTTTGACATCACGCAAGTGGAGGCACCTTCATTGATGATGCATCGATGAATGACAAGGTTTCGAATGGACACAGAAACTTGAAATGCTAATGTCGAAGGCATACATGGTTCGGCTTGGTCCAAATCGAATGCCATCATTCGTGAATCGTTAGGGTCTATCGCACCAATGGCGAATAACAATAATTTCTTCTGTGCAGGGCAGTGTTTCAGGACTTCCAGGGTGGACATGGCAGCGGAGGACTGGGCTAAGTCTTCCACAATGTTATAATTTGAAGCAGCATGAGCGTTAGGGTTATTGTTTATCCGTCGTAGGGGGAAGCGAGGGGATTTAGGGCCCCCATCCAATGGCATAGTAGGTATCCATGATGGTTGATCAGCTGGAAGGGTGTTTGTGCCTGGATCAGTAGGCGTGGTTTCAAGGTTTGATCCGTATTGGTCTCGGTGTGTTTGGAGATTGATGTCATTTGATGACATCACTAATAGATGGTGAGCACCTAAATCTGTATGTTGATAATCAGTTGCAACATAGGTGATTTGTTGTTGTGGTGCCACGGATTGTTGTGGGGGATCCATTGGATGGGTGTTTACTACTCCTTGGTTGGGCAAAGTATTCTGCAATATCATGGGTTGTGTTTGAGGAGGTGGCACTGGCTGTGCCGCGTGCCCTTGGCGTTGGGCGTCATCAGTCCAGAGTTGGTGCGCTCACTCCAAGTGGGGGCATGAGTGAGTGTAGTGGCCATACACTCCACATATGGAACACAGATGGTTTGTTCTTAAATTAGGATTTTTATCCTGTTTCAGTGGACGAGCAAGGTTTTGGTTGGCGGGAGTAGCGTTATTATTATTCGGAGGATTAGGTGGCTAACCGCCTTGGTTTTGAGGTTGATTGTTCCCGCAGTTGGGTCCTCTTCCGCGGTTCTGTTGACCTCCTTGATTACGTTGGTTGTTTCGGTTCTGGGGTTGGTTTTGCTGTGCATATACTTTCCCTTGGGTAGTAAGGGCATTTTGAGGTCATGCAAGTGCTGGAGCAGGCTGTGGTGGGTAGTAAGCGGGAGGGTTTGGAGGTGGTCCAGGTGCTTGTTGTGGTTGTTGGTAAGTTTGAGCTATTGGAAGTGTTGCGAAAGAATGTGCTTCCTGCGGAGGGTAATAAGTAGATTGGGATTGTGAGTGAACAGGAGCATGAGTGGCCTGCTGGTGATAATACGCAGGGGGTGTGTAAGTTGATGGTGCATGCCTGTAACACTATGGTGGACATGAGGGTCCATGAGTGTGATTAGAGTGTGCCATGGGGGAATACGAGTTTGTGGCTCTGGATTGAGATGTGGCCCGAAAAAGGTCGGGGCCAGTATTATTAGTCATAATTGAAAAGGGTTGGTTGTGTGATACAACATGACCAATGATACCATCGGCGGCATGGGATGCCCCCGGCGCGTCATTCCGGGATGGATCGCCTCGGGGGGCATCAGGTAAAATTGTATATAGGTTTAAATCGAACTGTTGGGATTTTAAAATTGCTTCTTCTTCCGATTGGGGTCGTTCAGAAGCCACATATTTGGCTATGGCTAGGAGGAGATATTTTAGGAACCAATCCAAGAAAATACGATCATCTAGCTTGATCTTGCATAGACTATGGTGTTTACGCCACTGATGGATATGATTTGTGATACGGGTAGCCATGTTCTATCTACAAGACAGTAGAATTTATACTCCTGCATCATAGGGTACGGGTAGTTGAAAGAACTGTAGGAAGGTCAAGGCAAGGGATGTAAATGTAGGGTGTGTCCCATGAGGTTTCTCGATATACCATTTGGTTGTCGAGCCAATGAAAGTTCTTCGCAACAGTCGTAGGCAAATAGAGTCATTAACTATGCAATTGGAGGAACACCATAGATGAAAAGACATAATGTGATTTTGTGGGTCCTCACCAGCCTTCCCCTCAAACTTAGGGATGTCGGATGGGAGTTTAGTGGGCATGTGAGGCCAAGTGGGATCATGTCTAATGGGATTGTTTGTTAATCTTTCCAAGTCCGGTAGGTTAAGACTAGCCATAAATGGAAAAATAGCATAGGAGTTTGACATGGTCAGTGGGGCATATGTGCTATTGGTAGCATTATTGATTAGGGCACTGCCTCTAAAGGGGATATTAGCCGTGACGGGGATATGACCCCCAAATAAAGGTGTGGAATTGGTATGGGAGGGTCCTGCACCTCCAAGTGTAACATGGGTTAGAGATGGGTTGGGATTAGGTATGGTAACTATTGGGTTTGGTATAGTATCAGGGATGGTAGTTGTAGGTCCCGTCGAGGGCATGCCTAGGGTATGTACCATGGAGGGCATACCCAAAGTAGGTGTGGGTGCCATTGAGGGAATACCCAGAGTAGTTATTGTAGTTTTGGCTACCGTGGTGGCCATTGTGGTGGTGGGGGTGGTTGATGTTCCACCAGCAGTCCCATAAAGAAGGGGTTAGAAGTCATACCATCCATGGAGCTAGTTGGTGTTGTGTATGTAGGGTTTTCGGATTCTGCCTCAGAGTTAGATGTGAAATGAGGGGCATCAAAATCGAATGACGAGGCTCTATGCTGATGACATGTGGAGTCAAGTGACAATGCTCTTCGTCTGTGACAAGTGGTGTCAAGTGAACCATACTACGGGGGTTCACAAGTGCCGAGAACGTCTCGGGGACTCAATGGTGACAGTCAGCTAGTAAAACTAATGGGTGGTGGTGAGTGGAAAGCTCAAAAACCCTAATGCAACCGTGTGTGCAGGAGGGGAGGGAAAAAACAATGGCACTCGGGCCAACAACCAAACTCAAAACACTTACGGTAACAGTTGTGCTACGGCAAGTGGAGTAAAAAAGGGTGGTCAAAATACCAACAAGAAAATGGCTCATAAAAAATAAAAATGGTGTACTCACTAACCAAGGGGAGGTAATAGAGCATGCAAACACCTAACTAAAAAGGTATTATGATTCAACAAGACGTATCCTCTACAAGGTGATGAAATCCAAGTCAGAAAATACGAAACGTAGAACCAAAGGCTAATGATATCCCCCTACTGGAAGGGACACCGGGTAGACAATCCTAGAAGAAAGGCCACTAAGATACCCCGTTCATGACACATCCAGAAAGGTGAATCTGCAACTCTTGTTCTATCGTTGATGTACTCCCATACAGGTAGTACACCGAGAACAACGAGTAGGTATCCTTCAGTGACTGAATGGATTGCGGTAGTCTACTCAGGCCTCCGAAACCAGCCTTGCTACTTCGACCCTCCTAAGGGAGAGGCCTTTCCGACAAGTTGGTGTATAACCGTGCCAATAAGTACTAAGGGATTTTGGTACCCTAATTGTCAACCACTATGTCTCATATGAAAGTGAGTGAGGGGTGTTATTTGGATACCTATCCCCTCAATCTTACCTAACTACAATGTTCTTTTGATGTTCCCCAAGTGGGGTTAGAAAATTGGTTAAGTTAAGTAAAAAAAATTATGGCTCACTTTGATTAATGGTGACAGAGTGTGTGTAAGTGTGGTTATGTACCAAAAATAAAGTACCTCGCTTGGGAGAATATTTATCAAATTAAAATGCTAATTTCAACTTGGAAATATAAAACTTTTAACTATAAATGCTTAACAATTTTATTTTTTCAATAAACTAAAAAAATTTCAAAATGATGTAGTAAAGCAGATAACAGAAAAGGAAAATGAATCTCTACGGCTACAAGTAAAACAGTAGGTTGTCAAAGTACAAGTGAAAAGGCTGGAAAATATGGGCCGAAATGGGTGACGAAAACTCAGACGGCAAATCACAGGGTTGGGCTCAAAATCGTGGCTGTCTGAGGCAAAACTCGCGATCTGGATCGCTGCGATCTGGGCAAAACTCGCGATCTACATCGTAGCTGGGGAGATGTAAGTCGTGATATAGAATCGCGGCTGTGGGTCTGAAACCTACTATCTGGATCGCGGATAATAGGGAAAAACCCACGATTTAGTGGAAAAAATGGGTTTTTGAAATCACGGCTTTCGACGAAAAAGCCGCGATGTGGATCGCGGTTGTGGGTTTAGAAACCTACAATTTTCGTGACGGACAAAGTCATCGAAAACAAAAGCCGAAAATTAAAATTTTGGATTATGTGGGCTACAGAAATGGCCAAGAGCTAGGGCAGCAAGATATGGGCTTAGTAGTAGGCCAGATCTACAACAATAAAACTAAATAACAACAAAAATAAGAAGAAATCTAGATCTAAAGAAATATTCAAAGATTCGAAGTAAAGCGAAGTCGCCAAAAATTGTTGCTTGGATTTTCACCCAAGCATGTGCAAATGTGCACCTACTAACTTCGTAGTAGCAGTCTCGACTAAAGCAATAAAAACTAATGTAAAAAACAAATATTAATCTAACATTTGCAAAAAGCAAATCTACAGTAAACAATAAAAACTCGAATGATCCATGTAAAACAAATTTTTATTTATGAAAAAATAGCTTTACAAATAATAGATTACCTCAAAGGGTGAGGTTGGTTGAGCTTGAGCAGCTGCAAGGGTGAGGTACTCTAGTGCTCCAATGATCTTTCTCTTCTCCAAATGCAAGTGGGAGGATTGGCCAAAAAGGGAACTTCAAAGATGGATCTAAGCTCAAATGATGGCTAAAGATCTCAGGGAAGAAATTGGCAGCATAAGGATAGGATGAATGTGGATGAATAGTGAGGAGCCTCTATCACCTTTTTATAGCTTTTTGGTGATGGAGAATACAACTATGGTTTAAGGAAACCAATGGTATTGGTAAAAAATGGTTTAGGTTTTCTTTTCCTCTTTTTCCCTCTTTTTCCTTTTTTGAATATATTTTTGAATTTTATTCCCTTTTAACTGATTTTTGGGAATTTTGGACCCCTTTGAGGGTTTTTTGTATTTTTTGAGGAAAATTAAATATTTTGAGGAGAAAAAGGTGGATTTTGGTCTTTTTGGTGACCTTTTGAAGGTTTTAGAGGCTAAAATGGTAGGAAAAGTGGACAAATGGGTCATGTCAATAGGGAAATGAGCTAGTGAGCATTTTTTGGGTGTCAACATGGACTTAGATCAGGAGCTGCTGGATACTTGTTACGATGCTCCACAGTAGTGGAGATATATCTTGAGGCATGTTTCCATATTGGCATAGGAGAGGAGGGCTCGTGACCAGTTGGATGATACTGGGTTTGATGACGAGGATCCAAAGGAGCTGGAGGAGGAGCGGGGGGAGGATGAGTCGGCAACAGAGGCAACAACGGCAGGTGGGGATGAGGACACAGATCAAGGGGAGGAATCTAATTAGACAATTCATGGGATACCCCCAATGTTGATGAGCATATGGAGATGTTTGTTTGTATATATGGCTGATGTCATATGGGGAGGATGTTGTTGGCGCTCCTCGATGTATGTTTTGTATAGTTGGGTGTTGAGGGCACTCATGACTTTTTATGACGATATGGTATATATACATGCACATGGATGCATTTTTTGATGATAGAGTCTCATATGCACATGGATGCACATTTTGGTGTTGTTTGTATTTTTTTACACGGGGATGCAATTGTTATGTTTTTTATATGCACGTGGATGCATTTTTTATGGTGATGATATGCACGTGGATGTCGTATTATGATGGATTTTTTTGTTGTTTCTATGGTTTTTATATGTCTATATGATGTTATGATGATGTATGGTTAATGTCCTACATGATTTGGTTGATGTGCCAGTCTAGAATGTTGTTAGCCATTTGATCTGCCACACTGTTTTGATTTCTTGGGACATGAGTGAATGTAATGGATTCAAATTGTCTGATCATTTGTTTAGTGCGCAGGAACTTTCTAAAGAGGCAAGGATCGCGTACCTGGTAACAATTGTTGAGTTGGGAGAAAAGAAGCTGGGAGTCTAGGAACACACGAAGGTGACTTATACCCATCTAGAGGGCAGCAGTCAAGAGACCAGTCACAACATCATACTCATCCTGGTTGTTAGTAGCAGCACCTATGCACACTCCATCGAGGTGAATCAACTCATGTGAGGGGGAGTAGAGTACCCAAGTTGCGGAGACAAGATTTGGAGACCAGTGAATTGCACCGTCGGCGAAGCCAACATAGTAAAGTGGAACAGGATCCATCTGTGGTCATGCATGGAAGAAAAATGTAAGGTCCTAGATGCAAAAGGTAAGGAAAAAACAGAAAGAAATCATATTGTACAACATGGACTAATGGATCCAAAAAGTGCTAAGGGTAAAATAATTTGAGATACAACCCATTACGGGGGTTGCGTGGGGGATTTCCTTCTGAATCGGTTAGAATGTATGCCCCTGTGTCCAAGGCAGGTATGTACAATGTATGGGCGTTGACACATGGATTCGAACTTCCCTTTACTCGTTTTATCATGGGCCTGATCGTAAACAAGTACAAGGTCTCCTTCACAGAAAGCACGTCGGTGAACGTGCTTATCATAACCAGATTTGGAGTGGCTCTTTACAGCCTCAATGGTTTGAAGGGCTGCGCAGCGGTCTTCATCAGCTTGCTCCAACATAATTAAGCGTTGTTCAAGCAGAGAGGTGTCCGAGAGGAGTTCGATAGCGATGTGCAATGCTGGGATCTAACATTCGATGGGGAGTACAGATTCTAAATCGTGAACTAAATGAAAAGGGGTAAAACCCGCGGTTGTCTTAGTGGATGTACAGTAAGCCCACAATGCGGTAAATAGCATATGATGCCAATTGGACTTATGTCTATCAACAGTGTGTTGAAGGATTGTTTTCAAGATTTTGTTAATGGCCTCGACTTGGTCGTTCCTTTGGGGTAGTAGGCGGAAACATATTGATGTTTGAATTTGAGGAGAGTCGACAACTCTCGCTAGATGGCATCTTCGAAATGTGAACCATGGTTGGAGACAAGTTGCTTAGGGACTCCAAAATGAGTGATGACATGGTTAAAAAGAAGCGGGTTGTAGTACAGCTTTGCAATTGAAGGTAGGCATGGCTTCGGCCCATTTGGTGAAGTAGTCGACAGCCACAATGATGTACTTATGGCCACTTGCGGAGGGAGGATTACATTCCATGAAGTCAATGGCCCATTTGCAAAAAGGACCAATGGTGACGACTGGATGAAGGGGGGCGGGTGGTGTCCTAGCCTTGGGGGAAAAGAGATAGCAGTTGCGGCAATGTTTGACTACTGTGATGCAATCAGTAAATAGTGTGGGCCAAAAGTACCCGACGTGGATCACCTTTTGGGCAGTGTCCATTCTAGAGAAATGGCCACCGCAGGCTCCGCTATGACAGTCGTTGAGAACTTTTTCTGCTTCATATCGTGTGAGGAAACGTCATAAGATGGTATCGACACCGCATCGATATAGGAAATATCCTAGGAGAAGATAACGGGAGGCATGGTGATGGATGCAACGGCGTCCATCGCGATCAATATTGGGTCGAAACTTTTGCGTGCGGAGGTAGACCAAGATATCACCGTACCAGGGGTCGTCTGACGAGATGATAAACAAATGGTCGTCATGTAAAATAGTAGTGATCGAGGGTGACGGTTATAGGGATGGTAAATCCGTCATGATTTGGGAAAGTGCAGGGGCTTTAGTACTCTTAGGGGTTGTGAAGGTCAGGTCGTACTCTTGTAGGATAATGACCCATTTAGCGACGCGGCCTTGAAGAACGCGATGGTTCAAGAGATAGACCATGGGGTTGGAGTCTGCGATAATTGTAGTGTGACTCATAAGGATGTAGTGTCACAGCTTTTGTATGGAAAAGACGATGGTGAGGGCCAGTTTCTCCTCATATGGGTAACGTAGTGGTGGGCCTGATAAGGTCTGGCTCACATAATAAATGACATGCTCTTGACGAGCAGAATATTCTTGAACAAGAACCCCCGAAATGGCATAATCGGATGCTGAAACATAAAGGATGAAGTCCTTTGAGAAATCCGGAGGGGATATAAATGTGGCATGTGTGAGAGATTTTTGAAGGTCCTCGAAAGCACCTTGCACTTGGTCATCCCAAACAAAAGGGATGTGAGTACGGAGTAAATGAAGGAAACCATGAACTGTCCTGGCGTAATTGTTTGATGAACAATCTAACAAGAGCAGACTCGAGGCATGATCTCCATAGCTCAACGCGAGTCTAGAACAAATAGGACAGAATATAAATCACTCCCTAGATCTAATTAAGGATCGAGGAACTAGATATGTTTACCTTATAGATCGTTAATCCTTTTCTCCTTGAATGCTGCTCCAAGCTTGACAATCTTCAGATTCGAGCTGCAAAACCTGTCAAGACAACAAGACAACAAAACAAGTAAAACACATCTATACAATAACAGATCTAAGTGAGCAGTCAAGCAGGAGAACTACACAATATATCATTAACACAATGAGAATTTGGTGGAAAGAACTTATATTACTGTATTGAAAGGGAAGTACATAGGATAGAAAGATTACAACCATTGACTTGACGTAGCAATCCTCATCCGATCGAATCAATGCCAAAGCCTCCCAAGAAAGTGTGAGTCTCCCAATAGATTAATAGAGATCTCTCCTAGGGTGATTTCACCAGCATGTAGACACTATAGACTTCCTCCCTTTGGAATGGGAGTGAGCTTCATTTATATAGGACTAAGTGGATAGGGTAGGTTGAGATATGGTAGGAGAGAGATAAGGGATCCTTCCAAGAGGTCAGGAACCAAATGCTAGCTCTCCCAAATGGTCATGGATAGGGATCCATGTCATCTAGCTTCGAGAATGGGCTTGAAGAAGCTATTTTTGTCCATTAACTGACATCGTCGCAGGTGCAAGAGGCCAACCTACGACATCGCAGGTTGCATGAGGACAACCTACAATGACCTCTCAAAACCTGGTATGAATGGGTTTGTATCTCTTCCAAGTTAATAACTTAGTCAAGGAAACTTTAGGGATGATTACACTGAGTCTCAGATGGTAAGATTGTAGGTGTAACAGAAAGTCCCCCAAAGCATGAAATTGTTTGAAATTAGACAGGTGAAATGCTTTGACAGAAGGAATGGCAATGGTTCGTCGATATGAAGGACGCTGCTGCAGTACAACTAACTCTGAGTACACAATCTCATATGACATACAACATGGTTGCCGACCAATACATTGCAGATCCATGATAGTAATGACTGACTGAACACAATCATGGATACTATACACAAGCGTAGATCCATGATGAGATGATAACACAGCCACGACCAATACAAATGTGGATCTATGTGATATGACTCAAAACAAACTCCATCGCAACCTGGGTAAAACATGACTCCCCAGGGTCTTCAAGCCGAACCCGCAATGATACGAATCTATCCATGTGATTACAAAAGTCTTGACGTCGAACATGGTAGAAACCACATGATTACCGGTCATTAATGTATACCGTTAACAAGCGCGAGGGAAATCACCATTGATGTCAATGATTCCCAAGGTATCATAGTACATATCATCAAGCGTGAATAAATGAGTTGAAGTCGAACGCAAGATGAAATCTTCCAATCAAGAGTCAATGATGTAAACTCATGTTGAAAGCAAGGTAACCTGCCATTGAGGCATGCAGGGACAAGGTACTTGGTTTGTTTCTAGATTCAATCATCGGATGATGTGTTGAAGTCGAAAAGGATGAATCCGTCGAAGGAGGGCCATGATGAACCCTTCCTCATCAACACAAAACATGACAAAAGATGTGTAGAGTGGATCAGATGGTACAGTAACATGCAAGACTGACTCAGAGTAAACTGACATGGTAGAAGGCGTACTGACTGCAGATAACGAATGGTGAGAGTAATCTTGAACATGGGCATGGCATGACTTGGCAGTATTGACATGACAAGTACGACACTAACTTATTAATGCAACTGATGATGGAAGCGTTCTTTGAATGACTCAAAGGAGTGACAAGACTCGGGAAGTAGGTGAAACTCGAGGACAAACGGATGATCCAAGTGTAGTATGCAAATGAAAATGAGTGCCATGTTCAAGAACGACTAGATACTTCCACAGATAAAGGGTGTAACATAAAATCTTTCCTTTTTCCCCATCATGAATGATGAGTGCCTCATGTGTTTTTTACAAGCTTGATGAGGGTAACCAGATGCTCGGTATAGCTCATCTAATAGATGAGTCCAATCCCAAATGTTTTCCAAACCTGGGATAGCAGGGGTTCATCCCATGACGGGCCTTTCAATGTTGAGTTTTAACGAGTTCATAGAAGGTAAAACTCAGTCATCATTTCATGTTTAGAGAATCTGAAAAGAACTAAAGAAGACTCCAACGGTCCTTTTTTGTAAAGTTAGCCTCATCGCTCGAAAAAGGGTAAAACAATGAGGGAGAGGACTATTCCAGCCATGATTGGCTAGAGTATACCTTTTTCGTAAATAGTGCCCCCTAGTCCGAAAAAGGGGTAAACTATCACTAAGAAGACGATCATTCAAATTCTTTTACAAGCATGGACGCATCAAGTTCGCTTGGTGATATTTTCTTATTCAGGGAGTCTAAAAAGAGCTTAAAAAGGACTCCATGAACAACTTTGTCATGGTTTATAACCGAGTACAACAAAGGAAAAAGTAAACTCGACACAGTTCCTTTTCGGTAAATAGTCTAGCGAGGCCGGATAAAGTGATAAACCTATACTCGTTAGACACACCTTTTTACTCAAATTTTTAACGAGCATGATAATGGTATCAAAAGCACTCAGAATGTTTTTCATATTTGAACCAAAGCACGAAAAAGTAAAAACTAATCCCAAACCACTTTTCATGTTTTAACCAGAGCACGAAAAAAGTGAAAAGTAAGCTCAACATCATCTTATTGTTTTTAATGAGCTTGAAGATATGTTGGAAGAATTCTCATGATGTCTGCTTCATTTTTTAATGAGCTTGTAACAGAAAATGAACTATGCTCGGGATAATGCCCATTGGCAGGTTTCTTCCCAACATGATGGCTAGAGGTTGGAAAGTTTTGCCCCCAGCATAAGAAACTGACAGCTTACTTCTAGTATGATTTCTAGAGGTATTTTTTCATGGTTTAATGAGCTTGAAAACCAAAAAGGAAAGTATGCTCAAAAATATTCCCATTGGTGGAATCTTCCCCCAACATGGTATCCATAGGTTGGTACATGCCCCCCAGCATGATTTCTAGGAGTAAGTGACTTAGCTCCAACATGATGTGGAGTCATTTTTTTAATGAGCTTGAAGCCAAAGGTAAACTCTGCTCAAACTACTGGTTTCATTTTTTAGCGAGCTTGAAGCCAAAGGTAAACTCTGCTCAAACTATTGGTACCTATCCAGAGGTTGGCAGTGTGCCTCCCAGTGTGATGTACAGAGGCTGGAGATACACCCCTCATGCTTAAGGGGAAGAAACCACTAAAATGTGCGGAACGTTCAGGGAAGTTTGTTGAATGGCAGTCATGCAATGATTGGGTGTCACGAAGGAAAGTTGATCAATGGTCATAATCCTCCCATCATAGGGAAAATACATCACTCAAAAGAGTGTGGACACTTCGGCTTTCATAGCATAGACATAATCACGTCCAAGGAGTAGATTGAAATCTAAAGGACCTTGGACAACCATGACATCAACATAAACAATTTTACCTCCCAACATGACAGGTAACTACAGGAGGATCCCTAAAGGTCCAGTAGGCCTTCTATTAAAAGCCAAAATCTGTCTGGTAACCGGCACAAGCTGAGGAGACCCTATAGCTTGCCAAGCATTTGAGGATAAAATACTAACAGAAGCTCCCTCGTCAACTATAATGCGAAAGATTTCTTTATCGGCAACACCTACAGATATCTGGAAAGGAACATCTGAGGGGAAATGAGATTTTGCTAGACTATTCCAATCAAATGAAATAACCTCAGTACTTGTAGGGGGTCCTGTGGAGACGGACTCTTGCCCCCCATGATCGGAACTGACTAGAAAAACATCATTGGTTATCAATCCACTCTCATCGAGGAGAGTAGGATGAGATGAATACTGTTTCAAGGTGACAGTTGCAATCTGAACGCTCTCTGATAGGAGAGCGGGATCGAGTGAAGTTGACATTGACTCGATCACTTCACTCTCGAAAGGAAGAGTGGGATCAATTACAGATGAAACTGAATTGATCACTTGGTCAAACAGCAGGGGGTTGAGGGACAACTTACTATCACTTGTTGGAAGCACCTATTGAGGACTGGTAATATCTTCCAACCACCGTGAAGCTTCATCCATGCTTGGACAAAGGAAAGTACGGTGCATACCCTTGCATATCAAATAGGGATATGGGACTTTACCCTTCCGACCCTTCACCAACGGGTCACCAGTCGAGGGAGTGTCATCAACATGATGGTCAGAGGTTGACGATACAAGTGATTTGGGGTTTTTAGACCACACTTCTGACACATGGGAAAGACCGGGACAATCCTTAAGAAGGTGATCACCCTTGCAAATTTTGCAAGGGAACTTGGGCTTATGAGGTGTTCTCATAGAATGAGTGCCATCAGAGGCAAATGGTTGACACTTGGTCCCTTTCTTGTCCTTCTTCTTCTTTATCTTCCCTTTCTTCTTCTTCTCACCCACCTTCTTACTAACATCCAAGTTTTCATTAGGATAAGAGGAAGAGATGGAAGCCGATTCAACTTTCGACGAAGAAGGAGGAGGGTCACCATGAGATTGATGCTCATGTGGTGAAGGACCTAGGTTTGACACGATTGGTGCACTTGGTGTAACTGGATTGGAGAATAACCATACTGGTAATCCTATCGTCAATCCAGGAAGACTCAACATAGCCATAAAGGGAGGACCAACAGTTCCACAAGGGGGAATAACAAATGGCATACCCTAGAAAGGGGTCTCTTGGTTGGTAGTCCCGGAAGAATATTCCATATCTTAACTTCCTAAGAGTCTCTAAAGTACCACACAAATCAAACACTACTCAAGTCTAAAAGCCACAATTAAAATGTGTGAATAGGAGTGGTTAAGTAGTCAGGATCCTGGTAATCTCCCCGAGTGTTGTTCTCGGTGTATTGTGATGCCAAGACGGCCAAATGGTTAACTCAGTTGGTCACAGGAATCCTAGGAGTGTCTCCCGATATACGCTAGGTACGTGGGAGCTCAAATCCATAGTGATGTTGTCTAATGCACAACCGTACGGCACGAGACCTTCCTATATACTAACGAGTACGTGAAACACCTTTCTATATACACCAAGTACGTGAAACACCTTTCGATATACGCCAAGTACACGAAGTACTTAGTGGGTACGTGAAAGAGATTTGATATACCCGGTTGGTACGTGAAAGAGCTTCAATATACCGATAAGTACGTGGAAGACTACAATACCCCCGGAATATAGTGCGGGCAAACAACGACAACTTTCATGCTTAAAGACGCCGGAACACGTCTCTAACTTACACACAGTTACTAAATGATTTTAACCTAAGCTAGCGTTAATTTTATCTTGTACGGTTAGGTGGATGCATGAGGTGAGTACATAAATGTAAACATAATGCAATCCTTAACTACATGATAATGCGCATTTTCCTTTCCTTTTCAATGAAAACTACTTAAGGTAAGGAGAGATTTTTCTTTCTTTCAAACCAAAAGTACTTAAGTAGTAGCGAAAAGAAGAATTCCTTCCTAGAGTGCAATAATTCTAACTTTCTGCAATAATCAGCTAGAAAGTGTAAAGAAAATGAAAGATGCGACGAATCTTAACAATGTATAAGACAAAATAATGAAGCACTTTCAATTTTCAAATGCATGTATCAAAAATGGAACTTGATAACTAAACGCTTTTCATATCTATATACAGAAATTGAGAGAATATCTACAACACTCTAATCGTTCAGAAATTCCCAAAGAAAAATGACAAGCATCCAAACAACTCAAAGGCACTCAAGAAAGGCTCAAAATCTACCAAATGCAATAATTCTAATCAATTTCCTATCTTTTTACACTTCGAAAAAGACACATCTAAGCTACAGAAAGAAGGATTCCACAAACGTTTCCAATCAAATGCAAGACAAAGAAAAGCACTTAATAATCATGTCTAACTCAAATGTACACAAAACTGAAACAAGCCTTTTCTTCTTCCTATGAGTGTAAAGCCAAAAATGCCAAATGATCAAATTAAAGCAAGAAGAATACTTATGTTTTCCAATTTCATGAATATAGCAAAAGAGTGACAAAATCAAGCTTTTCTTTGACCTAAAGTGGAGACAAAGAATCAATATTTTCCAATAATCATTAGATAGCTTAGCATGTAAAGGAAACAAGATGCATAACCCAAGAAAAAGATGCTCAAAAAAACATGGATATCCCACACTCTTCAAGTCTTTAAAACAAGCCAATCACACCAAACCAAGAATGATCTCAAAACCTTAATATGGGTCAAAACGACTGTAGAATACACGATTCATAGCCCAAATGCAAGCAAAACACTAGTTTTTACTCAAGGGGCCAAACATGGATCCAAATCTCAAAAAGACCCAAAAACCAATACAAAACACTAGTTTTTACTCAAGGGGCCAAACATGGATCCAAATCTCAAATAGACCCAAAAACCAATACAAACAAAGGAAAATGACAAGTGTAAAAAGGGAGTTTGGGATTAGATCTAGTGCAAAGATCAGATCCAGTGAGGAGAGGAGGGATAACAAGGTCAAGTGGATGAAGGTGGGGGAACCAAAGTATCCACCACTACCAAACTGAAACTTGTTAAAATGGGACCCAAAACAAATCCTCACAAAATACCAAACACTTTCAACACACAAATCAAAAATGGGGTGTCTGACTGGATCTTGCAGCACAGAGGGAGTTTGCACACAAAACCAAAACTCAAATCAGAAATGGAGAAGGGATGTCTGTATGCCAGTTTTGACAGATCGGCGCAGGCTGCGTTTGCACACAGAGTGACTATCGCAGTTTACCAATGCGGGAAGTGCGACGATGTCGCAGTAGGCCAATGAAGGGGTTGCGACGATAGGCTAAAAGACAGAGAACATGGACCAAGAAATGCATAGTGTCGCTCTGGCTCTACTACCCAGGTGCGACAGGCAAGATCTAAGTTCAAAAATGAACCAATTCTCCAAGCAATGAGCAATGAAATGGTTTAAAAATGGTGAGTACAAACTCATGGGAGAACTACAAACTCTTCAAAGTGAAGATCTGATGGTGAAACTAGGCTTAGAAGGCAAATAAGATTATGGATGGCTTGAAAAAGCAATCAATTGAAAATGGTATTTAAATTGACAACTACAAACAATGTTTTCCCCAGTATGGTTGCCAGATTTGTTTGACGGACAATCTACCAAGAGCGGACTCGAGGCATGATCTCCCTAACTCAACACGAGTCTAGAACAAATAAGACAGAATATAAATCACTCCCCTAGATCTAATTAAGAATCAAGGAACTAGATACGTTTACCTTATAGATCGCTAATCCTTTTCTCCTTGAATGCTGCTCCAAGCTTGGCAATCTTCAGATTCGAGCTGCAAAACCTGTCAAGACAACAAGACAACAAAACAAGTAAAATGCATCTATACAATAATAGATCTAAGTAAGCAGTCAAGCAGGAGAACTACACAAGATATCATTAACACAATGAGATTTTGGTGGAAAGCACTTATATTACTATATTGAAAGGGAAGTACATAGGATAGAAAGATTACAACCATTGACTTGACGTAGCAACCCTCATCCGATCGAACCAATGCCAAAGCCTCCCAAGGAAGTGTGAGTCTCCCAATAGATGAATAGATATCTCTCCTAAGGTGATTTCACCAGCATGTAGACACTATAGACTTCCTCCCTTTAGAATGGGATTGAGCTTCATTTATATAGGACTAAGTGTATAGGCTAGGTTGAGATATGGTAGGAGAGAGATAAGGGATCCTTCCAAGAGGTTAGGAACCAAATGCCAACTCTCCCAAATGGTCAAGGATAGGGATCCATGTCATCTAGCTTCGAGAATGGGATCAAATAAGATATTTTTGTTCATTAATTGACATCATCGTAGGCTGCAAGAGGCCAACCTGCGACGTCGCAGGTTGCATGAGGACAACCTGCGACGACCTCTCAAAACCTAGTATGAATGGGTTTGTATGTCTTCCAGGTTAATAACTTAGTCAAGGAAACTTTAGGGATGATTACACTGAGTCTCATGATGGTAATATTTTAGGTGTAACAGTAATCGGGGACGAAACGGCGGAGAAAATTGGCTTTCCCCTGAAGGCTTTGTAACTGTTATAGTGTACGTGGTGATGGGAGGTCTAGAATGGCTTGGACTTTTAACGGATCTACAGCAATTCCTTTCTGGGAAATAATGAAACCCAATAACCGGCCTGCCGGAATGCAGAATACACACTTGAGTGGGTTCAAGCAGATTTTATACTTGCAACAACACATAAAGACTTGCCGGAGGTCATTCAGATGGTCGGACCATTTCTTGGATCGAGCTGTGAGGTCATCAAGGTAGACCAAGATGATATTAACCAAGTCGTGAAAACAATAGGTTATGGCCTGCTGGAAGGTGGCACCAGCATTTTTAAGACTGAAAGACATAACACGATAGGAAAAGGTGCCCCATGGGGTGGTGAAGGCAGTCTTGTACTAATCTTCTTTGTGAATCTGAATTTGATTGTACCCAGAGAAACCATCCATGAAGGATATCATCTCGTGCCCCACACATGCATTGATGAGTTGGTTGACAAATAGTGTGGAGAAGTTGTCTTTGGGACAAGCTTGGTTTAAGTCATGAAAATTGGTACAGACACGAATAATGCCTTCCTTCTTGTTGACTAGTACCGGGTTGGAAACCTAGGTGGTATAGGAGATGGGGTAAATGAACCCAATTGCACGAAGCTTTTCAATTTCAGCTTTGACAGTGGGAAGCTTAGAAGGGTGGATGGGGCATTGTTTTTGGTGAACAGGTGGCACATCTGGCCCAGTGTCAATGTGGTGCTCTACGATAGCAGGGTCAAGTACGGGAATCTCGGTGTAGGACCAGGAAAAGACGTCGTGAAACTCTTGGAAGAGCTTCTTATATGCTTGAACCTCATCCTCAGTGCATGATTCACCTAATGAAATGAGTTCGGGTACTCTGGGCGTGGTGGAAATATCAACTTGTATGGTGGGTGAAGTGTTGGCCATGTTTCCCTCCTCAAAGGCATCAGGAGCTGGGATGGGATATTTAAACCAGTTAAACTTGGGTGGAAGGAAATCTTTGGACTCGACAGAGAATTGGGTTGTCGTGGAGGTGGCAGACGCCTCGGGAATGAAATACGACTGATGGTGCATATCATCCGAGGGGTAGTCAGGTGTTGTAAGTGCTTCGAGGATTTATTCGTCACTATGGAAGCACTGAGTCATCAAATCGGTTGAATGGGGTGCACTGGTGGTGGAAATCATGTAGATGGTATTAATTTCTTCCAAGGAGGAAGATGTTGGGGGATGAATTTCCTCAATGGTAGGAGGGGATATCTCTAGATCGGAATGAGTTAGTTCGTAGAGAGACAATATGTATTCCGGGAGATCGGTGCAGTGATGCAAGTAATGGTCGTAAATACCACATATCGTGCAAGGGTGATTGGTACGCAGCAATTTATCGCAGGGCTTAGGGGTAGGGTCAAGTTTGACGGCCGGGATGTTGGGATCATCATCTAATGTTTGCATGTGTTCCTGGAGTGCTGGTAGTTGTGGAGATTGATGGGTAGCATGGCCCAAATCATCACACAAAGAGCATTTGAGGGGAGCACGAAATGGCAAAGGATTTTTTGCTAGCTTGGGTGTAGGTGGGGCGGTGTAAGTTTATGGGCCCTTGCCCCCAGTGTGTCGGGGTGGAGGTGGTGCACTACTCGATGTTGATGCGGTTTCTGCCCCTGGAGGTAGGTGGTTCGTCACAGGAATAGGTTGAACTGGTTGTAAAATGATTTTTGGTGTCGGGGAAGGAGTTAGGGCGGTTAGGTACCACACAGGTAGTCCTAACGTTAACCCATGAATATTTAGTGTAGCCATTACTAGGGTGTTGACTGCTCCCAAAGGAGGGAATAGGAATGGGATAGTGTGGATAGGTGTGGCTCCGACATGACTAGGCACTAACGGTGGTTGCGGCAGTAAAGGGGGTTGCGGGTTGGGAGATGTGTATTGTGTGAGAGGGTGCACAAATCAGATATCTCGGCTGACCACAAAGGGGGTGGAATGGATTGGAACGTGGCAGTCATGGATGTAGCCAAGTATATTCTAGGTCTAACTGTGGAAACCAACGATGTAGGTAGGTTGTGGACGGGTTGTTCAGCCATGGGGAGAACATTTTCTGGTGCGGCGGGGGCATTGGGATCGTAGTACGTAAGTTGGTCAATCTTGAACACACGTCCCTCATGGGGGAACATCATGATAGGGAAAATTGATGAAGCGACAGCCTTCATGGCATACATGTAACTACATCCACGTAAGAGGTTATAATCAAGCTGGGCATTGATGACCTCTATGTTGATCAGGATTGTTTTTCCCGCTAACTGGATTGGAACGTTGACCAAGAGGCCTTGTTGTTGAGCTGAGCGGCCATCGTAAGCTCGTAATGCGGTGGTGGATGGTTGTAAGGTAGGGGATCCGAGCTTCTGCTAGATGAATGTCGACATAACGCATGTGGAGGCACCCTCATCGATGATGCCTCGATGGATCACAAGATTCTGAATAGATACAGAAACTTGAAATGCTAATGTGGAAGGCATGCATTGTTCCGATTGGTCCAGGTCAAATTCCATCATTCGTGAGTCAGAAGGATCAATAGCTCCAATGGTGGATAACAGAGTCTTGCGTTGGGCAGGATAGTGCTTTAGAACCTCTAGGGCTGACATAGCAGTAGGAGATTGGGCTAAGTCATCCACAATGTTATAATTAGAAGCGGGACAAGCGTTAGGATTATTATTCATTCAACGCAGCGGGAAACGAGGGGCTTTTGGGCCCCCGTCTAATGGTGCGCTAGGTATGTGTGACGGTTGATCAGTGGGAAGAGCATTGGTGACTTTATTGACTGGAAGGGCTTCAGAGGTGGAGCCATATTGGTTTCGGCGTGTTTGGAGGTTGACGTCTATCGACGACATCATTAACAAGTGGTGAGTACCTGAGTCCATGGGTTGATGAGCAGGTGCAGCACAAGTAATTTGCTGTTGTGGTGCCATAGTTCCTTGGGGGGATCCAACGATTGAGTGTTCACCACTCCTTGCGTGGGTAAAGGATTCTGCTGTACCATGGGTTGTGTTTGAGGTGGAGGGGGGTTAGGTGGCATCGACGTTTCTACATGCCCCTGGCATTGGGCGTCATCGATCCAAAGTTGGCGCGCTCGCTCTAAATGGGGGCAAGTGTGTGTATAATGGCCATATACCCCGTATATGGAACATGGGTGTTTTGTTCGTAAATTGGGTTTCTTGCCTTGTTTCGATGGTCGATCAGGGTTTTAGTTGACAGGAGTAACATTGTTATTATTTGGGGGATTGGGCGGCTGGCCGCCTTGGTCCTGAGGTTGGTTGTTTCCGCGGTTGCGTCCGCGTCCGCAGTTTTGTTGGCCTTGTTGATTGCGTTGGTTATTCTGGTTTTGCTGCGGATTTTGTTGTGCATACACTTGCCCTTGGGGAGCAGGGGTATTCTGAGGTTGCGCAGGTGTTGGAGTAGGCTACGGTGGATAATAAACAGGAGTGGCTTGAGGTGGTCTAGGAGCTGCTGACTGTGGGTGTTGATAAGTCTAAGCGACTGGAGGTTGAGTTGCTGCAAGTGCTGCCTGTCGTGGGTAATAAACCAATGGGGCTTGAGAGTGAACAGAAGCATGTGCGGCTTGCTGATGGTAATATGTAGTAGGTGCAACTGGAGGGGTGTAGGCTGTAGGTGCATGACCGTAACATTGTGGTGGACATGACGGTCCATGGGTGTGGTGGGCGTGTGTCATGGGAGCATATGAATTAGTTGCCCCAGAATGGGATGTGGCCCGCAAAAGGTCGGGGCCAGTATTATTGTGTGTAACGGTAAAAGGTTGGTTGTGTGATGCAACATGTCCAATGATGCCATCGGCGGCATGGGATTCCCCCAGTGCGTCGGTCCGGGAGGAATCACCGCGGGGAGCGTCAGGTAAAATGGTATACAAGTAGCCAGACTGGGCGTAGATGAGATCAAACTGCTGGGATTTCAGAATGGCTTCTTCTTTAGACTGGGGTCGTTCAGATGCCACATCCTTGGTAATAACTGGAGGGAGAGATTTCAGAAACCATTCTAAGGAGATACGGTCATCTAACTTAATCTTTCATAAGCTTTGGCGTTTACGCCACTCATGAATGTGATCAGTGATGTGGGTCGTCGTGTTTTGTCTGCAAGACAGTAGGATCTATCCTCCCGCGTCGTAACGGACGGGTAACTGAAAGAACTGCAGAAAGTTCGAGGCGAGGGAGGTAAAAGTGGAGTGGGTCCCATGAGGTTGCTTGATGTACCACTTAGCTGCAGAGCCAGTGAGGGTCCGTTGTAAGAGGCATAGGCAGATGCAGTCGTCCACTATGGAGTTGGAGGAACACCATAAATGGAAAGACATGATCTGATTATGGGGATCCTCACCTGCCTTTCCCTCAAACTTAGGGATGTCCGATGGGAGTTTGGTAGGCATATGAGTCCAAGTGGGGTCATGTCGGATGGGGTCGTTGGTCAATCTGGCCAGGTCAGGAAGCTTGAGGCTAGCCATGAATGGAAAACTGGAAGAAGGATGTGACATGATTGCGGGGGCAAATGCGCTAGTAATAGCGCCTATGGTGGGGCCAGTGCCCCCAATGGGGAGAGCAGTGGTATAATTCATGATGGGGGTTGTGGGAACTCCATTCATAGGTGGGGGTACTATGTAGGAAGGGCCTGTGCCCCCAATTGTGCTGCTAGGAACCGTAGTGGTAACCAATCCACTAACCATAGGGTTAGACGCTGACGTGGCAGCAGGGTTAGTGGAAGATCCACCACCAACCATCCTAGCAAAGAAAGGGTTGGAAATCACGCAATCCATGGGGCTAGACGGAGCTGTGTATGTGGGGTTTTCTAATTCAGAATCAGATATGAAGTAGGGGGTGTCGGGATCTGGTGACGTGGCTCTCCACCGGTGACGAGTGGTGTCAAGTGAACCGTGCTACGGGGGTTCTCCCTGGAGGCACCGAGAATGTCTCAGGGACTCAATGGTGACATATGGATAGTAAAATGAGTGAGTTGTGGAGAGTGAAAAGCTCTAAAATACTAATGCAGCCGAGTGTGCAAAAGGAGAGCACAAAAAATACGGCACTCAGGCCAACAACAAGCTCAAAACACTCACTGTAACAGTTGTGCTACAGTAAGCGGAGCAACAAGAAAAAGTGGTCAGAATACCAACAAGCAAATGGATCCTAACAAAGAAAAAAAAAGGTGTACTTGCTAAACCAAGGGGAGGTAAGGGAGCATGCAAACACCTAACTAAAAGGTATGCTGGCTCGAACCAGACGTATCCTCTGCAAGGTGATGAAATCCAAGTTAGACAATAAGACCAATGCAGAAAGATTTGAAGGTCAGAGGACAAAGGCTCACAGGCAAGGATACTCTCAGGTATGGATGAATGAAGTTGATCAAAGAAGTGTTGGAAGTTCCAACAGCACAGTTAGGTGTTGGACATGCAACCATGTTGGTCACATTGCTGCATATTGTCATACTATGAGATGTTATGATTGTAATGGAGTTGGGCACAAAGCTCAAGACTGTTGGAATACATGGAAACAATCCATGAGAAGTTTCTCATACAACTCAACAAGGAAAGCCAATAAAGATGAAGGAACAAATGCTGAAAAGACAAATGTCAAGAAGCAAGTATGGGTGAAGAAAAACATTTTGTTAAATCTGAATGAGGTTGACCATAGCAGGATTGATGGCTTCCATATGGCAAGCCAAACTTGAATTCCTTTAATGAATTTAAGTACACCTTGAGTTCATTATTGGAGGATGAACCCAAATAGTAAATGATGGTTTCTCCAAGCAAGTAACAGGTCCAAGGATCGTGGCATGTTGATAGGGCGAGTATGGTTAACTAATGATGCAAAGCAGCATGGTGTGTTTTGAAGTTTTGTACTTGATATATGCTTACCTTTTATGAATTTACAAAATGATTGTTGATGCATTTAGTTGGAAAGAAACACTTGTTGGTTGTATGTGATTGTACGACCTATACTAAACAAGCACTCAAAAGAAAAGAAAACAAAGGAGGCAACAGAACCATGTGACGCAGTTTACTCAGTAAGTCGGGAAAATCCGAAGAAGAGTTGAAAGTGCAAATTGGTATCAAAGGAGCCAACCAGCAGCTTAAGGACAAATTGGCATTCAATATTAGAAACAATATTCTTCAAGCCCTATTGAAGACATAGAAGCATATCTACAATAAAGCTTGAGGATCTGAAATCAAGTGACTTAGCAGCATGAAGATCGAAGGACAAATTTAAAGGACTAAATTATTGAGTGTTTTGGTGACAAAGATATACCAAATTTGAAGGGAAAACATCATCTCGGCCTGCTACAAATGAATTGGAGAAATTCAAGTCAGACAGAGCTATGATGACAAGAAAATCCTTGCAGCAGCGTAGGACATGAGCTCAGGGGGAGCAATTTGGCATGTAAAACAGCAACAAAAACATGGTTAGCTAAGCCAAAGGGGGAGTATGTATACTTCTCAACAATTGGTATGAACAATTGAAGATGGCAAGTGAAAAGTTACAAGAATGATCTCCAAGAAACAAAACCGAGATCAATAAATGAAGAGGTTTACAGGAAGGGGGAACAGCTAGCAACACCTTTATGATAAGAAACAATGACATTCTACAAACAACTTGTGTTAGCAAAAACTCGGCATTATAGAATTATATAAGGGCTGAAATTTTATGGACATTTGGAGCAGATATATGAAGACCAAGAAGTCTAGATGTAAGAAAGAGCAAACATCTCAGGATGATCTCAGATGTACTCAAGGATAATAAAAAAATTGGGCATTGTGAAGCTATTGATGGCTTAAGGATTGGCCCTTTGTCATTAGTGTCAAATGGGGAGAAAAATTAAAGAAGAGGGTTTCCATCAATGACAAAGGGGGAGATTGATGATCAAGGTTGTCATTGATAACAACACATTAATGACAAAGGAGGATGGCAATCAAGATTGATAGGATTGATGAAGAAATGATAAGACTGATGACATGGGAAATTATAAGACTGATGACATGGCTTGAGGACATGGCTAGCATGAGGTTGATGACTTGATAAACCTTAATGAAAAAGGTCAAAGCAGTCATGACATAGCAAGCGTGGATAGGCATGAACAAGCATTAGAGGTCATATTGAAGACAACAATTTAATGACAAAGCACTAATGACATGGCAGAAGATTTGACAAAGACTGAGGACATGGAAAGCAAAGGATGTGATGATGTGGTCAAAGACATGGCAAAGGATTGATTAATGACAAGGTTGATGGCAAGCAAGACAAAGTAGGACAGATGGCAGGCATTTGAATGTCCCTATGGGCATATTCTGACAATTGCGGGCATGCACATGAGTGTTGTGGGAATTTGTATATGCCCTTGCGGGCATATTCTGGAGCGTATTAATGGAATAACTAGGAGCTCTTGCGGGCATCCTATAATCCCCCATGCGGACATATAAGAAGGAGCCTATGGGCATGTGAGAAGGACCCCTTGTGGGAATCCTTAGAAGCCCTTGCAGTCATTTCTACAAGCCCTTGCAAGCATTTTAGTAACATGTGCGGGCATATAATGAAAGCCCTTGCGGGCATTTTCTAAGGATATTAAAGGCAATCCAAAAATTCCTTGCGGGCATTTTCTAAGGATATTAAAGGCAATCCAAAAATCCCTTGCGAGCATAACAGAGGGCTAGCTGCGGGCATAATTTAAGGCCCATTTGCGGGCATCTCTTGGCATAGATAAGGGCAGCTATGGGCATAATCAAAGAGCCCTTGCGGGCATTCTGGAAGGAAGTTAAAGGACATGACCCCCCAAAAATAAATCTTATTGGATTTAATTATTTGATGTCAAAAATAAAATGACATGGCATGGTTATGAGTTTCTTTGTATTCTGGAAGGGCAACAAATGATGTGGCATAAAACAAATATGGTTATTTATCTCCTTGTTTATAGGATGGCCACCTTTAAATAAATTATTTTAATGATAAAATAAAAATAAAAAGAGATGTCGGCCTCCAGATATTGTGGAAAAGAAAAGTATAAAAGAGAGACAAGTCTTTATTTTTCGGTGTGGATTTGTAGAGGAGAATTCGGTGTGGATTTGTAGAGGAGAATTCGGTGTGGAGAAAAGATGTGAGCTCTGATTTTCGAGAGGAAGAGGTCTGTGATTTTTGGGGATGCGCAAAGGCAGCTATAGATGGAAGGTTGAGACAGCATTGAAGATTCTTCTCTCTTTTTATTCTCTCTCTGATTTCAGGTAGATTAAGGAGCAGCATACTCAATCCAGAATTAGCACAGTTATGCAACAACATAAATCTATATGTTTTAAATTGGGTTAATGATAGTGTCACTTACAACAGAATGCTAAAGTGGAATTGAGAATGGAAGATTAATGACAGATCGTGGATATGGTTGATCTGACTGGACAAGATGTGCATGAATATGTGATGACATAACAATAGACAGACAACTACAGTACATGACCTTGATGACAATGATATCTACAGGAAGGATTGAAGTGCATAGTATTTGATTTGACAAGAGTTGAGTTGATTTCCAGTGACAAGATGGTTGAGCAGCAGTTGGTTATGTTGTAACTGAGACAGTGGCAGAAGTGTGTTTAGCAGAAGTTGATTGAGATAAGTGAACTGAATTGTAAATGCAACCTAGTCTTGCATCTAAGGTTTGGATACCCCAATCCTTCTTAGTTGGATCTAAGAAAACCAGGATGGGCTCTGGAATAGGATTTGGTGCTCTTCTTATCAGTTGGTGTTGATTGTAATCGCGAATATTGTTGTCTTCCATGTACAATACATAAAACAAATTACCAAACAAATCTTGTGTTCTCTTGTGTTGTGCTACTTGTTATGGTTCAATGATTTAGTTGATAACATGCTTATGATTCATGATTGATTAGTTGATGGAAGATTATGAATTGATGATGTAAATGGTAGTATGATGTATTGATGAACATTGCTTGAATAATAGAAGTAGAGAAGAGATTTAAAATTTCCTTCACACCGATTCACCCCCCCCCCCTCCACTATCATCTTAATTAATATGAGATTTATATTTTAAAGAACTTAGAAGAAGTGATAATATAAAATACTCTATATATATTATTTCAAGTATATTTATTATTTCAAAATTACTCCACTATCATCTTAATTAATGTGAGATTTATATTTTAAAGAACTTAGAAGTAATGATAATATAAAATACTCTATATTTATTATTTCAAGTATATTTATCATATTTCGAGATGAAATTTTTAAAATCTTGACCAATGTGAGGTTTATATGAAGTTAGCTATTGTCAAATAAAATTATGACACATAAGCATCTTTGACTTCTATATGTCCTACTCAACCATAATGGTTGACCAATGTTATTTAAATTCTATTGGTTTCAGAAATCCAACTCATCCATGGCACATTTTTTTATAAGGCCCATTTTAGACCCCAAATTTCATCTAATGTTGAGTTGATCACATGAGTTGAGTTGATCGTACTCCTCGATGGATTGTGATCATACTCTTGAATCGGCTGAGTCGAGTTGATCACATGATTTGATTTGATAGTACTCCTTGAAGGATTGTATTGATCGTACTCCTCGATGGATTTAGTTGAGTTGATCATATGAGTTGAGTTGATTGTACTCCTCGATGGACTGAGTTGATTTGATCATACTCCTCAAGAGTTCTGTGTGGACTCCTAGTTCTATGTGGACTATGGTTCTGTGTGGACCAACATGAGTTCTATGTGGACTCCTAGTCCTGTGTAGACTATGGTTCTGTGTGGACTGTGGTTTTATGTGGACCAAGATGAGTTATATGTGGAATCCTTGTCCTGTGTGGATTGTGGTTTTGTATGGATCAAGATGAGTTATGTGTGAACTTCTTGTCCTGTGTGGACTGTATTGATCACACTTCTTGACGGACTGAGTTGTGTGGATGGACCGAGTTGTGTGGATGGACCTTTCTTAAGATGACAAGATGTACGAGAAAAGGCATGATGATCAGATGATGTTTGGATGCGTTCCAGCGTGGTGATACCTCCCTAGCTAAGAGGAAGTGTTGATGTTTGTATCTGCATGAGGTATCCTCACTAGCTAATCTAGCCCCACATGAAACACAGGGTAAAACTACCCCAAAACTAGGTAAAACTGCCCTAAGAAAGTTGGCCAAGTCACCCAAATAACAAGTCGGCCCAGGAAGAATTGATAAGTCGGGACCAATGAAAAAGTCATCCATAAAATCAGTGTAATTAAAGATGATGCCCTCCTCATTTGGACAAGCAAACAATTCACTCAGGACTACTACTCAAGTGCGCAAGAGGGAGAGAAGAAGACTGCAGGGTTGTAGAAGGCTAATTTTCGTGGCTCTTTCTTTTGTATCTTCTCTGTGTGAGATCTCTCTTGATGTAGATCACTCTTATATATGATGTACTTGTATTATGTACGGAATCTCTGAGTAAGAAAGGTTTGTTGGGTTTTTCCCGATTTTGGGTTTTCCCATGGTAAACTATTGTCTCTTGTGTTTCTGTGGATGGTTATTTTGTTGAATGAAATGAAAATTATATCGCTATATTATTAAAAAAATTAACAAATTATGTAGTGTTCAACCTAATGTTTGGTTTTAAATACTCGATGATAAAATATCCCAAACCAATTTGGCGTGTTTACACATAGAAAAAGTGAAATAATGAAATATGACAAATGAAAGTTACTTATGAAGAAAAACCAATATGAAAATGGATGAAATGACTCGTGCACCCTCTAGGAATGGGGATGTGGTGAAATTTGAGTGATATGAACTATTCATAGGTACAAAGTGGAAATATAACTAGCATAGATCCATCTTGAACTCGGATCTATTAAGCACTGAGAGGGATTCAATTTCTTGAGGTGCAATTTTTTTATCTTAATTTTTTACACATCATGAAAAAGTTTACTCCTCGAGAAATTGGATCCCTCTGGGTGCTTAATATATCTGGGTTTAAGATGGATCTATGTTGGTTTTAATTTTTATTTTTTTTCCAAGGAAAAAGTCGTAATTTTATTTCAATAATGAACAAAATTACATTCTGCACATGTAATAGAATCTCAGAGATCCCTACATTGTCAATATATACTGTCCATAATATTGTCCAAACAGTCCTCCTATCCGAGCACATATGACTGTCATAGATTTATATGACTGTCTATTGTCTCATACATATCAAAAAAATCTGACCAAACAGACCTCCTATCCTACAAATATCACAAAACTGTCTCAAAAAAAATGCCTATCAGCAGAAATAATTATGTCCATACAACTCTAGTATGTAATTACAAAAGCAGCCCCGTATTAATTTGTTGTTCTAACCATACGGTCCACATTGTCCCCAAAGAACGGCCTGTGAGTATATCTGTAGATACCTTCAGTGGAATGTATCGTGATCCTCCATGTGCCAAAAGGCATAGATTGATTTGTCGATTCTTTAGATAGCAGGTCAGCCATCCCATTTCGCTCCCTGTAGATATGTGTGAATGTAATACAGTTAAAATCCTGTTTTAACTGTAAAACCTCCTCCAATATAGGTGAGAGAACCATTACATTACATTGTGTAATCTCCTTGGCCCATTCAATAACAATCAGAGAATCGCCAAAAATCTGGAGAGTTAAACAACCTTGTTCAAGTGCGAAAAGCATCAATAACTTAAGTGACATCAGTTCAGCGTAGTTATTTGAACCACTCCCCAAACCAGCCATTATATGAAAATAATGGGTCTCCGATTTGTGAAGAACTCCACCACCGCCACACACCGATTGGTGGTTTATAGATGAGCCATCAAAGTAAGCCCACGGCATGGATTTATCAATTATTTCCAAGGTCACGGGTCTGATGCGAGTCGCTTTGATAGATGGCTTGTAATGTAGAATAACAGCCACAGCTTGTGCCACCACCTGCTCCAAAGGGACCCGACAATCCTGGAATATGTTCTTATTACGAGTGATCCATATGCCCCATGCGAGGATACAGGGGATAGCCCGATACTTTGAATGTTTATGATCTGTCCACCATAGTTGGAATGCGTCATGAAAGTCTACTCCCCACCAGCTCGCGTTGAGTTCCAAATGTTTGCAGATGTCGGCCCACACTGCTTGTGTAAATCGACAGTGTACAAAAAGATGTGAGTTTGTCTCGTCCGCTTCCTTACATAGAGGGCAGAACCCCGGACCCTGGATGAAACGCTTCTGTAGAATGTCCCAAGTCGGTGTCTTATTTTCCAAAATAGCCCAAGAGAGTAGTTTTGCTTTCCCCGGGCACTTTAGTGTCCACAGATGTTTCCACCACCACACCAAATCCCTGTTATGAATATTCACATTCAGCTGAATATAACCGTGTTTTGGGGTGTATCTACCAGATGGATGGTGTTCCCAGATAAGTTCATCAATCCGATTTGTTAGGCGAATATTTGTGTATCTTAAGTTCCGAATATAATCCTCCCAAGCTCCAAGCATGTCCTCTGGAATCTCAAGACGCTGTGCAGAGATCCACCCCTGTTGCCATAGAGTGGATGCGCCCGATTGTGCTATATCAGCCAGAAAGTGACAGCCTCTATCTGCCAGAAAATTCCGTAAAGCCACAGGTAGTACATGTCCACCTCTACAACCCACCCAAGGATCCAGTCCAATACGTGTGTATCTCCCATTACCAATTCTCCACACTAATCCAGACCCAATCAGATGAAAATGCTGCACCACGGCTTTCCAGACCAACGAGCAATTTGCCCGCGTCTTATTGCCCTGCCTAATCCATTCGATAAGAGTTAATGGAGCAATGTATTTATGGTATACCACTCTAGTCCAGAGACTCTGAGTTTGTATGATACGCCATGCCACCTTTGCCCCCAAGGCTTTAGCAAAAAGGAAAATATTCTTTAGGCCCCAGCCTCCCAGTGCTTTGGGGACTGCAATCATATCCCATCTGACCCACACCAAAGCACGATTATCACCCTTACTCTTCCAGAGAAAGGCAAAACACAGCCGCCGGATCTGCTCCAGGACTCCTTTGGGAATCCAAGCGAGTGACATCCAATACACTGGAATCGCTTCCAAAACTGATTTAACCAAAACCAGCCTCCCTGCCCTCGAAAGCCATCGGTGACTCCATCCACGAAGTCGCTGTTCTAATTTAGCAATTAGCCAGTGCCAATCAGCTTTCAAATATGCATTAGGTTTCAGGTGAAAGCCAAGGTACTTTAAACCAGCATCAAAATCAATAGTCCTGTAGGGTAGTCTCAAAGCCATTCTGTTAATCTCCATCTCGGTTAATTGCGAGCATGTGATCGTTGATTTATCAATATTTACTAACATACCCGTTGCCTCTTGCAGCAAATTGAGGCCTTCAGCTACCTTATCGATGTCCTGTCTCGATCCATCACAGAAAATCAGTATGTCATCAACGAAAAGGAGATGTGTGATATACATTACCTGGGAGATGGATATGCCGCGGAATGAACCTTCAGCATTTGCTTTCAGTATAAATCGACTGAGTCCTTCAGCAACAAGGAGAAATAACAGCGGTGACAGTGGGCATCCCTGTCGAAGGCCCCTGCCAGCGTGAAAAAATGGACTCGCTGAACCATTTATCAGGACAGCAAAGCTCACCGTGGTGATGCAGGCCATAATCCATCGTATAAATTCATAGCAGAAGCCCAGGTGTGTTAGCAGCATCCGGATATATAGCCAGCTAACCCGATCGAATGCTTTGGAGAGATCAATTTTGATCACAGCACCCTTCTGTTTCTGCACCTTCATTGTGTGAATTCCTTCCTGTGCAACTCCAATTGCCTCGTGGATTTGACGGCCTTCCAAGAACCCAAACTGTTCACTAGATATATTCTGAGACAGTATAATCTTAAGTCTCCTCGCCATAACCTTAGATATAATCTTATAGATGCAGTTGCAGAGAGAGATAGGTCTGAATTCATCAAAACTATCAGGCTTGTCCGATTTAGGAATGAGAGCTAAAAAGGTCGAATTGAAGGGTCCATGAATAAATCCAGCCTTTCTAGATTCTTCCACCACATTCAAAAGTTCTGCTCCGAACAGGTCAAAGAAACCCAAGAAAAATTCTATAGGCCACCCATCAGGCCCCGGACTCTTATCTTTCTGGAAGGAGTGCATAACCAGCGAGAGCTCATCCAGCAACACCTCTGCCATTAACATAGTGTTCTCCTCCTCTCCCACAAAACGAGGGAAGAGCTGAGTCATCCTAATAACCTCAGCAATAGAGGCCCCAGGTTGTGCAGTGAATAGATCTCCAAAGTGTCGTACCCCCATATTAGCCAAACCATCAAAGCTGGTTACCTGTTCCCCGTCAGGAGAGGATAGTTCCCAAATAGAATTACTGTCTTTTCTCCCCTTTGCATAGGCTTGAAAAAATTTAGTGTTCTCGTCCCCACATTGTAGCCAAAGTGCCCTGCTTTTCATTCTGCACATCTCTTCTTTCTCAGACAGAATCACATTTCTGCGGCATTCCCAGTCCAACAACTCACCTTTCTGCACATCATCCAGATATCCCATGCCCCTGCTGTGTAGTAGTCGATCAATATTCAGCTCAGCATCCCTCAACTTCTGATCATCTTTCCTTCGTTTTTCAGTGGCCCAGAGAATAGTGGCCTCTTTTATTCTCTTGAGATTTTGTTGAAAGTGTACTCCCGCATGTTCCAGAGACTCCGTTGGTCGATGAACCCACTGAGCCTGTACTAATTTAAGAAATTCCTCCTCCTTCAACCAGCTAGGATTGAATTTGAATGGGCTGGGGGGTTTTTCACGACCACCTCTTAATTCCAGAAGGATTGGATAGTGGTCTGAAATCCCCCCTGTCCCAACCCATAGCTTGACCACATCAACTCCCAGAGCCAACCCATCAGTCACCAGAAACCTATCCAGCCTCTTTGCCACCCGGTGATCCCCTGTTCTCTTATTCCTCCATGTGGGGGATAACCTGTTAGGTAGTATGTCAAGAAGGTCCTTCCTTGCAAAAGCTTGTATAAAGTAATTTGCTAGTGAATTCGGAACAGCCCGAGGCCCCCAAACTTCAGAAGTCCCCAGTGTAAGGTTGAGATCCCCACCCAGTATCACATCCCTTCCAGCAAAGATGTCCATACTTAGCAAAGAGTCCCAGAATCCAACCCTATTTAAATAGGGCCCATAGACATTGAGAACAGTGATCCTCCTCCCCATCAATGCATCCCAGACTTCCAATCCAATACCAGAGGGAATGCCCCAAGAGCAGTCATACCTGCAGCTATTCATCTTCCAGCCTGTGGCCAGCCCTCCAGAGCGTCCACGAGCATCCACACCAACAAATTTCCAACCAGGTAGCAATAGTTCCAATGCCCGCACAACCTCCTCACTGCCACCCAAAGTTTCTTGTAACAGTATAACATCCGGTTGGTTTAAATCCACCAACCTCCGAAGTGACGATTTTTTAATGGGACTCGCCAACCCACGACAGTTGAAAGATAATAATTTCATATGAAACCCCCTTCCTGGGTTTTCGCTGCTCTAAGTGCCCATTCTATAGTGGATTGTGTACCCATAACT
Source organism: Larix kaempferi (assembly GCA_027924585.1). Taxonomy (NCBI): domain Eukaryota; kingdom Viridiplantae; phylum Streptophyta; class Pinopsida; order Pinales; family Pinaceae; genus Larix; species Larix kaempferi. The sequence goes on from BSBM01000556.1 coordinate 5,734,145, forward strand.
AAATCAACTTTTGCCCGCTCTTGAGCTATTGACAAATGAGATTTTCGGCCCCACCCTTTCCCCCCAACACTAAAAGCCACTTCAGAAAGTCCCTTACCCCCCGAGCCATCAGCAGTGATCACCCTATTTCGGAGTGCATATCGGATACTACGTCCAGAGCTGGGAGAGTGTTGTGTAGTAACAATGGACGGTGTGTATACACTATCCGAAACAAAACAAGGAGCTACAGTACATATAGCAGATCTGATCGGAGGAAATGTCCCAAGACAATCCTCCCCCAAAACAATAGGGTCATTAATTAAAGAAACAGCAGAGGATAAGTGATGAGACAAACCCGAGTTGTTCGAGGTTGAGCCCCGACGAATAGTGATCAGCTCCTGTAGCTCCCTGGATGCTGCCCGTGTCAATGGTGTCGTGGTACCCATATCTGCCCCTGCTGCAACCGATTCCTTGTTCCCAAGGACATCCAAACCAATGTTCGCTGTTACCGGATGTTCCTTGGATCCCTGCTGCCCACTCAGTGCGTCGGGTACCACTGGAGAAAGTTCTGCCCAATTGCCAAGTGGAGGTTCGAAGGTATCATCTCCCATCGCCAATGTGCTCACCACCTTCTCATTGCAATCAGCATCTTCTGCCACGACCTTCGGTCTGCTACCCCTAAATGATAATGGACAGCAGGCAACCAAGTGTCCATAAGTGTGACAGCGGTGGCACCTAAACGGCACACCCACATAGTCCAGAATTTGTACGAATGCCCCATCCTTCGTTTGTACATTGATCTCAGCCGTTAACCCCAGTCGAAGATCGATGTTAACCAAGATCTTTGCCACCGTATAAATGCCTGTTTCAATATGGGAGTAATCAGAGCAGACATGGTCTCCAAGGTAGTTCCCAATTGCTGCAAACCGAGTTTCATTCCATAAGTGCATGGGAAATCCGGGTAGCTTCACCCATAGCGGTTCTTTGTCTATTTTCTCCTGTTTGGAATCGAAGAAAGGAGACCAACGTTTCAGGATGATAGGGATGCCCAACATTGACCAATGTCGACGTAAGACTGCATCAACCTCCCCAGCATTCGACAGTATGAAGGAGAACCATCCTTTCGTTAAAACCCGAACAATAGGTGCAGTAGCCACGATGTCTTTCCACTGCTCGGCTGCCCATCGCTGGAGGGATCCTTGTCCCAGTCTCTTACCACGAACATGTCCAACTACTGCAATATGTGTGAAATCCTCTGCCTCCTCAATCGATACATCCACGCCCAGCACAAGCTTATCCTTCCTCTTCCGTTCCTTGACCTTTTTAGCAGTGTTTTTGTGTGATTCTGCCTTCATAGAAACCCCTGCTCGAGATAGCAGGGCTGCATCTACAGGTAGAGTGTCTCCACCACCAGTAGCTCCCGCTAAATGTCCGCTGGAAGAGTAACCCAGACCTCCACTACCCTGTCCCCTGTCATCCGAATCACAAAAATCCACTGATCTAACCAAATTCCCATCGGATAGGGTGTCCAAACCGCCACCCTGGTCCATCCTCCGTCTGCCATTTCTAGTCAGTGTATCCATTCCCTCCACACGTGATGCATCCGAGCAGGTTGGGAAGTTTGTGAAAGTCCCCAATTGTGGTTGTAGTGTCCTTCCTAAAAGATCTGCCAAGTCTGGCCGGTCATCCGAGGGCCCAGGAAAAAACCCTGCCCCCCTACCAGTCAAGAGTGTTCCCATTGATGCCCTCGACCCAGAGGCCGCAGCATTGGTTGTTCCAAGGTCGAAAATCCCTCTGGCACAATCTCCATCCGAGGTGTAGTCCACCTCCTGCTCATAATTGCTCGCCATAATGCCCCAGATCAACAGTGCTGACAAACCCCAGATCCCAATCCCCAAACCACCTTACAAAATGCCCACAATCTTCACCACCCAGTCCAACAAAATCCCCAATCTACTCCGAAAAGCCACGATCACAGCAAGGGCGTCTTCAATCCACGTCAATATGCCATCCAGCTCAAAAATTCAGTCAAAGAACAGTATTTCCTGCCAATACTTGGTATACCCAGATCTCCAGAACCTGTAAGTCACTCGACCGACTCAACACTCATTTCCTGAATGCCCAGCGTTCCTGCAACGCTCAGCTACCGTAATATTGGAGCTCGCCTTCCTGTCAAAGATCTGGGCGATTTTGAAGGAGTTCATCTGCCTATCCAACGCAGTACCGTTCACGCTCTACAGCATCCTCCTCCACAGTGTATCCCGCGCCAGAAATCCTCCAAACAGTTGCAACGTATACCTTCAATGTATTATCTTGGAGCCCGATCATTCTGTTCATCCTGATAAAGCAATTAATGCAATGAACAAGGTTCGTTTTAATTTTTTTATTATGAGCTGACATGAAATTTTTTAATTACTTTTTATTTTTTATAAGTTATGAGCCAACATGGGAGCGTTATGTGACGTAATGTGACAAATGTGACAAACATGAGAACGTCTCCCCCATTCTGAGTTGTAACCGCCTCGCTACTCTCGATGCAACGAAATATGAAAGTTACCTAAGTACAAGAATGGAAAGGTGTTGAAAGAGGGTGATATGAAAGAAAAACATAAGGAAAATACACCACCATGAGGACCCAAACAACTAAGCCAAGACATGAACCCACCAGGCAACAACAAAAACAAGACACGAATCCACCATGCAACAACCAAGTTAGAGTAGAGACTAGAACATCATAAGCAAAGGGAATAATAAGATGATCTTCCCAACAATGATCAAACAAATAAAAGTTTATCCAACAAGATGAAGTTAAATGATATACAACTAAAGCAATCTCCAACAAAAATATCCATCAAGAGTGCCAAGAAGAGAAGAGGTTGCATGTAAATGTATATCCCCTCGGTCCATCCAATTCTCCAAAGGTACCAACTATCAATCCCATCAATGTTATAATTGACACCTCATAAGATATAAAGTGTAACAAAACTGATCATTGATTGTGAAAAGGCATTAGGCCTCTTCAGCGAGGCATGTCAAGGAACTCCAGATATGTGTGGAGCAAGCCCCATTCTTTTTTCTAAGTCAATTCATTATATGCTTTTGAAATATGATGTTGCGCATAGGAACAAATAATCTAGCTAGTTTTTATGCATTGTGACTTCTAATGAAACAACAACAGAAAAAGGCTTAAAACACTTGCAAGTAATTGAGGATTCCAAAATATCGATGGACTTGACAAACAAAAAATGCAAAATTGAAAATATTATGTTATCCTAATATTATGAGTCGAGTTTTGGAGGTAAAAATCAATTCTTATGAACTTTATTTTTATCATATATATAGAAAATACAACACAAAAGTTGATCAACTATCTAAGGATGTTATATTTATGTAGGAGGGGACCCTATCTAAGCAAGAGTTTGAAGGAGGGGGCACTTTATTGATACATGTGTTGAAAGGAAATCAAGGATGAGAGTACTGTGGTTTTTTTATGTTTTGTTTTTTAATAGTGTTGACACTATGGAGTTGCTTTTAAAAAAATCTAAAATATATATTTTTCACTGTGACTAAACCTTCAACTTATGGATGGAAAGACCCTAGGTTGAAGCTAAAAAACTATAGAACCGTGACTTTGGTTTTACTTAGGTTATCATCATTTCATTCAAGCTCGATGGAATTTGTTCTCTTGGGGACCGAAATCAATAGAAATAGGGAACGAAGTAACTAGAAAGATTTGAGATTATTTGAAACTTTTCAAATTTCTCTTTCTATAGGTATCATCTAGAAAGTGAGCAAGTATTCTACGATTCTGGGCTTTTCACTCAAAAAAAAAGAGAAGGGGAGAAAAGAGAAGAAATTGGCGTAGATGCTATGGGTACGATAATAAATTAGGGTCTTATAAAAAGAGAAAAAATAATTATGTAGTCATAGGAATGATTTAAGAGCATTATTTAAACAAAGTCCAAAATCTATGATTTTAATGCCCTTTAAGGGAGACTTATAATATTTTGATTTCATACTTGAAATATTTAACATAAATTATTTTTTTTCTTAGAAACACAATGAACTTTATTGCACCGAGTGTAACGAGGTGCTTACAACCCAATGTGGGGGAGATGTTGTAACGTTTGTCACGTTACAACCCAGTATGGGGGAGATGTTGTAACGTTTGTCACATTTGTCACGTTTGTCACGTTACAACCCAGTATGGGGGAGATGTTGTAACGTTTGTCACATTTGTCACGTTACGTTTCCATGTTGGCTCATAAATTATAAAAAATCAAAAGTAATTAAAAATTTCATGTTCGCTCATAACTTATCAAAAATAAAAATAAAAATAATTAAAAAATTAAAAGAGAGGGATCCAATTTCTTGAGGGGTAATTTTTTTCTTAATGTGTAAAAAATTTAAGATAACACAAAAAATTACACCTCAATAAATTGGATCCCTCTCCGTGCTTAATAGATCCAGGTTTAAGATGGATCTATGTTGGTTTAAAATATTCTCAACAAATATATCATTCTATTATTAATCTATCCTCTTCTTGCACATCACATCGTAATACTTTTGTAATATCCATGCCTAGTGTTTAGTCCTGTAACAAAAGCAATATATACTGAAATAAACATGAACTAAAATCTTGCCACAAACCCCTATTGCAACTCAAGTCTCAACACTTAAGCTTGGCACGACCACTTCAATCCTTGGCAACATAATATGTCATGTTCTCCTTAGTCAGCCTAAGCAACATTAATGCTTTGTGAGCGATAGCAACACAACGGGAAACAAAAAAATCCAATAAAAGAGCATGTCAATAGTCTTAAGATAAGTCATATATACAAGAAGTGGTAGATAAACTATCAGTTGTATTAAGATAAGTTATATATACAAGTGCGTGGAGGAGGATGGAGTCAGGCGGAAGGATAAGGTGCGCATTTTGGCGAAGTTTTTTCGGGGTTTCATAGAACCGTGTTCTTCCTCTCTAACTCCGGCAACCATAATGTTTCAAGCAAGAGGCCAAGCATTGCAGTACACAGGTAAGGTTTTAAGTACATGTTTTAATGTGCAATCATCACAATGTCCCTCGACATTGTGGATTATGAACCGTACTCGCCACTGGTTTCAATATTTTGTACAGATCGCAAGATGCGAAGCAAGAATATGGAGGTGGATACCCCCATTTTTATGACGTCACGGGAGGCTAGCATGCCCCCTGATGATAAGGTGATGAACCCCCACTATGTCGCATAATGAGGCGTCAACTCTTGGACAGAAACCTCGAATTGAACCCAGTTCAAGGAAATCCAGAGGTATCCATCCGAAAAAAGGATTTGCAGAGCTCATTGTTGGGAAAGACATCCAAATTCCTGAAATTCTAGACTATTTGAATTCGGATTTGGTGGGCAGGTTTTGTGGCAAAATCATTGGTCGTGCGTCTCTGCAGAACTGGATGGACGAAAATTGGACTTCCTTATTAGGATATAGACCAGACTTCCATGTCTTACCACGAGGTTGGTTTCTGCTAAAGATGCTCCAGGAAGAAGATAGACCTAAGTTGTTAAACCGGAGTTAGCGTTGGGGCCCTTCAAGTCTAATCCTTAAAAAATGGAGGGTGGAGTTTAATGCTAGGAAAGAGCCCCATAACAAGCAACAAGTTTGGGTGATCCTACCAGGCCTTTCGATGTTTTTCTGGCAACACCCAATGCTTGAGGCCATCGGAAATAAACTTGGGAAGTTTGTAGCCCTAGAAGAAGAATGGGACACCAAGCCTGATAGGAGATGCATTAAAATGCTGGTGAAATTGGATCTCAAAGACGGTCTATATGAAGAAGTGAAAATTCAAATGCATGAAAGTACCTGGTCTCAGAAGCTTGACTATTGGAAATTACCCTTTCGTTGTTTCAATTGTCGTAAGGTGGGACACCTTCAGAAGGATTTCTCAGTTCAGAGAAAACAAGGAAATTTCAAGAAGGTATGGATAAAGAAAGACAAAGTTACAATACAACGTTCCCATTATGGTGTTATATCCAAAGACGCGGAAGGTGGCAAGAAAAAGGTGAGGGATGACGTTGAAGCGTCAACTAAGCAACAACTGGTGGGCGATAATGCTACGTGTGAGGACCCCCTCATAGGTGAAAGCCCACCCACTATGACAGATGGAAGTAGGTCCACTGACAAAAACTACAACAGTGGGTCTCAGGAACATGCAAAAGCTGATGGGGCGCAAAAGGGTGGTGATGTTGAGTCCAGTCCGAAGCTACCTTTCTGTTGCAAGGATGATGCGGATCTGTTAAGAGGACTGGCTGAAACCCCCGAACATTCAAGCACAAAATCACTTGATCTATCCTCAGAAGAGGCCCTGGTCTGACACTGGAGCCTCCAAATGCAATAATTCAAGGTACCTCCTCTTTTTCCTTCGTCCCTTCCTTTCCTTCTTTACCCTTTATGGATAACCCTACCCCTGTCAATTCCGTTCCTTCTCCTGGACACTCGACTTCCAATTCTAATCCCCCAAATTATGTACCCCAAAGGAAAGTCTACAACCTACGATCATACTCGTCTGTTTCTAAAGAGGACCCTGTGATTTCCTCGGGCGGCATTGCTCTTAACCCCGCGCCCAAGATCCAACTGGGAAGAAAATATTTCCTGTCGAGGGCTCAGAAACAAGCTCTCTCAAAGATTAAAAACAAAAAAACAGTCAACTATAACCTAGGCTCTTAGAGTTAACAAAGCCCTTAGCAAGGGTTCTTAATGCTTATTCTCTCCTTAAATATAAGGGGGTTGGGGGGAGCCTCCAAACAAATATCCCTCAAGCGAGTGGTCTCGAGCTTAAAACCTTCTGTATTGCTATTGCAAGAGACCATGATGGATGGGAAGAAGGCTGAAGAAGTCATTCTGAATTTTTTGAAAGATTGGAAGATGCTAAGTTTGGATGCCTCCGGAAACTCTAGTGGGCTTGTAACAGCCTGGAGTCTTGGGCTCTCATTGCTTTCAGCAGAGCTTCTTGACTCGGCTATTGGAACCATCCTGGAGGATTCGATTTCAGGCCTCACAGTCTCACTTTTAAATGTTTATGGTCCTTATTTTGAAAGGAAATCCCACTGCGAAACCCTCGAGAATTCTAACTTTCTGTCAAAACCACATTTAATTCTAGGAGGGGATCCAAAAAATACTAGGGTAAGAGAGCAAGAGGAGACTCCTTAAACCAGTTCTTCTCAAAAAAATTTGAACAAAAGGGGCTAGTGGACATAGTGCCTGTAAAGATGGAACTAACCTAGAGAAATAAGCGAGGTGGGGACTGTGCCATCTCCAAAAGGATTGATAGATTCCTGATTAGAGAATCCTTATTAAATGACCAACTAATTGTTTAATCCTCAATTGAATCAGGAGGTTCCTCGGATCATATACCAATAACTCTGAAGCTCTCGATTCCTGAAGAAAAACCACCTTCGCCTTTCAAGTACAACCCACTTTGGTCTGAAGATGAAGAATATAAAAACTTAATTTCCTCTACTTTGACTCCGCTTGTAGAAACAAGGGGCCACTCCTTTATGCAATAGTTTATGGATAAACTGAAGAAGGTGAAAAAGTCTCCAAGGATTGGGATAAGAAACACAAATTGCACTTCCAAAAGGAACTAAAGGAAGTTGAAGCAGAAATTGAGGAACTTTTCAGGAAAAACACTGCGGGGGTTTTCTCTACTAAAGAAGTGGGAAGGCTATCGGGGTTGGAAAGTAAAAAAGACATTATTCTTCTACATGAAGAAAAGAAATGGAGATTAAAGAGTAGGGCAGTATGGCTGGCTGAAGGAGACAAGAATACCAAATACTTTCATAAGTTTGCTTCCCACAGAAGAAGCTTAAACATTATCACCGAAATTAAGAATGAAAATGGAATCATGGTTAACTCCTTTGCTGATAAAGCCAGTGAAGCGGAGAGACATTTTTCTTCTATTTTTAGAGAGCACCAAGGTAGCCCTATTTCAGAGATCTTAGAAGTCTTAAAAACCTTTCCTCACTTAATCACTAAAGATATGAATAAGGAGCTCAACAAAGAAATCACTGAGGAAGAAATTAGATGGATCCTTTTTTCCTTTCAAAAAGGTAAAAGTCCAGGTCCTGATGGTTTTTCGGTGGATTTTTTTCAATGTTTCTATGAACTTGTGAAGGAGAATATCCTGAAGGTGGTTAAAGAATCTCAAAATTCTGGAAAAATTTTGGGAGCCATGAATGCAACCTTCCTTACTCTAATTCCCAAAAAACAGAAAGCCTTCACCTATGATGACTTCAGGTCGATCTCCTGCTGTAATCTCATTTACAAGGTGATCTCTAAAACAATTGCACAAAGGCTAAAGCCAATTCTAAGCAAGATCATTTCTGAAGAACAATTTGGTTTCCTCCACAATAGGCAGATTCATGATGTTGTTTCCTTGGCTCAGGAAGCCTTACATACTATTAACAAAGAGAATATATGTGCCTTTTCCCTTAAACTAGACCTCTCCAAGGCATATGATAGAGTGGATTGGACTTTCTTGAGGCTAGTTCTAATCCAAATGGGAATGGACCTGAAAATGGTAGAGTGGATAATGGGTTGTATACAATCAACAAACCTTGCAATTCTTTTGAATGGCTCCCCCACTAACTTTATCCATCCTACTAGAGGTCTGCGTCAGGGATGCCCCTTGTCTCCCTTCTTGTTTCTTGTTATTGCTGAAGCTCTGAGTCGTCTAATCCTGGATGCCAAGTCTAAAAGGAAAATCGAAGGAATCCGGGTTTCAAGCACTGTAGAAGTCACTCACACCGTTTTTGTTGATGATGTGCTACTTCTAGGTAAAGGCTCTGCAGTGAATCTACTTCTAGGTAAAGGCTCTGCAGTGAATCTAAGGGCCTATGCTTCTATTCTTGAAACTTATAAGAAGGCAACAGGAATGGAGATTAATATTCATAAATCCATCTTATCTCATAACGAGTTCTCAGATGCCCTATTACAGTCCTCATCCATAGTCTTCTCATGCCCATGCTCTCCTATTAAGGAGGGTTTTAAGTATTTGGGGTTCTTCCTAAAACTGAACAGCTACTCTTTTCAGGACTGGATTTGGTTGTTCAAGAAGGTTGAAGCTCGGATAGACACTTGGACGAATCGTTTTCTATCTTGAGGAGGAAGTTTGGTGCTGCTAAAATCTGTGCTTCAGAGCATCATGGTTTACTGAGCAATGATCAATTATATTCCCAAAGGAATTCTAACCAAGCTAAGAAAAAAGTGTTTCTCCTTCCTCTGGACGGAAAGTAGACAAAAAGAAGGTATTCCATTGGTCAAATGGTCTACACTGTCTTTACCCAAGGAATTAGGTGGATGGGGCATAAAAAATCCAACAAAGTTCTGTAAAGAATTGCCGGCCAGATCACTTTGGAGGCTTACCCAAAACCCTGAGTCTTTATGGGGTAAATTTATGATCTCCGAGTACTGCCTTGGCTCCTTTATAATAGATTGGCTCAGAAACCCAATAAAATCCTTTAAAAATGGATATGTCGGATGGAAAGCATTGGTGATCTCCTTTCCCCTGATTGGTAACTGGTTAGCTTGGAGGATTGGGGATGGGAAAAAAGTAAGAATTGGAGAAGACCCTTGGACAGGTAGTGGAGACAACTATAAGCTTTCCAAACCTTTAGTAGCCAAGCTAAGAGGACAGAGAATATGTGTCCTAGTTGATGCTCAAGTGCATTTTCCCTTAATAAGCGGTAGAGCAAGTTGGAAGTCTGCCCTAGATTTAAGCTTGAATGAAGCAGAAACAGCCAAGAGGGAAATTTATATTCACTCTTTGAATGCGAATTTTATTCACCTTACTGACAATTCTGAGGACAAACTAATTTGGACTAAAAATGCCCATAATGGAGACTACACAGCGAAACTTGGTTATGAAGTCGATTGCCACGAGCATTTCAAAGAAGAAGCAAAGCGGTGGTGGCTTAAACTTTGGAAGATCCACAGTCCTTTAAAAACCAAGATAACCCTTTGGTTGGCACTTACCAACAAACTTCTTACCTGGAAAGTTTTGAAAAGAAGAGGATACGAAGGCCCTGGTTTTTGTGTTTTGTGCAAAGCTCAGGATGAGACTTCTTCTCATTTATTTGATTCGTTCCCTTATGCAGGTTTTGTTTGGACCTCAATGGCTGGCTCTATCAACTATAATTCTCCTCTAGAATTTAATCCTTTAGAACAACACTCCAAATATTGGTGGCTCAGCGAAGGGGTACGCAATTATGATGCCTTCCTAGCACTCTTTGTCTTTAGTATCTGGACAGCCTGCAATAAAGCTATCTTTCAAGATTTTTTTCTCCCTCCTGACATTACTAGTGCCCTCTTGTTGAAGAAATTACAGGAGCATAAGCATGTACCAAAACCTAAAAAATAGAGAAAGATTTATGCTCCAGTCATTGATAAGAACATTCCCTGGGCTTTCTTCGACGGAGCTAGTCAAGGAGATCCGCCGCTGGGGGGTGCTGGAGGAATTATCTTTCAAACTGATAACAAAAAATTATGCTTCAAATATGCTACTGGCAGATCAACAAACAGCAGGCAGAGTTATTTGCTCTATGGGCAGTTTTAAAGCTAGCCAAGAATGCGCAGCTTTCAAGGATCCAAATTTTTGGAGATTCTAAGGTGGTGATCGATTGGGAAAATGAGCTGAACGAGATCAGAGTTCCCAATCTACAACATCTCTTAAGAGAAATTCAAGTCTTGAAGTCCATCTTCGAATCGGTCACCTTTAGCCACATTTACAGAGAGCTCAACAAAGATGCGGATTCACTGTCAAAATTGGCCCTAGCCTTGCAACCTGGCTGCATGGAGATAGAAAATCATGGAGATAATCCAATCTCCAGATCTCTTGTAAGGATGTATTGAGAGGCATGGATAATTTTGTAAATTTTTGTGGAACAACATACAAAACCTTTGGGTTGAGAAGCAATCTGTTAATGTAAGCTCTGTCGAGCACTAGTGTGTATGGCTAATTTGAGCCTTCTGATTTTGGAACAAGACTGAAAGGTTGCAAACAGTCTATATGATGTAAGTTCTCACAAGCAGTTTATGTTTATTCGATGAATAAAATGATTTTTTTCCTTTGGAAAAAAGTTATATATACAAGTGGTAGATAAGATCAACTTTAAATGTGCATGAAAACAAGGCATATAATTTTTTCAAAACCCTAATTTGTTCTTTCCACCTATTACTAATATATTGTGAGGAACCTCTAACAATTAATTAATGAAAATGCATGATATATCAGAAATAACAAAACACAGAATAGATTTATTGATCGCGGGCCACTTCGAGGGGGCAACCTCCTTTGAGCAAGCTCAATACAAATAACTTCTTGGTGCTTTCATTGGCCTCAACACATACTTATATACTAAGTCTATGCGCCAATACTACGGATCAATACCATGGAACATATAATACTACGAGACGACTTACAAAGCATATGCGTCCAATACTATGGATCAATACCATGGAACAGATAATACTATGGGCTAATACAAACTAAGGATCAATACCATGGAACATATAATACTATGGGATGACTTACAAAGCATGTGCGTCCAACAACAATATACTAATAAAGTAAAGAGAAGGGTTGACACAGGTTCCTAACATATACCAGATAAGTTAGGTCAATGTATCATATAAGAAGTAATCCCCACACTCAAAAATCCCAATCATTTTTAATTCATAATTTTATATTCACTTTACTTGCTTAGACCATTACTTTCATCCTAGCATAGTTATTAAATTAGCGCAACAATGTTTCTAAGTTGAACATATTCAATGGAGCATTTTGCTCTGAACTCTGACTAAGAAACACAAACTTTAGGTCACAAAATATGAGGTGCCTTTTATAGTTATTATGGACTAGGCATGTGATCAAAATATTTGCATGATCATTACACAATGTTTTATGTACATAATAGGTGTATCAATACATGATAATACACAATGTTTTATGTACATAATAGGTGTATCAAAATGGGGTATTACAAAACATGTCCTTGATGGAAATTTCGATCTTTTCTCATGATATGGCCTCAATAGCTTCAAGTATCTATATATTCTCACATAAGTTCTCCACCAAAGCAATACTTCTCCAAACATTACCAACCTTGCAAAGCAAAGCTTGTCTTCAACTAAATATTGATGTTCCTCAAAATATCAATCAAGCTTCCTTGACTAATTATGAATTCACAAAGGATCGATCCAATCATCACAAGGAAAATGTTCCACCTTAGCCTCCACTCTATGGAAAAAGTTCCACCTTAGTCTCCGCTCTGAAAGGATCCCAAAATCAACAATGGCAAGATTTACTTTCAAAATGGCATGGTTCATGGTACTTATCTAAGGAATAGCCATCTATATTTGTTGTGACAACAATAATCATAAATCTGTGATGTCTAAGCAACACATGTCATTTCTATATCCAAATACCCCATTTTACCATTGAGATAGGAAATTCTTTCCTCAAGCACTTCAATTCAGCTCTATACTTCATGTTCCATCTCCTCCTTTGTCTCAAGTCTAAGTCTTAACCATTAACAATGTAATGTACATGTAAAACAACAAAGAGAAATAAGGAATGTTATGTTGTAGAGCTGTAGATATAACTTTGTGGTTCTTACAAAGATAAGCATTCAACACATTTGCTCTACTTTCAATTCGTATTCATTAATTGCTTCAATAATACTTGGGGAATATCCAGATGGAACATCTACACTCTAATACCACTTTGCCTAAGGAGAATAACATACCTCTATTATTATTAATATTTGCCCCAATAACCATTGCTTAAGATCCCAAGAGACAATTAGTGAAAACCACCAACTTAAGGAATTTCATGGTTAAGAAGAAAGCATTATGTTGTTCATGTTAAATAGAGACAATGGACTTACTCGGTAACACCTGAAAACCGTTCATAAATCAACTTTAAAAACTCCAACATTGATCCAAGGACGAGCTATAGATTTAATGTAGTGCTATAAACAAGACAAATGCAAGCCATTGGTGCTTACGCTTATTGTAGGGCTTGAATTGGAGTCTTACTACATCAAGATAGTAATGATTTGCACTCATTGGAGGTAACTCGAAAGTATTGTGTCTAAGGTTCTAAATAAGACAATTGGGTGCATTGTTTCTGACAATGAATTGGTGGGAGTTTCACACTACTAACAATGAATTGGTGGGAGTTTCCCACTACTATACATGTTTGATTCTCAACAAATGGTGTTATTGCATCTTAGGTGGGAGTCCTTGGAGGAACATGTAAGTAAAAGCTCCATTAACACCAACCTTGAGACTCAACCTCGATAAATATTAATAGATCTAGTAAGGAAAATGGGGAGAAATAAATCCTCAACTCCAACCAAAACAATAAGGGAGTCGATAAAATTAACTATTTGTAAAAAAATCTCCAACTAAGTCAAATCAAGTGGCAAACTTAAAATTGTTCAACAAACTTCTCTCTCTCTTGTCTAAGGTTCTAAATAAGACAATTGGGTGCATTGTTTCTGACAATGAATTGGTGGGAGTTTCACACTACTAACAATGAATTGGTGGGAGTTTCCCACTACTATACATGTTTGATTCTCAACAAATGTTGTTATTGCATCTTAGGTGGGAGTCCTTGGAGCAACATGTAAGTAAAAGCTCCATTAACACCAACCTTGAGACTCAACCTCGATCAATATTAATAGATCTAGTAAGGAAAATGGGGAGAAATAAATCCTCAACTCCAACCAAAACAATAAGGGAGTCGATAAAATTAACTATTTGTAAAAAAATCTCCAACTAAGTCAAATCAAGTGGCGAAACTTAAAATTGTTCAACAAACTTCTCTCTCTCTCTCTCTCTCTCTCTCTCTCTATATATATATATAGAGAGAGAGAGAGAGAGAGAGAGAGAGTAAGGAAAATGGGGAGAAATAAGTCCTCAACTCCAACCAAAACAATAAGGGAGTCGATAAAATTAACTATTTGTAAAAAAAGCTCCAACTAAGTTAAATCAAGTGGCAAAACTTATCAACAAACTTCTCTCAAATAACAAAATTAGTCATATATATATATATAACTCCTAACTCCTAACATCATGAATGTAAACATTATTAAAATTAATGATCCTAATTAATGATAGACCATTTTTGTCAATCAAGTCATTATCTAAATTAATCATTGAATAAGAAATATATCCACCATCAATGAAAACATTACTTGAAACATAACATTGATAGACCAAATAGACCACTTTTGTTCACCAAGTCAATCAATGGAAATATTATCAAAAACATAACATTGCCCAAGTAAAAAAATACTTTGACAACAAGTAAAAAAAAATCCTCAATGCAATGAATTGTCTTCCTTTTAAAAAATGTAATAGTCCACCACAAACATTGTTATATGTACCAAACAAAAACTTCCAATAATTTCCAATAAAAATGTTCACTAATCTTTTAATGAATACAAATCCAAAATAAGTCCAAAAAAAATGTATGGCAAGAAAAGAACATGTAAAGACAATAAGACCACTTTCCAATTATATGCCATACAAAGGAAATTAAAATATCAAAAAATACAAATTAACATGGAATGCCAAATGATTATCTCATTAATAAAATAATGAGACCACCTACCCAATTACATGCTAAAAGATGAAAGAATACCCAAGTGATTACTACCCAAAGATGAGAGAATGCCTAAGTGATTACTACCCAACTGCATGCTTTTAGATGAGAGAATGCCTAAGTAAATATACCATTACAAAAATAATAAGACCAACTACCCAACTACATGCTAGAAGATAACACCCTCTAGCACACAAATGCAATAGTCATCACCAATAGATAATAGAAACTCCTTGAATAACAAAACACATTGTCTACTACAAAAACGTGAGGCTTGGAAAATGAAGAAACCATAAATTCTCTGAAATTGTGGACCACCAGAATAAGTGGAAAAGCAATTGTCTTCATCATTTTTCTACCAAAAGCAGAAAAGCAAAATGACCAAATCTTCATAATGGTCAAGATCACGAAAATAGCAAGATTCATACTATGCAACATGAACCGGCATCAACAAATTTTTACTTGTAACATTCTCTATAAACTTCTTGTCCAACAACAACAATTATAAACAATGGGCATATACTACAAACAATGGGCATATACTTCATAGATAAATTATGAAAAGACCATAGCATTAAACTTCATCCAAAGATTATTAACAAATATACTTAATAAATGGAATAGCAATCCAAATTATAGAAATATACTTAAATGATATGTGAGCGCATATTAATCCCTACTGCAAAATACTACCGTTCATCAAATTCGCCTAAAGTAATAGAATCCACTCAACAATTAGTAAGACACAAAGTTATTTATTGTTTGACTCGCTCGTTCATAGCAACCTAGAGCTTGAAATTTTTTAAAGAATAGTAATCGCACTTCAAACGCTAAAGAAAATACATGCACAAAGCCTCTAGAAATTGTAAAAGAATATGGAAAGAGCACAAAATGTCTCTTGTTTGTGGAGACATTGCATTCTATACCAGCATAGATCCATCTTAAAAGGGGATCTACCAAGCGCCAAGAGGGATCAAATCTCTCAGAGGTGCAAACCATTTTGTTAGACTGAAAATGTTGAGAAAGTATGTAATGCAATGTTTATGGTTTTAATTTATCTAATTTGTGTAATTTTATATATATGTCGTTCTAAATATAGATTTAATTCGAGTCGACGTGTAATTTTTTATAATATTTTATTACTTTTAATAAAGGACATGTGTCGGCTATAGGATGAGCACGGAAAGAGTTACACATCTCCCCCTACTAAGTTGTAGAATGCGCCTCTTCAGTGCAATTAGCATGCAATACTTGTCGTTTTCACCAACTGCGAGAGAATGTGCAGATTTACCATAGCTTGAAACTTTTTTAAGAAGAATAGTAATCTAACTTCAAACGCTCAAGAAAATACACAAATCCTTGAGATTGTAAAAATAAAATTAAAAGAGCCCTTTATATGATTCGCTTGTTTATGGAGATATTAAATTATATATGTGCATACAACACTTGAAGTCTTCATCAACTGCAAGAGAATGAAGAGAATTGTCACTTACAAATCATGTAATCATGTGTCCAAATGGAATGGACACTAGGCTTTTTCTTCAATTCCTTTCGTTTTAGTGTTAATCCTCAAAGACCACGGCAACCATTTCACGATGATTAGCATCCAGCATCTACCATGATTTGCATTTTTGTAGCCAATTGATTTTGTGGAATTAGAATTCGAGGTAAACTTGATCTGCTGCCCATGTATCTGATGAAATGAGATGATGCAGTATTAAACTGCTGAAACCTTCAAGAGGAGATCTTATATTGCGCTCTTTGAGCAAGCATGTATAAAATTTAATATGCTCTTTACAAGGGTTATGGGCATCGTGAAAGGAAAATGAGAACTTTAACTATTTACATTCCAACAACCCAACTAGTTGATGTGCCTTTGAATGACAGGCCACGTGACAATGACAAACCAGAAAGTCTGGTGATGCTAGATAACATTCAAATCTAATATCCTTTAAACATCGGCATTCAATAACCTAGGTTTTTATTAACAGTACGATAACTACTTACACATACAGTAAAGCATATTAACTCTCTTCAACTAGTAAGAGTTTAATCAGTGTAGTTTTGGCCACAAAAGTAAATGTCTATCAGATTATTTCACCTCTAATTCTAGAGGAATCCGATGAGCATGTGATGTTTTGCCAATCATGCTGCCATGCAGTAAACACCCACACAGTGCATACAGGTATCTTCACCATTGTCAACTAACACTAGCAAAAAAATACTACAAGTAAAACTAAAGAAAACAGAAATCAAGACCATAACCTTGCATAAGAACCATTGCATTCTCAAACAGAAGCTAACCCCAGCCATGGCAAAACTGAATATTGCAAGGAAACCTAATGAAAATGCTTTCAATCCAAAGAAAGCAATCTAGAAACCCCTTTGATATGCTTTGACTGATCTCATTCTGTTTAATGTGCATCGTCAAGGAAAAGGAAGAAGTGTTAAAACCCTAAACCCTTAAACTAACATACATCAATCTTACCCCAGACCCATTAAGCCCCGAAAATGATCAAAACCCTCAAGGTGGAAACCTTGATGGTTTTGCAAACCTCCCACACTAATTAATAAACATCAAGGTTTTCACATTGACTTTTTTATCGAGGTACACTAGATTCAAGGTTCAAATGGATTTATGTTAATTTATTTCTGCTTGTTTAAAGTAAGTGAGGTAAACAATACATGGCTTTTTTCTACGTGACAATAGTTTAAAAAATAAGATATCAACTTTATTATTACCACAATCATGCAGAAATACATACATGGAAATCTCTGCACACAGGCTACAGAGCACATCCCTTCTCTTAATGAAAGTAGAAATTCACCAAAGTTAAGGAAGAGTTAAAACCCCAAGCCTTGGAACTAGAGATTCTCGAGAAATCTAAGATGTAAACTAAGATCATGATGCCTAGAGGTAGTGCTTCACTAAGTCCGGTAAAGAAATTAGAACCACAAGCCCTAGATGCCAGTAGCCATAGATCACCAAAGATCTAAGAAACATTCATAACTTGGACACCAGAAACCTGGAAAAAATAGCCCTAATCCCTGATAAAGTGTGAAATTATCACAAATTATATCATATAAATGGTAATTTTGCCAAATTTCAAGTCTAAAAAAAACAATTTACCCTAGAAACTGAGAAGAATAATATACCTAGGGTTATCAAAAACCGGTGCAACAACCACCTTTGTCCCAATCATAGTATCTACCCTCTATGGCCTCCTCTATCACCAGTCTCCAATTTGAACATATTCTCCACCCCTCTTCCTCACTATGATTTTAATGTGTTACTTCTGCCTGATCATCTCCGTTTTTTTGCTCATTGGCATTAACAAGATCCTGGATTGAGGGACTATCCTAATAGAGACTGGCTGCATTTAACCGGGTTGATTTATGGTGATGATCCTCCTCCAAAATTTCTTCATTATTTCTATGTTGTCTTTGTTTTAATCATTCACTGAAATTTAATATAGCAAAGCTATAATATACATTGTGGACTGCAGATGTGGGTAAAGAGCTGCTTCAGTGTCACTTTGGAGGACATCCTCAATAGTTTGTGTAGGTAAGATTATTTATTGCTAAAATTTATTTAAAATTTTTTAATTATTTAGTTTTCTGAGCTCCTGCACTCTGCAATGTCACCTGAATATTGTAAAGGGGTGGAAAACTTCTTGTGAAAATGGACAAATTCCTCAGATTTGTATTCATTAGTTTGCAACCTTTCGGTCTGCACTCGTTGGAGCTGCTTGAGCTTATAAAACAACTCCCAGGTAAAATCATTGATTAACTTGCATCCTGATTAACTTATGTTCTGGAGAAACAGTTCAGATATTTAATTTAAACATAACCTAACATGTATGTCTTGGATCATATGCAAGTCCATTGCCCATATCACCTGTCTATTCTGCACTGGGTGCAATAAACCCCTCCCCTGTACCATGCCAGATATGGCTCGAGCAGAACATAATTTAATGCAATGCAATGTCACCCAAAAAACACTGTAGATTAATGATAAAGTGAATTTGAACTAGAAGTGATGCAAATATCAGCGATATATCGCAATTCTCTCAGCTCTGCAATATTATCATCCGAAAAATCAAGATTTTTTCAAAATTTTGAAAAATATCAACAAAATATCCAATTTTGAAAATATCATAATGTATCAGCAAACTATCACAAGAAATTGGAAAATATCAACCCAGTTAGGAGATTTCTTTGGAATGTTTTGCTCGGTTTGAAGTAGAAAAGCAGGGGATTGAGAAAAATGGGGTTACTCACTGTTACATTTTCCCATAAATGGGATAGATGGAGGGGGTTGCTACATATGTTTAAAAAATTGAAAAAAAAAAAATTTGTATTTTTTTGTAAGTTTGCCAATATTTTCCAATATTTTTCTGATGTTGTCGATAAGTTTCTTTCCGGACCCTTGGCGATATATTCACCAACACGATGTTTGCAACATTTTGAAGATGCTTCCAAAATATAGCATCATAACCGAATTTGATTTATAAAAATATCATATAAATATTATATTGATTTGTAAAAAAAAAAAATCTATAAAAACTTGTTTTGTTTGGGAAATAATGCAACTCAAAACTCGGCAGATCTCATGAGCTGGTTGACCCTAGTTTCATTCCTGTTTTTTCACATTCTATTTATTTCATATTACTGTTGAGCAATGTTAAGATTGGATTTTACTACGCCCGATTTCATTTCTATTGATTTTAGGGTGCCATGTTTGTGCAGTGTATGATGCCAGCTGAGACAGAAACTTGAAGCAATGATTAATTAATAAAATAAATTATATGACATCAAAATTGAGAGAACACCAGCCAATAAGTATTTAAAAAAAATCTCAACGAGATAATAATTACTATAGGAAGCAATGAGAATTAATCCTAGGCTGCGTTGGCTGTAAGAGTAGCCTTGACTGCAATGAAAATCCAAAACCCCTCTACATTTCTTGGAGCTAAAAGTCATCTGCTAAGTTGTGAGAAATGCCTCTGAGTCTGGACTCTGTACCATGTCTGGAAACTTTATGAAACATTGAAATGCATACTGTATGGCCTTGAAATGCATACATGGTGCCTTAAACACATATCACAGAAAAGGAAACATGTATCACAAACAGGAAATGTGTTTCAAGCCCGCACTGCAATCTCTTTTAAGGCTGCATTAATGACACCTCTAGAAGCCTCTAAAAACAAAAAAATAAAAAAAATGATAAAGAGGATTTCTCTCATTTTTTCCTCACATGGTTTGAGAAAAGGGCAATTCCAGCAAGACGATTTTCAGTCTTTTGAGCAGCTTGAGCAAGGCTGTCGCAGTGTCGAGAAAGGGGAAATAGGACCAAGAGCAGGAGTGGGAAGCGCAATTTTCAAAAGCTTCAAGAGCAGAGAATTTTGGGAGTGTTTTTATATAAATGTATTTTAATATATTTTGATACATATATATTCAAAAAAACATGCCGAATATTGAATTAGTTGCAGAAAACATGAAAATATAGATTTAACTACCGGAATAAAGATGATCATTAAAGCATCAACCATTTTGTACACATATAACATTAAACATCTAGCAGTTATAACTTGTAACATTGTCATCAAATGATCCACCATAACATCAACCTTCAAGTTTCAACATATAACATTTGTTATTAACAAACTGTAACATATAACATTAATCATCTAGCAGTTATAACATTGTCATCAAATGATCAACCATGGCATCAACCTTAGAGTTTCAACATATGACATTTGCATTAACAAACTGTAACAAATAACATCAACCACAGAATGAAACAAACCATCATATGCATCACCAGAGTTGTAATATGCAATCAGAGGTTCAACCTTCAAAGGTAGGTTCAAAGTTCAAACTTAAACTATCATATAATGTTTAAAAAATAGGCCATGATTGTTAACACTGAATTTACCCTTGGTGAACTCAAGCGTTACCTTCATTATTGTTCCTGAGCAAATTCGGGATGGACTTCTTCTGATAGTCCATCCTGATTGTTCGAAATCAACAATTCATGGACACATTCTCAATAGGTTCTATGGCCATGATCCTTTACACGAGAGTTGTTAGATTTTAGTTTCAGGGGTTTTGGGATTTTTCAGAGATCAATGTTCCCAGGGGGGAATAGTATAGGATTGTGCTATTTTTGGCAGTTTTCCAGTTCATACTTCATGTGCGCTATCAAGGGTTTTGTCTGTATTTGGTCATGGTAGTGAACTTCAGTTTTCCTCAATTCCTATATTTGTGGAGGTCACAACTATTTTAAGCAAGCAACATGTGGCAGAGAGCATGGTGACATTAAGCGTCTTTCATTAGTTTAGTGGACTCCTCTTCCGTTAGATGCAGTTCTATTTGCTGGAATCTTGAAAACTGCTAAGTCTGCTAAGTCTATTCAAACATTCTGAAACGATTAATGATAATATAAAAAATTTAAGTAAAGCTTTCCATTTTCTTATATTTCCCTTTCTACCCAAAAGTTTCCATTTTCTTTATGTTTCTCTTTCTACCCTTTTAATTTAAGAATTTTATATTGTCATTCAAGGAGCGCCCAAAGAGTGCCTCAAAAAACCTAGGAACATGCCCCAAAAAGACACTCCCAAGAGGGAGCAATCCAAAAGCACACTCCTTAGGGCGCTTCCAAAAACGCTCCTGAGAGCACTTCCAGAACACTCTCTCTCGGAGCAAAGCGTTAGGTAGGGAGCAAGAGGAATTTCAGTCTTTGAGGCAGCTACATCAAATAATGAGTGGTGTTTTGAGCAACTACAGCCATCATTTCTTGTGTGTTCATGTCAGCAGCAAGCAATTTGTCTGTTGGGCAGCTACACCAAGCAATTTGGAAACTGTTGATTGTATCATTGTATAATGTAAACATCTATGAGAAATAATATAGAGATGATGAGTTTGTTAGTAAATTGTGATCTGTCACTTGTCATTTATGTTTGTCATTTGAATGTTCTTGCTCATTTATTCATAATGCTTTCTTTCAAAGTTCCAATATAATGTGTTATTTCTAAAATAGCACACTATATATGTTACTATGTATATATGGCATTTCCCTGTTTTCAAAATTTTGGGGGCTATATTTCCTGCGCATACCCATTTCCTTGTATCATGCAACTTAGGTTATTTGCATACACCCTTTAATTTTGTATTGTTATAATGCAAGACCCTAGATATTTGTTCACAAGTCATAGGGAGAATAATGATGCAAACAAAGTGTTGCTATAAATGTTCAAAACAATTTCATGTGGCATTAGTTTTCAAGAAACATTTTAGCATTGCTTGACTAGGATATGAGAATATGTCAAAGACTTTGCTGACATTTCACAGGAATAGACAGTTAGACTAGCAGGACAGCCAAAACGTTGTTGAATTTTATTGATATTCATATAACAAGGCACGTAATTTCACCAATGACCTATCACCACAAACAACTTGGATGGTTGGTGTCTGGGACATGTTACTATTTTGTAAGACTAAATGGATTCTAATGTACGGAACCTTGCTTGGCTTGGAATACATTCCAGGAATTGTTGCCTCGTCAAGAGTTGTAAATCTCACATGCACACTTTAGCAAGTTTATCTTCGCACTTGAAGGGGTCTAAGCCATGCCTTATATCTATATATGCTTACTGCTAACTGGATTATCAAGAAAGTTTGCATGGAAAGCATACAATATAAATAGAAGCAAGCCTGACTGGTAAACACCAAAAGTTTAGGTCAGGAATCACATACAAGAACTTGCCATATTCAAAACAAATTGAATGGATAACCTATTAAGTTTTATACCTAAGACTGCATTGAAATCTTTGATTTCTAAAAACTTACAAGTTACAAGCTAGTCATCTATGATTTGTTCTTTTCTTTTGAATAGGGTAGGTTCATTGTTTGTTCACTTTTATGGAACAGTTATCCAATGAAGGGCTTTCTTCAAAATCTAGAAAAAGATCCAATTAATAAGATAATAATAATAATTTATTTTTAAAGTCGTGACCTGCCCAGACACCAAATTGATGTATAAGACCTTCTTGTTGTAGGACAAAAGAGGAAATTTTCGGAAAATTCAAAATTCAGAAATTCACCTCTTTGATTAGAGGTTTCCCGGATCTTAACCCTATGAATTTATTAGGGATGTTATGAAAGATAGAATAAAAGAGCAACAGAAAGATAAAAATATTTCACTTCCTAACAGCCCAATCTTCCAGGCATTCCAAGGAGAAAAGATACCAAACTGTCTAGATAAGTTTCAGCCCTCTAATCAGATCTGAAAATTCACTTTTACAGCAGTTATAACAGCAGATATAGTGGCAGCAAAACAACCCTTCGATTCGTCAATGATGATGTCAAATCACTCAACAAATTGTCCTTTTACTTATGTCAATTCATCAAGACATATATAGTTGTAAATACCAATATATAAAATGAGAATCAAATTTGGAAATTGTACAAATTTTGGAAAGCGGAAAACTCCATTAATATGTTCAAAATGAAGTTCATGTATATTCCATAGCCTTTCTCAAGGCTAGTACAAACCATTCCGTAGCTTTTTCTCAAGGCTAGTACAAACCACTCTCCAAAACCCTATCTACGGAAAACAATGAAAAAACCTAGCTCGGCCAAAGAGCTACAACATGCAAAAATTAAAACAACCAGTCCCCCAAGGCAAGACATCCTCTTCTCTTCTTCTTCACCAAATATACCCTAGGGTTTTGTCACAAAACCCTAATCTCAAACATCCAAAGGATAAACCCTAACCCTAGACTTCCAAGATATTTCAAGAAGACAAATAAATCCTAGCAACTCAAGAGATAGAAAGATTAATTACAAATGAAGACCAAGAGAGAGAAAAGACTAGTGCACGCTCTTCTCCAAGCTCACATCTCTACACAACAGTGAATATAAGAATGAGTGAATGACATAATCTCCAATGTCTCCTCCACAAGAGCAAACTCCAAACCAAAACGTCCTCTTTCCCTTCTCCTCGGGTTTTCTCATGAACTCATGAACCCTAACAAAACACTCCAAAAAGACAAGTACAAAGAGAAGAGTATGATGATGATGATGAAATGAAACGAATCTATCCTTCCTCTATATATATGGGAGGTACGGGAAGCTAGCAATACAATGTGGGCCTAAGCCCTTAAAAGAAACCTACAATAAACACTTGTAGGCCTACATAAGTGAAGCGCTCCACTCCAAGTACACACGTCATGCTCCAAGGTGATGTGTAACGTCCCGAGTCCCCTCGGTGCCCTTTAGAGGTGATGGGGGAGTTCCTTAGAAACAACCTGCTAATTTTTTTTTCCAAACTATGCACTTTCGCACAGCCGCAATAACTTCGGTCCGCAATCTGCAAGTCAGGAGTCGAAAGTCGGCACCCCAATGCACCACTTCAAGAATTACACCTCCGACTTCCGCAATGCGGGAGTCGGAAAGTCAGAACACCAAATACACAGCATCGAAGAAATACGCCTCCGACTTCCGCATTCTGCAATCCGCAGTGCGGGAGTCGGAAAGTTGGAACGCCAAATACACAGCGTCGAATAAATACACCTCTGACTTCCGCATTCTACAATCCGCAGTGCGGGAGTCAAAAAGTCGGAACGCCAAATACACAACGTCAAAGAAATATGCCTCTGACTTCCGCAATTCGCAACCCGCGATGCGGGAGTCAGAAATCGGAACTCCAAATTCATAGCTTCAGGAAAATTACACTCCGGCTTCCGCAATCCGCAATGCGGGTTCGGAAAGTCGGAAGTCGGCCATATGCTCCAGTTACTGCCAACTTCTCAGCCCAATATCTTTCTCATCCTAAGTCCTTTTTTGCAAACTTGGTATCATTGGAAAGCTTTCGGCAAGCCCCATGCAACTGTATGATCCTCTGCCACACCTGAGAACTCTGAATTTGTCATTCTTCCAATCAAAGTGTTGCCCAAACTTCATCCATGCCTGTTTACCACTCTGTAAAGAGCTCTGATCCACTCTATTATGGCCCATTCCTTCATTTGACCCACAGAGGGAACATGAACACAACAGGGGATGTCTATTTCTCCCCTAAAGCCATGACTGAACATTCTGAACCTCCTGGCCCTCTACAAAACTTAGCCCCATTCATCAATGAACAAATTCATATAAATAAAAATACATGGATGCATATGCATACTCAAATAAACACAACTGAATGAAACACTATCCACACCCATATAAGGGAATGCATCAACACATTTCTCCCAGGGATAATGATGAAACAACCTAAAGGGAATTAGTCCTCTTCTCATGCTATGCACAGGCTTATGTTAACTAACTTAAGATAATCATTTCATTCCCATTAACATGATCAATTAAGCATTCAGAACACAAAATGAACATGATATAAATCACAGAGAACACTTATCTTTTCATTGAAATCTCCAAGCAACTGGCTATGGACTGCAATGTTCCAACCCAACCATAGGTCTCTGCCTAGCCTGTATTATTTCAGCACTCAGAGACTACCCCCGAGCTGGGGCTGAGTATCCACTAAGGAGTAACTAACAAGCTCACTCACAGCCTAAGGCACAGTCATTCAGGGTCATCCAGCACCCAGCTGGCTCTGTCAAGCAAGTGGCGAGACAAGGAAGGAGGTTTCTAAGTCAATGAGCTCAACACACAGAGCTACAATCCAATTGACTTCAGACAGTCCAGGCACCCCCATCACCTCCACTCTCAGCCTAAGTAAGGTTCCCTTCTTTGCTACACAGTCCCTCGGGCGCCCCTTCCCTCAGCGCTGACCTGCGCAGGTATGGTTGGTCCCGACTTCTAAACCACGGATGAATGAGCCCTCGCTAGCTCTACCATGAAGTCTAACCCCCCCCCCCAGTCTCTCTCCCACTATTGCAATTTTCTCTTGGATCTTCCTCAAGGTTGCGACCGAAAGGTTCTATCCCGCAACTAAGTTTTCGGCTATCGAATCTGGGTCTCCCAATAGATTTATGGGCATCCAACCCTCTCAATGTCACCCCCAAGGTTCAGGTCTATGGATTCCCAACGGATTTCACTTCCCACGTAGATTTTTGGCCGTTTTTGGCTCTGCAGATTGTGGCTTCCCTCAAAATCGCGATTTTTCGTTCTTCCTCACTGTTGGGTCTGCGTCCTCTATCCCAACTGAAACTTGAATCCTCAATCATCAAATGGAGATGAGGGAGAACGTCCTCCCAAGAGGTGGAGTGACTTATGGGTTAAGCAAACCGAGCCCATAACCTGCCTTACGAATTTTCAGGGCTACCCATACTCCATCAACCTCATGAGCTGCTTTCCCCAACCACTTCCTTACAACAAAATCAAATGCCAGTAAGGAAAGTCAAATGGGTTCTCAAGATGACATATGGCAACCTAGGGTTCAATCCCACAACCCCCTCACCTCTCCCTAGTGGATACACATAGCCCCCTCATTTAGTTGCATCCATAGCCAACCCCTTGGTATTTTATTTGCATTACAATTATTTACATGCTTTTACAATTTCCCCATGGCTTACTAGCACATGGATAGCACAACATAAAATACCAACTCGTCAAGGCTAAACATTCGCTAGCAAGCCTTGGCCTTGAGCTCCACACTAGGAATCATACATCACATATATACAATATTTACATTAAAAGCCGATATATCCTAAGGGTCAAAATGGGGGTATTACATGATGTTGTACACAATAAGGGCTCCAAGTTGGCTTAGCCACACAAGGTATGTCCACACCTCTCCATCACAATCTTCCACAGACTCCATCAATCCTCCTAAGCCATGGACACCACTGGGTCAAGTGCTCCTCCAAAAAATTTTGGATGTGGTCTCCAAAAGCTTGCAAGAAACATTGCATAGCCCAAGAATCCTTAAGCCAACTCCAAACCGCCAAACACGAATCCAAGCAAACCCACGCTATTTATGGCATGATGCCCTCATCCAAGATGCACAACGCTCCTCCTCCCAAATAGGGTGTTCTCTAAGCAAGTGACTCTCTCCATGTAACCATCGTGAAGGACATCCCCCAAGCCATTAAGAGAACTCCAACATCCTTGGGAAGAATAACAAGCCAACATCTAATTGAGGTCAATCAATCACTAAGAAAGTTGTCTTCGCCATGCAAATCCATCAAGGACCATCTCCCATGCACCACTCCATCTTGAACCATCCAAAGGCTGAACATACACCATGTACCCCAAATCTCATGAATCACCCCAAACATGGTGTAAACACTTTCAAAGTAACCCCAAAAGCCAACAACAAGAGACCCCTTCCATGCAATGATTTGATTGCTTAGTCTACAGAGGTGTACATACCGGTGTACATACCCTACCCCCTTCCAGATTCAAACCATGAACTCCAAGGAGGAAACACATGTTCTTAATCATTAGGCCCACTCAAGTTATATTGTATATTGTTTGTCACAAAGTTATGGCCCAAAGGAAGCAATTCATAACACACAAGTGACTATCAATGTGATTTGTTTAAATTCTAAGCATTTTGTTGTCTATTAGTATATTGTCAAAATATAAACAAAATAAATGGAATAGCACACCAAACTATTGAAGACATACTTAAATCACATGTGGCCACAAAATAATCCCTATTGTAAAAGACTACCATTCATCATATTCAGCTATAATGATAGAATCCATTCAATAATTAGTATGAGTAATGACACAAAATTACTTATGGTTTGACTCATTCATTCCTAGCAACCTAGAAGCTTGCAAATTTTTAAATAAGAAATGTAAACTCACTGCAAATTCTCAAGGACATACAGAAAACATTTAGAACTTGTAAAAAGAATATGGAAAGAGCCCAGATTATGATTCCCTTGTTTATGGAGAAGACATAACATCCTGCATGTGCATACAGCGATTGTCATCTTCATCGATTGCAAGAGAATTAAGAGATTATCATAACCTGCAATTTTTTTAAAAGGAATAGTAATCTCACTTCAAATGCTCGAGAAGATGCACAATCCTTTAGAGATTGTAAAAAGAATATGGAAAGAGCCAAAAATATGATTCCCTCATTTATGGAGAAATTACAATTTACATTCTATATGTGCATACAATGCTTGTCTTCATCAATTTCAAGAGAACGAGAAAAGTTGTCACTTTCAATTTTCGTTGTTTTAGTGTTAATCCTGTAAGACCAGGGCAACCCTTTTTTGTCGTAATTGCATCCAGCTAGTTTTCTAACCATGAACACCATAAATGAACGTGCTTTGGTTTTTGTAACCAATTGATTTTGGAATATAGCATTAGTGTGATTTGGATCGGCTGCCGATGTATCTGAGGCAATGAGATGGAATGTTAACTCTGCTGAAACCTCAAAGAGAAAATCTTATGTTGGGCTCTTTAATCAAGCACATCTAAAACTTTATATGCTCTTTACAAGGGTTATGGAAAGATAAAGCATGAAAGGAAAATGATAGAGAATTATAACTGTCTATGTTCCAACTAACCAACTAGTTGATGTGGAATTGAATGAGAGGCCACGTGACAAAACAAACCAGAAAGTCTCGTGATGCTTGATAACAATTACAAATCTAATATCCTTACAACATTAGCATTCAATTACATAATTTGCTGTTATACATAATTTCCTGTTAGCAGGTTGTAGTTACACATGCAGCAAGGCATATAAACTCTCTTCAACTAGTCAAAGTTTATGGAAGGCAGTTTCCAGTCATTTCACCTCCAATTCCCAAGAAATCCAATTAGCACAGTACATCTTGCCATTGTCACCGTGCCATGCAGACACAACCACTGCATACAGGTATTTTCCTGTTGTGAACAAAACAAGCAGAAAATCTGTTACAAGTAAACAAGCAAATACAACAGGAAATCAAGATTATAACCTTGCATGAAAAAGCATTAATTCTCAAATAAAAGCCAACTTTCTGCCATGGAAAAACTGAAAATTGAAAGGAAACATAATGAAAATGCTTTCAATCAAAAGAAAGCAATCGAGAAACCCCTTTTGTTATGCCTTCAATGATTCTTTTCTGTGTGTGTGCATCGTGTAGGAAAACAATTACAACACTGAACCCTTAATTCACCAAAAGTTTAGGAAAAGAGTTAGGACTCTAAACCTTTAAACTAGCATATCCATTTTAACGCTGGACCTATTAAGCACCAAGGAAGATCAAAACCTCGTGGTGCAAACCTCCATGTTTTTGCACCCTCACATACTATTTAATAAACGTTAAGGTTGTCACCTTGCTTTTTAGTCCCACGCATAACAGATCCCAAGTTAATAAGAATGTATGGTACTTTATTTCCTATTAAGCACCAAGGAAGATCAAAACCTCGTGGTGCAAACCTCCATTTTTTTGCACCCTCACATACCATTTAATAAACGTTGAGGTTGTCACCTTGCTTTTTCGTCCCACGCATAATAGATCCCAAGTTTTTTTCCAAAGAAAATATAACTTACTATTAATAATAGGAAATAGTAAATAGGTCCATACATTCCAAACCAACCCGTGAAAACATCCCGGCATCATAAACATCGGTCCAATATAATATCCAATAGGGCAATCCACAACATAGTAGCCCCATCAAGACTATCAGAATAAAACATAACAGTGAAACATATGTCTGAAAACATAAAAGATAGATCCAACAAGGGCCCAAGAACAAGCCCACCAGAGCACCAAGTCTATACCAAGTGACCAGAAACAGATATATGGCCACCCCCGGAAAGTCTCGAACCAAAAATAAGGTGGAAACCACCTCCCGAACCAAAAACCCAACAAGCTGTTGGATGGATAGAGCACTAAAAACCTGCAAGAAAATAAAAGCCGCATGTAATATAAAGTAGAAGCCACATGAATATAAAGTAGAAGCCAACCGGAAATAGATCAGGACCATCAAAAAATTATGCCCAGTGCAAATCTATAGAACCATGGGTAAAAAATTGATCATCCCGCCACTCCTCCCAAACAATAATCCCTTCCGGAGATGATAAAGCCAACTTCGAGAGCAAGTCGGCCTCCTGGTTGCACTCCCGGAAAATATTTGAAAAGTGGATGTGTCTGAATGAATTAATAGACAGCCGAACTGCATCCAACCAATATGTAAGAAGCATCACATTGAGTGGAGCAATATCCTTGGCCCATGAAATGATGGATAAAGGGTCACCCAGCACCAAGAGTGATGAAACCAATTTGAAACGGGCAAAATATAACAAAAGCCAAAGAGCACAGAGCTCACTGCGGGTGTTGGTGTCAATACCCAAATTCAGCCGAATGCGAAAGTGACAGGAGGTGGAGAGGAACAAGATCACACTGGCCCCACAAACACCAAACCCCATAACCATTGCTCCGTCAAAAAAGCCACATGTATAAACTAAAACCGGAGGGGCCAAACGATGGCAAGAACCAACCAATGTGCGATCAGCGTTGCCAAAAAGATGATCATACTCTTTATAAGCCGCAACAGACCTACCACAAGTCAGCTCCAGATTTGGAATAGTGTCCTCAAAAATCTGACGATTAAGAGCCTTACAAACTTCCCAAATCATAAAACATGGGAGCTCAACCCAAGAATTAGAACCATTAAGCCACATACGCAGACAATCCACAAGTGTGGTTGACTGCCAATCCAAAGTCAGGCCAACAGAAACACAAATTAAGTGCCAGAGATTTTGCACAAACCAACATTTAGAAAATAGGTGGTCCACCGATTCTTCCTGTGTACAGCACAATGAGCACCAGCTAGGTCCGACAACACCTCTATGACAGAGATTATCCCATGTAAGGATCCGATTACTCATAGCAAGTCATAAGAAACACTTGACTTTGAGTGGAAGGCCAAGTTTCCAAATAGCATGATGCCACCACTGTACCTATGGATAGTGATTAGCAAATAACGATTCGTATGCCAGCTTGGCAGAAACCGAGCCATGAGCCACATCCCACGACCAAACCAACTTGTCAGGAATCTCAGATAACTTAATATTAGCGCGGCATAGATCTCTGATGTATCCAGTCCACTCGGCACCCAAGCTACCAATAAGCCCCAATTGTAGCGCCGAAATCTAGGAAGAGCATCTTCCCACCCCCATCAAAGGGACAGTCACATGAGAAAGAGTACAAACCATTAGCTCTCAGAAAAGAAATAAGCACCGGAGATAATTTATAAGAGGAGGAACCCCCCAGAATGGGATCAACCCCCAATTGGATCCCCCGGACATTCCCAGGTAGCCAAGTAAGCCAATCAGCAATAATTGTGAAAGAACCAAGGAGCCCATTCCAAATATTTGAAATCCCAATATAATTGGGTTGCCCCTTACGAAACCATTCAACCACCGAAGATGTTTTCAAATATTTAGCCTGTATAATCAAACTCCAAATAGAATCAGCAAATAGAGCCTGCCATAAACTCTTGGCATGAAGAGCCGAGACAAAGAATTCCAGATTTTTCACATCCCAACCGCCCAACTCCCAGGGACGAGCCAGTGAACACCAATTAATCAGGTGGAATTTTTCCTTATCCACACCCCCCGACCACAAGAAGCTGAAAAACTTTCTACGCAACCTCCAAATAATAGACTTAGGAATTTTACATAATGAAAACCAGTAGACCCCCAAGTTTTGAAGTACCGACTTAGCCAACGTAAGTCTACCACCCAATGATAAAAACCGCATACTCCAATGACCAATCCACTAATCAAATCTCCTTAAAATCCAAGACCAATCCATGAGGAGATAGTTAGAAGGCTTGACAAAAAAACCAAGATACTTGGTACCCGCCAACCAACTCCATGAAATCAAAGGGGAGAATCATACCAATTGATTGCTTCACCATGTCATCCAGGGAATGTTTCAAAAAATAGGATTTGTTATAACTGATCAACATTACAGAAAAGATCCAAAATTTTCTTATACTAAAGCCACTCAGCTAATAAGCCCAAACCAAAGAGCATAACATCATCCACGAAGAGCGTATGGGTTACCGAGATACCAGCAGCCACCTTGATACCAACAATAGAACCATCACATTTTGCTTTACGGATAGATTAGACCATCACATTTTGCTTTACGGATAGATAGACTCAAGCCCTCAATAACAAGAAGGAACAACATTGGCGAGAGAGGGAAGCCCTGACGAAGACCCCTAGATGCCTTGAAGAAATCAGAAGACTTACCATTTATGAGCACAGCAAAATTCACAGAAGAAACACAAGCCATGATCCATTTCATCACCCTCCAAGGCAAGCCAATCTGAATAAGAATCAACCTAAGAAAGGTCCAGTCCACACAATCATAGGCCTTCACCAGATCCAGTTTAAGAATGAGTGCATTGAGACGCTTTTGTTTGATACTATGGAATACCTCCTGGCCACCCCCACTGCATCCAGAATCTGCCGACCTTCCAGAAACCCAAATTGTTCTGACGAAATAAATTTCGAAAGACCCAGTTTAATCCGCCTCGCAATAATCTTGGATATAATCTTGTAGACCAAGTTACAGAGAGCAATGGGTCTAAACTCATTGAAATACTTCGGATGAGAAGACTTAGGAATGAGTGCCAAAAAAGTAGAGTTTAAAGCTCCAGAAATAAGCCCCAGGCTCCGAGACTCATCAACTGCAGCGCGAAGATCCTCACTCATAATATCAAAGAAAGAGATAAAAAGTTCCATCGTCCATCCATCAAGACCAGGACTTTTGTCCTTATCAAAACCCCTCAAGGTATTTTCAACATCCTGCAAAGAAATTTCCTCAAAAATATTATCCCCCTCCTCATCCGTAAACATCCGTGGATACTCCTTAATAACCTTAAATTGTTCAATCAAGGAAGTAGTCTTATTAGGATCAAGGTAAATGTCCTGGAAATGATTGATAGCTTCCTTCTGTAAATCAGCCTCCTCCACAATCCGACGACCAGCATGGTCATTTAGGTCCCATATGGAGTTTTGGATTCTACAAGAGTCCGCGAATATGTGAAAACATTTGGTATTCAAGTCCCCAGCTTTTAACCAAGTAGCACGGCTCTTTAAGCGCCACATTTCCTCTTGAATATATAAAAATTTTAGCTTCCGCTCCTCCAAAAGGGCGAGTCTGGCCCGGCCCAAGGGGAGAATTCCATATAAAAGAGAGTGTTTTAGCAAGTCGCCAATCTCTCTTTCCAAAACTATCAATTCCGTAGACAACTCCGCCTTCTTTTTCCTCTCCCGGGAAATCGTGAAACCTTTTAAAGATTTTAGTTTCTCGGCCAGCTTATCCATCGCAGAGCATTCCACTGAAACATCCACATGTAACCAATGGTTCTTCACCTCCGCCTTGAAGCCCGGATCAGACAACCAAACAGAGTTAAATTTGAAAGGATAAGATTGTGGGGAGGCCTCAGTTTCAAATTGCAAGATAATGGGGAGGTGGTCACTAATGTGAATCTGATGAATCCATGAATGGTAGTTCTGAAAACAGTCCAAGAGGGACTTCGATATAAGGAAGCGATCAAATACGCTTAGAAATCAGGTCCCCGTTTTTCCTACCATTTGACCAAGCAGGTGCCAGTGGACAAGGCTCCACATCCACCAAACAATACGAAGAGAAAAGATTCCTGAAAAAATCCCCCAAAGGATCCAATTTGGATGAAAGACCCCAAATTTCCTCAGCACCCCAAGAAAAATTTAAATCACCTGCAAGAATCAGATTTTCCAAATCCATTATGTGCCCCGAGCAAGCCAAATCCCATAAAGCCTCCCTATCACAATAGGGACCATAACAATTCACAATGTTGATAGATTTTTCAGAACCCCTGAAATTGCCAATCAAAAGGACTCCCAATGATACAATATTAGGATTCAAAAGAAGAACCCTAGGGTTCCAGGCCGCCAATAACCCACCAGAAAGACCAACCGCGTCAACAACACACATCAGCCAGCCAGGTTTAATCTTACTAAAAAAAGAACGAGCCTTCTCCCCACACACCATAGTTTCCTGGAGGAAGACCAAAACCGGATTGGTAATTTGTAGAACACGCTTGAGGGCCAATTGCTTAGGAAGGCCCCCCACACCCCGAATGTTCAGTCAGAAAAAAGATTATTATCGACCCCTGCTAAGGGCTTTAATTCCTCTAAGAGCCCTGGTTTCAGGAGATAAGGGGATACCAATATTGTGCAGAGAGTCATCCTCCCCCAAGGGAATGACTTTCTTATTCTTACGAGCACTGCGAGTCTTCAATGGGGAGAAATCTTGTGCCAGACCACCCGACCAAGCGCCTTTAGCAACTTTTTGAGCCCCCATCAAAGATGAGGTGATTGAGTCAAGTAGTGTATCCGAATCCATGACCACTGGCACCAAATCCGTAGAACCTGAGTCCAAAACCTTATTTTCAGAGTTAGGGATAGTAGCATCAAAGACACGGTTCTTAAAATAGACAGGAATAGGAGCTTTTTTCACCATTTCACAATAAGAGGGAATCAGCAACACATTGGATAAAGGCTCAGGGTCGGGAGGGATCGATAAAGGAGGGTGGATGGGCACCGACGGAGCAACAAGACATGATTCAACATCCCCACCAGCCTCAACAGAATCAAGAATGACCGTCGATACATTAGAGTCCGATGAAAGGAGAATGGTCGAAGCCGGGGAATGTGAAGAGAAGGGTAGGGCCGACTCAACGGGGGAGACGCCCATTTCATCAGAAAGGCCAGGAGCAGTTTTATCAATATCTGAGTTATTGGACAACAAGGGGGAGACATGGCGGCAACCAACATAGTTCCCATTATTCCCATTGTTAAGCTCTAATGAGTTAATAAAATATATTTCCAAGTCATTTAATGAATGATAGAAAGATGGGTCGTTGGTTTCCAATTTACGCATTAAACCAAATGCCAGAGCTCCGGGAAGAGGAAGTCGGTTGGAGTAACCATCCAAGCCACCGGTCGCATCAAGTTCCCGTTCATTGCCCTCATCTGAAGACCAAAAAGGCTCCACCCTAGGCGGACGCTTTGAGGAAGAACCCTTCTTACAGTAACGCCATAAGTGGCCGACCTCCTTGCAATTGGAGAAGCGGAATGGTATACCCCAATAATCAATAACCTGGGCAAGTTTGCACCCCCTCCAATCAATATGCAAAACATCAATAAGCCCGATACGATGGTCAAAACCATGCAAGTGATCTTCCTCCACATGAGGAAAACGACCAAGACTATTTCCAATCGCTTTGAAGGCACCACGGTTCCACAAAGCCAAAGGTAAACCTGGTAAAAGAACCCATAGATGGCGAAGTCGCACCATAGCCCGCTCAGGATCAAAATCCGTTTGCCAGCGTTGTAGCATCAAACTGCCCGACCCATATAGCCATAGTTTATCTAGTATAAGAGAAGTATGGGATTCCATCTCAAACTTAAATCCATAACAACCTCGGGCCATGACAAAAACCTGAGGGGTATAACCCAAAATCGGGTTCCATTTCTGAGACACCCAGCTCATGATGTCCTTCCGATTCATAGCAAAATAGGAAAATTTTCCAACCAGAACAGTCATGTTGAAGTCCACCAATTCCTCCAGCCCAATGTCCCGCCCCATGGTAAGCCAAACTTCCCCGGTCGACAACTCCAATTCTCCAGCAATCGCCGAGTGCACCGCGAGGAACCCTGGTGTAAACCCTCCTTCGTCAGTCGCGACAAAACCTGTACACTGTCCACCGATGGTAGTGAACCCTCTGGAATAGCCGATGCATCCGATAAAGACAGGTGTCCCTTCTTGGAAGCCTGCTTGACATGCGGAGACATGTGCCTCTCCCCAGCCACAAGGGCCCTTTTCCCCTTAAGTAGGTCCTTATAGAAAGAATCCGGTTTCATAATACCGACCTCCTCCATCCAATAGTCAGTAGTTGTCGGAGATAGTGTTGTTCGAATATGAGAAGCCGGTGCAGGGTCACCCATTGTGAGCTACCAAAACCGCTAACAGAAAATGTTCAAACTACCCGAATACTACCCAAAGATCCGGTCAGAAATACAACGGGAGGATAACCCTGAAAGAAGGGTGATGATAACCTGACAGGGTGCTCTCCCACAGGTCGCAACCACCAAAAAAACGGGGACAAACAGAGAGTGAAATGATAAAACAGTAAAAACCCTAAAACGGAGAGAACCCTAAACGGCGAGCATAGGAGACAGGCAGATGCAAGTGTTATAAAGAGACAAAACCCATTACAAGTCACCAAATTTGTGACCGCCGAATAGCCCCAGCTTCACCTGTCTACCCCATTTGGGCATCCACTTGCCGGTACCCTGCCCAATAATACATCCCACGCCTCAAACGAAACTGACCCATCAAACCCAACCGAAAACATCATCCTCAATGGGTTCGCCAACTCGATTACCAACCACACCAGGTCGCCCTCATCCGCCATGGACACGTCTCGACCTGTTTTCCTCCCGCCCCATGTGAAAAGTTATTAAGAATGTATGGTACTTTATTTCTGGTGCTTAAAAGTAAGGCAGGTAAACAATACATTGGCTTTTCTGTGTTATAGTATTTAAGAAAAATAAGACTACTTTTTTTTTCATTTTGTTTTATTACTTTTGAAAACACGCACAAACACAGACACGGCGATTTCGCCACCCGAGCTGTCGAACACCTCGCGTCTCCCAGTGAAACTATAAATTTACCGAGAGTTCAAAAAAATAGTTAAAAACCCAAGCCCTAGAACTAGAGATTCTTGAAAAATCTAAGACATAAACTAAGATCGTGAAGCCTAGAGCTAATGCTTCACACAACCTGGTAAGGAAATTAATAAGCTAAAACCTAGACGCTAGCAGCTATACATCACCAAAAATCTAGAAAACATCCATAACTCGGACTCCGGAAACCTGGAAAAAATAAAAACCCCAAGCCCTGGAACTATTAATTCACCGAAAAAAACGTGAAAATTTAATTATCTATATCATATAAATGGTATTTTTGTCACAAATGTTAAGGGAAAAAAACAGTTGAAACCCTAGAAAGTGGAAATAATTTACCTTGGGTTATCAAAAATCGCTGCAGCGACCACCTTTTTCCCAGTCACCGTACCTGGTGGGCTCTGGTCCTCTGGGGCCTCCTCTCTCACCAGTCTCCGGGTTAACAAATTCTCCACCCCCCTCTTCCTCTTCCCCTTCCTCGCTATGATTTTCGTGTGGTTCCTCGTCCTGTTCGTTTTCGCTTTTAAGCTCGTTAGAATTGACAGGATCCTGGATTGACGAGCACAAAAACCTCGTCATAGGTTTTGGAGTCGATCCCTTGACCTCTGAGAAGATATTTAATATGAACTTGCGAGATCCAGAGCTTCGGACTGCAGATTCTGCCGAATTTGAAATCGAGTTTGATAAGGGTACAGGATTGCAAGAGAACAGATACCGCAAGTATCTACGAGAATTTCGTGGAATCGCCATTGTAAATCTAACAGTGTTTGAACTCTGTGACCGAAAAATATTTGAGGGTTTAATTTTCTATACACACGTTTTTATTTTTCCAGGTTTTTATTTTTCCGACTGCTGCTTGCAACTTTTCATTTGCGAGTGGATTTGCATCACATAAAATTTGTCAATGCCTTAATAAAATAGTATTTAATGAAATTATTTGAATTTTAAAAATAACTCTAATATTTTTTAATCTTAATTGTTTTATTTTAATTAAATTTCATTAGACATAAAAATTTAAGTAGCAGCGTTAATTGTTAATATTTTTTAATCTTAATTGTTTTATTTTAATTAAATTTCATTAGACCTCGTTCGATTCGGCGTTCTCCCTTACCATTGAGCGCCAGTTTAACTATCATGTGAAAAAAAAAATTAAATTTCAGTAGACATAAAAATTTAAGTAGCAGCGTTAATTGTGAAAATAAGATAATGTAAAATTAAATTTTTATTATTAACACGTTTTTTATTTAAAAAAAAACAAACCTGCACTTTGATATTCTAAAGTGAATCAAAGTTACAACGTGATAAAAACCAGTATCATGATCTGCTCGATATTGTCAGAGCTCGAGATTGTCACATTATTTTGTGGTTTATTTAATTAATTTATTTGAATTTTAAAAATAAGTTTAATATTTTTTATCTTATTTATTTTATTTTAATTTAAAAATTATATAAAATATTAAAAAATATTTTTTTTTTTCTAAAATCATTTGCTCAAATTTTATATGATAAAAAAATTTCACTCAAAATATAATCAAATCGTTCAAAACTATTAAAAATATATAAATTTGAATATTTTTACAAAACTATTAAAACTATTGCATTTTATGGTTGGAAATTTACCAATTAGTAAGATTTAAGAAGCAATCTTCCCTACTCATCACCTCTACTTTGTTTAGGTTATATGCATTGTGACTACCTTGCCTTTGTTATGTTTTACATATTTCTTCACAATAAAAATATAGATTAGAACTAAATTTCAAATCCTTGTCATCTTAGGAGTAGTGTTATGTACCAAGTAACTAAGATATCATAATAAACTATAGTAAACACAATGTACACAAGATTTCTACATAGACATTAACTCCAAATAGATAGTAGAGATGAATTACACAATAACTCTTTATACAAGAGGAAAACCTCCTCCAAATAACCTTAATACATTCATGTATCCACTCATGTGTTCATGTCTCCATAATGACTATATTAACCTCTCTCTTTTTCACAAAGAAAAAAACTATACCATTGATTAAAACAGTATATGTAAACACATCCAAATAGGTCCAATTGACACCGCCCTTCTAGAAACAAAGAGTTGGGCCACATCAAATTACAAGCCACTATAGACTAGACATTTCATCAACCTAGAGAATAGTTCATCAAAAAAATACTGACACCAAACAAAAATGTACATAGACATAGTGCAGATAAAAACACCACCCAGAGATCAAGGGCAACCGGAAGAGAAGAAGAGGTCCCGAAGTAGATCAACAACCAGATCCAAAAAAAGCATATGTGACCCTGAAAAGAGAGGAGCAAAACTGGAATAATTACAAATGATATATCACCATCCGATCGTCATAGATAATCTAGCTATCCTCCCAAGTCTCACTGAAAATGTATCCTTTCGGAGCCATGAGAGCTCTTTTCGATCAAATGTCTCCCTCATGGTTGAACTCCCTATAAACATGGGTGAAAAAAATGTCCTCAAAATCATTTATCAATGATCTAATGCTAGACAACCAAGCTCGAAGATGAAGAATATTAATAGTACATCTGTCGATTTCCCAATCAATAAGCACTCGAGAGTCCCCAACAATCTGAATGCCATCCAAATGAAGATTTTTTGTAAAGAACAGGAGCATCCATAAAGCTAATAATTCACCCTTCGTATTTGTGCCTTCTCCACAATTCATTTAGATCTTGTAAAATCTAGATCTGCCACTCCATAGGATCACTCCAGCACCACATGATGTTGATCCTCCGTGTGAAGTTCCATCAAAGAATCCTCTACATTTGCCCAAATCCAAAGTCGGAGCACAGCGAATAAGTCCTTGATCAGGAATCGAGGGATCCACGCCGCCCACAAATTCTTTAAGTGTCGCAATCCCTTTATATCCAACAACCACCACATTGAATTTGTGCCCTTCAAAAATAACCCGGTTTCGATCCTTCCAAAGTTCCCAGCATATATAACAAGGAAGCTCAATCCATTCATAAGCAATTTTTTTCCAATTTAGAAGACAATTTGAAAGAGAGGCATTGCCCCAAATCACAGATAATTTGCACACCTTGGAAACATAATACCACACCATTCTTGATACTAGACAAGTAGAAAATAAGTAAAATATCTATTCCACATCGGCACAACAAAGATGACAAAAAATTGGACCCTCCAAACCTCTTTTACATAAATTACCCCAAGTTAAAACCATGTCCTCCAAAGAAATCCAAATGAACAGAATAATTTTCAGAGGGGCTCAACAAACGCAAAACCACCATCGGTCATCCACCATGATATTAGCTGCTAGGGCCTGATATGCCAACTTAGTAGATATGTTCCCATCCTAGTTGTTCTAGGACCACTTAAGTAAATCCTCAAACTCTAAAATATGAATGTTACCTTTATGACTACCAATGATATAGGAAGACCATTCATCACCTAGAGAGCCTGTCAAACCCAACTGTGATGTCGTTATCCATCCATGATTACTCTTACCCGTCGGAACACCCGCAGCAATATGATTGAGTGTAATAACCATTGACATGCAAAAAGTGAACCAAAGCACTGGAAAGTCATAAATTTACCAAACCCACAATAATAGGGTCCTCACCCACACGAATGGATCGACCACAACCAGGAAAGCAAGCCAACCAATCCCCCAGAACATCAAATGAATTCACAAGACCATTCTAGAAATTAGAAACCCCCTTTATCTTTACCTACAACCATATCCATTGAACCATGGAGCAGCCCTTCAAATATTTAGACTTCAATACCCAGCTCCATAAGCTATCTCTAAAGAGAACTCGCCAAAGACTATTTTAAAAAAAGGCCTTTGCAAATAAGAAAATGTTTTTAAGAGCCCAACCTCCCAATGCTTTTGGTCGAGCCAGGCGTTCCCAACCCACCAAGTGAAATTTTGCCTTGTCACTATTACCAGTCCATATAAATTTAAAAAACTTCCACGTTATACAAGAGAGAACAGACTTCGGGATCTTACACAGTGCCAACCAATATACAAAAAGATTCTCCAAAACCAACTTAGCCAGAACAAGTCTCCCACCTGATAACAATCTCCAACGCCAATGGTTAATACAATTGTCAAATCTCTTTAGTAACCATTGCCAGTCACCAACAGTGTAGCCTTTAGGTTTAATAAAGTAACCAAAATCTTTCGATCCAGAAGAAAGAGGAGAGACATGAAATGGCAACAATTCTATTATTCTGTCCAACATCCCATTATCCATACCATTTTCCAAGAAAGAATACTTAGAGTCATTGATAACCATACCTGATACCCTACAGAAAAGTTGAAGAATATGTTTATAAATATCCCATTCCATCAAAGAGTCGACCCCAAAAAGCATGACATCGTCCACAAAGAGGAGGTGGGTCACAGAAGTCTGAGAATCAAATATAATACCTTTAAGAAGGCCCTGTGATTTTGCCTTTATAATCTATGTACTTAAACCCTCGATAACCAATTAAAAAAGTAGAGGTGATAGTGGACATCCCTGTCTAAGGTCCTGTGATCCCATGAAAAAATCCATAGGAATACCATTCAATATAACCGCATAATTTGCAAATTAGACACATGCCATAATCCATTTGATTACTTTATAGGGAAGGCCGATCTACGTAAGGATGAGTCTTAGAAAAACCCAATTCACTCTATCATGTGCTTTGTTTAGATCAAGCTATAGTACCAATTCCTTCAAGTTCCTAATCTTTATACTATGAAATGCTTCCTGAGCCACCCCAATGGCTTCTAGAATCTGTCTATTCTCTAGAAAGCCAAACTGCTCCATAGACATATATCAGGACAATATAGGCTTCAGTCTTTGAGCGATGATCTTTGAGATTATTTTATACAAAAAGTTGCACAATGAAATTGGATGGTAATCGCTGAAATTCACCGGATGCGAGCTTTTAGGAATTAACGCAATAAAAGTTGAGTTCAGAGCACCAGAGACCGTTCCAGTTACTCGCGACTCTTCAATGGCAACCAAAAAATCATATCCCATTATATCAAAGAAATCCATAAATAACTCCAAAGTCCACCCATCCTTATCTGTTGGTATAGATAGAAAACTGTGATGTTGATGCATCCTTTCTATTGCAGCAGAAAAACAATTCTGTAGAAATCATTTTATTAATGAGTTTGATTTTGTGGTTTGCTCTTTGAGGTGTCCACGATAAATTTCTTCGTCTTTGCTTGGTAGATTCATAGTATATATATTGTTTAAATACTAATTGTTTTAATTAAGGGAAAAAGAAGGCAATACTAATTCCCCCCCCCCCCCCCCCCCCTCTCAGTATTGTTGGATAAACCAACAATTTGTATCAAAGCAGGATCCTTCACTACAGTTTAATCACTGGAAGGAAGATCCTATTAAAACACTATGGATCAACAAGAAGGTTTAGCTGCTAACAGACCTCCATTATTCACAGGAGAAAAATTATGCATATTGGAGTGTAAGAATGAGATTCCATCTAATGTCTCTTGGATGCAAAGTTTGGAATGTTGTTGAAAAGGGTTATAAAATATACCAGACAGTCCACCTATAGATAAAGATGAACAAGATAAATATGAAGCCAATGCAAAAGCATTGAATTCAATTTTGAATGGATTGTCAAATTAAGTGTTTGTCAAAGTCATGCAATGTAAGACAACCAAAAATGCTTGGGACAAATTACAAAATGTGTATGAAGGAGCTACCAAAGCAAAAAAATCCAAACTCCAAACATACAAAGGACAATTGGAAAGTTTAAAAATGAAAAAGGAGGAAAACAATACAGAATATATTCTAAGAGTAGAAGAAATTGTCAATGCTATCAGAGGCCTGGGAGGAGAAATACAAGAGAAAGAAGTTGTTGAGGAGGTACTAAGAACACTACCAATGAAGTATGACTCAAAAGTGTCTACTATGGAAGATCGAGATGATCTTGAATTTCTAACAATGGATGATTTACATGGAATCTTCACTACATATGAGATGAGAACAGAACAGAATAAACCATCAAGAAAAGAGGCAACATTTAAAGCCACGAAAGAGTCAAAGAAATCTGAAAGATTACCCAAAAACCACTATGAGAACTCAGATGATGAAGAAGCTCTTTTCATCATGAAACTTGAGAAAGGTACTGGAAAGTACGAAGGAAAGCTACCCTTGAAGTGCTTTAACTGTGGAAGAATTGGGCATTTTGCCTCAAAATGTCCCTATCCCAAACAAGATGATAGTCATGATAGAGAAACCTCTAAGAAAGTCAAGAAGAACACCACAGCAAACAAGGAGAAGTTTAATGGGAAGAAGAAGAT
This sequence comes from Larix kaempferi, assembly GCA_027924585.1. Classification (NCBI taxonomy): domain Eukaryota; kingdom Viridiplantae; phylum Streptophyta; class Pinopsida; order Pinales; family Pinaceae; genus Larix; species Larix kaempferi. The sequence continues at coordinate 5,776,776 of BSBM01000556.1, forward strand.
ATTTTACACTATGGAAGATAGTGAATATGAAGAAGAAGAAGATGAGGAAACATAAATTCTATTTACGGGAATAGAAACTCAAGCTCCAGATGATGAATCATATATGGAAGGAGAGGTGGACCTAAAGGCCGAACTCGTAAGTGCTCTTGAAGAATTAAGAAAAAAAAGTAAAAGGAAGATTATATATTTAAGAACACAACTAGTTGATTATGAAGAAGAACAAAATACAAGAGATAAGGAGTCAAGCCAAATCATTGTAGATCTGAAGATCCAGCTCCAAGAGGCTAAGAAGATTGAAGACAACCTAGAATTGCAGCTCGAAGAAAGAATGCAAGAATCTGAAAGACTTGAAGCATAAATTATTTAGCTGAAAAGAAAAGTTTATGAGAAATCTATTAAAACAAAATTTGAGAAGAGCTCGAAGACTCTAGATGCATCCTAAGTGCCCAAAGACCATCAAGTGACAAAACTAGGTTAGGATATAACAAAAGGAGTTATGTTGTTGCACTTATGAGTCCAACCAAAACAGGGGATAGTCAAAAATATAATCCTCGCTTACATGAAACAAATATGGTACCTAGAAGATCAATGACAAGCAGGTATCAACAGATCTTTTTGGGGCACTGCTACTCATGTAATAATTTTGGACATAAAGCCCTGAATTGCAAAGCATATGGAAAGGTTCATTTTCACAAGAAGAATACATCTAGCAATTATCCAAAAGAAAGAAAAGGAAACCATAACTCCTTTACGCCTCTACAAATATATGATGTAGAATGTTACAAATGCAATAACCATGGACATATAGCTAGAGAATGCAAACCGATGACTCCTACAGAAAAGAATACTGCAAAAGGTTTCAACACAAAGAGCAAAGAAAGGTCTGGAAGAAAAAATAAATAGTAGAGAGGACAGAATCCATGATAGCCCTATGTGAAACAAAAAAGAAAAATATATGGCACGTTGATAGTGGATGTTCAAAACACATGACAGGAGATCCAAACAAGTTCATAAGCCTAAGAAGATATCAAAAGGGAAAAGTCACTTTTGGAGACAATATGTCTTCTAAGATAATTGGAAAAGGTATAGTTGCTATCAGAAATAAAATCAGAACTGAAAATGTGTTGCTAGTAAAAGATTTAAAGCCTAATCTTCTCAGTGTGAGTCAAACATGTGATCAAGGCCACATCTACATATTTGATTCCGAAAAATGCAAAATCGGGAAGAAAAACTCAAGAAAACTTATTGGGACTACTGTAAGGAATTCAAGTAATGTATACATCCTAGAAAATGAAGAGCAATGCCACATGAGTTTGATTGATGAAAGTTGGCTATGGCATAGAAGGATGGGACACTTGAATTTTGACAATCTTATAAAGGTGAGTAAGAAGGAAGTTGTAAGAGACTTGCCAAAGATTGTGAAGCCTCAAAATTCAGTCTGTAAACATTATCAACATGGGAAACAAACTAAATCCAGCTTCAGAATCAAGGAATATACATCCTCACAGCCATTGAAAATAGTTCACACTGATCTTTGTGGACCAACAAGAACTAAAAGATTGCAAGGAGAATATTATTTCATGTTGTTCATTGATGATTATACACGGATGACTTGGGTGACATTCCTCAAAGAAAAATCAAAAGCTTTTGAGAAGTTTAAAATTTTTAAAGCAATGATTGAGAATGAGACAAATCTGAAAATCAAATGTTTAAGGTTAGATAATGGAGGAGAGTTTACCTCAAACAAATTCAATGAGTTTTGTGAAACCCTTGGGATTAAAAGAAAATTTCCAGCTCCAAGGACTCCTCAGCAAAATGGCATTGTGGAAAGAAAGAATAGGACAATACAAGAAGCAGCCAAAACTATGCTTAATGAAGCAAAACTTTCAGATGCATATTGGAGAGAAGCAGTATATACAGCTGTCTATATACTCAATATAGGACAACTTATAGTAAATTGTGACCAGACTCCTTATGAGCTATGGTATCGAAGACCTGCCTTTGTCAAATATTTCAGATTGTTTGGTAGTAAGTGTTACATAAAGAGGAATGAGGATGATCTTGGTAAGTTTGACTCCATAACCGATGAGGGAATATTTCTAGGATATTCATCAACCAAGAAAGCATATAGATGTTACAATCAAAGATTACACAAGATCATAGAAAGTGCAAATGTAAGAATAGATGACACGAAACCAAGAAGAACTAGAACTCGAGATGATGATATAACAAATAATTATAAGGACAAAGAAGACTCACAAAGGAAAGAGGATTCACAAGATGGAGAAGAAATTGAATAGGAAGAAAAGGAAGATGAGGTATCTCAAGAAAATGACAAAGAAGATTCCCCAAGACCTGATACAAGAGCACCATCAAGAAGAATTCAAAGAGATCATCCTGAAATTCAAGTTATTGGTGACATAAATACTGGAGTTAAAACAAGAAGAAGGTTAATATATGATCAAGAACAAGCACTACTTTCGCTAGTAGAGCCTAAAACATTTGCGGAAGCTAGAAAAAATTGATGATTGGGTCAAAGCTATGGATGAGGAGTTGGACCAAATAGAGAAGAACCAAACCTGGGAAATTGTACCAAGACCTAAAGACAAGAATGTGATTGGGACCAAGTGGATTTTCAAGAACAAGTTAAATGAAGATGGTAAAATAATAAGAAACAAGGCCAGACTGGTATGCAGTGGATATGCTCAAGTGGAAGGTATTGACTTTGAAGAAACGTTTGCCCCTGTAGCAAGACTTGAAGCAATCAGGATGTTCTTAGCTTTTGCATGTTACAAAAATTTCAAAGTATATCAAATGGATGTTAAATCTGCATTTTTGAATGGAAATCTTGAAGAAGAAGTCTATATTGAACAGCCTGAAGGTTTTCTCTTATAAAAAAACCGGGATTATGTTTGCAAACTGAAAAGGGCGCTCTATGGTCTCAAACAAGCTCCAAGGGCATGGTTCTCAAGGCTTGACAACTACTTGAAGCAACAAGGATACGGAAGAGGAGCCACTGACAGTAATCTCTACATAAAATTTGAAAATGAGAATATGATCATTGTTGTTGTCTATGTTGATGACATCATATTTGGAAGTGATCTACAAGTCCCAGGTGTAAACTTTGCTTCAGATATGAAGAAAGAATTTGAAATGTCTTTTTTGGGAGAACTAACATTCTTCTTAGGATTACAAGTCACTCAACCAGACAAAGGGATCTTCATTTCTCAAACCAAGTACATTAAATAGATGCTAAAAGGATTTAAGATGGAAGACTCCAAGCCTGCTAGTACCCCCATGATCACTGGCTGTAAGTTAAGCAAGGATGATGAATCTTCGTAAGTGGATCATGCTATGTATAGATCTATGATAGGTAGTCTGCTATATGTGACAGCTTCAAGACCGGATGTGATGCAAGCTGTAGGATTAGTTGCTAGATTCCAATCAGCCCCCAAAGAAACACATGTAACAACAGTAAAAAGAATTTTTAAATATTTGAAAGGTACTATGGAGTATGGTTTATGGTACTGTTGGCTTGGTTTTGCAACCAAGCTTAGTGCTATGGGCACCTGCTAACTAGTAGCAGCAGTTTCAATAGAAATAAATAACAATAAACTAAATCTAAACTAAACTAAACTAGCATGTGCATTTTGAATTAAAGAACAAGAACAAGAAAGATAAAAAATAATTTTTTGTATTGACAATGGGGGCAAGCAAGTGCTTGCAATAACAATACCTCCAAGTGATGAAGGTTGTTGAATAGCTCCAATGGTGAGCAGCTCCAATCTCCAATGGGTCCTTTCTCCAAGGTTGCTACAATGGCCAAAACTCAAGGGAGATTTTGGCAGTGTGAGGATAGGAATATGGATGGATGTGAAATGAGGAGCCCATACCACCTTTTTATAGGTTTTGGTGGTGGGGAATACCATTTGTGGTTTTGTGGAAACCAATGGTATTGACCAACATGGTTTAAGTACTTTTCCCTCCTTTTTCCTTTTTTGAATAAAATTAATATTTTTATTCCCTTTTTTAATATTTATGGGAATTTGGACCCTTTTTTAGGGTTTTTTATGCTTTTTTAGGAAAAATAATCTTTTTTGAGTTGGAAAAGGGGTGTACTCAGGTCTTTTGGTGACCTTTTGTTGGCTTCAGAGGCTCAGATGGTGGAAAAGTGGACAAATGGGTCATGTGAATACGGAAATGAGCTAGTGAGCACTTTTTAGGTGTTAACAGGTACCCAAAAGGCCAAGAATTCACTTTAAAAGCCTTCACTGATGCAGATTGGGCAGGAAGTGTTGATGACCGAAAGAGTACCAGTGGAGCAACATTCTACTTGGGAGACTGATTGGTATCATGGCTAAGCAAGAAACAACCTTCCATTGCACTATCTATAGCAGAAGCTGAATATATTACTACTGCATTATGTCGTACTCAAGTCACTTGGATGAATCAGACATTGGAAGACATACTTGTGAAGTATGAGCATCCCATAGTGACAAAATGTGACAATGCCAGTGCCATAAACATATCAAAAAATATTGTCATGCACTCTAAGACAAATCAGATTCCAATAAAATATCACTTTCTAAGAGATCAAGTGTCGCAAAAGGTTGTCAAACTAGAATATGTTGATACAAAGGAACATATAGTTGATATCTTCATTATGCCCCTACCCAAAGAAGCCTTTGAGTATCTTAGACAAAATTTGGGAGTAATGTTACTACAGTAGATAAAAAATATATATATATATATATATTGTCAAGGGGAGACATGGTGACAGGGGGAGCTATCAAAAGGAGGCCTTTGCCATTGTTGTCAAAGGGGGAGAACTATTGGTGTTGCCATCAATGCCAAAGGGGGATAATGTTGAATATTGGTATTGATGTCAACAAGGAGGAAGATATGCCTGCAAGGTGAGCCAAAGGAAGAGATTCCCGAAAGGGAGAAGCTCGCAAGGAAAGGTGAGCCCGCAAAGGGAGAAGTCCACAAGGGATGAGAAGCCCGCGAAGGGAGAAGCCAAAGGGAGAATCCAGCAACGAAGGGTGAGCCCGCAAAGGGAGAAGCCCACAGAGGATGAGAAGCCCACGAAGGGAGAAGCCAAAGGGAGAATCCAGCAAGTAAGGGTGAGTCCACAAAGGGAGAAGCCCGCAGGGAATGAGAAGCCTACACAAGGAAGTTTCAAGCTCGTTTAAGAGATTTCCACATATTCATTTACATGCTTGTAGGCTGAAGGTTATGGCCGTAGGCTCATATACATGCCCGTAGGCATATATCCATGCCCACAGGTTTAAAGTTATGCTCGTGGGCTCTACGAGATGACCGAATGTTTAATTATTTAATTAATTACAAATATATAAATAAAAGAAATCTAAATCAGTACTTAATAAACAAGATCTGAAAGGGCATGAATTGGAAAGACACGGAATGAAGAGGTGCGACCTCAAATATAAGAGGTATTTAAATGAAGTTTTGAATTAGAAGAAAAATGTCTCTATAGTGCAGATCGCAGCAGCATAAAGAAAGGGAGAGACCAGAAGTATGAAGTATTTCCAGAATTGATGAATCAAGTAAAAATCAAGAAGTTAGAAATACCAGGGAGGCTGGGTGGTGCTAGGGGTAGGTCGAAGCCTGTCAAGGAGGTTGCAGCCTCCTTCCAGTAGCTGGAAAACAAGGGTGTTGCAGCATCCTTATCTATTGGTGCAGATAGAAAACTGGGATGTCGATGCATCCTTTCTGTTGCAGCGGGAAAATAGTTATGTAGAAATCATTTTATTAATGAGTTTGATTTTGTGGTTTGTTGTTTGAGGTGTCCACGATAAAATTATCTGTCTTTGCTTGGTTGATTCATAGTATATATATTGTTTAAATACTAATTGTTTTAATTAAGGTAAAAAGAAGGCAATATTGATTCAACCCCCCCTCTCAGTATTGTTGGATAAACCAACAACCCATTCTCCTTACTTACTCATAACTTTCAACTTCTCTAATCATGCATGCACTTGGCCACAAGGATGATTCACCCATCATCTTTACAAGTTACATGTCACTTACCTGATAACCTATTCCATTACTTGTTGAGAACTATTTCATGGAATATACTATTCACTTTTGATAATCAAGAGGTCCCATGGCTCCTATTTGCAATTCAATCTGCGTACATTATAGACAATAGTACCTTGGATGCATTCTTATCCAAGGCGCAAACATCCATTATCGATCCCTTTCATCTTCCAATGGTTAGACATGGATACCACTCCTCCATAAGGAATAATACAACCAATTACTCGTACCGAGGCTTCCACAACCCCTCTAGACAATTCATATTGCACCTACTAAGCATAGAGAATGCATTGCATGCATTCTAGATAAGGAACCATCACTTTTTCTTAGTTCCCTGTTCCATCTCGTGTAATTCTGGAAATTTCCCATGTTGACACAACAATTTTTTTTTCAACATTCCGCAACTCTAACAAGCCCGTAAGCTCTTGCTTTGGCCCAAGCAGCCCCAGTGCTGCAACCTTGGGCTCTGATACCATTTGTCACATCCCCAGTCCCCTCGGTACCCTTTAGAGGTGATGGGGGAGCTCCTTAGAATAACCTACTATTTTTGTTTTAAACTATTCGCAACTCTGGACTTTTAGACAACTACAACGACCTCAATCCGCAATCCGCAAGCAGCAATCTGCAAGCCACAAGTTGAAACACCAATTATACAGCGTCGAAGAAACACCTCTCCAACTTCCGCAGTCAGCAATCCGCGATGCGGGAGTCAAAAAGTCAGAACGTCACATACATGGCTTCGAAGAAACACCTCTCCAACTTTCGCAGTCCACAATTCGCGATGCGGGAGTTGGAAAGTCAGAACGCCAAATACATGGCGTTAAAGAAACACCTCTTCGACTTCTGCAATACGCAATCCGCGATGCAGCAGTCGGAAAGTAGGAACACCAAATACACGACGTTGAAGAAACACCTCTCCGACTTCCGCAATCCACGATGCTGGAGTCGGAAAGTTGGAATGCCAAATACACAGCATCGAAGAAACACCTCTCTGATTTCCACAGTACGCAATCCACGATGCTGGAGTCAGAAAGTCGAACGCAAAATACACGGTGTCGAAGAAACACGCCTCCAAATTTCACATTCCGCAATCCATGATGCAGGATTTGGAAATTCAGAACTCCAATGCACAAATCCAAAAAGAAACACTTCTCTGACTTTCGCAATCCGCAATCCTTGATGCGGGAGTTAGAAAGTCAGAACCCCAAGTTCACAACTCTAGGAAAATTACACCTCTGACTTCAGCATTCCGAAATATGCCTTGCGGGAGTCAGAAAGTCGGAACCACAATGTGCAACTCCGAAGAAATCACACCTTCGACTTCCGCAATCCACAATCCGCACTGCGGGTTCGGAAAGTCGGAAGTGGTCCATATACCCTTGTTACTGCCAACTTCTTGGGCTGATAACTTCCTCATCCTAAGTCCATTCTTGGAAAAATAGGTACCGTTGGAAAGCTCTCGGCGAGCCCTATGCAATTGCATGATCTTCGGCCACACCCAAGGACTCTGATCCTGTCTTTATTCCACCCAAAATGTGGCCCCAAACTTCATCAAGGCCTCTTTACCACTCTGTAAGGGCTCTTATACTACTCTATCATGTCTCCTCTCATCAATCCAGGCCCTCAGAGGGAACATGAACACATCAGGGGTTGTCTATTTCTTACCCAAAGTCATGATTGAACATTTTGAACCTCCTGGTCCTCAACAAGACTTATCACTATTCATCAATAAACAAATTCATAAAAACACATGGATGCATATGCATACTAAATAAACACAGTGGAATGAAACATAAACAATTAAACATTCATAACACATAATGAACATGATATAAATTATATAGAACACTTATCCTTTTATTGAAATCTCCAAGCAACTGGTTAGGGACTGCAATGTTCCAACCCAACCATAGGTATCTGCCCAACTTGTATTATTTTGGCACTCAGAGACCACCCCCGAGATGGGGCTATGTATCCACTAATGAGGAACTACTAAGATCCACTCACAGCCTTGGTTTCACAATCATTCAAGTTCATCCAGCACACAGTTGGCTCTGTCAAGCAAGTGGGGAGACAGGGTAGGAGGTTTCTAATCCAATAAGCTCAACCAGAGAGCTACATACATATCTAGTTGGCTTCAAACAGTCAAGGTAACCCCATCACCTCCATTCCCAGCCTAAGTAAGGTCCCCTTCTCTACTACACAGTCCCTTAGGCACCCCTTTCCTCGATGCTGACCTTGGCAGGTATGGCTGGTACTGACTTCTAAATCAAGGATGAATGAGCCCTCTCTGCCTCTACCATGAAGTCTAAACCCCGTGGTCTCTCTCCCACCATGATCCGCTCTTGGATCTTCCTCAACGTTGCGGCCGAATGGCTCTATCCCGCAACTGGGTTTTCAGCTATCAATCTGGGTTTCTCTATGGATTCTTGGGAATCCAACACTCTCAAAATCGCCCCAAGTTTCAGGTCTATGGATCCCCCAATTGAATTCACTTCCCACACAGATTTCTGAGCGCTCTTGGTAATTCCAAACGCGGCTTAACTCAAAATCGTGATTTTTGGTTCCCTTCACTACTGGGCATGCGTCCTCCATCCAAAATTGAAGCTTCCCTCCTCCTACCTCCTCCACCATTGAATGTGGATGAGGGAAACCCCCCCCCCCCATGAGGTAGGGTGACTTATGGGTCAAGCAAATCGAGCCCATACCCTGCCATACGAATTTCAAGGTTGCCCATCCTCCATCATTCTCATCAGCTGATTTCTTCAACCACTTCCTTACATAGAATTAAATGACAGCTAGGACAGTCAAAGGTGGGTTCTCAAGGTTACATTTGGCAGCCCAGGGTTCAATCCCACAACCCCCTCACCTCTCCCTTATGGATACACATAGCCCCCTCACTTAGTTGCATCCATAGCCAGCCCCTTGGTATTTTTATTTGCATTATAAACATTTTCATGTTTTTACAATTTCCATGGCTTACTAGCACATGGATAACACAATTTGGAATACCAGGCTAAGCATTCACTAGCGGGGCCTTGGCCTTGAGCTCCACGCTAGGAATCATACATCACATATATACGTCATTTACATTAAAATCCAATACATCCAGAGGGTCAAAATGGGGGTATTACATGGAGTCACTTCTCAGGGAACATGAGTCAGTCTCTTGGAGGGAATTCGAATTGGTTTAAAGGGATTCAAATCGGTATCTAGTCATTATGATTGGATTTTGGTAATTTCCCTCTCATGCATTCGAATGCCTGTGGATGGATTCGAATTGCTCTCTTGCATATAGCTGCTCAACTCTTTTTATTGCATGGACATTGTAGACTGGGGAAGGGATTGAATATTGAGCTATACTAGTGTGAGACTGGCTATATTTCCTATTGAACACAAAAGTACCTCGAGGACCATTATTTGTCTCTGATATGGTCATGTGAATCCTGAAGGTGGATGGTGATGTCTTGAGGGACTGGGTTGGTGAAGGGAATCCCATTGCACCAGGAAGTGTTGATGCAGAGAAAGTAAATGGTGAGGGAATGTGTTGTGTATCTCAGGTTGTGGCCTAAGTTTTCTCTTGTTGAGATCTGATTTCGAGAGTCCCTTACCATGTGGATCCATGGCCTCAGCTCGGAAGTGACTGTCATGTTGAGAGATTGATGAGCTTGGCATTTCTAAGGTTGGGTGGAATGTTGTCCTATTGAATCCAGTTGAGCCTCTCAGAGCTAAGTATTTTATTATGCATTTAGTTATTGTTTTATGGATGCATGGGTGCCCGTGGCGATTGATTTTATCTCTGTTATGTTATGCTATACATTAAATTTTGTTCTTGTGTTATATGGCTGATTTAGTAGTGTTAAAGTGGTAGCTCATAGAACATAATTGTTTTATGTGTTATTGCAGCATGTGAATGCTATTTTGTTTATGTTTGTGGCAGCCAGTAGATCTGGTTTTTAGGTTGCTTATATGGTTGTAGATGGCAGCTCTGAATCTGATATTATATACATTGAATTGGTTGTGGTTTGGTGTCTTAAGTTTGATCTGTTTGGCATCATGAAGCTAATTTGTTTAGTGTTGTGAAACTATTCTTGTTAGCATTTGTAGATATGCTTTTACTTAATGATTATATGGCTACAATAGATCTGATTTTACTTAATGATTATATGGCTGCAATAGATCTGATTTTACTTAATGATTATATGGCTGCAATAAATATGATGTTGATATTTAATTGCATGTGAAATTGTTACTTAGATCTGGTTGCATTCATGCTACAACTACCTTGCATCACATGTGTATCGGGGGGAAGATTTGCATTGGCAGTATTGCTTCTCCTTTAAAAGGCTAAAATATTTTATTATACTAGCTTATTGGCATGTTGGCCTAGCCTTAGTGAACCTTATTCCATTGTGCATTACCTCGAATCAACCCTTCCCCCTGTTACGGTCCCGATGTATTTGACCTCGGTAGTGTGTCTTGGGTTTTGGTACACTACAACAAGTTGAGGAGTCAAAAAATAAGAATCAATTGCTAAGGTTGTTGTATATTGACACCCACACCACCCCGAGAAACAATGGTCATCAAGACAAGGTTGTGAGCATCAACAAACTTGTTATGGACCAACATGAAACAAGAAAGGCACCCAATATCGAGGTACATGGAGAAATAAAAGCAATGAATGGAGATATTATGGTGGCACATCAACAATGAGGAACCAAAGGAGAAACCAAAATCAAAATGGATGGATGGATGGATGCTTATGCTTGGTACCATTTGACTACATTATTTAGCATATCATATTATATGGCTTCCAGCCATGTTTCAAGGAGGAAACTTAAAAAGGGGGATGTAATGTAATGTACTTAGGGAGGATAATATGGGATACCTAAGGAGGTTTTCAAGGGGGGGAATGAATGTAATACGGCCATAACTATGGAATAAGTCCTACTTGGTATTTAATGGGCAATAAATAATCCCAATACATATCTAGAGAAATTAACATAATAAAGGGGTAGTAAGTAAAAACCCTTGTGAATATTAAGAGAAAGCAAAAATACACATAAGTACCATTGTATTAAGATATGTTGAATATTGTATGGTAGTTACCATGGCTTATGGAGTGATTCTTTTCATAAGGAGTATTTGGTGGTGTTACCCTACCTTAAGGGTTTTCTCTACATTCTTGTGTCTAATCTTGTGTGGATGTATTTATGTTGATTGTGAAGATAAAGGTTTATATTTAATATTTTATTCGCTAAGGTTCATTGTAGATAAATGGGTCATGCATAGATTCTACAAGACCAAGGCAGAGGAGATACCACATCAGGTAAAGTAATTTTCAAATATTCTTCTTTTTATTCACTCATGTTGGTGGTCCTTCGACTTTTCTGTTTCATTATGTACCTTCATTGATTTTATGATTGAATTTATTTTCCATGGTTCTAAACAAATTTAGTAAGGTCATTAAAAAACCCCCTAAAGGGAAAATAAAAATGAAAACACAAACCGAAAAATGTTGAAATTTTTTTCTTTTGAAACATCCTCAAGAATTACGAAGAGGTTGACCCCATCACAAGAAGAATAGTGGTAGCAAATAGAGAAAAAAATGAACTTAAAACAAAATGTTGGAGCAACACCCTCTGTTCCTTCCTATTCAGTGACGTTGGTGCCTCCTTCCTTGTATGTTGTGCCCTCTGTCTTAATCAAAATCACCCCTCCAAAGCCACCCATTATTCCAACTGTTTTGAAATACTCTCTCAATAAGACTTTCCTTTGATGCTTATCTCATAAATCATAGTCCATATTGTAAATCCCCATGGATCAAACTTTCCCCCAAGAACTCCATCCTTCTTGCCAGGATTGGACTTCTCCCTAAGAACTCCAGTGGTAGAAGAATTGGTAGAACCATTAGATCAACATGAAGAGATTGATCACCCTCAGGAATAATAGTATTCCCAAGTCATAGCACAAACTAGAAAGCAAGCCATGCCAGTGTTAGGTTAACCTTGACTCAATGAATGAGTCATTGAGTTAATATTGGTTTGGGTCAAAGAAAATGGCATTTGGTGGCCAATAGTATTTGGTGTCCCATTGTATTTGGTGGCCAATGGTATTTGGTGGCCCAAGGTATTGCATGTAATGAAGCCTGTGAAGGGCTTGGCATACTCCATTATAATGTGGCCTGGAGGTGAGCGGTGGCTAGCTCACTTGGCTCAGCTTGGCCGATTTAGGACAAGGGAGATAATAGATCTATTATGGTGTTTTTTCCCAGTTTGGGTTTTCCATGTAAACATTGTGTGTCTATTGTTATGTGGTTGCTTGGATTATCTTGTATTATTTCTTTCTCATATTTATTAATGCGCTTAAAATCCTTAACAATTGGTATCAGACCATGTGGTTGGTGATCATTGAAGTCATATTATTTGTACCTAAGTTTTAATTAATATGTTGAGGGGTGCACGATTGGTGGTACTCGACACTCCAACAGTTGTTGGTTCCTCATTAGAATGTGATTTCCATGGATGCTTAGAAGCACGGAAAAAAAATCATTGTATCCCTCTTATGTTAAAAAAAGGGACATGGCATCAAGTTGTGGAATGAATCACTGGTATAGGTACGAGGGTGGAAGGTGTACTTGTCGCCTAGCTTGATGTGGATCAGAGAGGTCGAGCCTTCGTTTGCGGGAGGAATGTGAGATGGTTTAATATGAATTTTGGGACCAAGATTGATGAACCATGTATGTGAAGAGAATTCCTCTAGAATTGGCGGTTATAGCAGCTAAGGACCCATGTAATCGAGTAGATGGATTTTTTTTATATGGACGAGAAAGAAAGCGAGCATGGAAAAGTGAGAGGATATAGCAACGAATGGTGATGGCGAAGTCACCATGAGACATATGAACCAAAAAAATGTTATTATAATGGAGTTGAAAATTGTATTGCATGTAAATGGGCATATGGCTGTAAGACCTAGTTAGGATTGCATACCCCTGGTAACTCATCGGTAAATTCTAGCTAGACCTAGGTGATAGGGGGGAAACCCTGGTAACTCACTGGTCAAGTCATGTAGACCTAGGTGATAAAGGGGGCATTCATAGATTCCTTGGTTGAAACTTTGAGGGGGGTTGGTCATTACTCCAAGATAGGTTTAAAGGGGGGATTGTTAGGTTAACCTTGACTCAGTGAATGATTCATTGAGCTAATCTTGGTTTGGGGCAAAGAGAATGGTATTTGGTGGCCAGTAGTCTTTGGTGTCCCATGGTATTGGCCCAAGGTATTGCATGTAATGGAGCCTATAAAGGTATTGGCATACTCAATTGTAATATGGCCTGGAGATGAGTGGTGGCTAGCTCACTTGGCTTGGCTTGGTTAATTTATGTCAAGGGAGATAATAGATCTATTATGGTGGTTTTTCCTGGTTTGGGTTTTCCATGTAAACATTGTATGTCTATTGTTATGTGGTTGCTTGGATTATCTTGTATTATTTCTCTCTCATATTTATTAATGCTCTTAAATCCTTTACAACAAGCTAGCCTAGATGAGAATCTAGAAATAGAAATAGAATAAGAAAGAAAAACTCGAAAAGCTCGGAGAAAGCCAACAAAAGAGATTCGAGAATAAATAACTAACAGGGAAAAAATTATGACAAGTGTACAAACAACCCTCAACAAAACTATTACCACTAGAGGGGAAAACCCATCCCAAAAAGGAGCGGGAACCCCATTGGATCCTAGTGGCCAAAGGGGAGGAAGTACAAAACCTCCCGCGAGGAAATAATGAATGTCGTCTCCTAGAACTGTAGAGATATGGGCAATCGGTTAAAGAAGACTCAATGCAAGATTTAATTAAATACAAAGGCCAATTGTTCTCCTCCTCTAAGAGATAAATATGTCCATTGAGGATATGAAAAATATAGGGAAAAGGCAATGGAAATGTAGTGAAGAAGTTGCGGTAGGTGCAAGAGGAGTATCAGGGGGAGTTAGCATGTATTGGAATAATGAAGAGTTGGAATTGGTAGCAACAAAACACATGCAACCCTAGGTATATAAAAAGATTGGAACTTGTTACAAAATATTTAATGTTTATGATCCCATGCATTTTCCAACAAAAAAAAAACAATGTTGGAAAATAATAGAGGATGAAAAGGATCTAGTGAACCCAAAGCAATGTATAATAGGAAGCAATTTTAATGGGAAAAGAGGGGAGGGAGCTCTATAATAGATTCATGTTGTGAGATGGTTGAAGACCTCATCTCAGATTGGGAATTTGTTGATGTGAAACCCAGAAAAGAAAGATATACCTAGTCAAATAGATAATCAGGATCATGATACATTGCAGATTGTCTTGACAAGTTTCTTATTCACAACAAAATTTTAAAAGATGATCTTGAAATCACATCAAATATCATTCCTTCCTTTGCTTCTAATAAGCCCTTGAAATAATAAGGAAATCATGGCATACCAAATATAAGGGATCATCATGTTTTATCTAGGAATCCAAACTAAGGTCTGTCAAGTGGGATCTCAAAGAGTGGGCCGAATCCAACTTTATAAAGCCATAATTAGAGAGGAAAGAGACACAACAAAAACTAGTAAACATCCAACTCAAAATGGAGACAGAGGATTGCACCCTACATTTGAAAATGGAAGAAAAAGAAATAAACAAACAGGTCTATACAACTTTTCATAAGGAGGAGGAAAATTGGAGAATCAAGTATAGAAGTTTATGGTTGTGGGTTGGAGATAGGAATACAACCTATTTTCATAAACAAGGAAAATCAAGAAAGCATTGAAATAATGTCAAAGAAAAAATGACCACAGATGGAGAGGAGATAATTGATTAAGAAGGGATCAAGCGGGAGGCATATCAATATTTTGAATCTCTTCTCATCGACCAAGAGGCGACAAATCCCATTTCAATGGTAGATATGTTGGAAAATATCCCAATGGTAGTAACATTGTTTGATAATATAGTACTCAAGAAAGATGTAGAATATTTTGAGGTAGAAGATGGCAACTGGGACCTGGAGCCTGACAAATCCCTGGGCCTAGATGGATTTTCTATTTCTTTTTATAGGTACTATTGGGATATAATTAAGCATGAACTCTACAAAATGACCATATGGAACTTAAAGAAAGGAAAATAGGATGCTTCACTAATTCATCCTACCCGACGCTTATTCCAAAGGAGAAAAATCCAACCTCTTTTTCCATATTCAAACCCATATCTCTATGTAATTCTTCAAATATAAAATTACCAAAATTATGGCAAATAGGCTAAAATATCTCCTTCCCATATTAATCTCTAGGAATCAGGGATGATTATTAAAAAACGACAAATTATGGACAATATTATTATGGTTCAAGAAACCATGCACGCCAGGGTATGCCACTCCTTTATCTTCTCGGTTCTTAATAAATTTGGTTTTTCTCACAATTTTGTTGGATGGATTAAAGTTTGTATAAGCAGACCCTTGACATCATCGTTAGTAAATGATAGACCCACCTCCTTTTTTTAGAGAAGTAGAGGCCTCCGACAAGGATTCTCCCTCTCCCCTCTGTTGTATATAATTATGGTAGATCTCCTTAGCATAAAACTATAATCTAAAAGGCAGCATGGCAATCTGCCCAAAATAACAATAGTAAGAGGCACTAAGGAAATCAACCACTCGCGGTTTGTTGATGATACTCTTTTTATGGGAGGAGCCTCTGTAATCATCACCTATAGATTTAAGAATATTTTAAACAGTTTTTTGGATGCCTCGGGAGGAAGTGTCAACAAAAGCAAAAGTTGTGTCTATGGCTAGAACTCTACACCCCAACACATATCTTCTATAACATCAATGCTGGAATTTTCTCACAAAGAGTAGTGGAACTCTTTCGAATACTTATGAATTCTTATATTACAGGGGAGGCCAAAGGTGACAAATTGGATGAGTGTGATTAAAATGATAAAGAAAATAATGAATCGGTGGGGAAGCCAGTGGCTAAACCCAATAGGACAGGTAGTATTGCTTAAATCTATGTTGTCCTCTCTTATTATTCATCAAAGTTTAGTTTTATTAGTGCCAGATAGAGTCACAAATAAAATTGAAATGTTATAGAGGAAATTCCTATGCCATAGAGGCAAAGAAAACAAAAAAAATTCCATCTCTTTAACTGGAGAATGGTCGTCTCTCCAATGAAATGTGGTGGTCTCAAAGTTAGGGATCTTGCTCTAAAGACTGAGAATCTTGGAGACAAGATTCTTTAACGTCTTTCCATTCGAATTGAAGCTTGGTGTAAGACTATTCTGCATAAAAAATATTTGCAATCATCCATAATTCGAAGTATAGATCAGAGCACCATAAATGTTCCCTGCTCAGGTATCTATAATCTATGCAAGGCTTCCATGCATCTATTAAATGGTCATTTAACCTAGATGCCCATGAATGGGAAAATATCAAAATATGGGAGGATCAGATTATCGGGCAACAATCTATATCTTATAGGAATGATCTAAGGCGACTCCAAGAATGGATGGAAAACAATGGTTACCGCACCTAGGCAAACGTCTTGACTTGGAAATCGACTGAAGTTTGGGAAAGCTAGAAGATTCCTCATCTTCTTGAAATCCATAGTCATAATTGGTTCACATTAGTTAACCTTCTTAAGGGGGAAACACCTATTTACAAATTTGTGTTGGATACCGACGGATGGCATCCAAAAATGTTTAAAGTATATAGTAAAAGAGCGATAGAAGATGCAACTTGATGTCATTTACAATATCCCATAGTCTTCCCTCTAGACAGTGATTTGGAAAAGTGGAACTTTCCCAAAAATCAAGTTGTTCATCTGGACTAAGTCATGGGAAAGCCCTTACTGCCGAGAATATTCGAACGCATGGAATACATGGAGCATATCAATGCCCCCTGGGCCCTATGCAAGCAGGTTGAAGAAACTTCAAATAATCTCTTACTGGAATGTGAATTCTCAGTGGAGGTTTGGAAACTATTTTTGAAGGTTTGGAAATTCATTTAAAAATCCCAAAAAACTTGAAAGAGGCATTTTTAACATGGCATAAAAAATATCCAAGAAAATTCATTAACAAGCCTTTAATGAAGCAAGTATGGCAAGCACTCCCACTATACATATGTTGGAAGATATGATTGGTCATCTTCAAGGGCAAGGCAGTGGCAGTGCATGCATGGGGTCTAATTTTGGAAACAATCAAAACCCTTGGAATTGCAAAGCCTTTGAAATCAAATCTGGAAGTTGAAGAAAAGATTTGGTCAAGGAGCATTCTAATGGACTGTGTCCCTGTCTCTCGTATTCAAAATTCAAAACCTCTCGCCAAATAAAAATCAAGGTAGATATTAAGGATAAAGAAATAAAAAGTGCAATCGCGGATCAAAGATAGAAATAATTTCAATCTATTTTTTGATGGAGGCTCCAAAGGTAATCCCTGGGTAATAGGGTTGGGGAGTTTCTCCTAGATTCCGGAGGAAACAAAGGCTAGACGTATGGCTGGGAATTAAGGACTTCTTCGAACAACCATGCCAAAGCCTTAGCTCTTTAGCAGTGGCTAAGGCAAGCGAAAAACAGGGGCATTGGTCGCCTAATAATTATTGGAGACTCTACGAACATAATTCAACATTTAATATTTAAGACTGACCCTAAGGATATGACTCTCTCCAAGATTCTTCAGAGAATCACAACCATGTTGAAGGGTCTAGTGGAGGTTAAAGCATTTCATGTACTTCGTGAACCGAACAACAAAGTAGATATCCAAGCAAATATTGCTTGCGCTTTAAATCAAGGAAGCCTGGTACAAAACAAAGGGTAAGACACAATTCTCCATCCCCTAAGACTCCTCTTGGCACCCTTCTTCTCTTTTATTAAGACCAAGAACAAACAAGAATTAATGAGGTTGTATGTATTTCAACCCCGGGGTTTTAGAACTAGAATGAAGGTTGCAACCCCCCACTGGAATCTAGTTCGGATTAGTAGAAGAGGTTTCCCTTTGTCTCACCCTTTGTTGTTGGATGTAAGGGAATTGGGAATTGATTGGAAGGTGAGCCAATCACTGTTGGTAACATTTTCCTTTTGGATGATCTTTGAAATCACAAAGGGAACACACTGCTATAGGAACTTGAAGAGTAATATAAGTAGGGAATAATTAATTATGAAGTCAAAAGCTTCAATGTTTTGGTGTGAGCTCTTACAAGACAATGGAAAAAGATCTGTATGTAATCCTTCTCTTCTCAAAGCGCCTTGTTGGCAATGGAAAAGACTGGGTTGAGCTCAGTATGAGCTAGGTACCCCACAGATAAACTATATTGTTCCATGTTTTGTAATGTCATTTTATTGCTAGGATAGTTCATTTGGCATTATAGTAGTAGAAATGTTACCAACAGTTATAGAATTTTAGACTACATGCATGCTAGTGCCCACCTTTTGAAAGTCTTGAATAACAAGGCTCTATTTTGGATCGGATTTAATGCCTTGTTTGTATTGATAGGATGTACGGTACGGTCACAAGTCCCTCTTTTTTAAGGTAATGCAAATAAGTAATCAATATTGTTAAAAAATAATAATTATGAAGAGGCTAAGAAGATCTCCCTTGAGAATGTAGCACATATAATGGACCTTGAGACACCGCAACAAAAGGCCACAAACGTAATAGATAATGTATAATTAGTTGAATGATTTATTAAAATGTGTTTATGATTCATGTGCCATTAATTGTTTAACTTCTACATAATCCATATAAAATAATATCGTGCTTTCTTAATCTGCTAGTTGCTTAGTATTTTAACTTTTAGTTATTTCGTTTTATATGCTCTTAGCATCAATCTAGAAGTTGCCTTCACTTGACCACATTATACTTTTTTCTCTGTTGTAATATTTTTGTACCATTGACCTACTTTTGTGGTCATTTGTCAGACATTAATAAATTGAACTAATCTTATCTTAGCTTATCTTATGTGCATACATGAATGAACAAAAAAAGTACACATTCTAGTGGTCAAGTTGGGAGGTCCTCGATCAAATGCCACTTCATATGTTTATCGATATAACCTCATATATTATAGTATCCATGAACAATGGCAACTAGTGATGTTAGTATACCAGCTTAATATATGTCATTATTTAATATGGTTTTCTCTTATTGTATACAAATAAATGATTACAGTTGAAATCGAACAAAGGACAAAATGAAGTATGCTTGAAACATGGCTATGAAAAAAATGTGGAAGTTTACCGGTCCATGTCCCCAATTATTCTTCATTAATTATGTGTTGTTTTTTTTAACTTCCATGCAGTTGGAATCATTCTTTAATTAATTGAATTATTATCATATTCTTCTAGATTAATGATAATGACAATAGTTAGGAGGAATCAAAGGATATCTACAGGTTTTTAATGTATATGCACTTTGTCACATTTATGAATGGTGGCAATTTAGTTTGTTTTATTTAACTCAAGTTATTTTATTATTTTCTTATAGAGTATGGATGGGGAGGGTTCAGAGAATGAGGAATGGATTGACAACAACGTAAAAACTTCTGATTTTGATTTAATTTCATTATATGTGTAGATGTTTTTTTCATGCAACATTGTATATAAATTTGGTACTTCCCCAGGGTAGCAATGTTCTACTTGTTACGTGTGAAAAAAAAACATGATTATTTACGATATAATTTATAATTTCATAATTGTGTTTATGTACACACGGTTTTTTACATAACGAGTGTAATTAATAATAATAATTATTAGTAATTGAATCGTTATAAAAAAAGTAAATAATTATCAACAAGGTGACAACACTTAATTCACATAATATCACCACAATAATTTATGCACAATATACAATACATGATGCAACTAACATTTAAATGATGCAATAATGACACCACATTATTGAATCCATATGTTGCGTTAAACTACTTGATGCAACATACAACACATTTGACACAATACTTGACATGTAGGAAAATAAACGGTGGAAATCAATACTAACTTGATACAAATTTAGCACATCTCTTAATAACCAACACCGATGCCCCCTCTAATAAATGTTCATATTTGACACTTGGATGGATGCAATGGAGACACCAACCTGAGTGCACAACAATGTAAGTGATACAAAGTTTGTTAGCTTCAATGTAAAGGCTGATGCCCCCAAGCACATTATCCTTTGTATCATGAAAACAAAAGAAAACAAATTATACTATCAAGTGACACTATTATAGTGTATTGTAGTAGTGTAGGATGCCCTCCCGAAGAGGGGTTATGAGACCATGTAAACATGATTAGGTTGTTCTTGGCCATGACCAATATTTACAATACAACACCCCAAATAATGTCATTCATGATCAGATGTGTCACGTACACAATAGCCTCTTTACACTGCTAAGACCATGGGGCGCTCAAATATGTGCATACAATCCTGCTCTTGCTTAATGAATTTACCTTTCAATGGCTTACTAGAATAGGGATTTCTAACAACGGAAGTAAAATATATATGATAACAATTCTTTAAACTAAAATTGTACATTCTAATTATGTAATCATTCATAACATGAATGCATGAAACCATGTTCAATCGATTCATTCACATAATCAATTCCAAGACACGAATTGAAACTTCAAATAACATAACTAAAATTCATGGCATTCACACGCAATTGCCACTTATCTTATGAAAGTGTCCTCCAAATAACTGCAAGCGAAGAACGTTCGTCCCAGCCGTAGGCACTCCGTTAAGCCTTATTTTCTTTGACATATGCCACCCCCAAGATGGGGCTATCAATCCACAAGGGGTGAATATCCACTTCTTCCCCTTCAATTTATCCCCACACTCCTCACAAAGTGCTCCTCGCCCAAGGGCACCTATCCTCTACCCAAGTGGTGTGGGTAAACCCATCCACATCTGACCCCAACCCCTCATTCATTCCCTATCAACCCACACAATTCCAATGAAGGTACCCCTTCTCTGCACTGTAGGGCCTTAGGCTGTCCCCTTCCCCTTATGGCGCTTTAATATAGGTCAGCCGAGAAATCTCTATGACAAGGCTCCGGGTATGTCACACTACAGGCCAAGTTCCCTAATCCCAAGCACTAGTTTATCAAGGTAGCTAGGCTATTGTTTATTAGGGTGGGCTCGAGTGTAGCTTCTAGAAAACTAATATTCCTTTGGTTTACCCACCGGAACTACCATGGAATGGGTGCTCTTCCCCTCTAGATCCTGGAATGAATGAATGATGAATGAAGTGAGTTTCTAACTTTAAATATGCATGGTTTTGTTTTGACACGTGGCTTCCCTATAAGAGGTCACTTTCCCTCTTAATACTCCAGTAAGCTAATTAATCCCATGATTAATTAAGGTGACCATCACAATTATGGTTAAGGGAATTTTCGGTTAAAAGGGTTAATGAAGGCTAAGGTTTAGCTAAAGTCCACTTGGGTAGTCACCCCTTTGCCCCTCTCACTTCCCCCACTTGTGGATTCATAGCCCCCCATATCTTATTTGTCCTTCTTCACTTGTCGTTGTCAAGGATTTTTATATTAAAAAGAAAATTTACATATTTACAATATATTTGGTCATCCTAGACCATTCATATGCAATTTCTAGCCTTTATATAATTACATCGTATTTACATCTTGGGGTAAAAAATGGGGTGTTACAGAATGTGAAGAGTACACCACTCCCATTGTTATTTAGATATTTGTGAAAGGATTTCAATTTTGTTCATGGGGTGAAGAACTCTAGTATGATAAAGTACATGGATGTTGGACTTTTTAATTCACTTAGACCACTCATAGCATGAAGTGAAAACACCCAAACTATTTAGCAATCAAGATCATTCTCAAACTAGATGCGACTGAGCAATTTAGCACACTTGGGAGTAACATAGACTTGAGAGAAAAACCTATGGATAGAAAAGAAATATGGCATTGATACCATAAGTAGAGAACTAAGGAATTGTCAATAGAATACAAGTGACCTTCAATGCTTATCTATTAATTCAATATCAAAAGATACACAATGGGAGAACTTACAACATCTCATAATGTTGGGGAGACTTTAGACTTTAAAATCATTAACTATTATATAAGATCCAATCATATTAGGTAATCTCATAGCACGAGATATTTGCCAATGTCTAATAAAAATTTCAACTAAAGTAGATTCCCAACAAGGGTCATGTTATACATATGACAATGCCATCTTGTGAGAAAAAAATGCTTATACAAATGTAGATAGTTCCGAAACAACATCATAGAAGAACACAACCAAATTCTCTGCATACATAATCAATTGTGGACCCTTTGTACTAAAGGAATGGACCCAACTATGCTTCCTCGAAATCAAATATTTTATTTTGCCATAGCCACATCTAAGAGAATAATTTGTATTGTTTATGGTCTTTGCAATCTCCAATTATTATCCTTCATCGTGGTTGTCAATGTTGTGTATGTCTATCTCATCTCAAAGCCGTCATCATTGTCTACATTTAACTAATCTAGTTCACTAGGGATGTTCATGTTGAGGAGTGGATGCTAATTATCATGCTGTACCTTTTGTCTTTGAGTTTACAAAATCCATCTTTGCTAATCCATTTCACTACTTATGAACCAAAAGTAACATAAGGAAACCATTGATTGTATTCATCTAAATTGAAGTTTTTAAAGGTTGCTTTAACCTTTGCAAAAATGGTTGTGTTGAGACCATCTAGCAAGGATTTGGCTATGGCTAATTTTAAGAAATTGGAGTCTTTGATGATCCATGCTTTCCATAAATAGTCGAACTCAATGCACTCGATAACTCCATAAATTAGCCATGTGTTTAATAGTTCTACCAATTTCTTTGTCAATCCATGTTCTAAATTGTCATCGCCGATTTAATTTGTTGGGAGGGGGATTTTGACTACCATTATGCATTTGGGAAGTTGAAGACTTCCTCTTATATTGAAATCACGAGGTAACTAGAGGATTGCGATAAGAAATTTGGTGAGTTTAGATTGTTGTATTGCTAACATCTTAATATCTTGAAACACCTATGGTGTGTGGTTTGTTGAGTTCCTTGGATATTTAATTAATGATCATTGTTATCTAGTAGATATGCTATGTGAATTGATTCGTGTTATTGATGGCTCAAACTAGTTTTCTAAAGGTAGAGATTTCATTCTTGCCTTTCCATTTGAAATCCTCATACGGGAAATCTCAGTGTCTTTGATATGGAAAATCATGGTCATAGGAGTAGAGATAACTAGATTGTCCAAATCCATGAATGGCATGGATATAACTAATTTATTAATTGGATCATTAACCCTACAAAAATTGACTTCCAATGTGAGAGACCCAAAACAGATTTTTTTATCTACAACAAAATGATCAATAGTAATAAAGTCACTCTAAGCTATATTGAGTAGGTATAAGCATTATCCTCTATAATCCTTCAAATATTTTGGGATGAAATAAGATGATGGTGCTTCTAAAATTCTACAAAGGCTATGAACCTTTTCTATTTCTTTCTAAATCTTACCTCTACAACTAACTAACTAACTAACTATATATAGTTGTAAAACATGTGTTTCCTCCTAGGAGGTTATAGGTTCAAATATGGAGGGGGTTAGGGTATGTACACCTCCGTAGACTTTAGTAGTTAAATCATTGTGCAGAAAGGGGGCCCTTGTCCCACAAACAAGGGGGTCTCATACACCAAATTGGTGTCTTGCTTGGCAAGAGATTGCCTGGGCTTTTGGGTTCATGGTCACAAGGCTGGTAGACAGTGGGCTTTGCATGATAGCTAAAAACCTCACCATCATTTGATTCAAAGATTTGGTTGCCTTGTTTGTTTGGGAATCTTGGAGAGTAAACTTCAACTTTTGCTATCTTTTTAGAAGATTTAGAACGATCTCGAAAAAAAGACTAGGATTTCTTAGAGTAAACTCCTTCCTACTACTTGAGGATTTCTTAAACCACTGACTTCCAAAAAAGCTATTGTTCAAGTGATAATAGTTTGTCCTGTGAATACCAAAATAGGCCAAGAACCCATTTTTTTGTGAGGGACATTAAAAGAGTGTCTTTTTTCACAAACAGGGCATGAAGAAGATAAATGTTTTTTTACAAGAACAAATAATATTTATAATAAAAATATTGTTGGGTTGCCCCAAGCAGCAAGAGTACAAAAAACTAGCCTGTGGCCCAATTCGACAAACTCCTTCCTACTACTTAAGGATTTCTTAAACCATTGACTTCTAAAACAACTATTGTACAAGTATTAACAATCTAGCCCATGAATACCAAAATACGCCAAGAACTCTAAGGCTAAGATTCAAATATACATCCATGATTTCTTTCAAATTACAAAAACAAGGCAAAAACCTTGAACATGTTGAGACATCTAGGGGTCCTAGGTTTCTATCTTGGGCACCACCATCGTAGGAGGGTAGTAACAATGGACAACATCAATTAGGGGGTTGGAAGAGCATACATGACCAGACTCCATGGGGATGCCACCCATCCTTAGACTATTTACTCTGATCTATAGCATCACAAGTTGAGCTTTTATTGTTGCAATCTTGGCTTTGAGAACCTCATTTCCCCCCTTTTCTATCCCAGTTTTGGTTAACAACATTTGTTCCTTTGCTTGGCAACCTCACACTCTTGGTCTTGAAACTCTTATTCCCGCTCCATTCGTTGCTCAAGGGAGTGAAAATCTTGTTCGCATTCCCTGATAAACCATCTCATCACTCTGCCAATATGTCGACTTTCATCTTCCACCCGATGCAAACTGTGGAAAAGATAAACTTCTTCCTTTCTGTGCCCTCGATGTCACGACATTTTAGGCAAGTATGCAAAGTTTTCTTGGGATCTCCTTGCCAACTTTCCTTTCTCTCCTTGCTACCATTACACTCCACACGTCAGAAGGCAATCTGAATTTTCATGTTGTCCTGGAATTTTATTTCCTTTCCACCTTTTCAAGTCATGATTTCACTTGTGGCTATGTGCATCATCTACACCTCATTTCACTCGTGTCGCAATACTTGCTGGCTAGATCCTGCGAATCCAAACATCCTATCTTTTGCGATAAGACCAAGCCCATACTAAGTAACCTCATCAAGGAATGATTTGGGGGTGGTGGTGGTGGTGGTTGTACTAATAACATTTCCTTACAACGCGCGGGGCATATGTGGTGACAAATACCTGCCACGCACTAAGATACTCCATATGTCGTCATCATGGGATTGGGTCCCACGTGGAAGGATCCAGATCTAGTTGGAGTTGCTGCTCTTTCAGACCTGCGATGAGGTTAGCGAATCTATCTGCTTCCTCATTCAAATTTTGTAGGATGTGCTTAAATTGCACCTTGCTCAAATTGTAATTTTCTTGCATGATACGGTCTATTACTCTTTGAAGGAATATGTCAATCGGATTCGAGTTGATGTTCATTGCAACAAGAGGAGCGAGGTGCTCTACAGTACAGTATGGGAGAGATGTTGTCACGTAATGTAGCGTTTTTTTTTGTAAGAAAGAAACATTATATTACTAAATAAAACAGAGATACATGGCTTTCAAAACAGATGGCTTTGTTGGCTTACAGACTACGTGACCACTAGATATTCACCCCATAAATTTCTAAAACACAAGTCCACCCTTTATCTGCAAAACTAAGTCTTTTCCTTTGCCCCATTATATAATCGATTAGCAAACCCCACCCATCCCACGAAATACCTATTGCCGAATAATACCAAAAATACTATGGAGATAGATCAAAACTAAATGCCTAGACATATAAAAAGACAAAAAATATAACCAGATAGACTAACATCAGATCTTCTTGGCCATGGCGTCGCCCGAGGCAGATGTGGTATAACGCATATGTCTAGAGCGAAGGAAAAGACAACCACCAACTTTTTCAACACTAGTAAAGCCACCTGAACTTGGAATCGAAGCTTGACCACAATAGCCAGGAGCCGAAGGACCCGCTTCCGAGATAGCACCATGAGGGGGATAGAGCAGGATGCCCAATTTCATGGCAATAAGGTCAATTTTCTTATGCATTAACCGGTTATCATTGTAATTCTCCTTCCATGCTTTAACAAGCTTCGCATCCCCCATCGTTTTGTTCTCCCATTCCATTAGAACACGTGACAACAAACCCTTCATAACCGAATAGGTGGTAATAGTGCGGTCATAAGCAGAAAACTGCCCAGTAGTCAAACCAGGGTCATTGGCTCACTCTGCCACATCCTCCTTGACATCCTCCATTTTTATGGCTTTGACCTGCTCCCATAAATATTTCTCCACCCTCTCAATCTCTTCTCTGATAATAGGGGGATTATTTCCTTAAAGAAACACGTTGCCTACACAACCTTCTTTTGTTCACGGGTAACCCTCACTGCTCTACCCTTCCTATCGCCTTTCTCGACCCTCTTATATTTCCTCCTGGGCTCCATGACTGTACTCCAAGGCGAAAATCTCTCTTTCGCAGACAAGGAAATATGATTAAAGGAAAGCACTAGCTCAGAGATGAAAACTCTGAAAAGAGACTTGCCAATAAGCCCGAAATTTCTTTCCATACTTATAGCAGTCCAACCAAGCCACATCCGGAAGTCCTGCAATAATGGGATGTACTACAGTTCTGATCGCAAGATAATCTCTATAGATCTGCCATATTTCCACATTAGATTATTGCATTGTGTCCTCTGATCAAGGACCTTGCCATAACCGCATCTCATCATGACTAGAGGGGGTACTTGATTGCTCTCTCGGATGGATGTTAAATTGGTTAGTACGGTCGTTTTACGGAGGAGGAAGGATGTGATTACTCTAGGTGGTAATTGTAATTTCCGCGTGCGTCCTCACCAATTTTATCATCCCCATGCCCCATGTTTTCCCTCTCTTCCCACACACGTCGGAGGTCTTGAGCCGCTAGATGAGCGCATTGATTAGCCCAGTCGAGAGCATGAAAACATCGGCAACTCACCATCCACGTCTCCACCTTTTTTATTTCCCCCCACATTGGCCAAGTAGTCCACCACCTTGTTCTCGTTGCGTTTAGCGTGGAAAAAAACCCAAACATGTGGTTCGTTCAGGTACGCAACAAGCTTTTCCACCCTATAAGTTAAACATCAGCTGTCAGCCACCTTATCTTTTTCCCATTATGAAGCCTCTTTTCCATCTGGATGATGATGTTCAAATCCCCTTCTACCACCATCGGCTCCCATCCATATTTTGCAAGCAAATGAAATCCATATAGGAGACCTTCTATCTCGGCTACGTTGTTTGTTTCGTGGCCAATGAACCCATGATACACTCGCATATTGCCCCGTCTAGATTTCTGATCACTCCTCCAAAGCCCGCAGAACCTAGATTTCCCTTAGAGTCCCTGTCAAAATTAATTTTAAGTGGCCATCAGGAGGAGGAGACCAGACGAACGGGCTATCGAGAGGCACTTTTTTGGGTTTGAGCCGGACCCATACTTGGATAGAATTGCTTATACCCCATCTGGCCAAAATAATTTTCTCTTGGTCTCCCATATCCTAGTCTTTTTCATCCCATTTTGTAATCCTAAACGTTTCCTGGACGTGGATTCCAACTCTGCTCCAAACCTGTTGAGGTGTTCTCTTATTATCCCATAAAATTATGTTATTTCTCTCCTTCCAAACTTCCCACATAAGGAAACTCGGGAACATGAGCCAAATATTGAGAATGATGGGATTCTGAAAAGATTTGATGTTCCAATTTCTAAAGGTTTGGTCTGGCTAACCCCTCACCCAGTTGGATCTTCGAAATATCTCAGCACCACTATCCCACAATGTAGAGGAGAAAGGGCATGAATCCAACAGGTGGTCCATGGTTTCCTACTCACAACGACACGTGGGGCATTGGAATGGGACACACACTCCACGTTTCTTCAGATTATCCCCCATTAGGACTTGTCTATAAGTGACAAGCCAAATAAAGGTGGCCACCTTCGGCCATAGATTAAAATTCCTACCTTCTTCCAAATTTCATCAATTTGGAGTCCTTCACGGTTTGTCCAAATATCATAAGGCTCCTTGGTGTTGAAGGTTCCTTTTGTCTGTTAACCCCATCGAAGTTTATTCGGTCCCCTTTATAGTCGAATGCGTTTGTCCTAGAGAACCTCTTGAATTTTAGGAATCTCTTCAGCCGGGAATCTCTAACTCCACCAATTAAGAGGGTTCCACTCATGAAAGTCTTCGTTAGCCCACTCCTCCCTCCAAAACTGACATACCTTTATTAGTCTCATATTCCTTTCCTGGTTTTGACACAATTATGAATTTAAATGCATTGTAATCTTAGGCAACTGTTGCCATGAGTCATCCCAAAAATTAACATCCCCTTTATCTCTGATTTCCCAGAAGCTGTGATCCTGTATTGTGCTTATACTTTCGAAAGGAGTCCTCCATATATGAGATCCTTGTGTATCCTCGCTAAACCAGATAGGTTCCCTTCTTGGATTTTCTCCCGCATATTTGATATGCCACAGTTGCCTAGGGTTCCTCTTTATGAGTGACCCAATGCCACCAAATATTGGCCCCAAGACCTTCACTATTTTTCTTTGGGTCCTGAAGGCCCAATCCTCCTTGAACTTTTGGCTTACAAACCTTTTCCAAGCTAACCAAGGCCCATCTATGTTTGTCCTGGCTGCAACCCCACAGGAATTGGCGCTGTATATACCTTATCTCTTTCAGGACAACTTTTGGAGCTGCCATGGCCTAGAATAGATAAACGAGCATTGCTTGAAGCATAGTTTTAACCAAAAATTGGCCAAATTAAGCAGTCTGTAAGCCCAGTTTGAAAATTTATTCTGCATACGATCCAAGAGATCAGCCCACGAGATTTTCTGGATAACTCCTTGTGCTAAATGAGCACCTAAATATTTGGACGGAAGGGAGCTCCCTTGAAACCCTAGAATGGGAAGAATGTTCCTTTAAGTAATCCTAAGGGTATTAAAGAAAAAGACCTGGGATTTATCCTTATTAATTTCCAAACGCGAGGCTTTAGAAAACATACTCAAACATTTCTTGAAAGCTCTTACTTCTTTAACATTTGGGTGACCCATCAACATCGTATAGTCGACAAATTGATGATGAGTTTGCTTGTCAGCCCTCGTATGAAGACTTAACCCCTTGATTTACTCATTATCCACCATAGATTTGATCACCCAACCCAGACCTTCGGCCATCAGAATAAACAGGAATGGGGATGGAGGGTCCCCTTGTTTGATACCCCGAGATGGACTGATAGTTATAGTGGGAGCACCATTGAGCATAATTGAAAAGAAAGTTGTGGAGGTCATGTTCATTATCCATTCTATCCAATCATGGTTAAAACCATAAGCATTTAGCATTTCTCTCGTGAACTACCAGCTTATCTTATCATAAGATTTTGAGATATCCAACTTATGTAACATACTAGGCTTTTTAGTTACTTTCAGAGAGTGAATGACCTCATGAACAAGAATAACTCCATCTAAAATTTGGCACCCTTCCACAAATCCCGTTTGTTCCGGGGAAACTAGATTAGGGAGGACATGCTTCAACCGATTTGCAATAACTTTAGTGATAATCTTGTAGATAACATTGCATAAGGATATGGGCCTGAATTTACCTGGAGAATCGCCCCCCTCTGCCTTCAGAATAAGGGTGAGGAAGGTAGAGTTGAAGGCCCGAAGCACTCCTCTATCTTGTCAAGAGTCCTCCACAATCTTCCACACATCCATCTTAATAAGATCCCAAAAATGATGGAAGAAATTTGACATGAAGCCATTGAGGCCAGGCGCTTTCTTATCCTCCATCTGATGAACAGCTTCCTCCACCTCCTATAGCTCCACAGGCTTCATCAGGAGGTCATTTTGGCCCGGGGAGACCATAATGGGAATATGCCTAGTGATTTATGTGCTTTGACCAATATCTCTTATCTACCTTCATGATTGTCCCAAAATAGTTCACTAGTTCATCTTCCATCTCCTCTCTTGTTTCCATATATTGCCCTGCCTCTTTTTTTAGTTTCACTAGTTTGGCTTTTGTCGATTTTGGATCACGCAATGATGGAAGAACTTTGTATTTCACTCTCCCTCCTAAAGCCACTAGTTCCTTGACTTTTGCTTACAGTATATCTCTTCTTGTCGTTCACGGGCATTGAGCTGATCCAAGGTCTCGTGTTCCTTAAGCTTCAACTCCTCACTATACCCACAATTCATTCGCTCCCTCTAGATCTCTTCCAATTGCTCACTAAGACGTTTCTTGTATTGAAAAATATCTCCAAACTCCTCTTTATTCCAAGTACGGATCTTGGTTTTCAACGCTTTTAATTTTTGTTGAAATTGGTACATATGTATTCCCCTTGGGGTCTCCAACTCCTCCCAGCAATGCTGGACTAATGATTTGAAGTCCTTGTGCTCGAGCTAGAATTGTTCAAAATGAAAAGGTTTTGTTATTGGAGGACACCTTCATTCCCATATGAGGCCCACATGTCAATGGTTCGAGCCAGCAGAAAGTAGGACCATAGCCATCACAGCCCCACTTCCACTTCCACTGACCAAACCTTCAGAAAGTTAAAAGCTATCCAATATGGAAGCCACGTGGTGTTCCCCCCCACGTCGTTTGTTCCAGGTGAACCACCCATTCCCCGTTTTTGTTAATGTATTTGTAACTTAGGAAGATATTTCACTTGTATATTTTATATTGTATTCATATGTCATTGTACTTCCGATGGAGAGGTTTCGTTCCTCCGATCGGGAAAGCTATTATTGTATTTGATAGGGTTATTAGACTCCCTTAGTGGGGTCGACCCAGAGTTAAGTTGTAGGGGGTTATTAGACGCTCCTAGGAGAAGTCGACCCAGTTAGGGTAAAAGGAAAGTGAAAGTAAAGTATAAATATAGAGGAGCACCTCTTTATTTATCCATTCACTCACTCACTCATTTGCATAAGTGAGAGAGACAGAAGTTCGCACAAGTGGAGGAGGAGGAAGCTGCTGGAGACCATCTCTTTGTTTTGGGGTTTTGTATTATTGCTCATTCTATCTCTGAGGAAGTTGTTGGGTTTTCTCCTCTATGGTTTCCTCGGTGCAATTCTTTGTGTTTCTTGTCTCTTGTGTTTGATTTGCTATGCATGTTGTTTTCTCTGATAAGATCCTAGATCATATTGAATTAAATTGTGAAAAACTAACATGGTATCAAAGCTAACCCGAGAAGAAGACACTATGCAACTACGGAAGCTAGGGCTTCTTAATTTTTGGGTTTCTTTCCACAGATCATCAAGGGCAGGAGGCTAGGCTATCTCTCCTAAGCAAGGTGCATCTTTTTGTCAAAGCAAAATTGGATTCTGAGCATTTTTAATTTTTGGCCTGTCATTGCTGCGGGAAATTAGGGCTTTTGATAGAAGTGGAATTTTGGAGTGCTCTCAGCATAGGATTGTTCTCCTCAACAAAATCAAAATTTAGAGACCAAGGTCGAAGTTTTTGGTTAGGTAGAACCCCGCGATACGTCAAACCCTAGTTTGACTTTTGGACCAGAAAAACCAGAAAGGACCAGAAATTGCACATCCGAAATTCGCAAGTCACTTTTGAGGGGTCAATTTTTGGAATTTTCAAAATCCAAGTATACCAGCTTGCTTGCCTCAGCAAGGGGCATCTTTCTATCCAGACAGAAGTTTGAAATTCCAAGTTTGGATTTTTAGGGTTTCTCTGTCAAACCCTAGCCAAGCTCCAAATCCAGTTTCAACAAATCAAGTGGTGAGACCTAAATCTTTTCTATTTCCATTTGAAGTACTCATTAAAGATGTCTCACCACACCAAGCTTGAGGATAATCTTGAAGGGGCTGATAACTTCCGAGCATGGAAGTATAGGATTGGGCTTGTCCTAAAAGAGAATGAATTGGACACCTATGTGAATGAAGAGGTTCTAGTTCTAGAGGGAGATGAGGCCGAGGCCTTACATAATAAGAACTTGGTCAAGGCCAAGAGTGTTGAGATATTGTAACTTCAAAGAATATTATATTTGTACTTTATTATTCTGGAGATGTTTCATTCCTCCGTGAAGATCTTATTGTATATCCGGAGATGTTTATTCCTCCGTCGGAATGTGGTAACTTGGGTTATTAGACTTCCCTAGTGGGGGTCGGCCCTGTATGTGTTATGTGGGTCAAAGGGTTGTTAGACCACCCTAGTGGAGTCGGCCCAGTTAGTTGTAATGGGGTATTTAACCCAATGGTTAAATACGAGCCTACATTATTTGTGTAAAAGACAAGTCGGAGTAGTGTATAAATAGAGGAGGTGTATTCCTCATTTAACACACACTTCACTCACTTGAGAGTGGCGCACTTATGAGAGAGAGTTCTGCTATGGAGAAGGAGGAGCTTATGCTCAGGGTTACATATTTTGTATTTGCTGGTCATCTATATTGAGGAAGCTTTGCTGGGTTTTCTACCCCGTGAGGGTTTCCCAGGATAAATCTGTGTCTCTTGTGTTTATGTTGTGCTTGTTGTTTCTTCAGTGATCCTGTATATGCTATTATTGTGAGATGGAATGTAATGCTGCTATTTTCTGTCTTAGCATATTAAATCTTAACATGGTATCAGAGCTAACCTGAAGGAAGGTAAGGTATGGCACTTACGACACTTGCTTCACTTGCGACAATTTGAAGGTTTGGGTTTTACATAGCAAAAACCAGTCATCATGGAACTTTCGTTATAAATACATTTTGGCGAAGGTTCAGGATCTGAAACCTTTATAGGTCATAGATAATATCCCCAGGTACCTTGTGTCCAAAGGGCACCATCAGATTCGTTGTACTTTGTGAGTTATGATCAGTACAAGTTAGGGTTTCTGCCTCTTCCAGATCTCAGTCAAAATTCGATAACCTAGGAAAAAAAGGACATAACTTGGGCTAGGAAGCTCCAAATGAAATTTCGTAAAAAGTGACAGGTAGTACACAAACTGTACTATCTCAGAAAACTTTTTTAGAGGACGAAGCTGAACCAGTGACACGTGGCACGCCGTACAAGTTCGCTCTCCTGTTTTATCCCATAAACAGGTCACGTTGCGACACTTGGCATAACTCTCTCTCAGAAAATCCAATTGAGGTCAAACCTATCGGGATGGAAAGATGACAGGTCAGGCTACCACACAAAACGTTTTCAGACCTTGTGGAGCGAAAAGTTCGGAGTTACAATAGAAACAATCAGGTACATATTTCTGTCAAAACAGAATTATTTTTGGAGCACCTTCATTCATGGCTTCCGGAATTTAGGGTTTCAGAGAAAGTTAGAATTTTTGGAATCGGAATCCAGGGCTAAATGCTACTCAGGAAAATCAAAATTTAGAGTCCAAGATCGAATTTTTTGCTTGGGTAGAAGACCGGGCTTGATCAAACCCCAGTTCGGGATTTTGATCGGAAAGATGGAAAATTAGGGCTTCAACAAAAGTTGGAATTTTTGAAGTCTGTAACCACGGCTGGAAGATCCTCAGAAAAATCAGAGTTTAGAGCCTTGGATCAAACCTTTTGATTGGGCAGAAGGGTGGGCTTCATCAAACCCTAGTTCAGGATCCTATCCAAAAGATCCAGAAGTTTCGAAGGCAATTTTGAGGGGTCAAATTTTGGAGATTTCAAAATTGAAGTATGCTAGTTTGATCAGCTCAGCAAGACACATCCTTCCATCCATTCAGAAGTGTGAAAGTCAAAGATTGAATTTTTAGGGTTTCTCTAACAAACCCTAATCAAGCTCCAGATCAAGTTTCAGGGGGAGTTGAGGCTAAGGCCTTACATAAGAAGACTACAAGAAGTCTCGACAGGTATGACTTAAGGAGATACAGGTATTTCTTGAAATCTGATTCTTGATTAAGTTCATAATATGTTTGTCCCCATATTATTCAGGTCAGTACAATCTCAATTAATGTTAGAATTGTCTTATCACCCTAGTAACAGTATGAATGCATTTGAATGATAGAAGACATTCATTGTTTAGGGCTATATGATTGTACTAATGCACTGTGGTATTGTATGAGGTTGATGTTGTCTGCTAACAAGATACAAGTACATCACGAAAGACAAATCAAGTTCCATGACCATGATAACATGAAGACAAAGACTTATCCACAATCTTTGATCACATAGAAGTTCTACTTACAAGGTATGTATGACTTTGTTCTATTATGCTTAACCTATGAGATATGTAGGTTCCAGCATAGGATATCTAAATCAATGAAGAGAACAAAGAAGATATTGATTAGGTATATTAGACATAACTAAGCAGGTATACTAATCCAGGTATGTTTTCCTATGTCATGTTAGAATCTTACCTTGTGTTAGGATCCCTTATATAAGTATACCTGGTATGATTGGTTATGCTTATTCATAAAGTTAGTAATCAAGGGTTTATGCATATTATGTCTCTTATCTTGGTTGATGATTTAACTAACCAGATCAAACAAGAATATGTATGAGTAAAAGAAGACTTCCCTGAAACCTTGAATATTATCTATAATCATGACTATACATATTCAAGATTATTTAGAACTATAATGTTTTGATAACATTGAAATATACTAATGAATGTATATTTGTGTATGAGATCATGAGGATGACACTTGAGCATGCACAGTGGTATAGAATGAATAGAAGTTCAAAAGACATATAGAAGATCAAGCGGGAGGCAACCACACAAACATAAAAGATAAGTATTTAAGTTGTTATTTGAAATAGTAAATGATATTGTCTGTAATAGGTTGTATGCATATTTGTATTCCTATAATATATCATGCTGAGTGTAAACATTCATAGAGCATTGAAACAGTATACTACTAATATGCATATGATTGGTAAGTTGGACTAACATTCCATTGTCGCTTGTCTAGAATGAAACCTCTTTGTTGACATGCTGAGAGCTGTGCACACTCTTGATAGTATGTTCTAGTAGAGATGGAAGGCATCTAGATAACCACTGTATGCATACAGGATATGGAAAAGTGTTGTGCCAAAGTATTGGTCAAGATAGTTGCATAACTATGTAAATGATATTTGTATGCATAATAGGTTATCATGATTTCATGATTATGAAATATTGCTAATCATGTACTTAATTTTGATTTGTAGGAAAGATCATGAAGAATGATGAACACCGAACAAGTGATGGATGTTCAACAAGAAGATTTACAAATCAAGCAAAATATAGAAGGCTCATGGCTAGAAGATTCTCTTAGAAAGAGGAAGAGAATCATGACAAGATGTTTGCTCCAAGTGGATAGATAAGACCATTCTCTTAATGGTGTAATTAAAGAAGAAGTGTGAATTAGGTTCTGTATGGGTACCCAGGATCGATAGTAAATTGATGAGCTTAATGATCACCATGGGTGATGTGGATCTCAACCTTTGCTACAAGGTTGAATATGGTTTCTATACACAGATGCAAGAAGGAACTCACCACAGAGTTCGAATGATGTTGAGGCTCATATCATTAGACCCATCTGACGAGAGATGGCACAGATAGATGGATGCATAAATGAAAATGAAAGATCTCAGATTGATGCATTACTTTCTAGGTCTAGAAGTATGGAAAGGCTCAGAAGGAATCTTTCTCAACCAGGGAAAGTATGCCGAGAAATATTAAAAGGACTTGATATGTTGGAATGACCACTCTCCTGGATTCCAACTTGAAGCTGTTAGTGAATGACTCATCAGAGTTAGTGTATATAACTCTGTACAGACATATTATTGGGTCGTTGATGTATCTGACGAATACCAGGCCAGATATATACCTTGCTGAGAACACCTTGAGTCAGTATCTAGTGGAAACTAGATATGTTCACCTGATAGTTGCAAAAGAATGTGATGAGGCATCTAAAGGATATGATAGACTTTGATCTATGCTATCTTGGAGATCATGACTTCAGATGACTACACAGATGTTGATTGGGCAGAAAGTGTATCAGACGGGAAGAACACATTGAGAGGATGTTATTGTCTGGGATCAGCCATGATCTCGTGGTATAACAGGAAGTAGTCTAGTGTGGCTCTCAGCACAGCTGAAGCAGAATACATAGCTACTTGCTCTGCTAGTTGTGAAGCAGTATGGCTTCTAGATTGTTTGACTTAGAGATAGAACCAACTGTGATCCTATGTGACAAACAGAGTTGTATCAAGATGGCAGAGAATCCAGTGTTCCATGATATGGCGCAGAAAGGAACTATAAAGTTTGAATTTGTAACAAGTTGCCGATGTACTAACCAAACCTCTACCTCAAGTGAACAAGTTACCGATGTACTAACCAAACCTCTACCTCAAGAAAAGTTTGAGTATTTTCCGAGACAAGCTTGGTAGGACCCTCCTCGAGAGGTGGAGTGATGTGGTCTCTTATGACGAGATTGCCTGCATCAATAGTGAGGTCGATGATGTGGATACCTATATTGGTGATGCCGACAGAGAGGTTGGTGGATGGTCCTTAGACAGGGTCTAAGTTGACGAGGGGATTGCATCATCCTTGAACACATGTTCTAAAAGGATCCATAGACATATGTCTCTGAGAAAGAAGAGGGATTTCATCATCCTTGAACACATGTTCTTAAAGGATCCATAGACATATGTCTCCGAGAAATAAGAGAGATTGCATCATCCTTGAACACATGTTCTAAATTGATCCGTAGACAGATGTCTCTGAGAATGTGGTCCCTAGTGGACGAGAGGATTATATCATCCCTGGACTTCAGTTCTAAAGTGATCCGTAGACAGATGTCTCCGAGAATGTGGTCCCTAGTGGACGAGAGGATTGTATCATCCCTGGACTTCAGTTCTAAAGTGATCCGTAGACAGATGTCTCCGAGAATGTGGTCCCCAGTGGACGAGAGGATTGTATCATCCCTGGACTTCAGTTCTAAAGTGATCCGTAGACAGATGTCTCCGAGAATGTGGTCCCTAGTGGACGAGAGGATTGTATCATCCCTGGACTTCAGTTCTAAAGTGATCCGTAGACAGATGTCTCCGAGAATGTGGTCCCTAGTGGACGAGGGGATTGTATCATCCATGGACACATGTCCTAAAAGAGATCCGTAGACATATGTCTCCGAGAAAGTGGTCCCCAGTGGACGTGATAGGACTGCATCGTCCCTGAGCATTTGGTTCAAAATGTACGTGATAGGATTGCATCATCCTTGGACTTATGTCCTAAAGTGATAGGGACTGATCATCCCGTAAGTGGATTAGGATTGCATCGTCCTTGGACTTATGTCCTAAAGTGATAAGGATTAATCATCCTGTAAGTAGATTGGGATTGCATCGTCCCTAGACATGGTGAGGTGTCTTAAAGTGATAAGGACTAATCATCTTGTAAGTTGATTCGGGATTGCATCGTCCCTAGACATGGTGAGGTGTCTTAAACTGATAAGGACTAATCATCCTGTAAGTTGATTCGGGATTGCATCATCCCTAGACATGGTGAGGTGTCTTAAAGTGATAAGGACTAGTCATCCTGTAAGTTGATTCGAGATTGCATCGTCCCTAGACATGGTGAGGTGTCTTAAAGTAATAAGGACTAATCATCCTGTAAGTTGATTCGGGATTGCATCGTCCCTAGACATGGTGAGGTGTCTTAAAATGATAAGGATTAATCATCCTGTAAGTTGATCTGGATTGCATCATCCATAGACATGAGAGATGTCTTAAATTGAGAGGGACTGATCATCCCATAAGTAGATCAGGATTGTATCATCCTTGGACCTATGTCCTAAAGTGAGAGGGATTGATCATCCCGTAATAGGATCTTGTGTGTTGCAGGGTATGCTGCTATTATGTATACTTGTATTGATGAGGATACTTGTATTGATGATATGTATACTTGTATTGATGAGGATACTTGTATTGATGGTCTAGATGACGATGCTGCTGATCGTGATGGTCTAGATGACGATGCTGATGATCGTGATGGTCTAGATGACGATGCTGCTGATCGTGATGGTCTAGATGATGATGCGGTTGATCGTGATGGTCTAGATGAAGATGTTGTTGATCGTGATGGTCTAGATGACGATGCTGCTGATCGTGATGGTCTAGATGACGATGCTGTTGATCGTGATGGTCTAGATGACGATGCTGCTGATCGTGATGGTCTAGATGACGATGCTAATGATCGTGTGATGACGATGTTGATGATCGTGTGATGACGATGCTGATGATCATGAGGATCCAGATGTTGATGTTGCTGTAGCTGTTTGAGTGCTGCAGAAGATAAAGACTCAGTACTGAAGATGTTGATGTTCCAGTATCGAAGATGTTCCAGTAACTGCTTGAGTTACTGATGATGTTGAGAAAGCTTCCAATGATTTATAGATGTATCATGTATGATGTTGATGACTCCTTGCTCGTGCAGATGCTGTTACAATATCCTTCTCGTTAAGGGGGAGTGTTGAGATATTGTAACTTCAAAGAATATTATATTTGTACTTTATTATTCTGGAGATGTTTCATTCCTCCGTGAAGATCTTATTGTATATCCGGAGATGTTTATTCCTCCGTCGAAATGTGGTAACTTGGGTTATTAGACTTCCCTAGTGGGGGTCGGCCCTGTATGTGTTATGTGGGTCAAAGGGTTGTTAGACCACCCTAGTGGGGTCGGCCCAGTTAGTTGTAATGGGGTATTTAACCTAATGGTTAAATACGAGCCTACATGATTTGTGTAAAAGACAAGTCGGAGTAGTGTATAAATAGAGGAGGTGTATTCCTCATTTAACACACACTTCACTCACTTGAGAGTGGCGCACTTATGAGAGAGAGGTCTGCTATGGAGAAGGAGGAGCTTATGCTCAGGGTTACATATTTTGTATTTGCTGGTCATCTATATTGAGGAAGCTTTGCTGGGTTTTCTACCCCATGAGGGTTTCCCAGGATAAATCTGTGTCTCTTGTGTTTATGCTGTGCTTGTTGTTTCTTTAGTGATCTTGTATATGCTATTATTGTGAAATGGAATGTAATGCTGCTATTTTCTGTCTTAGCATATTAAATCTTAACAAAGAGGATCATTGCAGATTCTATCAAGGACCATCTCATACCACATGTGTCATCTCTAAAGACACCCAAGGAGATGTTTGATTCCTTAACCAAGCTATTTGAAGGAAAGAATATAAATCGGAAGATGACATTGCGGAACCACTGCGGAACCAATTGAAGAATGTGAAGATTCAAAATACAGAGACCATGCAGTCATAATTTACAAGGGTCTCTCAGATAAAAGAACAAGTTGAAGCTGTGGGAGAAGACATAGAAAATGGAGAAATAGTGATGACCACCTTGAATGGTCTCCCTAGTTCATGGGATTCCTTCATTCAAGGAATTTGTGCTAGGAAGAAGCTCATCACATTCAATAGGCCGTGGGAGGAGTGCTCACAGGAAGAAGCTCAAATTGTAGCTCGAGAATAAAATATGGGTAATGAAGACCAAGCTCTCACAACACACACCAGGAAGAACAATAACAAAAGGGAGCATCTGATCATAAGAAGGGTAAACACCATCACCAGAATTAGAGGGAGAACTTTGGAGGATCCTTTAGAGATCTCCCTCACATTCGATGTTATACTTGTGATGAGAAGGGACACTATTCCAAAGATTGTCCCAGGAACAAAAGCAGCTCCCACAAGAAGAAGAACAACAAGAAAAGACATCATGCTCACACTGCAAAGGATGATGAACATGCAAGAAAGAGAACTAGAGAAGAAAATGAAGATTATTCAAGTGATGAAGAATATGTACTGTAATGAAGGTAACCAGTTACATCGGTTCATTCAGAAGGTTCCAGCTCATAAGGTGAAACTAGAGATGACTTTCAGTATTACATGAAAGGAGTAGAAGAAGCTACTCCAGAATTGGACTCCGGAAAACAAATAAGGATCAATGCTCTATGGAAGAACCTCCCATCCATTTCGGCATTGGTTAAAGTTGCAGAAGAAGGAGAACACAGAATTTGTTTCAGTACAAAGAATAAGTGATCTACATTGTAGAATACTTGCTCAACATTTTTGTGATAGGTCAAATCTGCACTTCTCCGTCCATGATCACATTTCTTTGTCGATCACACAAAAGGACAGCATGGATTGAAGAGCTAGGTTGACCTAGATGACTTACTGCTGGAACTACACTCTTCAGCTGAAAATCTTACTTTGTCTATTGATTTCATGACATGTGCGCTACTCTTTGCATAGTAAACCAATGTTCTTCACCAACATGTGCACTGCTTTACTCAAGGACAACCAGCACACACCTTAAAAAATGTTGCAAACCCTTGTTGCAAAGTACAAGAGTTGCATACTGTGCACTACTCTAGTTGTATGAAACCCGTGCACATCTTAAGATGAAGTCAAAAAAATATATTAAGATTACGAATTGGGATTAGTTGAAGTTGGTTCTGCAACTTCCCCAACCTCCCAATTCAACCACCTCTCGATTCCAACTGCCTACCTTGTCCCAGAAATACAAGGAGGATCCATGAGAGAGGGACCTAGAAGGAATGCTTTAAGTGTTGTTGCGCTGGAGGAATTCCCAAGTCATTGTGAAGAGCAGGAGCCCAGGACTTGGTTGCAGAAGCATCTTGACTGATCAGGTATATTTGTATTGATTCATGTTTCTTTGACAATAAAAAGGTGGAAATACCCTTCCTGTCCCAAATCGAATGTCTATTGGATTATATGTTCATTTGGTTTAATGTCTGATTGTAGTTGATGTTTAATTGCTTTCAATTTCATCATATTTATTACAGTCAAGATATGTTGAGGAAGGTTTCCTTTGTGTTGCAGGTTCATCATAGCGGAAGATCAAGCGAAAGCTAGGACCAACCATCGATAAAAGCTACATCTTTTGATATCTCGATCTCTTTCCATTTGTAGGAACTAAATGCAATGCAATGAATGTATTTACCTGTCATCCCGCCCAAGTTGGTAGTGTCTTCTCCTCACTATAAGGTATTTTTCCTGCACAACACACTGGCGACTCCACTGGGGAGTAACAAGTTGTTTTTCTGCTCTAGGAGACCTTGTTAGGTTTTTCTTCCAATCTATTTCAGTCTATTTGTTCTCTGAGAGGTCTTATAGGTCATTGTTGCCTGTTCTTACTGTCTAAACTCATCTCAGTCCACTGCTGCAAAGCTTGTTTGTTTGCTTCTAAGCCT
This sequence comes from Larix kaempferi, assembly GCA_027924585.1. Lineage (NCBI taxonomy): Eukaryota > Viridiplantae > Streptophyta > Pinopsida > Pinales > Pinaceae > Larix > Larix kaempferi. The sequence goes on from BSBM01000556.1 coordinate 5,818,001, forward strand.
TGTGCGTTGGTTTACCCTACCCACAGTAGTGCATTTTGTCTGATGAATGCTGCTTTGTCCACTACACAGTAGTGCATCTTTCCTAGTGTGCGTTGGTTTTTGTACTACACAGTAGTGCATTTTCCTGTAACTTTCAGTTCTCTATTAGGGTTTGATTTCCAGTTGTTTGGGTTCACTTCTAGCCTTTTGCTTTGCTTCCCTGACTGACTCCTGAGACTTTATGTCTCTTTTGAGTCTTGTTTGCCTCTCTGAAGTCCTTTAGTTTGCCTTTGCTTGCTTGAGTACTTGTTTAAGGTGTCTTTACTGTTTGTAACCCTTTTGAAGGTTGTGCACTATTCTTTGTTAGACATAGCTGCACATTTCTTACCTTAGATGCTTGTTGCAGTCATATAGACCTGCGTTCTTAACATTTGTTGTTTGTGGCAACATTAGCACACTTTTACTGTGTCTTGTCCTTTTCATTAGGTTTTGACCCCAAGTTTGAGTTCTTAGGGTGGCTTTGAAAGGTTGTTTGGTTTAGATACCTTTTGATTATCTTTTCAGTTCAGTCCAAGTGAGTTAAAGCTTTCTAGTTTAGCTTTTCTTTTGAGTCTATGTGTTGGTAGGGTCACTTTTTGGTTCGCTTACCTACTCCTTTGCTTGACTTAGTATTTTTTTAGGGTTTTGCTTGCCTTTCCATTACGAGCATCTCTTTTCCTTGCTTATTTTACACTTTGTTTCTAAGCCTGGTGTTTTTTCTTTTGAAACAACTTGGTAGGTTGAGTCTTTCTCAAGTCTTTTGATTTGATTATTTTGAGCCATTAGGTTGTTTGTATTACTCACACTTGGCATTAGGTCTTACTTGCTCCTTTCCAAGTTCTTTTTCTTTTATAATTATCAGAAAAGACAAAAAATTGGATTCGGTAGCTTAGTAGTAGGATTTATCATTGTTTTGAAGTAGCATAGTTTGCTTTGCTTTGAAATTTAAAAGAAAAATACCAAAGAAATTTGATTTAGGATTGCCTAGTTTCAGTTTTTTGAAAGAATATAAACAAAAAGAAAAGAGTCTTTTGTGAATTTGAATGCATTATTTCTTTACGCACTTTGCTTTCTGTCGAAACCATTCCACGCACCGCACTACCCTTATTGAGTAAAAAGTAGCCCTTAAAAATAAATTTTAATAAAATTAACTAGCAACATTTTTCCTTTTAGGCATACACATCATCAACTAGCTTAGGCTAGGATTTCGAGTTTAAATCACCTTAAACCACCCAAAATCAGCCTCATTACTCAACAATCGTAGTATGACTATCTAGTAGGTAAATCCACCTCTATCAAATAGTCCTGGGATCCTCTACTCAATCCAGAGTTAAGCACGAGGCCGTGGGCGATTGGAATTGTTGAGGATACCCCCTCACTTTCCCATCAACCATAAACCAGAGTTGACTCACGTACAGGGGTCCACTAGTGCTTTTTAAAGTGCTTTTGGATTTCAGGCTTTGCTACCCTGCCCATGTGTTTCGACTAGGCTGACGACTGCCCCCCCAGGTTATTTCGTATTGGTGGTAACCTTAGTATCCAGACTCTAGGGCTCTACACAAGTGACGACAAAAGGCTATTTTTGTTGTACCTAGGACAGACGTGGGAGGAAACCCTCTACAGAAATTTGGGAAAGCGGTTTGGTGATTCAAACGCTTGCACCCAAAGGACCTGTATGTGGACCCCAGGTAACTATTCTTCATCCTTCGCTGGTCAGTTATGGGCCCTAATCATCCCAGACTTCCCTCCGGAAAGCATCTGTTTTCTTGGTTTGGATTACCTAGGACCTTTTTAGTGGTGTGATCTTTGTGCTGCTTGTTTTTAGTTGGCCTTAGAGATTTCTGACCCTTTGAGTCGGAAACGATGGATATCATCCCGGTGAGCACCAATCAAGATACCCCTGTTCAAGGGGCTCCTTGTGCTTTTCCATTTATTGGGAACATTGGTACTCCCTTAATGGCTACCTTGAATCTTTTGGGATTCACTATTGGGTTACCGTTTTGGTTGTTTTCCACTCTTAATGCCTTGGATGCTCCTGATGCTTCTCAAGTAAGCACCTCACATCAAGAGCATCAGAAACCTATGCCTGCTTCGCTAGTAACATCTTGTCCTCCTCCTTCTACCTCATGTGGTAAAAGTAGTAATACTAGTAACCAACAGTATAAAAGGAATAGACGGAGGAAGAATAGGAAGGAGATGCCAAAGCAAGGGGGCAGCCACCCAGCCTCTGGATGTCATGCTGGGGGCACCTACCCAACTTCTGGTGGTCATGTTGGGGGAACTCTTTCAGTCACTATAAATCATACTGAACCTATGCAACCAACCTATGGAGGTCATGCTGAGGGCACCCACCCAACCTCTGGAAGTCATGCTGGGGACACCCACCCAACCTATGAAAGTCATGCTGGGGGCACCCACCCAGCCTCTGAAGGTCATGATGGGGGCACCTACCCAGCCTCTGGAGGTCATGCTAGGAGCAAACTTTCAGTCACTGCAAATCATACTGAAAGCATGTCTTCAACCATTGTTAGTCATGTTGAGGACACGTCATTGATCACTGCTGGTCATATTAATGACAAGTCACCAGTTACTGTGAGTCACACTGGAGACACTGAATCAGCCACTACAAGTCATGCTGAGAACGTTGACATTTTCGACAAACCTAATAAACATAAGCTTAAGTTCCCTTGTAAGTTTTGCAAGGGAGACCACTTGACCTATTTGTGCCCTGTACTTCCAGAAATGCAAAGAGTGTGGTCCGTAGTTCAAAAGTCTTCTGCTTCTGAGCAACCAACCACTGCAAGTCATGCTGGGGGCAAGTTGTCAGCCAATGCTAGTCATGCTGAGAGTACTGTTGTTGTAAAGGAGTCTAAGCTTATAGGACGCAAGCCAAAGTTCCCTTGTAAACTTTGCAAGGGAGATCACCTTACTCACCTGTGCCCTGCTATTCCAGAGGTGCGGAGAGTGTGGTCCATGTCTGAAGGATCCTCTGCTCCTAAATTGTCTATAGATTCCCTACAACCTTATCAACCTTTGGTTGATAAAGTGGTTGAACCAATTCCATCTTTGGTCAACCCCACTCTTCCTTCGGAGAGTGAAGTGATCGAATCGATGCAATCTTTGACCGATCCCATCAGTCGTTCAGAGACTGATGCACGTGTCCCTAAAGTCTTCTGCATTACCAGTTCGGATGTTTCTGAAAATGGGGGCACTTCATCTGTGCCGAGTGAACCCATACCAAACTCTGGGATCATTTCCTTTGATTGGAATAGTCTAACTGGGCCTCGCCTTCCTTCTACTACACCTTTCCAGATAAAGGTTGATATCGGCAACCATGCAGTTCATTGATGTATTGTAGATGAAGGAACCTCTGTCAGTATCTTATCCCCTTGTGCTTGGAGAGATTTAGGTTTTCCTAACCTTGTTCCAGCTGTTAATTGGCCGTTGACTTTCGATAAAAGACCTAGTGAACCGTTGGGATTCCTCCCTCAAGTACCTGTCACTTTAGGTGGAAAAACAATCTTAGTTGATTTTATGGTTTTAAAGGACCCTATGGACTTTGATATGATCCTAGGGCGTGATTACGTATATGCTATGCAGGCTGTGGTGTCTACGCTCTTTCGTGTGATGCATTTTCCTCACAACAAAAGCATTGTCACTATTGATCAACTTACATTTGTTGATCCCTCTTATTACCCAACTATAGACCAAGTATATCCCTCGCTAGTAGGCACTACCATGTCACAATCAAATTATGTGGCATATTGTTCCTTGAGTCCAATTGCTACTGAGAAGAAGCCTCTGAATTCATGCTTACCTTCTAGGGACTGGGTCCCGGCAATTGACCAGGTGATGACTCCATCTGAATGTTTAGATATGTGTTCCATCTGGGATAATATACTTCCCTCTGATGAAGTTTTCCTAGAGTCTATAATGCAGTCTGCCATTCATTTGGACATTGATCCACCTATGAACATTCTTCCACCTTCACTTCGAGCTCGTTAAAAACAGTAAGGGGGCAACGAGCATTCTTCCACCTTTCCTTCGAGTTCATTAAAAATAGTAAGGAGGCTATGAGCATTCTTCCACCTTCACTTCGAGCTTGTTAAAAACAGTAAGGAGGCTACGAGCATTCTTCCATCTCTCCTTTGAGCTCGTTAAAAACAGTAAGGAGGTAATGAGTTTACTTTTTTGGGCTCGTTAAAACTTTACGAAAAAAGATTTTTATAGAGTTCTTTCACACTATTGTTAGACTCTTTAAATATGACAAGATTGCCAAGTATAGTTGTCTTTTCAGACTCGTTAAAGGATTTGAAGCAACATCCACTTAAGTATAAGTTTACCCATTTTTCCGGACTTTTGTGGATTAGTTACGAAAAAGGTATACTCTAGTCATCCGTGGCTAGAAGAGTTCTTCTCTCATTGTTTTATACTTTTTCAGGGGAGGAGACTAACTGTAAGAAAAATGACTTTTGGAGCCTTCTTTAGGGTTTACAGGCTCTCGAAACATGAAAACACCAAGCGAGCACTCACCTACCCGGGCTCGATGTGAAATCCACGAGAGGATATATAGAGGATTGTTTAAGTTTTTCAAACTCTATAAACAGGAAAACACCGACGAGCATATACCAACCCAGGATCGATATTAAAATCCACGGGTAGGTGTATGGAGTTATTGTTTAAGTTTTTTAGACTCCTTAAAATTGAAAAAACCAGCGAGCAAGAACAGATCTCGGCTTGATATTAAAATCCAGAGATCAATATTATAGAGGATGCTTCTATCTCTTCTTCGAACTCTGTAAACAATGAAGAAGGTCCTAAGTCTTCCTCCCATGGACTCGTTAAACTTTTACATGGTTGGATTTATTGAGTTTTCTTTCTTGGACTCATTAAAACAACAAGAAGGACATTATTTTACCAAAAAGAACAAGGGATGAGAAGGGTATATCACATCTTTTCAGTTTCAAAGGCAGTTAAGTCAGTCATGTCCTTGAACATAGCACCTACTTGAGTCTTTCATGTCAGTTGGTTTATAGTTTTTTGACCTCAGGGCAAACCTGATCTCCGAGTTTTTACTCCCCCGGTTGGTTATTCTTCCAACCATATGGAGGGTCTGTTAATGTCTCCTACATTGCAAACTTATATCACTTCCCCTTCATGTTGAAAACAGCCTAAGTCACTTGGTGTCGTGCTCACTGTTCAAGGATACAGCCTGTGTCGTCCATTTTGCAGTTTACCTTGAATTCATGTGTCGACCATCCTGGTGTCAGTTTGTTTCATCTTGTTACTTGTCCTACTCCACATCAGCTCATACCTTTGAGTGTTCCTCGTGTTGGATGATGGAGGATGCATTAAGGCCTTCCTTCGAACAAAATTCTTCCCATCGACTTCAGTTCATTATGCTCTGGGAACGAAGTTTAGAGTTTCGGTTAATACCTTGGGGATTGCAGTCATCAATGGTAGTTTCCCTCGCTGTTGAATAATGGGAATACATCAATGTCTCTTATTCGGCATGTTCCTCAGGTGTTCGACTTCAAGTCCACTTATTAACACTTGTTGGAACGTATTAGGTACCTTGGACCCCATTATCATTATCGATGGAAGTCCTCACGTTTAGTAACGGTATACATCAATGACCAGTAATCAAATGACACCCCCCATGTTCGACCTCAGCTCATCTATTCACATGGTTAGAGTTTGTACCTTGGGTTGTTTGGATGAAGACCTTGGGACTCTGATAGCATCACCATATTCATGTTATCACCCAAGTTGCGCAAGACTGAGCCTCACTCATTTTGGCTCTTCTTGAGACATAGATCCAGTTTGTTGTTATGGCTATGATCTCTCATTTTGACATGGATCCACGCTTGTATTTCAGTGGCCATGCTATATATACATCTCCTAGTTATGTATCGGAGATCATGTTGTATCATGCTACACATCTATATGATGTCAAGATTGTAATTGCTCGCTGACCTTGATCATTGTTTCAGGTACTTTTGTGACTTGGTTCTGTGGTTTCTTGCTCCTCCTCTGACTTGAAATTATAATGTATTTCGGTCATCGTTTCCCTTTGACCTCACACATTAGGGGGCATTTGTTATAGGTCAAATCTGCACTTCTCCGTCCATGATCACGTTGCTCTCTCGATCATACAAAAGGACAACATGGACTGAAGAGCTAGGTTGACCTAGATGACTTACTGTTGGAACTACACTCTTCAGCTAAAAATATTACTTTGTCTACTGATTTCATGACATGTGCACTACTCTTTGCATAGTAAACCAACGTTCTTCACCAACATGTGCGCTGCTTTACTCAAGGACAACCAACGCACACCTTAAAAAATGTTGCAAACGCTTGTTGCAAATTACAAGAGTTGCATACTGTGCGCTACTCTAGTTGTATGAAACCCGCGCACATCTTAAGATGAAGTCAAAAAAATATATTAAGATTATGAATTGGGATTAGTTGAAGTTGGTTCTGCAACTTCCCCAACCTCCCAATTCAACCACCTCTCGATTCCAACTGCCTACCTTGTCCCATAAATACAAGGAGGATCCATGAGAGAGGGACCTAGAAGGAATGCTTTAAGTGCTGTTACGCTGGAGGAATTCCCAAGTCATTGTGAATAGCAGGAGCCCAGGACTCAGTTGCAGAAGCATCTTGACCGATCAGGTATATTTGTACTGATTCATGTTTCTTTGACAATAAAAAGGTGGAAATGCCCTTCCTGTCCCAAATCGAATGTCTATTGGATTGTATGTTCATTTGGTTTAATGTCTGATTGTAGTTGATGTTTAATTGCTTTCAATTTCATCATATTTATAACAGTCAAGATACGTTGAGGAAGGTTTCCTTTGTGTTGCAGGTTCATCATAGCGGAAGATCAAGTGAAAGCTAGGACCAACCGTCGATAAAAGGTACATCTTTCGATATCTCGATCTCTTTCTATTTGTAGGAACTAAATGCAATGCAATGAATGTATTTACCTGTCACCCCGCCCAAGTTGGTAGTGTCTTCTCCTCACTATAAGGTATTTTCCCTGCACAACAATTTCCGATCATAATCAAGGAAGGCACAGGACCCAATGAAGCAAAGATCAAGAGGGAGCACACTCCAGTAGTTCCTGCAAGGAATCAAAGATTGAGAGGGAGTCCACCCAACAACCAAACAAAGATAAGTATTTGAATTGTCATTTCTTGTATATCTGATTACTTAAATAATATTGTTCAGTCATGTACATACTTATGTTCCTAGATTTAGGATGTATATCATGCATGTTAGAAAAGTTGCATTAATGAACAAGATACTACTAAAATGCAAGTAATGGGTAAGTGTCCTATGGTACGATACAACATCCCATTGCTACTTATCTAGAATGGAACCTCTTTGCTGACTTGTTGGGAGTAGTGCACACTCTTAACAATGTTTTGGTAGAGATGGAAGGCATCTAGGAAGTTACCAAATGAATACGGGATATGTATGAATGTTGTGTTGAATCATTGGCTAAGATAGTTACATGACTGTGTGACCTATGTCTTTATGCATAAGAATTTGTTTTGAAAAATTATGAGATGTTTATAATCACGCAACTAAATTTACTTGTAGGAAAGATCGTGTACTACAAGAGAGACTTGTTTCGAAGAACAAGTGACGATGATTCAGCTATAAGATTTATGAAGTCAAGAAGAAGACATTGAAGAACCTAAAGTTCCCAGGATAAAAAATACAGTAATGGAAGAAGCGATTCCAGAAGAATATGAAGAACGCGAGATGGAACACCCTCAAGAACCTGTAGATCCACCACGTGAGAAGAATTCTCACAAGAGGAAACCAACATGGGTACGATAAGTAATTCAAGATGCAGAGCGATATGGTGCTCCAGGAGGAATACATAGAGAAAGCAAGAGATCGAGGCCATACTTCAGTTATGTAGCCATGCTGTGTGACATCTTCCAACTATGAGAAGTAGTTGAGAAGAAAGAATGGAAGGATGCCATGATCGAGTACCAGTCGATCATGAAGAATGATGTCTGGGATGTGGTCCAGAGACCAGTAGGGAAGTCTGTTGTGACTTTCAAGTGGATCTACAAGATCAAATATGTTGCAGGTGGCAGCATAGAGAAATACAAGGCAAGATTTGTGGCACGTGGCTTCTTCCAGAAGGAAGGGATAGACTATGAGGAGACATTTGCACTTGTAGCCAGATACACTTCCATCAGATCGGTACTTGCTCTAGTTGCAGTGATGAAGTGGAAGGTACACCAGATGGATGTTAAGACAACGTTCTTGAATGGTGTAGTAGAAGAGGAAGTGTATCTGGAGCAACCACTCGGATTTGAGACACGTGACAGGGAGACTCATGTGTGCAAATTAAAGAAAGCCTTGTATGGATTGAAACAGGCACCCAGGATGTGGTACGATAGGATTAATAGCTTCCTAACTAGTTTGGGCTTTACCAAGAGTAAAGTGGATTCCAACCTTTATTACAAGGTTGAGGAAGGGAACCCAGTGATACTCCTACTGTATGTAGATGACCTGTTTGTGACAGGTGAGGATGGGTTGATTGATGACACGAAGAGGAAGCTTGTTGTTGAGTTAGAGATGAAGGACTTGGGTATGATGCACTACCTTCTATGCATGGAGGTACCGCAGAGTGCGGATGGAATCTTCCTTGGACAAAGGGAAGTATGCAATAGAGATCTTGAAGAGATTCGGGATGATGGTTTGCAAGGCCATGGACACACTTATGGCATCGAACCTGAAGCTATTGAGTGATGCTTCATTAGAGTCGGTTGATGCCACGATGTATCATCAGATGATTGGGTCCTTCATGTACTTGATGAATACGAGACTAGATATTTGCTTTGCTGTGAACACATTGAGCCAGTTCCTGATGGATCTGAGACATGTTCACTTGATTGCTGCAAAGCATATTCTGAGGTACCTGAAGGGTACAGTTGATTATGGGCTCAAGTATGATGCGAATTAGAAGATTAACCTGGAGGGTTATGTTGATTTGGATTGGACAGGCAGTGCCATTGATAAGAAGAGCAATTCAGGGTGTTGCTTCAGTGTGGGATCAGGTGTGATCTCTTGGTTTAGCAGGAAGTAGTCCTGCGTGGCACTGAGTACAGCCAAAGCAGAGTATGTCGCAGCTTGTTCGGCTAGTTGTGAGGCAGTATGGCTGAGGGAGCTATTGTCTGATTTGTTTGATCTCCAATTAGACGCAACTTGTATATATTGCAATAACCAGAGTTGTGTGAAGTTGTCTGAGAACCCAGTGTTCCATGACAATTCGAAGCACATTGAGATCAAGTACCACTATATTAGGGATATGGTGCAGAGAGGAGCAATGAAGCTCCAATATGTTGCGATGGACGAGCAGATAGTCGATGTATTGACCAATCCATTGGCCAGAGTGAAGTTTGAATACTTCAGAGAGAAGCTTGGTGTACTTCAGATCAAGGTTCCTTCCAAGGGGAAGTGATGAGTCTGGAAGGCATAGATGCACATGGGCTTTTTTGACATGGTGGTAGGTTGGTCCCCCCATGGTCGTTGATGTAATTGCCGAGCTTTTCCGACATGGTGGTAGGTTGGTCCTCCCATGGTCGTTGATGTAATTGCTGAAGATTTTCCGACATGGTGGTAGGTTAGTCCTCCCATGGTCGTTGATGTAATTGCTAAGCCTTTCTTGAATGGTGCTAGGAAAGTCCTCCCATGTCGGTTGATGTAAGTGATGTGTTATGTGCATCTGGGTTGTGCTCCGTTGACGATGAGATGATTTGAAGATGATGAGGTGACAGTAGGGTACACAAGTGTCTTGGGATGCTCCTTCAGGTTTTGTAGTAGCATATAATCAGTCCTGGGAGATCTTGCAGGTTTTGCAAGTGGCATATAATCAGTCTTGGGATGCTCCTTCAGGTTTTGCAGTAGCATATAATTAGTCCTGGGAGAGCTTGTAGGTTTTGCAAGTGGCATATAATCAGTCCTGGATGCTCCTTCAGGTTTTGCAGTAGCATATAATCAGTCCTGGGATATCTTGCAGGTTTTGCAGTGGCATATAATAAGTCTTGAGATGTACCTACTTGATGGTTTGCTCACAGAGATGATGAAGACCTACATGGAGGCTAGGCCTACATCCAACATGAAAAAGGGCTGGCTTTGTAGAACTTCCTATGATGAGTAGATTGGAGATTGATGGTCGAGATAGCAGCAGCAGTGACGATGATGATGATCCAGCTTTGATAATGATCTAGTGACGAAGACTTGTGCTGATGACCTGTGTCAAGAGAATACCTTCCTAGTTAAGAGGGAGTGCTAATGTATTTGTAACTTCGGAAGATATTTCATTTGTATATTTTATATTGTATTCATATGTCATTGTACTTCCGAAGGAGAGGTTTCATTCCTCTGATTGGGAAAGCTATTATTGTATTTGATAGGGTTATTAGACTCCCCTAGTGGGGGCGGCCCAAAGTAAAGTTGTAGAGGGTTATTAGACTCTCCTAGGAGAAGTGATCCAGTTGGGGTAAAAGGCAAGTGAAAGTAACGTATAAATAGAGAGGAGCACCTCTCTATTTATCCATTCACTCACTCATTCGCATAAGTGAGAGAGAGAGAGAAGTTCACACGAGTGGAGGAGGAGGAAGCTGATGGAGACCATCTCTTTGTTTTGGGGTTTTGTATTATTGCTCATTCTATCTTTGAGGAAGTTGCGGGGTTTTCTCCTTTATGGTTTCCCCGGTGAAATGCTTTGTGTCTCTTGTCTCTTGTTTTTCATTTGCTGTGTATGTTGATCTCTCAGATAAGATCCTAGATCATATTGAAATAAATTGTGAAAAACTAACAGTTTCCACATCTACCAACCGGTTGCTGTTTATAAAATCCTTAAAAGCTTCATTGGTCACTCCAAGAGCTGTCTTCCCCCCTTTTTCTCCTCCAGGGAGGTAATCAAATTAAAGTCTCTGCCTAACATCCAGTGTTGATCTCTTATCTCCCTCGCTTCCTCTTTTAAGGAGGTAAGGAAGTCCGGTTTTTAAGGAAAAATGTTGGGCCCAAAAACATTAGTGATGACTCCCTTTATTGCTGAATTGTAGTTCTAAAAATGTGAAGAAAGAAAGAAACGAGTGGCTCGAAATTTATATAAGCTTACCTCCTCCGGCTGCCAGAGGATTGCCAAGCCTCCCACAGTACCACGTGCATCAATTTCTATCGTTTCACTATCTCTCCAGACTTTATTACCTATCTCTTGCATAATCTCTATAATGCATTTTGTTTCTTGTAAGAATACCATTGTTGGCTTCTCCATTCCCAACTTACTTCTTAGAGTCTTTATTTTCCGCGGCTGACTCACCCCCTATATGTTCCAAGCTATAACCTTCATTGAGAAAATCGATTGAATTCAAAAAAGGATGCCTTTATTGTGGTGTACTGGCCTAATTCCACCAATCTGGTTCCTACTTTTGCAATCCTCTGTCGGTTTATCTTTCTTCCTCGCTTTTCGCCTTCCTCCGACTGTTTCCGTTTACTCCCTTTTGATGGGTCTTTTGTAATACCCAGCCGGGGAGATGCCTTGGTTTTAGGATGGCTTCCTACAAGAGTTTTATCTGTCTGCTTGAAACACATGCTTTCCCTTTCTTATTGCATTCTTGTTCGATCTCATCCAGATCTAGCTATCCCAAGTCCATATCCTCAACTTCTTCCTGTTGGTCCTCCTCCATTTCTTCGAACTATTCCTCCATACCCTTATGGGAAACCTCTTAGGGAACGAATGTCTCATTCCCTTCTGTGTTGCTTGTTTTATGTTTTCCCTTGTTAAGATCACCAAGGTCTCCCCCCACCTAGTTAAGGGTTTCAAATATATTCCCATTATTTTCCCTCTGCTCTGTAGTCTGTCGATTCTACATCTAATTGTTGGATCATCGTCCTTGTCTCCGTTTATTTTGCACCTGAGTAAACCCTTCCTCATCCGCCTCTCTCCCGAATCCCTTGAGCAGTGTTTTGGGCCGGGCGATTTCGAGGGCAATCCCTTCCCAGGTGTCCATATTCGTGGCACTATTTGCATCTGAATGGAAGCTGCTCATAATCAATGGGTTGCACCCAATCCTCGTCCTCCCAGGTAAGATTGATTACTTCAAGCAATTTGCGCTACAGATCCATGTACACACAGATCCTTGCAAAAGAAGTAAATCTCTGTTGTTTTGTCTGCTCTAAAGCCTTTACAAATTTTCCTAGGGTATTTCCTATAGCCTCCATGATCTATGGTTCCCAGTATTCACAAGGTAGAGAGTACATCCTGATCCATACTGGGGAAATGCTCATGTCTTCGGTGTCCGCGTTGAAACGCTCTTTCCATAAATGAAGGAAGAGCCCAGCTGGAAAGAAGAAATAAGGTCATCCAAACAATATTCTATCTCTATCCTCCTGATTGAGAAAGATGATTGTGAAGAAACCCTTCGTCCCCAGGTGCAAATTATAATGAACCCTAGGGTTTTAGGTTGTCTTGATCCATCTCAGAAGATCTTTCTCTTTTGGCCATATTCTGATAAATTTTCCAATCAAAGCTTTCTCCTTCCATTGTTCCATTCTCTCCCTTATTTTTTCAGATCTGATTTGAAAAGAAGGGTTTTCTGCCGATTTTAGTATACAACCACCCTGCTTCCTTCGCCGATCTAGATCTGCCTTCCTTCCCCCATCGTTGCTCCTAGATCCCCTCTTCGAATAGTTCTTTGTTGAATCCACCTCTCCTCCATCCGATTGTTGGGCAAAGGAGGGGGAACTGCCCCCTCCAGGCATCCCCATTCAAAACCCTAGTCTTCTTGCGACTTCTGTATCCTCTCTTAGCAACTCCCAAAATTTTCCACAAAGGTCCCTTGACATCATGTAACGTAGCGTTATGTCAAAAGTAAAAATGTAATTAAAAAATCATGTTGGCTCATAAAATGAAAAAATAAAACCAAATTAAACGCAATTATAAAAATCCATGTTGACTCATAAAACAAAAAAAATAAAACCGACATAGATCCATCTTAAATTTAGATCTATCAAGCACTAAGAAAGATCAAATTTCTTGAGGTGTAATTTCTTTTTGGATGTGCAAAAAATATAAGATTAAAAAAATAAAATAAAAAATACACCACAAGAATCTTAGGCAACTGTTGCGATGATTCATCCCAAAAATTAACGTCCTCTCTGTCTCTGATTTCCCAGAAGTTGTGAACATGTATTATGCTTATACTTTCGAAAGCAGTCCTCCATATATGAGATCCTTGTGTGTCCTCGTTAAACCAAATAAGTTCCCTTCTTGGATTTTCTTTCGCATATTTGATATGCCACAGTTTTTCCCAGGTTTCCTCTTTATGAGTGACCCATTGCCACCAAATTTTGGCCCCAAGAACTTCACTATTTTTCTTTGGGTTCTGTTATCACCTAAACTGTAGTTACCCCTATGGATGTATCCACTCATGGATGGCAATAGGGAAGGGCAACTCAAAAGGTGCAACTACGATCACCTCGACCTCTAATATATGGTTGTCACGCCAGTCGAGGCAACCTTCACTTTATGTTATCTAGCCCAGACAACGAAGGGGGAGACCCGATCTACTCCCGACAGGAGAGATCAAAACCAAGACAACAAATCAAGTTAATTCTAAGTGAAGTAAGGTGTATGGTTTATCCTAGACCTTAGGATGAAGTCACAAGACAAGTGAGGGGTTCAATGAGTATAGCTTTGGTTCATTATTGATGTGAAAGTGACTTATGATTTGTGAAATAGGATCCAAGATTGAAGTACTAGTTCAATGTGAGAAAATCTAGTGCCTTGGGAACTGTGTCCAATGCAGGGTGGTTTAAGGGTTGAATTGGGGCTAACTAGTACAAGTGACAAGCTTGATCATGATACATGATGACATCAAAGGGTTTAGTTCACCACACAAGGGTCAAAGCACGAGTTGATCCAACAATCTAGGAAAGTCGAATTGACTTGGAGAAAGACAAGTGCCCTGGGAATTGGGATAATGGAGTCAAAGTGTAGTTAACTTGGACTGATAACTCCTATTGTATGAGACAAGTGGGCAATTAAAGTCTTGATGGATGAATAAGTCTAGATCTAGAGATTCAAGGTTTGACCTAAGTGGACCACAATCCCTTAAAACAAGGAATGCTATCCCCAAGGCAAAATTTGATGAAGTGACCAACTAGACCTAGGTTTTGAATTATGCCCGTTCCAAATCCACTAAAATCTCAAGTACCCACGTCCTAGAAGTGGACCAACTCACTTCTCCAAGGTGGTGCGACTTTGCCCAAGGAGGGTAAGAATGGGAATAAATGAATCAAGACTAGTCCAATGGCATCCAAAATTTAGATCCAAGTAGGTTGGTTAGGTGAGAGTATGGATCTACAATTTCAAAGCAATCTGATGGCTAGATCTTACTAGATCTGAGTTTTAAGACACCAAGTGGTCCAAAAATGGGATTAAATCCCTTAAAATGTGGAATAGGGCCCACAAGGTAGAAATCAGAAAAGTGACAATCTGGGGGTAGGTTATTGGATGTGTAGATCATGAATCAAGTGGAATCTTAACTACCCACGTACTAGATCTAGGTCAACCCACCCAAACTAGGAAGTGCGTCCTTGCCTGGAGAAGGCTAAATGCCTTGGGAAGAGGGTCAAATGGAGGCCAATCCTCACCAAACTATAGATCCGGGATGCCATGGATACTATAGAGGTGGGTTTTAAATTTCTTGCCCAAGAAGCCACTAGATCTTAGTAGATTTGAAAAAATGTAAAAATGGGGTTTTGATTGATTAGGGTTTTAAATATTTTAGACAAGTGGATAGATCATGGAGATAGAACTTACCTTGAGATCATATGCAGTGAACATATCCGTTCACCAAGTTAACCATGTCCGGTTAAGTGTTAAGAAGCGAGACCGTCTTCCATATTTGAGATAAATGATAATAATATATTGATTGATGATAATAAAGTTACAATAAGCTCGCCTTTATAGGGCTTGAGCAAGAATAACGAAGGGTTACACCCTTTCGCTTATTAACCTAATAATCTATTTAATATATAAATAATAATATTAATTAAATATTCACAGCATCATCCCCGAGTGATGAAGAGAGATGCTTTGATGTTGAGGAAGATTCTCGCAGAGATCAAATGAGAGATTGTTGATTTTGCTTGCCAAATTGATGCCCTAGCCCACAAGTGCGCCCTCCTCTACCTATCAATCCAAGGAAAATCGATTTCAATCAGAGAGGTCAAGTATGGAGGAAATATAAGTAAAATGCAATGATAACATAGAATAGAAGGTCCTGGGACAGTAATACTCCCTGTTACCAACGAAGAGATCCAAAGAAGAAGTAGGGAGAGTCTTCCCCTACCAATACTTCCTCCTCAAAGCAAATCGGCCTCCACCTGTAGATGCAAAAACGTGGTACAAAAGATATGGCAAAACAAGATCTCCAATAACTCAGTGCAAAGGAAGAACCAACGAACGAACACCAAAAACATTCACCACAACACTGGAGATAGATGCAATAATAATTTTCTATTCCAATAATCCAGAGCCACAAGTCCCTTTACAATGAGAAGCTCTCTCCTTTAAATAGGAAGGAGAGGCATCAAAATCCTAACCACTTTTTGAATGAGTGGCTAAGATTAAAAGATACAAAAGTCTAATCAATGGTTGAGATGAGCTCAACAATAAAATACATGGATCACTCATAAAATATAACATAAGTGGACAAAATCGCCCTATAAGAGGGGAATCCCACCAAATCATGATGACAAAGTATAATAAGAAGCTTATGGTGGGTCCAAGGGGTAATTTTAGCCACCCTTGGTCAATCCCCATAGCACAATAATAATAAAATAGTCATCAATATACCAAATTGTGCCTCTATGGACAAATAGTAGGCCTCAAAAGACCTCAGAAATCATCAGAAAGTGCCATAAGTGATGGATGCGGGTCCCGATGAAGCTGAAACTGTTGGAGGAGGTGTGGAAGACATCAATCCATCATCACTGATCATCCCACGCCAAGACATTGCCTCAGTAGCCCAAATCGAATTCCTCAATAGCCATTTCTACCAATCCTGAAATGCCTCGGGAAGCATGAAACTGCCCCAAACTGCCTCCTAGAGTGCTTGCGCTGTTAAGGTGAGGGCACCAGTGTGTCCAGGAGGGGGGTAATATGGTAAAAACAAGTGGCTGGACCACCCCCTCTAGGCACAGCGCCCTAGGTCAACCGGATAAAAATCACATTTGCTCTGACAGGGTCTCCGACAGACCAAAACTGCACTGGGATAGCCTACTGAGGCTCAATCATCACTGTAAGTGCTCATAACTGAAAACAGACCGTCTCATTGGACCCAGAAGGTCCAAATCTCTCCAAGATGTGTACTCATACACCATATGAATCTCTGCATGATCAAAATATATATCCAATATATCGGAACAGGTCAAATAATAATAATCTGTAAATGATCAAATACTGTTGTAAACCATGAATCATCATCATAACCCTGAAGCTGCTGCATAGAATCATCATGTACATGTACATAAACCATATATCATCTATCCATATCATCCCAAGGTCTAACCATCTCGTGTCCTATGGTTGACCTTGGTCAAACTAGGTTTGACCAAGTCAACAGGACCAAATATAACTCAGACCATCATCAGAAGCTGCTGCAAAGTGTCAAAGGTTAATGCATGCTCTACAACTTATTCAAATAACAATTATAACACAAAGCAATCATTACTGGCGATCTAAATCCAAATATATAATGTCATTAATTATTATTATTACTCAGACTAGACTTTCAAGATCATACTCACTTCATAGCTGTGATCAATTTGCTAGTGAAGGGCGAAGGCTAAAATAACTGGCTAGGCTAAGGGATGACTTGACTGACTTAACTTTGTGACCCTTTGGCAAAGGGAAAGGGAATACACACCATAGTATATACTGAATGAGCAACAACACAGGGAATGGCGGTGTCTCACAAATGGATGAGTTGTTCAAAGAGGGTTTATTCACCTTTAACGGATGCGCACAATCCATAATACAAATAAGGCCAACAATTGTTTTGATATAGCATTTAAGTTCCATTGCTTTTTGGGCCTAAAGTTTCCATAGCCTTGATCTATGTGTGTTTATAAACACATTGCATAGATTTACATTTATTTAGGCTTTCTGCTACAGGTGTGTTTTTAAGGCACTTGTTTACCTGAGCACTTCTAGGTGTGTCACAGACAGCTTGTTTACCTAGGTATTTACATTTCCAAAAGATATAAAATTTTATTTTCATGACCATTTTCATTTGGCATGCCTTTCATTCATGTGTGTTTAGAAACACATTGCATGAATGGGCTTTTCATACAAGATATAGCATTTCATTTTTTCCAGATTTTGTATTCATGGCAGCACTAAAAGTTTCAGGTTTAGCCAACACAACTTTAGTGACTAGGGGGAATTCCAAGGAACTCCAACTCACCATAGGTAAGTTTTGTCACCAACTCAGAGCCGAGACACAATAAAAAGGGAAGCTCATCCAATACAGAGGCTACAGTGGGGAAAAGTCCTCCATGCCACTAGTCAAGTAGTAAGTCAAGGTGATAAACTAGAAGGTAGGTAATGGATGGATGAAGACAATGAATAATGGTGCCAACACTAGCAAGCCAAGGTATGGTGGAATGATCACCTCTATTCTCCCTAAAGGAGGGTAAAACCAATGAGTATGAATAGTGAACTTCTAAGTCTGAGTAGGGACAATAAAATATATATAATATGATCAACCAAGTCCACATATCTATATGATCGCCAGATCATGACACTAGGTGCTAAGACATGCTGTAAGAATAAATATAAAAACAATATAACCATAACACAATGATATACCTGCTGAGTCATATACCTGAATGCTCATCACCTGTACCATCATCTGTCCTCTGAAACTGCTGCTAAAACTCTGGGCACTACTGACTGCTCTGTACAACTGGTATAATGGCTACATCGGTCATCTCTCTGAGTGTCCCGAGACTCAGTCATGGCATGGGAAATACAACTGTTGTCCAAAATCTGATAGTGATCCAATATAGATGCTCATCTCAGCATCTCAATGTAAGGGAACTGGATGAATAGTGTACTGGAATCAGAAAAATAATGTATGGTAGCCCGGCTACTATATATGTGATAACAGGTCCCAAAGGCCCAATCCTCCTTGAAATTTTAGCTTACAAACCTTTTCCCAGCTAACCAAGGACCATCTATTTTTGTCCTGGCTGCAACCCCATAGGAATTGGCGTTATATATTTCTTATCTCTTCCAGGACAACTTTTCGTGCTGCCATGGCCGAGAATAGATAAATGATCAATGCTTGAAGCACAATTTTAACCAAAATGACTCTACTGGCCAAATTAAGCGATCTGTAAGCCCCATTTGCCAATTTCTTCTGCATACGATCCAACAGATCAGCCCACAAGATTTTCCGGATAACTCCTACTAATGGAGCACCTAAATATTTGGATGGAAGGGAGCTCCCTTGAAACCCTAGAATGCGAGAATGTTCCTTTGAGTAATCCTAAGAGTATTAAAGAAAAATACCTGGGATTTATCCTTATTAATTTCCAAACCCAAGGCTTTAGAAAACATACTCAAACCTTTCATGAAAGCTCTTGCTTCTTGAACAGACGGGTGACCCATCAACATTGTATCATCAAAAAATTGATGATGAGTTTGCTTGTCAACCCCAGTATGAAGACTTAGCCCCTTGATTTCCTCATTCTCCACCATAGATTTGATCACCCAACCCATACCTTCCGCCATCAAGATAAACAGGAATGGGGATAGAGGGTCCCCTTGTCTGATACCCCGAGATGGACTAAAAGTTCTCGTGGGAGCACCATTGAGCAAAATTGAAAAGAAAGTTGTTGAGGTCATGTTCATTATCCATTCTATCCAATCATGGTTAAAACCACAAGCATCAGCATTTCTCTCGTGAACCGCCAACTTATCTTATCACAAGCTTTTGAGATATCCAACTTAAGTAACATACCAGGCTTTTAAGTTACTTTCAGAGAGTGAATGACCTCATGAACAAGAATAACTCCATCTAAAATTTGGCGCCCTTTCACAAAGCCCAATTGTTCTGGAGAAACCAGATCAGGGAGGACATGCTTCAACCGATTTGCAATAACTTTAGTGATAATATTGTAGATAATGTTGCATAAGGCTATGGGCCTAAATTTACCTGGAAAATTAGCCCCTCTACCTTCGGAATAAGGGCGAGGAAGGTAGAGTTGAAGGCCCGAAGCACTCCTCTATCTTGTCTAGAGTCCTCCACAATCTTCCACACATCCATCTTAATAAGATCCCAAAAATTATGGAATAAATTTGTCGTGAAGCCACGGGGGCCAAGTGCTTTCCCATCCTCCATCTGATGAACAACTTCCTCCACCTCCTACAGCTCCACAGGTTTCATCAGGAGTTTCAATAGAGAGATTTTGAGGTCTAAAATGGGCCTCCTAAGGAAAATTATAAAATAATAGTGGAAATAATAAAATAATGTCAGCATACCTCATCAAATTTTGGAGGAAAAAATAAAAAACTACTTCTTTAATTCGTATTTTGAACTTATCTCCCTGTATATTCACTCAAATTTCAATCACGAGCAACCGTTGGCTGGGGAATTCAATTCCGCATCCAACGAGTACCCACTCGACATACTTTTGATGGACCCCGCTGCCCCAAAAAGAAGAAATACATGAAAAAAGTGATGATGACATACATTTCTTTTGTTTTGAGGCCCATTTTTTGCCTCAAAATTTCTCTTATGATTCTGGCCTGGGGAGACCAGAATGTGAATATGCCTAGTGATTTTTTCTATGTGCTTTGACCGATCTCTCCTATCTTCCTTCATGATTGTCCAAAAATAGTTCACTAGCTCATCTTCCATCTCCTCTCTTGTTTCCACATATTGCCCTGCCTCTTTTTTTAGTTTCACTAGTTTGTCCTTTTGTCTATTTTGGATCACAGAATGATGGAAGAACTTTGTATTTCGCTCTCCCTCCTGAAGCCATTGGTTCCTTGACTTTTGCTTAGAGTATACCTCTTCCTGTCGTTCATGGGCATTGAGCTGATCCAAGGTATCCTGTTCCTTAAGCTTCAGCTCCTCACTAAACCCAGAATGCATTCCCTCCCTTTGGATCTCTTCCAATTGCTCACTAAGACGTTTCTTGTCTTGAAAGATATCTCCAGACTCCTCTTTATTCCAAGTACGGATCTTGGTTTTCAACCTTTTTAATTTTTGCTGAAATTGGTACATCTGTGTTCCCCTCGGGGTCTCCAGCTCCTCCCACCAATGTTAGCCTAATGATTTGAAGTCCTTGTGCTCAAGCCATAACTGTTCAAAATGAGAAGGTTTCTTAATTGGAGGACCCCTTCCTTCCCATACGAGGCCCACAGGCCAATGGTTCGAGCCAACAGAAGACAGGACCATGGCCATCACATCCCCATTTCCACTGACCAAACAATTAGAAAGTAAAAAGCTATATAATTTGGAAGCCACGTGGTGTTCCCCCCCACGTCGGTTGCTCTAGGTGAACCACCCATTCCCTGTTTCCACATCTACCAACCGATTGTTGTTTATAAAATCCTTAAAAGCTTCATTGGTCGCTCTAAGAAGCTGTATTCCCCCCTTTTTCTCCTCTAGGGAGGTAATCAAATTAAAGTCTCTGCCTACCATCCTGTGTTGATCTCCTATCTCCCTCGCTCCCTCTTTTAAGGAGGCAAGGAAGTATGGTTTTTTAAGGAAAAATATTGGGCCCAAAAACATTAGTGATGACTCCCTTTACTGCTGAATTGCAGTTATGAAAATGCGCAGAAAGAAAGAAACGAGTGGCTCAAAATTTATTTAAGCTTACCTCCTCCAGCCTCCAGAGGATTGCCAAGCCTCCCACAATACCACGTGCATCAATTGCTATCGTTTCACTACCTCTCCAGACTTTATTACCTATCTCCTGCATAATCTCTATACTGCATTTTGTTTCTTGTAAGAATACCATTGCTGGCTTCTCCATTTTCATCTTACTTCTTAGAGTCTTTATTTTTCGCAGGTGACTCACCCCCCGTATGTTCCAAGTTATAACCTTCATTGAGAAAATTGATTGAATTAAAAAAAGGCCGCCTTTATCGTGGGGTACTGGCCTGATTCCACCAATCTAGTTCCTAATTTTGCAATCCTCTGCCAGTTCGTCTTTCTTCCTTGCTTTTCGCCTTCCTCCGGATGTTTTCGTTTACTTCCTTTTGATGGGTCTTTTGCAATACCCAGTTGGGGAGATGCCTTGGTTTTTAGGATGGCTTCCTACAAGATTTTTATTTGTCTGCTTGAAACACATCATTTCCCTTTCTTATTGCATTCTTGTTCTATCTCAACCAGATCTAGCTCTCCTAAGTCCATATCCTCAACTTCTTCCTGTTGGTCCTCCTCCATTTCTTCGAATTGTTCCTCCATACCCTTATAGGAAACCTCCCGGGGAACAAATGTCTCATTCCCTTCTGTGTTGCTTGTTTTATGTTTTCCTTTGTTAAGATCACCAAGGTCTCCCCCCACCTGGTTAAGGGTTTCAAATCTATTCCCACTATTTTCCCTTTGCTCCATAGTCTGCCGCTTCTGCATATGATTGTTGGATCGTCGTCCTTGTCTCTGTTTATTTTGCACCTGAGTAAACCCTTCCTCATCCGCCTCTTTCTCCTGGATACCCTGAGTAGCGTTTTGGGCTGGGCAGTTTTGGGGGCAATCCCTTCTCAGGTGTCCATATTCGTGGCACTATCTGCATCTGAATGGAAGCTGCTTATAATCAATGGGTTGCACCCAATCCTCGTCCTCCTAGATAAGATTGATTGCTTCGGGCAATTCATGCTACAGGTCCATGTACACACAGATCCTTGCAAAATAAGTAAATCTTTGTTGTTTTGTCTGCTCTGAAGACTTTACAATTTTTCCTAGGTTATTTCCTATAACCTCCAGGATCTCTGGTTCCCAGTATTCGTAAGGCAGAGAGTACAACCTAATCCATACTGGGGCAATGCTCATGTCTTGAGTGTCCGGGTTGAAACGCTCTTTCCATAAACGAAGGAAGAGCCCAACTGAAAAGAAGAAGTAAGGTCATCCAAACAATATTCTATCTCTATCCTCCTGATTGAAAAAGATGATTGTGAAGAAACCCTTTGCCCCCAGGTGCAAATCATAGTGACCCATGGGGTTTTAGGTTGTCTTGATCCATCGCAAAAGATCTTTCTCTTTTGGCCATATTCCGATAAATTTTCCAATCAGAGCTTTCTCCTTCCATTGTTCCATTCTGTCCCTTAGTTTTTCAGATCTGATTTGAAGACAAGGGTTTTCTGCCGATTTCGGCATACAACCACCCTGCTTCCTTCGCCGATCCAGATCTGCCTTCCTCCCCCCATTGCTGCTCCCATATCCCCTCTCCGAATAGTTCTTTGCTGAATCCACCCCTCCTCCATCCTATTGCTGCGCAAAGGAGGGGGAACCACCCCCTTCAGGCATCCCCATTCAAAACCCTAGTCTTCTTGCGACTTCTATCTCCTCTCTCAGCAGTTCCCAAAATTTTCCACAAAAGTCCCTCGATGTCATGTAACGTAGCGTTATGTCAAAAGTAAACACATAATTAAAAAATCATGTTGGCTCATAAAATAAAAAATTAAAACCAAATGAAACGCAATTATAAAAATCCATGTCGATTCATAAAACAAAAAAATTAAAACCGGCATACATTCATCTTAAATTTGGATCTATCAAGCACCAAGGGAGATCAAATTTCTTGAGGTGTAATTTCTTTTTGGATGTGTAAAAGATATAAGATTAAAAAAAAAATACACTACAAGAAATTGGATCCCTCTCGGTGCTTGATAGATCCAAGTTTAATATAGATCTATGTTTATATATCTTATGATGAGAGAGGAGTCTTCAAAGATTATAGTGAAGGTGATCCTGTTTTTCCTAAAGATTTTGCAGCCTTGAATAAAAGCTATGGCCCACTTGATGGTTGGTTTTAAGTCAAAGATCCCAAACAAATCGTTTAATCACATGTCCTTCTGGGTTTAAGAGCTACCCCTCGCACTTACCGCCCCTCAAGAAGATGAATGTTTTTATAATCACATACAAATATACATAAAAATTACAACAAAATTCTCATTCTATGTTTAGTTTAGTTTAGAAAAAAAAACCAACAACTTCAGAACAATAATAAACTCCGATCTTTAAAAACACAAAAGCATTTAAAAATTTGTAGTTTTCAAAAGCAAAAAAGCATTTATAAATATGTAGTTTGGATTGTTGGATGCAGGTTGACAACTTCAAAAACTAGATGACATCCTCAATCTGCAAAGCTCCTACACTTTTCGTGCGACAAAGGCCACTTAACTTGCCATAAAAAATCACATACAAGATCATGTGAAAGTGCATTTGCTGTTTGAATTCGAAAATGCGAGCTACATAGAACGAAGGGGCCATCCACGACTCTGTTCTGTGAAGGCAAAGCTATGGCAATGGAGGAAAAGAAGAAAAACCGTCGATTAATAGTGCGAGTGGGCGCCCTGCTCATCCACTACGCCGTTCCCGTCAGGTGAGAGCTTTCAAATAAATAAATAAATTACAGTATGAGTGAGTAGGAGGGCAGCAATTTGAAAACACTGAAACCCTAATCTGACAAACGTAGAAAACAGCGTTTTGTGTTGCTTGGCAGGGTTGCTCACTCTTCTGCTGTTGCCCGTGCTCGCCAAGAATACGTACATTTCAGAGAATGCGCTCATGCCCGGTAAAATCTGCTTGCAAATTATACGTTTATCTAAAAATCTATGCTGGATTGCTATTTTTTTAATAAATAAAGTACAATTAAAGATGATCGAAGTATGTAAAAAAGTGGGCTACAAAGGCAGGCTTTACAAGCTAGGTAAGTGTTTTGGAATAAAAATTGAGCTAGCTCAAAATGAAAAATTGCCATCCACGCCAAGAAACCAACAATAACATTAACTGTCATCAAAAACTAAAAGACTCGCCTGTTGGTCCACGCACTTATAAGAGTCCAGAAATCAAGAGACACAATTCCTGCCGCCGAGGGAATACTTTACTCAAAAAATAGGTTTTCTCAAACAGACATCAACACAGCGTTTTGGCATTTCTGCTGGAATTGGAAGCCCCACGGGCCACAACACGATATTGTGAAGTCATCTGACCTGCAATTGGACTCTCTTGGAAACTAAAGTTTTGCAAATATATAAAGGTCTGTAAGATCCGGCTGTGGAATGTGAGAAGACCACAAATCCTAACCACAAAACATGAATTGTGATGCAATTGTGGGATGGTGGCCAAATATTTGGACATGGTGCTCGATTTTCCAATTTCCATGATTGTTGGGATTCCATTCACCAATTGAATTCATGTATGTGCATGTGTGTACTTTGTGTAAGTTAAGAGTATATTTCTTATATATATATATATATATTCCGTGGAAAATGTCCTTGGGGAAACCCTCCGGGCACTTTCTCACATTCCGTAAAGGGTGCTCGGCGTAAATTCAATCAGAGTACAACATGTACTCCTAATCCAACGGGTCTCTATTGGATTTGAACCTCCACCCCCCCACACCCACACACCCACACACCCACACACACACACTTATATATATTCCAAAGAAAAACTTATGTTATTTCATTGACCAAAGAGAAACTTGCTTTGAAGAGCTGATACATATGATAAGCTATGTAGAGTGTTAGTATCTCAATTGGCATAGTTTAGCAAATTTTTTTTTTATAGCATCAAATGAACGACTAGTCCAGAAACGGTCAACATTTCATCATGGCACAATCACAAAACTCAAGAGAGACATTACAAGGTTCGGAAGAGCATCACCATCACAACCATATGTAATGGGATTGGAACCCATCCCGAGGCCATTGAGGGCTCCAACGATGAATCCAAAGTTTTATCCTCGAACTCCACACCCCACCTATTCGAGGTCTTGGTATGAGCTCGGGTAAGAAGAAGGCCTCAAGATCGAGGGATCCATTTTGAATTTAAGGTATTTGTCATTCTTACCTGACACCTCTAATGCTAACAAAGACAAGTTCAGAATTGATGTTGTTGCTGAAGACAAAGAAGAAGGTTCATAGATCTCGACCATACCATTTTGAATAGCCTCTTTCAAATTTGAAAACATCACATTGAAATCGACACAAGATGCCCAAGGGAAAGAATAGACATTCTCGATGAGTTGCGATAACTCTCCAAGGGTGATATTGATTGGAGAATCTATTCCAGACTTAAGGAGGGCCACCTTGGAGTTTGCCTCCCCATCGATAGGATTTTCTATTGGAGTTTGCCTCCCCACCGATAGGATTTTCTATCATTGAACCTGTGTTATCGGATTCACCATCCTAATGTGTAGGACACGCGGATCTGCCTAGGATTTGTAATGGAAATGGATCTTGAGCCCATGAAATAGATCCCGTGGAAAATCAAACAGATCTTGAAATTTTGAAATGGATCCTAAGACTTCTATTGCTTTTGTGACCCACCGATCCTGCAAAAAATCAAATTTTTAACGAAAAAAATTGCAAAACCCTGAAAACCTAAAAGCTAAAACCACAAACTCCATTCTTGGTCAAGGTCTGATCTATCCTTATGTCAAGAGTTGCTCTCAAACTCCGATCTATCAAGGTCTGCTCTCAAGATTTCTGTTTGATCTATCTTTATGGTCCAAGGTCTGCTGTCGAGGTTTGATCTATCCTTATGTGCTATTTTGTTGCTCATTTCATCTACACTGTTATTTAGTCTTGCCATAGCCTTCAAGAAAAACCACTTTATTTGCTGCTGATGTGGGCATGTGGATGTGGCTCACAAAAGGCTATTATTTCATGCTTCTTGTTCATGCTGAAATGGTCTTCAAAATGATCAATTATCAATCATGGTTATATCTTATCAAATTATCAGTTATGGTACATTAATGGTTAATAGTAATTTGCACGAAAACTCTTATTTTCCTCTATAACTTATAGTTCCACTCTTGTCTTTCCTGAATAGTTTTGATTCTTCACTCAATTATTTAGTTATTTATTATAAAACCATTATTATATTTTTTTGTACTTGTTGTTTTCCTGCCATATCTGGATCCTAACTTTTCAAAAATCTTGTGAACCCATATCCGGATTTGGATTTGAATCCGTATCCTGGTAACTTAGCATCGAACACTGCTTTGTGTCTGAAAGAGGCATTGGCTTAGATCACCTAGGATCTGCTTTGATCAAATTTGTAGCTAAGCCCAAAGAAGGCCCATTGCCCCTCACCTACACCATTTGTTGCACATTTGGCACTTGATTTCTATCTAAGATTGCACTCTTGAATCCATTATTAGATCCACTATCATTTAAAATGCCCTCCCTTTATCCATGTGTGAGTGAACTTTACCACCTATCTTGACCAAGAGTTTGTTGGTGTCTCCTTGGTATTGTGCTTTGATCCCATTCCCAACTAGCCCTAAATCCCTCGAACCCATGTGAGGATGAACCAATCCTTTGAGTTTGCCTTGATTCACATTCCTTTCCACGACCTACATAATTGTATCCATTGATCCAACCTTCATTCCCTCTATTGATGCACAAATCTGCTTTGTCTCATCCGAAGTTTTGATCCCTTCTCCTTTCATGAGGATGCTAACTTTGGCATTCGGTCCTAAACTTACAGGATTGCCCCCCTACTGCTTTTAACTTTGTTGCTCAATCCTTCCCAACTGGTTGGTCCTTATTCATGTTTTCAAAACAGAGAGGAGAGTCCACATATGCCCTTGATCCTCCTGGTGGAATACGAGATTTATTGGATACCTCATCACTACCTCATCACTATTGGTTTCTTCTCTGTTTTTGAAGCTTTTCTCAAGGTTGAAGACTTTTGATGGCACTCTTTGAAAAGGTGCCATGAATGTGGCAAACCACACCTAAAGGGCAGATTCTTGTAGTCTATCAAACCAAGCTATGATCTTCTATTCAAGAACTATCTCTTGTAGCAATCCATCAACAATGGTTGTTAAGAGCATGATCCTTGAGATTCTATTCTTGTCAAGGGTTTATGGATCTGCTTCTTGAAAGGGATTCTAATCGATCACCCACCAATTTTAGGATTTTATGATCCCATAAAGGCAACAACAGTCCAAGGAGATAGATCCAAAGGAGAGTGATATCTTTGTTTGCCTTATTTGAACCAAAAACATAGACTAGGGTTCTAGAACTAGCCCTGGAGAGCCATGGCTCCAAAGACCTTCAGAGAGAACCGCCTCCTTGTCCACTGGGTTGTCAAATAAGAATGAGAAAAAACTCCACTATAGTGGGGTGATCCATATTTTACCTCGCACTCATGGTGACCAAGAAGCACCTATCCATTCTACTAAAGTAGAAATCTATGGTTTTGGACCACATAAATAACCTATCAAAGCCCTTGCAGTGATATCTTTGACACTGTAGTGAGATCTTCTACACCTTCAACTATCCATTCCACTAGTAAGGGAAGCCTCATTAAGCGTATGGAGCTGATACATCTCTTCTTCTTCCCTGAAGAAACTCTACCTCCTCTATTGATGCTGTGCCCCTAGTCCTCTTCCTCCTTCTTCCTATATCTGTTGCGTATGGAAATATTACTTCTATATGCAATGGAATAAATATTATCAATATATCAGGTACTGATAATATTTATTTCATTGCATATAAAAGTAATATTTCCATTATATATTATATATATAAAGAGATGTATCAACCCCATAGTGTTGATGAAGCTTCCCCTACTAGTATAACTCCAATTTACGAGAGTGTTATGTACAATAGTAACAATAGAAAGAAGTACTCCACAAAAGCATTGCATGAATCGACCGTTGCCCTTCAAGACATAGCTCAAACTTAGACCATTGGTACAAAAGACTTAGATAAAAGATTATGATAAAGAAAAGAACCAAAATGCACATCTTCATTCTTTCTCCACATAAATTTGGTGGTGGTGTTTGGCAACATCCTCAACCAAATGCTCCAGACACTTGTGAATTCAATTTTTGAAAGCTTCATCCTCCTACCTTTCCTTCTCTAATACCTTGTGATGGCAACGAGTTTTTTTAAATATACAGATGTTTCCTCGAATTTGGCCCACCTATGCAAGTTCTACTCTTCCGTGTCCTTGAGTCGTTCCTCAAATTCACTAATGTGTAGTAAATTTTCTTGTATAGGACCTTGTTTTGTTCGGGAATATGTGAAACTATGCCCAAAGTGTTAAAATTTAAAATTTGATAGCAGTAACAGACTGTAAATAAAATAGTGCAGAGATAGCTAGTAGTAAACACACATTCACAGAATTGAACACAATATTTTTCACGGGGAAACCTTTTAAGGACAAAAACCCCAAAGCAATTAATAATAGATTATCTCCAAAATGAGATGACTGAGATTCTACAATAGCAGGCTGAGAACAAGCCCTTACAACAAATTAGAATTTGTTTTACTGAACAAGAAGAACCCTTTACAATGACTGCTGCCCCTAAACTCAAGACTTTTACTGCTGCCCGAAATTCAGGGCTTTTACTGCTGCCCGAAATTTTACTGAACTGATGCTGAGGGTGGCCGAGCTGTAAGAGAGACTGCCTGAGTCTTATCTGAAGCTGATGTGAACTTTCTGAGGTTGCCGTGGAGTTAGAAAAGACTTGAAATCAAACCCTAGCTGAACTTGATAGCAGCAGAATGAAGAGAGACAAACCCTAGCTGTTAGGGTACTTTGAACCAGCAGTAGAAAGAGTAATTCTTCAAGGAGTAAGGACCAGCAATTATAAAAAGAGAATCCAGCAGAAAAGTCACCCTCGACCTGATCCTAGGAGCAGAGAAAACACTTCAAAAATCGATGATAAAATGAGAAGTTTCCTTTTTTATTTATAGTGAAAGGAGTGGCAAGTATTCCCACAAATTTGGGGCCGACCTGAGGCTTGACATTTTTTTTATTTTCCTTCATTTGGGGCCGACCTATGACTTTACATAATAATTTTTTTATTTTCTTTCTTGGCTCTTCAATTGAGGCCGACCCATGAATATATATTTTATTTTTTTGTTGGGTTCAAGGACCAAGCCAAGCTATGCTTGGGTTTCATTGATCTTCAACAAGTCATCCAGGTGTTCTTCAAGGTCTTCCACTCCAAGTACATCATCATAAGGAGATAAATTAATTGCTTTACTTCACTCTCCTGTTGCCACCAAGATCAAGTGCTAGGTATTTCAACAAGAGTTGATCAGTCCCTTGAGAAGGTCCCATAGTCCATAGATCAAGGGGAGGAGTACACCACTTGCCTAGACCCGGTCTAGGGCTTACAGTGAAAATCTTGGTAACTGACCAGGTGTCTCCATTCTCCCAGAGAATGGCTCTTAGTCCCAGGCTGAGCTTCCAGTCCTAGACTGGATCAATATCTTAGTAACTGACCAGGTGCCTCCATTCTCCCAGAGAATGGCTCTCAGCCCCAGGCTGAGCTTCCAGTCCCAGACTGGGTCAATATCCTAGTAACTGACCAGGTGCCTCCATTCTCCCAGAGAATGGCACTTGATGCTGCTCAGAAAAATCAACACAAAGTGCTAGTGCCTTGGCCTTGCTAGACCATGAAAGTTCTATACGATTAACTAATATCAATTGGATTAGCTCCTTGCCAAAGAAGAAGCTTTGGTTGAAGGTCACATCCTCTTGCTAGATTTTGCCATGCTAAGAGCTTTTCTCAATGACTAGAAATGAAATGGAGATAGAAACAAAGGTTATGAAGATGATCTCCCACTAGCCTTATGAAGCATACTAGCCATTATTGCACCCTATTGTCGAGTGAGGTGGTGGGTGTATGTGACATCTTCCCTTGAGGCCATCATTTGTGAGGATCTATCACCTGCAAAAAGAATGTTTTAGACCATGTCCCGTAATGACGACACTTAAATTGGATTACCATCATGAATTAAAGTGGGAGAGGAAGCGAGCGGGGAAGGGATCCATCATGAAGAGGGAGGCTCTTAAGATGCCTAGCTAAGATCTTCTGATTATCTTATTTTGTCTTGGGTGTTGAGATCACACTGATATGCGGAGTGCATGGCTAGATGTGCATTGTAAACTGTGTTAGTGGTATCATCTAGAAGATCTCCGTCACAAACTATCACCCCTACAAGCTCTTCAATTCCTTGAAGACAAGTCAAATAAGACTTGAAGACACAACTCTCCACATGACAGCCATTTCGTATAGAGTTCTTCTGTATTAGATTTGCCCAAAAATAAATACCCTGTTGAATAGGCAAAGAGTAATTTTAAGGTCATTAGATTCTTCTAGGAATCACTTGTATAGACCAAAGAAGGAAATAGTACCAGCACTTCCAAGAAATCTATAGTGTATTGTTTTTGTATTTAGAACAGCAGAAGCCTTAACCAAAAAACACAGCATTAGAGGAATATTACTGCAATGGATGATCAAGAAGATGGTGCTGGATTTTGAAGAGAGGGAAAAAAACCCGTATGAAGGAGTACAAATCCTGATAAATACCCAAGGAACCTTAGAAGAGAAACACAACCCTTGTATAAAGGGTAAAATTCGAAAAGAAGAGATCTGAACCCACAATGCCATAGGTGAAGATGAGAAACCTTAGGACCAAATGCTGAAGTGAACCTTGAATATTATGATCCAAACAAACTTCTGGGTCATCTGCTGTAGTGAGCCCTTGAAAGCAGGTTTAAACCCTAGGAAACCTTACACAAGAGATTATCCCAGAAACCATCGATTCACAACCCTTAGGGCAATGCCTCTAGCAAAAAAACTCTGGATCATCTGTAGCAAAAAGCAGATTTGGATACCCTAGTCCCACAACCCTTAGGGCAATCCCACTAGCCAAAAAACTCCAAAAATTGTTGCTCAAAAACCAGATCTGGAAACCTTAGTTTTATAATCAAAAGAAAGTGATGCCACCAGTCAAAACTCTTCAAATCATTGATGAAAATTTAGCGACTACCAATGCATATCATTGGAACAACTGCTGAAATAAATCAGCAAGTAAACCCTAAATTTGGGTGCACCGATCTCAATTGACAAGAATTCTGTAATTAGTGCAGAAAATGGGCACAAACAACCCTGATAAATCAGCTTTCCAGCCAGCAAAATAGAATGAAACAACCCCAATATTCCTATATTAGGGTTTCTTCTGCATGCCAAGTCTGATCACAGAATTATCAGCATGAACAGTTAAGAAAAAACCCTAAAACAACAGCGAAACGAGTAGGAAAGGTTCATACTTGCTCTAATACCATATTGAAATCACAAACAGAAAGAGGGGATTCAGTGGAACCAAAACACCAATCCAAAAATCCATAGTAAAAGCAGAAAAAACTAGCACTAAAGAAATGCGCTAGGCCTGAACCAAAAGTGCACTAGAGAAGATAAGATAATCCTGTTAATGTCCAACAAATAACCAAGGAATGTCACTAAAGAAATGCGCTAGGCCTGAACCAAAAGTGCACTAGAGAAGATAAGGTAATTTTATTAATGTCCAACAAATAACCACAAAAGTAGGTCAATGGGACTTTGTAGTACCAAGGAACAATACAAAGTGGGAGTGTAAAAGTAGCTCCTGTTAATTTATCCAGAGGTCACTACTTGCTCTGGAAATCCTGAGATCTCAATGGCCTTGAGTCTCTATAAGCCAAACAAACCTTGCTCCTCTATGCCATAGAAACTCAAATATAAACAGACTTAAAACTGAAAGCACTTACAGATCTCTTAACAACTTTAACCAAATAATAAGCAATCACACAAATTTGACTCAAGTTGTACCCTGAAAACCCCAATGGGGAAAACCAGCTCCGATGGGGCTTTCTTCTTTCTCGAGCCTAGAGCAAATAAGAAGAGGATAGTTACATATAGAAACTCAGAAAATACAGTCGAACCTGATGGGTGTAACACCCTAGATCTGCAGCAGCTACAACTACTGCTCTTGGGAAATACGCCCCTGCTGTCTGTTCGGATCTGGATCTCTTTGAAAGTCTGTCTCTTCCTGTCTCAGTATGTACTATGTAGTACTACCTCTCTCAATCCACAACCCTGGTCTGCTCTGTCAAAGATGAAAGTCTGCAACTCCACTCTGAAGAATGCGCCCCCTCTGCATGGGAAGTGCGCCCTCACTCAACAGCTGCAAAATTGCCCCTCCTCAGATCTCACTCAATCACTGATGAGATCGTCTCAGATCTTCTTCAAACACTGAAGAAGATCAATCCAGTAAGTCTTGGCTCACCTAGTCTCAAGTAGAATTGCCCACCAGTCAGTCACGTCCTCCTCTCCTCAGGAAATGCGCCCCTACTGCTCTAGAAAGTCGCCCTATCTCAATGCTTTGAGTTGTCTCCACTCAAATGCTCTCTCTGCACTCAGTAATGGCAGATCTGTGCCTCTGATCAAGTGAGGACTGATCCAACTTAGATCCCCTCACTATCCCTCTCTGCAAATGCACCCCCCTCTCTCAGGAAGTCGCCCACTCTGCATGCACAGTCACCCTCACCCTCAATCTCCTCTCCCTCTGAAGAAACTACTGAGTAACCTTTGCTAGTGACCCCCTGCCTCCTTATAATAACTCACTGATCAATTAGGGTTTTTGAAACCCTAATATGAGTGCATGCAAAAATCTTGCTTTTGCATGCTTTTTAATTAAAAGTTATGCATGCAAAAAGTTGCATGCATGAGGAAAATCACCCTGAAAGGTCCGCATGAATCCACCATTGGATTCATGCTATCTGGTATAGTGCATCTCCCCCTCTACCCCGTCCTGATGCCTATATTGAAAATGTACCTCCATGCTAGGCATTTGATCATGGGGGACATCCCGAGATCTCTAACAGCTCCTATAAAAAAGATAAAAATCACAACTCAAACAAATCCTAGTTCTATAAGAGAAGAGCCGGTCTCAGAGAAGAAAAATATATACAAGGAGATATATGAAGAGAGCTGGTCCAAAGAAGGAGAGTGGATCCAAGAGTTGTGATCTGAAAATGGTGATGATGGTGATGGTGAAACTGTCATGGGCCACTGGAAACACTGGAATCATTGGAAGTATCTCTCCTACCATCTGAGGCCGACTAAAGGAAACTCAAAATAGTACTCTGTTTGGAGGAAGAGCTAGAAGAAGAATTGCAATGAGGTGTGTGCCGTTGCTTGGAGGAGGGTACTTGATGTTGCAACCTGGAAGAAGTCGTTCGTCTGTCATGATGGGGTTGAGACTATCCCCGCCGATGGTGTTGGGCGGAGGTAGAGGTAGACTGTCATGTCCTAACTAAATGGTCAAGGTCCGTGCCACCATTTGTCTATCTCTTCGTGCCCCTAGAGGAAGGAACCACTGGAAAGGAGGAGGTGATACTCTGAATGGAGCCTGGTCTCGACTGAGAATGTTGTTAAAGGGTGAGGGAGCGAAGCTGAAGGGCCTCATGCAAGCATAAGGCTAGACATCTATGATCAAGGTATCTGAAGAATCTAGTCAAAGTCTGGAGCTCGCTGAGAAGAAGGTCCTTGAAAAGACAATGAAACTGCCCGTATATCTCGTAGTAAATAGGACATCGAAAGATGAAGTGCTCCTTGGTCTCAACCTCTCGAAGGTGACAAGCCTGGGAGATCCTGTCTTAACGATTTAGCTGGTGATCTGTCTCTACTCGGAGACGATGAGAGGCCACTCTGAACTGGCCTAAAGGAATACGAAGAGCATGTGCCTAATGGCAGAATGTGTAAGAGGGCTGAACAATGAGACCATCCCTCAGATCCAAGAAGTGCATAGTGTAGAAGGCCATCTTGGGATATAACCCTCCTAGAGGGTTGATCCAAGTGACCTGCACAAACTGTCTATAAATGTCATCTCTAGTGATTCTGTTAAGCTCCTGTCTAGTAGGTAAGAGGTAGTCGGGCGCGCGCATTCAAGGAATACCCAAAAGGAGGAAGTCGGTCCATCGCAATATTGACGGATGCTAAAAGATCTACAACACTCGCAAACCAACATCTGGAGCGACTCGAATGACTGGCTGAGGCGATGGCTTCTGAGGAGAGATAGGCTAAGTATGGGTACCGATCACGCCCCTTCACCGTGTCGGCAAAGCTCTGAAGACGGTGTGAGAGAGCGACAAGACTGAAAATAGCCTCAAGCTGAAAAGGTCGAACACGATGGATTGAGGTACTGTCTGTTTGCATCTGATGATGCGACGGAGGAGGAGGATCTGTACTCTCTCTGCTGAGGCCCAATCACAGTCAAGTAGTCATGGCCCCCAAACCTCAAAGGGGTTGGATGAAAGTATCCATGAGAGACATCTTGGATGAAATGTCCTAAAAATGGTGTCTAAAGCACTGTCTCTCTAAAAGGGCTAGGGAGTCATATCCTTTATTAGCTCAGGGCTGAAGAGCATGCCGTAGGCTGGAGTGAGGACTTGTGAACTGAACCCCCAAATAGGTATAGGTGCTAGTGATCTCAACCTCTTCCCCTCTAAAGAAGAAATGAAGATCAGTGAGAAAATTCTTCGATTCGTTGAAGATCATAACCTTGGTTTTACGCAAGTTGACCGTCAACTGACGGAGATCACAAAAGAGGGCCAAGGCATCTAACTGTCTCTGCAAACCCTCCGGAGATGAGGCCAAGAGAACCACGTCATCAGCGAAGAGCATAATAGAAATCAAGACCTGGTGAAGAAGGCACCCATTGTCGTTCTGAATGTGCTCTTGTAAGAAAGACTCAAGTTCATCAATGTAAATTCCAAATAAAGTGGTGGAGAGTGGACACCCTTGCTTAAACCCAATGGTACTCCTGATGAAATTTGAGATCCCGTGGGCCATGTGAAGACGGCCAAGGATTGACTCATATAATCTCATAATGGTAGTCAGAAGGGTCTAAAAAATGCCAATGTCTTAGAGTCCTTGGAACAAAGCCACTCTGGGGGCAGAGTCGAACGCCTTCCGAAAGTCTACAAAGGAACAATAGAATTTCGAGGAGCGGTGGCATGCCTCCTCAATGATGGCACACAACATAAGAATGTGATCAATTGTTTGGTGTGCTGGTTTGAAGCCTGCTTGTCCTTTGGCTCTGAGTTGTCTCCTCTAAAGCTCCCTAGAAAGCTGCATGTGGAGGACTGTAGCATATTGTTTGGAGAAAGTGTGGCCAACCATGATCATTCTGTTGTTATTGGGATCCATATTAGGGCCTGATTTATGGATCAGATGAATAATATGATGTGACCACGAATTAAGAAAATCAGTGCAAACCACATGGTTAAACAGATCAGCCAAGTGATAATCAAGTGCTCGAAGGCCATGTTTGAAGAGTTCAACCTGGAACCCTTCCTCATCCGCTACTTGCTAGAACTCATGGACCAAACAACCTCTCGAACATCATGGGGGGTGAAAAGGTAACAAGAGGGGGGGGGGGGGGAGAGGTAACTTGGATAAGGGGTTGCCCCCGGATATCATAGAGGGAAGAGGTATGGGAGAACATGGCTTTTGGATCAAGATCAGGTGGGAGATGGGAGTGGCGAGGAAAGATGGTATGCCATAAATGTTTAGGGGAATGAATAAGCGAAGTACTCAGCTCTCGCTGCCTGCAAGAGATGAAGAGGCGTTTCTTGTGGCGGAGGAGATGACCATAGAAAGATTTGAGAGTTGGGTAGGAGGGGTGGCCATGGTTGAAAGCATGCCGAAGTTGGGTGTGGATGTGCTTGTAGTCATCGTTGTACCACTGGTTCATGGGGTAGCATCTAGGCTTTTGGGGGAGGGGGGCGGATCGAGTGGAGTGTGGGTAGATTTGGAGGGTAGTCTCCCTGATGATCGAGGAAATACATCTATACTTGGCGGAGGCAGAATTGAGGGAAGCAAATCGAGATAAGGAAGGGAGAGTTTGGCGGAGGGTGGAAGTAAAGGTGTCGGGGTTTCCCTCAGCAAAGAGAATATTATTCTGAGGTGGACACCATGGTGGAGGAGGGGGAGTCGAGGGTGGGGGGTGTCAATTTGGAGGGAGAAGGAGAGGAGAGCACGATCAACAAGAGGGATGGGGGTTATGATGAAGTGATGAACGAAGGGGGGGAGAAGGTCCTGATTGGAAAGGACATAATCCACCACACTCTGACCACCGCCATGAGGCTGACAAGTGAAAGAGCAGGAAGCCAGGAAGGAGGGGAGACCATTAAGGATTAGTAGCTCGTGGGATTCACCAAGCCGTAGGAGGTGCCTGCCGTAGACTGTCAAAGGCACTAATATATCATCAGATGATCGATGAAATCCCACAGAAATAGGATTGATATCTTGAACATAGAAAACGTCCTCAAAATGATTATGAAGAGGAACCTGGAGGGATCTGGTGCGTGCATTAAAGTCACCCAATAGGATGACATCTTCCATTGCGGAATGCTGGATGATGCTAGAGTATAGATCCAAATATGGGTCATTGTCAAGTTCGTCGTGGATAGCGAATTGTGATGAGGCTAGGGGAAAATAACATATTGCAATGAAGATATCTCTGGCGAGAGGGAGTAATTTGATGAGTTGAACCCACATAAACCTAGCAAACTCATCTGCTGTGAGCAAAGAAACTCTACCCCGAAAAGACTCCTGTACTAAGCATGCCACACCACCAGAGCCTCAGACCCCACAAGAAGATCGGGTTTCCTGACGACAAGTAGACAACCAATGATAACCTATAATATTCATAAGTGCACTGACTGGACTCTCATGAGTCTCAGTAATAAAAAGGAGATCCAAAGAGCCAAGAGAATCTTGTAGCATGCCCGACGAAGACCAAAGGCAAAGAGACCCATTACTGTTCCAAGTTCCAACATCCCACTGAGATCCCACTTCCATGTCGTCTCCTCCATCTAGCTAGTCATTTAGAGAACCCAAGTCGAGAGTATCTTGGAGGCAGGGAAATCTCAAATGATGGCCTGGAGGTCTCAAATGATTGCCCATTTGCTTGCTCGACGAGCTGCAACATTGAGCTCCTTAGAGTGTTTCAGCTTTGCCACCTGGGACCTAGTAAGATCGACATCCACAAAAATCTTAGTAGGGAGAGAGAACAACCTACGCTTAGCTCGAAGAGCCCGAAGTCGGTCACCTGATGATCTGAATTGGATAAACAATGTAGAATCGTGACCAAACCAAGCTCTTTCAATATCGGTAAGCTCAAGGTAATCTCAGAGAAACATGCCACCAACCTGTATGGGATCTTGAGAAGGAGAGGGCAAGGGAAGCCATTTGATCTTCAAATTCAATTCATGAGCACGCCAATTACGCTCTTTAAGTAGCTTGGCTTGGACAACTTCTTCGACCACAACAAGAGGGGTTTTATCCCCACCCCTGACTGTCTTTGCCCAAGATTTAATGTGTGTTTCTGTCTCATGTTTGAAAGTAACTTGTTGTTGGCGGAAATCCTCATGTTTGTTTTTAAGGTCGAGGATTTTAGCATGTAAGGCATTGTTTGGGGGTTGAAGTTTTTCCAGTGCTTTCCCATAATCTGGTAATTTCCTAAGGGAGAGGTTTTCCAGTTCCACTTCAGATACTCGATTCGAGAGGGTGAGTATTTCCTGTTGAGCCTGTTGGAGGTCAAAATGACATTTGCAGTTTTTGATTTCTAGGAATTCTGTCTGTTTTGGCATATTTTTAACTTGGGAGGTCCAGAACAAGAAGTCTGACTCCAAAGCTACGTTTGTGGGGCTGTAAATTGATCACTGGTTCTTGTTGCAGTTGTTGAAGTACTCAAGGTGGCCTCTGTTGCAAAAATTGGGCTCCATGTTCGCTGGCCGGGTAGAGTCCATCGATCCCCACAACCCTCAAAATTCCATGGATCCTTTCCCAACGTCTTCCGGGTTAGACCCAATGGTACGGTTCTTCGTGTCTGCAATCACTTGACCAGTGACTGCAGGCTCAAATGGTGGCTCGAAGGTAGCACCCCTTCGAACCTGTGCTTCTGCTCAAAATTATGAAGGGGAAATCCTTCCTCCTCTACTGCCTGCGAGGAATAGCTATGGGATGGGGCAAGGAAGGCAGCTGCGGGCTATGGGAACACGGGAGCATGTGAGCAGAGAGCACAGGAGCGTAGGAGCACGAGAGAGCAGAGAGTACATGAGTGCAAGAGCATGGCAACACGGGGAGAGCCGCAAGGGCACAAGAGCTATCGCAACTGTGGGGAGAGTCGCGAGGGGACGGGAGCATGACGAGAGCCGCAAGGGCATGGGAGCTACGGGCTGCAAGAGAACATAGAGCACAGGAGCACGAGAGCATGGGGAGAGCCGCGAGGGCACGAGAGATACGGCAACTGCGTGGACAGCCGCAAGGGCATGGGAGTAAAACCTATAAAAGTTAGAATTGCATAGATGCCCAAACATGAGTGCGCTATACTTGAGATGCTCAAATGCACATAAAAGGGAAAATATACCAGCCACAAGAGATTGCCAAAGATGTATTGCCCATAGGCTTAAAATAATTGTATAAGAGAGCCTTAGTTCAATGATATTTATACCCAACTTAAGTAGGGCATCCTCCCAAGAGGGGTTATCGACCCACATAGGTAGGGTGCACTCCCCAAGAGGGTGGTTGTGCCTACTTATTAAAGTTGACTAGGTCAGCATTAACCACACTTAGTAATACAATAAAGGAATAAAGTATGGCCTTAGCGATGAATAATGATACATATGAATAGGCCATGGTCACATGTTACAATAAAGGAATAAAGTATGGCCTTAGCGATGAATCAATGATACATATGAATAGGCCATGGTCACATGCTACATTAATAATTCCAACAATGGAGGAGTCATTCATGACTATAATGTTTTTTCCTTTTAGTGATACAATCTTGTTTTCAAGCCAATCTGCTACTTGATTGGCCAATCTCTTGACATGTACAACCCTGAATTCTTTGAAACCATTGATTCCACTTCTACACCATCAACCATGTCATATGGCTGGACATTTCCCTGGATGGGCTCTTAAATTGATCATTATGGAGATTGATCACCACTTTGGATAATCTCTGAATAATCACCATTATGGCCTCTTGGATAATCCCTTGATCCTTGGAAACCTCATCAAAACTTAAGTTAATCCACCCATCACGAGGAGGACTCCATTTTCAGTGGTTTTTCAAATTCATGAAATTCTGTCCTTTAACAGAGGCGTAAATTCATAGTATATATAAATAAATAATTCATCTGGTGCACCGTCTGTCTTCAAATTTAATAATTTCAGTTTTTGATGATTAGGATAGAGTTTGGTTTGTAACTAGAAGCTCTATTGCAAAATACGAGGGAAACGGTTGCTAAGCCACAATCAAGAAGCACTTGTAGCAATGTTTGAGTTGCAGTTAAAGTCAAGGACCATGGGTAATGTTATGACTAAATTTGGGTTTCAGAGTCCTTGTGATTGATTGCCACAAGAAAATTTAGTAATTTCATATTAGAGCTAAATTAGATAAAATACTATACGTTGTTATGGTAGGAAATCTTTCACCTGAGACAAAGTCAAGAAGGAAGGCTTCCCATTGCCAGTTGGCAAGAGTTCAAGTAGACCATCAGAAAGAAAATATACCTTGAACTTGAAGTATAGGAGTGCAATTTAATGATTCAATTTCAATATCTTTGCTAAAAATTTAGAAGTACAGGTAGAAGTCGAGAACAATAGTATTGAGCACCGTAAGTACATAGTCCTATTGCAGATTTAAGAAGAACAGGATGTGATGATGAATTGCATAGGTGAACTGCAAAGTTTAAAAAAAGAAGGAGCTTGCTTTGTTTGACATCCAAATTCTTCATAAAGCTTGCACAAAAGCCAAGTATGTAGAAGTTGAAGAGAATGGGCCGCCTGAATTGATGCCACAGTTAACACCAGCCTGATTGTGTTCATTTTGTCACAAGTAGGCTCTGCTAGGCTGTGAAACATACCTGAGATACTCCCTCTCTTACATACCTGTGACAATCTCTGCAACAGATCTGCCATAATTATACTTTCAAAGTAGGTTTGCTGAGTTTTGATGCTAGACAATCCAATAGTGCCTTCATCAATCCTATAGTATGACTCTCACTCTTTTCAAAATCCTCTGCCAGCAACTGAAACTTTTTCTCCTGAAAAACTGAACGAGATGTGGCATCTCCAATGTCAATCTTGAAGAAGAAACTTGGGCAAATGTCAAACTGTTAAAATTCGAAACCCTAGGTGATTGAAGTCCTTATGTTACCAACTAAACAAGACTGTTATTTAATTGCAGAAATTAAATTCTTCACATGCTGGAAAGTAAGTAGCGGAAGCATAAACACAATACACAGGTAATTACTCCTTCAAATCAGCTCTTCATTAATAAATCAAAGCTTACAAGGAAACCTCCAAAAACTATCAAACTAACAGCTGTGTGGTATGCCCAAAAAACAGATCTGCACACCTACTGAGATTATCTGTCTGCTGAAAAATGAGAAAAGTGCCTGCTGCCTGATCTGGGCTTTCTGTACGGCCCTGTCTGTACAATTGTACAGACTGTTCCGTACGACCATATGACATGTCTGCATGACAGTATGGATATGTTCATACGAAATCCGTACGACTATATGGATTCACCTGTAAGGAACCTGCCTGCAGATTTCTCTGTTTCTTGACTGCAGCTCCTATGCTGCGCTCTAAACCTGCTCACTGATGAATTAAGTCACCTCCCGATAAAACTTGTCTTTGAGAGTATGTCTTAACCGTCTATCTTGACCTGCTATTATACTTGAACTGAAACCTTAATCTCTCAATGAGATGTACGGTTGAGATTAGTTTAAATCATGATGTATAAAAATACATTTTATTAGACTCAATAGCTAAATATAAGACTTTAACTTTATTACTAAAGTGAATTACAAAATAGATTTAACTCGAACTACTTGTTGACTTTTGTAGCATCAGACAGGTATTTCTGCATAGGCCAAGTGTTGGGCATGCAAGAGTTGTCTAGAAGATCTCTCTAGGAGCTTGCTTGAGGAGCAAGAAACTTTTTGTATCTCTTTCGTAAGTCTAACTTATGAAAAACACATTATTAACTTAATGTTGGCTAATGACTTAAAAGTGACTTAAAGCCCATGGTATTTGACAGTCCATGATATTTGCCCCAAGGTATTTTGGTCATTGAGATGTTATAAAAGGAAGCCTAAGGAGAAGGGGAGACACATCGGTCAGTCACATAGAGTGAGAGTGGGAGATCTCACTGAGTGGTTGGAGAAGGACTTTCAGCCAAGTGTGCTCGGTAGGGTTCGAGGAATAGAGCAAGGGCAGCGAGGGTTAGCAAATGGCAAGATTGAAGGACTGATCTTGAGGTTTGAGAGGTAGCATCTGTCATTGTATTTTCCTTAGTGGGCTATTATCCCAGGACGAGAGCCCGTTTTTTTTATTAATAATAAAGTCTACTGTTGCTGGTTTTTCCCCAGTTGGGGTTTTCCTGGGTAAATCAATGTGTCAAATGTGTTGTGATTTCCTATGTTTCTTTCTGCTGCATAATTGATAGATTCAATGTGTTCTTAGTTTATAATTGTAGTAAAATTATTCGAGACTAGGAATCGGATTTGGCTCTAAAAATCAACACTACTTTCGGCATGTTCACACTAAACTTGTGCGGAAGTTCCTGTTCGAGCTACAATCTTCAACACCCCCTCTTAGCAAGGAAGGAATTCTGCACCAATCCAAGTTTGTCTCTGAATGCTTCAAACTTCCCATTTTCTAAAGGCTTTGTCAAACTATCAACAACTTGCTGATATATGGGTACATACTGGAGTTTTACTGCTCCCTTTTGAATCTTGTCTCAAATGAAGTGATATTTGATTTCAATGTGCTTGGAACTATCATGAAACATTGGATTATCAGAGAGTTTAATACAACTTTGATTATCACAATAAATCATTGTGGGGTCCAACTTTGATCAAATAATCTTGCAAGTAACTTGCGAAGCTAGATGGCCTCACAACTAGTAGTGCTGGCTACCATATACTCCGCCTTTGATGAATTGAGTGCCATAGAAGTGTGCTTTCGGCTGAACCAGGATGATTGTTGATTCCAAGCCAAAGCAACACCCCGAGGTTCTCTTCCTGTCTAATGCATTGCCTGCGCAATCCGAGTTTGTATACTCCTGCAACTTGGCCTCACCATCTCAAAGATATCTCAGACCATACTCCACTGTGCCCTTCAAGTATTTGAGCACATGTTTTGCTGCTACCCAATGCTCCTCCCTTGACTCCACAATGAACCGACTCAAGCTGTTCATTGCAAAACATATATTTGACCTAGTGTTGACTAGATACATCAAGGAACCTGTTAGCTGCCTGTACAACGTAGGATCCACCAAATCTGAATTTGAAGTTGATTCCTTCTTCAAATTAGTGATCATAGGCGATGCCATAGGTTTGTAGTACTCCATCTGAAATCTCTTCAGGATCTCGACTGCATACTTCCCTTGCCCAAGAAAATCATGCCTATGTTCGTCATCTTGAACTTGACTACCATATCTTCCTTGCACCCTGCAATGAGCTTCTCTGAACCTGTGAGAAATAGGTCATCTACATACAACACCAAAATAAGTAGATCAACGTCAATAAATATAAAATATAAGTTGGGATTTGCTTCACATTGGTGAAGCTCATACTTTGTAGGTATCCATTGATTTTGGAATACCATGCCTCTGAGTGCCTGCTTGAGTTCATACGAGGCCTTTTTCAGCATGCAAACATGGGACTCCTTCCTATTGATCTCAAAGCCTTGAGATTCCTCTATGTTCACTTCCTCCTCAATTATCCCATTAAGGAAAATTGTCTTTATATCCATCTGATGTGTCCTCCATCCATCCCATAATGGAAAGTAAAGATATCATTGCTCTAATGGAAGTGGCGGTGAGATCAAGAAGAAGCCCCACAACAAGAAGTAGGAAGGGTAAGTATCACACTTGCTCTAATACCATATTGAGATTGCTAACAAAGAGGGGATCAAATAGAACCACGATCCAACTCAAAACCTATAATAAGAGATACAGAGGGCTTTCGAAGAGAAAAATATTACAATCACAAGAAGATACCAAACCAACCCTAGCGTTTGAAGAGAAAATATGCCAAACATGAACAAGGAGACACAAGAGCTAGCCAGTTATGCTCTTAATGGTTTCACTACATAGTGGCACACATTTGTGCAAGGAGTAGTTGCTAGGGTGAAACTTCCAGATTGGACAAGGTTATGGGATGACTTTGTTTAAGAAGAGTCTCGGGAAGGGACATTCCAAAATAACACTCAGAGCAGTGAAGACAATGTTGCCTTTGTAACCAAAGG
Source organism: Larix kaempferi (assembly GCA_027924585.1). Classification (NCBI taxonomy): domain Eukaryota; kingdom Viridiplantae; phylum Streptophyta; class Pinopsida; order Pinales; family Pinaceae; genus Larix; species Larix kaempferi. The sequence continues at coordinate 5,861,432 of BSBM01000556.1, forward strand.
CAAGAGAAAATGGAAGAAAAAAGAGAAAGACCTCAACAAGGTTCGATGCTTTAAGAGGAAGGGGAATGAAGAAAAAGAGGGAGCACCATCAGTAGAAATGAGAGATTTTGCTTCCCAGTTTGAAAAGGAATTTTCCTTAGTTTCAGTACAGATTGTTGTAGGCAGCTCAGTAGATGTCCATGACATGTGGATAGTTGATAGTGGATCAACTAGCCATATGACTGGGAAATATGGAGTTTTTCAGAGGATAGAAGAAATAGCCCCACGATGTTTTGTTGAAACGGGCATTGGAAGTCCTCAGGTAGATATAAAAGGAGTTGGAATTGTGAAATTCCAACTAGGTTTTGGAGAGATTCTTGAAGTAGACAGGGTATTATTTGTTCCAGGTATGAAAGTCAGCAGGCTTTCTGTGTCATCATTGGAGGATGATGGGTGTTACCGAGCAAATTAGCAGGGCTAATTCCCAGTAAGCATAAATAAGAAGAGTGACCCAATGTCATCTCGGTCACCGTTCTAACTTCTTCAGAAGTCGAAACCTCCAAGGAGAAGTATCCTTATGGAATCCAGTAAAACACTAGAACAACCAACCAACTATATTCTATGCAATCTTATGGTTAGACCAGTGCCTAAATGGAGTCAATAATATTATGGTCAATGTCCGTGAGTGCAAAAGATATGATCCGAATCAGTAAATCAGTTAGATCATTCCACAAAATGTGTGAGCATGTATCACAATAATGGATTAAGGGATAACAATCATTCATCAAATGTTGATCATTTATCAATCAATAAACGTAAGGGCATGTACACATGTAGTTGAATAACCAATACTGGATCAAAAGACTGTATTGCCAATATCATCGACCAATTAAGTATCAAACCAATGTAGTTTCCAGATTTGTATACAAGTGCCTTTAGGACCGCTTTAGGCCAAACTTTGTTTTGTAATGGATGGTAAATGCACATAAGCTAAGGCAGCAACATCAAATAAGATGTGTGCATTAACAAGTTCAGAAACTAACCAGTTAGAAACAAGTGTTTAACAAAGAACTCTTATCATTCAAGATTAACTAACCAGATGTAGCAATTATATCAGGCCTTTAATAACTGGTTTCATCAATATCATTCATCAAGAAAGTCTTACCGATAGCCTACGGTCATCCATGTGTAATTCAATCCGAAAGGAAGTGCAAAGAAGATGATTGTAAAAAAAAGAAGACCGATGCAAAGGGATATCATCCACTGCTCATTAGATAACCAGATTTTTAGTACAGCAGGCAACTGGGTAATTTAATACAATAAATGCAATTTCCAGATCTGAAATAATTATGTTCGTAGCAGCAGTTATCACCTTGAAAAGTAGAAAATCAGACCTTATAAGTATGCTAACTAAGATACTAACTCAATCTTGATTTTTTGTTGTTTTCTGTGTGTATACCAGCTCTAAAGGATTACAAAAAATAATCCACTTTAAATGCAACTTCAGAACAGTAGTAAGCTCCAGAGATTTCAATTCGTATTGAAAATTGCTCCAAATTTAACCACTAAGAAGTTTAACAAAAACTAACTTTCAAAATGTTCTTTTGTATGTGTTTATGCAGAGAAAGGACACAGAGGGAAAGGCACACAAGGGCTGCCCAAAGGGCAGACCTGTGTAAAGGATAAGAGAAGGTGGAGGCAACCAAAAGGAGATGGGAATGGAATGAGTGATAGCAGACATAAGGATGAGTGGATGGGTTAGGAAGGGAGCTGCAGTAGAGGAGGCAAAGGCCGTGGGTTGGTCAGCAGAAGGGAAGGAAGACGGGGAAGGCCGCGGCTAGGGGGGGAAGTTGATGGTTGTGGATTTCGGGTGTAGAAGGATGAAGGAGCAACAACTTAGGGGGAGCCCGAGTTAAGGAAGGAGGCGACACTGGGGATGGAGGAGAGGACCCGCGGATGTGGTGGATGGTCACAGAGGCGATGGAAGGAACGACCAAGGGAGAGAGTGGGAGAGGAGAGGCCGCGAAAGGAGAAGGAGCAGGTTGCGAAGGTTGGCAAGGAGGACCGGTCAACAAAGGAGGAAGGGACGCAGACTAGGGCAGTGAGCACGCAAATGGGAAGACGACCGCAGATGGGGAGAGAATTGTGGAAAGGGTGTCAACAGGCCTGAGCTGGAGAAGAGAGCAACGAAGGAAGGAGGGCTCAGATAGAGAGGGAGGCAGGTGGACGGCAGAGCGAGGGGAGCCCGAGGAAGTAGGGATGATGAGTGGAAGGTTGGGAAGGCCATGGGTTAAGGATGGAAAGGGAAAGGATGAGGACATAGGTTGTAGCAAAGGAAAAGAAGGGAGGCCGAAAGCCTAGGAAAGGAATACAGAGCAGGTTGTTGGAGTTTTAGGGCTTTTAAGTTCAGAAAAAATGTTAGAAGTTAAGGTTTTTACAAATTAAAATTTAGGTTTTTAATATTTAGAATCAAAATTAACTCAGAAAATTAAACAAAATAGACTAACTAATTCAGAAAAATAAAGGACTAAAAATTAATTAATTTCAAATAAAAATGCCAATAACCTAACAATTACCAAATAAGCTACATAACATAATATTTACAACATATACAACATCAGATTTTAGGTTAAAAAGTAGATGAACAACCTAGGGTTTCAAAGTAAACTATCTACCAAACCCTAGGGCATAAATGAGAGGAGTTACCCTCCTTGAGATGGTATCTGGCAAGCTTGGCAACTAGGGCTAACCTCAACAATCTCTAGGATTCGTTGAGGAGACCTAGCCTAGCAAAACTTGAAGACCTAAAGCTCAAGCTTGAATGCAAGGGTGATCAAACATAAAAATGAAATGCTAATCAAGACAAAATGAAGTAACAATGGCTTCCATTCAACCCTAACAAGCATCACTTTCATACAAATTGACTAAGAGACATAAAACCAAAAGTATAGATACCTCCAAGTGCATGTGTTAAGCAAACAACTCTAGCCTCACTTTAGCAATGGCATGAACAATAGTAAAACTTCCAAGAAATGCTTCAAACTTGTAAAATAACCTTCATCAAGGAGTGGATCTCTTCAAAGGGCCCTAGTTAGGGCAAATAGCAGACATAATGAAATTATCCCCAAAAGTTGATGTCTAAAAATGAAGTGAAGAGATTGAATTTATATGATCTCACACTCACTTTTACATAAAACAAGGTTGATTTAATATTTAAAAATCTTAACTTAAAAATATAACAAAAATAATATAAAATAATCTAAAGATGGCCTATAGTAGGCTACCTGAGGTATTTCCCCCCCTAGGTGAAAAAATATGCAATGCAAGGTCAATTTTGACGAAACTGAAGGCCAGACTGTGCATGGGGGCTCGTCATGCCCCAACTAACCCCAACAGTGATGAAAACCCTCAACGCCCCCCCTTTTAGCAAGCAATTAGTCTGCCCAGGAGGATGACGTCATCCTCTGAAGGAGGGCCCAGAGGGAGGGTGCTGCTGAACTGGGGGACCAGGAGGGTGCTGGAGGTACTCTGGAAGATAAGAGCGTGTCTCAGTGCTGAAATAACTGTTGCTGGAGTGCTGAAACAGGGTCGGGGTCATGTGAACCAGTGATCCACCCCTGGAAGCCCCAGACACTAACCTCAGGGTTTCAAACCCTTTCGTGAGGCAGTCAGCGATGCCATTAAGCCATAGCACTTCCAAAGGAGAAACCAGAGGGTTTGGCCATGCCCCTACCTCAGAATGAGTTGGCTAAACAGCCCTCCTGGTCAGAAAAAAAAAGACACCCTCTCCCTAGGGCACCTCTGCAGGTACGCTGATGTTGGTACCGTCGTAACAATGGGTATGGACTTTTTATCAAGAAGGGACATACCTTAGGCACACAAATCGAAGAGAAGATTGATACAACACTGAAAAAGAGGAAATCCATACTGTACGGATTGTACTTTTGACTGTACACAGCATTTATTATGTCCAGATTTGAAGATTGTCTTTTGCACAAAGTTCGAGGTGTTCTTTCTACAGTTTTTCTAGAGTTTTAGACCCATAATTCGAGGGCAGCAGTGGCACAGTTTTCAAGGCGAGTTTTGCAGTGGAGGACAGCCGTACAAGAGGGCCGTACAACAACATATTGCTCATATTTATTTTCTGTTTTTCTTGGCACAGTTTCCAATGTATTTTCAGATTGTCTATTGGTTGATATCTCTACTGTAAGTGACATAGTGTTCTATAATAAAATTTCCCTCTGGGTTTTCCCTCATGAAGTGTGAGGGTTTTGCACTGGGCTTGGCCCTAAATTTTTGTGTTGTTCATCTATCTTTAGCTAGATTATTGAACTGAGTGCATTGTGTTTATGTTTCATTTGTTAGTAAATTCATTGTAAAAAGTTACATGAATAATAACTCAGATAAGCCATAAGCCAAGATTACATTCAAAGTGTTTGGTAAAAGTCCAATAAAAGTCTTTGTGATTATTTATCAAATTTCTTCAATCTGATCGTCATGGCTTGTCTCGTACATCTTGTCATCATAAGAGAGGTCCATCCACACAACTCAGTCTGTTGAGAAGTGTGGCCAATACAGACCACACAGGACAAGAAGTTCACACAGAACTAGGAGTCCACACAAAACTCATCTTTGTTCACACAGAACCATAGTCCACACAGGACTAGGAGTCCACACAAAACTCTCGAGGAGTACGATCAACTCAACTCATATGATAAACTCAACTTAGTCCATCAAGGAGTATGATCAACACAATCCTTTGAGGAGTACGAAAACTCAACTTAGTCCTTCAAGGAGTACGATCACAATGTTCCACATAGGACTCTCGAGGAGTACGTTCAAATCAACTTAGTCCATCGAGGAGTACGATCAACTCAACTCATGTGATCAACTTGACTCGGTCCATCGAGGAGTACGATCACAATGTTCCACACAAGAACCATAGTCCACACAGGACTCTCGAGGAGTACGATCAACTCAACTCAGTCCATCGATGAGTACGGTCAACTAAATTTATGTGATCAACTCGACTTAGCCCATCGAGGAGTACGATCACAATGTTCGACACAGGAACCATAGTCCACACAGGACTCTCGAGGAGTACAATCAACTCAACTCAGTCCATCGAGGAGTACGATCAACTCAACTCATGTGATCAAATCGACTGAATTCATCGAGGAGTACAATCACGATGTTCCACACAGGAACCATAGGCCACACAGGAGTCTTGAGAAGTACGATCAACTCAACTTAGTCCATCGAGGAGTACGATCAACTCAACTCATGTGATCAACTTGACTTAGTCCATCGAGGAGTACGATCACAATGTTCCTGTTATCACACAACTTGTAGTTGTCCCTAAAAGGTATCCTATCCAGGATGGTAGAGGTGTTAGACAACTAGAGAGGTGACCCAAGGCTTGCCACAACTCCCAATGCAAGTGGGTGTCACGTCAACCGAGGCAACCTTCACTTTAGATCAAGATAAATCAAGATCAAGGGGGAGACCCTAGCCAATCTATGAAGACTAGCTAACCCAAAGAATCCCAGGGAAATGTGTAAAGTTTAAACAAGGAGATCAATGGTATAGGATTTTAGATGTAGAAAGATAAGTGGACCCAAGGAGGTTAGGGCTCGGTTGAGAGGCTTAAGCAATGGAAAAATGAGTCAACCAAGTGTTTGATTAAGGCCACTTAAGAAGTTAAACAAGTAGATCTAAGAATGAGCTAATGCATCACCCAATGACCCAAGTGGGGCACAACCCTCAAAATGAGGAATGGGGCCCACAAGGTGAAAATAAATGGGGTGAAGCACTAGGGGTAGGTTTTGAGGGATGATCTATCCAATGAAGCAACAATCTCAACTACCCACGTACTAGAACTTAGCAAAAGGCCTCCCTCAAGGAATGCGACTTCCCTTGGAGAGACCAGTGTGCCTTGGGAAATGGGCCAAATGGAGTCCAATAACCACCAAACTATAGATCGAGATTGCCGTGAATATTATTAAGGTGGGTTTTAAGTTTTATACCCAAGAGCATGCTAGATCCAAGTAGATCTAAAAAAATGTAAAATGAGGGTTTATATGACCAATAGGACGGAGAACAAGCGAAATGGATACATAACTTGTAGATCTTACCTCAAAAGCTTGCAGCTACTTTGCACATAGATGATCCTTGCCTTTAGTTATGATTCCAAGCTAGATCCAAGTGATTCCAATCATATTCGTCCAAGCCCTAGGAGGAGAGATGCCCCATTCAACCTGTAAATCAAACTACAAGATGTTAGATTTGATCCACAAATCAATGAGATCTAAGCATGTCATATCAAAGAAGCAATCAATGGACAAAGCATAATTGAAAAACTCCCTCAAGATGAAGATGTCTTGCCCCAAGGAGGATGTCAGCAACCCCAACAATATTCCCTTCAAGGCAAATCACACTCCTTGCTTCAATCAATTCGGCCTCCCTTAGTTGATGTCAACATCACCTGTAAATGCAAATATGTCTAAAAGTAAAAGATGCATAACCATGTACAAGAGCAGCTCAATCAAAGCCAAGAAGATCTCCAAAAATAGTATTTTATTCCAAGTTTTCTAGAGCCCAAAGGTGCCTTTACAATAGGGGCGTCTCCTCCTTAAAGAGGATGAGGAAGACCAAAACCCTAAACCACTTTTGAAAACTAGTGGTAGAGATCAAAAGATATAACAATGTAATCAATGGCTAAGATGAGCCAACATAACAATAGACATTGATCACTCAAATAGAGGATGGCGTCATGGCTAAAAAGCCTTTAGGAGGGGTGACGTCATACATGGGGGTGGCTAACAACATAGGAGCCACACCATAAAGACGTGGACAAGTGACTAGGAGCACATGGTGGTGCTAGGAGGTATTATTCCTCTTCACTAGCATGACCCCATGGCACAATAATATACAATATGACTCAATGACATGTCCAAGTATACAAATGATCAAATCCTGTCCCCATCATTAGAGAGAGAAATACAATAAAAAACTTCCTATAGCCCATGTGGACCCCACTAACTGGTGCTAACTGATCTGGAAGAAGGGGGACACACCATGGATGGCCTCCGAGCAGACCAAGTGCCAAAACCTTGCCTCAATTGCCCAAATTGAATTCCTCAATGAGCTTTTTATTCCATTTTTTAATCCTCCTGAAAACCTTGAAACTCCCCAAAACTGCCTCTGGGGTGCCTGCGCTGTCAAACTTAGTGTACCATCATGTCTAGAAGGGGGGTAATATGGTAAAAACAAGTGGCTGGACCACCCCCTTCCTCTGTAGCGCCCTAGGTAACGACTTGCCTCCAATGCTCCGGCTGGACAAGCCACATCAACAGGTGGGAAACTGCTAATATCATGCCCAGGAGTGCTTGAAACTAAAAGATAAGTGTCTCAATGGATCCAGAAGACCCAATTCCACTAGAGATGAGTACTCATACACCTCATGATAACCTGTAGGATCATCTGTAGGGTCCACCATACCCGGAGAGTGTAAAATATGATGATCTGGAAATAATAATAAACATGATAAACTGCATCAATCATCATTTGGAGCATATGCCCAACTTATGGAATCATCAATAGGTATATGTAAGACCATAGATAACATCACATAGCATAAGTGGTCCATCTCATCACGGATCGCAAGGATGACCATGGTCAAACTATGTTTGACTAGGTCAATATACAACCAAAGACTAGATTATAACAAATGACTAAGACATGTTCCTCTAACCATATTCACAGCTTAACTTAAAGTATAAACATCAATCAAGTGGCAGTTAATACATAGATATTCAATGTTATTTATAACTTATTTGCACCAAAGCTAAAGACATACTTCATCCAATGGACATGGTCTAAGTGCTAGCATAGGGTGAAGGCTAAAGACAAGGCTAGGTAGAAGGGATGACTTGACCAACTTAACTAAGTGATACATTGGACAGGGGAAAGGGGAGCTACACACTGTGTTGGATAAGATAAACAAAAGGAATGGCAGTGCCTCACAAATGGATAAGTTGTTTAGAGAGTGCTTATTCAACCTTGCCATCATGTCTACATCAAGTTGATCCAAGTTCATTAGGATCATTCATTTCATTTCCATGGCCAACAGTCTTTAGATTTGGCATACATTTAACCACTGCTTTTATTTGGCCTTTCATTTATAAATTTTGAGGTCAGCAATCTTTAGATTTTGCATACATTTAGCCATTGCTTTTTAGACCTTTTTGGACCCTTCATTGGGGTACTTTAGCATTTCATTGCTTTAGCCCTTTTCCATTGTGATGATAATCACAGTTTTACATTTCATTTATTTCCATGGGATTTCATAAGAGATTTCCAATAATTTCCATACAAGCAGTACATGTGCTTTAGGTTTTAGCCAACAACATCTCATGTGACTAGGGGGGATTCCACAATCTAAACCACACATCGAGGCAGCCGACTAGAATGATAAAGGCATAAAATCCAACTCACGAAAGGCAAGTTTTGTCACCAACTCAGAGCCGAGACACAAAACAAACATGGATGCTATCCAACACAGAGGCGGAAGTAGGGAAGTCCTCCATATCAAAAGTCAAGAAGGTAAGTCAAGGTGAAAGCCAAAACAGGGAAGGTCATGGATGGATGGAGTCAAGTGAATGTGGTGCCTAAGCTAGCGAACATAAATGTCAGGAAAGACCATGTCCATGCTCATAGGAGGGTAAGTGAAACCAGTGAGTATAGTCAGTAAACCTTAAAGTGCAAGTAATACATCCAACTTATTATTTAAATCCAACCAAGATAGTTCATTTCATTTACTTAAATAATACTGCCACATCATGAGTTACATACCAAGTTAATGCTATGAAGATGAGTAAACCAACAAGATAATAATCAATGTTAACAATCACAAGTCTAATGGTCATAATACTGCATATCTCAAATAACATCATCTGGAACCAATGGAACACTGCTGCAATAATAACATCTGGAACTCTGGGCACTGAACTGAATCTGTATGGAACAAAAGGTCATATCGGTCATCAAAGCTAAGCTCTGAAGGCTTAGCCTTGGCACAAGGTCTACACACTATCTGATATAAGCTGCTCTGATGTGTAAGTGATCATAATTGGTGTTGCTCATCATAACTGATCTCACTGAAACTGTGTAAAGGCAAAGCTCTGAAAAGTGCAGATATCTGCTCAGGAAATATAGTAGCCCAGCTACTATGGTGTGATAACAGTTCCATATAGGAACCATAGTCTACATAGGTCTCTCGAGGAGTACGATCAACTCAACTCAGTCCATCAAGGAGTACGATCAACTCAACTCATGTGATCAACTCGACTTAGTCCATCGAGGAGTACGATCACAATGTTCCACACAGGAACCTTTGTGCATACAGGACTCTCGAGGAGTACGATCAACTCAACTCACGTGATCAACTCGACTCAGCCCATCGAGGAGTATGATCACAATGTTCCACACAGGAACCATAGTCCACATAGGACTCTTGAGGAGTACGATCAACTCAACTCAGTCCATCGAAGAGTACGATCAACTCAACTCATGTGATAAACTCGACTCAGTCCATCGAGGAGTACGGTCACAATGTTCCACACAGGACTCTCGAGGAGTACGATCAACTCAACTCAGTTCATCGAGGAGTACGATCAACTCAACTCATGTGATCAACTTGACTCGGTCCATCGAGGAGTACGATCACAATGTTCCACACAAGAACCATAGTCCACACAGGACTCTCGAGGAGTACGATCAACTCAACTCAGTCCATCAAGGAGTACTATTAAATCTACTTATGTGATGAACTCAACTTAGTCCATCGAGGAGTACAATCACAATGTTCCACATAGGAACCATAGTCCACACAGGACTCTCGAGGAGTACGATCAACTCAATTAAGTTCATTGAGGAGCACAATCAACTCAACTCAGTCCATCTAGGAGTATGCTCACAATGTTCCACACAGGAACCATAGTCCACACAGGACTCTCGAGGAGTATGATCAACTCAACTCAGTCCATCGAGGAGTACAATCAACTCAACTCATGTGATCAACTCGACTCAGTCCATCAAGGAGTACGATCACAATGTTCCACACAGGAACCATCCCACATAGGGACACACTCCACACAGGAACAATCCCACACAGGGATACACTCCACGCAGGAGTCCTCTCCACACAGGAATCATCCCACATAGGGATACACTCCATGTAGGAATCCTCTCCACACAGGAATCATCCCACATAGGGATACACTCCATGTAGGAATCCTCTCCACACAGGGATACACTCCACACAGGATAACGTTCCATACAGGAACCACCCCACACAGGGATATACTCCACATAGGAGTCAGCCAAAAGTCTTGTCTTGTGCCTCATCATAGCCATACTGGTCATCAATCTCCTTTCTAGAGAAAGGGAATCTCCACCACCCCAAGCTTTTAACGAAAGTATGCAAACTTCGCTCTGGACAAAGGCTTGGTAAGAATATCTGCAGTCAACTCATCTATGGAGATATATTGGAGCTTCACTGCTCCCTTCTGAGCTATGTCTTTGATGTAGTGAATTTAGACATTTTCTTCCAAATGACAAGGTGTATGAATGAAATATATGAGAATCTATCTCGCTATAGAGGGCAGTTGGAAGAAAGTAATGAAGGTCAGTCAACATATCAATATGGGAATGATTATGTACATAATTCTTTTAACTCTCATCATTCTTTTCATTCTTCAAGGAAAAATATTAACCCAATTAATTCAAACAAAAGTCAAGTTCAACCAAGGCCTTGCAACCAAAGCATTCGGTCAAATGACTCTAGCATTCCAGTTAGACATCCAAAACTAATCCCTAGTAGAATGGCCAAAGTTATTAGAAATCCACCTAAGCCATCTCCTTTTGACTTTTCTGAAATTCATGGGGCACCTCATCTTATGCCAAATAATTACTCTGAATGGTTGCCTCGTTTCTATGGAAATTATTTTGAGTCAATTGAAAATCATTTACAAAGATTTTGGGATTATATGGAAGTTAGGGGTGCTGATGATGAAGATGTTTATATGCGGGCCCTGGGTGAGACATTAGGTGGAAATGCCGGATTATGGTTTGATAATTTAGCCCCAGGATCCATCACTGGATATGATATGTTTGTTGGGTTATTAAAGAATAAATGGGGTAGTAATATTGAAGAATCCTTAACAGAGACATCAAGCAATAACTGTGTTGTTGAGGATCAGTTTGACAAGGACCATGATAATAATAATGACACTTCAAGTCAGTCCTTGAGTAGCCCCCCTTTTGACCTTGAAGAAATTTCTGATTTTGTGGATCCTTCAGAAAGAGAACTCCTTAATCATTCTATCATTAACAATCCTTTAATTTCTCCTCACCTTTTTGAAGAAGAAGAAAGTGGAAACATTGACCAAGACCCTTTAGTAGTGCTTTCACATGATCATTGTGCAAATAATCAGGATGTTCTAAATAAATTTCTTAATTTTATCCCTGATCAATTTGATGAAAATGATCAAGTATCCTCTTGTGATTTTAATGATGAATCAATAGGAGAGGATGAGCCAGTAGATCACACTAGATGCTCTAATCTTTGTTCCACTTCTTATAATGAGTTTTTAAATTTTTCTATCCTTAGTCAAGATAGCTTTTTCTTAGAGTTAGAATCTTGTCCTCAAATCAGATTTAATCAAAAGTTTAAAATCATTCCTAGAGTAAAGACTGCTTTCTTTTGTCAAAGTCCAAGGTCAAACTTGTTTATCCATTTGGGAGAATTTTCATATTTGCAATCCACCCTCCCTTCCCAACTCTTTCAATCATCTTTGGGTTGGTGCTCTAGTCATTTTTTTGCCTTGGAATTTTTCAATAGGAAGTATATGTATGATTACATGTTTGGAGAAAAAGCACTTCATTTCCCTTTTCAGTCACCTTGGAACAATAATGCTTGTTGTCAAATTATCAATCATTCTTGGTGGCTAGAAAAGGTGTTTAAAGATCAATTTCATCTTTTCTCCATCTTTGAGCATCAAGTGGGCCTAGTTTTGATTTTTCGTCTTTTAAGCCTTGATTTGTCCTCACTTGGTTTTTATTTGATCATCAGTCCCAAGGGGAAACGAATTAAATATGCAAGTGAAGTGAATGAGGAAAGTAGTTTATTAAATCATATGCCTTGTATTTTTCCTCCATCCATTTTAAACAATAACTTGCATAAATTTTATGATCCTATCAGTTTTTGGATGGAGGATGGCTTCACTAGTCAGTCGTCTCCTCTGCATTATTTCATGTTGCACCACTCAAATCCTTCTTCAATTTCTGAACAAGTCAAGAAGATTGTGCTCTCAATTTTAATAATTTTTAATCCAATCTTGACTGGTTTCATCAACAAAAATCAAAGAAGAATCATTAATTTATTTGATGAATGGTTGCACTGGATTTATGATTTTACCTAACATTTGTGCTCACTGGTTAGAGTAGGGTAGGTAGGTATTGAATAAGCTCACTTGAGCAGTAGGATTTCTGTGATTTTTCTTTTTCTGTGTGCCGAGTATTGTCCCTTTTTCTTTTTTCTGCCTGGAGTGTCTGCTTGTTTCCATCCTTTATTGAGTTGAGCCTTGCTCCTTCCTAAGCTTGTCTCTTCTCCTGCATGCATTTAAGAAATTGTAGTTGGCATTTCTATTTGTGGCTGCCTGTGCAAGTTGAGATTGCCTGATTGAAGAAGTATTCTTTTCCTCCTGCACAGTAAATGAAATGATAAATGAATAATATATGCCATGTTAGTTTACATTTATATTTTGGCGCATTTCAGTTCATGCTTTAGATTAGATTTCAGTTCAGTTTTATTTTATTTTTGTCCCATACATGCTCCATGATGGTATTCTAGTGTTTGTGAGAGCAGGAACAGGTGCAAGATAAAAGCTGAAAGCAAGGATGGTGCAGTGCTGGATTGAAGATTGATGCAGAGCAATTCGAGACCAGAGATTCTGAGGTTCTCAAGCGCTCTCTCCCTTAGAGCACTTGTCCCAGCTGGAGCCAGATGTTATCACACCATAGTAGCAGGGCTACTATTCTTGTACAGCAGATATCTGCACATTCCAGAGCTTCCTTTATTCCAGAGCATGGCTATATATTTTGGATCACTCATGATCAGAGCAGTACATTATTCAGTTTTTATGACCTTGTGTCAAGGCTGAGCCTTGAGAGTTCGGATTTGATGACTGATGTGACCACTTATCCCATTACAGTTTCAGTTCAGTGCCTAGAGATATATTGCAGCAGTGTTTCAGATGATGCATGATGATGATTATTATGATGATGTTGTATGATCTGTGGATATGTTCTCACTGACTGTGGATTATTATCTTGTTGATTTAGTCATGATCATGGCATGTGCTTGGTATATTATTCCTGATGTGGCAAACTATTTAAAATGAACTGTAAATCATAAAATGGACAATTGCTTGCACTTTTAGGTCATTTAACAAAACTCACTGGTATTTCACCTTACATAGACATGGTCTTTCCCGACACTGGTTGTCTGCTAGTGTAGGCTCCATATTCACTTGTCTCCATCCATACATGACCTTCCTGTTTGACTTTAAACCCTGACTTGTCTCATTTGACTTTCTGATACCGAGGACTTCCCCATTTTTCTACCTCTGTGTTTGGACCGCATCCCTGTTTATTCAGTGTCTCGGCTCTGAGTTGGTGACAGAACTTGCCTTTGGTAAGTTGGATTGTAGGCCTAAATCATTCTGGTCGGTTGTCCCGATGTTTGGCATTGGCTCGAACTCCCCCTAGTCACTTGAGATGTTGTTGGCTAAAACTGAAAGCTCATGTTCTACCTATGGAAACTAAAAAATTCGCCCATGGAAACAAAAAAAGGGCAAGAGCAATAAAAAGCTAAAATACTCCTCGAAGAGTATAAGAAAGGTCTAAAAAGCAATGGTTCTTAAAAGTTATATCTAAACAATTGCTGACCTTATAAATATGTGAAAAACATGCCCTGGATGCAAGCTGCAACTAGTTGTGCTTCTCAGCACATCTGAAATCCGAAGGGTTATGTAGGCCAAAAAGGCCATGGAATAAAATTGAATGATCCTAATGAACCTGGATCAACTCGATGTAGACATGATGCCTAAGTTGAATAAACACTCTCTAAACAACTTATCCATTTGTGAGGCACAGCCATTCCCCGTGTTATTTTTGTCCAACACAGAGTTTGTAGCTTCCCCCTTCTCCCAGTCCAAAGTATTTTTGAGTTAAGTTAGGCAAGTCAAACCCTTGGCCCAACCTTGCTCCTAGCCTTCATCCTTCACTAGCAGTCTGACCATGTCCAATGGGTGAGTTTGTCATTTGAACTATTGTGCAAGTAATTTATTATAACAACGGAATATGTTAACTCGATTAATGCCACTGAATGGAATTTATACTTTGAGCTTAGCTATGGGAATGATTAGAGAAACATTGTCTTAGTCTACTGATGTGATTTATCCTTGATTATATATTCTTGGGATCCGTGGTGATGTGGACCATGTATGGATGATTATTGATGATGATTTATGGTCCCACATGTTTGATGATGATATCATATGATGGACATATGATGCAGATGATGTTTGATCCAGTTCAGCAGGTTTATTATTATTTCAGATCAGCAGATTATACATTGTCCATATATGATGGACCCTACTGCTGGCCCATTAGGGCAACCCAGGGTGTATGAGTACTCATTCCTAGTGGATTTGGGTCTTCTGGATCCATTGAGACACTTATCTTTCAGTTCCGGGCACTTCTGACAGTGATTGATGCAGTTTTACACTTGTTGACCAGATTTGGGGCTGATTTCCCAGCCTGAGCAGCAGGGGCCCCGAGAGGCCAGTTCACCTAGGGCGCTGATGATGGAGGGGGTGGTCCAGCCACTTGTTATTACCATTTATCCCCCCTCCCGGAGAGCCTGATGGGCTCAGATGGACAGCGCTAGCACCCTAGGAGGCAGTTTTGGCACTTTCACAGTTCCCGAGGCAGTTAAAAAATGGGATAAAGTGGTCACTGAGGAAATCGATTTGGGCAATTGAGGCAAGGTTTTGGCATTTGGTTTTCACAGAGGTCTTCCAGGGTGGCATCACTACCTTCCAGCCAGTTTTCACCATGTGGGTATGCCCGGATTGATCACAGGAGGACATTTACTGCTTGACTGTCATGGATTCTGAGGACAGTTTTGGTCATTTTTATTATATTGGACATATTTTATTATTTTATTGTGCCTTGGGGTGAGCTAGTAAGGATTGATGCCTCCTAGCCCCACCATGTGCTTATTTTATTATGTCCTAGTCATCATGAGGTGGATTATTGTACTTTTTACCCCTCTAGTGGGATGACGTCACCCTCCATTGTACCATTTAGTGAGGGCGCTATTGTTATTTTGAGTGATCCATGTGATATATTGTTATGGGTCATCTTAGCCATTGATTGTATGATGAGATCTTATAATCTCAACCACTCATTTGATGTAGTATTATGAAGTGGTATAGGGTTTTGGTCTTTATTATCCTATATAAGGAGGAGACCCCCCATTGTAAAGCTCACCTTTGGAGCTCTGGAATATTGGAATAGAAGATTTTTTGTGGAGCACATCTCTCTTGCATTGTGGATTGTCTTGCATATTGAATATAAAGTATCTCTTCTATGTATCATTGTGGATTTTGGTGTTTTTGCTAACCTTTGGACAGGAAAGTCGAATTGGAGAGAGGAGGGCGACTTTTTGAGGGTTATTGTTGGAGGGATCCACATATTCTCTCTTGGGTTGATCTTGTGACAGGGAGTATCATTATTGTATCTTCGTGACATAGTTGATGCTTTCTATTACATCTTTCTACCATTTTCATAATCATCTTGCTTGACTTGTTTCTTTGATCTTGTCTTGTAGGAGGAGGACGATTTGGCTATCTTGGAGAAGGGCGATTTGGTTGGAGCACTTGGATCTCACTCTTGAATATAAACATAGGAGAATGCTATCAACTTGCAAGGTGGCCATAAGCAATTGAGGTAAGATCTACAAGGTATGTGCCTCTTTCATCCATTCTATCTCCATTGGTCATAAAACCCTAATTAAATCAAAACCCCAATTTTGGTATTTTTTTAGATCTACTTAGATCTACCCTTGCAATTGAAAAGATATTAAGAACCCACCTCTATAGGATCCACCCCTAGTTGGATCTATAGTTTGGTGGTGATTGGCTAAAAATTGACACACCTTTCAATGCAAAAAGCCTTCTTGAACCTAAATCGATTTTCCTAAGAGAAGCTTGTTGGGTAAGATCTAGCACATGGGTAGGTAAGATCCCACTTGATTTGACATCTAGACACTTGATAACCTATACCCATATCCTTGCTTTGGTGAAAACTACCTTGTGGACATCTCTCCATGTTTTGAGGGGTTGAAACCCCCTTTTGATTTTCTTGGTACCTTAAAAACTTAGATCTACTAAGATCTACCCATTGGATTCACTTGAAACTTTGAAGGAACATAGATCGGGGTACTAACATCCCGGATCTACATTTTGGTGGCCATTGGACTTGGTTTGGTCCACCAAACCCACTTTTTGCCCCTCCTTGAGAAAGTCGCACCCCCTTGAAGTTTAGAGTTGGACCACTTCTAGGAAGTGGGTGTTGGAGATTTTCGTGGATTTGGAATGCCCATGCCTTGAAACATAGGACTAGACTATCCTTTTGTCCCGATCTACCTTAGGGATTGCATTCCTTGTTTTAAGGAATTGTGGTCCACTTTTGGTCTTCACTCAAAAAAACAAGATCTAGTAAGATCTAACCATTGGTTCTCATCCAAACCACTTGACTTGGCTTCTAGGTGTCCCGATCTACACTTTGACATCCTTCTTGACCCCATTAGCCCATCCAACAAGGCACTAGTCCTTCTCCAAGCAAGGCGCACTTCTTGGGATTAGTGTCAAACCCTAGATCTAGCACATGGGTAATCCTAGAACCAACTCTAACTTGTAGATCTAACCTAGATCTAACCTATAGTACCATCCTCACACTTAACTTCACCTTGTGGGCCCACCTAGAACCATTTCACACTTCCCAAGGCAACAAGACCCACTTGTGTAAACACATGGTACTGTACTTAGCAATCATACCCCATCAAGTGGCCTAAACCATACATAGGTTGAAACACTAACTATCCATGATACCACCTTCAACCATACCTTAAACATTAGGTCCACTTAGCCTTGCATTGGTTTCCGTAACTCATCATTTATTTACCCTTTGAAACCTTAGCTTGGGTCCAATCAACTGTGATTGGGGTATAGGGTCTCCCCCTTTGGTCTAGTTATATCTTGACCTAAAGCGAAGAGTGCCTCGGTTGACGTGACTCCCGCATTGCATTGGGAACCGTGGCATCTCTTAGGTCACCTCTTTAGTTGCCTAACTCCTCTACCGTCCCGGATGGGATACCTCTAGGGGCAACTACAAGTTGTGTGATAACATGACTATCTCTTGTTCTTCGGAACAAGTCTCTTCTAGGTCATAGCACATGATTTTTCCCACAAGTCAAGTTCAGTCAACTAGTTACCAACATTCCATAATCATGAAATTCAATAAAATCATATTGACATTTTAATGCAATAGTTCACACAGCTATGTAAGCATCTTAGCCAATGCTTAAGCACAACACCCATCCATATCCCAAACATGGTTCATGGGATGCTGTGCAGAACTATAGGCTACTTACTCAACATATATATGCACACTTGAGTAGCAAAATTGAGTGAATTGCTTGGTTGTCCAAATGAGGAGGGTGTCACCTGTATTTATACTAGTTTTCTGGTTGATTTTTTCATTGGGGTTGACTTGTCAATTATCCCTAGGCCGACTTGTCATTTGGGTGATTGGGTCGACTTTCCCGGGGCAATTTTACCCAGTTTTGGGGTAGTTTTACGTTGTGTTTCTTATGGGGCCGACTTAGCTAGTGCGGATACCTCACGTAGCTACAAAAACATCAACAAAAGTATCTCAAGCTGTTATGATCTGTTTTAATTTTGAATTTGCCACCTACCAAGTATTGCTTGAATTTGGTCAAAGCATGTAGAATCACAAGCATTTCTTTATCATATATTGAATAATGGCACTCGTAATCCTTGAGCTTCCTGCTCTCAAAGGCTATCAAATGTTGATTCTGTATTAGTACTGCTCCTATCGCCTCACCTGATGCATCACATTCTACTACAAATGGTTGAGTGAAATCCGACAATGCTAGAACAGGGCATGAGCTCATCACCTCTTTCATTTTCTCAAAGGTGTTTTGTGCCTCCTCGGACCAACTGAATGCCCCTATCTTTGTGAGATCTATGAAGGGTGCTGTCAACTGTGAAAATCCCTTAACATACCGCCTGTAATAAGTGTAGAGACCCAAAAAACTTCTCAACTTTGTTACATTCCGGGGTGTGGGCCAATTCAATATGGCTTTAATCTTATCTAGATGAACTTGTACTCCATTTGCTCCTATCACGTTCCCCAAATATAACATCTCCTACATCCCAAATTCACACTTGGACATTTTTTGCATAAAGGGATTGTTCTGCCAAAATTCCCAACACCTCATCCAACTATTGCAGATGTTCCCCCCATGTTTTGTTGTAGATCAGAATGTCATCGAAGAATACCAGACAAAACTTACGCAACTGCTTATTAAATGTATGATTCATGCATGATTGGAAAGTGGTTGTTGCGTTAGTGAGTCCAAAAGGCATTACCAAAAATTCATAGTGACCATAGTGCCACTGAAAGCTGTCTTTGAAATGTCCTGTTCCCTTACCCATATCTGATGGTATCCCGATTAGAGATTAATTTTGGAAACATACTGTGCACTCTGTAATTCATCCGTTAGCTCATATATCCTCGGAATTGGGTACCTGTTCTTAATAGTTTTCTTATTCAAAGCTCTGTAATCTATGCACATGCGTAGGGTCTGTTGTCTGCCGAGATGCACACCAACGACATAAATCTTTCGAAAGCTGTTCCCTCACTACAAGTGGGGAAGGTGTGGCCTTGGGGGCAAGCAATGAGCTAGGTACTGTCACTTGAATCCCAACTCCTCCATTTAGGCAAACTCCTAACGAAGCCATGGGGGGTTGTCCCTAACAAAGAGTTTTCTATGGCTCTTGTGTTTTAAGTGTTTTTATGGTGAAATGATGTGGATGGGTGTTGTTTAGGAGTTTTATGATGATCACAAAATTACAATATCACTTTAAGTATTCAAAAATAACAATTGCAAGATGTTTTGAAGTACACAACCACTTGAAGAATTAAATACAAGACACTCACAACAATATAGATGCTCCAGATAGATAATAAGCACATGAAATGTGATGACAAGGATCAGTGCCTTATGGAGTCAAAAAATAGTCTTGAGTGCTTGGGTTGCTTGATACAAGAGTTCAAAGTGAGTGAGATCGTTTTGCAATTGTTCTTGGTTTATTTTATTGTAAATATTAATGATCTTGATTATTATGGCTAGGGGAATCTTCAACCGGTATGCAAGGTACTGAAGATGTAACCAGAAATACTTTCAGTGGTTTCGTTGGAAGACACGTCGGACCATCCATTTCTCTAGGCTAGGTGTCCAAGGACCTTAACTAGCAAGCTAGAGTCTGACGACAACACTCCGGTGCCCCCACTTGGAATTTGCCCACTACTTGAGTATTTATCGAATCAACGCTAGTTCGTTGGTTATGGGTAAAAGTTTTATTATGTTTGAATCTTGCAAGATTAATTAGTCCAATACCGTTTCTGAGTACTCCAACCCCTTTCAAGGTTGGTCAGAGCATACTCCGGCAAGGAGAAACGAGTAAATTCAAAATTTATTAAGGGGAATGATGAGTTGCGAATTTTAGTTAGAGCACAGAAAGAACTAAAATGCTCTCCGATAGAGAGTGCTCTTGATCTTGCCTTAAGGCTTGATTCAAGAGTCTTATCTACACTATATGCAATGCAATGCAACAATAAAGATGCTCTCCAACAGAGAGTGCTCTTGACTCGTCTTGCGACAAGTTCAAGAGACTTATTTACACTATATGAGATGCAAATTATAAATAAGGAAACTCAAGTGATAGCTCAAATATTGAAAATGAAACTAGCAATTAACTAACAACTAGCTTTTATTTGCAAAAAAGGAATCTAGACTAGCAATTAGTGTTCTAAAACAAAATGAAACTAATCTAGCAAAGTATCTCTAATTCCTAATAATGAAAAACTAAATTAATAATCAAACCAAACAAGAGAAACCACAAACTTCCCCAAATGGGGGAAGTTGAATGTGGGGACTTAAAAAACCCCACTCAAACTTTATTAAACAAGTACAAATGCCTTTGAGAATTTAACCCTTGAAAAGGACTTTGAGAGAAATAAACAAGCTCTCAAGAGCTTTTACAAAGGAGAGTGTTTTTTGATCTTCTTTGGTTTAAAACTTCTCTTTGGGTTTGATCTCCTCTTTGGTTTTTGTACTTCTTCCAATCTTCTTGCTTCTTCTCCAAGTACCTATAATACACCCAAGACTCAAATACCCATTATTGTTATCAAAATAAAACAAATTGAAACTAAATGCAACTAAGATCTAAGTATGAGATCTAAATGCTATATGCAAGACTAACAAAAATGGAAACTAGCTAAGATGCAATAGATAAATGCAAACTTTTTCTTAAAAGAGATCTAGTGCAACTTAATCAATGAAACTATGTGCCAAATCACTTTAAATGGCAAGATGTGAATACAAACTGAAATTTAAACTAAGGAAAAAGAGAGGATCAAAGAAGGAAGAAGGCAACAAGAGAAAGAGAGAAAACAAACCAAAGGATGAAAAGAAAATAAGGGAGAAGGCAGCCAACAAATAAATAATGAAGGACAGTCAACAAAGGAGGGCAGCCAATGAAGAGAGGGCTGCAAATTTAAACAAAAGATCAGCAGTAATCAAAGGAGAAGAAAGCTAGGATAAGAAGAGATGGAAGCCAAGATGAAAGAGAAAAGATGGAAGCCAAGATGAAAGAGAAAAGGGCTGTCACGAAAGGTAGGGACAGCAGTAAACCAAAGGTAAAAAGAGCAGCAAAAGACAAATTAAGAAATGGCAGCAAGAGGAAGAGTGGAGAAGAAGAAAATGAAAGGGAGAGAGCAAAGACAAATGGAAGAGAAGGGAAGAAGGAGGAAGAAAACCAAGGAGAAAAACAAATGAGATGGAGAAGAAAAAGAGCAAGAGAGAAAGAAGGATGAAAGCTAGATGAAGAAAAGACGAGGTAAGCCAAACAAGGCTAGAAGGGAGGAGAAGCCAAATGAGATAAAACCTTGGGAATTTAGGGCTTCTTATAGTAACTAAGTAACCAAATAGTTTTTTAAAAGTAGCTTGTTGATGAGATAACTGAGAAGGAGCTTCTTTTAGCCCTCTTAAGATCAAAGACTTGAGGTTTGTAGATCCTGCAGACACAAATGAGTGAGATCAATCTTGAAGGTGAAGCATGGGCTCAATGCAACTGAGCTCTTGCCCTTCTCCACTTTAGCAACATCTAATCACAAAGCAAACCTCAACCAACAAGTGAGGATGAACAAAAAATGATAGTATGCTTAGAAAACTAAGTCTAAATCAACATTTCATACAACTGAATACTCATGTCCATCTAGATCTTTAATAAACTTAACATAAACAACCAACTTGACAACAACAAATGGCTATTCTATTGTGCTTCAAGAGCCTTTGCAAGCTAGCAAATTTCAAACCTAAACACTATGCAAAAATTGAGAGATGAGTTAGAGAAGATGTCACCTCAACAAGAGATGAAATCACATCAAGAAGTGAGAGCTCATTGACCTCCAAAGTCGAAATCTTTATTCAATACTAAACAAAAGCTATTACAATTTCTCCAGAGTAATCTTACTTGCAATTATCCATCCTTAACATGGAGCAAGAGTCTCTTATTTATAGTTTTACAAAGAAAGGAAGAGTATGCGTGAAGGAGAGCGCAAGAGCACCATTCGGTGGAGAGACTCACGCTTGAGTTCAATGCTTGGAGCATGAGCGTGGGTGGATGGTTGAGATTTGGGTTGGTGTGAATGGTGAGGTGGAGTCCACCTCAACAAAGGCGCCCCATCTCTCCCTTGTAAACATCTCCCAATGAATAAAATTCCTCCACGTGAAGAATGAATGCGTACGGTGGTGAGATCCCATGTGAGGATTAGCATGGAGCTTGGGCAATGCGTGGGGGAGGTAGGTGCTTTGGTAGGTGGAGCCCATCAGTTGGATTACTTGCCCATCATCTCATGCTAAATGGACCACGCGAATGGAGGAGCCCACGTGAGGGAAGCCATGCTTCATCCATGCTCACGTCATCTCATTTTATTAAATCTTATATCCAAAGTTCCATTTCACCACATGCTTTTATCTTTAATGATGGTCGTACATCATATGGAACCCACTCCAACCCTTTCCATAGTTTATTTTAATCAAATTTGACATATTTTGATTTTTGTCCAAAGTGCATTTTCTCATTTTTCTGGCAATTAAATGCCAAAATGTAGCATTTTTAGCCAAAACTCCCCCAGCAGTGACGTAATTGCTCGAAAACTAAAGAATGAGGGTGCGAGGGTAAAGAGGATGCTCTGAGCATCAAAACGAGCCTCCCCACACTAAATTCCGCCTCTGGATGAAGTTTTTATCACAACTTGAAAATTTTCATTTAAACCATTAAAATATGGTCTAAATTACGGAAAAAAATTATTTTTTCTCAGAATCACACGAAACTCCCAGGGGACCTAGTGCATGTTCATACGACTCAATCGAGATGGCTAACACGTAAAAAATCCTAGACACAAGACTAATAACCACCTGAGGTTTTGACCACCATAGAAAATACTCCAGCTTTGGAGGTATGAGTGAAAAACTCAGGGATTATACGCCACTGATGAGTAGCGCATAATTCCTAAGGAAAAAACACTCTAGAGTATCCCCCAAATGGCTAAACCTAAGGATAGCCGAGTCTTTTATAAAAGGACCCCGTTTAGACCAACTTTTTACAAATTCCCCATGGGGGTATGAACATGCAGTTATTACAAATGGGGCAAAATTGCCCTGAAAATGACTTGTGAACTTCTGAACACTGACGATGAACATTGAACATGTTCATGAAACTGGCGGCTCACAAGAAATTCGGCTATTGTACAAAATAGCTAGTAACATCTGGCTCCAACTGCGGGAAGTGTGCTCGATCTGGCATTCATGCAAGGAGAGGATACGAGAACACCAGAAGCTCTGGTTTTATATAGCCTGTAAAAACATCTCAACTTGACAAAAACCTTCAGTAGCACAAGTGTTATGAAAAAGCCAAATGAAACATAAATTATATTTTATTTTTGAAAATAAATTCTAAGAAATTTAAATGCAGAAAGTAAATGCTCATTTTTGAAAAAGTTTTATTCTTTCCTATTCTAACATAGCATAACGAAAAATGTCAAGTATAATCAGATATCCAATGTAACCATCTAAGCATGTGATCAATGTAAAAATAATTCTTTACCTTGTCTCTGGTTACTAGCCAGAGCAAGGGCATGCTTATTAGAAAGTGCAAACCTGCTTGGATATTCTGGATGGGAGATCATAAAAAATATTCTTGAGTTGATTCCCCAACTGGTGAGTCCTCCTGCAGGATTCCTCTATCCATGACTGGATAGGTTTAATGTTTTTTGAATGTTGAAGTATGTAAACTGCTTCAACCTGTTGATTCGTCGGGCTTTCCTGATGATAACCCCTTGTATAGGAGAAATCCTCCAATTGCTTCAATTTAAAAGGAACATCAATGCATGAAGACAATGGTTGGGGCATGTCTTCCATCACCTACTCCTCATGTAGCTCTTTGTCATACTGCTCTCTCAAGTTTTTATTACTGATGCTGGCATACAACTCTGACTGATCATGTGAATAAATAACATGCTCCTTTTCCATGTGCACAAATTCCAAGGTCTCAAATTCCATGTCTCCTTCTCTGAACACCTCATAGATGGGTTTTTCAATGAAGTCATCAAGTGTCAGCCTTCTTCATGCTCATAATCTTCCCCTTTAGAAAAAAGGTCATAAGGAAGAAGACCTTCCAAACCATCATTATTGTACACATTACAGACTTCCTTATGTATTTCAATATGGCTTCTGTAATGGTTTCTTCTAGAGGTGGATCAGGAATACATATGTGTTCATCATCACTGAAGTAGTCTGGAAAAACTTCCCACTCATAAATGTCTTTTGTTTCGGTGGCATGAGGAGGGTCTTCAATAAAATTCGGTCTTTGATAAATTTTCTCGATGGGATCATCAGGGATGGTAGAGGCAAAGCAGCTAAACCAAGTGACACCGCAAGGGCCTCGTCTACTACTGTTATGAGTAGTTGTCACGCCAGACGGGCTCTTGTCACTTTAGGCCAAACTAGAAGAAGGACCAAGGGGGAGACCCTAGCTAGTCTAGAGAGACTAACCTTAAAGACAAGACACACAAACCAAGAATAGGAAGAGATTGTAATCGATGTATCTTGACTTCATATCCTAGATCCACAAATGAATACTGAGGTGAGGATTTAAGGAACAGGTTGAGAAGCTTATTGAATGGAAAGATTATCAACCAAGATGATTTTAGCCCAATAATTATGATTATTAACCAGATCTAAGATAAAAACAAGTGCCAATGTAAAATACCTAATTCGCTCCAGCTAGGGTTTAAGCATAAAAATGGAATGTGGCTACGAATTGGTTTTTTAAAGGAGTAATGGCACTCTAAATAGTTACTTAATACTAGATATGGCAATTAGTGAAGATTCAAGCAACACTGAGATCATCGAAACAGAAAAACGTGAGACTACCCAAAGAGGGCAAATTAATTCAAATGAGACCAGTGCTATCAAATGGGCAAATGGAGTCGGATTTAAATCAAACTTGGTCTCTAAGGGTTTTATGCCAATTCCAACTTGGGTTTTTAACCATAAAAGGAAAAGGTGACCGAAACTACTACTTATACAAAATGAGGGTTTTAACTTATTGATTTTTTATAAGCAACTAATGGAATAGAAATAGAAACAAGAGAAATAATGGTAGAGATTACTCGGAAATCTTGTAGATGCCAAATGCAATGATGATCTTTCCTCTTTGTGTCAATTTCGAGCAAATTTTAAAGCATTCCAAGTGAGATCGATTTTTCCCAAGGAAGGTAGTGCGCCCCTCTCCCTGCAAATGCAAACAACACAAGTTAGATTCGATTCACAAAATAGAGGAACTATGATTACAAGATAAATCATGAAGCATAATAATGATCCAAGACACAATTGAAATACTCCTTGAGTTGGCACGAATTGGAGAGAGAGATGGAGATCCCTCACAAAATTGCCCTCCACCAAGTCGCTATCCTGCAAGTTAATTCGGCCTCCACCAAATAATGTATGGAATCACCACAAGTCTACTCAAATGTCTAGGAGAGTCGATATACAATCAAGCACAAGAACATCTAACAAAGAAGACACAAGATCTCTACAAAATATTTCTTTATTGCCGAATATCCAAGAGCCAAAAGTCCATTTACAATGAGGGGTCTCCTCTCTTCAATAGTTTTGAGAGAGATTTTGGAATTGACTTGATTTAGTTAGTAATTCCAAGTTCTATGATAGGTTTAATCAAGGGCACAAAATGTGGGGCATTACAACCGCTTGGGCATTTATTTAAATCGACCAATTAAAATGGGTTTTTCTTGACTTTCATGGAATATAGCATGTGGCTAGTGATTGCGTAGCCCTCGATGTTACTAACACATCAATTTTGTTATTTTGTCTCGACACTACTTTGTGTTGACTTTGTACAATGTTTTGTGTGGCATCTAATTGCTCTTAAGGACCACAATACACTTTAGGCCTTGATAGGCTTGAGCAATAACGTTCAAAGTTACTTGCACAAACAAGTGCATCAATTCATTCTTGTCAAATCATTAAATTAAAACATCAACTAAATAAAGACCATAATTAAATCCCCCCTTGCACCATAGCATTCAAAGTTATTGGCACAAACACGAGCACATTGATTTGTTCTTGCCAAATCATTAAATTAAAACATTAACTAAATAAAGAACATAATTAAACCACACTTTGTGCCTCAAGTATCCCTAGAATCAGCGTTTGGAGTTGCATATCAAAACATTACATGTACCACATCTAAACAACGTACATTGTGTCATCATCATAACATCATATGTATACAAGAAGTTGCAAAACATATGTATGGTCCATGATCCAAAATGGTCATATGTACATAAAATGCTCCCGATCTAACCTAAACTTTGACCCAATTATTATAGTGTTCAAAATATGGGACACCACAATTTCATTCTTGTATTTTGTATTTCAAGTTTTCATACCCTCGTATATTAAGGGTGCCATTCGTTTTCCTTTTGTCTTGGGTTTCAATCCCAGGGTCTTATTCCTAGAGGTCCCATCTTCTTGTATTTTACATATTTATGGGGTGAGACTAGAAATAGTAAGTTGGCAGAGCCATAGATTAATGAGGGGCATGGCTATTACAAAAGGGGGAATAGCAATGAATGCAAGTGGTGTCGGTCAATTGGCTTAGTCTAGCTATCCTTGCAATCTGGTTAGAGGAAAGGAAGATCATGCCTTTAGAAAATGTCACTCAAAATGATGGCCAACAATCTAGACATCAATGAGCTTGCTTATATGTTGCTCCAACTTG
Organism: Larix kaempferi; assembly: GCA_027924585.1. Lineage (NCBI taxonomy): Eukaryota > Viridiplantae > Streptophyta > Pinopsida > Pinales > Pinaceae > Larix > Larix kaempferi. Next base: position 5,888,215 of record BSBM01000556.1, read on the forward strand.
TTTATATTCAATCCAAATAGGCTAGGGGATGGTGGTATCTTCGCATGGGCCCAATCATGATGTGAATATCTCTAGTAATTTTGAAGGAGGCAAGAAATTGACCAATCACAATCTCATATAAGGTCATTACCTTTGTGATATTCTCTTCTAGAATTCCAAGATGATGCAAACTATCCATGAGAATATTTCAAGGAATTAAAGAAAGGGCCTCCTTTTTAAAGCCAACAAAGCAACAATAAACATTTCACCATTGATATCCAACGTTCTCAACAATAAATTATATTTGAAAATTTGATTTGGTGATCTACAAATCTCAATGGGAGCTTGTCTCTTTACACATATGTATTCAATATTGTGGAGTATAGGTTGGCTAGTATGTGATTGTTGACCATCCATAATGGTCCAATAATTTCCAAGATTTAAGGGATTTCTTGATTTGAAGATGTGGTGTGAAATATGAGAACTTGAAGGAGGATGGGGGTAGGTGCTATCCAAAAGCATATACTGCATATTGTTAAGTTGTTATAGAATTTGTAAGTAACTCCAAGATGTGATGGATGTCTATTACTACTTTGAGGTCTTGTTGACACCAAATTTGCCTGTGCAAATTTGAATGTTAAATGTTGAAGATTATGTAACTTAGGAAGATATTCTTGTTAGTATTATTGTACTTTCTTCGAAAGATATTCATATTGTAATTGATCATGTAAAAACCCTCAAAGAAATCAAGTAAAATAGACAAGTCGGCCCCACAGAAATCAGTGGGTAAACTGCCCCAAACAATGGGCAGTCTGCCCCAAACAATGGGCAATCTGCCCCAAACTATGGGCAAAACTGCCCTAGTCAAGTTGGCCTAGTTAGGGAAGTCAAGTCGGCCCAATTAGGTAAAAAGGTCATCTTGTGATTAGTATAAATAGGTGAGGCGCCTAGCTCATTTGGACACATCACTCACTCAAGCAAGTTCGCATGAGTAGAGAGAGAAGAACAAGTTCATTTGGGAGAAAGAGTAGCTGCATTGAAGACATCTTATTCTTGGGGTTTCTATCTTATCTTATTCTCGGGATCTTTGTGTAAGAGCCTTTAGTTCTTGATGTACTAGATTCGCATTGTACTTGTGACGAATCTATACTTAAGAAGTTTTGTTGGGTTTTTCCTGTGAGAGGGTTTTCCCAGGGTAAATCTTTGTGTACTCTTGTTTATGCTGTGCTTGTCTATATTTCAGTGATCCTATTGCATATGGTTATTGTGATAATATATAAATTGTTTGAAGATCTAACATAACCATCCTCGAAGTATAAAATTCTAACATGGCTGAAGGAAGGGTTTGCTCAACTCGCCTTAGTGAGGCGCATCTTTCTCTCAATTCAGATTTACAAGACTTCGAAGTTGGAAAGTTAGGTTTCTCTGAAAAACCCTAGGTCAACCAGTAAGCAGATTTCAAAAGTCATTAAAGCAATCACTTGGTTGGAGCATCTCTATTGGTAAGCACTATTATCTTTATTTCTATTTGAGGTTCTCATTTTATCAAGATGAAAAACAATACCAAGCTTGATAACAAGTTTGAAGGAGATGAGAACTTCCAGGCATGGAAGTATAGAGTGCTTCTCATATTAGAAGAGAATGATTTGGAAAAATATGTCAAGGAAGAAATTGCAGAACCAGAGGGAGATGAAGACAAGGCTAGACACAAGAATATGGTTAGGGCCAAAAGGATCATTTCTGACTCCATCAAGGATCACTTGATCCCCCATGTTTCATCCATGAAGACTCCCAAATATATGTTTGATGCATTGAATAAGTTGTATGAAGGAAAGAACATTAATTGGAAGATGACCTTGAGAACTCAACTCAAGGGCGTGAAGATGCAGAACTCAGAAAGTATCCAATCCTATTTCACAAGGGTCTCCCAAATCAAAGAACAACTAAAAGCTATTGGAGACAATGTTGAAGAAGCAGAATTGGTGATGACTACATTGAATGGCCTCCCAAGATCTTGGGGATCATTCATTCAAGGAATTTTTTCTAGAAGGAAGCTCACCAAATTTAGTAGGCTATGGGAGAATTGTATACAAGAGGAAGCCAAAATTGAAGCTAGAGAAGAGGAGATGGGTGAAGACGACAATCAAGCCTTAGCTGCTCATACAAAGAAGGAAAAGAGCAAGGAAGAAGAACACTCTCACAAGAAGCCTAGAAGATTTCAGAAGAATCATAGACCTCATAAGGACTACTCTAATTACAGATGTTACACTTGTGATGAAAAGGGACATCTTTCAAGAGATTGCCCCAAAAACAAAGGCCATACCAAGAAAGGAAAGAAGAAGAGGTATCATGCTCATGTTGCAGAAGATGATGAACCAGTTAAGAAGAAAAGATTCCTCAAGTGATGAAGAATATGTTTTGATTTCAGCACTCACTAGGTAAAACTTTTGATGATACAGTAGTAATTGGAGAGCAAGAGGGAGGCTTGTACAAATTAAAAGGCCAACCGGATCAAGCATTGGTTCATGACACTATGGAACCAAGTGAACTATGGCACATAAGGCTTACACATATATACACTGCAAGGCTTTACCGATCGTAAGCAAAATGGTGACTGGTCTACCCGAGATCCAGACAAAACATGATGGTGTATGTAAAGGATGTGAAGAATCTGTTTCCAAGCAAAAAGAGATCTTGAATCCAGAACATGAGGACCAAGGAGGAAGACTTCAGAAAGTTCCAGACCAAACAAAGAAGAAGATCAAGATCTTTAGTATCAGATGATGGAGCAGAGTACGCTTCTAGAAACTCCAATGACTTCTGCAAGGAGGCAAAAACCAAGAGGGAGCCTACAAAACACATGATAAGTATTTACTGTCATTTGAATTCCTGAGTATTTTGAAGGATATTGCTCATAACAGTTACATGTAGATCTGTGATATAGTTTTCTTTTATGCATTTATATATGACTAAGATTGACTAGCAGTAGGCTCATGTAGTGCATGTTATGAGTAAGTGGCCTATAGTGCTACACAACATCCCATGAGCGCTTGATGGAGCTAGTCTAGGATGAAACCTCTTTGCTAACATGTTGAGAGCAGTGCACTCTCTTAATAGTATGTTCTGGTAGAGATGGAAGGCATCTAGATAGTCATCATGTGTATATGGGATATGGATGAGTGTTGTGCTGAGGCATTTGCCAAAATGCATTGTTACATATTTGTGTGAATTATGAATTTGTTATTAGAATGTCAATATGATTTGATGACTATGAAATTTTACTAATCATACCATTGAATTTGACTTGTAGGAAAAATCGTGTGCTATGACCTACAAGAGAAGGATGATAAGACTTGTTCCAAAGAACAAGTGATGAATGTTTAGTAGTGACCTTCAAGTAGATTTACAAAATCAAGCATACTATAGAAGTATAATGCAAGGTTCATGGTTTCTCTCAGAAAGAGGGATTTGATTATGACGAGACGTTTTGCTCCTGTAGCAAGATACACTTCAATTAGAGCTATACTTGTGATAGTTGCAATGATGAAGTGGAAGGTACACCAGATGGACCCAAAGATAGCTTTCTTGAATGGTGTAAGAAGTGTATGTGGAGCAACTTTCTTGAATGGTGTAAGAAGTGTATGTGGAGCAGCCACCGGGATTTGAGACACATGACAGGAAGACACATGTGTGCAAGTTAAAGAAGGCCTTGTATGGATTGACGCAGGCACCCAAGACATGGTATGGCAGGATTGATAGTTTTTTGACGAGCTTGGGCTTTACCAAGAGTAAAGCAGATTCCAACCTTTACTGCAAGGTTGAGAATGGGAATCCAGTGATATTGCTATTGTATGTAGATGAACTGTTTCTAACAGAAGACAAGAAGCTAATTGCAGAAACTAAGAAGAAGCTTGCCATAGAGTTTGAGATGAAAGATCTGGGCATGATGCATTATTTCTTAGGTCTAGAAGTGTGGCAGAGTCCAGATGAGATTTTTCTTAGCCAAGGAAAATATGCTAAGGAGATCCTGAAGAGATTCGAGATGTTAGGACTGTAAGGCCATAGCTACACCCAAGGCATCGAATTTGAAGTCGCTGTGTGATACTTCTTCAGAGACAGTGGATGCCACAATATACAGATAGATGATTGGTTCGTTGATGTACTTGACGAACACGAGGCCGAATATATGCTTTGCGGTGAACACATTGAGTCAGTACATGGTAGAGCCGAGACGTGTTCACCTGATACAGCAAAGCATGTGTTGAGGTACTTGAAGGGTATGATTGATTATGGGCTCAGATATGCAACAGATCAGGAGATTAACCTGCAGGGATATGTTGATTTAGATTGGGCTGGTAGTGTCACAGACATAAAGAGCACTTCAGGATGTTGCTTTAGTTTGATCAGGCATGATCTCCTGGTTTAGCAGGAAGCAGACGAGTGTGTAGAAGACGAGTGTGGCACTCAGTACAACCGAAGCAGAGTACATGGAAACTTGTTCAGCTAGCTGTGAAGCAGTGTGGCTTCGGAAGTTACTTGTAGGATTATTTGATCTCGAGTTAGAGGCACTTGTATTTTCTGCGACAACCAGAGTTGTGTGAAGTTGTCCGAGAACCCAGTGTTTCATGACAAGTCGAAGCACATCGAGATCAGGTACCACTATATCAGGGATATGGGGCAAAGGGGAGTAATGAAGATCCAGTATGTGGTGACAGATGAGCAGATAGTCAATGTGTTGACCAAGCCTCCGTCGAGAGTGGAGTTTGAATACTTCAGGGACAAGCTTGGAGTTGTCTAGATCGATGTTCCTCGAAAGAGGGAGTGATGAGAGACATAGCACGTGTGAGACGTAGGTAGTCACTTAGTGATGTAATTTGTGCTCCTGGGCGGGTCTCCACTTGAGGTGATGTTGTAGTGGGTGGTCACTTCGGTGATGTAATGTGTGCTCCTGCACTACACTCACGAAGATGTAGTAGGTAGTCACATTGGTGACGTAATTGAGTCTCATGATTGTTGGTGCTATGTCAGGCATACACGACATGTGCGAAGACGTAGGTAGTCACCTAGTGAAGTAATTTATGCTCCTGGGTTGTTCTCCACATGATGTGACGTGATAGTAGGTAGTCACTTCGGTGACGTAATTTGTGCTCCTAGACTACACTCACGAGTTTCGTGTTGTCGAGATGTGCGAAGACACAGGTAGTCACTTAGTGATGTAATTTGTGCTCTTGCGCTGTTCTCGACATGATGTGATGTGATAGCTGGTAGTCACTTCGGTGACGTAATTTGTGCTCCTAGGATACACACGAGATGATCTGGACACGTAGTGTGGTAATGCAGGTTGTCGCTTTGGCGATGTAATGTGTGCTCTTGGGCTGTCCCCACTTGATGGCTTACTCGTACAAAGCTTCTAGTGATATATAGATTCGAGAGATGTCACAAGTCAATGGTAAGAGTACAGAGTTACAGCAGCAGTGACGATGATGATGATGATGATTGCACCAGAAGAATACCTTCCTTGTTAAGAAGGAGTGTTGAAGATTATGTAACTTCAGAAGATATTCTTGTTAGTATTATTGTACTTTCTTTGGAAGATATTCATATTGTAATTGATCATGTAAAAACCCTAAGAGAAATCAAGTAAAATAGACAAGTCGGCCCCACAAAAATCAGTGGGTAAATTGCCCCAAACAATGGGCAGTCTGCCCCAAACTATGGGCAACAGTCAAGTCGGCCCAGTTAGTTAAAAAGGTCATCTTCTGATTAGTTTAAATAGGTGAGGCGCCTAGCTCATTTGGACACATCACTCACTCAAGCAAGTTCGCATGAGTAGAGAGAGAAGAACAAGTTCACTTGGGAGAAAGAGTAGTTGCATTGAAGACATCTTATTCTTGGGGTTTCTATCTTATCTTATTCTTGGGATCTTTGTGTAAGAGCCTTTAGCTCTTGATGTACTAGATTGGCATTGTACTTGTGACGAATCTATGCTGAAGAAGTTTTGCTGGGTTTTTCCCGTGAGAGGGTTTTCCCAGGCTAAATCTTTGTGTACTGTTGTTTATGCTGTGCTTGTCTATATTTCAGTGATCCTATTGCATATGGTTATTGTGATAATATATAAATTGTTTGAAAATCTAACATAACCATCCTTGAAGTATAAAATTCTAACATTAAATCCAACAATTTCGTGAGTACATCTTTTTGGTTCCAGTGTTTGAGATCAGGCTGAGTTCTTTTTTCCAAAGTTTGTTACAGTCAAACTAGTAGACACCATATTCAGTGCTTCAGTTTGGACATCTTCACAGTTTAGAAGGTTTCCCATGAAAAAATTGGACATGCATTATTTGGTGCATGAATGGGTAGGTGAAGATTGCAAAAAAGGGTAAAAATTTAAAATCAGATTTTCAAGATTTGCTTTCTTGGAAATTTCTATTTCTATTTTTAGAAATTTCATCTTTCTTGGATTTTGATCACATATTTGGATACCCTTATGGTTTAGTTTTGGTGGTGATCGAATAAAGTCAATATTTCGGTCAAAGTTGGTCAAAATTAGGGTTTTTGAGCTTTCAAACATAATGAAAATTTTAATTATCCTTTATTGAGTACACCCTAGTTACCAAGCTTGGTCAAAATTGGGGTTTTTTCATTTTAGGATTTGGTCATATTTTTTTATATCCTTTATGTTGAATACCATTGGGTTCAAATCTGAAGTCATTTCGAGAATTTAAAATTAGGATTTTTGCTGGTTCTAGAAGTAACAATTGTAGAAATTTGATAAAATAGCAAGTTCTCTTTATGACCTTTTATCAAACACTTTAGAATGCATCTCTAGGTTTAATATTTATCTGAGTTATGATTTATTGTACAATAAATCTTCTTTTAACTGAAATATAAACACTTATACATTCATCCAATGATCTAGCTGAAGAACTGAAGACCAATTTGTAGGGCCAATGCCCAGGGCAAAACTCTCACACTTCATGAGGGAAAACCCAGAGAGAGATTTTATTAAAGAGCAGCAATTAATTACAGCAGAGACATTTATGGAATCTGAAATACATTGGAAAATGTGCTAGAAAACAGAAATAAATACCAGCAATAAATGCACCTGTACGACCTCTTCTTCCACACCAACCTGCCTTGAAATCTGTGTCAATGACAGCCCTTGATTTCTGTGCAATCTTCCTCAGCAAAAATAGCATAAAACTGCCTCGAAATGTGTGCCAAAGACGGCCCTCGATTTCTGTGCAAATTAATGTGGTTGTACCAGACTGTACGGATCCGTACAATACGGATTTTTTCGATTTCTGTGCAAAAAATGTTCCTCCTCGGTATTTGTGCCCAATCAAAACTCAGTCTCCTTCCTGCTGCAATTAATGCTCTCTCTCTCCAAATGGGTTTGCTCTCATTTGAAACCCCAGATCTCTCTCTCCTTTTCTCTCTTTTGTCTTTCTATGTGTTTTGGCTCTTCTCCCAAGATGTATTAAATAGGTGAATTTACCCTCCCTAAACCCTAACTAATTCAAACTACCTTTTGAATGTCTGAGATCACTTATGATCTAAGGGTTTACATTAAAAGCACATTAAATGTCCTTTTTAATCATTTAATGCACAAATACTTTTAATAAAGTCACTTAACTTTTAAAACATAAAATCACTTTTTCTTTTATATTTCAAAAGTACATTACTTAGGAAAGACAACTTGTCCCCACCATGATAAACACAAAAACATGAAGGGACCTAACTCATTACAATATTTCAACAACAATGATGTTGAGATCGCCCATGTGGTATATTCATGTTGATGATTTGATCTAGTGATTTGCACCTCTTGAAACTCAATTTCAAGGATTTTAACCAAATGATTAGTGTGACCCCGTTGACACATTGCTTGGAGAACAAGTTATCTGTTGCCCAGGTAACTAGCATGTGGCACCTATTCTTAGATGATACATTTTGAAGTTGACTTTCCTTGGACTAAAAGCAAGCACTTTCCAGGTTGACTTGTGGACCAAGCAGTGCAGTGCTATCCCTGAGGGGGAGGGTACATTCATTGAGAATGATCCTTTGCCTTCTATTTTGAAACTTGCATGATCTATTATTAGTCTATGGGGAGTGTGTCCTACCTGGTAGGAGTTCAGTTTGAGTTTCACGTCAGTTCAATTGATTTCTCCTTAAGTTCACTTCAATTGAGCTTAGCTTAGTTCAGTTCAGTTCAATGGACTTCTCTTTGAGTTCACTCCTATTTGACTTCAGTTCACCTGAATTCAATGTAGTTCATGTAGATCTAGTTAGAGAGTTGCGATTTTTGGAGCAGTTTGGTCCTCAAGCAAATCTATTCAGGGAGAAGTAGAGCACACCTCGTGAGGACTCCCTGAATACTTGTGTGCCATAGTGGACCTTATCCACGTCTTTTTCAGGATAATATTAGCCTTTGTCTATTTTGGAGTAACTTGCACATAAAGCAAGTTCTATCTCTGGTAGTTACTTCCACCACTAGTCTTTTACTCTTGTACTAGGACACATTCCTTGAGGAGATCACTTGCTTTCTATTCTCAGACCTTATCTTATCCATGATGAGTTGGAGATGAGTGTGGTTTGCTTGAGGGAGTTCAGTTTGACTTTTAGTTTTAGTGACAGATCTATCTTTGGGTTTGTTCTCTTGCAAGCCCGTTTCTATTATGATTTTAGCTTGTGTGTCAAGCAATCACCTATTCATGGCTTGGAGAAGTGTGCTCCATCTTGGAGATCACTTTCTTGACTTATGTTATCTTGCATTAGGTTTATTCTTGCTTAGAGAGGAGCACTTTAATTATGGGCCCTATTTTTGTGGTTTGATCTATCTATTCTCAGCTTGTGGGCCATGTAAAGTAGGGGGTGGCTTGTGTGTCATGCAGACTTGGTCTATTTAAGGAGTGTGCTATACTTGGAGACTTTTGTAACTCTTGGACCTCATCTAATCCATTTTTCATGCAGTTATTCTTGGTAAGATGAGGGTGATCCATTTGGGGGCTACTATTTTTGCTGTTATTCACAAGTTATTCTTGGCAGACTAGTGCATCCAACTTGGAGAAGCTATTCATGGAGTCTTTTTCTTCTTTTCTTTATCTAGGAGGGTGCCTTCTTAGGCCTATTCTTGGCATGTTTTTTTCAATTGATTCCTGGTCACTCGCTTTGTACGCTCCCATTTCCAGTATATAAGCGATGCAGAGGTGATTGAGACCATTATTGCTTCTGGCTTGAGTTCATCATTCTTCCTTTCCCATACTTTTGAGTCTTTTCATGTTAGATTGATTGAGTGAGATCGTGAGTATTGGGAGTTGCTGCCCTTATTCTCATGTCACTGTGTCCCCAAGCATAAGTAGAATTCTTGAGAAGTGATAGTTCGTCCATTGAAGTGCTTATTGTTTGAAGCTGAGATTTTCAAACTTTGTATTGGCAACGCTGGAATAAAGGTTACTCTCTTTTAGTGGCCAGTTTTTTTTTAATTTTATGAATGAATTTGATTGATTGATGTGGAACTTTCTGAATTGATTGGCCTTGGGTATATCACCTGCCCAATTAATTTCTTTGACGCCATGCCCATTGGATGTAAGGCACCGGTCAAAAACAAGTGAAAGTGAGAAGTTAATTCACTGATTTTTGAGTTTATACTTGCGTATCTGCAACTTTTTATTGCAGATTTGAAGAGAAATATTGCAGATTTACATGAAATTTGAGCTGATTTGACATTCCTAGGTGTAAATATGATATGTACTTGCTGTCCTAAGGTGTTTAGTTGCAGAAATCTGAACTGTTTTTAAAGATTATGGCAAGTATATCTCACAGATTTGAAGTATTTTGCATGGTACAGTGGATTAATTTTTGCGTCAGATCACTAATGATGCACCCCTTCAGGCTATCAAGCACTAGCCCAAAGTGAGGGACTGTGTGAGGTGACATCGCTGGACTGAACTGGAGTCTTGGAGAATATTATCTTGTCTATTGCATGACGCTTATGTGTAAAGGTTATAAGGAAGTGGATATCCTATAATGATAGCCTACTTAAAACAATACATTGCAAGTATTCCGCAAATGAAAGTGAAACATACATTAGGAAAGATCTGTATCAGTAGTTGTGTTACGTGAAGTTAATGATCGAGCAACTGGATATTGAAATATTTTCTGGTTACATAAAGTTAATGATCGAGCAACTGGATATTGAAACATTTTCAGTCTAGAATTTGAAATCTTGGTTGTGGGTCAAAAGTTTGTTTCTTCCTTGAATGTAATTATTTAATTCCCTGGCCAAACCCTGAATCCCTGATAGATCACACAGCAATGTTCTAATCTATATCCCAAATATATGTTTTAGAATTTTTGGATGTGCTAAGATCTAGTATGGATGTCTCACCTCCTTTATTTTTCTAGCATCAGGTTCCCTTATTAACTAATTCGTTTGCTTCAGGGTCTGCAAATCCCAGGTATTCAGATCAAAATACAAAGGAGGCAAATGAACTAGCCAAAGAAATTCTGAATTTGAAGCTTGCGTCAACTGAAAATCACATGTAAGTAATTCTTATAATTTGCCGGATTATGTAACTCAATCTTAATTGTCTTTTGGAGATGCGATGATAGTTAATTACAGATTTGCTTATAGTTCCTATGCTACATCAAAATTCATGCTTGAAGAATTCTTGGTCCCATATTATGCTTTTACTTTTAAATTGAACTTTATGGATCTCCATGACTGCTTGGCAATATGTTTAAAATTTACATCAAATACTCTTGAATACATGCCATATTCACTTTAATAATTATAATATTAGCCAATGAATTCGTGAAAACATATATAAATAGAGTTTTTAAAGGTTAAAATGTTTCACTACTTTACTGATGAAACAGTCTCTAAATTCTGTCGAGTCTTGAATGTAATCTTTCTGAACATCTTTTCTTCTATGATTATTAAGTATCTCATTCTAGAAGATCCCGAAACAGCTCTGTAGAATACAAGCTTGAACCTGCTGAACCTCCCTATTTTTGATTTTGTAATGGCTGAGAAAGCCAGCTGAATATTTCCTTGTCTGGCATTGTCTGTTATGCTTCACTTTGCAGTTTAAACAGGCATATTTTTTTTTCTCCTTTTTCTCTTTTTATCTGTTCTGGAAATTGGTTCTTATATTACATTGTAGAACAACAATTTTACATTCAATAATACATCAGTGGTCCATGGATTTCAATTGGCCTCTTAAGTTATTCAATTATCCATTGTTATGAATTTCTTGGTATATGTCCATGTCTGGAAAAGAGTACAGTACCAAAAGCAAATGAGTATTTCTTGCGAGTTGTTTATTGGGTCCTGTTGCCGCCTAATACACACCTGGGGGGGACGCGGCAGGAAACCTTCAAGCCGCTCGATGTGTCCTTGGGGGCAAGTGAGAGTCAAGTGCTGTCACTTGATTATTCGACTCCTCCGTCTAAGCTTACTCCTAGCAAAGCCAAGAGGGGTGGTCCCTATGAAAAATAATCTAAGGCTTTTAATCTACAACAAAAGATAAAAGTCTACTCTAGGAGTTATGAGATAACGAGATGATAAAATTAACAACTAAGCACTGCTTGCAAATTAAATCAATTGATTAACCCAACACAAGATAGATAAGCATTCACGACATTTATGATTGAAACTTAAAACATGGAAAATTAAAGACCAGTGCCGAGAATGTAAAAATGCTTGCAATTGCTGCTGTGTAGGGTTGCTTGTGTAGTCTCAGTGAAGTATTGCAGTGTCTCAGTTGGTAAATTTTATGATTATTAAATGAGTGGATTAAGGAGTGGGTTAATTCTTGGTTTGGCCCAAAAGAAACCTAAACTTCGAACTGAGTGCTCTAGCAACCTTACCAAGTGTCCAAATAGGCGAGGATGAACCCGCTTAAGAACCTGCTGACTCTGTGGATTCAGTCCATGCAACCTCCCGAGTTCTTAGGATTGGATTCTAATGGATTGTCCTATTAACACTAAGTACTTGCACCCGTTTCTGATTGAGCCAACTGTTCCGACTAAAGCTGCAGTAGTCAAGAGCATACTCTGGGTTTGGGGCGTAGTTCGTTTTATTAAAATGTGTGAGTGGATGATTAATCTACACTAAACCCCAAGAATAAAGCAAGGGGGGTTAATTTTAGGATTAAATTTTAAGAACAGAATAATAATTGAATAAAACACAAAAGCATATGACAAAATGATAAACGGGTCCTCGGAGGACATTGTGTGCTTGAGTGAGTTGTTTAATTACTACTGCTCAAATGAAACTAATCTAAAACGAAAAAAAAAGAAAAAGTTGCGAAAAATTGAAAAAGTGCGAATCCCCCCTGGGGGGATTGGGGTCAGGCGCTGTAATTGCCTGCTATGCCCTTTTTATTCTTTGTGTTACAACATGAAACTCAAGATAAAACACTGCTTGCCCTTTATGATTAGGGAACAAGACAGTTTACAAAATTTTGTGCAAACATAACACTGCTTTGAAAGCTGGTTCTCAAGGTGGTTCTGGGAGCCTTCGAGATATCTTTCTTATGATTTTTTAGTTCCAACCTGTTAAGAAAACAAAACAGATCAGCGAACTGAAGTCGATTAGAAAAGGCAACCAGAACACTTTATGAGTGTTCCGACAATGTTAGAAATTGCAAAAAATGAAATCTAGCTAAACAAGCATGTAAAAAAAGGCGTTTTGGACAACGTTTTGAGTCTTTAAGTGATTTTTAGTTAACTTTTAAATGTAGGACTGTTATAAAATGGTTAAAATTCCAGCGAACAAAAGTTTACTGAAAACTACCGAAACACACTTTAAGAGTATGTTCGGTTTAGATGCAAAAATGGAAAATTTTCTAACTTAACTACTACAAAAAAAGAAATTAAATGACCAAGGAAAGTGAGCTAGAAAGCTACTTCCCTTAGGATCTTTTGCTTGCTTTTGGAAAAGCTAAGCGAACCAAAGCACTTAAATACCAAATATACTTTTCAACCAAACAAACTTTTCCTATCAAGAACTCTAGATTTTATGATAACACAAACTTGAAAAGGAAAATTTGTAACATTAGATCTACTTTCAAATTTGTTTGATAAAATGTAGATCTTAAGACAAGTAAGCAGTAACCAAAGATAACAGAAGAAAAATTGATCAAAAAAATGGAACCCTTGGGGGTTGAGTGTTTTGAAGAAACGACAATGGAGTCAAACTCCTTAATGCACCAGTAGGACCCAGACTTTGTTCGAATTTACTGAATGAAGATACGATCTAACATGTTCGTGGACTTCTTCAGCTTAGGCTACCTGTAAACAGCTGCAAACAACTAGCAAGGGGATAAGAGCATATGTGTAAATGATTGAAAGAAAGCAGTAAACCAATGGATTCAAACAAGAAATCACACTGCTATTAGCACCCTAACTTCATTTACAAGAGTAAGCAACCTATAAAGCATTACTTACAGATCTTTAAGAAGATAACTTCCCTTTAAAAGACATACAATCCCGACAATACTAACTATGCAAAACGATACAATTTACCTCAAATGTAACAAGCATGAAGATCCAACCAAAGACAATCACCAGACTAGCGTCCAAAGCCTTCTTTATTAAACTCAAAAAAATATTACAATATACGAGCAGAGGTTCCACCTTCAGATCTTTTCAAAGGAGCCAAGCTCCTCAATTTATAGGAAATGGCAGGTGAGCTAGGGCGCAAAACCCTAAGGAGGGAAGACTCCTTGATTGTAGAGCAAGGCAAGCTCTCAACCAATGGAGATGCCTTACCTTACTTGGAAAAACACTTCAATCGTGGAAGATGCCGAATTGATGAAACTGCCCACGTGAAGGAGAGAGGTCGAATGGATGGTTGCATGATGTTTCCACAATTCGTTGGATGCTACTTTTTTTTTATTGGAGCTTTAAATGGAAACAAAAAAAAACATGGTTGTGCCACCCCACAATCAAGGAGCATCCACCTTTCAACTTATTACCACCCAATTCCAAGATGCCGTGAAGATAAGACTTCGGCCCACGTGAAGAATGAAGGGCGTGGCTCTTGATGTTTCTGTGTCTTCATTGGAATAAACATTTGATTGGATGCTTAATTAGAATTTGATCCATGTGGGTGGTGCTCACCAAGGAACTTAACCAAATCCAAAACCGTACGCAGCTATGTGGAATTCATCCACGTGAGGAGAGGGTGAACACTAGAGCTTGCCCACGTGAAGGTTGCCTTACGTGGAATGTGATTCGAACTTCAAATAAATGCGTTTAACCCTTTCAACATAGTGGCATCTCCAATGATTTATAACATAAGTTTTTAGATACAACCTTAAGCTTTATCCTTCATAAAATTCGTAGAGGAAGGCTGGCCCATGTGAGCTTCCTTCTATGTAGCCTCACATACTTGAATCGTCCAACCTCTAAATATTTCCACTTTTAACATAAGGTTTGACTTCTCCACATAGTCGCCCACTTTAGTTGACTTAATGCCAACTCAAATGGCATGTGTCTTATTCCATTTTTTGTATTTTTTAATAATTTGCCATGGTGCAATTTGTTGCATTTTTGGCATTAGAGTGCCACTTTATAGCTTTGATAGGCAAAACTGCTCCACGAGGGTTCTCGGTCGCCCGAAATGTAGGAAAACCGGGGTACCAAGGTAAAGATGATGCTCCGGGCTTGAAAACGAGCATCCTTGCGCCAAATTCCGACTCCGGGTCGCATTTTTATCACCCTTTGAATTTTTTTAAATAAACCATTAAAAAAATGGCTTAAAATACGAAAAAATTATTTTTCTCGAAATTGACTGAAACTTCAGGGGGACCTAGTACATGACAAAACGATAAAATTCTAGCGTCTTAGCATGTTATAAACATTACAAAATGGGCTCTAATAATCCCCTAAGGCCTAACCCCCACTTTGGGCATTCCAGCTTTGGAGGTGCAGGAGAAAACCTCACTGATTATACTCGGCTAAAGGCAAAGCATAATTGACAAGGGAAAAAACTCCTTGAAATACCTTCTTTGGTTGTCAAGTCCTAGGGAACCGAGTCACTCAAAGACCACCATGCTAGTACGCTTATTACAAACCCCGTGGGGCACGATCATGTACTACAAAACATTAAAAAAAGGGGCCCTGAACAAGCTAAGCTAGAAACTTCTGAACACTGAAAAGCACAAGTGATTGTGCAACACTGGCGGCTCACTGAAGTCCAACTGAAGTGCAACTTTGGGTGGTAACAGGTCCAAAATTTGGAGTTGCATATCTGTGTTGGTGCTTTTGAAATCAATATTGCCGGCTTAAAAAAGTTTCTTAGGTTGGAAGTGATAAGAAAGTTCAACTAACCTCAGGATGTATTTTGACCTGTAAAATGTGACAAAATTTGGACAAAACATATGATATATATTCAAGTATGATTGCAATGATCAAAATCCAGAATGGGGACTAGAAGCAATTATTTTTGGTTTTCTGGAGCCATGAGAATATAGATGTAGAAATTTCCCGAAAATATGGTAAGTAATGCAAAACACAAATTTTGCCTCTCAACTAGAGGTTTCCTTGATCTTATAATCCTGTGAATTTTCAGCCTTAGGGCTGTGATGAAATTTAAACAAAAGAGCAGCAACAACAGATGATACTTCAACTGTTAATAACCCAAATCCACTAGGCAATTCAAGAGATAAGATACCAAAGTGTGCCAATAAGTTTCAGCCCTCTAGGGCAATCTTATCATGCATATAACAGATCTGAAAATCACTTATGAAAGCTGACCTATCTTCTTGAATATAAATGTTAAAACACTTAACAATTGCAGCCTTAACTTATGTCAAATCAGCAAGACTGAGACATATTAAGCGCTGGAAATTAAAAAACCATGAAGATATAGTTGGCTGAAAATCCAATCTGCAATTACACAAGTATTGGACAGCTGGAATCTTCATTAATATGCATATAGATGAAATTCATGTACACATCCCATAGACTTATCCCAAGGCTAGTACACTCCTTTAGCTCTCCAAAACCTGAGCTAGGAAAAACAATGAAAAACCCTAGCTCACACAAGGATTTCCAACAAGCTAGCATCACACAAGCATGTCCTCAAGGCAAGATGTCTCTTGTTATTGTTCACTTCTACAAGTACAACCTAAGGTTTCATATCAAAACCCTAATCTCCAAGTCTCCAAGGGATGAAAACCTAACCCTAGCATTTAAGATGCTCCAAGAAGCCCTAGTGACTCCAAGACAAGAGAGATAATGTACAAAAGAAGATCCAAGAGAGAGAGGATGACTAGTGCGCTCCTAGTCACATCTCTAACACAAGATGAATAAGAATAAATGAAAATGTCAAAGGACTCTCTTCTTCCTCTATATATATGAGAGGTAAGGGAAGCTAACAATACATATGTGGGTCTATGCTCTTACAAGCAACCTAAAAAGACACATGTAGGCTCACACATGTGGAGCGCTGCACTCCAAGGGTACACATGTCATGCTCCAAGTTGATGTTGTCCACAAGCAAGGCTCTAAATGCAAGGACGCTCTATAAGTTGTGTCCCACGCTCCTACATGTTATTTTTTAGTGTAGCTGCGAGACCCATTCTCAGAGAGAATGGTACCCTAGTTAGTTAACTAGGGCTCCTGGTCAAGTTAACCAGGAAGTGTAAAGAGTAAGACCCTAGAAGGTACCCTAGGGTCCCCAACTGTCTCCTGGAGTTCTTGGTTAGGGGACCAAGCAGGTTGTTGCCATGGCAAAGTCCCTAGCATGTGGCTAGGGCCCCTATTTGTCTCTAGGGTATTCTAGTCTGGGACCAGACAGTTTCTTGGTCATAAGGACCAAGCAGATCCTGCAGGTTGAGACAGAGACATCGTGGTCTAGGACCAAGCAGATTCTTGGTCAAGGACCAAGTAGGTCTTGCAGGTGGTTGATCAACATTCAGTCTAGGACTGAAAGTTCGGCGTGGGGCTGAGAGCCATTCTTTACGAATGAAGGCACTTGGTCAGTTACCAAGATGTTGACTTTGGTCAACCTTCAGCCTAGGGCTGAAGAACTTGGTCAAGGACCAGGTGGTTGATCAACTTGAATCAGTCTAGGACTGAAGTAGGTTGTTTCACTTCGTTATTCGGAGGGGATTTTATGCCGAAGAATTCCATGACCTGAGCTTTGATGACTGGGATTTCGACTAACTCCTTGAATGGGACGTGAATCAAAGAGTTGGACAGCTTGCTTGCGATATTCACCCTAATGGGGTCAAGACTATGGGATTCCTTACCGGAGGTCACCTCGGGACATTGGGTCTCCCTCTTCCACCTGTTAGCTTGCGAAGGAGTGGTTTTTATTTCAGG
The DNA here is from genome assembly GCA_027924585.1 of Larix kaempferi. Lineage (NCBI taxonomy): Eukaryota > Viridiplantae > Streptophyta > Pinopsida > Pinales > Pinaceae > Larix > Larix kaempferi. The sequence goes on from BSBM01000556.1 coordinate 5,905,534, forward strand.
TTTTGGGCTAGACTTGGTTGTACCTTTAGGCAGACCTGTTTCCTTTGTTTGTGGGTCCTTGCTCCCTCTAGTCATAATTTTGGGGTTTGGTTTTGGAATCTTTTGTCCTTTCGTGCTAGGTTTATCCTTTCCTTGGGATCTCTCAGGACTAGGGCTAGGTTGAGGATTGTTCCCTTTGAGACTTTCGGGATTAACCTTGGTATGACCAGGGTCCGTTGGGCCACCTCTTTTCTTAGCCAATTGGCCCCGGGTAAGGACTTGGGCGGACATGGTAGAACAGTTATAAGCTCTCTTGTAAATGTGTCGGATATGTTGGTCGTGTTCCCTATTATCTTCATCTTGTTGTTTTAGGAGGAGTGTGACATTGGCGACCAACTCAACTAAGTGAGATAGCACTTTTGTGGTCATTCCGCCCGCCATTGCATCCTTTTCCGGAGTGGGCATTCTTACGAGTGCAAGGGAGAGTTCTCTCAAAATTTTCGTCTGACGTAAGTGATAGGCGTGCTATGTGATGTGTCATAACGATCAAGGCTACGTAAGTTGTATGGATGGGTTCGACGTCCAGTGGAGCCGCGGGGTGGAGTCGCTAGGTGAACTAAATACCTTGTTCACCGAAGGTGGGACGTCGTGAAGGGGAAGTGGTGAATGAGACAAAAATGTGTTGGCTACAATAATTATGCAACAAGAAATCAACCAACAGAGTTTTAAGTTCAGATATGATGATAAAAGGAAAAACAAGCAAAAAGACTCAAAACTCAAACAAAACACGGGTAGGCCTCTACCTCCCCGGCAGTGGTGTAAAAAATGTTATCACACAAACTCTAGCTGATGGATAATGAATGTCCCAATAGGGATGGTAGAGGGTGGTCAGCTAGAATGGTGTAACCTGCAATAGCCAGGTCCTTCGTTTAGAGAACGGAAGTCACACTGGACAAGGTTACTGTCGCTTTAGACAAGCCACATAGCCTAGTCAGGGGGGAGACCCCGCTCAACTAGTGATGGTTGAGACACAACAATTAGACACCTAACCCAAAAGATAGGTAAAACGAGACACAAGGTGAATGCCTAAGTGTGAGATTTCTTCCAGCCTAGTGAACTCGAGATTCTGGATGAGAAAATATACTAGATGAAGCGATCTCAGATCTGATTATAGGTGTTAAATGATGAATTGTTTAAAGATTAGAAGGCTGGAAACTAAATCAGAATACATAAATTAACTAGAAGGGTGACTGAAAATCTTGCCTATGGGGAATGAAGCTCACTTATGACTACTCAAACATGGGAGCAGCAAATTAGGTGAATGAAACACGTCTTCTAGTAATCATACATTGATTAATAACTGATTTAGACTGAAGAAAAACAAACCAGCAAGAAGTGAAGTCAAACTGCCCAAGGGAATGAGTTCAGTAGTGGACAAATGGACCTAGGGCAGTAGATAATTGGCTTTTTTAATCACTTCCAGCCAATGGTACTCGATTTCATATGGTTAAATGACATTCTGAAGCCAAATCTAAAGTACCCAGAACCCAAAAATTTACCAGACAGCGTGATTGGCCAGTTTGCCCAAGTGGGGCGAATTCAGTGAAAGACTAGTGCCTGGTTAAGTGGGTAGATGGAGTCGGAATCAAATGAAATTTGAGATATGGGGTTTTAAGCACATTTCATTTGTGGGTTTACAAGAAAAACTAATTCTAATGGTTGATTTTTAATATTTTGATTTTTAGTGTTTTAGCGTAAATTTACTCTCTTCAACAAACTGGAAATGAAATACGGGAGAGGAGGGTGAGAAACCTACTGGAAACCAGCTGATATCTCTTATTTTGATGAGGTTTGTACGTCCCGAAGATCAAATAGAAGCGGTTGTAGAATTCCCCAGCTGAAATCGACTTGCTCTCTCCCCACCAACTCGTCCTCCTTGCCTGTCAACAGCAATGGACAGAAATCAAATTAGTATGATAAGCAAGTGAAAATCTACAGCAATACAAATAAAAGATGAGAGAAAATGCTTAGCTTAAATAGCAAAAACACTTCCCTTGTGTTACCAATCCGGAGAATGGAGCAGCAGTGGCAGCCAAATGGTGCGCTCTCCTCCAAGACTTTGAGCTTGCTACAAACAATGGTGAGAAATACAATACTGGAAACATCCACAAACTACAACTAGTGCATCAAGATAGTATGGCAATCAACAATACCAAGAGAGTATCACACAAGCACCAAGCAAGAGCAGCAACGTTTCTCTTCTATTCAACTCCAAAAATGCCAAGAGAGATGTTACAATGGGTGAGTGCCTTCTCTTATAGAGAGAGGCCACTCTCACAACAAGTTTCCCCCCAAAATGGAGGCCTGTGATTTAATCCCCAATGATCAAAACGAATGGAGGAGATGCCTACTCCTGGGGGTGCGAATTGCCCAAGGAGAGCGCACATGTGGAGAGGGGGTCCCCTACAATACATACAAGGTGGTTGGGGGGTGTCTATAGGGTGTTTTATCCCCCCAACTCAATATACCAAGGTCCCACAATACACATCATCATCAAATCGAAAATGCCAAGGAGGAAAAACGCCCCCAATGGGGAAATTCGACCCATGTAGTGAGTTGGCCCAATGGAGGGACCCACAATGTACAAATGCCATGTTAAACATTACCAATTTACCTTAGGAATCACCCCTTTATTTGCCAACCATTGATTTTTACCCTTTGCTATAGTTGCCTTTGTCAATTTCTGCTTTTCCATGTATTTTATTGCTGAAGATGAAATTTGGACTTTTGACCCACCTAGAGTGCTCGGATTGCCGAACCGTCTGCTGCAATGTGATCATGGACCCCAAAAATAGTAGGAATGACCACTCGAACGACCTCGATCCATCACTTAGGCATTATTTGCCCAAAATCCATGATTTTTAATTAAAACAGGTCATTAATGACCAGTAATATTTAAAAATCTCACAAACGCCTCGATCTTTTTGCATTTTGTCACTTGGAGGCTCATATGGGTGCCCTATAGATAACAATGGACCAAAATTGAAATTCCAGTTGCAACATTTTTTCGGGCCCATTTTTGGCCTGGTCAACCTAGATTGACCAAGTCAAATCTAGTCAACAATAGTGCTGGTTGAATACATGTATGCAATCATGAAGCGAAAGGCTTCCTTATACAAGTTAGTACATTACTAAACATAATGACAATAATATAGTGATAAAAAATTGCATTAAATCTCGGAAAATACAAGGCCCCAGGTGAGGTGGGTCCACCACATCCAAAAGACTCAATTGCTATGCACAACCTATAGACTTGACCACCTAGCTGACTTTGGGTGATGTGGAATACATGGCGAAGGATAAGGGATGACAAGGACGAGGATCATGTGACCTTTTGGATAGCTCGGGAAAGTAGGGTCCACTGAGATAAGTATACCATGACAAAACACGGGGAAGGGCGGTGCCTCACAAATGGGTATAGTGCAGGGAAACCGCCACTGTTAATTTGACAAGTATCTCACAACTCACATCCGTGCCCGAAGACTCTGTGAGGTTCTTTTCTAGAGCTGCCAAACTGGGTGTCCGACAAACCGTAACTTGAGACTCTAGGGGACAATCTTGAGCTTGTCCCTTGCTCCCTCTCACCTCCTTGCCCCGCAGCATTAGGTGAGGAATAACTAGTACAAATGCTGACATGTATGGCTGACCTGTGTCCATGTGTGTTTACAAACACATTGCATGGATTTTACAATGAGTTTCATAGTTAGCCCTTTTTTGGCTAGATTTACATTTACAAAAAGCCTTTTGGCTTGCTTTACATTTCTTCATTTCTTCAATTTACATCAAGGCCCTTTTGGGCTACATACATATCTCAATAGATATAATCATGGTGCTCATACTGCAAAGTAATAGGGGTGAGCAATACATGCTTTGATGACCAATGGGGAACACCTGGTGAGGCTACACAATCCTAACTGCATTGCAACATCGGGGGCAACCGATAGGAGCAAATCCCAGGTTTGAGAGTGCATCTCACACACTAAAGAGCCGAGGCACAATAGACAGGGAATCATGGCATACTCAGAGATCAGTGGGCAAAGGGATCCTCAAAGTCACAAATCAGAATCCAAGTCGGGAAAGAATGTCATGTATGAGTCGGATGGAAGGAGAAGGTGAAGGTGGATCCAAAGTCAGCTTCCTAGGGGGACTAAATGACCAAGTCTATACCAGGAATAGGGGTGTAACCCGGTGTGGATATAACAGGAGCCTACTAGGAAGGGGTGGACTGACATCACCAAGGGCCCAATCACATATCATAAAAACTAGATCACCAAATCAATCATCATATGTAGAGTTAGTGTACTATCATGTATAAACAAGTCTAAGCAACAATCATTAGCAATATATATCAAATGCAATACCTGCCGCACCATATACCTACTGCCGATGCTGTCTTTGAACTGGATCTCTGCTGAGTCCGGGGACAAATAGTAAACCAACAATACTCTGTGATAGTCTCGATCGAAACAAGACTAGGCAACTATCTCAATGGGCTCATATCAAAGCTTGGCATGGAAGGGTGATCCTGTGGTAAATGCTAAGTAACATGTCTGTAGTATGTACCACTGTACAACCAACTGTCCCCTTTGATATATCTGCTCGGGGCAATCTGAACAAAACTGTGTGCCTCCTCTGAAGGTATCGGATCTCTGATTTGAAAAAAAGGTACTGTGCGGTCCTCGTTCGCACAGTTTGCGGTATGGTAGCTCTAGCTAACATAGATGTGATAACATCAGGCTCCAGCTGGGACAAGTGCTCTAAGGGAGAGAGTGCTTGAGAACCACAGAATCTCTGGTTCGTAGCATCCCTCTCATCATCATCAGAGTACATGCACATGCATGCTATCTGCATCATCATCATCAATACATACCTATGCCTGCAAAATACAGACGCTATGCCAATCTCTCCAGACCACTCGTCAGGATATACATCATATATATAATAATCCAACAGAAATAAACAAAATGACAATGCTGAAATGAAAATATATCAATAACGAAATCAACTCTACAACATTTTAAATTTATTAAGCCGACACATGAGGTGTAATGAAGGTGAAAAACAACTGAACAGAAACTATGGTACAAAATACACTAGAAAAAGGGCAAATGGTGTAAAAAGGTGTGAAATGACCGTGAGATGAAACAAAACAAAAAGGGCAACTGGTCGTCCGACCAAGGTGAGGGACAATCAAAGGCAATTGGCAACCGGCTGCTGCTCTCGAGAGCTTACTGGCTGCAAAAAGGAGGAGCCATGGGTTTGGGTCACTCATTGTTCATTAGTGGGAAGTAATGTTTCAAGAACCTCCCATTTACAGGTAGTTCCAACTCCTCACCTTCTAGGGTCTCTAAACGTACAGAGCCCTTTGCTGCTACTCTGGCAACCCTGTATGGGCCCATCCATAGCCTCTCCAACTTGCCATGTTTTTTCCGGGTTTCTCTTTATGTGAATCCCACAGCAAGACCACATCACCAACCTTGAAGTACTCGTCCCAGGTACTTTGATCAAAGGTCCCCTTTATCCTTTCTTGCTCTATGATAGTCCTGTTGAAAACTTCTCTTCTCTTTTCATCAAGCTCGACCAATTTAACAATCCTTGCTTGGATTGCTTCTTAATCAGATCCACATTGGTGCAACAACTCATAAATAGGGATCTGCAAGTTGATGGGGAGTCTGCAATCTTGCCCATACACTAACTCAAACGGGGATTTACCTGTTATTCTCTTCACTGTAGTTCTATCAGCCCAAACAACGTATTTAAGCTTGTTGTCCCAGCTTCTCTTGTTGTCCCCCACCATCCTTTTGAGGAGCCTGATCAGGTTCTTGTTACTTGATTCTGCTAGCTCATTTCTCTGGGGATAGTAGTTCGAAGAGTGGGACAACACTATGCAGTGATTAAGGCAAAAAATTGACATTTCCATTTTGCTAAATGCCTTGGCGTTGTCCGTAGTGAGCTTGAGGGGACACCCATATCTTGAGACAATATTTTCTTCTAGGAATTTTACCATGACTGCAACCGTGGCCTTCTTCGTAGGGATTGCCTCAACCCAGCGGGTGAAATAGTCAGTGCATGTGAGGATATATTTGTAGCCATTTCTTGAATTTACGTCAAATGGTCCCACAAAGTCCATTCCCCATTGCTGGAAAGGGGCTTCTACTATCACAGGGTTTAGGGGTAAAGCGGGTAGTCTTGGTTTCCCGGTGAAGAATTGGCATTCTTGGCATGTCTTTATATATTTGTGGACATCTCCAAACAGCGTGGGCCAGTAGTAACCTGCCCTCATGATCTTGGCTGCGGTTGCTCTAGGGGCATAATTGCCACCACATAGCCCAGAATGCATCTCTCTGATAATCACATGTGATTCGTCAGGCGCAACACACTTCAGGATAATCCCATCCGGGTTTCTCCACCCTAGGCCGTCTTGTGTGAGGACAAACTTTGAGGCCTTCAGTCTGAGGGCCCTCCTTTGGTGATCGACTAAGTGATCGGGACATGTTAGGTACTTCAAGTAGAAAGCTATGTCCTTATACCATTCATGCTCTTCCAGCGTATTAATGTTCACATCAACCTCCCCGCCTCCACCTACTTGATTTATCTAGGCATCACTCTCCTCTTCAGTCAATAGTTGGGCTAGACCCTGTCCTTTCACGATTTTTATTGGCTTGATTTCCAAGTCATACTCTTGGATCCTGGAGATCCAATTTCCCCTGACACCAATTCCATCCGTTTGAGATAAAACATCTTTCACGGCTTGGTAGGGTACATAAGCTTTAATCTTGGAAAAGCCCACGTAAGTCCGAAAATGCTTGAGAGCTTTGACCAAAGCGTATGCTTGCTTCTTAGTTGCAGTATACTTGAGCTCCACGTCTCTGAGATTCTTGCTCATGAAAGCGATGGGTTGCTTGTGATTTTCTTTGTTCTTTTGCAAGAGAACCCCCATAATGGTGTTTTCAGAGGCAAAGGAGTAGATCAGGAACTCCTTGTTGTAATCTGGGCAGATTAGGACAGGGGAAGAGGATATGGCCTTCTTTAATTTGATGAATGCTGCCTCACACCCCTTGTCCCATATGAATTTGGCATCCTTCTTTAAGAGAGCATTTAAAGGATTTGCCAGCTCAACGAGGTTGGGAATGAACCTTCGCACAAAGTTGATCTTTCCAAAGAATGATTTAAGCAAGGTGACATTGTGAGGGGCTGGGATATCTTCGATAGCACGGATTCTTTCTGGATCAATCCTAATTCCCTCTTTGGACACAATGTGTCCTAATAATTTTCCTTCATCAATCCCAAAGTTTGACTTTCATGGGTTAAGGGATATCCCGAACTTCCTGCATCTGTCAAAAACTTTCCTCAAATGATCCACATGATCAGCCCTTTCCTTGGAAAACACAGTCAGGTCATCTTGGTAGATGACGATGATCTTTCCTATCAGGTCACTAAAGGCCTGGTCCATAGCTCTTTGGAAAGTGGAATCGGCATTCAGTAATCCGAAAGGCATGCGGATGTACTCATAGGTCCCCCATGCGGTGGTGAACATAGTTTTCCCCCTATCTTCCTTCTTGATCTAGACTTGGTTGTATCTCGAGAAACCATCTAACATGGACAACATCCCTGCTGCAGTGACACTTTGCAACAGGTTTTCCATGTTGGGCAAAGGGTAATTGTCCTTGAGGCAAGCCCGATTCAGATTCCTGAAATCAATGCAGATCCTGATTTCACTGTTCTTCTTTCTCACTATCACCGGGTTAGACACCCAAGTGGTATGCCTTACCGGTCTAATGATTCCAGTTGCCAACATCTTCTCAATCTCCTTCTTGATCAAAGGGGCTAGTTTTGGGTTGACATTTCTCAACTTTTGCCTGTATGGTTTGGCACCTTCTACTAGCGGGATAGTATGCTTGATGACTGAGTTATCGTAAGTCTTTTAAGTCATGATATTTCCAGGTGAAAACGTCTTTGTATTTGAGAATGAGCTCTATGATTCTCCTGCGTTCCTCTTTGGACGCATTCTTCCCAATCCTTATCATTTTGGGGGAAACCGAAGAGCCAATATTTACTTCAATTACTTCATCAACAGGCTCAGCTCTCCCCTCCCTGTACTCGTCGTGTCTGTTGAAATTTTTCTCCAGTGGCAGGGACAACTTTGATAGGTTGATATGGCATGGGGATTGTTCCGAAAATTGGTCCTCCAGGCTCACCATTGGATCTAGGGAATTTTCTATTCCTTGCAAGAAACGTACTATATGGGCATCATCCTGGAAAACCTGCCAGTAGTCTTGGTTGTCAGGCACAGAAGGCCTAAACAAGACCTCGACTTGGCACTTACGTTCATTCAAGGTGTCAGGGATTTCGAAGGTACTGGCAGCCACGACCAGTGCGTCTGCTAACGAATTATTTTCCCTAGGGATAGCCTTAATTGAGAAAGCGTCGAACAAGTCAATGGTGTCCCATACCGCGTTTCTGTAGGCGCGTAGTCTATCATTCTTGGCAGCAAACTGGTTTCTAACTTGGGAGGCTATGAGATCAGAATCACCCACAACACTCAGGCATTGAATCTTGCCGTCCCTGGCAATTTCGAGTCTGAGGAGAAGGGCCTCATATTCCGCCACATTGTTAGTGCAATCAAACTCTAAACGAAACGAGTATATGGTTTCTTTACCAGCGGATGAAGTTATGACCACCTCGGCGCCTGCACCATGCCTAGAGCGAGCCCCATCGAAATGCATCTTCCACACTTCACTAGGTGGGAAAGGGTGTTGTGTAATATCTTCCCAGAAATTTGCCAACACCATAAAATTTCCCACCTCATCCGTTGGGCGGATGCCTTCTTCATAAAGGTAATCAGGGGTCTCCACATGTTCTTTCATAGGCGGCTCATTTAGTAGGGTGATGTTTTCGTTCTGCCCCCTCGGGATGGTTGCGTACGTGAGATCCATCTGGATGTTGCCACCCAACTTAGCAGCCCACTCTCTAGATAGAAGCATGCCCCAAACATCCGGGACATCGATAACGAGAACATCCATGGATATCCTGATATTGGGGCACGCAGCTAATTTCATATGGAGGTTTTCAATAACTCGTACTGCCTGTACCGGGCGGGAGTCCATTCCACACACATTCCTAAAGGGCCTGGATGGGGTCAACTCGAGTTGTTCCATGACCCGTAGCGGCATGATGTTGACCTCAGCCACTGAATCAAGCATGCAGTTGTGGAGTATAAGTTGATTTATCTCGAGGGCAACGTAAAATGGAGGACACCCGTCAGAGTTACAGGATACACTGCGGATGTTTATTGGAGGGTCAGGTGTGATCTCGATTGGTTTCTCAGGAGGGGTTTCTTTTGGTTGTATTCCCCAGAAAGTGCGGGCTCTATCATGCATTTCGGGAATTTTCAGAATTTCACTTAGGGGAAGGGGCATGCTGAGCTTGGACATAAAGTTTCCCATGTTGAGTCGGAAGGCAGGTTGTTTCACTTTGTTATTCAGAGGGGATTTTATGCCGAGGAATTCCATGACCTGAGCTTTGATGACTGGGATTTTGACTAATTCGTTGAGTGGGACGTGAATCAAAGAGTTGGACAGCTTGCCTGAGATGTTGACCTTAATGGGGTCAAGACTATGGGATTCCTTACCGGAGGTCACCTCGGGACACTGGGTCTCCCTCTTCCACCTGTTAGCTTGCGAAGGAGTGGTTTTTATTTCGGGTTCTGGGCTAGACTTGGTTGTACCTTTAGGCAGACCTGTTTCCTTTGTCTGTGGGTCCTTGCTCCCTCTAGTCATAATTCTGGGGTTTGGTTTCGGAATCATTTGTCCTTTTGGGCTAGGTTTATCCTTTCCTTGGGATCTCTCGGGACTAGGGCTAGGTTGAGGACTGTTCCCTTTGAGAGTTTTGGGATTAACCTTGGTATGACCAGGGTCCGTTGGGGCACCTCTTTTCTTAGCCAATTGGCTTCGGGTAAGGACCTGGGCGGACGTGGTAGAACAGTTATAAGCTCCCTCGTAAATGTGTCGGATATGTTGGTCGCGTTTCCTATTATCTTCATCTTGTTGTTTTAGGAGGAGCGTGATATTGGCGACTGGCTCAACTAAGTGAGATAGCACTTTCATGGTCATCTCGCCCGCCATTGCATCCTTTTCCGGAGCAGGCACTCTTACGGGTGCAAGGGAGAGTTCTTTCAAAATTTTCGTCTGACGTAAGTGATAGGCATGCTATGTGATGTGTCAGAACGATCAAGGCTACGTAAGTTATATGGATGGGTTCGGCCTCCAGTGGAGCCGCGGGGTGGAGTCGCCAGGTGAACTAAATACCTTGTTCACTGAAGGTGGGATGTCGTGAAGGGGAAGTGGTGAATGAGACAAAAATGTGTTGGCTGCAATAATTATGCAAAAAGAAATCAGCCAACAGAGTTTCAAGTTCAGATATGATGAGAAAAGGAAAAACAAGCAAAAAGACTCAAAACTAAAACAAAACACGGGCAGGCCTCCACCTCCCCGGCAGCGGCGTCAAAAATGTTATCACACAAACTCTAGCTGATGGATAATGTATGTCCCAATAGGGATGGTAGAGGGTGGTTAGCTAGAATGGTATAACCTGCAATAGCCAGGTCCTTCGTTCAGGGAATGAAATTCACACCGGACAAGGCTACTGTCGCTTTAGACAAGGCACGTAGCCTAGTCAGGGGGGAGACCCCGCTCAACTAGTGATGGTTGAGACTCAACAATCAGACACCCAACCCAAAAGATAGGTAAAACGAGACACAAGGTGAATGCCTAAGTGTGAGATTTCTTCTAGCCTAGTGAACTCGAGATTCTGGATGAGAAAATATACTAGATGAAGCGATCTCAGATCTGATTATAGGTGTTAAATGATGAATTCTTTAAAGACTAGAAGGCTGGAAATTAAATCAGAAAACAGAAATTAACTAGAAGAGTGACTGAAAATCCTGCCTATGGGGAATGAAGGTTATGACTACTCAAACATTGCAGCAGCAAATTAGGTGAATGAAACATGTCTTCTAGCAATCATACATTGAATAATAACTGATTTAGACTGAAGAAAAACAAACCAGCAAGAAGTGAAGTCAAACTGCCCAAGGGAATGAGTTAAGTAGTGGACAAACAGACCTAGGGCAGTGGATAATTAGATTTTTTAATCACTTCCAGCCAATGGTACTCGATTTCAGAAGGTAAAATGACATTCTGAAGCCAAATGTAAAGTACCCAGAACCCAAAAATTTACCAGACAACGTGATTGGCCAGTTTGCCCAAGTGGGGCGAATTCAGTGAAAGACTAGTGCCTGGTTAAGTGGGTAGATGGAGTCGGAATCAAATGAAATTTGAGATATGGGGTTTTAAGCACATTTCATTAGTGGGTTTACAAGAAAAACTAATACTAACAGTTGATTTTTAATATTTTGATTTTTAGGGTTTTAGCGTAAATTTACTCTCTTCAACAAACTGGAAATGAAATACAAGAGAGGAGGATGAGACACCTACTTGAAACCAACTAATATCTCTGATTTTGATGAGGTTTGTACGTCCCGAAGATCAAATAGAAGCGGTTGTAGAAGTCCCTAGCTGAAATCGACTTGCTCTCTCTCCACCAACTCGTCCTCCTTGCCTGTCAACACCGATGGACAAAAATCAAATTAGTATGATAAGCAAGTGAAAATCTACAACAATACAGATAAAAGATGAGAGAAAATGCTTGTGGGCTGAAATAGCAAAAACACTTCCCTTGTGTTACCAATCCGGAGAATGGAGCAGTAGTGGCAGCCAAATGGTGCGCCCTTCTCCAAGACTTTAAGCTTGCTACAAACAATGGTGAGAAATACAATGCTGGAAACATCCACAAACATCAACTAGTGCATCAAGATAGTATGGCAATCAACAATACCAAGAGAGTATCACCCAAGCACCAAACAAGAGCAGCAATGTTTCTCTTCTATTCAACTCCAAAAATGCCAAGAGAGATGGTACAATGGGTGAGTGCCTTCTCTTATAGAGAGAGGCCACACTCTCACAACAAGTTTCCCCCCAAAATGGAGGGCTAGGATTTAATCCCCAATGATCAAAACGAATGGAGGAGTTGCCTCCTCATGGGGGTGCGAATTGCCCAAGGAGAGCGCACATGTGGAGAGGGGGTCCCCTACAATACATACAAGGTGGTTGGGGGGGTGTCTATAGGGTGTTTTATCCCCCCAACTCAATATACCAAGGTCCCACAATACACATCATCATCAAATCGAAAATGCCAAGGAGGAAAAACGCCCCCAATGGGGAAATTTGACCCATGTAGTGAGTTGGCCCAATGGAGGGACCCACAATGTACAAATGCCATGTTAAACATTACCAATTTACCTTAGTAATCACCCCTTTATTTGCCAACCATTGATTTTTAGCCTTTGCTATAGTTGCCTTTGTCAATTTCTGATTTTCCATGTATTTTATTGCTGGTTTTTATTGCTGAAGATGAAATGTGGGCTTTTGATCCACCTAGAGTGCCCGAATTGCCGAACCGTCTGCTGCAATGTGATCGTGGACCCCAAAAATAGTAGGAATGACCTCTCGAACGACCCCGATCCATCACTTAGGCATTATTTGCCCAAAATCCGTGATTTTTAATTAAAACAAGTCATTAATGACCAGTAATAATTCAAAATCTCACAAACGCCTCAATCTTTTTGCATTCTGTCACTTGGAGGCTCATATGGGTCCCCTGTAGATAATAATTGACCAAAATCAAAATTCTGGTTACAACATTTTTTTGGGCCCATTTTTGTCCTGGTCAACCTAGTTTGACCATGTCAAATCTGGTCAACAATAGTGCTAGTTGAATACCTGTATGCAATCATGAAGCGAAAGGCTTCCTTATACAAGTTAGTACATTTCTAAACATCATGATAATAATATGGTGATAAAAAACTGCATTAAATCCCGGAAAATACAAGGCCCCAGGTGAGGTGGGCCCACCATATGCAAAAGACTCAACTGTTATGCACAACCTATAGACTTGACCACCTAGCTGACTTTGGGTGATGTGAAATACATGGCGAAGGATAAGGTATGACAAGGACGAGGATCATGTGACCTTTCGGATAGCTCAGGAAAGCAGGGTCCACTGAGATAAGTATACCATGACAAAACACGGGGAAGGGCGGTGCCTCACAAATGGGTATAGTGCAGGGAAATCGCCACTGGTAATCTGACAAGTATCTCACAACTTACATCCGTGCCCGAAGACTCTGTGAGGTTTTTTTCTAGAGCCGCCAAACTGGGTGTCCGACAAACCGTAACTTGAGACTCTAGGGGACAATCTTGAGCTTGTCCCTTGCTCCCTCTCACCTCCTTGCCCCGCAGGACTAGGTGAGGAATAACCACTACAAATGCTGACATGTATGGCTGACCTGTGTCCATGTGTGTTTACAAACACATTGCATGGATTTTACAATGAGTTTCATAGTTAGCCCTTTTTTGGCTAGATTTACATTTACAAAAAGCCTTTTGGCTTGCTTTACATTTCTTCATTTCTTCAATTTACATCAAGGCCCTTTTGGGCTACATACATATCTCAATAGATATAATCATGGTGCTCATACTGCAAAGTAATGGGGGTGAGCAATACATGCTTCGATGACCAATGGGGAACACCCGGTGAGGCTACACAATCCTAACTGCATTGGAACATCGGGGGCAACCGACAGTAGCAAATCCCAGGTTTGAGAGTGCATCTCACACACTAAAGAGACGAGGCACAATAGACAAGGAATCAAGGCATACTCAGAGATCACTGGGGAAAGGGATCCTCAAAGTCATAAATCAGAATCCAAGTCTGGAAAGAATGTCATGTATGAGTCGGATGGATGGAGAAGGTGAAGGTGGATCCAAAGTCAGCTGCCTAGGGGGACTAAATGACCAAGTCTATACCAGGAATAGGGCACTCGGTGTGCATATAACATGAGCCTACTAGGAAGGGGTGGACTGACATCACCAAGGGCCCAATCACATATCATAAAAACTAGATCACCAAATCAATCATCATATGTAGAGTTAGTGTACTATCATGTATAAACAAGGCTAAGCAACAATCATGAGCAAAATATATCAAATGCAATACCTGCCGCACCATATACCTGTTGCTGAGGCTGTCTCCAAACTGGATCTCTGTTGAATCCGGGCACAAATAGTAAACCAATAATACTCTGTGATAGTCTTGATCAAAACAAGACTAGGCAACTATCTCAATGGACTCATATCAAAGCCTGGCATGGAAGGGTGACCCTGTGGTAAATGCTAAGTAACATGTCTGTACCACTGTACAACCAACTGTTCCCTTTGATATATATGCTCGGGGCAATCTGAACAAAACTGTGTACCTCCTTTGAAGGCATCGTATCTCTGATCTGAAAAAAAAAGTACTGTGCGGTGCTCGGCCGCACAGTCTGCATTATGGTAGCTCCAGGTAACATAGATGTGATAACAATACTTAGATTTAGATTTGTTCCAAATCCTTTGATAACCCTTTCCCAAAGTTCGAAGTAAACTTTGGATCTCCGTCTAAACAATGGCCTTTGGTATTCCATGCAATTTTACAATCTCTTTCATATAAATCTCTGCTATGTTAGCTGCCTTATGCATTGACTTGATTGGAATACAGTGGGCAGCCTTTGTTAACTTATCCACCACTACCGTGATGTAATTATATTGTGTTACTGTCCTTGGAAATTTAGTGACGAAATCAATGGTCACCACATCCCTTTTCCATTATGGTAATGGTAATGGCTATAGCAAACCTACTAGATGTCTGTGCTCCACTTTTACTCTCTAACATTCCATGCAACTAGCTATATACTTAGCAACATCTTTCTTCATTCCAAGCCAAAAATATTGACTTCTTGCTGCTGCAATTGTCTTTTAATATCTAAGGTGTCTTGCATATGGAACTATTATGCCACACTTGGTGGGGCATCTTTTATTCTCAAGTAAATTTTTGCTTTTTTAGCAAAATGCAAGCTAGAGTATTGAGGCCTGTTACCAGCTATTTTGTAGAATAGTTGAACTTTTATTGAGTCGCCAGTTATTGAACATGATCCATGTTCATTTCCAGAGTTCAGAAGTTCAGATGTTCCGGATTTGGCTTATTTTGGCCATGTTTTTAATTTTTTGTCTTGAAATGACCATGCCCCATGGGGTTTGTACTAAAGTGTGCTAGTATGGGGGTCTTGAGTGGCTCGGTTCCCTAAGACTTGATAGTGAAATAAGGTATTCCAAGGAGTTTTTTCCCTTGTCGATTATTCTTTCCCTTTAGCCCAGCAATAATCAATGAGTTTTTCTCCTGCAACCTCCAAAGCTGGAATGCTCGAATTTGGCGGTTAGGCCTTGGGGGGTTATTAGAGCCCAACTGGAAAATATGAACCTACTAGACACTATTGGTATATTCTATGGTAATTTTCTAGGTCCCTAGGTGTGCTAAAACATTGTCTGAAATTTTTTTTAGCGG
Source organism: Larix kaempferi (assembly GCA_027924585.1). Lineage (NCBI taxonomy): Eukaryota > Viridiplantae > Streptophyta > Pinopsida > Pinales > Pinaceae > Larix > Larix kaempferi. The sequence continues at coordinate 5,921,071 of BSBM01000556.1, forward strand.
ATGAACACAACTTTTTTATTTTTTAATTTTTAATTATTAAAATTTTCAATTAATTAGGCCATTTTTCCTATGGTTTAATTTAAAATTTTCAATTTGTAATAATTAAGTGGTTTGGGGGTGGATTTTGGCAAATGAAGGCTCATTGTCTAAGCCAAAGTATTCATTTAACCCCTAAACCCACTTATCCTAAGTTTCTGATGATTATTTTGCACTTAATTGAGTATTTCCTCAAAATTAATAAAAGAGGAATATTTATTTAAAAATAATCAGAAAATAATAAAATGGAGATAATCCAAATCTCTCCAGAAAAAGCCAATTTGAATAATGTAAAGAGCTAAATGACATGGCACAAAACACCTGGGAATATTCCAAATCTCACGTACCTGATTGATGTCAATTTCAGAGCACTGAAGATGACTTTGTCTTGGGATTTGCGCCTTCCTTAGCTAGCTCTCACGACTTTTCTTGTTGGGAGCTTTTTATTGGTTGGATGGTGTTTACAATGAGGAAGGGTGGGCGCCCTGCCTAGGTGCAGGTCGCCTCACCCTTCTCACACCAACCAGGACCCAGTTTAACTCTCAATCAATTGCATGGAGCTCCAGTTTGTTGGTGAAACTTGCCCTCCTTGAGCTCTCTTCATGCCAATTCGCATTAGGTCTTTAGCCTCTCCTTTGTATAAATACAGAGCCTTGGTACTGTTGCTGCCTGGTTCCACACCTAGGAAAATGCAGCAGAAGTCTTCAAGCTGCTGGTGTGGCCTTGGGGGCAAGTCAGAGTCAAGTGCTGTTACCTGAAACTCGACTCCTCCGTCTAGGCTTTCCTAGCGAAGCCAAGGGGGGTGGACCCTAAAAAGTGAAAACAAACTATGGTGTCTAATCTATAAAAGACAAAGCATCTAATCTAGGAGTTGAAATATTTTTTGTAAACCAAGACAATGCATCATATATATATGTGTAAAGCAAAAATCATTCATCAACATTTCATTTACAAACATCCATCATCATCATTTGTCATTTAAAACATTCATCAAGAACTTGAAATATAACAAGATAAACTAGTGCCAATAAATGGAGTCAAAATAGATGCTTGAATTGAAAAGAAAATATTGTGCGATTTGTTCTTGGTTTATTTTATTTTTGAATGTGGTAATGATCTTTTTATTAGGGCCGGTGGATTCCCGATATACACAAAGGTACGTGGAATATGTCCGGAATTCATCTATGTGGTTTCTCACTCAGACTTGGGCTGGATTGGAGTCTCCAGAAAGTGTTCAGATGCTATACCAACGAGGGCAAGTCTAACGGTTTCCAAGAGGTCACTACCCAGTGTTATCCCAAGCCCTTTGAAAAATTTACCCACAACAGAAGAATGTTCACTTTGTGCCAGATTTTCACAAGTAGGTTTGTTTATTCAGGTGTGTTAAAACCTATTACTAGTCATCTTCCCATTTCTGATTGTACCAACGTGTTCAGACTGAGCTGCAAGTTGGCCACAGAGCATATGGGAGAAGACCTTGGAAATTTTTTAAGTTTTTTAGGAACACAAATTTTTTCTTTTTAGAGCCCCAAGAGTCTCTTTTCAGGCCAGTACTCGGGCAAGCCCTTGTCCTGAAACCCTACTTCGGGAAAGCAAGGGGTTGTTTTTGAAATTGTAAAAAAAATGAGAAAATCTAAGTGCTGAGTGAACTCGTGGCCCATCAATGGAATGGACCAACGAGGTAAATTTTAGTCCTAGTTAATTTTATTTAATGCCGAAATGGAAGAAATAAAACTAATCTAGCAATCACGCCATGAAAATTGAGATGGCACAGACTACCCCTGGGGGGATGGGGTGTGGGCGTTGGTTAGCCCACTTGCTCTCGTTTGATATTCCTTACAATAAGTAGAGAAGTGCCCCGGTCTCTTTAGAATGACTTGGTGGCTTACAATACTGAAGAGAAAAGTAACCAGTTTTATAAAAATCAAGTTTTGGTACTCCGGATGGCCTGGATCTTTGATTTTTTGGCCAGCACTTCATCTTGTCTGTTCGTCTTCTGCTGCAAACCAGCAAGTAAACTTTAGTACAAGATGCCCAAAAACACTTTAAGAGTGTCTTTGGAACACCTCCTAAAAAACCCAAAAAATTCTAAGTGTAAAACTAGTTAAAAATGCAAGAAATTAACCAAGTAAGACAAGCAATGGGGCTTGTTTACTTGGGATCTTCGCAATCTTTAAGAGCTGCAAATTCTAAGCTTTTTTAATCAGCTAGATAAACTTTTCAATCAGCTCTAACACTACCCTTTAAACTCTTTTGAAATTTTGACGATTTTAAAAAAGTTTGAAGGTAAAATGCTAGATAACCAAGAAGCTCTAATCTATGAAAGATGAATGCTTTATAAATAAAAAAGGACTAGACTTCTTGAAAAAATTTCTGATCTATTTAGAGTATGAATATCAACACATAAATCAGAAATACTTTTTCATAAGTAACCAGTAACCAGAGAAAACTTTTTAAGTAAGAGAGAGAGAGAGATGAAGCAAATCTTTTATGAAACTTGAAGCTTTGGAGATTGCTTTATGATGTTCCAAGGGACTGCATTTGCAGACAAAGATTAGGAAGAGGAGAAAAAAAACAAAAATCAAGTGTAGACATATACTCACAAGAAATCACTATTGCATATCCATAAACAAATGAAACACACACAATCACAATCTCTTAATAAGCATACATCAATAAGCTATTGCAATAAACAAATTAAAACAATTTATCTCATAAATTGATAACAATCTTTCCAATGAATACACCACACCTTTGAAAAAATGAAGCTTATGCACAAGTGACCTTGGAAAAAACACAAGATGGTACATCCATTTATTACAAGAAAAACACAAGCTGACCTCCCAAGTCTTCTTTATTCATTGACAAAAGATAAACAAAATACAATTAGGTCTGCTCCAATCTCCAACTAACCCAACATGGGAGAGAGCACCCTCAATTTATAGAGAAGAAGAGAGCAAGGAAGGCGCATTTGTGAGGAGAAGAGGGTGGAGTGATGGCCAAAACCGTGGAGCAAATAGGGGCTGCCAACTCCACCTATCTAGCTTCCCTATAATCAGCACGAAATGTGCTAACAGCCCAACACAAAACAAGCTGCTAGCAGCCTGAAACGTGGGTCTCCCACTATTGGGAAAAGCACCCCCCATTGAAGGAATGCACCCACCACTTGTGGGGAGTCACTCCCACCAAATGGGCTTCCCAAATGTCATAGAAACCAGCTCAATACTCTCCATAAATAGTGCTGATCCAAATCAGTTTCTCAAATCACTCAAAAAAATTTAATTTTTCTAAAGTTATTTTTCACTCTTTTTATTTTTTTTTATGACTTTTTCACTTTTTTTGATTTTTTCTCCATAAGTGAAAAATTAAAGACCCAAACATTATAAAAAGTGGGTGAGCACCCCCAAGGCAAAAAAGACCCCTAGATGACATTTCTATGCCATTCACAAAAAATTTAATTGAACCATTAAAAAAATGGCTCAATTACGGAAAAAATACTTTTCACCGGAAATTAAAAAACAACCTAGGGGGACTTAGCACATGTCCATATGACTCAAAAATAATGTCTAGCATGTTCATATACATTGACCCATGGACTTTAATAATCCCATAAAGCTCGTTAACCTCACCAAGCATTCCAGCTTTGGAGGAGTAGGAGAAAAACCCAAAAATTATGTTATGCACTAATGCAAGACATAATTAATAGGTGAAAAAACTCCTTGGAATATCTGACTTAGTCAAAAAGTCCTAGGAAAGCAAGTCCTTTACAAAACACCAAGCTAGTACATTTTATTACAAACCCGCAGGGCCATGGACATGTGAAAAATAAAAATAAAAAGGGGCCCTTAAAAAGACCAGTTGATCATCAAATCATCGAAAATGAACATTGACATGTTCAACTTTGCTCGCTCGCTTGATAATCCAACTAAGTACAACTTTGTTGGCAACAGGTACACCATTTGGGTGGATTTTTTGTGCAAGGATACTCTACTCATTTGTTGTTGCTATTTGAATAAAATCAAGACTTTGGAGGTCCATATGGTGTGCACATCTTGTCCATGAGAAATTGTTGAAGCTTCATTGAGGTGATACTAGTTCAATTATACTCTTCTTATGCAATGTATTTGATCATTTATCTATCTTAGAAGGCTTTGTTAAGTCCATAGGGTGAACATTTATAGTCTTAAGTTGTTCATTGATGCTTGGTTAGATGAGATTTAAAAAGTAGCAAATTGTAGTTGGTTATACTTATGCTCTTTTTGTTTCATTTGATTAACCATACTAGACTTGATCTTATCTTGTGTTGAGGTGGTATATTTTTGCAGATCTCCTAAAGGTGAAGTGGGATCTTGAGCTAGGTTGCTTCTTCCTCCCCTTCACTACCTTTTTAGCTAACAATTTGTGCATTTCCGGATCTTACAAGGAGGCCTTTTATTCAAGCTCGATCTTCAAGAGTCCTACAATTATTCACTTTTTAAAAATGAATCTCCAATCTTGTTACTTGGTTACCATTGTAAAACTTGTGAGTCTCAAAGCCCAATCTTCCTCAAGTGTTTACATTCGCCTTTCTCTCCTTGACTTCTTCTTCTTTTCTTGCCCATTCTTCTCCACTGTTTTCTCTCCATCCTACTTCATTTTCAGCCCTTTCTTCTTTACATTTTTCAGCCCTATCTTTTTTCCATTCACTACCCCTTCTTCCTTGGTACCTTCTTCATCATTTGGCTGCCTTACCTTCCTTTTTTCTCACTGTTTTCAGTGTCTTCTGCATCTCTGATTTTCTTGGCAGCCCCCTTCCATCTTTTCTTGCTCCACTAGCTTCCTCTTTTCACTTTGTCTTCTCTTTTACCTTTGTCTTCTACTCTTTTGTCTTAGCTTAGATTGCATTTAGTCTAGTTTCATTTTATAGTTTAGTTTAAATTTTTCAAGTTTAGGACTTAGTTTAGTTTAAAATTTAAAGCAAAAAGTTTCATTTACTTTTCTTTATAGCTTAGCTTTCATACTTAGTTTGATTCTCTAGCTCTCATTACTTAGTTTGCATGATAAGTTAGTTTAATCTTAGTTTCAATTTGTTTTGATTTCTAATCCATTAACAAGTGCTTGTCTAGAGCTCTCATTTTAGGTGACCAAAGAAGACAAATCAAGACAAGGAGCCCAAAGGCTTGAATTACAAGAGCAAGCAAGCAAACAATTAAAACAAACTCCTTGAAAAACACTTCCCTCTTCTTTCATTCCCCCATTCAATATTGTGCTTTCAAGTGAAGACAAAAAACCAAGCATTGTAAAATATTAATAAAGAGCAAGTGGGATAATGGCTCCCACACCCCCATGCCCCCATTTGGGGGGAATCCTGTATTGCTCATTGTTTATTTTCGCACTTTACTTTGTTTTATACCTGCACAATAAACTGTTACAATAGTTAGTTAGCTTCAATTTTGATAGGTTGTAGATCTTAGAACTAATTGTTTAGTTGATTTGCATCTTTATTGTTCTTAGATTAATTTTATTTGCTTGAAATAATTTGCTAGATCTTAGTTTACTATTCTAGTCTTGCTTTATTTTTCAAAGTATTATTTCATATAAACTGCTAAAACGAATAAAATCTCTTGAATCTCGCCATAAGGAGGATCAAGAGTGCTCTCTGTCGGAGAGTTCTTTTGTTTGTTTTGATTTTACTAACCACCTTGCTTTCCCGAGTATGGTCTTAGACCTGAAAGAGACTCTTGGGTAGTGTAGATTTTATTTTAAGCATTTGTTAATTTCATAAGTCTCTTGAATCTTTCCATAAGGCGGATCAAGAGCACTCTCTGTTGGAGAGCTACAATGGTTCTTGCTTCATAACACTTCATAATAAAATTGGAATTTACATTTGCTACACTTGTGTGATACCCAGAAGCAGTTGGAGACTTATTAACTCTCCACATCTAATTCCACTTCAATCTAATACAATTTATTCCCAAGAAAACCAACGAAAATCCGACGTTGATCGTCAAATAGTCGAAAGTGGGCAAATTCTGCCTGGGGACGCTGGAACCATTGTACTGAGACCTTAAGGGCACCGTTAGACTACATCCCTGGTTGGTGTAGTGTTGAACACGCTCTAGAGACTCCAGACAGCCAACATGTCCTTGTACGGAACCACTTAGACCATTTTCCGGACATATCTCTTGTACCGAAAGGTATATCTTGGAGATTCCCTTCTCTTAATAATCAACTTCACCATTAAAATTTACAATAAAATTCACCAAGAACAATTGTAAAACGTTCTCAGGCACACCAAAGGCTTGTCAGCATCCTAAGCACTCAAAGACTTTTGACTCCATTTGGCACTGGTCACTTACAAAAACAACAACAATTGTTCAAGTTATCTCATTTTACTTATTATCTATCTGAAAGTTGTTGTTATCTGCTTTAATTATATCATGCTGTGGATGCTTTATATTTACTTTGCTATTATCAAGTGGTTGTGCATCTTCTTAATTTTGCAAGTATATGCTTGGACTTTATAAACTGTTATTGTAAATCTTCAAAAACTCCTAAAAACACCCATCCGCATCATACATTGCTAAAACTTTTAAAACACAAGAGCCTTAGAAACTCTTTATAGGGTCTACCCCCCTTGGCTTCGTTAGGAGTTTGCCTAAATGGAGGAGTCAGGATCAGGTGACAACACCTGACTCTTTGGTTGCTCCCAAGGCCACACTTTTCCCACTTGAGAAACAACTTTCGAAAGATTTCTGCTGCTGGTGTGCACATCGACGGGCAACATTTTTGGCGGTGTTGCCGAGGACAAATTTTTTGTTCCTGGACGACTTTTAACTTAGTTTTTTACCTTTACCTTTTTGATAGGTTTTTAGTTTAAAAAACTCTCTGATTTTAGATTTGAATCCATTTGGCGATTCCACTGTCAATTAACTTACCAAGGTATTCAACAAGAAGAAACTCTGTAGTCCTACTTGATTTCATCCCTAAACCTGAACAGGTTTATAGGAGGAGCTTAAATAGGTTAAGTTCTCGTAGGATCCTTGAGAATCTTGGATCTGAGTCTATTTCGAACATCCATTCTCTTTTTGTAGAACATAATAATTGTTTGATTGATCTAATGGCCGAATTTTATAGTCCTCTTAACTTTACTCAGATAGCAGGTCAACCACATGATATACCAGGCAAAGCTATAAACAAGTTGCCCGCCTTCACTGGCACTGATGCCATCATTGCTGCTTACCATCTGAAAAGCTTCGCCAAATGTATTAGCGCCTATGTTAGGGATCCAGCTCACAAACATGATGATGTCTACATGAAACTTCTTGCACTATCTTTGGACGGAGATGCTGGTGACTGGTTCATCAATCTACCTGATAACTCCTTTACAATGTTTGCTGCATTTAAAACTGCTTTCACCAACAAGTTGGGGAGAAAAAAGAGCCTCGCCATCAGTTAGCTGCTTTGACAAACATAAAGAGAAGCGAGAACGAAACTATGGATGAATTCAACAAGAAGTTCACTGATTTAGCAAATGCTGTCCATACAGACTATAAACCAATTGCTCAATCCATATTGGTATACTATATTGAGGCACTTAGTGGGGAAATGCAATATCAACTCAGAGATAAGGAGCCTACTACTCTTTTGATGGCCTAGGAAATGGCTACTAAAATTGATAAAAATATGCAATCTTCTGGTAAATCTAACATACCTGGCTACTCAAGGGTCTTAACTTCTCTAAAACCAACATAACCTAAAGAAAATGATCCTTTGTCTTCCATAAAGGATTCTTATGAAAGAAAATTGTTGGACATGAGCGAGAAGATGGAGAATATGGAAAAGAAGTATCTCTCTCAAATGAAAGAAATACAAAATAGAGTCATAATTGTGGAAGTAGTAGAAACTTAGCCTATGCAAAGAAACTACCCTTAGAAAACCAAATGGCAAAAGAAAGCTCCCAACCCTGAAAAGAGGCCTCCCAACCAATTGGAAGCTGCTAAGATGGTTGAGAACTATGTACCATTCTGTAGGGCATGCAAGGATTTCCATGAGGAATTCTCTTGTTACTTTGCAAACTATGTTTAAGAACATGGTTTTCCGGAGGGTAGTACCAGCGAACAGATGTCAAGAGAGCCTGAATTTGTTTACACAGTAGGAGATATCCACAACATCCCTAGAGAAAGTTGGAAGCAAGCTAGACAATATAGTCAAGAAGTAGACAACTTGACTAGAAATTTGGAGAAAGGCCTTCAAACGAGCAAGTTCACAACATGCAGAAATTCAAATGGGTCACTTATCAAAGAAAAGCAAACATTGGACCCTGTTACTAGCTAAGTTGTACTTAGTTGGACTATCAAGTGAGTGGGCAAAGTTGAACATGTTACATGTTCATTTTCGATGATTTGATGTCCGCCGGGCCTTTAAAAGGGTCGTCTTTTTTTATTTTTTTCCACATGTCCATGGCCCTGCGGGGTTTGTAATAAAATGTACTAGCATGGTGTTTTGTAAAGGACTTGGTTCACTAGGACTTTTTGGCTATGTCAGGTATTCCAAGGAGTTTTTTCACCTATTAATTATGTCTCGCATTAGTGCATAACATAATTTTTTGGGTTTTTCTCCTGCTCCTCCAAAGCTGGAATGCCTGGGGAGGTTAATGGGCCTTAGGGGATTGTTAAAGTCCATGGGTCAATGTATATGAACATGTTAAACATTGTTTTTGAGTCATATAGACATGTGCTAAGTCCCCCTAGGTAGTTTTTTAATTTTTGGTGAAAAGTATTTTTTCCGTAAATGAGCCATTTTTTTAATGGTTTCATTAAAAAATATTGTAAATGGCATAAAAATGTCATCTAGGGGTCTTTTTTACCTTAGGGGTGCTCTTTTTCTAACTTAGAGCACCCCCTTAACCCCTAAACCCACTTTTTTAATGTTTGGGTGTTTAATTTTTCACTTATGCTAAAAAAACCAAAAAAGTCATAAAAAAATAAAAAAAAGTGAAAAATGACTTAAAAAATATTTCCAATTTTGGAGGAGTTAGAGGTCTGAAATATTTCAGCTATGTTTTAGGAGTTGTAAGAACTGATTGTGGAAATATTCTGGGCAGCTATATTAGTGGGATTACTTCCCCATTTGAAGGGGGCATATTTCCCAAAATTGGGCCCCTTCAATCATGAAATTTGCAGCTATGTTTATGGGTTGTCACATGGCTGATTTTTAGCTGATTTGGGGCTGATTTTGGCAGCCCATTACATGGGAGTGGGCAACCCCAGTTTCTCCACGAGTTATGCCACTCACTCCACCCATTCCTCCTCAACTTGGGCACCCCCTCTCCTTGAGTTTTTCTATATAAGCAAGTTCACTCTCATTGTTTTCTCATGAGAAGGTGGAACCTCTGCTCTTATCATTGTAATATCTTTGCATTTGTTTATGAATAAAAGGCTTTGGAGGCAATTCTATGTGTGGATTCTCATGGTGTGGATGATCATGTTCTATTTTTACATATGAGGTAATCTGTGTCTTTGTATGTTTATTCATGCTTGTTTATTGATCAATCACTAGCTTTTGAAGGAGAGTTGAGCTTAGTAAGGTAAAGATAGTGTAATCTATTTTATTATTTTTACTGTTGGTTATCATAGAGTGCTTAGAGTTCAATGTCATTTTTGTTTAAATGCTTGAATCTAGTTCTCTATTTTAGTCTACACTAGTGCATTTGATCTTGCTTGTGTGAGTTGTCTTTTGTGTCTACAGGTTGCTGATCTGAAGAGTTGGTGGAGCTTGCATGCATCCATTGGTCTTCGAAATTGATTCAAGGAGAACTAGTCCCATTGATCCCCACGGTGGAGGACTCCATAGCCCAAATTCAAGACATTTCTTCTTCTCATCAACATAAAAAATCTTCAAATCTTTCATGGTTATTTTGGTTTGCATATTTCAGACCTCATTCTTGTTTAAAAAATCATAAGTAGGTCTGATTTTTGTTTTAGATCTTAAGCTCATCTTCAAGTAAAATCTTTATCTAGATCTAGTTGATGCATGCTTTTTGTTTAAGTGTACTTTTCTGAATATTTTAAGGGCTTAAGCAAGTAGTATATTTGGCTGAAATTCATGTGTATTTGGCTGATTTAAAGAGCTGATAATTTGCAGCCCTTAAAAGCTTGCAAAGATCCCAAGTAAAACAAGCCCCATCGCTTGTTTTACTTGGTTAAATTTTGTCATTTTAACTAGTTTTAAGTTTTAACACTTAGTTTTTTCTGGGTTTTTTAGGAGGTGTTCCAAAGACACTTTTAAAGTGTTTTTGGGCATCTTATACTGACGTTTACTTGCTGGTTTGCAGCAAAAGACAAACAGGTAGGAGGAGGTGCTGCCAAAATTTCAAAGATCCAGGCAATCCGAAGCATCTAGTTCGAAAATTTTCTGAAACGGTCACTTTTTCTCTTCTATTTTGTAAGCCACTAAATCGATTTAAGACTGGGGCATTTCTATCATATTGTAACTAAAGCATCAAACGAGAGCAAGTGGGCTAAACCAAGCGCCCACACCCCATCCCCCAGGGGGGAAAACTGTGTCGACTCAAATTTCGTGGTTTGCATTTTTTTAGTTTAGATTTCTTTTTCTGCAACAAATAAAATCAAACTAGGATTAAAATCAACCTTGTTGGTCCGTTCCACTGGCGGGCCACAAGTTCACTCAAAACGTAGTTTTATCATTTTTTTTACAAACTCAAAACGCCCCCCTTGCTTTCCTGAAGTAGGGTTTCTGTACAAGGGCTTGCCCGAGTACGTGCCTGAAAAGAGACTCTTGGGGTTTAAAAAAGATAAAATTTTGGTTCATAAAAATTTTCTAAAAAATACCAAGGTCTTCTCCCGTATGCTCTGTGGCTGACTTGCAGCTCAGTCTGATCTAGTTGGTACACATTAGAAAGGGGGAGATGACTAGTAATAGGAGCTAACACCGCCCCAAATAAAAAACCCTTTATGTGAAAATCTGGCACATCACGAACATTTTGTTGTCGTGGGGAAATTTCTCAGAAGGCTTGGGACAAAACTGAGTAGTGACCTCTTGGAAACCGTTAGGCTTGCCCTTGTTGGTACAACATCTGAACACCTCCTTCAGACTCCGATTCAGCCCAAGCCTGAGAGGGAAGCCACACATCAAAATTCCGGACATGTTCCCCTGTACCTTGCGTATATTGGGAACCCACCTGCCATAATAAAAAGATCACTTTTACATTAATCTTAAAATACACCAAGAACATTCGCACTACATTTACTTTTCTGCTCATGCATTTATTTGACTCCATTACAAGGCACTGGTCTATATTAATGTTATTTCATGCTATTATGATGCAAATGAATGATAATGATAATGAATGAGAGCAAATGATGTATTGATAAATTATTGCTTTGCTTTACAAAAGTATATGCTGCTTTGTCTTGGTTATAAAAAATATTTTTCTAACTCCTAGATTAGACGCCTTAGTTTTGTTTTCATTCTTAGGGTCCACCCCCCTTGGCTTCGCTAGGAAAGCCTAGACGGAGGAGTCGAGTCCCAAGTGACAACACTTGACTCTGACTTGCCCCCAAGGCCACACCAGCAGCTTGAAGACTTCTGCTGCGTTTTCCTCAGGTGTGGAACCAGGTGGCAACAGACCCTCCATGAAATATCTACCAAAGGTAACAATTCCAAATGAGTCTAATGAATCAATTGATTTGAATTTTGATTGGGGTAACTGGTTTAGTACTATTAAAGTACCTGTACCTGTTATTGAACTTTAAAAGATTCCTGGACAGAAAGAAAAGTTGTTGAAAATCTTAGATCCTACTATTTCTACAAATCCCCCCACACCTTTAAATCCTCCTACCCCTAAAAGGGTTACTTTTTCAGACATTATAGAGAAACCATCCACAAGTAACAACAGTGTCTCCATAGACCCCCTAATAATCTTGCATACCAAGGACCCAAGACGAGAAGATCATCCCCCTTTTTATGTATCATTGATGATAGGTGATCTTCTTCTACCTGACTGTATGCTAGATTCAGGGTCTTCTTCCAACATCATGACTAAAAGGGTCATGCAACAACTCAATCTTAAAACATCTAGGCCTTATCAAAATGTTTGTCCCATGGACTCTAGGCAGGTTGAAGTTGTGGGAATTATTGAAAATCAGTCAGTAAGGTTAGCTAAGTATCCGGATATCCATGATACCATGGACATCCTTGTCATTGATGCTTCGGATAAATGGAGAGTGCTGCTTTCCAGGAAGTGGGCTGCCACTTTAGGAGGATGGATCCAAATGGATTGGACCTATGCCACTGTGCCAACATTTGAGGATTATTTAGTAAAATTGCATAATGAAAAAGAAAAGAAGTACCATGTTGAAAATCCCAAGGAGCCATTAAATCAATATGTTTATAATACTGCCGAACATGGCATTTATGCAATTAACTCTTCCTTTTTAGCTCCTATTCAAGAAAAGATAAAAGATGAAAAGGTAGATGAGATATGGAGGATGAATTTTGACGGAGCTCACTCAAGAGCTGGGAAAGGGGTAGGAATAATTATAACTTCACCAGGGGGAAAGACTTTCAACTTTGCATTTAGATTGGAATTTGAGGCCACCAACAACGTAGCTGAGTATGAGGCACTTCTACTAGGCATCGAGTTAGCCAAGGACATGAGGATTATATTGCTAAGTATAAAAGGTGATTCAGACCTAATTATTCAACAAGTTAAAAACCAATTTGCATGTAAATGGCAAAGGTTAAAAAGATATAGAAATGCAATTTGGGACACTATGGAGTTTTTTGATGCCCTAAACATAGAAGCAATCCCTAGAGATCAGAATAGTGCAGCAGATAGATTGGCAGTTTCAACATCAAACCTCCAACCATCGAAAGAAATGTTAAATGGTGACTGTACACTAGAAATCAACTTGAGACCATCAGTACCTGACAACATAGAACATTGGCATGTTTTTAAAGATGATGAACAAATTCTAAAATTCATTCATAATCTAGATGAGTTCTCAAATTTCAAAGTCAATGAACAGGAGGAAGACAAAGAGTATCATTGAGAAGGCAACCAGTTCAACAATCCTGTGCCACATGGATTTATAGCATTAGAAAATATTTTTGACAGACAGGATAGAAGGAAGAACAATATTGACCAAATGAAACCAGGGGATTACATATAAGTAAACATTGGTTCAGAAACAAATCCAAAAATGATAAAAATTGGAAAAGGCACCTCGAAAAAGGCCAGCATACCATCTCCCTTAAGCAGGAATTTAAAGAAGTCCAACCTTTCCGTCAAAAGCTAAGACAGATAAACCCTAAGTTGGCTCCTATTGTTAAGAAAGAACTGAAAAAAATGTTAGCATTAGGAATAATAGCACCCACCAGACATTCATCTTGGTGCTCCAACTTAGTGGTCGTTAGGAAAAAGAATGGGATCATAAGGATATGCATTGATTTCCGAAACCTCAACACAGCTTATCAGAAGGACAACTATCCACTCCCAAACATGGAGACACTCCTCCAACGGGTCACGGGTGCTAGCATGATGTCCATGCTAGATGGTTTCTCAGGATACAATCAGGTTGTCATACAAAAAGAAGACAAGCACAAAACCACCTTCACAACCCCATGGGGTACCTTTGAATATTTAAGAATGCCTTTTGGCCTTCTGAATGCTGGGGCTACTTTTCAAAGAGCCATGGACCGTGCTTTCAAAGAACTAATTGGTAAGATCATTGAGATATATCAGGATGACTTAACTGTCTTTTCAAAGGAAAGATTGAGCCATGTCAATCATCTAAAACAAGTCTTTGAAAGATGTAGGAAATATGGAATTTCCTTGAATCTGGCTAAGTTTGTCCTAGGAATTGACGAAGGAAAGCTTCTAGGACACATCATCTCTAAAGATGGGGTCAAAATTGATTCTGAAAGGATTGAAGCCATCAAGAAGATACCTTTACCAAAGAGTGTAAAAGCCCTCCAATCTTTTAATGGACACATCAACTTCATTAGAAGATTCATCCCCAATCTGGCTGAACTAATGAAACCCATGCAAAAACTACTTAAGAAAGATGTCAAGTTTGTATGGACTAGTGGGGGAAGGGAGGCTTTTTCCAGTATAAAAGATGCAATCACTAGATCACCTGTCTTAGTCAGCCCCAATTACACCAAGGACTTTATGATTTTTTCCTTTGCATCAGAAGACACTATTGCCGGGGTGTTGCTCCAGACCACGCAGGGTTTGAGCAACCTATTTCCTTAATGAGTCGTGCTTTGCAAAACTCTAAGTTAAAATACACTATAATGGAAAAGCAAGCCTATGCCTTGGTTAAATCTCTCAAACATTTCAGAACATACATCAGGTATTCAAAAGTCATAGGATATGTCCCCCATGCTATAGTGAAAGACATCTTGTCTCAACAAGATTGCTTAGGAATAAGGGGCATGTGGGTTTCAAAGATTCAGGAGTATGACTTACAGATAAAACCAACCAAGCTTATAAAAGGACAAGGCCTTGCTAAGATGTTAACTCAGAAAAATGAAGAGGCAATAGGTATGGTTTGTGAAAACAGTAGACCTGAACCAACTATGACACCAGCTTTACAGAATCTTGACAACCATTGGTATTCGGATATCATCTACTTCCTACTTCACTTCACTTGCCCGGATCACCTCAAGGGTCACAAACGAAGGGCTTTAAGATTAAAAACTGCTAGGTATTACCTTACTCAGGAAGGTTTGGGTTGGGGGAACCCAGATGGAATAATACTTAGATGTGTTAATGAACAAGATTCCAAAAGAATATTGACCGAGTTTCATTTGGGATTTTGTGGAGGCCACTATGCAGCGAATACAACTGCCTACAAAATCCTTCGAGCAGGGTACTATTGGCCAACCATCTTTGCAGATGTACACAAACATGTTAAGTGTTGTCAAAAGTGCCAACTCTTCACTGGGAAGCAGAAGTTGGTTGCTCTTCCCTTCACACCTGTAGTAGTTCTTGCCCCCTTTCAACAATGGGGCCTTGACTTCATTGGCAAGTTTAAAGACAATTTAAGCAATGGATTCTGTTGGATCCTCACGGCTACTGATTACTTCACCAAATGGGTAGAGACCATACCCACCAAGACAACCACTGAAAAAGTTGTTATGGACTTCATTGAGGATAAAATCATCACAAGATTTGGTATCCCCCTTAAGATAACAACTGATAATGCCAAAGCCTTTAGCTCCATCAGAAAGTTGTCATGTCGATGGAGCTAGAGAATCAAACTAAGTATGAGAAGCAAGAACCATTGTAGCTCTTTATTAATATTTTACAATGCCTGATTGATGTCAATTTCGGAGCACCAAAGATGACTTTGTCTTGGGATTTGCGCCTTCCTTAGCTAGCTCTCACAACTTTCCTTGTTGGGAGCTTTTTATTGGTTGGATGATGTTTACAATGAGGAAGGGTGGGTGCCTTGCCTAGGTGGAGGCCACCTCACCCTTCTCACACCAACCAGGACCCAGTTTAATTCTCAATCAATTGCTTGGAGCTCTAGTTTGTTGGTTAAACTCGCCCTCCTTGAGCTCTCTTCATGCTAATTTGCATTAGGTCTTTAGCCTCTCATTTGTATAAATACAGAGCCTTGGTACACCATTTGGGTGGATTTTTTGTGCAAGGATACTATGCTCATTTGTTGTTGCTATTTGAATAAAATCAAGACTTTGGAGGTCCATATGGTGTGCACATCTTGTCCATGAGAAATTGTTGAAGCTTCATTGAGGTGATACTAGTTCAATTATACTCTTTTTATGCAATGTATTTGATCATTTATCTATCTTAGAAGGCTTTGTTAAGTCCATAGGGTGAACATTTATAGTCTTTAGTTGTTCATTGATGCTTGGTTAGATGAGATTTAAAAAGTAGCAAACTGTAGTTGGTTATACTTATGCTCTTTTTGTTTCATTTGATTAACCATACTAGACTTGATCTTATCTTGTGTTGAGATAGTATATTTTTGCAGATCTCTTAAAGGTGAAGTGGGATCTTGAGCTAGGTTGCTTCTTTCTCCCCTTCACTACCTTTTTAGCTAACAATTTGTGCATTTCCGGATCTTACAAGGAGGCCTTTTATTTAAGCTCGTCTTGAAGAGTTCTACAATAATTCACCATTTAAAAATCAATCTCCAATCTTGTTACTTGGTTACCATTGTAAAACTTGTGAGTCTCAAAGCCCCATCTTCCTCAAGTGTTTACATTCGCCTTTCTCTCCTTGACTTCTTCTTCTTTTCTTGCCCATTCTTCTCCACTGTTTTCTCTCCATCCTTCTTCATTTTCAGCCCTTTCTTCTTTACATTTTTCAGCCATATCTTCCTCCCATTCGCTGCCCCTTCTTCCTTGGTACTTTCTTCATCATTTGGCTGCCTTACCTTCCTTTTTTCTCACTGTTTTCAGTGTCTTCTTCATCTCTGATTTTTTACTTCAATTTTCAGCCTCTTCTTCTTTCATTGGCTGCCCACTCTTCTTACTGTTTTAGCCTCTTTCTTGCCTTTGTTTGCAGCCTCTTCTTCTTTCATTGGCTGCCCACTTTTCTTAATGTTTTAGCCTCGTTCTTGCCCTTGTTTCCAGCCCTCTTCTCCTCTGTTTGTTGGCTGCTTTCCTTCACTGTTCGCTGTCCCATTTACTACTGTTTACAGCCAACTTTGCTCTCTTTTGGCAGTCCCCTTCCATCTTTTCTTCCTCCACTGGCTTCCTCTTTTCACTTTGTCTTCTCTTCCATTTTTTTTTGTTTGCTCTTTTACCTTTGTCTTCTACTCTTTTGTCTTAGCTTAGATTGCATTTAGTCTAGTTTCATTTTAAAGTTTAGTTTAAATTTTTCAAGTTTAGGACTTAGTTTAGTTTAAAATTTAAAGCAAAAAGTTTCATTTACTTTTCTTTATAGCTTAGCTTTCATACTTAGTTTGATTCTCTGGCTCTCATTACTTAGTTTGCATGATAAGTTAGTTTAATCTTAGTTTCAATTTGTTTTGATTTCTAATCTATTAATAAGTGCTTGTCTAGAGCTCTCATTTTAGGTGACCAAAGAAGACAAATCAAGACAAGGAGCCCAAAGCAAGCAAGCAAACAATTAAAACAAACTCCTTGAAAAACACTTCCCGCTTCTTTCATTCCCCCATCCAATATTGTGCTTTCAAGTGAAGACAAAAAACCAAGCATTGTAAAATATTAATAAAGAGCTACAATGGTTCTTGCTTCATAACACTTCATAATAAAATTGGAATTTACATTTGCTACACACTGTGTATGCTCTGCCCACTTGTGGGATACCCAGAAGCAGTTGTAGACTTATTAACTCCCCACATCTAATTCCACTTCAATCTAATAAAATTTATTCCCAAGAAAACCAACGAAAATCCGGCATTGATCGTCAAATAGTCGAAAGTGGGCAAATTCTGCCTAGGGATGCTGGAACCACTGTACCAAGACCTTAAGGGCACCGTTAGACTGCATCCCTGGTTGGTGTAGTGTTGAACACGCTCTAGAGACTCCGGACAGCCAACATGTCCTTGTACGGAACCACTTAGACCATTTTCCGGACATATCTCTTGTAACGAAAGGTATATCTTGGAGATTCCCTTCCCTTAATAATCAACTTCACCATTAACATTTTTAATAATATTCACCAAGAACACTTGCAAAACATTCTCAAGCACACCAAAGACTTGTATTCAGCATCCCAAGCACTCAAAGACTTTTGACTCCATTTGGCACTGGTCACTTACACAAACAACAACAATTGTTCAAGTTATCTCATTTTGCTTATTATCTATCTGAAAGTTGCTGTTGTCGGCTTTAATTATATCATGCTGTGGATGCTTTATATTTAATTTGCTATTATCAAATGGTTGTGCATCTTCTTAATTTTGCAAGTATATGCTTGGAATTTATAAACTGTTATTGTAAATCTTCAAAAACTCCTAAAAACACCCATCCGCATCATACATCACTAAAACTTTTAAAACACAAGAGCCTTGGAAACTCTTTATAGGGTCTACTGCCCTTGGCTTCGTTAGGAGTTTGCCTAAACGGAGCAATCAAGATTAGGTGACAACACCTAACTCTTTGGTTGCCCCCAAGGCCACTCCTTTCCCACTTGGGAAACAACTCTCGAAAGATTTCTGCTACTAGTGTGCACATCGGCGGGCAACAAGGCCTATCTTTGCTTCTCTTAGGCCCCCCCTTAGAAGGAAGAGATGCATGTGATAATCAATGATATGCCAATGTTTGTTACTGCTATGCCATTACCATGATGATGATAATGTAAAATGATGTACTAGATGATGTTATTGAATTAGTTGATGTATTGATTGTCTTATGAGTATAACTAGTAGTGTCACACTTTCAAGTTGACGAGGGTAGTAGATCCTTGATTTACTTATGTACCATTGAACCTAGGTAATGTTTAAGTGTCTTCCAGTGACTTGTACCCTCTTCTCCAGGTCCATGTTATGACCATTCATCCATCCATTCTACTCCATAATTTTGGTCTGCATCCTTGGTCCAGGGTTGACGTGGTTGAGCTTTTGATCTCCCCTTTGTGACCCCTTCACCATGAAGGCTTCCTAGTTTTCCCTTTGTGTCTCGGGCAATGTTGTGTTGTAGCAATCTTGTGATGGTTTAGGAGGCTTGATTGTTAAATCCTTGGGGTTAATTGCTTATCAAGCAAAGAGAGTTTCCATGGAGCAATGATCTTTCTAGACCCAAGGCATGAAAGTCTGTTCCCTTCATATGCTTGAAAAATAAATGAGGGCATGAAAAGAAGCTCCTTGTGCAAGACTCGTTGCACTTGCAAAGTCAAAGTGAAAAAGCTAAAAGCCAAGTTAAATAAAGAAAATAAAAAAAAGGAAGAAGCAAGTAGAAAACTTGCCAATGAAGAAGGCCTTCAAATAAAATCCAAGGCCAAGGTCTCTAGAAACAAAAGAAGTACAAGTTTGAAGAGTCCAAGAAATAAATGAAGTCTAGTCCAAGAAGACCAAGTCCAAGAAGGAGTTAAATGAAAGAAGTCAAAGTCAAATGGGGGAAGTTTGATTGCTGATGGTTAGGTGGGGGGTTATCTCATTACACAATCACCCATTTGTGAGACACTTCTGTAGTGTTTTCTTGAGTGGTAAAGATCATAGAGATCCCCTTCTTCCTACATCTTGAGTCAACCAAGTCATCTTTGACCAATAAATTTCACTTGTCTAACCTTGGTCTCTCCATTAACTCACCCCATTGAAGAAACTAGTCCTTGCAAGTACTTGAGTGTTGTCATGGATCTGGTTAGTAGGTAAGTCTTGCTTCTCAGAAACTTGTTTAAAGAAACTTGTGGTGTAGGTATATAATTATGTATACATGATTAGTTGTATGATGACTTAGTCTGATGGTTAATGATATCTGCTATGTATTCGTCCATGTGGACACCCTTTGCTGTTGGTCCACTAGGGACAAATTGTGATCCTAGTACATCCCGTTCAATGCCACAAATGATTTATCAGGTCTTCTTCAGTATATCAGTGTTTTTAGAGCTAGTGTGTCAGCCCCTGGCAAGTTGAAAGGTGGTGAAACAATATCTTGAGTTCCATAAAGTATATTAAGAATGTAAAAGCATATTTGGATACCCGTTTGGCCACTTATGTAGGCATATGAAGTCACATTATCAATAATGCCTTAGATCAATGACTTCCAAAAAGTTGGTGGGTTTCTCCAAGAGACTATAGTGATGATTTTCATGATCGTGCATGGGGTTGATGTACTTGGTATTTTGAAGATCCGAGGGTAGATCTGGGCACCCATTTGGTCCTTCTACAACCTCCAACCTTTGCATGTCAGAACGCTCCTTTCCATTGGCTATATTCTAGAGGGGTCCTTTCTCAGTGTCAGTGAGCAGCTTGGAAATTTCATTTAAGTGCATGGCAAAGACCTAGCCTCTATCTTGACAATGATTTGGTATTTTTGGCCACCCAATGGGTCATACTAAGTCCAATTTACTCCATGCAAAGTGTTCGCCATTTGACATTTTTCCAGGCACATGGGGATTTCACAATGTTATTTCAGGCTAATTTAGGATTAATTGATGGCACACCTAAGGTTTTTCATTTAAAAAGCTTAAGTTTGTGCTTAATAATTTATTAAAAGCAAAAGGTGCAAGATATATTGTAGTTGAGGATGCACTTTTTAAATTTTTGGAATTAATTAGCCTAAAAATCCTAGGTCGATTTGCTCAATTTTGCTTGTTGCACAAATGTGGAGGCAAAATAAGATGTTGTGGCACTATGGTATACATGTGGAGGCATCTTAAGGGGAGCTAAAGCAAGTCTGAACTCTAGATTAAGTCCGAGCCTTTGATCTCTCATCCTAAGGCATGGATCGACTTGCTGGAGGTAAAACGTGGGCTCCAACGACTTGGAAAGGAATTGGTTATTTGGTCAAAAGCGTGAAAATAGGAAAACAAGACATGGTTTTGGTAAACAACTCTTGGTTTTGCAAATCAAGCAATGGTTTTCTCCTCTTGTATTGAGAAGACCCATGGTATTTGGCATATTGTAATATTTTTTTGACCCTAGACCAAGGAGAGCACCTTCCTTAGTCCAACGACTTGGCTATTTTTGGCATTTTATATTGTGACATGGTTTAATCTTGGCCTTGGATCAAGAAATCACTTCATTGAGATCATCACTTTGTGATTTATTATGTAGCAACTCATTGTAAAAAGTTAAAACCCTAGACATCTTTTAGAAGGCAATTCTACCCTCATTGGCTATATAAGAGAGGCCAAATTCCTCTCTATGGTGGAATTTTCGATGATGCAATAAAATTATATTTCTCTTGCTGTCTATTGGTGTACTTGGAGCTCTTGTTGTGCAAGCTTATGGTGATTTTATGAATGATATTGGATATTGGCTTAACTAATTTGAGATAAATCTATGGTGATTATGCTTAGCTATAGTAAGTTGATAGGCAATTGCTTCAACCTTGTCTATCATGTTCAATTTCCTTTCATGTTTCAATTGATTACCGCAACCTCCTTTGTTCATGTTAGGGTTTGATCACTATAGCTTTAACTTAATGATTTTTGGTGCTAGTAGTAGATAGACTGCTTTCTTGATGCTTATAGGTGGTACTGGTCAAGAGTTATTTGGAGTAGGGGATCTATTGGATTTCCTCAACTAGAAAACGAGGGGGCTTGAGTATCCTCCACCCTCCCTTGAAGACCATTGTTTATTTTCACTTCATGATTGACTCCATATTCCATATGCCCAAGCTTGATGTTTCCCTCAAGGCACTAGTCTAGGGTTTTAGATTTTATTTTGTTGTAATTTGTCAATCTTTCACCATATTAAAATCTACTCATCTTCTTGTGTTTTTGTAGGTGCTTGGATCAAATCTTAAGGAAGAGGCCATTGGGGGAAATCGAACTCTTCTCCTTATTCATCCATTTGCTATCAATTAAAAGTTAAAACCCTAAGGAGCTTAAATAAACCCCATAAGTAATAAGAAACCAGCACTCTGTGTGAGTAAGCCTCTTATGCTACATTAGATCCAAGTATTATCTCTTGATCTCATTTTGATTATCTTTCATTATCTTGTAATTCTGGTTTAAAATTTGATTAAGTGTTGAATTTGTTTCTTAAAGAGGTACTAACCATGTATGGTGGATTCAGATCCTCCATATGCTTACTATGGTTAGTAATACACTATAATCTCAACACTAAAATTTCCAAAACATAGTAGATCAAATCGCAGTTTTCTGACTTATTAATGATCATATCTAATGCGTTTACCTTAAGATGTCCAAGCTATTTTTGTGAATGATCTCATCATATCTCTGCTGATTGTGATTATCATACCTTGGTGCGAAATTCGATTTGATCACAACTTTTCCTCATAACTAATGCTATATTACTCTTGGTTTTCACACTGAATATTATAAGCAATTATTTTTCAAGTTTTCACACTCATATTTCTACTTGTTGGATTTTGGGCACTATCTATTAAATAGCTTATGGGTTAAAACCCCCCTTGAATAAAGCAGAATGATTGCAGTATTTTATAGCACACTAGGACACATTTCCTGTTGGATGATGCGTTGCTCTCGACTCCCATCTTTCATTTGATGGTAACAGCATGATATGCTAGTTTGACAGATAATGCCATAATATTTACAAGTGCTAAAATTTGGGTCTTAGATTAGTAGTAGCTGCACTTCTAGCTGAGCTGGTACAGTGGTTGCAGTCTAAAATATGATTGGTACTGGTCATTTTCTGTTGTAACTAGTGCACTAATTGCAATCTTAGAAATACTATTGGAAATTTTATATAGTTGCTGAAAATTGTGAACTTATGCAAGGTTCAAATTGTATCCAAATCCTTTTCTTTTGTTCATGTTGATCACTTTGAAAGAAACTGACTGTAAATGTTGGGTGCATAATTTAACCACAATTGCATCTTATGCATCTGTATCCCTTCTTTTTGTAAACAACATTGCCAATGACATTTTTTTCTCTGTTCATTCATTGATGCATATAAAGAGTGAATTATCAGGATGATTCTTTAATACCTTGGTACATTGTCTGGATTCTGTGGATATTTTAGTTTTTTAGGCTTAGCTCTGTGGTTTCTTTATCTCATGCAGGGGTGTTCAGAGTTTATTAGTACAGCATATGTCTGAAACTGGTGGAGATGTGTATTTTCACAAATTCCTTCCTCCAGATAAGACTTTCAAGCCATCACGTTTTTTCATAGATTCTCAGCAGCAGTACAAAAGCAACCTTGAAGAGTACAGTAAAAACAGCTCAGTTGTTCCAGGTGTAAATGCTGTTGGTATAATAAGAGCACCTCACGGTGATGGGAAAGAAGCAATCGTATTGGTTACACCTTTTCTGTCAGACGACATTCATATAGGGGATGCGTTTTCTTTAGGTCTGGGATATTCACTCTTCCGCTTATTCAGCAGTAGTATTTGGCTTGCCAAAGATTTTGTGTGGCTGGCTGCAGACTCAAAATATGGGACTCATGCTGCTGTTGCAGCATGGCTAAAGGACTATCATGAACCTATATTTTATCATTCGTCATCATTTTTGAAGTCTGAATCAGTGGTTGATGGGGTGGAGAAAAAAGGACCTTCTTATAAACAGACTGATTATAACACACTAGATGACTTTCAACGTGCAGGGACCATTGCTGCTGCTTTAATCTTTGAAGTTCAGGAAAATCAGATCCAAACTGATAAAGATAACCTGAATGTTTATGCAGAGGCATCGAATGGACAAATGCCAAACCTAGACCTGATTAATGTTGTGAATTTTTTGGCAGTTCACAGAGAAGGGTTACATACAAGAGTGGAATCATTGTTTTTCATGCTTAGTTGGAAATGGCTGGCTGTTTTAGGTGAGATATTGGAATTGTTGGGAAAAGTAGTATTTGCCCTAAATCCAGCGTGGAAATTTGCTCTTCCTTCTGCAGAATATGTTCAGGGTGCTGCAGGTCTTGCTAGCTCTATTTATCACCAGGTTGTCCTTTTGCTCTGTCTTTTTCCTCTAGTATCTGTTTTTTCCTTTGAAGACATGGTAGGTTATTTTTATTTGCCTGTTTCATTTTAGAGACAAGATTAAGACTTCGCTCATGGATCTCTCTCATCATTACTTAGAACATTAGGAAATGACCATTATAGTCACAATAATTGGCGTGTCTTGCTGCTGGTCATGGAAGATAAATTTTCAATTAAGGAACTTTATCTTCATATATGCCTCTTTTGTTTTATTTTGTATCAGAGTTTTTCTTCATATGTAATGTACATCATGCCTGTTTAGTGAAGTAGTTTAAGTAAAGCTCTATTGATTTTCGAAGGCTTTGTACTTGGTTATTCTGTTACAGGCCTTGGGTATATCTACAGGTGCACATGGTGCTTTTCGGGATTACCAAGTGGATGCAATAACTCTTGAAATGTCCCCGCGTTTCTCTCTTGAAAATGAAATGACTCGAATATCATTTCTCCTAAAGCTTGGCAGGTTAGGGATGTTGGACTTGCTACTTTTCTTGTACCTGTCTTGGTTTTCTAGTTTGTAAAATTATTTTCTTGCAGAAAAGGTTATCATTCTATGTTTTTTCTGTAACCGTTTATGTGAACACATCCTTTTCTAGATTTTGCAACTTCATGTTTTTTGTTCATTGCGACAGAATGGGCTGTTATTATTAATTCAGCAAGGCATCTATTATTTCATGTTAGTAGTTTGCAAAATAAAAAATCATACAACTTTTAAGATTAATGTTACATGGCTTTTCTCTGTATGAGTAAGATGGAGGGATTTTCACACATTGATGAAAATGCATTCTAAGGTGTGTTGTAGTCAATGGCTGATCCTCCCCGTCATATTTTTTTTAAAAGCCAATTTAAACCTGCACTTCAAATGTTACAAAGTCCCTTTACCAAATGCAACCCTATGGGGACTTAGGAAGGTTGCCCATTGTCACTGCAACAACTCTTCCACTTGTATTAGGCTGGCTCTCCTCCGACACAAGGGGGAAACCCTAGAAATCAATGTTTAAGATGTTCTTTAGAAATAAATGGATGGACCATGACCAATGCCTATTCAATTAGGTGATGGAGTCGAGACAAAAGAGCAAGAGGGTTTGAATACTATGGAGAAGATGTAATTAAGCCATTCACTGATGTGATATAATTAGTCCAAAATAGATTTTCAGATTATGCAATATTGAGAGCTCTTATACAAGATGCACCATCACAACCATGAAATTACAGCCAATCAATAACAATGAAGGATTAGCCACATATTAAACCATAGATTGTAGTAGACAAGGTAGACCAGAGGACATCCTTTCTATTGAACGAACAACCAACAATATATCTTCAAATTTGATTTGTCATAAGATCAAAAGAGCCATAGCATGCCACAATTAATCTTCTTCCTTAGCGAAAACAGCTCTCAGACATGTAGTGAACAACCTTAGCCCAAAAATTACAGCAGCAAAATCCTTCACTTACCCGAGGTTACATCAAGAGTTGAGAGGGTTTCACTCAATCCTAATCTCATCTTATTGGAGCAAGCCTGTCCTTCTTCAAAGATTATTTTGGCAGCAAAAGCAATGGCAATCCTTGGAAAAAACCTAGTCATCGATGAAAGAGAAAAAGTGATGGAAAACCTCTAATTGAACTTGTCCCTTGACTTCTTCCTCCTAAAAGATCTTTAACTAAGCTTGGAGGGAAGCTCCCACTTCTCCAACCATACCTCTAGCAAAAGAACCTCTCCTCTATTTATAGGCTCCAATCCTCTCAAATTAGGGTTTGGTTCCTTTTAGTGTTTATAGATAAGATCAGATAATTTTATTAATGTCTGACAAATGACTGCAAAAGTAGATCAATGGGACTAAAAGATACATCCAGTGTGAATACAATGTGCGAGTGCAAAAGCAACTCTTAGGTAATGCTGAAGGTAAGAGAAAGGAAGTGAAAGAGAGGGAAAATGATATTTTGTTCCATGAAAAGTGTCATTCCACCTAGGCGCACCATCCTAGGGTTTTTTTAGGGTTTTAAAAGATTTCAAAATGCCTCTTGGAATCTTCTAAAGTTAGGATGCACCTCCCAAATCTCTTTCTAAGCCATAGTGCACCCTCTCTTGTCTCCACGTGAGCACTCATTAAATGATCTAGTTCTTCATTGAGGTGGTACTTATAGTCTTTTTTTTCTTGATTGGGTTAGGGTCACTCCATAACAACTTAAACAACTTCATCCTCATAGCAGAACCAGTTTCTAAATGCAACAGAGCCAATAAAGGTATAACTAATTGAAAATAGACCGTGTGTAATAATAATCTCTTAAATTGTCCCGCTACATGACAAGGAGCATAGCCATAATTTTAGGAAGGAATGATAAGTGTATGAACAATAGAAAGTGTAATATAATGCCCATAAAACACATTTATGGCAAACCATGGGCATAAATGATAAAGGATAGCGTTCAAATGGGTATAGCATAATGCCCAAACAACACCATATAACCATGTTTAACCTGGTAAGGATGAGAGTCAGTAGGTAGATTTGATAGGGCTAATGCATGGGTAACCAAATTAAGGCCCTGTGCATAATAATCTTTTAAAGATTGAGCCTTACATGCCACAAGGTATATAAATTGTAACATTTAATAAGAAGATACTTTAGCAAATGCATGGTTGCTAGATATATAGTCTTTTGAAAGGCTTGGTGTGACACCCAAATATATTAAAAAAGGTATCTAACATATGAAAATAGGCATCAACAACCATGGTAACCTGTTACACTGTACATACACCAATAGGATAGTAAGCTGCCAGCGAATTTGAAATGCAAGGGAGGGCTAAATATTTGAATGTAGATGGGTCAATGATAAACAAGAAGTCTGTGCATTACTTGTACACAATGGTGGTCAAGATTAAACTCTGACAGGCTGAAACTGGCCTGAAATGTGCACAAAGAGCATAGGCCACAACACCAGGTATGAGTGCAATATAGAACAATGCCATACTTGTTATGAAATGGCTAGACCCAAGATGTAAATGAGCAAGGAGGGGTTAGACTGAGTTTGAAAATGGACGAGAAATAAGCAAGACAAGACCTAGGTCGCCTCACACAACACAAGGTTGAGCTCTGTGCGTTGAACACCAAAACAGGCCCAAGGTAGAACTTATTCAATGTGTTGATGGCAGGAGGCCAAACAACAAGCAAGGATGTGGTCAACCGCTCACAGTCCAAATAATTTGCTGATAGGCATCTTATTTTAGAAAATGGATGGAGGGTAGAGGAATGAATGGCCACACTAGCTTGAATAGTCATGTCTCATTTTAATCTTGACTGTCCATTTTCCAAATTGATCGAAAATTAACCCATTTAACCCATCTCTCGCCACTCCAATTTCTTATCGCTGGTCTACTCCACTGCCACTCCAGCTACCCGCCACAGCTCCTCCGGTGTCCTGCTCGTCCACCGCCATCATCTCGTGTCGGCATCAACAGCCGTGAGTTAGAGGCTGTACTAGCAACTAAGGCAACATAGAGCCAAGCTATAGAGTACTGGTGAGGGCAAACAAAACTTTATCAAAACCAAATAATAGCCAAGCCATGATTTATTCAAGCAGAGAGTTAAATCATGCAATGAGTAAGATTGCTTGACATGATAACTGATGAAGCAAGAACATGGGTATGGGACCTGGGTTGAGCTTGGCTCCATATGGTGCTTTTCCTTTAATTCCAACACAGGCTAGGCCCTGAAAAGAAACGTGGAGCGAATGGTACCAACATAGGTTTGAGAATGATACCATAGGTAACAAGATTGAGGTCTCTTGATAGAGGGGAGCAGGGAGGCCACATTTATCTTCAGAATGTGCATGCTACAAGCCTACGAGAATTATGCACTCAAACATTAACTAGAGGGGCTCACAAACCTGTAAAAAGAAATCATTACAGTGAGGCTTGAATAGCTTAAACAATACAATGCAAATGTAAACCTGGGTATTTCTTTAAGTCGATGGGGTAAGATGCTGGGGTGATTACTAGTCAAGAATTCACCAAACAAACATGTTGGTTTCAACTAGCAACAATCCAAACAAAAACTAAGTGCAGAGATACCTCTGCATGCTATGCACAGGACTAGAAGTCCTCAATTCTTCACAAACCACCAAGAATCACTTCACAACGAAGCTTAGGAGACGAATGCTGGTAGTGGTGCTACTATGGTGGTGTTAACCACTAGGTTTGCTTGCGCAATTGGAGGGTTAATATTGAGTCAGATCCTATCATGCTGGTTCCATTACAGGTGCACCCAGGTTTTCACAGTGACCAGAGCTTGTTTCATAGTCAGTTCCGTCAGATTTTGAGAACTTGCTTTTTTAGCAGTTTTGTTTTTGTTCAGATCCAAAGAGAGAACATGTTGGAAATGTTGTCATATTATCGATCCTTGTGACCTCATGAGGTCAATGAGCCCATCTTGGTGACATGCAGGCAGTTTCATGACATTGCTACTTTTACCAGTTAGGATTTTTGGACTTGTATGTCAATTATGAGCACAATTCAACATCCTTGCAGAAAGACGAGTCTAATGAGATTGTTTTCATTTACATGTGAGATATTGCTTTTTTTAGCAGTTTCTATTTTTAGACGTGTCATATATGGCAGTGGTTTCCTAGCAGTTCCCTTCATCTTTAGCTTTTTCCTATTTTTTAGGAGTTTGTTTGCTATTTTTGGCATGTCTATATTTGGTAGGTGTTGCCAACTAAGTTGTACTTGGTTGGATTATCAAGCGAGTGGGCAGAGTTGAACATGATACATGTTCGTTTTTTGATGATTTGATATCCAGCAGGCCTTTTTAAGGCCCCCGTTTTATCTTTTTTCCACATGTCCATGGCCCTGCGGGGTTTGTAATAAAATGTACTAGCATGGTGTTTTGTAAAAGACTTGGTTCCCTAGGACTTTTTGGCCAAGTTAGGTATTCCAAGGAGTTTTTTCACCTATTGATTATGTCTTGCATTAGTGCATAACATAATTTTTGGGTTTTCCTCCTGCTCCTCCAAAGCTGGAATGCCTGGGGAGGCTGACGGGCCTTAGGGGATTGTTAAAGTCTATGGGTCAATGTATATGAACATGCTAGACGTTATTTTTGAGTCATATGGACATGTGCTAAGTCCCCCTAGGTAGTTTTTTTTAGTTTTCGGCAAAGTTAATTTTTTCCGTAAATGAGCCATTTTTAAATTGTTTCATTAAAATTTTTGTAATCGGCCTAGAAGTGGCGTCTGGAGGTCTTTTTTGCCTTAGGGGTGCTCGTTTTCTAACTTAGAGCACCCCCTTAACCCCTAAACTTACTTTTCCTAATGTTTGGGTGCTTCAATTTTTACCTATGGCCAAAAAACCCCCAAAAGTCAAAAAAGTCATAAAAAAATGAAAAATTGAAAAAATGACTTTAAAAAATAAAAAAGTTTTTTGAGCAATTAATGGTCTGATTTCGAGCAGCACTATTAGGGGAGAGTTTTTGGCTGTTTTGTAAGGGTAGTGGCAGCCCCAAATAGTGGGCGTGTGTCCCCACTCTAGCATGGGCGCATTCCACCTTAGCTTGGGCGCATTTAGCATGATGGACAGCCCACGTTTTATGGAGTGGGCAACACATTTGGTGCTGGTTTGTTGGGCACATTTAGTGCTGGTTTGTGACAGCCCAATGCAAGGGATACGCAGCCCATTTCTCTCCTAGACTCGTGCTACCACTCCCCCATCCCCTTTCCTTGACATGGGCGCACTCACTCTTTTGTTTTCTATAAATTGTGTGCTCCTCTCCTTTGTTCTCTAGTTGGAGTTGGAAGAGGAATGCTATTGTAATCTCGTTATATCTTTTGAGTTAATAAAAGAAGACTTTGGAGGTCATTTGTGTTGTGCCATTGATGAGTGGATGTACCACCTTGTGTAATGTCAAGGTAACTTGTGCATAGGCTGCAATTTTTCATAGATATTTGTACTCATTGGAAAGATCGGTACCGATTTGTGAGATAGGCTATTCCGATTTGTTTATTGAAATAGTTTATTGGTATATGCTTGTTAAGAGATTATCATAGTATTTCCCATTTGTTTATGAAAATACAATACTGATTTCTTGTGAGTGTATGTCTACATTTGATCTGTGTTGGTGGAGTTTGTGATGTGCAGGTTGCCTTAAGCTGGAAGAGGAGTGATCTTGTTTGTTTTTTTTTTCTAATCTTTGTTTTGCAGGTGTAGTCCCTCGGTACCATACAAAGTCGAAACTCCAAAGTTTTCGATCTCCAAGAGTCATTTCCTCTCTATCTCTTTCTCCCATAAATTTTAAAAATTCTCTTTGGTTAACTGGTTACTCACATTTCTGATTTATATACTGAATTGCACATCTTAAATAGATCAGATTCTGCTATCAAGAAGCTTCAGTCTTTCATTTCATAAAGAGTTCATTGTCGTTAGATCAAAGCTTCTTGTTTATCTAGCACTTTCCTTTCGAAAACTATTTAAATTGTCAAATTTTTTCAAAGTTTTCAGCAGTAGTGTTGGGTCTGATTTTTAAAGTGTTATCTGGCTGTCCTAGAGCTTATAATTTGCAGCCATTAAAAGCTAGCAAAGATCCCAAGTAAACAACCCCATTGCTTGTTTTACTTGGTTAATTTCCGTCATTTTAACTTAGATTTTTCTGGGTTTTTTAGTAGGTGTCCCAAATACACTCTTAAAGTGTTTTTGGGCATCTTTTACTGATGTTTGCTTGCTGGTTTGCAGCATTTGACGAACATGTAGAGAGAAATGTTGGCCAAATTTCGAGGATCCAGGCCATCCGGAGCACCTAGATTTTGAATTTTATGAACCGGTTACTTTTTCTCTCTTATGTTGTAAGCCACTAAGTCAATTTAAGACTGGGGCATTTCTTTCGCATTGTAACTAAAGTATCAAACAAGAGCAAGTGGGCTATTGAAGCGCCCGCACCCCATCCCCCCAGGGGGAAAAACTGTGTCAACTCAATTTTCGTGGTTTGCAATTTTTTTTAGTTTAGATTTCATTTCCACACTTAATAAAATCAAACTAGGCTTAAAAATTAACCTTGTTGGTCTGTTCCACTGGCGGGCCACAAGTTCACTCAAAACATAGTTTTATCATTTTTTTTACAAACTCAAACGCTCCCCTTGCTTTCCCGAAGTAGGGTTTCTGTACAAGGGCTTGCTCGAGTACGTGCCTGAAAAGAGACTCTTGGGGTTTAAAGAGATAAAATTTTGGTTCATAAAATCTTCTAAAAATACCAAGGTCTTCTCCCGTATGCTTTGTGGCCAACTTGCAGCTCAGTCTGATCTAGTTGGTACGCATCAGAAAGGGGGAGATGGCTAGTAATAGGATTTAACAACGCCCCGAATAAAAAAACCTTTATGTGAAAATCCGGCACATTGCGAGCATTTTGTTGTCGTGGGGAAATTTCTCCGAAGGCTTGGGACAAAACTGAGTAGTGACCTCTTGGAAACCGTTAGGCTTGCCCTCGTTGGTACAGCATCTGAACACCTCTTTGAGACTCCAATTCAGCCCAAGTCTGAGAGGGAAGCCACACATCAAAATTCCGGACATGTTCCCCGTACCTTTGTGTATATTGGGAACCCACCAGCCATAATAAAAAGATCACTTTCACATTAATTCTAAAATAAACCAAGAACACTAGCACAACATTTACTTTTCTGCTCATGCATCTATTTCGACTCCATTATAAGGCATTGGTCTATATTGATATTATTTCATGTTATTGACAAATGTTGCAAATGAATGATGATAATAGTGAATGGGAGCAAATGATGTATTGATGAATGATTGTCTTGCTTTATATAAGTATATGTTGCTTTTATCTTGGTTATTTTTCTAACTCCTAGATTAAACACCTTAGTTTTTATTTTTAGGGTCCACCCCCCTTGGCTTCGCTAGGAAAGGCTAGACGGAGGAGTCGAGTCCCAAAGTGACAGCACTTG
Organism: Larix kaempferi; assembly: GCA_027924585.1. Lineage (NCBI taxonomy): Eukaryota > Viridiplantae > Streptophyta > Pinopsida > Pinales > Pinaceae > Larix > Larix kaempferi. Next base: position 5,952,622 of record BSBM01000556.1, read on the forward strand.
ACTCTGACTTGCCCCCAAGGCCACACCAACAGCTTGAAGACTTATGCTGCGTTTTCCCCAGGTGTGGAACCAGGCGGCAACAGTAGGTATTGGAGTGGTCTAGGTTCTCTAGTGGGTGGAGGGTGAGTCAAATACAAAATTGAGTAAGTGGATATACTCTGAGAGTGACATATGGCAATAATGTGGAGGCTTTCTATTTATACAAAGTCTTGCTAAAATCTCCATATGTTAAAACCCTAGGTGGTTTGGTTATTACTGGTACATCCTCACTTCTTTATGTTTCTCGATAAGTCTTTCTTTAGGTCCTTCAATAGATCTTAGTAACTTGTCCTTTTGTGAAGTAATTTTTATCAACTCTGAAACTGGCACAAATACTTTTGCATTCAACATCATCCCCTTAAGTCAATATTTAGATCTATACTTGATGAAATTTTAGCTTTGGGGGAGGATTACCTTGACCAAAATTTCTAGCACTTGTGTTATCATTTCCTTTCCTCTGAAAAGTCATTCCTTTGTATCTCTTGATTTCCAAAATTTGTTTTGGTGTGGGCTTTTCACCATACATCTTAGTGACATTGTCAATGCCCACACTTCTCTCTTTCATTTGAGCCTTCTGATCTCTGGAAAGAGGATAAGTCTTACCCACTGCATTTATGTAGTCCGAGAATCCAACAAAATTGTTTTCAACAAAATTCATAGATTCTTTGCCATTGATCTGCCTATACTTAGCACAACTTGATTCTTCATGAAATTCTTGGCATGCCGTATAGAAAGGAAGAGTCTCGTGTTCAACCAAATTTGTAGTTCTAATTGACTAGGTGGCCTTTGATCGTGATAAGGTCCTCTAGTTTTTTGCCATCTTTCATTTCCCTTAGGTTGGAATTTATTGTGTTGTGCTCTTTCCATTTGTATCAATCTGTTTTGCATGGCATTGATCTACTGAGCATGAGTAGCTTTCCATGTTCTTGTTTGTTTCTGTTAATGCTTTAACGGAATCTTGGGTAGAATCACTATTGTCAACTATCATTGCCTTTGCTCTATGTTCTTCCTTTGAGGTACTGCCCCTTGTGAAACTTGGTAGATTGGACTTGCTTAAGGCCTGTATATTCTTATCTATTTTGATGGCTGCATTTTGGACTGCTTTGAGGTCTTGAGGGTCTTTATATCTGAGTTGATAACAAATTTCCCCTATGAATGCCTCAATGTAATGAATGAGAACAATTGCATCAAGCATTTTTATGTTCTGAGGCAAACTATGGATAAGTTCATTGAATCTCTTGTTGAACTCATCCATAGTTTCATTTTCATTCTTTCTGATTGTACTAAGGGTTGCTAACAAGTAATGACTGTCCTTTTGTTCCCCCAATCTTTCCACAAAAACATTTTGCAATTATTTAAAGTTTTAACTGAATTATTATCTCATTCTATAAACCAATCAAGAGCATCCTCTTCTAATGATAAGAAAAATAATTTCATGAGTACATCTTCATGTCTATTAGCATATTTATGAGGACTAGATTTAAAAGCTTGTAAATGAGATCTAGCATGAACATCATTATTTCTTTGAAATGAAGGTAACTTATCTATAGCCTTTTTAGGAATAGCATTAGGATATCCAACAATGGTAGAGAAATTAATGGGATTATACAAATCATTTTCCATTTTGAATTGAAGGGTAGAGTCAAAGAGATTTTTGATGTCAAAGATAGACTCAAATCCCAAGTTATCAAGGACCCTATGAGAAATAGACTTGTTCAATCTTCTTCTATAAACCCTCTTAGGTTTAGGAATAAGATTGAAAAGGCCTTGTGAGTTTCATCTTGTAGAGTATTGTTATCACACAACTTGTAGTTGCCCCTAAAAGATGATCCTATCAAGGATGGTTGAGGAGCTAGGCAACTAAAGAGGTGACCTAAGAGGGCCTTGATCCCCATATATATTGGTTGTCACGCCAATCGAGGTACTCTTTGCTTTATGCTACCAAAGCCCTAGATAGCAAAGGGGGAGACCTTGATCTACTCCTGACAGGAGAGATCCAATCCGATTACCAAATCAAATTAAACAATAGAATATGTAGGGTGAAGGATGAACGACCCTAGATCTAAGGGATAAAGTCATTGCGGAGGCTTAAGAGAGATAAGATTTCAACCCAAAAACACTTTAGTCACAATGACTTAGAACTCACGAGCGTATCTAGGAGATAAGTGCTAGGATAAACGATCAAATCTAACTGCCTTGGGAATCGTGAATTAAATCTTGGGAAAATGGTGCAAGGTGATAGATCTGGATGAATTAGGGATTTCCAGCACAACTTGATGAGAGATCTGACAGTATCTTAGCACACAAGCAAAAATGGAACCTCAAACAACTAAGAAAATGGCTAAGTCAACGAGGGCATGAGGCATGAAGACCAGTGCCTAGGGAAAAGGTGCAGATGGAGTCCTCTAGGGGTGTTTTCTTAGGAGACCCACTTAGTTCTAAGCCTGCAGATGAAAACCCATAAATATTTCGCCAAGATTCTAAGTTATTAGATTTAGAATTTTTTTATAAGTTTTAGCAGCTAGGGTTTGAGTAGTAAAATTAAATGGCCAATGGATTAGAAATTCAAATCAAAAGATTTGGTGTAGATCTTACCCGAAAATTCTTGTAGATGCCTTGCAAATGATGATCTATCCCTTCTCGATCAATTTGAGATGATTTGATGATGTCTCCAAGTGAAATTGATTTTCCCAAGGAAGGTAGTGCGCCCCTCTCTCCTGCACAAGCAAACTACCGAAGTGAGATTTGATGCTCAGGAAAAATGAACTGTAAATGCAAAAAAAATATCGAAGAGCATATCAAAGATCTGAGATGTTATTGCAAACCCCCTGATACAAAACACCTTCAAGAGAAACGAGTTGGGCTCCGAGGAAGCCCGCAAAAACGTCCAAGTGAAGTTGCCCTCCTGCATTAAAACACTATCTTCCACAAAAATATTTTGGATCCACAAAGAATATCTCGAATGCTAAGAGAAATAGACTTTCCAATCGAGTACAAGAACATCCCATAAAGAAGATCCACGAATTTCTGTAAAAATCTCTTTATTATGAATATTCCAAGAGCCAAAGTCCTCTCTACAATGAGGGGGTTCTCTCTCTTAAATAGAATCGAGAGAGACCAAAACCCTAACCACTTTTTGAATGAGTGGCTGAGATCAAAAGATAATACATTGAGGTTAATTACTAACAAGTGCCGGATACAATATACATGGATCACTCAAAAGGAGGGGGACTTTTTCCCTCAATGGCACCCTAGGGGGGATGTATGACATGACATATCACTAGGAACATGATATAACATCATGGTGGGGGTGGCTAGGATGTAACAACATCTTCACTAACCCAAGCCCCATATACAATAAGCATAAGATACATCATAAAGTGACTAAAGTCACTAGGACATGTGTCCCCAATACATAAGAAAACGTCCCCATGAGATGACTAGGATGACGTGTGAACCCCATTGATGATGAAGAGTGTGCCGAAAGGTGTGGAATGTATCAACAAGAAGTCTCGGATCAACCCCATGCCATTTCCTTGCCTCATTGAGTCTAATCAATTTCCTTGCTAGCCATTCTTCCATTTTTTGACCACTAGAACTTCACTTGGAAAAGATACAAATGCCTGTAACTCACTTCCAAGTGCTCCGGGCACCTATCTGACTGCACCAATATGTCCGGGAATATTGGAATATGGTAAAAACAAGTGACTGCACCCCATATCTCCTCTGTAGCGCCCTAGGAGAAAGATAATGATCTTTGCAAGTCCTGTACAGGCCATTTTTACATGGCAATCTACTGCAAATTGATGAATTGACCAAATCATCAATTGTGTGTGCCTGGAACTGAAATCTGAGTGTCCCAATGGATTCAAAAAGTCGAAATCAAGTAGAATGAGTACTCATACACCATGTGACCATCAAGATAATCATCTGTGAGCTTATCATTGCCCAGATAATAAAAATAAATGGTCTGTAACTATAGATAATAATAAAAATATCCCAAACCATCATATAAAACCACTGTCTGAAGCATGGAACCATCTAATGGGCACCAAAGGACCATGAATACTTAATCTTGAACATCATCGGCCAAACTCATCCCAGATCCTGCTGTTGACTTGGTCAAATTGGGTTGACCAGGGCAAGAATGATCAAAATAATGACCCAGACTGCAAATAACTGATGCTGCAAGTACAAATGGATAAGATATGCTCCCTTATTTATATTGATAGCAAGACTAAAGCATAAAGTGGCTTTTAACTGGCGATTACATATATAAAATACCAATAATAAGTTTAGATCAAAGTAACCAATCACTTCAAACAAGAACCTCAAGTGTATACTCATTTACAGAGTTGGACATTTTGCTTGAAATGGCTGAAGGTGGAAGAAACAAGGCTAGGCTAAGGGGTTTGACTTGACAACCTCAACACTGTGACATCTCGGATGGAGGATAAAGGGGAAAACACCTCCGTTGCACGGGAATTGCTCCCAGACTTTAGGAAACCCGTTCCAGAAGTTCCCGCGTTCCAGGGAACTTAGGAACGGGCACGAAACGTTCCAAAATGCATGGGAACGGTTCCGGGAGCTTGGGAACTATTTGGGAGCTTCGAACACGAAATCTTGGGAGCTTGGGAACTTCAAATCGACCGTTCCTCATTTCGGGAGCTTGCACGCGCTCCGGTTTTCCAGGGAACTCCCAGCCGTTCCCAAACATGTGGGCCCAAATTAATCACTCCCGCCACTCATAAAATATAAATATAAAAGAGGTTGCTAATAACAGTCCCAACCAGCAGAGCTACATCATTCCATGGTTTTGACAAATACAGCTGATGATATTCGTGACATGATTTCAAAATAAAAGTTTTGACGGCGTGGATCTTGATTCTGACTTTGGTCTGGTAACGCTCTTTTCCTAGCTCTTCCTTCAGTTCTTCTATCAGCTGCCTTACAGAAGATTCTTTGGGGCCACGAGAGGACTGACAGATGCTATCCCACATCTTAGCTATATCCTCATTTCTTAACGTATTTGGGAAATTAATGACCTTACATTTTTTAAGGACGTGAACATCTTCGAGAGTGCCAATGAGGCAGTCCATCAGCTGAATGAATTGCGTCACGGATCTGGGACGGGCCGCATAAAGGAATTCCAATGCAAATAAGTTTCTGAAAAATACTTCAGTCGTCTGCACAGAAGATACGTTCATCCGCGGAATGTAAAGCGTGCGGGAGTATTTGTCGAACCGGACATTGTTGTATCCCGGTTTGAACTTTATGCCGGCCTTTGCCAGCTCCACAGCGGTGTATTCTATGCCGCCCTTTGCCGGCTCCCGCTCGCCAGATTGTTTGACTCGAGAGGTTAGGCATGTGAAACAAAAGAAAATGCTACACATCTTTTCAATCACGTAGTGATTGACAAATCTAGACATTCTTTGCCACAGAGTCGGATGTGAGTAGGCAGCGCTCTCATGATGATGGTAGATACTTTCTTTCTCATGTATTTTATGTACTCTTTATTTGACTGCCCCGATTATGTTGAACTCGTGTAGCCCACTCCAAGGTATGCTTTCTTACTCCAAGGTATGCTTTCTTAATGTACTACTCCTAAATAGAAGTTTTAAATAATACTAAATACTAAATACTAAATAGTATACAATCTGAATCTTTAAATAGTTGCTATATTTTTTTTTCAATTATATTATTTTTTATATTTTTTTAATATATATTATTGCTGCTCCCAACTCGTCGTTTCCTACAAATTTAGGGGAAACTTCTAACCGTATCCAACACCCGTACCCAAGTTCCCACCGTTCCCGCGTTCCGGAAACTCGTGCAACATAGGAAAACACCTATACATATGCTGGTTAGAGAAACACTAGGGGATGGCGGTGTCTCACAAATGGGTAGAGTGATGAGACTGCTTCTAGTAGACTCTAGACAAGCAACCTTTATTGCAATTTAATTCATCGTCATCTTTGCACACTTTGAGTTTTAACATTAACTTTAACTTTAGATAAAATTTCACTAAGCCTCCGAGGGTAGTGTTATCACACAAACTCTAGTTGCTATAGAGGGATATCCCAATAGGGATGGTAGAGGATGAGCAACTAGGAAGGTGTAACCAACAGTAGCCAGGTCCTCTATCCAAGGGACAAAAGTCACACCAGACAAGGTTACAGTCACTTTAGACGAGGCGCAAAGCCAAGTCAAGGGGGAGACCCCGCTGAACCAGTGATGGTTGAGAGATAACAAATACACCCAAACTCACAGGAATAAGAGATGAAAACCAAGAATGAGTGCAGATGAGCTCCTGTGTTTGATTTCAGCCAATCGACAGACCCAAGTGGTGGAATAAGCTTGCAATTGAAATGTGACCAGCTATTGATTGTGATGAATAAATTAGACTAGATAGATGATCAAATGGATGAAAATCAACTAAGGATGCAGACAAGCTAGGAGTGAAAGAATGGAGTGATCTTGCCCAAGGAAAGTGGTTAAGCGGTGAGGCAATGGACCTAGGGAAGAGACAAATACGCATGAAATGGCACTCCTGACTATTGGTAGTTTGATTTCTGAGGATAAGATGATGAAATAAACCCAAATCTAAACTACCCAGAACCCCAGATCAACCCAATCAAGCAGCAAGAGAAAAACGCCCAAGTGGGGCATTTTTGCCAGGTAGACCAGTGCCTAAACTGTGGGTTAATGGAGTCGGAAAAGGATGAAACTTGAGATATAGGCTACTAGGCTCAAATAAAAGGCGGGATTGCAATAAAATTTGAGTTTCTACGGTTGGAAATTGGGTTATTAATTTTTAGGGTTTTTATTTATGGTTGCAGCTTATAGCATTAACAGTGAAATAGAGATTATGAGAAACAAGCAGAAATCCTGTACCTGGATAATGAAGATGAAGATATCCCCTTGCTGAAGACAAATGCTGAAGATCAAGTGTTGAGCTGAAGTGTGTTTCTCCCTTTGCGTTTTTGGAGTAGCCAGTGAGCCAGTGCTTTTTTCTTGTACCTGCCAAAGATAAGATGAAGTCAGTTTCTATGGCAAAGAACAATAATAAACCAGCAAATGAAATGACAAATAATGAGGAAAGCAAATGACAATCAAAGCGAATTCACTTCCCTGTTGAAGAACCCGAAGAGAAACGCTGGCAAGGAGAGTCTATCCCAAGAGCTGTGTTTTCCTCTAGTGGCCAGCTTCACCTGCAAATCGAACTGCTCAAGGAGAGGATAGGAATGTCACAAACAACTCAGCAATGCATCAGAAATCTGATCTCAATCAACACAAGAAGAATCCCACTCCAAAATCACAAGTAACTCAATGAAAATGTCTCTCTATAATCTCAATGTCAAGTCTCTAGAGTGCCAAGAAGAAGTACAAATGGAGTGAGTGCCTTCTCTTATAGAGAAAGGCAGCTCTCAAAACCTATTTCCCCCCAAAATGGAGGGTGGAGATCACTTCCCCCATCAACCAAAACGAATGGTGGAGATCTCCCTAGCTGGGGGTGCGAATTGCCCATAGAAGTGCACAAGTGGAGAGGGGGACCCATTGTGGGGTCCATACAAATGTGGAGGGAGGAGTTGGGGGGGTGGCTATAGTGTGTTTTAGCCCCCCCAACTAATACAACAAGGGCCCACATCCATCATACAACAAAATCGAATTCCCTTAGGTGGAGAAAAACGCCCCCCATGGGCAATTCGCTCATATTGAGAGCTGGTCCAATGGAGGGACCCACAATGAGAAATACAATGTCCAAACATCATGATTTTACCTTAGAGATCACCTTTTCCTTTGCCAACCATTGATTTTTCCATTTGCCCATAGTTGCCTTAGTCAAATTTTGATTTTCCATGTAATTTTTGCTGGTTTATATGGCTGAAGATGAAATTTGGGCTTTTGACCCACTTTTAGTGCCCGGATGTCCGAACCGTTTGCTGCAATGTGATTGTGGACCCCAAAAGTAGTAGGAATGGCCACTTGCACGACCCCGATCCATCACTTAGGCATTATTTGCCCAAAATCCATAATTTTTAATTAAAACAGGTCAAAATTGACCAATAATAATTAAAAATTTCTCAAATGCTTCAATTTTTTGCAATTCTGACACCTGCATGCTCATATGGGAGCCCTGTAGATAATAATTGACCAAAATCGAAATTCCGGTCGCAACATTTTTTTAGGCCCATTTTTGGCCTAGTCAACTTAGTTTGACCAAGTCAAACTGGTCAACAATAGTGCTAGCTGAATACCTGTGTGCAAACATGGAGTGACAAGGCTCAATTATACAAGTTAGTACATTACTAAGCAATATGATGATAACATGGTGATAAAAAATACATTAAATCTCGAGATAATACAAGGCCCTGGTGAAGTGGGCCCACCACCTTCAGAAAGACTGAAATGCTATGCACATCTTATAGAATTGACCACTTTGCTGACTTTAGGTGATGCGGACAACAAGGCGAAGGACATGGGAAGACAAGGATAAAGATCATGTGACCCTTTGGACAACTCGGGAAAGCGGGGTCCACTGAGATAAGTATGCCATGACAGAACACGGGGAAGGGCGGTGCCTCACAAATGGGTATAGTGCAGGGAAACTACCACTAGTCATCTAACAAGTATCTCACAACTCACATCCGTGCCCGAAGACTCTGTGAGGTTCTTTTCTAGAGCCGCCAAACTGGGTGTCCGACAAACCGTAACTTGAGACTCTAGGGGACAATCTTGAGCTTGTCCCTTGCTCCCTCTCACCTCCTTGCCCCGCAGGACTAAGTGAGGAATAACCACTACAAATGCTGACATGTATGGCTGACCTGTGTCCATGTGTGTTTATAAACACGTTGCATGGATTTTACAATGAGTTTCATGCTTAGCCCCTTTTTTGGCTAGATTTTACATTTACAACATAATAGCCTTTTTGGCTTGATTTACATTTCTTCATTTCTTCATTTACATCAAGGCCCTCTTGGGCTACATACATATCTCAAAAGATATAAACATGGTGCTCATACTGCAAAGGTAATGGGGGTGAGCAATACATACTTTGAATGATCAATGGGGAACACCCGGTGAGGCTACACAATCCTAATTGCATTGCAACATTGGGGGCAACCGATAGGAGCAAATCCCAGGTCTAAAAGTGTATCTCAGACACTAAAGAGTCGAGGCACAATAAATGGGGAGTCATGGCAAACTCAGAGATCATTGGGGAAGGGGTCCTCGGGACCACCAATCAGAATCCAAGTCAGGAACAAGTATCATGGATGAGTCAGATGGATGGCGAAAGTGAGAGTGGAGCTAAAGTCAGCGACTGAGAAGGACTAAGTGACCAAGTCTATGCCAAGTGCAGGGGACATGACCCAGTGTGCATATACATAAGTCTAATAGGAGGGGTGGACTGACATCATCAAGGGCCCAATCACATCATACAATAGCTAGATCACCAAATATCATCTCATGCAAAGTTAGTGTACTAACAAGTATAAAGAAGTCTAATCTACATCATGAGCAATAATCATCAAATGCAATACCTGCTGCACCATATGCCTGCTGCTACTGAAGCTATCTCTGAGCTGGATCTCTGCTGAATCCGGGCAACATAGTAAACCAGCAATATACTGTGATAGTCTCGATCAAAACAAGACTAGGCAATTGTCTCAAATGGGCTTATGTCAAAGCCTAGCAAGGAAGAGGTGACCCTGTGGTAGATGGTAAGTGACAATGTCTGTAACACTGTACAACTGTCTGCCCCCTCTGATATATCTGCTAGGGGCAATCTGAACAAAATGCCTCGTTTGAAGGCGGCTGATCTCTGATCTGGAAAAAAAAGTATTGTGCGGTCCTCAGCCACATAGTCTGCAGTATGGTAGCTCCAGCTAACATAGATGTGATAACAGGTAGGTGCCCTGAATAACCTTGTGGGCCTCAGATAATGACTCGGTATGACCTCCATTTCCCGCCACCGCCCATAGGTGCGATGGAGTGACCATCTTGTTGCCATGTAGAGGCTGTCACGTCCCCTCCCATTATACTAGTGCAATGGAGAGGATCGTGATCCCAAACCGGGCATCTACCCCCATGTACTTATGAAGTAAGCATGCAAGACATATGAGGATGCATAAGTATTTGTTTATACACAGCAGAAGTAATTTCAATTACTCATTCATTTTACATTCAAGATATTCATCCATTAAACAATTGAAAGATAGCACAAGAGGATACTTATCTTAATGAAGTAGTCCCAAGCAACCAGCTACGCTTCTGCAACGTTCCACCCAACCGTAGGCCAGTGTGCTCCTTAATCTCTTAGCACCACTGCCACCCCCGAGCTGAGCATGATCTCCACAAGGAACTAGGGAACAACAGGGTCTCACATAACCATAAATACACCAGAATTAGCCATACCAACCAGCAGTTGGGTTTCTGAGGCTACTAGGGGAGGGATGCATATAACAGCAAAAGTGTAAGTGCTGGGCATGAGAAAAACGTTTCAACAGTGGAGTGCACGAGATGGGGTTTCTTGAGCTTCAGAAAAAAAACGTGGGTAGACTCAAACGAATTGGCAAACTGGGTAAATTCGACTGGGAGAGCAACCCACTCCAGAAAAACGCCCCAAGGGCAAAAACAACCTCTCCCTCAGCCCAAAATCGCTTCCCTCCTTTCCCAGCTACTGCACAATACCAAAAACGAGTTCCTGGACATGGAAAAACGCAGGGTTATGGTGAAAAATGTGAGGATCAACTCCAGTAAGCTCAGTCTGCGTGAGAGGAAGAATGCCATCGGTGAAGAATGGCTTTGGGCCAATTTCGTGGGGGTTTTCTTGCCCAGCCAACCCCAAACTCGATTTTCCAGGTTGCCGTCTTGCCCATACACGAAAATTGACAGCCATACCTCTCCCATCCCAAGGCATTAATTGTCTCAACCAATTATTGGAAGAATTAAATGATTGGGTGCATGAGGCCAAATGGGTAGTTGAGAGTTAATGGGTTTCCTCAATGAAATGGCTTAACACCATGGCTCAAGGGTTTGGTTATTTTTCCCTCCCTATTCCTTTTAAAGATCATGCCCCCATCTCTTTGTTGCATTGCGTAGCTGGTTGTGGGTTTTTCATTAAAATTGCATGTTTACATGATGTCCGATTTTACATTGTGCTCCGCTAGCACAAGAACCATATGCATCTATTCTAATTGCCGATACATAAAACGATAAATCAGTGGTGGGGCCTTGGCCTTGAGCTCCTCACCATGACTAAATGACAATATTTACATAATTTACAATTTAATGAAAAAGGGGGTCAAAATGGAGACGTGACATTCCCCTCCCCTTGGAATAACACCATCCTCGGTGTTCCAACACTTCGGAGAATAGATACCCACTTTACATATGTCCAAAATTCACAAAATGTGGTAGGTTTGTCCTGCATTTCACCATTTACTTGGGTCTTTCAGGACTAAGTCCTTTGGTCTTTACAAACTGCTCTTGCTGACTAGGACCTTCTAGCTCTGCATGAGGACATCGTTCCAAAACAATTCCTTCTTTTTATTTTCCTTCCAACTGGTCCACGAACTTGGAGAATTTACGGTTGCTGCCCTCTTGGTATTCTCTTGTTGGGCAGTCACGGAGGCAATGATTTCCTCCACATCCCCAACATTTCATTGGCGGCTTTACCTTTTCCCGATCCATTTCCTTTGAGTCTTCCCACCTGGAACGTTTCTTACTCGGACAGTTGGATGAATGCTTCTTCATTGATCCACTTTCCTTTCCCTTGCTGATTGCTCCCAGAATGCTTTTTACCTCTTTTTGCAGACGAATAGAGTCCCGCAAAGCCTCATGGTTTATCTCATTCTGTTGCCTCTGTAGCTTGAGCATCTCCCCAAGATTTTCTTGGGTCCTGGCAATAGTTTGAAGAAGACTTTCAGCCAACTCTAACAGCCCTCGGTCTGCTGCCATGGTCGATGGGCACAACGGAACACACTTTGCTTACTAGCAACACTTTCTTGTGCCGGCTGCAACCAATTGTTTCACTTTCTTACCTGTGAAATTCATCATGGGAATTCTTTGTTAGGATAAGCATAACATAAACATTAAGATTAGTCAATTATTTTCCTAATTGACATGGAATGTCCATGCTTATTCATGGGACTTCCACACTTTTCATGCTTTCCCAACATACACATGAACTCATTCATGTTCATCCTTTCATAGGAAAATTTACTATTTCAGCATTCACAATTCATCTCAAGCAATTAAACACAATCTACTTTCAGCCATGATATGCATTCAACAATCTTTTGTTTTACGAATGCATCAATCAAAAGGAAAGAGGAGAGTAGGGGTTTCTCCCTCTTAGTCTTGTTTTATTATGGAGCTACACCATCGCTGTGGTTTCATGCTCCTTAGTCTCCTTCACTTCAATGCGAATGCTTTGACTTTCCTTTCTTGGCTATGGCACTTAGTGTCTAAGTTCTGTATATGGATTTTCAGCTAGGGCACCCTTCCCATTATTGCCTACAGAGCCCTTGGCTGCTAGGATCCACTCGTATCCACTAGCACCATCTTTCATTACTGCTCATACTGAGCTCTTTAAGACGGTCACATGTCCACATGCATCTTTAGGATGCCTTCATAGTCCTTGCTTCCAGCAATACCTACACTCAAACATTGAATTAATTCACATGTTTAGTTCATTTCATAGGGTTTTTCTCTAAACAAGAGTTTATGAATTCATAACCAATCATATACATACATATATTCATAAGCAAGAAGCTGCAAGGTAACGAAATACTTATCTGTATTGGATGTCTTCACTTTATTCCACAGGATCCTTCTTTGCTTTACGAGCCTTGGATTTCCTGTGAACACAATAACGAATGTTGGGCCAGCCCGTCGGCTACTCCACAATCATTCGAATAGGCACTTCCAGGCCAGTACACCGACTGGGTTTATCAATCATTTCCTTTAGCAATATGCCAGGCCAGTGCTCCGACTGGTTTTATCAATTGTTTAAGGGGTGTTGGGCCAGCGTACACGCTGTTTTACCCTATCAAGTAGTTAATGCCCAACTAGTCACTCTCTGGACTTATCAAGAACTTTATAGCGTTCAACCAGCTACTCCTTGGATTTCTTAATAATTTATATCGCCCACTCCTTTACTCTTTGGATTTACCAGCAATTTATATCGCCCACTCATTTACTCTTTGGATTTACCAGCAATTTATAGTCTTTCAGGGCCTTGCCTTCCTGCAACGACCAAGGTTTCCAACAAAGAAACAATAGTGTATCAGCTTAGCTGTTAAAAGATTTATACCTGTAATCTTCATTATTCCAAACAAGACATAAATGAAAACGAATACTTATATGTATTGTGTGTTTCCCCTCTGGTCCACAGGATCCTGCTTCGCTTTGCAAGTCTTGGGATCGCCTATGGACTTGGATGTAGTTAATTCTTAACCAGTACGCCTCCCCATCGGCTGGATTTACCAAGCATTTGGTGGTGCCCAACCAGTCCCATACCTGGTTGGCCCTCTCCAGTGCCGAGCCAGCACATTCGTCTGGGTCATCGACCAATGGAAGGAAACTGCGCCACCTAACCAGTATAGGTCAAGGCTCTACTATGGAGCCATAGGTATCTTAGGGTTTTCAGTCAGTCCTCGGCGCCCGCCTTCCCACTGCTGACTCAATAGGCATCTCAGGGTTTTCAGTCAGTCATCGGCACCCGCCCTCCCACTGCTAACCCAATAGGAATCTCAGGGTTTTCAGTCAGTCATCGGCGCCCGCCCTCCCACTACTGACCCAATAGAGATTTCATGCCTTTACCAATGCCACCACACCTTCTTGCACCGTAACCCTTCACACACATCGGCTCTTTATTTATACAAGGACGCCACTCCTTCTTTTGTGCAATTCGGTGGTTCCTTTTAGGAACTTTATAGGTGACTTTCTTGACTGTAGGTTAACATAACCCCTACTCACACAAGGATGATACCTTCTCTTATTACACAGCTCTTCGGGCCTGTCCATCTCTTCTGGTAATATTTCACGTGAGCATAGATAGGTTGCTAATTCCCATATAGTCTCTTTGCGTACCCTTCTTCACTCTGCCCGTTAATGTGCAGTATCAATCTGCATCTGTGTAGGATGACAACACAAGAAGGATAAGCAAGCTCATCAGTATTGCTGTTCAATTCTTAACCACATTCCATATCATTCACTACCAAGTATTGAAACACCAGGAATGCGTCCATTCCCTTAGGGTGTAGTCAATATTGAAAACCTGATCATGACCCAGCACCAGAAAAGGTGTGCACCCCCTTTCCGATGTGCACCATGTAGGCCCTAATCGTACTCAAGCAGTCTGCAATGATATAAATAAGATAGAGCATGCTCTGCAAATTAACCCTAATAATTTAAACATGAATGTTCTTATCTAGGGTTACAGAATACTCATTCATTTTGCAGATGTGTCTCACATGCCTTCTGGACATAGCTTTACCATCTCACTTTCATGGCTTACCGACATGCGGTTTGGCTGAGACATTATCAATGGCATTTCACCCGGAACCCATTTCCAAAGCATGGAATCCTTCCCATCTAGTTTGGCTTCTGCAGGCCATCACACATGGTCTTCCTGCAATGTGTCATCCTGGCACACTTAATCAAATAGCCGAACAGTCAGCAACATTTAGCAATAAGCTTCATATATGATTGTTCCATAACCGATCAATAGTATTAATAATTAAATTCAATATGAATTTACAATTCTGTCTCCTACAGAAATTGATTTGCTTAGCAATGAGCCTATTCTCATTTTGTTTGGCTCCTGTAAGTGACATCACTCTGCCCGTTATGGTCTTATGCCTACTGCCATACATGAGTATCCTACTTACAGCATGTCCTCTTGACACATTTCATATAAGCCAAACAGTCATTAGCAATTATTAGCAAAATTTCAAATCCGAAACATTTACAAATCTGATATCTACAACTGTTCTTACTAACAGAACTTAAAGCTCTCAACCATGAGATTCCTTCTCATAAGCTCTAGATCAAATTTCATAGTCATATTATTCATACAATGCATGACAAGATTTATAAACTCTCTCAATGCACATCTACTCAAGGCTACCTTGCATTGTTTCATGAGTACTATGCATTCAAGCATATTATGATCGAAACATGACTATCTCATATAACTTGCATTACCATAATCAGGATCACCAGTCCTCACTTGCTTGGGTTATTAAGCACATAACCAATCATACACATGGCATGATATAAATTCATATGAATGCATTGAGATTTCTAAACAGTCATAAGGTGTAAGGATCATTCTCTTCACTTACCCATACATCACCAAGCTTGGTAGGTTAACAGTCCCAATCGGTATTCAATATCACAAGCAAACTAACTCAACATAGCTCGAACACAGTTGAAGAGATCTTACCAAATCCTCTTTCAACATTCATGCACTTTGGCACCAATAATCATTACCCGCATGGTTACCATTAACATCGCCTGATGTTACCTGATCAATTGGCCTCTTACCAAGGCTGCTCAGTCCTTTTTCCAACTTTGTGATCATAGATTTGTTGCACCATCCTTTCTGCACAAGGTCGTTGGCTTCATGCAACAACATCCTTAGCACATTTAGCCATGCTCTTTGTTATCTTTGGTCCTACAACCAATACCAACATCAGTAGTGATTATCAGCCACAATATTCTCCATTAGCGGTTCATTGCATATGCAGACTTCATTATTCTACCAATATGCAATATCCCATTTATGCACAAGCATTTCCATATGCACTATGCAATGTTTGTTAAGATGCCATCTAGTGCATATACATCTATGTAATCCCTTACATTCTTAACATTTTATGCCATATGGCAATTTCATAATTATAAGTATGATAACAAACAGGGGTTTAAGGAATCCTTCCCTTTTCGATCCCTCATCGTAACATGGAATTCCCCTTCCATATCATGCAATTGTAAAAGTTGCCCATATTGACAACAAAATTAGTTTGTCAAAATAGCCGTTGGCACTCTTCTGAACTAAATCTCTGTGATATATGTTGACCTCATTCAAACTCTGGTCATGCATCATTGTTCCCTGCTGGACAAGCTTTCCAATGCCTGTCTTCATGCTTCATTCCGACACCGGGTGTGGAAACTGCATCTTTTCAAAAATGACAACTTTCACTCCAATTTAGCACATTTTACACAGTTGCATTTTGGTCCGGAATGCCAACTTTAGCCACCTGTGGAAGAAAATCTATGGGGGATCACAAAAACTTATCTACCAGGCGAAGTTAGTCCATATAACAGTGAACACTCAGAAATTCACGGATTTCAATTCCGATGCACCATTCATCTTCTATGAATTTCTGGGTTTTACTACTTCTCACTTTTCACATTTTTACAAAATTCCAAATTTTGGGCCAAAAATGGCTATCTCCCAAACGGTGCATTTTTGGAAAATCTTCGTCTAACGGAAACTGTCCGTCTTAATGAGAATATGAAATGTCTAGTTTAGTAAAATTTTTGATTCCCACATCTAGGGTCACTTTTACTGTCCACGAGCTTTTCAAAATCCCGAAAAAGTGGCCCGGAACAGTGCTTTTTGGCCTTCTTGCTCACCCCGACTCCACATCCTTTGGAGTTTGGCTCCAAGATTCTGAAGTTAACACGGTGCCTGCTTCATGGCCACGTCTGATTAATTTCAGCTCAAACCGTGATTAATTTTAGCTCAAACCGGCCTTCTGTCAAGCCTCGGGACTCTGTCCTTCAAAAGTCACTATTCTCCATTTTCTGTCAAATCGGAGTGTAATGGGTTCGAGGTCCTCACTGGTTCTTTCATGGCCTCCGTCAATGGCCTCCGAGTCCCACAGGAATCATCCCATTCTAAGCCCGGGTGCTCCCCCTATCCAAAAATTGAGTTTTTGGCACTTTACTCTTTTTTTGTTTTGTTTTTGTTTTTGTTTTTTCGGGCGGGAAATCCCTCCGCAGCTGAGGGGCGGTTCGGCGACGGCTTCCGCAATTGCGGAGCAGTTCGCCGAACGCTTCCGCAATTGCGGGGCGATTTGCTGAATATTTCTGCAGTTGCGGAGCGTTTCGCGGAGTGCTTCCGCAGTTTCGGGAGGCACTCGGAAATTCTTTCCGCTGTTTCGGAATGGTTTGGCGGATTTTTCCGCAACTTCAGGGAACTCTTCCGCGAACTGGTTTGCCGAACTCTTCCGCAGTTGCGGGAAGATTTGCAGAACTCTTCCGCAATTGCGGGAAGGTTCGCTGAATTCTTCCGCAGTTTCGGAAAGATTCGCGGAACTCTTCCGCAATTGCGGGAAGGTTCGCCGAATTCTTCCGCTGTTGCGGGAAGGTTCGCGGAACTCTTCCGCAAATTTCGGAAGAGAAATCCTTCCGAAAACTTCCCTTAGAAAAATTTCTACTTTTTCGGAGCAATTCGCCGAATTTTTCTGCGTTGTGGGACAACTCGCGGAATCATTCCACAAATTTCGGGGCGACTTCCCGAACTCTTCCGCGTTGCGGAAAAACTCGCGGAATGCTTCCGCAGTTTCGGAGCAATTCGCCGAATGCTTCCGCAGTTGCGGAAGACATTCGGGAATTCTCTCCGAAACTGACTTAAACGAATTTTTTCAAAACCAATTTTTCAAACTTTGAAAACTTTCTTTCTTTTAGAGGTGACTGTAATTGGATTTGGCCCATAGAGGTCCAATGCTGCAACCAGCAGCTCTGATACCATTCTGTCACGTCCCCTCCCATTATACTAGTGCAATGGAGAGGATCGTGATCCCAAACCGGGCATCTACCCCCATGTACTTATGAAGTAAGCATGCAAGACATATGAGGATGCATAAGTATTTGTTTATACACAGCAGAAGTAATTTCAATTACTCATTCATTTTACATTCAAGATATTCATCCTTTAAACAATTGAAAGATAGCACAAGAGGATACTTATCTTAATGAAGTAGTCCCAAGCAACCAGCTACGTTTCTGCAACGTTCCACCCAACTGTAGGCCAGTGTGCTCCTTAATCTCTCAGCACCACTGCCACCCCCGAGCTGAGCATGATCTCCACAAGGAACTAGGGAACAACAGGGTCTCACATAACCATAAATACACCAGAATCAGCCATACCAACCAGCAGTTGGGTTTCTGAGGCTGCTAGGGGAGGGATGCATATAACAGCAAAAGTGTAAGTGCTGGGCATGAGAAAAACGTTTCAACAGTGGAGTGCACGAGATGGGGTTTCTTGAGCTTCAGAAAAAAAACGTGGGTAGACTCAAACGAATTGGCAAACTGGGTAAATTCGACTGGGAGAGCAACCCATTCCAGAAAAACGCCCCAAGGGCAAAAACGACCTCTCCCTTAGCCCAAAATCGCGTCCCTCCTTTCTCAGCTACTGCACAATACCAAAAACGAGTTCCTGGACATGGAAAAACGCAGGGTTATGGTGAAAAACGTGAGGATAAACTCCAGTAAGCTCAGTCTGTGTGAGAGGAAGAATGCTATCGGTGAAGAATGGCTTTGGGCCAATTTCGTGGGGGTTTTCTTGCCCAGCCAACCCCAAACTCGATTGCCCAGGTTGCTGTCTTGCCCATACACGAAAATTGACAGCCATACCTCTCCCATCCCAAGGCATTAATTGTCTCAACCAATTATTGGAAGAATTAAATGATTGGGTGCATGAGGCCAAATGGGTAGTTGAGAGTTCATGGGTTTCCTCAATGAAATGGCTTAACACCATGGCTCAAGGGTTTGGTTATTTTTCCCTCCCTATTCCTTTTAAAGATCATGCCCCCATCTCTTTGTTGCATTGCGTAGCTGGTTGTGGGTTTTTCATTAAAATTGCATGTTTACATGATGTCCGATTTTACATTGTGCTCCGCTAGCACAAGAACCATATGCATCTATTCTAATTGCCGATACATAAAACGATAAATCAGTGGCGGGGGCTTGGCCTTGAGCTCCTCACCATGACTAAATGACAATATTTACATAATTTACAATTTAATGAAAAAGGGGGTCAAAATGGGGACGTGACAGAGGCAAACAGACTTACACCATACAAAGGATGAGTGGTCGTCCCTTGGCCACCAACTAGCTACGGTAGAAATTTAATTTATTTGCAATAGTGTTTAGCAACACTGTTTTTGCTGACTTAGCATTTGTTTAGATACAACACACTTAAGTTTCGATGCTTTAGTGTCTAAAGACACTTTTGATAGGCATACTTGGTTTCGAGGACTAAAAGATAACAATCACTGTGACTAGAATCACACACTCCAGAGCCGAGACACAAGGTAAACATGGAGTTTATCCAACACAGAGGCATAAGTGGGGGAAGTCCTCGATATCGCTAGTTAAGGTGTAAGTCGGGATACAAATCAAGATTGGAAGATAACGGATGGACAGGAAAAGTGAAACATGATGCCATGACTAGCAAAGAACCTATGGGGAATGACCAAGTCCATACTATGAGAAGGGCATGACCAATGGGTATACACAAGCACCTCTTAGTCAAAGTAATTGAATCACCTCTACTTTAAACAGTCAATAAGAACAACATAAAACATCGCCAGTGCATGACCATCATATACCCAGTCAAGCTACCAAGATAAGTAAATGAGCATAATATGAAATATCCAAGTGCACAAACCATATACCTGCTGGGTCATATACCTGTATTTGCAACCACTGAATGACACTAGAACACTACTGCTGTACAAACCATGGGCATTGTCATCATATATGCTCTGAATCAAAGAGAATGGCTAACTTAGTCATCGACCTAGGGTCATGAGGCTCAGTCCTGACAAGAGACTAGAAATATGTATGCTTTGGGTCCGCTGAAAATAGGAGTGATCATCAACAAACTGCTCATCAATTGTTGATCTGGTGCATATCATAGTAAAGGACTGGCTTAGAAATATGCTCAAAACTGGTCTGGAATCATGGTAGCCCCGGCTATTATGGATGTGATAACAAGTACTTTGCAGAAATTGAATTAAGTGGAGTCGCCAGATGAACAAATTATGTGATTTATGCTTCAACAAGCATGTCCATCAAACAAAGTATAAAATATAAAAAAGAAACCAAGGTCGTTATGTATGGGATGATAAAAATTTTATCCACGACAATGGTGCCAAAAGATGTTCCTGCCTAATTTGCACTTGGGAAACGTGAGAAAAATCTTAACCAACTTGGTGCAGCCTTGGGGGAAAGCTTGAGTTGGGTGCACTGTCACCATAACATTTGAATCCTCTGTTTAGGCCAAGTCCTAAACAAAGCCAAGGGGGTGGTCCCTATAAAAAATAATCTAAGGATTAATTTAAAATAACTATGAGTTAATATAACGAGTACAAATGATGTAAATATGAATACATGGAAAACAGATCTAATCTAGCAAATAATATACTTGTCTACAATATCAGCAAGGCATAAATTTAAGAGATTGATTAATAATGAAATCTACTAAGCATAAACATATGGATAAAAAGAGGACCAGTGTCACCAGTGCTGTTAAGCAGAAATATATAATCAATCTAGATTCTACTTGTAGTGGGGAATTGTAAAGCAGTAGTTGACATATCGATCAAAACTTGCTATGAATTATTCTTTGAACCAGCTGAAAAGTAAATGTGATTTACTTACTAAGATTGATGGAAAGGTTCATTTACCAACTGAAATCAAATGTGATTTAATTACTAAAAATTGATGTCAGTACCTAGATCTAGATTGTAGTTAGTAGAAATAAAATATTGCCCTAGATCTAGATTGGCTAAAACAACTAATCTATGAAAGCAAATGCAACTAGTAAAATAGTCGAATAAGTAAAGCAGGCTAGGAATTGAATCTAGATTTTTATCCATATGTTTATGCCTGGGGTAAGTCGGGGTTTGGATACACTTAGAAGATCTCGAGTCCTAGATACACCTCAGTCGGAGTGAGGGTGTAGTGCTAAATCCCACCATTGATTTTAGATTGAAAGGTAGAGTTTTATCTTATTACTGGGTTTATAAGTCAAAAACCCCTAGACTACGTGAAAGTTAGCATCCATATAAATTGATAGACAAAATAAAATAAAATCTAATCTAAGTTAGTGTCTATATTAGTCGATGGACAAAAAGAAAATCTAATCTAATTACACAGAGTAAATGTAGAAAGGGAAACAACTAGCCTAAGTACAAAAAATTGACATGGGGGTAGGGGGGATGCGAGGGATGGTTGTTTATGTCATTGATACATGGCACTTACAATAGTCCCAAAGGATTGTTAATCACACTTATTGATCTTTTATGAACTAAGAACCGGTTAAGTTTACGACTGTACCCAACAAGGTCAAATTTGCAAAGGAACGGGTTGTCGGTTTGATTGCAACTCTTCCAGAAAGGGGGATGCTCCTTGGGGGATTCCAAAAACCTGCAAATAAGGTGCTTGGACAGTGGCCAAAACCTCACTCAGAGGTTGCCACTTAGCTACCACCTAAGCCTGCAAATGAGCTGCTAACCTACCCTGCCAAAGACAACTTAAAACAAAGGTTATGGAGGTTAAATAAATGACTAAACAACGAAGTATATGGAGTTTATTTTTCTGTTTATGTGCTGTTTGACAGTGGGCAGCGAGCTAAATAACTCAAATATGCTAGAAATCAAGTTGCCTTTTTGAAATAAAAGTATAGATCTAAGTGAAATTGATCTAGCTTTATTTATGTGCACTTAGAAATATTCTTAAGAGATCTACTTAATGATAAGAATTTAAAGCTAAGTAGATCTAACACATGCAATTGTAGATTTGAAAATATTTGACTTCTAAACTTCTAGATCTAATATTTGCATGCAAGTAATCAAGTTGAAAAGTTGATTGTAGAAAAGGAGGGTCGTGAGAAGAGAATGGGACATCTTTCCAGTTGGACAATGGAGTCGTAAAAGAATTGCATAGAGGGACTAGTCCACGTGAAGCCAACAAGTTGAGGGTGTTGCGCTAGGCTAACCACAATCGTCATGATGGATGAGGACCTGCAAGTTAGTTTAAAGTTAAACAACAAAATAGGAGATTGGATCTCCCTTCAGACTTCTTCCAGTGCAACCTATAGGAGAGGGATAAATAAAGCACAAATGCAATTGAAATAGTGCTTAAATTGAACTCCTCTTTAGTAGACTACAATAAGATCTAAATAAGAAGCTACTTAAGCAGGTCTTATCCTACTAGGTAGTAGTACCCTTTCAAAGGCTTATGAAAGAAGACTAAATTTGCAAACTATTTAAAATAATATAGGTTACCTCATGTAATTAGAACAAGACAATAGCATCCACACATTAGCATGCAACTCTTCCTTTGACTTCCAAAGTCTTCACTTTATTCAATTCCAATTTTAATAGAGTACAATACACTTGAGCATAAGCTTCAACTAACAACCAACAAAGAAAAGAGAGGGGAGAGGTTGCCTAAATAGCAAAATAGGAAGAGGGGGGCAAATTTCATGAAGTGGAGCGAACTAGAGTGTCATATGACATCTCATGGAGTTAACGAGAGTGTAATTTGACATCTCATGAAGCTAACTAGAGCTTAAGGGCTCCTCATGAGTCACCTAGGAGACAAGGAGGGGACCAATAGGGATTGATTGAGACCAAATCCAATCCGAAATAACACCTCACTCAAGGAGGGCGAAATTGGGAATATTCCCTTTTACCTACCTCCTCAAATAACTCAAATTTGTCTAGAACATGCAAAAATCATGGGATTTTGTTCCCACGGGGTGTGCTAGGCTAAATGAGGGGGTCTAAAGGGGTGTGTGATATTTACTAAGGTGTTTTATACCCTCTTTAATTATAAAACCTCATACCCCCAAGGGACAAATACTAACCAAAAAAATACCAAATCATGGTGACAGACTTATTAATGCATGACAAAAGGCTAAAGATTAAGACACCAACCTATGGTAGGTGCATTAAGGGTGCTCATGGCTTTGGAGGCATGATTGAGTGAAAAAACTTTGACAATATAGATCACTAGTATTTATATTTATCTTAGTAAAACAACACTCCAGAGTACCTTTTACTATAACTGTCATAGGTAGACCTTTTACCTATGTTGCACGGGGACCTGTCCCCCCAAAAATTTCACCCGTTCCTTGCGTTTCTGCTTTCTGAGGACTTTGGAACTCCTCGGAAACGTCCCTAATCCATCAGGGACTCCATTGGGGACTTGGGGACTTCTCGGATGTACCCTATCCATACCCGTCCAAATTAGGGACTTTTCAGGAACATCCCCGAAGTCCCTCGACCAATCGGAGACTCCTGGACATCCCTCGACCTGCACATTAAAAATAAAAAAATTAAACAAAAAACAAAAAAAAATGAATTAAAATTTAAAAACTAAAAACCTAACTTAACCCTCCCCCTATTCCTCTAACCAGTGGCCCCCTTGTATTCTATTTGCTCACCGTACACTCGGCTGCTTGCTCCAACACTCCCGACTGTGGCTCAGTCCAGCTCGGTGGCACGCTCCAACACTCCCGACTGTGGCTCCCTCCACTTCCTCTGCCATCGTGTAGTCCTGCACTTTCACTGTCAGAACTTGGAACATTTCAAATTTAAACTTGGAACATTTCAGTTTCATTGTTTAAACTTTATCTCAATGTTTATCTCATGAACTATTGTCACCAAAGGCTGCACACATCTTCTGATTTTTTTCTCAATTTTTTTAATATATATCTATATCTATATCTATATATTTATATTATATAATTGTTGTCCCCTGAAAAATTGGGGGTGTGCTCTAGTCATCCCAGAAACTCGTCCCCGCGTCCCCGAGACCAGTGCAACATAGCCTTTTACACATATAATATAGATGTTATGTCTTTTATGGTTATTATCTTTTGACCATGAGCAAAAGAGATACAAGGAACCAAGAAGAGGCAGAAGAAGAAGAGGATAATGCTTGGCAAGGCCTTGACACTGTCAGTCCTCAGGTGATCATCTTCGTCTTCAGTCTTTGTGATCATCCTAGTGCAAAGTAGGTGGTAGCAGAAAGAAGGCTGAAAAATTATGAAATGAACAACCTGCTGTCCTAGGCAATTTGCAGCAGTCAAAAAGTGATTTCCAGCCACACATTCATGCTTGAATCTGCCAACAAATGAGTGAAAACATGGCTGGAAAAACTCTCGAACAAATCTATGCTGTAATGTCTCATTTCCAGCTCCAAAGATGGGCTCAAAAGCTGATTTTTCACCTTGAAATGTATCCAAGAATGTAGGGTTTGGTGGCTGGAAAATTTCTGCATCAAGATCATCACCAAGCAGCCCAAAATCGTAAAAAAACTCGCATAAGAAAGTGGAGAAGATGGATGGAAATGGTCCTCCAAATGGTCCTCAAAAGGTGACCTAAAGAGGAAGTTACAAGGCTGCTTCAAATCTGCAAAAACAAGTTCCTCATGCAGCCCTAAATCATCAACATAAGTGCATGGAAATGGTAAAAAATGATCATGGAGGATCTCATAAAAAATAAGCTCTCAAAGGTCTTAACAGATTGCACTTCAATTAAGAGATGATTCATAGATGGGATTATGAAGAAATCTCCAATAACCGTCACCCATATTATGATCAAAATGATAAACATAAATTCCAAGAGAGAGGGCGCTCCACTAGATCGAGGTTGAACAATGATGAAAAGAGGTTAGATCTAAGGTTTCACCCCTTAGATCCCTCTAACAACTGAACTCTCTCCTCAAAAGCGGTGCCAAATGACGTGGAAATCTCAAAAGGAGGGTGGCCCCCTCCAAGAAAACCACTCAAAAACCAAAATCGCTCCACCAATACCATGTGCCATGTGCGCCTAGGGTCCAACTTGGGTTAAAATTAAAAACCCTGGAGTCAAATGGGCCACACATGTGAGACGTCCCATCAATAATGACAAGGAAAGGTCCAATGTGTAGCCACCTCTCCTTTAATTGGTGCCAATGGTCCAATCATGTGCCAATATGGTCAAACCAAGTGCTGGAAATAGCTCAAAAAAGGTGAAAAACAGCCTGAAAGATGATCCTAGCGCTCTCAAACCCCTAGGAATCTTGTTGAGTGCTCTACACATTTCAAAAGGTCTTGGAAAGAGCTTTCCAACCATATATGGCACTTCCAAAATAGATCTAGGATGAGTGAGGTCGACCCTCCTGAAGATAAAGTACCAAACTACTGAAAAACGGCCCAGAAACCAGCAAAAGCGGCCTAGAAAGATGACTTCAGCGCTGCCAAACTACTAGGAATATGGCTGAGCGTTTTGTGCCATTTGAAAGGGATAAAAAAGAGCTTTCCAACCATATATTATATGCTCTCATTTGAGTTAGGGTGTTGGAGAACCAAGGGTTTGAAAGATTGTGGTTAATTTTAGATTGTTAGGGGTTTATTCGCAGAAACCCTTAAACTATGTAGTGAATAGTCCGTATATTGTTGTAAGCACTGTCAAGCACTCTATTTGCAGATAATTAAATATCAAACACACAGAGCTTATGAAATTTATTGTCAACCCGAGAAAGTCTTTTTATTTCAAAGGACAAGTGCACAATATATGCTTAAACACAAAACCATTAGAAGTGAATACTTTTATCTTCTATCATCCATATTCATCCCAAGAATCTATGCAATCCCAAATGCCTTCTAACTGCTATACTATAATTCTTTTCTATTATGCATCAAGAAGAAATGGTATCAGATCTAATCAACGATTGCAAGAAGGAAATCTCATTCGCATTCTAAAATAATCACTTGTCTAATCTAATCAAGCTGGGAATCATAAAGCATGACCTGAACATTACTCTAGAACTTTAATGAAAGAGATTGAAGCAACTGTTCTAAGAAACTGAATTGCAAAATATAAATCAATCAACACATAACAGGAAAGCTAAATTGTAAGAGCTCCTGGGATTACGTCTCAGCTGTAGGATGAACACGGCAGTGTGAACAGAAATTGAAATGTGTAAAACAAACCTGACTCAGTCGACTGTTATTCGATACCATTCACCAATCTCACGGAAATATAATCGTTTACTGAGAAATCCACACAATAAATATTGCTGCTGCGTACAAAAGAAAGAACAAAGCATCACACAACAAGAAAGATGAAATCCTAAATTAACGCAGCAATCTCTGTGGAAGACGGGCCCAGTCTTCACACAGAGACGCTGGTTGAACAACACTCTCTTTAACTCAGAAGTGACTCCTTATATTAACAGAAGAATGAGTACACAGTTTTGGCTCGACTGCTAATACAAGATAAATTAATTGTTTGTTGTCCAACCCCTCGGTCGAGGCAATTCCCCATATATATACATACAATTTGCAACATCTAAACCTATAATTGGGCAGCCATGAAGATCTCTGATCTTCAGGCGCCCTAAATGATCTAGTTGTTACAATGCGTGGCAGAACTGAAATATCCAAATATAAGAGAGTTATTAATTGCCCCAAGAGTGGCGGTCCTTCCAGCTCACAGCTGGACTCGAGCAGTGACATACTTAAGATAGCCATTTCTGTTACAGCTGACCCATCACGACTGTGCCTTGATTGACGATTCGAGCCCCAAGGGACCTTCTACAAGCAATGAACGTCCCTTCCTTCATGACTTGTTCAGCCCCGATCTTCCTGCAGTCTATTTGTCTTACTACCTTCATAAATCGCATCATGTTAGCACAAATTAAGAGATGCACAGCTTTAATCATCACAATCATAAGTATTAACACAATAAAACAATAATCGGCCATACCTTGGTAATTTGGGGAATAAGATAAGGACAATAAGTCGAATTGCCAAGGTAATTGGTGTAAGACAAGGGAAGGGAAGATGATAAATGATGGTCAAAAAAGGACTAATTCTGAGCTCAACAAGCACTGGACTGAACTAATCTAAAAAAATGAAAAGAGCTTGTTCTAAATGCAAATAAAGCAAATTAATCTAATTGCATGAAAAGAAAAACAAGAAAGTAAACTACCAACTAAGTATGCAAGTTGAGGGATGGTGGCCTAGGCCACTACTCCCTTGCTCTTACAACTGTCCCTAAGGACCTTTAGGGGTCCTGATGATCCTTTATAACTTAGGAATCATCCAGGTTAAAATGAGTGGAAAGAATTGGTCAAAATGACCAAGAAAAGGCTGCCAGATAAGCCTTGACTTCTCCGGAAATTGGCTAGGCCTTCAGGGATGCTAAAAACATGCAAGAAATAAAATTAGAACAGCGAACAAATTATTCATGCAAGGCTTCCATCTAGCTGCCACATAGGCCTTAAATGAGAAATCTGTCTTGCCCTAAAAAAATAGTCACTTAAACCAATGGTTAAGGGGGTTAATTGCACATGAAAAGTAAAATGTAAATGAGGTTTAAAAATAAATTTATACACTGTTCAGACATCGGACAACGAGTTATATTACTTAAATCTTCAAATAAAACACTGTCTAAACTTCAATAAAATACTAGTACTAAGTGCTAATGATTTGTCTTGTTACTAATAATTTAGTAGATTTACTTGAAAATATAACTGTAAATACAAAGTAAATCTAGGTGCTGTAACCAATTGAGATTTTAATTTGAGAGAAGGTTCAATGGAGAGAAATTAGAATGCCTTCAAGTGGGCAATGGAGATCTAAGATGGTGTGCTGAGGGACTAGTCCGTTGAAGCCACTAAGCATGAGGGGGTTGTGCTAGGCTTATATCCTACTTTTTGATGGATGAAGACCTGCAAATTAGTTTACATACATAGTAGAAGAGGAACTTTTCCTCCTTATTGGTTCCGAGTGTAGCCTACAAGGGAGGATTAGAACAAATACCTATACAATCGTAAGAATATCTAGATCTAAAACATCTCAAGCAATCTACAATGAGTTTCAAGTTGAAAACTATCTAATTGAAAGCTTATCCTACTAGGTGGTAACACCCCTTCAGTGTTGATGTTTATGTAGCATTGGAATATATTCATAAGAAGTCCTAGATAAAGTGGAAGAAATGAAGAGCACAGTTACCCCAATAAAATGGGTAAAATAACCCTAGAAGATAAAAAGACAAGTTGGCTTGAAAGATAAAATAAAAGATAAATAAATAAATAAATAAATAAATAAAAGTCAACCTGACCTAATTGTGGAAACTTCTAGTGAAAAGAATAATATAAATAAAGTGCTTTCACACTTCATTATTACAACACAACCAAGTTCATCTCTCTCTCGCAAGTCGTGCGCACTTTTGTAGGAAGACAAGTGAAGAAGACAAGAAGCATAATTTTGGGGTTATCTTATTATCTTATCTCTCTCGGGGTTCTTGTGGAAGAAGAGCACATTCTTGTGCTAAGGCTTAATCTTCATGATTGGTATTGTTCTTGTATTGGTTTGATTATTTCTTCTAAGAAAAGTTTGCTGGGTTTTCTCCCGTTTGGGTTTCCCAGGGTAAAATCTTTGTGTCTCTTGTGCATGGTTATCTTTCAGTGATCCTTGATTTTATTTCCGTTGCTAATGAATGATGGTATTATGCAATGATGAATGTGGGATGACAATAATAAAGAGATGAAAATTATACTGCTATATCATTAAAAATCTAATAGGTTATGGGCCCACACACGCTATCCTGCTGCGTGTATAGCACAAAGATTTAATCCGAAAATCAGAGGCTAGAAATCTAGGGTTCGAAAATCTAGGGGTTGAAAATCAAGCGCCGAAAATCTAGGGGCCGAAAGTTAGGGCCCAAAATCTAGGGTTTGAAAATCTAAGGGCCGAAAATCTAGGGTCCGAAAATGGACACCCTGATGACCAAATCCACCTCTTTGATCAGATCCAACCCCAGTTCTATTTAACTAAAGAGGAACATGACCAATCGTCCCTGCAGTTAGATAGTAGTCTAGAAGAATCAGAATCTGATCAATATCAAAGAGGCTTCCAAAATGCAATCTATGAATTTCAGAGGCAGCATAATTTGAGAGGTAGGTGTTATCACCAAACTTGTAGTTGCCCCTAAAGATGGATCCAGAAGGATGGTAGAGGGGATAGGCAACCAAAGAGGTGAACCATGAGAGCCTCGATTCCCAAAGGATTGGTTGTCACGCCAATCGAGGCACCCTTTGCTTTATGTTATCAAAACCAAGATAACAAAGGGGGAGACCCTGATCTACTCCCGACAAGAGAGATCTAACCAGATCACCAGATCAAGCTATAGCAATAGGGTACATAAGGTGACAGGTATGGAACCCTAGATTTAAGGAATTAGGATCATTGTGGAGGCTTAAGAAAGATGTGATGCAATGAATAATGTTTTGACATAGTGATTCAACAATTAAAAGTGATTCCAGGATTTAGGTGCTAGTGTAAATGATCAAATTCAGTTGCCTTGGGAAACATGACCCTTAAAACAAGGAAAGTGTCCCAAAGAGTGGATCTGAGAATTAGGGCTTTCTAACACAGCTTGGTAGATGGATGTGACAGTGTTAAAACACACAAGCTCAACAAAAAGGGTCAAACGATAGGCAAATTGACTCTCTGAGGGAATGCGCAAGGGTTTGGAGACCTAGTGCCCTGGGATTTGGGCCTATGGAGTCCTCCAGCTATGACACCTAGGAGAACCCACCTAGCAATATGCAAGATACCGAAAACCCAGAAATGGTTTTCCAATAAACCAAGTCGTTTGAGCCAAAGATTTTTTCAAAGAAATTTACTTAGGGTTTTAACATGAAATGACAGATGGGTAGGTTAGAAGAATAAACTACATACCTTGCGAGCGTACATGAGTCATGGAGATGATTGTTATGATGCCGAGGATTGTTCCCGCAGAGATCAAATGAGAGTTTGAAGCTTTTCCTTGCCCACACGAATTGCCCAGCTCCACAAGTGTGCCCTCCTCTTCCTGTCGAACCAAGGACAATGAGATCAATCAGTTCAAGCAAGAATGGAAGAAATACAAATGACAAAGATGATAACAAAGAGTAAGAGGTACTAATACAATGATACTCCCTGTAACCGACGAAGAGAAAAGAAAGGAGCAGGGAGAGTCTCCCCAGCCAATGTGCCCTCCTCTCCAAATCGACTTCTTCACCTGTAGATAAAAATGTGGAGAAAAATGTGCAAAGATATTTACCAATACTCTCAGTGCAAAGGAAGAACAGTTTCAATCAACACCAATAGCATCCACAACCCTAAGACAAGTATCTGCAAGAATATATTTTATTTCAGAAGCCAAGAGCCAAAAGTCCCTTTACAATGAGAGGGTCTCTCCTTTAAATAGGAATAGAAGTGACCAAAACCCTAACCACCTTTTTAATGAGTGGCTAAGATTAAAAGATACAATAGTGATAATCTACAATTGAGATGAGCTCAACATAAAGTACATGGATCAACTCCAAAACATAAAGATCCCAGTAGTCAAATCGCCCTAGGGAGGATGTCCTCATAAAGTGACTATGAAAATATAACATAAAGCTCATGGTGGGTCTAAAGTGTGATGTATTTCCTCCCTAGTGTGTCCCCATGGCACAATAACATCAAATATATCATCAAAGCATAAAATCATGCCCAAGAAGGAAAGTCGTGAGTCTCCAAAGGCACCATGAAACCACAAAAATGTGTCGGAGAAAGATGTGTGGGGCCCATTGACTGATGCAACTGCTGTGGAAGGTGTGGGAGACAGCATACACATCATCAAAACCATTCTTATGCCATTTCGTTGCCTCAGTAGCCCAAATCGAATTCCTCTGTAGTCAATTTTACCATTTTTTATGCCTCTGTAAATCACCTGTAAAAGATAAAAATGCTCGTAACTCTTTGCCTGGTCACTCGGGGCCAAATCTGACTGCACCATCATGTCTGGGAGTATGGTAATATAGTAAAAACAAGTGGCTGGACCCCATACTCCTTCTGTAGCGCCCTAGGTGAACCAATCAAACCATGAAACTGCTCTGATAGGCCATTTTAAATGGTAAATCTGCACTGAAGTGTTAAACTGAGACAAATCCCAACTGAAACTGCCCGAAACTAAAAACTGATTGTCCTAATGGACTCAGAGAGCTCAAATGTATTAGAGATGCATACTCATACATCATATGGATGACTGCATAATCATATAATATTAACACCATGCTCGGACATAATAAAAATAATAATAATCTGCAAATGATCAAAATCATTAAAATACCTCAGATCACTATCTGGGCCTGTAAACACTGCATGGAACCATCTGGTGACCAATAATAGATCACATATCATCAATAACCATCATCCAGGGTCTAACTCATCTCATGTCTTGTGGTTGACTTTGGTCAAACTGGGTTTGACCAAGTCAATCTGACCCATAATATGATCCAAGCAAGAAACATCAAAGTGCTGCAAGTGTAACTGGTTAAAGCATGCTTCATAAATCATTCCAACAACAATATAAACATAGAGTAATCATTTCACTGGCGATCTAAAACAAGATATTCAAGATTTTTTAATAATAATAATGGCTCAAACTAGAACCTCAAGGCTATGCTCACTTCATGGTTGTGATCAATTTGCTAGTGATGGGTGAGGGTGGATAAATGCAAGGCTAGGCCAAGGGATAACTGTACTAACTCAACACTGTGATACTTTAGAAGTGGGAAAGGGGAGACGCACTAAAGCATATGTTGGACAAGCAATAAGTTATAAGTATAACACAGGGGATGGCAGTGTCTCACAAATGGGTAAGCTGTTTGGGAAGTGCTTATTCAACCTTGACAGATTCCTACAACTCACATCCAAGCTGATACAGCTCCGTGAGGATCTTTTCTAGAGCAGCCATGACTAGATGTCTGACAAACCATAACTCAGGACTCTAGGGGACACTTAGAATAAGCTGTCCCTTGCTCCATCTCATATCACAACCCGTAGGCTAATGAGGAATAGATCATTACATGTAATTAAGGTCAACAATCATTAGATATAGCATTTGTTAAACCATTGCTTTAATTAGACCTTTTCATTTCCATAGCCTTTGATCCATGTGTGTTGAAAAACACATTCTTGGATTTACATTTCATTAGGCTTTTTGATCCGTGTGTGTTGATCAACACATTCTTGGATTTACATTTCACATGCCTTTCATTCACGTGTGTTGAAAAACACATTCTAGAATGGGCTTTCATTAAGATATACAATAAAGTTTCCAGATACAATGTAATGATGGTAGCAGTATCTGTTTCAGGTCTAGCCAACACAACTTAGGCAATTCAAAGCCGAGACACAAGTTTAAACAGGGAAGCTCATTCAACAGAAAGGCTAGAGTAGGGAAAAGTCCTCCATATCACAAGCTAAGTAGTAAGTCAGGGTAAAGACAGTAATTGGAAGGTAACAGATGGATGGAGCTAGTGAAGATGATGCCAAAACTAGCAAGCCAAATAATGGTGGGAATGATCACCTCCATTCTCCTAAGGAGGGTAAAACCAATGAGTATAGACAAGGACCTCTAAAACCTGAGCAGAACAATAGATAGATATACAATAGAAACCAAGTCCAATACTATATATATGATCGCCAGATCATGACACTAAATGCTAGAACATGCCACTAGAATGACTATAAAGCAATATAACCAAGAACACAAGATAATTCCTGCTGGATCATATACCTGCACAAAACATTTGAATCATCATTTGTCCACTGAGAACCTGCTGCTGCAACTCTGGGCACTGCATACTGCTCTGTAATGGAAAAATGGCTACATCGGTCATCTAATCTAAGTTTCCTGAGACTCAGTCATGGCAAAGGGAATATTCAATATACTGCTGCTCATAACAATAGGAGTGATCCAAAATAGATGCTCATCTCAAGCATCTTAGTGTAAAGGACTGGCTGAAAAATATACTTGAATCTGGAAAAAATATATGGTTTCCCCAACTACTATAAATGTGATAACAGTAGGAAGGTAATAGTGGACCAAGGAAAAGATACTACTGAGCTATCTTCTTCTAAGCCACAAAGAAAAGAAACCTCTAGGAAGGGTGACCCAAAAAATGTAACCTCTGATAAGGCAGCTGAGAAGGGGGCAGAAGCTCCCAGAAAGGTCCTAGAAGGGAGAGATGAAGGTAATGCAAAGACAATAGAAAAGATCCATTTCTGCTTTTAGTTTAGAGAATGAAATATCTAAGATCAAAATCTCAATTCCTTTAAATGAGTTGGTCAAAAACTCAGAGTACAAAGATAAGATTTTGAAAGTAGTGAATGGAGAAGAAGGAAAGCAGCCTGACACTCTCAATTTACATGATGACATACCCACTCTTTTATTTGTTCCCCATGTTGAAAGTGCTCCAGAGGATGATGTTCCTCCCTTCTATATCAGCCTAAACATACATGATCATATTTTACACAATGCTATGTTAGATTCTAGAGCTTCACATAACCTCATGCCAAGGTCAGTAGTGGAAAGTTTGGGGTTAGAAATCATAAGGCCCTATAAAGATTTGTTCTCCTTTGATTCTAGAAGAGTCCAATGCTAATTTGCAGGGAATCGCTCTAGCCCCCTCCGCTTCGCTCCCAATTCGCGATCCTGAAGGAAGCAATGAGGAATCGATCCCGGAATCGCGATTCCTCATCGCTTCCTCCCGGGATCGATTTCCCAATTCGCGATTTCAGGGAGAATAAAACGATCCCTGGTTTTTTAGGAATTGATTCGGAATCGACGCTTCTAGATCGATTCCTCATCGATTCTTGAGCGATCCCGAGCCAAAAAAATCGCTTCCGAAAACGCTTCCCGAGCGATTCCGCGGGCTTGGCGTACTTGAGTCCGATTTTTCTTATTTTTGCAATTTTGTTTTTGTTTTTTAGGGATTGGCTAGGGTTCATTTGGGCAAATAAAGTCTATTGGACTCCATTTGGACTCATTCTATTTCTCATTTCATTGATTTCACTTCTCTTGCTAAGGCTTTGAGTGGGTTTGCTAGTTGTTTGAGAGCAAATTTGTGGGATCTTGGAGGGGAGATTGAAGGGGAGATTAAAGGCTTCTATTTGTGAGAGCTTGGAAGGGAGATTGAAGGATTCCATAGAGACATTCAACCACCATTGAAGAGCTAAAGAGGTAGGCTCTAAAAACCCAATCTTTGTTTGTTTTTGAAAAAATATTTCACTATGTTAAAAAATTTAAACCTTGCAATGTTCTCTTCTCGTACTCTTTCCAATTTCTTCTTCTCCATCATTCTATTGTAGGCAACAAGTGACTCGCATCTTGAATCAAGAAACATGATGGGTATGTGGTTTTGGCTTTTGGTTCCACTTCTTCTCATTATGATGGTGTTGAGAAGCAGATATGGTGGTGGTAGTGATGAGGGGGAAGAGGTAGAGAGTGACACATACCATGGAGAAGAGGAGGAAGGGGAAGAGGGTGATGATGATGAGAATGAGAGTGATCAGGGGCAAAAACAAAAAAGCACAACACCTTTTTGGAAGTATGTGACAAGGCTTGGGGGAGGGAGAGGGGGTGGAACCACAAATTTTATACGCCCCCATTGTAATAAAACTTACACAGGTTCATATACCTGAGTGAGAAAGCATTTGTGTGGGATTATGCCATGCGATCAAGGTAAAGCTACTGGAGTCAAAACCCGTGACAAAGTGCCAGCTATAGAGAGAAACAAATACAAGAAGGAAGAAGAGGCTGCCCGAAATCTTGTTTGTAAAGGGCGGAGTTGCAAGAATTCCTCAGTTTGATTGAGTCTAATTGGTCCTACTTGTATAAGGAGGCCTCAAACAGTCCTCACAATGTCTCAATTTGAAGAAATTTTAGAGTTGTTGAGCACTCTAATGCTTAGTGTTGTAGATGACTCAATTACAATCAACAAAGGTACTCTCCAAACTGTTATCACACATCTGCAGGATTCAAAAGCCAAAGAGGACGATGTACAACACAGGAGTCAAAATTATGAACTAGTGTTTGTTCGGAATAATCCTTTATTTGAAGTTGAAGATGATTCCTATCAACTGTTAGCAAACATTGAAATAATGTCAGAAGATGTACAACCTATTCAAAGTTCCAGATGCCAACATTATGATTGAGTAGGCCATATGAAAGATCAGTCTTTTGATCTTCATCCTTGTCAGCATTGTAGGAAGCGTAACCATTCTTCAGATAGGAGTGTGAAGCTGAAGAAACCTGCAAGAGTGAAACTTGCAGGAGACTAATGTACTGCTTCTTATGTTGTGCCTCACAGGGGGGGACATGATGTCAGGATTCAAGTTTTGAAGCCTTGTCATTCCGACAACAAGCAGTCATGGCCTTCTTCATGTAATCCAGATCAAGCGAGACTGAGCTATAACCAGTTTGGGAGGGCTAGATTTAGAGATGTAGCATGACGACATAAGAGAACCATGCTCTAGATTACTCATGTGTTATGTGTCTAGTTTTGACACCATGAGACTCTCCTCTCCTCATGTTGTTCCTGATAGGGGGGAATGAAGGCCATCAGAAACAAGCGAGTGAGAACAAGCAAGCCGGAACAAGCGAGCCTGAAACACCATGTTCGAATAAGCTCCAGAGTTTGTGGTCAGCCTAAAACCACACATTTAGCAGAAGACTTCAGTTTTGCTAGACATTTGAAGGTGGTCCCCAAACCACCACTCTAGAGAACCTCTGAGCCTTCATGCCAAGTTCGATAGTTTGTGGTCATCCTTAAACCACCCACGTAATAGAAGACATTAGCTTTTGCTAGCCACTTTGGTTGGCAGTAAGCCAAAACCACCTCTTTAGAGAGCACTTGTACTTAGTAGGAGATGTTAGCTTCTGCTAACTTGCTTGGCAATTTGGATTATCAACTTGGAAATGTTCAGCAGGTGGCAGCTGTCCATTTCTAGTTATTTAGCTCTCTTTTCTTAGACTCAACACCCCTTCAGATTAAGGGGGAATTTGTTGGAGCCTAATCCTTGGTGTGAGGAATATTATTGTGAAAAGAAAACCAAAAGTCTTTGGGAGTCCAAGGGACCACTTGGGAAGTTGAACCCAATGGTCATTCTCATTGTATAAATACTAATGAGAATTAATGTGTTTCACACCTATCTTTTTTTGTCTTTGTGTGCATAATTGCCTATTTGCCCAAATGGGCATCTAACAAATAATGATCAAAATACCAAAGTATTTGTCTAATAAAACCCCTTTAATGAAATAATAAATTAACACAACATCA
Organism: Larix kaempferi; assembly: GCA_027924585.1. NCBI lineage: Eukaryota > Viridiplantae > Streptophyta > Pinopsida > Pinales > Pinaceae > Larix > Larix kaempferi. The sequence goes on from BSBM01000556.1 coordinate 5,988,841, forward strand.
AAGTTAGGCATTGTTAGTCTAAGATGATAATAATACACAAGATATACATTACAAATAAAATTTCTACTAATAGTAATAAGCCATCAATTAATAATGTCTACCTATCTAGTCTAACATTGGTGTAACCCTTAGAACCCTTTTACATGTGACATTTCTAAATTAACATGTTGTGCTTAATTTACTTAAGTCAAGTGAGGGTATATGGAGTGAATTACAAACATAGGGGAGAAAGGGTGTCTTTGTGAAATAACTATCATAGCAACATTGAAGTGTTAGGTCTTGTTATCACACAACTTGTAGTTGTCCCTAAAAGGTATCCTATCCAGGACAGTAGAGGTGTTGGACAACTAAAGAGGTGACCCAATGCTTGCCTTGGTTCCCAACGCAAGTGGGTGTCACGTTAATCGAGACAACCTTCACTTTAGATCAAGAATAATCAAGATCAAGGGAGAGATCCTAGCCAATGTATGAAGACTAGCTAACCCAAAGATTCCTAGGGAAATGTGTAAAGTTATGCAAGGAGATCAATGGTGCAAGATTTTAGATCTAGAAAGGTAAGTGGACCCAAGGTGGTTAAGGCTTGGTTGAGAGGCTTAAGCAATGGACAAATGAGTCAACCAAGTGTTTGATTTGGGCCACTTAATAAGTTAAACAAGTAGATCTAAGAAGAACTGATGCATTACCCAATGACCCAAGTGGAGCTCATCCCTTAAAATAAGGAATGGGGTCCACAAGGTGAAAATCAATGGGGTAAAGCACTAGGGGTAGGTTTTAGGGGATGATCTATCCAATGAAGCAACAATCTCAACTACCCACGTCTTGGAACTAACAAATTAGCCTCCCTCAAGGAATGCAACTTCCCTTGGAGAGACCAATGTACCTTGGGAAATGGGCCAAATGGAGTCCAATAACCACCAAACTATAGATCGGGATTGCCGTGAATATTATTAAGATGGGTTTTAAGTTTTATACTCAAGAGCATGCTATATTGAAGTAGATCTAAGAAAAAGTAAAAATGAGGTTTTAATTATGAGAGTTTTATGACCAATGAAGAAAAATGAATGGATCTAGGTACATACCTTGTAGAATATACCTCTAATGCTTGTGGCCACTTTCAAATTGATAACCTTCTCCCTATGTATATATTCAAGAGTGAGATCTAGTGCTCCAAGCCAAATCGTCCTCCCTCAAAGATGACCAAATCACCTTCCTCTGGCAAGACAAGATCTAATTAGAAACAAGCCTAGCAAAAGAATGATGAAAATGATGAAAAGATGTAAAAGAAAGCATCAACTATGTTACTAAGATACAATAATAATACTCCCTGTCACAAAGGTCAATCCAAAGCAAGATATGAGGGTCCCCCCAACAATAGCTTCCTTGAAATCGTCCTCCTCCTCATCAATCAGCCTCCCTGCATAAAATGACTTGAAGCCCATGAACCACAAGTGATACATAGAGAAAAGGTTGTATATTCAACTTGCAAAAGAATCCATCAAGACAAGAGAAGTAGATCCACAAAATAGTATTCTATTCCAATCTTCAAGAGCTCCAAAGGTGTCTTTACAATAGGGGGGTTTCCTCCTTAAATAGGATGAGGAAGACCAAAACCCTAAACCACTTTTGAAAACTAGTGGTTGAGATCAAAATATACAACAATATAATCAATGGCTAAGATGAACCAACATAACATAAGACATGGATTACTCAAACAAGTGATGACGTCATGGCTAGAAGAGCCCTATGGGAGATGACGTCATACATGGGGGTGGCTAATAACATGGGAGCCACAACATAAAGACAAGGACAAGTGACTAGGAGCACATGGTGGGGCTAGGAGGTATTATTCCCCTTCACTAGCATGAACCCATGGCACATTAATATAAAATGTGACTCAATGACATGTCCAAGTATACAAATGATCAAATCCTGTCCCCATCATCAGAGAGAGATATGCAATAAAAGACCTCCTGTAGCCCATGTGGACCCCACTAACTGGTGCAAGTTGACCTGGAAGAAGGGGGATACACCATGGATGACCTCTGAGCAGACCAAGTGCCAAAACCTTGCCTCAATTGCCCAAATCGAATTCCTCAATGACCCTTTCATTCCATTTTTTATCCTCCTGAAAAAACCTGATACTGCCCAAAACTGCCTCTTAGGTGCCTGTGCTGTCAAACTGAGTGTACCATCATGTCTGGAAGGGGGGTAATATGGTAAAAACAAGTGGTTGGACCATCCCCTTCCTCTGTAGCGCCCTAGGCAATGACATGCCTCCAATGCTCCTGTTGGACAGGCCACATCAGCATGCCCAAACTGGTCAACATGTGGAAAAATGCTAATATCATGCCCAGGAGTGCCCAAAACTGAAAGATAAGTGTCTCAATGGATCCAGAAGACCCAAATCCACTAGAGATGAGTACTCATACACCTCATGATAACGTGTAGGATTATCTGTAGGGTCCACCATACCCGGACAATGTAAAATATGATGATCTGGAAATAATAATAAACATGATAAACTGCATCAATCATCATCTGAAGCCTATGTCCATCATATGGAATCATCAACAAGGTATATAGAAGACCATATATCATCATCATACATCAAGTGGTCCATCTCATCACGGATCCCAAGGTTGACCATGGTCCAATTATGTTTGACTAGGTCAAAATACAATCAAAGACTAGATTATAGCAAATGACTAAGACATGTTCCTTTAACCATATTCACAGCTTAACTCAAAGTATAAACATCAATCAAGTGGCAATTAATACATAGATATTCAATGTTATTTATAACTTACTTGCACCAAAGCTTTAAAGACATACTTCATCCAATGGACATGGCCTAAATGCTAGCATAGGGTGAAGGTTAAGGACAAGGCTAGGTAGAAGGGATGACTTGACCAACTTAACTAAGTGATACTTTGGATAGGGGAAAAGGTGTTACACACTCAAGCATGTGTTGGATAAGATAAACAAAGGGAATTGCAGTGCCTCACAAATGGGTAAGTTGTTTAGAGAGTGCTTATTCAACCTTGGCATCATGTCTACATCAAGTTGATCCAAGTTCATTAGGATCATTCATTTCATTTCCATGGCCAACAGTCTTTAGATTTGGCATACATTTAAACACTGCTTTTTATTTGGCCTTTCATTTATAAATTTTTGAGGTCAACAATCTTTAGATTTCGCATTCATTTAGCCATTGCTTTTTAGATCTTTTTGGACCCTTTATTGGGGTACTTTAGCATTCCATTGCTTTAGCCCTTTTCCATTGTGATGATAATCACAGTTTTACATTTCATTTATTTCCATGGGATTTCATTTCATTTCAAAAGAGATTTCCAATAATTTCCATACAAGTAGTACATGTGCTTCAGGTTTTAGCCAACAACATCTCATGTGACTAGGGGGAATTCCGCAATCTAAACCACACATTGGTGCAACTGACTAGAGTGATCGAGGCATAAAATCCAACTCACGAAAGGCAAGTTCTGTCACCAACTCAGAGCTGAGACACAAAACAAACATGGATGCTATCCAACACAGAGGCAGGAGCGAGGAAGTCCTCCATATCAAAAGTCAAGAAGGCAAGTCAAGGTTAAAGCCAAAATAGGGAAGGTCATGGATGGGTGGAGTCAATTGAATGTGGTACCTAAGCTAGCAAACATAAATGTCAGGAAAGACCATGTCCATGCTCATAGGAGGGTAAGTGAAACCAATGAGTATAGTCAGTAAACCTTAAAGTGCAAGTAATACATCCAATTTATTATTTAAATCCAACCAAGATAGTTCATTTTAATCATTAAATAATACTACCACATCATGAGTTATATACCAAGTTAATGCTATGAAGATGACAAACAACAAGATAATAATCAATGCTAACAATCACAAGTCTAATGGTCATATCACTATATATCTCAACCAATATCATCTAGAACCAATGAAACATTGCTGCAATAAGAACATCTGGATCTCTGGGCACTGAACTGTATCTGTATGGAACAAAAGGTCATATCGGTCATCAAATCTAAGCTCTCAAGGCTCAGCCTTGGCACAAGGTCTATACATTGTCTGATATAAGCTGCTCTGATGTGTAAGTGATCATAAATGGTGCTGCTCATCATGATTGATCTCACTGAAAGTGTGTAAAGGCAAAGCTCTGAAAAGTGCAGATATCTGCTCAGCAAATATAGTAGCCCAGCTACTATGGTATGATAACAGGTCTTATTCACAACTTTCAAGAGTTATGATTTTTCTTCCACATGTTTGCCTAGGAAGTGCTGTCATGGGTCATCCATCCTTGCACCTTCATTTGACTTTTGGTGTTTTCTTTATTTATTTGACATTTGGTACTTTTTATTTGCACTTTTTCCTCAACAAACTATATATTAGTCAAAACAATAGCTCTACTAAATTAATTCAATATAATCATCAATTCTTCACCTTCCAGGATCGAATCAAAGTAATTTATTTATGAATAAATGGCTACAGCATGTTCGGAACATGTCTGTCTCTGATATCATGTGAAAAATGTCGATGCATTCTAATTATACTCATAACAGGTCAAATTCAAATGGGAAAAGTACTACCAGTGCACTGTGCACTTTGATAATAACACCCAACCCTAAATCAACTCTTATTCCTGTTATCACACCATAGAAGCAGGGCTACTATCCTTGCTGAGCAGATATCTGCACATTTCAGAGCTTTGTTTTTACAGAAATTGGCTATGATGAGATTGTATTTTGAGATCACTCATAATCAGAGCAGTATATTATATTAGACTTTTGTTAGACCTTGTGCCAACGCTGAGCCTTGGGAGCTCAGATTTGATGACCGATGTGACCCTTTATTCCATACAGTTTCAGTTCAGTGCCCAGTGATGTTATTGCAGCAGTGTTTCAGATGATTTGTGATGATTATGATTATGATGTGATATAACTTATGGACTTCTGATTATTGACTATGGATTATTATCTTGTTGTTTTAGTCATCTTCACAGCATTAGCTTGGTATATGATTCAGGACATGGCAATATTATTTAAAACTGAAATTGAATATCTTGGATGATGTTATAACTATTAATGGATGTATTACTTGCACATTTAGGTTTCTTGACAAAACCCACTGGTTTTACTACCCTCCTATGCATAGATATGGTCTTTCTTGACATTATTGTTTGCTAGCTTAGGCACCACATTCATTTGACTCCATCCATCCATGACCTTCCCAATTTGGTTTTCACCTTTGATTTGCCTTTCTTGACTTTTTGATACTGAGGACTTTCCATTACTACCTCTGTGTTGGATCACATCCATGTTTGTTTAATGTCTCGACTCTGAGTTGGTGATAGACCTTGCCTTTGGTGAGTTGGATTGTAGGCCTAAATCATTCTGGTCGGTTGTCCCGATGTTTGGCATTGGCAGAAGTCCCCCTAGTCACTTGAGATGTCGGCTAAAACTGAAAACTCATTTACTACTTTGTATTGGAAATCTGTATAAATTCGCCCATGGAAATTGTAAACTCTAGAATGTTTTTCTTAATACACGTGAGTAAAGGGCAAGAGCGATGAACTGCTAAAAATACTCCTCTTAGAGTATAAAAAGGTCCAAAAAGCAATGGTTACTCAAAGTTATATCTATTATTGCTGACCTTATATATATGTATAAACATGCCCTGGATGCAAGCTGCAACTAGTTGTGCTTCTTAGCACATTTGAAATCCGAAGGGTTATGTAGGCCAACAAGGCCATGAAGTGAAATTGAATGATCCTAATGAACTTGGATCAAGCTTGATGTAGACATGATGCCTAAGTTGAATAAGCACTCTCTAAACATGAGGCACAACCCTTCCTCGTGTTATTTGTCCGACACAGAGTGTAGCTCCCCCTTTCCCCCGTCGAAAGTGTCACCTAGTTGAGTTGGGTCAAGTCATCCCCTTTGCCCAACCGTGTCTTAGCCTTCACCCTTAGCTAGCAGTTAGACCATGTCCAATGGTGAGTTTGTCATTAAAGCTTATGTGCAAGTGAAATATAAATAACACTAAAATATCTACATGTATTAAACTGCCATGGAATGATGATGTACTTTAAGCTATGCTGTGAATATGATTAAAACAACATGTCTTAAGTCTATTGATATAATCTTGTCCTTGGTTGTATGTTGACTCGGTCAAACATAGTTTGACTATGGTCATCCTTGGGATCTGTGATGATGTGGGCCATATGTGCTTATGGATGATGATTGATGGTCCCACATACTCTTGTTGATGATACCATATGGTGGACATATGATTCAGATGGTGATTGATGCAGTTCAACAGGTTTTATTATTATTTCAGCTCACAAGTTTATGCACTGTCCATGTATGGTGGACCCACAGTTGACCACTCAGGTCAACCCATGGTGTATGAGTACACATTCTTATTAGATTTGGGTGTTCTGGATCCAATGAGACACTTATCATTCAGTTCTGGGCACTTCTGGTAGTGATAGATGCAGTTATCCACTTGCTGACCAGTTTTGGGGCTGTTTTCCCAGCCTGTCCAGCAGGGGCCATGAGAGGCCAGTTCACCTAGGGCGCTGTAGGAGGAGGGGGTGGTCCAACCACTTGATTTTACCATTATACCCCCCTCCTGGAGAACCTGGTGGGCTGAATTTGACAGCGCAGACACTCCAGGTAGCAGTTTGGGCAGCTTCACAGTTACCGAGCCGGATAAAAAATGGAATAAAAGGGTCACTGAGGAATTCGATTTGGGCAATTGAGGCAAGGTTTTGGCATTTGGTCTTCACAGAGGTCTTCCAGGGTGAACCCCCTATTTTCCATCCAGATATCATCAGTCAGTGGGGTCCACGGTGGCCATAAGAGGCAATTTACTGCATGTCTCTCACAGATTTTGAGGACAGGATTTGATCATTTGTATTATTTGGACATATTATTTTATATTATTGTGCCATGGGGATGAGCTAGCAAGGATTGTTACCTCCTAGCCCCACCATGAGCTTATTGAGTCATGTCATAGTCATATGAGGTGGGCCCATGTGTTTTAGCCCCCTCCTAGTGATGACGTCACCCTCCATGAGTCACTTTAGGCTATGACGTCATCCCTCTTTTGAATGATCCATGTGATATGATGTATAGGCTCATCTTAGCCATTGATTTGATTATGAGATCTTTTAATCTCAATCACTCATCTTGTTGTATTGTAAAATGGTTTTGAGATTTAGGGTTTTGGTCTTTATTATCCTATATGAGGAGACCCCCTATTGTAAAAGCACCTTTGGAGCTCTTGAATATTGGAATAGAATACTTCTTTGTGGAGCATACTTCTCTTGTCTTGTGGATTCTTTTGCACTTTGAATATACAGTATCTCTTCTATGTATCATTGTGGATCTTGGGGCTACACATTGTTTTCTTGAAGGGAGGTCGAATTGGTGGAGAGGAGGACGATTTAAAGAGGGTTATTGTTGGAGGGATCCACATATTCTCTCTTGGGTTGATCTTGGTGACAGGGAGTATCATTATTGTATCTTTGTGACATAGTTGATGCTTTCTATTACATCTCTTCATCATTTTCATAGTTTTCTTACTTGACTTGTTTCACTTGATCTTGTCTTGTAGGAGGAGGATGATTTGGCTTCTTTGGAGGAGGACGTTTGGCTTGGAGCACTAAGATTTCATTCTTGAATATACACATAGGGGAATGCTATCAATTTGCAAAGTGGCCACAAGCAATTGAGGTAAGTTCTTCAAGGTATGTACCTAGATCCATCCATTCTTCTTCATTGGTCATAAAACCCTTAAAATCAAAACCCTCATTTTCTATTTTCCTAGATCTACTTGGATCTAGCTTGGCTTTGGGTAAGATATTGAAAACCCACCTCTATAGCATCCATGGCAATTCAGATCTATAGTTTGGTGAGGTTGCACTCCTTGGGAGGGTGAGTTTTGCTACTTCCAAGACATGGGTAGGTGAGATCCCACTTGATTTGCACTCCTCTCATTTCCCACTTGATTTGCACTCCTCTCATTTGATAACCTACCCCTAGTGCTTCACTTCTTTGATTTTTTCCTTGTGGGCCCCATTCCTCATTTTGAGGGTTGTGCCCCACTTGGGTCATTGGGTGATGCACTTTCAACCTTAGATCTATGGAGATCTAGCCTACCTTGGGGCATGCCACTTAAAACCCACCTTGATAATTGCCTTAACCATCTCGATCTACAATTTGGCATACTTTGGACTCTATTTACCCCTTCATTTTAAGGCACTAGTCTCCTTGGGTCAATTCGCACTCCTTGGGGATTGTGTCTTGTGCTAGATCCCATATGTGGGTGTTCCCTAATCTAACTTGGATCCATAGATCCACATCATCAAACACCCCTTAGTGCTATATCACTCCTAAACTTCACCTTGTGGGTCCTGTTATCACATATATAGTAGTTGGGCTACCATACATTATTTTTTCGATTCCAGAGCACTTTTCAGCCAGTTCCTTTAAAATGAGATGATGAGATGAGCATCTACCTATGGATCACTATCAGATTTTGGACAGTATATGTATTCCCCATGCCATGACTGAGTCTTAGGACACTCAGAGAGATGACCGATGTAGCCATTATACCATTTATGCAGAGCAGTCAGTAGTGCCCAAAGTTACAGTAGCAGTTTCAGAGGACAGATGATGTTTCAGAGGATGAGCATTTAGGTATATGACTCAGCAGGTATATCATGGTGTTATGGTTATATTGCTTGTATATTCATTCTTATGGCATGTCTTAGCACTTAGTGTCATGATCTGGCGATCATATAGATATGTGGACCTGATTGATCTTATTATATATATTCTACTGTCCTTACTCAGACTTAGAAGTTCACTACTCATACTCATTGGTTTTACCCGCCCTAGGGAGAATAGAGGTGATCATTCCACCATACCTTGGCTTGCTAGTGTTGGCTCCATTATTCATTGTCTTCATCCATCCATTACCTACCTTTTAGTTTATCACCCTGACTTACTACTTGACTGGTGGTATGGAGGATCTTTTCCCCACTGTAGCCTCTGTATTGGATGAGCTTCCCTGTTTATTGTGTCTCGGCTCTGAGTTGGTGACAAAACTTACCTCTGGTGAGTTGGATTGTAGGCCTAAATCATTTTGGTTGGTTGTCCTGATGTTTGGCATTGGATCGAACTCCTCCTAGTCACTTGAGATGTTGTTGGCTAAAACTGAAAGCTCATGTACTACTTATGGAAACTTCTAAATTCGCCCATGGAAACTAAAAAAGGCAAGAGCGATGAACTGCTAAAAAATACTCCTTGAAGAGTATAAAAGAAAGGTCCAAAAAGCAATGATTCTTAAAAGCTATATCTAAACAATTGTTGACTTTATGTATGTATAAAAAACATGCCTTGGATGCAAGCTGCAACTAGTTGTGCTTATCAGCACACTTGAGAGCCGAAGGGTTATGTAGGCCAAAAAGGCCATGAAATGAAATTGAATGGTTCTAATGAACCTGGATCAACTTGATGTAGGCATGAAGCCTAAGTTGAATAAACACTCTCTAAACAACTTATCCATTTGTGAGACACCGCCATTCCCTGTGTTGTTGCTCATTCAGTATATACTATGGTGTGTATTCCCTTTCCCATATCCAAAGTGTCACAATGTTAAGTCAGTTAGTCACCCTTTAGCCTAGCCATTTTATTCTAAGCCTTCATCCTTCACTAGCAAATTGATCACAACTATGAATTGAGTATGGTCTTGAAAGTCTAGTCTGAGTCATATAAATAACTAATGACACTATATATTTGTTGCTAGATCGCCATTAATGATTACTCTTTGTTATAATTGCTATTTGAATGAGTTTTAGAGCATGCATTAACCTTTGACACTTTGCAACAGCTTCTGATGGTAGTCTGAGTTATATTTGGTCAATATTGACCTGGTCAAACTTAGTTTGACCAAGGTCGATCATAGGACATGAGATTATTGGACCTTATGATGACACAGATAGATGATATATGGTCTATGTACATGTACATGATGGTTCTATGCATCAGATACAGGTTTATGATGATTTATGGTTTTCAGCATTATTTGATCATTTACAGATTATTATTATTTCACCTGTTCCGGTATATTGGATATATTATATGATCATACAGAGATCTATATGGTGTATGAGTACACATCTTGGATAGTTTTGGACCTTCTGAGTCCAATGAGACAGTCTATTTTCAGTTCCGGGCAGTTACAGTGATGATTTAGCCTTAGTAGGCTGTCCTAGTGCAGTTTTGGTCTGTCGGAGACCCTGTCAGAGCAGAGATGATTTTTATTTGGTTCACCTACGGCGCTGATGATGGAGGGGGTTGTCCAGCCACTTGTTTTTACCATATTACCCCCCTTTCGGACACACTGGTGCCCTCACCTTGACAGCGCAGACACTCCAAGAGGCCGTTTGGGGCAGGTACATGCTTCCCGAGGCAGTTTTGGATTGGTAGAAATGGCTACAGAGGAATTCGATTTGGGCTACTGAGGCAAAGTTTTGGCATGGGATGATTAGTGATGATGAGTGGGATGTCTTCCGCACCTTCTCCAGCAGTTTCAGCTTCATCGGGGCCCACATCCATCACTTATAGCACTTTCTGATGATTTCTGAGGTCTTTTGAGGCCTACGATTTGTCCATAGAGGCACGATTTGGTATATTGATGACTATTCTATTATTATTGTGCTATGGGGATTGACCAAGGGTGGCTAAAATTACCACTTGGACCCACCATAAGCTTATTTTTATATTTTGTCATCATGATTTGGTGGGATCCCCTCTCCTAGGGCGATTTTGTCTACTTATTGTTATATTTGATGGTTGATCCATGTATTTTATTGTTGAGCTCATCTCAACCATTGATTAGATCTTTTGATCTTTTAATCTTAGCCACTCATGTAAAAAGTGGTTAGGATTATGCTCTCTCTCCATCCTATTTAAGGAGAGAGCCTCTCATTGTAAAATCATCTAGAGATTTTTGGCTCTTGGCTCTTGGAATAAAATTTCTATCTTTTGGAGTACATGCTTGGGTTGGAGTGGATGTTGGTTGTTTTGATTGTAAATGCTTTTGTCCATTGCACTGGAGGATCTATTGTAACTATCTTGCATATTTGCCATATCTTTTTATAGGTGGAGAAGACTTCTTCAACAAGTGCGAATTGGTGGGGAGGCTTGCCCTTCAAGCTTGGAGGAGGACGTTTTGGGTTAAACAGGGAGTGGTTTTGTCTTTGCACCAACTATTCTTTGCTTATCTCTTTCTTGCTTGTATCTACCTTCAACATGTTAAACTGATTGAGGCTTTGCTCCTTGGTTTTGACAGGTTAGAGGGACACATATGTGGCTTGGAAAAATCGATTTTGCAAGAGGGCTTCAAAAATTCTCCATTTGATCTTTGGCAAAAGTAATCCTCATCTCAACTAGAATTCATCTCTTCATCCAGGTATGCTCCAAAGGTATGATCTTCTTCTTCTTTGAATCATCCATAATTTCTAGATCATAAAAACCCTAATTAATCAAAACCCTCATTTTGGTTTTTCTTAGATCTACTTAGATCTAGCCTTGCTTTTGAAGAGATATTAAAAACCCACCTCTATAGCATCCACCTCTAGTTGGATCTATAGTTTGGTGGTGATTGGGTTAAAATTGACACACTTTTCAAGGCAATAAAGCCCTCTTGAACCAAATCGCACTTCCTTGGAGAGGCTTGTTTGGTTAGATCTAGCATACGGGTAGGTGAGATCCCACTTGATTTGCAATATACACACTTGATAACCTACCCCTAGACTTTTACTTGGGTGATTTCTATCTTGTGGGCATCATTCCACGTTTTAAGGGATTAAAACCCCCTTTTGAACTACTTGGCACCTTAAAACTTAGATCTAGTAAGATCTAACCCTTGGATTAACTTAATTTTCTAGATCCACTTAGATCAGTGCTTAAGCTACTTGGATCTACAATTTGGTGGCCATTGGACTTGATTTGACACACCTTATCCACCTTTTAGCCCTCCTTGAGCAAGGTCGCACTTCCTTGGGTGACTGAGTTTTCCCACTTCTAGGACCTGGGTAGTTGAGATTTCAGTGGATTTGGAACGGGCATACCTTGAAACCTATATCTAGAGTATTATCTTGTGACGATCTTCCTTGGGGGTAGCATTCCTTGTTTTAAGGGATTGTGGTCCACTTGGGTCACTTCATGAAACCCTAGATCTAGCAAGATCCAACCACTTTACCTCAATTAGCCCACTTGTCTTGACCTCTAGGTGTCCTGATCTACACTTTGACATATCTTTTGACTCCATTAACCCATCAAACAAGGCACTAGTCCTCCTTAAGCAAGTCGCACTCCTTGGGAATTGTGTCAAACCTTAAATCCGGTACATGGGTATTCCTAATTTCAACTTAGATCCATAGATCTACTCATTACATATCCTCTAGTGCCAATTGCATCCCTTAATTTCACCTTGTGCGTCCATATTAAGCCATTTCACATATCCCAAGAAAGTAGGACCCATTTGTGTAACACATGGTACCATATCTTATCATTATAACTAATCATGTGGCCTAAATCACACATTGGTTGAAAAACTAATCATTCCTCAAACCACCTTCAACCATACTTTAATTTCTAGGTCCACTTTACCTTGCATTGGTTTCCGTAACTTACCATTTACTCATCCCGAGGAACCTTTGTTTGGGTCCAATCATCTTTGATTGGTTATAGGGTCTCCCCCTTGGTCTTGATTCATCGAGATCTAAAGTGAAGAGTGCCTCGGTTGGCGTGACTCCCACCTTGCATTGAGAACCGTGGCATCTCTTGGGTCACCTTTATAGTTGTCCATCTCCTCTACCGTCCCGGATGGGATACCACTAGGGGAAACTACAAGTTGTGTGATAACAGGTCCCATTTGGGTCATTTCCATATTTTAAGGAAGTGGGTCCCACTTGTGTATTTTATGGTACTAGATCTATCTCTTTGATCTCCCTAGGTGGCCTAACTCATTCATTGGTTGAAACACTTCTCATATCTTAAGCCTCTTCAACCAAACTTAAACTCTTGGGCTCACCTAAGCTTGCATTGGTTTCTGCAACTCAATTTTCACATCTCCCTAGGAACCATTGCTTTGGCTAATCTTCTTTGATTGGCTATAGGGTCTCCCCATTGGTCTTGACCTGTCTAGATCTAAAGTGAAGAGTGCCTCGGTTATCGTGACTCCTAGCTTGCATTGGGAACCGTGGCATCTCTTGGGTCACCTCTTTAGTTGTCCATCTCCTCTACCATCCCAGATGGGATACCAGTAGGGACAACTACAAGTTGTGTGATAACAATACCAATGCAAAATATTGGTTTGCACTACCATTCCAAAAAACACCAAAGTCGCATCAATACATCTAATACTTGGCTTAATTTGCTGCTTGTACAGATTAATTATAATAGTGTGCATTGATCTTCTCAGATGACACCCAAAGTATCAACATTGCAGTTTCCATGCCACCCCGATCTTAATTAATAAACAAGTCACTGTTGCATAAGGTCATCAACATAATGAAAAATTGGATGACATAGTTACTCCAATGTTTGTAGCAAAGCTAACACAGTTAACTATAAAACTCCAATGTATAGTAGGAATACAATAGAGTACAATCTGCCTCTTATGGCATCTCAAGATCTGAGTGTACGACTCTGTTGGCCCACACATGGGATTTACAGCTCTCTGGCTCACTAAAGAATTTACAGCCTCTAGCTTACTGAGTGCTTGCTTTTGAACAACAATACATAATAGGTTGACAAATGCATGAATTGATTAAATCTAATGCATTCTTTCCTCATCTACACTAGCTTCTGGAGCCTCAAATCGTTTAGGTGCAGACATATTTATAGGAATGGACGAATGATCAAACTTGACCATGTAAAGGATCAAAGTTAATCATGTCTTTTATGAAGTCAACGACTGATCAAAGTTGATTGGGTCAAGGGTCAAATTTGTGTTCTGCCAGATCATCTCTTGTGCTCAAGTGGGTCTGCGCCAGAATTACATCTCATTTTCCAAGGTTGATCTGCATGCCTAATGCCCCCTGGCTGCTTTGCTGTTCTTCTGTCCACCTGTGTGTGGAAGTGGTCACACATTGCCTATGCTAAGTTACATTCAGTGTGTGTATATTTACCATTATTTCTGTACTTGTGCCCCTAAAACATCATAACTTGGGTTTGAATTTTTATCCCTTTTAGTGTATCAAAAGCAATGTGTTATGTATTGACCACTATTACCATTGATGTGGATTCATTACGAAGGATTTAATAATTTTGAAATCGGGGATAAGTTTAATTTTCTTCAATTGCATATGATCTAGAGGATGTCTGTCACATGACACGTTGAAACCACCCCTCCCTGTGTCCGTATCCCACATGTTTAACACGGACACGGACACGGACACGATAGGACACATGTTTGACATGTGTTTGGCATGCAGGACACATGGCAAACACGTGCCCTAGCTGTTGTGCCCCACGTGTTGACACGTTTGGGCACGAAAAAGGCCGCGGACCTCATAAAATTGTGTTTTCATCTTTAATTTTCACTTTTGGCTATGGTGAAAGAGAGAAAGGGTTAGTTTTTTGCAGGTGAAGGGTGAAAAACAGGTTTGAAGAACATTCCATTAAATTCCAAGTGATTTGAAGGCATCGGATTTGTCATTACAGCAGGGTTTTTGTTGAATCCTTCCACAGAAATCATGGCTCAGACATCAAAGGAAGCTGGTAAAGGTCAAAGAAAAGGAAGAAATGTGCAGGTTGATGATGTCCCCCCCCCTCCCCCTTCCTCCAAGTGCATCTATTTCTGCCAGCATTAGTGCTCCATCTGTTGCAAGTGGAGCTGAAGTTGCAACTTCCAATGCTACAAATAATGCTACTGTTGCAAGGCAGTAAGCACAAGAAATGAAATATCCATTGTGGAAGTATGTAACAAGACAAGAAAGGCCCGAGGCAAGGGTTGCTGGGGGAGGGAATGTTCTTTGGCAATGTAGTTTCTGCAAAATATCATTCAAGAGCACCTACTACCGAGTCAAGGGCCATCTGTTGGGCATTGACTGTGGACTTGGAGCATGTAAAAAAAATCAGTACTAGCAAACAAAAAGAATTGGAAAGAGAGGACAAGGTTGGCTCGGGAAAGGTGGAACACATAAAAGTGAAGATTCTTTTCCATTCTTGATGAAGCCATCTAGCAATGGAAAATTTGGAATTGACAGTGGGACCCGAAATTCCATTCAGCAACAAAAAAAGAGGGCAGCTTCAAATATTGGTCCAATGGACAAGATCTATCAACAAGAGAAGTGAGATGAGATTGATCTTACCATTGGGTTTGTTTCTATTTTAACTTCATTTCCTTTAATGTTGCACGGTCTCCTTTGTTTATTGAGGTGTGTTGAGCTCTAATTAAACAAGCTCCAATCGGGTATGTGCCTCCTAGTTCAGACAAGCTTAGAACCACATTGTTGGTTAAGGCGAATAAAGAGGTGGATAAAATCCTAGAGCCTATTAAATCATCATGGCCCTCATCTGGTGTTAGTATTGTTTCTGATGGGTGGACTGATGCAGCACGTCATCCACTCATCAATTTCATGGTGGCTTCCCAGAATGGACCAGTCTTCTTGAAAGTGGTGGGTGTTTTTGGACAATACAAGGATGCACAATGTATGGGTGAATTGTTTATTAAATTTATTGAAGATATAGGTGTTGATTCTTGTGTGCAAATTATCACAGATAATGCTCGTGTTTGCAAGGTTGCTAGCATGCTTGTGGAAGCTAAATATCCACATATATTTTGGACACCTTGCATTGTTCATTCTATAAATTTGGCACTTAAATATATTGCTTTGGATGTGGCATGGATGGGAAGTCTTATTGATGATGCACGCCATATCCACAATTTTGTACAATACCATACCAATGCCCTCACAATCCATAAAGAGTACACACATCTATCATTGTTGAAGATTGTAGATACTCGGTTTGCCTCTTCATTCACCATGCTTAAGAGGTTGAGGGAGGTCAAGATTGCTCTCAGGGTTTGGAGAAAGACAGATCAAACTTCTTCAGAAAAGGTCAAGGATGCAGTGCTAGATGATGGTTGGTGGGAGAGGGTAGATCTTACCATTAAGATCATGGACCCTATTATTTCTTTGTTGCGGTTTGAACTTTGTAGACACGGACTAGCCCATCTTAGGGGATGTTTATGAGGGGTGGGATTCCATGATTGAGTATGTGAAGACCATTATTTTGCAGAATGAATGCCTTGACTATGGAACATCAACAAAGATCTTATTCATCACTATACGAGACATTCTTATTGCAAGGTGGGAAAAAAATTGCACACTGCTTGGCTCACTCTTTGAATCCCAAGTATTACAATATTGATTCACAGATATCCACAGATATTTTGGACACCTTGCATTGTTCATTCTTTAAATTTGGCACTTAAATCTATTGCTTCGGATGTGGCATGGATGGGAAGTCTTATTGATGATGCACGCCATATCCACAATTTTGTACAATACCATACCAATGCACTCACAATCTATAAAGAGTACACACATCTATCATTGTTGAAGATTGCAGATGCTCAGTTTTCCTCCTCATACACCATGCTTAAGAGGTTGACGGAGGTCAACACTGCTCTTGGAGCCATGGTTATTTCAGTGTTTTGGTCTTTTTGGAGAAAGTTGGATCAAACTTCTTCAAAAAGGTCAAGGATACAGTGTTAGATGATGGTTGGTGGGAGAGGGTAGATCTTACCATTAAGATCATGGACCCTATCATTTCCTTGTTGTGGTTTGAACTTTGCAGACACAGACCAGCCCACCTTAAGAGATGTTTATGAGGGGTGGAATTCCATGATTTAGTCTGTGAAGACCATTATTTTGCAGAATGAGTGCCTTGAGTATGGAACATCAATAAAGATATTATTCACCACCATACGAGACATTCTTATTACAAGGTGGGAAAAAATTGCACACGCTTGCATTGCTTGGCTCACTCTTTGAATCCCAAGTACTACAATATTGATTGGCTCAATGGTGGGCCTTCGCACAGATCCCCTCACAAAGATGGAGAGATTTCACACGGGAGGATGGAAGCATTTAGAAGGATATTTTAGGATAAAGCATCCCTTGATGAGGTGGAGGGCTTCTTAGAGTTTCCAACCGGCACTAGGAGATTTGGAGGGTATGGTGTGATTAGAGATAGGGGGCTAAGAAGGTCTATGCTAGTGGGGAACTCATGGGGCAACATGCCCTATTCTATAGGATTTGTCCTTGAGGCTCCTCTCTCAAGTTACTTCATCCTCTTGTTGCGAGAGGAATTGGAACACATATGGGAATTTGTATAGTTTGAAGAAGGGTAGGCTTGAGCAGTCCAAGGAAGAGAAAATGGTGTATGTGCACTCCAACCTTCGTCTTATTTACAGGAGTGGTTGAAGGGAAAGACAAAGATGTGGGATGTGTTTCCTGATGATATGGTTTTGGACAATAGTGTTGAACTGGAATTAGCCAACTTGGATCTTGATGAACCAATGCTAGAGCTGGTCACTTTTGATGATGGTGATCCTCTTGAGGGGTCATCCTCCACACTAGCAGATGCAGATATTAGATTTGGTATAGAGGAGGATGGAGGAGTTAGCATTGGAAGTGGTTATGATTTTGTTAATGCTGACATGGAGGAGGACCTAGACTACTGACCAGTGACAACTATGAGATTCTTCCATTTACAGTTCTAGTATATCTATTGGGTATAGAGGAGGATGGAGGAGTTACCATTGGAAATGGTTATGATTCTGTTAATGCTGACATGGAGGAGGACCTAGACTACTGACCAGTGACAACTATGAGATTCTTCCATTTACAGTTCTAGTATCTACCCTTATTTTGTATTTTTCAGTGGCATTCGCACCTATATTATCAGTGACTTAGTATCTACTATCTATGTAATACATTTTGATTTTGATTACATCAAGTGACTTAATGAGAACACTGCAATTTATGGTTCTAACTTCTATGTTCTAAACTTCTAGTTGTATTTTATGATGTGTATAATTTAAATATTCGAATTTCTTGTGTGTTTGATCATGATTAATCATTGATGTTACATGTATGATGTTGTACTAGTAACTAGTTGTATTGTTCTAGTTTTAAATCTTTGTCTATATTTCAGTTTTATATTTTGTAATTTGTAATATATATATATATATATATATATATATATATAATCGTGTCCTGCGTCCCATATCCTGTTTTTCAAGGGTCACCGTGTCCTGTGTCGGACATGTATTTTGTGTTCCTCTGTGGCGTGTGTCTTCGTGTCATGTGACTTAGGAGGACATTTTTGGTTGATTGAAAATAGAGTAGGAGGTTTGGAAGACAATAACTAGAAGGTAAATAAAAAATATAATTATTGATTTTATCTGACAAGAAGCTTATTTTATCCATCTTGGTTTTATTTTATCTTAAGTAATTCTGTGCAAGGGAAAAGTATCCTCCAATATTGGAGGCCCCAGATATGAAGTTGCTGATTCATCTCTGGGGCCTCCAATATGCACCCCGAGCATCCTCATTTAAGTTTGTATGGTTGCACATAACTTTGAATGCGTGGTCTCACTTGATTGTCGAAGGGATGATATGCATTCATCTCTCTAGGTTGTTGGCAATGCATTCGACATGTATTGGCCTTAATACTTGGGCATGTTAAGCCTTTCAGGCAATAGTCTATATTATCTATTAGTTCGTAGACCACTATTTATCACTTAACAACTTGTTTCTTTACTGTGCAAGACTTCTTTAGACGTTAGCTCTTTCCAGTCCACCAATGTTCTACTTCTATTATCAACGAAGAATATATTTTTATACTTCATCTTTAGGTCAAATTCTCTGTTGAGGAGTATATTCAGCCCATTTGTCTAATGGTATGCGAATGCACAAAAATAAAATAACTGATTTTTAAAATATGTTTTTGCTGATGTAATTTTATTATTTTTGCTTGCTTTTCCTGGAAAATAAGATTAGCGAGCTTAACCCATCCCAACCTGTGGGTCGTTGATGAATCTTTGGAGGCAATAAATTACTAATTAGTAAGCTTGCATATTTTACCCTCTAATTTGGGTGACTCCTTAGTAGTACATTTGCTGTAATATTTTAGGAGGCTAAATAAGATCCTGAAACGTTGTGATCTACAAACCCTGGTGGTGTCCTATGTTAAATGTCATATCGGTAAAATTGCCGTACTACCCTGAAAGATGTGGCACCTCTATTGATTGCCCATTTTACGAATCTTGGAGACATTTAATGTGTTTCATAGCCTGGGTATCGGCGAATCTTTTATGGATCACATTGACATGAATGGGTTGGTTTGTCATTAGTATTCGATTTGAGCTAATCTGCTGAACCAATTTTTGATTTCTTGTGATTTGTTAAAGATGAATTTAGTTGCAAGTGCTTGAATCACAAAACATCTATGGCATTTCTGCAATTTTGATTGTTTAATACCTATTAGCTTAGAGTTTTCTTTCTGATATTCCGACTTTTGCTAGCTGTTGCTTTTTGTGCACAGCTATCCAGTTTTATTTTTCTTTGACCAGTGGGAGCATGTGAATGTGAATAGCTGCACCAATCTTTTGATATTTGTGATGTTAGCCTTTTATTGGTTGAATATGTTGGCTGGTTGGGCATATTGCATGTAGTTATCATTTTCATATACTAGAAATAAATTGCTAGAAATAAATTGTTCTTGCTTACTGCTAACTCTACCATACTGGTGTTTGTTGTTTTGGTGCAGGCTTCTTGAAGGTGTTGTACGTTCAGTAAATAACTTGCTCGAAAAGTTTCACCAGTCTTTCTTTTTGTACTTTTTAACCTCTTCTAGTAGATTCATTTCTATTGGAGTCTACATGATACCCTTTGCCCTTCTTGTCATTCCCCTTGTAATCCTTGCTGCTGCCCTATGCTCATATAAAAGTGGTGGTCTGATTCCCTTAACCAAGTCCGATGATGGATCTGTTCGTCGAGAATCTTCTGGATCAGAGTCTACTCATACAAATGTACTGAAGTCAGCATCAGGCATCCATACTTCAGATCAAGATGTAGATGTCATTAATTTAGGTCTCAGCCTACATTCACAGAAATGGTTTACTGGGGCAAAGGATGTTCTCCTCGTTCACTTGTGGGCAGCTGTAGTGGCCATGCTTCCTTATGTGATATGTAGACTCTCATTGGATGCCCCGGAGATGAAGTTGCTCATTTGGGCTGTCTTATCCTGTTTAACCTTATTTGTAGGACGTGGTATTTTAGGTGTTTATCCTAAATTTGGCACATGGCAAGAAACAGACAAGGAACTTCATATGGAAGGTTGGGTTGCTTTGAAAGCATTTACTCTTGGAATTACTACTATTGGCCTGGTGATTATGTCAGTTATTAATTTTGCAGCTGCGCTACTGGGAGCTATTGTTCTTGTGCCAATGTGTCTTAGTGTTTATCCTTTAAAATTTATTTCGAAAGTGAGTCTCACGAGGAGAATTTTGTTAATGCTCTTGAGCATATCCTCTATCGTATTAGCTTTCCCTCCTTTTATGATCGTAGCTCTTAAAGGTCTGTTTGAAGGATTTTCTAAGGCCAGTTTTGCTGACTTCTGGGGTTGGACCGAGATGTTATGGTCTTGGGGCAGTGCAACTTACCCTTACTTGTTTTTGGTACATGTTCCCTGTTGGGTTCTATGTTTTCAAGTTCTACTATATATCTAAAGTGAGTTCAAATCTATTGTTGAACTCTACTAAACAGAATCAAAATTTGTCAAAGATTCATATGCAACATTCACAGCTTTGTTCCATGGCATGATATTGCAATGCAACTTGAAGAAAGTAATATTTTTCTTTTTGTGCCACCCGAAGTAAATGTTCGTAACAGTACTTTTAAATGCCACGGGAGCTAATTATTTGTAAGCCTCACAGCACAAGGATTACTGCTTTTAATGAATAATGATGGTTTTCTCAAAACTAGAAAGTTTGACCTTTTAACAGATGTACTTGCGACAATGAAATTTAGACAACAGAAGCAAATTGACTTGCCCCCGTATTGGATGTCATCCTGCTCAAGGTCTTCAAGCTAAAGAACTATTCGAGGCAGTGCTGTTGTTTGAGACTCCGATTGATTCAAGCATTGAAATTGTTGATTTGGTATTTTAAAGGATCATGCAAGTGGAGATATTAGGCTGTGTTGTTTCGAGGCAAATAAATAATTAGTTTGTCCGAGCTTTATTCATATGGAAATTGTATTGCCTCATTCATTATTTGTGTTTGGTTGCTTACATTATTTTTGTACAGGTTTGACAAATCCGGTAAGGAATTGCCTAACTATTCTACGTTTTGGACTCGTTTTGGTAGTATATTGGTATTTTTTTATCGTGATTTGACCGGTTCTGATTGTATATAGAATCTAGATCCAAATCGTAGAATAGTTTGACAACTTGAACTGGTAATTCCTCAAAAGACATGTACTTAGTTTTTTATGTTTCCATTGTTCTCTACAAATTATTGTCATTTTTGAAGGGGTATGATTTGCGAAAAATATGATAAGCATGCAATTATGAATCTAGCTCCATGTGTATTTTTATATCATTCTCTTTGCACATTGTTTAGCAATAAATATTGGGAAAAGCACAAAATTTATAGATTTTCCTGGACTCTTGTTGGCTCAGTATGGTTTTCAACGAATGTTGTATGTCGATCTGGAAGAGTGAATAATAGT
The DNA here is from genome assembly GCA_027924585.1 of Larix kaempferi. Classification (NCBI taxonomy): domain Eukaryota; kingdom Viridiplantae; phylum Streptophyta; class Pinopsida; order Pinales; family Pinaceae; genus Larix; species Larix kaempferi. The sequence goes on from BSBM01000556.1 coordinate 6,010,682, forward strand.
GTCTGAAATTGGTCTTTGCAAAGTACCGGGTGCTTTGATTTCCTTGCAAGGAACATTTGTCCAAGATGTTGGGGATTGGTTTAGGGGTATGTGTGGGGAGGGCATAGTTTGATGAACATTAGCATTAAAAACAATTTCTCTAACCACTACCCTTTAAACCAAAAAGCGGCACTATGAATCATGAAGTGTTAGTGCTCATTTTGTACTTTTTTTCTTCAGTGGAGTTGATATTTATTAATGGCTTGGGATCCTTAGATGTGATTATAATGCTATCAGTCCCGGAGAACATCACTCTGAGAACATAGTTAATACTAATAGCAGGTGTCTAGGTGGTTATAGCATAAGGTAACGCTACCAATAGTGGGCATCGTCACGGTTCACTCAATGTTCAATAAGTGCTAGTCCTCATGCAAACCGGTCAATTGATAAATATATAGAATTAACCAGTTAATATATAGAGTTGTAAAATTGCATGAAGTTTGCTGGTTTAAGTTTTGTAAGTAAACCTTTGTTAAGCATAAGTTTTTCCACTAAAATGAAACATTTGAGAATTATAATTGATCATTCCCAAATATTACCATCAATTTTGTGATAAAATGTTAGTACCTTAACCTTTGTTGTAAATGACGAAATAAGATTACACAATATTTTAATGGAAAACATTGGATAGTTATGTTGTACATAGTAAGACTAGTGATGACATGGGATATTTTTTACTTCACCATTCCTTTTCATATTTTTGGAAGAAAAAGACACTAGTACACAATAAGAATAAGAGCGAGCATATAGTATAAAGGGGCAAGCAAATTATTTGAAGCTATAGAATATTAGGCAACACGTTGACGTGATGGAAATATTTAATTTGTCGAGTCTATTTAATTTAGAATATTTAATGTTGTATATATTCAGAATTATTGAGTATGAACTTCATTAGATCATAATGCCTTGTCACTGATGTTGGGCTTCTTATGCGGTTTAATGTCTGTCTCTAGGCCATGACCCAGACTTTGTCTCATTGTCATATGCAAAATGTATTTTCAATGTTTAGCCCCAATGGTGACTAACCAGCATAGATCCATCCTAAATGCGGATCTATTATGTACTGAGAGGCATTCAATTTCTTGAGGTGTTATTATTTTAATGATTTTTTATTTGGTTTTAAATTTTTATTTTGAGTGGATATGGATTTTTTTAATTTAATATTTATTTGGTTTTCATTTTTTATTTTATAAGCCCACACATCTTTTTAATTACTTTTTATTTTATGAGCATTTTTGTTGATTAACTAACTATTTTTTTGAGTTTTGCTCGTGCTTGTGGTTGCCTATGCAATCCACTTGTTTTGTTGTATTGTATTTATGTACAAGTTTTGATCACATTATTAGTCAAATGAAACATTTTATTAAAAAAATGTCTGGACTCTATTAGCTCATTGTGAAGATCGGGGTCCACGAGAGTGTCCAACAAAGGGTGTTGTAGTCTAGTGTTGACATGTTCAATCCTTGGAACATGGATGTTTTCACTTGAGGCATATTATCAAAGACAAAATGGTGTGGTTCGAGTTAGCAAAACCAACACAAGTCTCATGCAACATACTATTCATATTAATCCATAAATAGAGCATTACACATCACATCATATCAAGTTGCAACTCTTATTCTAATAGATAGACATCATTACTAGTAACACATTGAATGCAACAATAGAGCACATCATCACCATAAAGCATGAATACAAAGAAAATGTGAAAGAGGGTCTCAGTTCATTGATATCCAACATTATTTATATCATCTTCACAAAATCAATTTTACATTGGAGTGGGCACTATGACATATCATATTTAAAATAACATATCAATACTCAATATAACACAATTAATGCTTCATTCCCATACATTCCATCCAAACATAGCAAAGTCTTCATATACATATAGGCGTGTTACGTTGGAAGGCTCATTCAAGGTGTTATTGACTTCTTGTGCATTAAATGTTATATGTTAATATATTGGTTCATGCATTTTGAGTGTTTTGTAGTGTTTTGCCACCGTGTCTCAAAGCTTGGAGTCTCGCCTTGACACCTTGGTTTCTACTACCCACTACCTTTGATTCCTTTTATTCTTGCCAATGATCTTTAATCCAAGTAGAGCAACTCCCTTTTTGTTGTTTGTTGAGTTGGTGCCACCATGCCTTCAATCAAAATAAATGAGCCAATAAGCCTTGACCACATCTATTGACTTGTACTTGAGTTAACTATGGATGCCTTGTTTTTCTGCCACCTCAAATGAAGGTGCTAATTCTAGGACCACCTTTGTGACTTATTTTCGGAGCCTTAAAAATGCAATCATTTTGAAGGGTAGTTGGGCCATAATGGTGAACTACTATTCCTTTTTCTGCTTTGCACCTTTTGGTTGCATTTCTTGAATTGTCTGGCATTCAAAGTCTTCAAAAGAGCTGAGCCTTTGTAGCTCTCTACATTTCTCTATAGCCTTTGGTTGTGATGGTACAACTCCTTTTGTACTTGGTTTGTTGCTACACATATCTAATTCATTTGATTTTCCAACTTATCACTTTCTTCCTATTTTTTGGCCTAATTGTTGGGTTTAGGGTTGTTTCGACTTAATCTTGTAGCAGCGTCACTTTCTCTTATAGGGTGCACATGCGTGCCTCTCTTTTTCTCTTATACTTGGCCAGTGAGTGATTATCGAGTGTACTTGGCCACTATGCTCAATTGTAATTTTTAGTTGCGTTCCTTATTGTTCTAGTGATTATATCGATGGCTCTATGCTTTCCATTAATGCTTTGATTTGGGAATTCCCTTGCTTGTGTTCTAGATCCAACTCAATTTGAAGGTTAATTGATTGACTATGCAATTTACAATAATAAGCTTGTAGTTTGTCTAAGAGCTAGAGGGGAGATTCATCTATACATATATCCCCAATATTCGGGTCAGTCATTTGTATTGTAGGCCACATAATTGTGAATCTTGTGCAAACTTGATCATGTTTAGTTGTTTTGGCACAAGTTGCCTCTTTTCTCTTAAACTTTGTTGTTATACTTATGTCACCCTTAATCCGTGGAGTTAGGCCACTCGCACACCTTATGTCAAGGGTGAAAAAATGTCTTCCTAGTTTTTTGAGTCATTTACCTTATGCTCATGAGATTGCTTAGTAAAAGTTATGACTAGGTTGCCAGCTTCCAATTATAAACGCGAGCCTCCTCAAAATACCTAGAATAAGTACAATTTGCACATAATGTGTTATGCAACAAATTACAAAAAGAGCATGAAAAGAGCAGAAATAGATCATTAGGAGTACTCCATGATTTTAATGAAGAAAATAGATGAATAGCAAGTCTCTTCGAGGGGGAAACCGCCTTATACAATGTACTAAGTACACAAGACAAGATAAGACAAGACAAGACAAGATGCTCCAAATGAAAAGGTCTCATTCCTATATATAGGAGACTAAGAGGTACAATTTCAACTAACTGACCCAAGCTGACATAACTAATATAACCATACTAATGATAATAACAACTAACGGACCAAGTCAACATTATAACTAATATAATGTGACCCATATAAGGGGAAATGTGCCCACATTTAGGGATTAACATGCCTCTCCGCTTCAGATAAGTGTTGTCCTCAACACTTGGTTAGTTGTGGATGCTTTTGTATGAATGACTCATCTTCCCATGTCGAATCTTCAATTGGAAAGTTCTTCCACTTGATGAGGTACTCCGTAATAGCCTCGATTCTGTAATTGCTTGGTCCTTGCGTCAGTGATTTGTTTAGGTTCCAATATGAATTTTCCTTCTTCATCAGGTTCTAGGAAGATTGTTTGAATAAGAATCTTGTCTCTAATTACCTTCTTTAAGCAAGAAACATGGAAAACTAGATGCACCCTTGAAGATGAAGGGAATTCCAATTTGTATGCCATACTACCAATTTTCTGCAACACTTTACAAGGACCATAGTACTTGGGTGCTAATTTATTGTCCTTATTTAGTTGCTTGAGTGACATCTGTTTGTAAGGTTGTAGGCTCAGAATACTCAATCCCCTTCTTCAAAACTTCTTTCACTGCGATGTTGATCTGCTTGTTTCATCCTGTTTTTTGACATAGGCAGGTTGTTTTTTAGTATTCGGAGAACTTCTTGTTGGTGCTCTATGTGATCTTCCATAGCTTGAAAGTTAGATTTTCCTTTTAAGGGAGGCGTGATAGATGGAGGCTGGTACCCATAAAGTGCCATGAATGGAGACATTTTTGATGATGTATGGAAGAAAGTTTGTACCACCATTCTGCCAAGGACAACCAGTTCACCCATTGTGTTTGTATATCAGATGCAAAACAACAAAGATAACACTCCAAACATTTGTTCACTATTTCTAGTTCATCATATTGAGGATGATAAGATGAACTGTGAGCCTACCCAAACAAGAAAATAATTCAATCCAAAATTTATTAATGAAAATTGGATCTTTATCACTTACAATAATCTTCGGATTTCCATGTAACTTATGGACTGTATCCATGAAGGCGGCTGCTACTGTACTTGCATTAAAAGGGTGAGAAAGTGCACAAAAGTGTGCATACTTCGTAAATCTATCAACCACCACCATACTTTCTTCCCTTCTGAATTGGGTAGTCCTGTGATAAAATCCATTGAGACTTCCACCTAGTGCTGGAAAGGTATCTCCAAAGGTTGTAAAAGAGCCGGGGTCTTTTAACTGTTTCAACCTTATTTTGTTGGCAAACCAAACATTCTGCCACGAACTTTTGAACATCAGCTTTAAGACTTTACCAAAAAAATTCCTTCTTGACCATGTAGTAGGTTTTCTAGAATCCCAAGTGCCCACCTATAGGAGAGGTTGGTAATTCCAAAAGGACATTTTGTTTGAGTTGGGAGTTCTTGCATATATATAAGCAGTCCTTATACCACAATGAATCATTTTTCCAAGCAAAAATATCTTATACACTGGTATCCTTCTGTAGCTTTTGTATGAGCATCCACACAGATATGTCATTTTTCCATTTTCCCCTTGCTGCTACCACCCAATCAAGTTGTATAATGGAAATCACACAAAGTACTGCCCCAATATCCTCATCTTTTCTGGAGAGTGCATCTGCCACCACATTTTGTTTCTTTTTTTTTATAGATGATTTCAAAGTCATATCTCAACATATTGGTCACCCATTTTTGTTTCTCTTCTGAAGATAGTCTTTGTTCCAAAAAGTATTCAACACTATCATGATGTGTTTTGACCTTGAAGTGCCTACCTATTAGGTAAGGACGCCATTTCTTAAGTGCATGTAGTATTGCCATCATTTCCTTCTCATAAATGGGCTTTTGTAAGTTCTTTTCCTTGATTGGTCGGCTTTCGAAAGCAAGGGAGTGTCCTTGCATTAGAACATCACCAATGCCATTCCTGAGGCACCACATTCCACAATAATTTTTTTAGTGTAATCTGGTGTGGCCAAAACATGAGCTTTGCACATTGTCTCTTTAAGTTCTTCAAAATTTTGGGTTTCCAGTGGAGTCCAAGAAAATGCTTATTTCTTCAATAATGTTGTTGGAGGTGCTTCTATTCTTTCATAGTCATGAACAAACTTGCGGTGGTACCCTATCAACCCTAAGAATCTTTGAAGATTCTTCAAGGTTTTGGGAATCGAGTAGTCCATCATGACTTTAATTTTGTTAGAGTCTACCTCGACACCTTCATGAGATACAATATGACCTAGATATTCTACCTCCTTTACCCCAAAAAATCATTTGGAAGGTTTTGCATATAGTTGTTGCTCCTTTAGTAGTTGTAGCACACAACCAACATGTTGAACATGTTCTTCCTAAGACTTGTTATAGATTAGTATATCATCGAAAAATACTAGCACAATTTTTCTAAGGAAGGGCTTGAAAATGGAATTAATCAAACCTTGAAATGTGGAAGGTGCATTCGTGAGAGAAAATGGCATAACCAAAAACTCATAATGACTTTCATGTGTTCTAAATGTTGTTTTTGGGATGTCTTCATTCTTTATTATAATTTGATGATACCCAGAACGAAGATCCAACTTTGTGAAGAAAACTGCTCCATGTAATTCATCTAACAATTCATCAATGACATGAATGAGAAAATTATCTTTAATGGTGATCTTGTTGAGCTCTCTATAATATGGACACATACGCCATGAGCCCTCCTTCTTGTGTACCATCACCACTGGTGCGAAGTAAGAAGTTTGGCTAGGCCTAATTATGCCATCCTCTTCAACCATACACTCAATTTAACTCTTATGGCCATAGGGGTATCTGTAAGGTTTGATGTTAGGTGGAACACATCTTGGAATTAAGTGAATAGCATGATCAAAATCTCGCATAGGTGGAAGACCTTTTGGAATATCTTCAAATAGCTTGGAATGTTTATTAATGACCCTTTGGAGATATGGGGAAATATGAGTCTTAGATGTTTGAACATCTAATGAGCATAATTGTGCAATTACACCTTGATGCTCCCTTTTCAATAATTTTCTCATACCATTAGAGCTTATCACCTTGCTTGGTTTCTTTGTGGTGCCATTTAATTCATATTCTTTTTCTTCCCATGAAAATTTCATGAAAAGTTTCTGAAAATTAAAAGCCATTGTTCCCAATGATTGTAACCATTGGACCCCTAATACAACATTAACGCCACCCATTGGAATAGCAATCATTGGACTATTCAATACATATCTCCCCATCACAAGATTGATATTATGACATTTCGCAGAGCAATTGATAGTTCCTCCATCTGCAATCGTTACTTGAAACTCTAGTGCTGGAAATACAAAGCAATTGAGAACTTTGGCTAATTTACAATGAATGAAATTATGAGTACTACCAGAATCAATCAACGCTATTACCTTTTTCTTTTTGATATATCCTTCGATATTCAGAGTTTGAGTGCTAATTCCAACCAGTGCATGACAATATATGGTGGGAGTAATCTCTTCGGAAGTAATCTCTTTTATTTCTTCAACTTGAGATGGCTCTTGTTCTTTTGCTTCTTCCTCTTCACAATCCATGTAGAATAATTTTTTCGCGCCACACTTATGTTCCTTAAAATACTTGCTGTCACAATTAAAGCATAGACCTTTTGCTCTTCTTTCATGTAATTGTTGAGGTGTCAACCTTTGAGGTTGGTTAGAAGAAAGAACATTATTCTCTCTATATGTGTTGGAGGTGGTTCTTTTAATAGTCATTGCCATATTTTTACTTTCAACCTTCCTGTCCAACATGAAAGCATTCTCTAAGGATGCGGGTTCGACGAGGCGCACCTCATGTTGGATGTTATCCTTCAAGGTTTTAATAAAGAGATTCAACAATTTATCATCTGGTACATTAGGAGAATTTTGAGGTCTAAAATGGGCCTCATAAGAGATATAATACAATATTGTGAGTTTGTCATTTTGTGGGGAAGGTATATTTACAACTCACATTTTGCACTACAATTCATGTAACTATGGTTAAGTTAAAGTGAAAAGATGTGTACAATTAAAATTAATAAAAAAATACCATTTGATATGACTAAAAGCATAATTACTTTTGAATACATGAATGTACAAAAATAAAGTATTCATAAAATAAAATAAAGCAAAATACTTTTGTTTTGAATTATAACCTTAAAATAAACTTATGTACATAAATTCTAAACCATATTTATATAAAATTATTCATATTAATAATTATTTATTTTAAAATATATAATATAACATAATATATATTAAATGAAATATAATAAACTTGATTATTAGATATATAATATTTCTTATAATATATAATATTATAATATTATAATATAATATTATAATATAATAATATAATATTATAATATAATATTATAATATTATATATTGTAATATCCCCTCCATCATACCAGTGTGATGGAGAGAACGTGATGCTAAAATCGGGCATATAGCCCCATATCTATTAAGCAAAAACTCATTGATAATAAAAGACATATACATATGCACATTGTCATTAAACACAATGGAATTAAAATCATCTACATATCTAACATACATTCCACATTTTCATGACAGCCATTAAATAAATACATTGCAGAATTTAACACAAGAGAGTACTTATCTTAAAACAGATTAGTCCCGAGCAACTGGCTATGCAATCGCAACGTTCCACCCAGCCATAGGCCAATTGTGCTTATCAATCTCTTCATACAACTGCCACCCCCGAGTTGGGCATGATTTCTACAAGGAAAAAGGGAACAACAGGCTCACACATAACCAGGGATACACCAAAATCAGTCAAGCCAATCTACAGTTGGGTTTATCAGGCTACTAAGGCAATGGAAATGAAGAATTGCTAAGCTAGTGAACTCAACCACAGAGATATAGATTCCCTCTACAAGATCTATGTAGCTTGACACCCACAATGCCTACACACCCCACTCAAGGAAGTATTCCTTTCACCAATACACAATCCCTCAAGCCATACCTTCCATTCTAGTGTTGTCCAAGGTGTGCATAGAAGAGTAGCCAACCTTTTTGATCTTTCTGAGAGGTTACTCCCCTCACTAGGTTTATCAAGCCAATTCTATCCACTACCACTCCAAATTTCTTGCTCACAAGTTCAAACCAAAACAGAGATGCACATAATAGCAAAACCACAATTGTTGGGCATGAAGAAAAACATTTTGTCAGTGGGATGTCCAGAATGGGGTTTCCATTAGCTACAGAAAAACGTGGGCAACCAAAAACGAAATGGCAATTTGGGATTCAACCCTGGGAGAGCAAAACTCGTTTCCAGAAAACGTTTATGGGCATTCAAGGGACAAAAACGGCCTCCATAAACCCCAAAATCGTGGCTCCCTTCCTGCCAGCCATTGTGCAAAACAAAAACAAGTTCTCAGGCATGGAAAAAACAGAAAAAGTGGTGAAAAACGTGTTGGGGAAAGCCCAGCTAGCTCAGATTGCGTGAGAGGGCAAAAGCCATGTGTGAAAGATGGCTTTGGGCACCATTTCGTGGGTGTTTTCTTTCCCAAGAAGCAAAAATACGAATTTCCAGATTGATGGCTTGCCCATACATGAAATTGACTGCCATACCTCTCCATTCCCAAGGCATTAACTGCCTCAACCAACTCTTGGAAGAATTAAATGATTGGGTGCATAACCCAAAATGGGTAGATGGTGGCTTATGGGTTTTATCATTGACACATGGATTAACACCATTGGCTCAAGGGTTTGAATAATTTCCCTCCCTATTCCTTGTGAAATCATGCCCCCATCTCTTTGTTGCATTGTATAGCTAGTTGTGGGTATTTCATTAAAATTCGTATTTACATGATGTCTTAATTTACATTGTGCATGTCCAACACAAGAACCATAGGCATCTATTTTTAATTGCCAATACATACTAAGCTAAATCGATGGCGGGGCCTTGTCCTCGAGCTCCTCACCATGATTAAATAATGATATTTACATCATTTACAATTTTAATGCAATAGGGTCAAAATCAAGATATTACATATATTATAATATTATATGTTATTATATTATAATATTATATATTATAATATAATATATGTAGGTTTTGATAATAATGACGATAGTCACCACAGGGTTTGAGGGCGATGGCGAGGTGCATGAGGAGGCCATGGTCTGGTCACTTCATCGTGGATGTTCTGGAAAACGATGGTAGGAGGGTCTTTCTTGGGGAGGGGTTCGATTTTTCTATTGCGCAGTAGCTCGTCTTGGATTGTTTTGTCAGGTTTTTGGATCTAGGTGTCGGTGAACTGGGGTTATTGGTAGGGTTTGCTGCTATACTTAGGGTTTATGGCTTTGGTGGAGGAAGTGGACATGGCAGCCTTCTCTGGTGACCAGCTGGAGGCACAGGATGTATGGGGGGGTGCCAGGTGGAGGGCAGATGGAAGGACTGGATGGAATCTCTTTGCTGGGGCCTGTTGGTACTGTTTCAACCGGGTCGGGGCAGGTGAGGCCGTTTAATGGATTCTCACCCTCGGATTATCTGACATCTTCTTCACAAAACTTGTTGCCGGAAAACCTGGAAATTGATGGAATGTCAGTGGATTGTCTGGGTAGTTCGAGTTGGAGGGAGGCTGGAGACTTTTTTGCTCGGAATCTAGGGTTCCCGGTGTCTGGTTTACAGGAGGGTTTTGAAGCAGCGGCCGGTTTTGAACAGATTGCGGATGAGGGTGTGGCTCGACCGGTTCAACAACTGGTTGGGACGGATTGTGGTGGCATTGGAGTGGCTGTGAGAGTGCCACTGGAGATCTCTGAACACCGTGGCTTTGATAGCCCTTCTACGGCTGTTGGGTCTCCGAAGGTTAAGGTGGGGGATGCATCGGGGGTCGGGGCTGCATGTAAAAAACCCAGTAGGCGACGGAGGAGGAGCTGGATTAAAACCCGCATTGTGGGTAGTTATGCTGTAGGCGAGGATATTGCCTGGGAACAAGTCCTTGAGATGTCTAGTTTGACGCTGGTGGGAAGGGTTATGGGCAGAATTTTCGCTCGTTCTACTGTGATGGAATGGGTGGATACTCACTGGCGCGAGGTGTTAGGCTACACACCTGAGGTGGACATGTTGCTTCGGGGGTGGTTTGCGGTGGTACTACATTCTGAGGCTGATGTGCGCAAAATTCTTGTCAGGAATTGGCACTTGAATCATTCGCCGGTTTTGTTGAAGCCTTGGCATCCACTCTTTGATGCAAGTCGGGAACGAGTGGATTTGACTCCGATGTGGGTAAGATTACCGGGACTTCCTCTACATTTCTGGGATATTTGCCATTTTCGTAAGATTGGGGATATTCTGGGCAACTTTCTGGAGGCTGATCTCTCCTATATGGAGACGCATTACAAACAAGTTGCAAGAATCTTGGTTAATTTAAATATCCGTGAAGGACTACCGGAGGTCATAAATCTGGAATGGGGGCCTGTTTGTATTCCACAGATGCTGGATTATGAGAATGTGCCTTTCAGATGCCGGCGGTGTCATGCCTATGGACACCCGGAGAATGTCATCTTTCGGTTCGCACTCCTAATGGGGGGAGAGATATCTCTACTGGTTTGGGTTTTATGGAAGAACCACTGGACCTGATGAACAATGAACCGCCGCCTGTGATGGAGGACTCGGGAGGTGACCGGATTGACGAGGTTTTGGAACCTATTGGTCAGGAAACAGATGCGGTACGGGTCATTCATGCTAAATTCAACGATACACTTGCAGATGACAAACTTGGTTCCGATTCAGTGGCTGTGGTTGATGTGGCGGGACCTCTTTTTTCGGGTATTCCTTCTTTCCCATTAACATCCTCTGTACATTTTTTTATCAATCGGTGTTCTGTGGTTGGGTCTGATTGGGTAGAGGGACTGAAACATTTATCCATATTGAGATGTGATGAGACTCTTCCCCTTACTATCACTTCGGCCACCTGCGGAAGTTTCAATTACTCGATGGGTGAACCTTCTGTTCTCAATCCTGTTTTGTCTCCTATTCTTTTGGAGGACAACTCGACAACTATTGAACCGGATCCTGGGAAGGTGGATGTGTATTCCGAGCCTTCCTCACCCGAGTCATCTGCATCAGGGTATAACCTCCGTTCATGCACCAAGATTTCTGGGGGGGGTTTAGGAAAATTGAAGGTGCCGGCTCGGAGAGGAAGAGGTCGCAGGTCTCACTTATCAAAGGCTCAGAACAGGGCCAGAATGGACCTTCGGGATGGGAAACAAGTCTCGATTGAGAGGGCACTTAGAGCAGTGAATGCCCGGACGAATGTTCGGATATGAAGATCATGTCCTTTAATTGTCGGGGTCTGGCTGGGCCTAAAAAGAAATCAGCCTTCATGAGGGTGCTTACTCTTGAACACCCTGATGTGATTCTGCTACAAGAGACCTTAGGGTTAGGTGTTATCATCAAGGAGAAATTGGAACTTTGGATGGCTGGTTGGACCTTTGTGACTCTGGATGTTAGGGGTCGCTCTAGGGGGTTGGCTGTGGGATGGAAGAATTGTGCGATTAAACTGCTTAATGCTTGGGGGATGGCCTCTGTGTTGGGAGCTGAATTTCTCTCTATTGACATGGGTACTTGCTTCACTGTGGTTAATGTCTACGGGCCCTATGTAAATAGAGCTCCTTTCTGGGATTCTCTACTGCAGGACATGCTCCTGGATGGTGACTCGGTTGTGGTGGGGGGAGATTTAAATTTTACTTTAGGGCAATCTGAAATTTGGGGCCCTCTAGCACATGTGGATCCATTGGCAGGATACTTTCAACAGATGCTAGTACGTAAGAACTTATTGGATATTGAACCTATCAAGCTGAAACCCACTTGGAGGAATAACAGGAGTGGAGAGGCTTGGGTGGCAAAGAGACTGGACCGGTTCCTGGTGGCTGAACAGTTGGTGGACAGGTTTTTACAGATCAGGCAGTGGGTTGGGAGTGGGGGGGATTCTGATCACTTCCCTATCTTTCTTGAGATCAGAAGAGGACCTATCAATCCACCTAGCTCACTTAAGTTTAATAAGAATTGGCTTAGTGACGATTCTTTTAAATGTCTCTTTTTGGATCTTTGGAGGAAGTATGATGTGGATCGTGAACGTACTGGGGCTTTTCAGTTCGCGGAGAACATACAACGATTAAAAGGAGCTATTAAAGGATGGGCTATTGAAAAGAAAAATAGGGAGGATAAAGAATTGAAATTGATAGAGGATGAACTACTACAGATCTATGAAGGGGACGGAGGGGGTCTAATGACATTGGACTCCAAGGCTGCTATGGTCAGGCTGGAAGGCAGAAGAAATAACCTTTTGATGGAAAAGGAGGAAACCCGGAGACTTAAGAGTAGGGCGATCTGGCTGAAATGTGGGGATGAGAATTCTAAGTTTTTCCATGCATACGCCAGGGGGAGGAAGGCGGTCAATACTATTTGGAGCTTGAAAGATGAAGCAGGCACTGAACATTTTGATTTTGAAGGCAAAGCTAGATGCGGGGTGGGTCATTTCCATAACCTATTTAAGGCTCCAGCTCAGGCCTCTATTGCAGAAGTTATTAGGATCGCCCAATTATTTCCGCATTTTGCTGTGGAGGAGGATAACAGGAGACTGATGGGTGTTGTTACTGAGGAGGAATTAAAGGAGGTCCTTGGAAGTTTTCAGAAAGACAAGAGCCCCGGGCCGAATGGATGGACAGTTGAATTCTTTTTGGAACTGTATGAGATTGTGGGGCTGGACCTTTTACAGGTGGTAGAAGATACTCGTATGAATGGGAGGTTACCTGCATGCTTCAATTCTACCTTTATAGCTCTCATACCAAAGACTGATAATCCGGTTACTCTCTCTGAATTCAGACCTATTTCATTGTGCAATTGTATCTACAAGATTGTTTCGAAGGTCATTGCTCGGAGACGTCATTGCTCGGAGACTCAAGGTAACACTTTCTGAGCATATTTCAGCTGAACAATTTGGCTTTCTTGAAGGTCGTCAGATACATGAGGCTATAGGGGTGGCCCAGGAAGGACTTCACAGCCTGAAGACGCGGCATAACGAAGGAGCTATACTAAAATTGATTTGTCCAAAGCATATGACAAGGTGAGTTGGATTTATATCCGGCTTCTTCTAACACATTTGGGCTTTGATATCAATTTTATTCGATGGATCATGTCTTGTATTACTACTGTATCTTTCTCTGTGCTATTGAATGGAGCGGCCACTCCCTTTTTTCATGCGGAAAGAGGCCTTGGAGCGGCCACTCCCTTTTTTCATGCGGAAAGAGGCCTTAGGCAAGGCTGCCCTCTTTCCCCACTACTCTTTCTGCTGGTGGCATAAGGTCTGAGCAGGGCTATACTTGATGCTAATTTACAGGGGAGATTTCAGGGCATTGCTATTGGGGAGCAGTTATTTGTTACTCATCTATTATTTGTGGACGACATTATCATCTTCTGCTCAGGAGATCGAAGGGATACTCGGACTTTGAAGGAGATATTGGATCTTTTCTCCAAAGCTACGGGGATGGATATTAATGCTGATAAATCCACTATTACTACCCATTTGCTTCGGCCGGATGAGGAGCGGGCACTTGTTGAAAATTTCCCTTTTAAATTATCTAATCTTGACGAGGGAGTGAAATATCTGGGTTTCTCCTTGAAAGCAAATGTATACCTTAAGAAGGATTGGAGATGGCTCATAGGCAAGGTGGAGAAAAGATTGAATGTTTGGAGTCACAAGTGGATGTCGAGAGCTGGCAGGCTGGTTCTGGTTAAGGCCGTTTTGGAAGCTATTCCAGTTTATTGGATGTCTTTGTCTTGGATACCCAAAGGAATCCTTGAACATATCAGGCGGTTATGCTTTAGATTCCTGTGGAGTGGTAAGAAGGAGGGTCAGGTAACCCCATGGGTCAACTGGAAGCGGATTGCTGTACCCAAAGGTCTTGGGGGTTGGGGATTAAAAAATATTTTTCTGTTTGCTCAGGCGTTGGCAGCTAAGGGAGGCTGGAGACTTATCAAGACTAATAGCTTATGGACCAGGGTTATAAAAGGGAAGTATCTATCAGACATGAGTCTGGATGAATGGATTAGGAGCCCTCAGAAATCACATACAGGAGGATCCGTGATTTGGAAGGCGGTGGTAAAATCCTTTTCACTGGTGGAGGATTATCTGGCGTGGAATGTGGGTAATGGAGAGAAGGTGAGAGTTGGCAGAGACCCATGGATCGGGAGTGAACTATTACATTTACTGCCTGAAAATGTTGTAGTCACTTTGGAAAATAGGGGCATTTTAACTCTTAATCATTTGGCTGATCAGCGACCAGATGATCCGTGGATACAACATTGGAAATATGCGTATATGTTGGGCTTGGGGGATCATGAGGCTGGTTATTTGAATAACTACATCAGTGGTTTGAATAGGGCTAATATACACCTTACAAACCAGGAGGATGAACTGACTTGGGAACTAGATCCAGCGGGGATTTACACACCAAAGATGGGGTATCTTGTGCTAAGTGCAGGTGCAGCTGATAGGGATGAGGTCTGGTGGTGGAGATCACTGTGGAAACTTAATTGCCCATCAAAAAACAGACTTTTTATGTGGTGTGCTTTAGTGAATCGGGTTCCGACCTGGGATATTCTGCAGAAGAGAAATTTCCAGGGCCCAGGTTGGTGTGTGTTGTGTAAGAGGGAATTGGAAACAGTATCACACCTCTTCGTCACGTGTTCTTTCACGCAAGCTGTCTGGAAAGAATGCACAAAACTGGTCGGTTCTGACTGTAGATGGGATGGAATCTCTGTGGAAGATGCATGGGCGAACTGGTGGAGATGTGCAAATTATAAAAAACTGAAGACTCTACCACTGTTGATCATCTGGGGGATATGGCTGGCTAGGAATGGGGCTATTTTTCTGGATAAACCATGCATACCGGAAATTATATGTGCTAGGGAGGTGGGCATTTTTGAAGCATGTCCTGCATATATAAGGGCTGCTAAACAGCGACGTAACATGGAAGTGGAGATTGATAAAACATATCCATGGGGGTTTTTTGACGGAGCTGCTAGTAATGAGATTTGTGGTGGGGGAGCTATCTTATATTTTTCAGATTCACACTTCTTTACACTCACTATGGGGCTTGGAATGGGATCCAATAATTTTGCTGAAGTCATGAGTTTAAAGTTACTACTCATCTTTGCTTCTGAGAGGGGTATCTCTAGGCTGGCGGTTTATGGAGATTCTATGAATGCTATAAATTGGACCAATCAAACACAGGCCTGCAAAGTTCTTAGACTTGCAAATGTTCTTAATACTATTCAGCTGATCAAACAGTCCTTTGACACATTCACATGCCGGCATGTTTATAGGGAAAATAACATACAAGCGGACCAGACATCCAAAGAAGGGCAGCTCATGGTTTTCGGCACTTGGAAAGTAGTTGAAGAGAATGATGGACAGAGATCTGAGTTCTACGACATACCTTACATTGATATATGATGAGTTTATATGTTTAGCAGTTTGGCATAGCAGTTTTTTGTATAAATCGTATGAAGTTGTAAAAGCAAAACAGTCCGGTGGGACAGAACTAGTTTTTTTGGATAAAACTGGGAAGAAACAAAATATGCATTTTGAAAGAAGACGTAACAGTCTCATCAAGTGAACTTTTTTGGACTTGGATAATTCACTGATACAGTGAATACTGAATGTAATTCTGATCTCTTTGGATGAATGGAATTATGCTTTTTTCTTTTGGAAAAAAAAAATATAATATATGTGACTTTATATTATATAATATAATATAAAATTTTAAATAATATGTTATAACAATTTTAAATAAAAATATATCTATAATATAACTTATTTACTACATCATGTCTAAAAGTACTAAACCAAGATTCTATTTTTAAATTTATGTTTGACTTTTGATTACTATTATACTTTTATATTCAAAAGTAAAAGTATTTCAAAGTGAAAGTACTTTAAGAGCACTCAATACATAAATATTATATTTAAAAGTAGTTGATGAGTACTTTTCCCATTATGAGTATGGTCAACCATGGATTTTCATCAACTATTTAGAATTTGACAAGCAAGTAACTTTAACTCAAGAAATGCCACCTCAACCATAAGGGATGATGTCATTCTCTATAATTTGATTGGTTCTTCTAAAATTGATTTTGATAGTACTTTTTTTGTTTGGAGGCCCATTTTTTACCTCAAAATTTCTCTAATTTAATGTTCCCTCCACTCCGAGACTCACTTTTTGAAGTATTGAATGTGCTTGTTTACTGGTACCTTTTTCTTAGATTTATCAATTGGGTAAAGAAGGAATTGCTCTTAACATCATCATGACATGATATCAATTCTTCTGTAAAAATAGATCAAGAGATAATGGAGTTCTTTTGTGTTCACAGAGTCGTTGGTACCACAAAAACTACTCATATTCTAAATATAAAGATGCAATAGGTACCTTTTGGATATTAGGAACCTGGTGTATATCAAAGAATTGACCCATCTGGAATATCCATGTTATGGGGTCATTTCCATCAAAATTCCTAATGTCAACCTTGGGGATTTGGATACCCCTTGGGGACCACCCCTGATTACTTCCATTATTAGCATCAAATCCTCTTGGATAATTCTTATTAATGAAAGGTTGTTGAACATGGACACTATGTTTATCTTGCTGCATAGCTCGGGACATATCATCACCTTTAAGAAGATTTTCCTTTGGATTTTGTAAGAGCTTAGCGATCCTTTCTATATTGTTATAAATATGTCCCATCCTTTCCTCCATCTTAGTCTCCAAATTAACTAAATAAACCTTACTCACTATCCCTTTGATCATATCTTCCAACTTGGACACCCGAAAAGATAGATCTTCACTTTCATCAAAGGTGAGGGATGAATCCTATTGGCTTGATTGGAGTGTGAGTTTTTACACTGCCTTTTGGTGGCATTTTGAACAATATAAATATATATCATACCCTATGGTTCACCTCAATTAGATCCTTCTATTGAAATATATTCAAATTTAAAATGGTGTACCTTTTTCAAACCCTGATTTGGAGATTATTTACTATTCGACTTGGAACTGAGGTAAATTTGAATTTTCAGCTCCTCTGGGTATGAAATTAGTCCTATGGTAGCCGGATAAGTCTTCTTTCCAATTCTGCAGGTCTTGTTAAACTTGGATGTGCCAAAAACGATTTGTCATAATTTTCCCAACACTTGTTAATTTTGGTCTTTTTAGAAGAGCGAGAGTGTATAGCCTTCCACATGTCCAATTATTTTTAATTTGATTCTGAAAAACACAACCACAAATACTATGGTCCATCTTCTTTCTAATGCAATTGGTCTCACGCAATTTGGATCTCGCATGCTCCATATATAATAATTTTCCGTAGTACACCTGTTTGAGACTGACTTTTGGGATAGTAAAAAACTCTATCTTCCCAAGGGTATAACCTCAAACCTGTAATGAGTTAGTATCTGAAATTTGTATCATAGGTATTTCGGCCTGTGGTAGAGATGGGTTCTGATTTTTTCTATCTGGTAACCTATGGAAAAAAAATATATAGTGAAAATTCCAATATGACTTGTTTTGAAGAAGCTAGTCTTGAGGAAAGAGCTCTGATACCAAATGTTATGCAACAAATTACAAAAACACAAAATTAGCAGAAATAGATCAGAAAGAGTACTACACGACTTTAATGAAGAAAATAGATGAATAGAAAACCTCTTCGAGGGGGAAACCTCCTTATACAATGTACTAAGTACACAAGACAAGACAAGACAAGATGCTCCAAATGAAAAGGTCTCATTTCTATATATAGGAAACTAAGAGGTACAATTTTAACTAATTGACCCAAGCTGACGTAACTAATATAACCATACTAATGATAATAAAAACTAATGGACCAAGCCGATATTATAACTAATATAATGTAACCCATATAAGGGGAAATTTCCCCACATTCAGTTCTTAACATAAGAACACAAGAAATATTGAGGGAAATGGATTGTAGGGATGAAAGAGAGAGATGTTTGTTCTCAAAGTTCATTCTTGTGTTCAGTGAAAGAACACAAGAAATATTGAGGGAAATGGATTGTAGGTATGAAAGAGAGAGATGTTTGTTCTCAAAGTTCATTCATCCAACATAATCATGTAATTCTTATCCTTCTTCAAATAAAACCCCATCCTTTTTTTAGTAAAAAATTAAGCTTTGATGGTGAACTAGTTTCAATGTGGATGCTCCTCATCCAACTAGGATCCCATGTGCTTGATTAGAACCCATGGGAGGCCAACGGACCAAGAATTCATGATATGGGATCTTGGACCATCCCTACACATCACCCTACTATCTGTTACACCTAAATATCGTCATCATGAGACCCTTGTCAACTCAGTGCCTTAATCCCTGAAGTTTCCTTGATCAAGAAGTCATTTAGAGCAAGTTGTTGTCATTTGTCCACAATGTCTAGTTGGGCCGATGCATGTTGTCCTCTAGCAAGAAGCGCCCAACTAGGTCAAGCACAGACTATATTCATGTAGACTGTGCCAGTGGCTCAGGTTTCCTTTGTGCAGCCTGCACTTTCCCTCTCAGGCGCAGGTTGCCCTCATGCATATTGCGCCGAAGTTGGTTAAATTGGATAAAGGTAGCTTTCGAGCAGATTTTAGAAGGTGGATGAGGTGGATGTTGGCTGCTTTCTTGGGCAGACCCGGGTTTTAATGAAGCGCAGCAACAAAACCCCTTGGTGCACTGGCCCTCTCGGCAACGAGCTGCGCAGCAGCTCGAGGTCTCACCCGAAGTGGCTATGGGGGGGTTAAGGAATCAGGTTTCCTTAACCTGGGTGACGCGGAGATTGCTCTTCCTTGAATGGTTCCTCAGATATCGGCGGTCGGACTTTCCCGCAGGCCGCTCGGCGCAGCTGCGCGGATTCCTTCCTCGGCAGGCCTACTGCGCAGTTTCTCCTCTCTAGCGCAGAAGGCAACTATTCCTTGCGTCGACGCGCTAAATACTTCCTCGCCCTTCACATCCAGCGCAGTAACGCAGTCTTCTCTCGCAGCAGCGACCGCGCGTTACTACTTCTTCGGTACTTAACACTTATAGCTATCAAGGGACCTTTCCAACTCGCTCAAACAGTCACAAAGATAATACAGGAGTCTTGCATACACAGATAATGAACTCTAAATAGTTATCATTCACGCAAACATTATAACAAGAAGATATATGTGAAACTCATCTCCTCAAGGAAAACCATGTCCACGAGAGTCTATATTAACCAGAAAACCATAGAGTTATACAATATGCTGCGCACACAGCTGCAGCCTTAGATCTTTACAGGAAACTCCACGCACACAGCTGGGAGCCCTTCTCTTCACTAGTCTCTTCTCTATAGAGATTACAAAGGCACAGACGTCACACAGACTGTCTGGCAACTCAGGGATTAGCTCCTCGGCTATCCGATTCTACTCTAGTTCTACACACAGTAGAAACATACCAAAGGACAATCAACACATGATCTATCCTCAAGAGTGTCTAACTCTTACTTGCTAGCTTTCTCTCTATCTAACATCCAACTTACTCTAGCTCTCGTTTATCCATTACAATTGTTCATATATATAGGTGGCCATGGCGGTCGCACCTTTACAAAACTGTGGGCCTTTCCCAACAGTGATTCCCAAAAACCCTAACCACGCACATGGCTAGGTGTACTGTAGGCGCCGCTTGCAGTCATGTCGCCGCTTCCTGCAGGCTCCATGAATTCCGGCGCAGATTGTGGGTATGGGCGATCGTCCTTCGCCTTCAATGCTCTGGTCTGTTGCTCCTCCTTGATCCGAGCAACCATAACTTCTGTACTTAGCCTTTAAATGAGGGTAGCTGAGCCCTCTACTCCATCGCCTTATTTATTATGGTAGCTGAGCCACCTTCTTTCTTCGATGACGTGCGCGCGAGCTCCGCGATTTCCGGTCCATAATCTTTACTGAGCTTGTCCATCTGGCACCGTACTGCGCACCGTCTCCTTCTTGCCCAAAACTTAGTGCTTGTTCCAAAATTAGCACTTTCCTTTCATACTTGTGTTTTTTCCCCAAAATTCGCAGCTTTACCGCAGCTACGACCTAGGCTCCAACAGGCCCCTAACACTCACTTGTGGCTCGCCCTCGAGCCACTCGCACTAGCGCGTGGTCGTTTGATTTGCGCATCTGCTTTTGCTTGAATCTCCGCGAATGTTTTCTGCCACTTCGCAATAGCGGAGTCCAATTCCTCAATACACTCATCAGCTGTTTGCACCGTTTCTGCGGTCGCTTCGTCTTTAGTGAGGGTATCAATGATCTCCTGAGACTCAGCAATCTCTTTGATTTTTGTCTCAACCTGGGCAACTATTTCAGCATACTCATCCATGAATGGCTGAATGCTGTTGGTGAGCCTCTCATCTTCAGTTCTGAGCTTGTGCAGTTGCTGCTGCATTTTGCGCACTTCGCCCATTTTCTTCATTTTTGGTAGGCCTGTTAGGGCCTTAGCTTCTTCATTGAGAACAGTGAGAGATTGTTCTGCAGCTTGCACCTGTTCTGACAGTCCCACTTTAAAAGGGAGGTTCACAAGCTCTGTCCAAGCTTCCATAGCCTGGTTCATCAGGTTCTTGGCTTCCTGTACCCGATCTTTCATCTCAGTGGAAGCTCTGCTCAGTGCTTCAAATTGTACCTGCGCATCATCCGTGAGATGTGCAGCAACGCGAGCTTCTAGCTCAGCGATCTGGGTTCGATGGCCTTCTGCCATAGCAACTATTTCTTGCTCCAGGGTTTTCGCCCTTTTGCCAATAATTTGAACTTTTGTAACCAGAGGGAGGTCTGGTTGAATCTCGCAAGTCGGCAATAACTGGGCAATCTCATCCACTGCGTTTCTGATACCGATGTCTTGCGCCTCATAAAGTGCAAGCTTCTCAGAGGTATCCTGATGGATTGCCTTCAACTCTAACTCCTGCGATTGCAGTCTTTGATTTTCCTGGAATGTAGAGAGCTCTCTAGCTCTCAACTCAAGAGAAACTTTCTCATGCACTAGCTGTAGAGTCTCTATAGGAATTAGAGACAAATTAATTTCAACGGGCCCAACGGCGCTTACCTGTAGTGCAGCTAGCGGATCTGGAAGTGTCATGCTGGTAGGCGGAATATGCACGACAGTATGCCTTTCAATGAGTTCTTCAACTCGCTCGGCACTTGGAATTTCTTGTGGCGCCTGCGAAGTAGATGCTGGCGCATGGGTCTGCGCAACTCTTCCTGCGAGACCTTTTATTTCCACAAACTGTAGGTCTAGAGCACTTCTGATGTGAGCGTGCGCATTGCGCAGCTCGCGAAATTGCTCATGTATGTACTGGTCGATCCCCGAGGGAATAGCCTCAGCGGGATGCGACACTTTTTGCTTCTTGGTGGCTGGTTCTGTGGATCCTTCGTCACTTCTCTGCTGACGAGCTTCCTTGCCCTTATCCTTCTCTTTCGTAGCGACGGTTGGCAGCGCGGATGCGAGATCGGCGGCCTCCCTCCACTCATCCGACCAAGACTTGATGGTTTCTTCAACATCCTCGGTGGTCATTCTGTAAAGGCCTAGCGCCCATTCATCTGAAATGCCGCAAGGGCGGAGGTAAAGTTGATGTAAGTCGGCTGTAAAAGCCAACTTCCCGTCATATAACGTGGTTGTCTCCTCGCTCAGCCTTGGCATTTCTTGAATAGTATCTCGGAGGAGATAGTAGTACTCACAAAAGACAACGCGATTCATCTTGCGCTTCGCGGGATTAGGGGAATCCCAGAGGTTGATGTAGCGCATGCCGGCAACCTCTCCTGCGCGGCGCGGAAAGAACTGAGTATTCGGGGGCTCCTTCCACCCAACGAGAGCGCATAAGATTAGAAGCCATGAAAAATGGAATGATTGGGCTGCATTGTCCTGCACATTCAGGCAATCAGCCAAAAAAGAATTCAGCAGAAAGAGAGACCAGTTGTACTGCTCTCCCTCCGCAGCTGCGATGGCGAGCTCCACGACAGCTCCAGTAACTTCCTTCGGTCGGCACTTTGTGAGAAGTCTGCCTGCAAGCAGACTTCCTGTAAATCGGAGTGCCTCATCTTCTACTGCAGTGAGGTCATAAGCTCGACCTCCTCTTGTTAAGTTGTACTTCTGCACCACCTGTGCAGTCAATTTTCTGTCCTTGTCCTTTCCCGCAAGATGAATATTGGGATCCTTACCAGCCTTAGATAGACCAGTAATGCGGTGAATTAAATCAACATTTAGATCAATTGGCCTCCCGAGCCAAAGGTAACCTCCATGAACGCATGATAGCAGTGTTTTAACGACTGCGTTCGCTTCATTGCTACGCCCAAAGTGCGGTAGCTTCAACAAATTCAAGAGTCCAGGGCGCTCAAGATTTGCTGCAAATCCCTTCGGGATGAACTCGTCAACCTTCCTGGTGGGATTATGCACTATATCCAGATATCGGTCTGGCTGGAACTGAGGGTATGTCTTATAGTCTCCGAGGTTGAAGTCAGAGAACTTGACCAGTGGAATGTTTCCCAACAGTTGCCCTTCTACCCGCACACTAGCCGGTAGTGGCGGTAGCGGAATAGGATACTTTGCATTCTTCGGGATCTGTACTTCTGGTGCATCATCTGGACGCGGCGGAATATAGTTTGCCATGGTCGCCAACGGCTCTGGAACAGGTTCTTCTGGCTGTGATGGCGACGCTCTTGTAGCCGGAGATTGTCTGGGATCCTGATAACCAGGATGTACATAAGTCGAAGCTGTGACTGGAGTAGTCATGCCGAAATCTAATCCTCGGCGCAGGAATTGACGAACAACTTCTTCAGTTGACAGGTTCTCCGTCGTGAATCTATGTAGGGAACAAAAACTTTGGACAGCAAATGGCGGACCTTCGTAGGATATGGACGCTGAAAACAAGGGAAAATACTCTGCACAACTCGGCTTTGAAAACAATAACTTGGATTCGTAAACAAGATAGCAACTCGAGGAAAGTAACCCAAAAATTATAGAAGTGTGAGGTATTTATAGCCAGAGGTGAGTAAATGCGACCAAGTGGGATAACGTAGCTATAGGCGGCTATAGATGAGTTGACAACACGCTATCCTCCTTGCCGTAGCGGTGCATTGAGTGTGATTGACGGGTTCTAACAGCCTTCCGGGAGAAGCTAATGCTTTCGGCGCCAGAGTTAAATGCAAATCTTTCGGAGATTAAGCCGAATCCGTCAGAACGGCTAGACTTAAATAGCGGACTTATCCTTCATTTATTCAGACGCGGCTTCATAACTGCTGTAATTCAAATTTTCGGCGGGTCATTTCAACTTAGGAAACTGTGCCTTTAGGGGTCCACAACAAAACTTTTTCAAGCGGCAAATTATCAAAGGGAACTCCGCAAGAGCGATAGTTCAACGGTCCGGGGAGAAGCTTCACAAGAGCGCAACTATGTTCGCTCCAACCAAACTTTAGGCATGCGCGGATGTTTCTAGGAACTGCGCAGGAAGCCGGAGACTGGGTGTCTCGCAACTTCCGTGTAGACTGAATGCGGTGCCTCTTTCAACTACACTGGGCATCTGCATCTCTTTCAGCAAAATATTAGGTCGACAGAGCGGAGTGGCCGTCGCGATAAAGCTTGAGCCGACTCCCGTTGATCATTGTAGGTAGTAATTCTCCATCCAGCTTTGCAAGCTGAACTGCGCCTCCATCTGTTATTTTTATCACCTGAAAAGGGCCTAACCAGTGTACACGAAACTTGCCTGGGAACTT
This sequence comes from Larix kaempferi, assembly GCA_027924585.1. Taxonomy (NCBI): domain Eukaryota; kingdom Viridiplantae; phylum Streptophyta; class Pinopsida; order Pinales; family Pinaceae; genus Larix; species Larix kaempferi. Next base: position 6,034,954 of record BSBM01000556.1, read on the forward strand.
GGTAAATTTACTGTCATAGAGGAGTACCAAGTCTCGTTCCTGAAAGACTTTATTCTTAATATGCCTATCATGCCAAGCTTTCTGTCTTGCCTTCTGTACCTGTTGATGGAATCCGGCTAAGAGTTTGTCTTCTTCTAAGGCAAGCAGTTGCGAAAGTCTTTCATTCATAGTATCAGGATCTGCCATTTCTGTAATTTGCGCAATTCTAAGGCTAGGAATAATGTATTCCATGGGCATAACTGCTTCTTGTCCATACACCAAGCTGAAAGGTGTGTGACCTGTTAGTTTCTTGCAAGTGGTTCTGTAAGCCCATAATACAGCTGTGACTCTAAGGTCCCAATCATCTCTTTGTTGATTACAGATCTTCGTCAGGGCATTCTCAAGAATTTTATTGAATGCTTCCACCGTACCATTAGCTTGAGGATGGTAGGGTGTACTCTTATGGTGATTAATTTGAAATTCTTCAGTAAGGGCCTCTATAGTCTCATTGAGGAAATGTGTACCCTGATCGCTCATGAGAATCACTGGACATCCAAATCTAGTGATAATATTCTCGAAAATGAACTGTGCGGCCGTAGCAGCGTCGCAGTTCTTAACTGGCTTCGCCTCAGCCCATCTGGTGAGGTATTCAGTAGCTGTAATGATGTATCTTGCGCCAGTTCTTTTTCCTGGTGGGTTAATAGGTCCTACAAAGTCAATGGCCCATTTATCAAAAGCGCGCAGTGTGATCTGGGGTCTTAGCGGCATTTCATCTCTCCTTGAAGGTTTTCCTGTGCGCTGGCACACATCGCAACATTTACAGAATTCCTTAGTATCCTTGTGCAATGTCGGCCACCACAGACCTGCGGCTAATATCTTTTGCGCAGTCGGCTTTCCTGCGAAATGGCCTCCTGCGGTACCTGAATGCGCTTCTGCGATGATAGAGTTCTTTTCATGTGGTAAGATACATCTGCGCAAAACTTCGTCAGGGCCTAACTTATACAGCTGGCCTGCAATCAAAGTGAAGTCTGCGGCTCTAACAACAAGTTGCTTTTTCTGCTGGATTGTAAGCTCAGCCGGTGCTTGTCCGGTAGTGAGAAACTCAAGGATATCAGAATAATATTCGTCTGCTGTTTGAATAGAAAACAACTGTGCGTCAGGCAGATTGTCCTCCAGACTCGTAGGTTCCTCTCCTGACTCTATCCTGGATAGATGGTCAGGCCCTGCATTCAATCTGCCTGGCTTTACAATAACCTCGAAATCATACTCTTGAAAGAGCAGTAGCCATCTGCAAATTCTTCCTCCTAACACTGGTTTATTGACCAAATATTTCAGAGCAGAATGGTCAGTATACATTTTAAAGTGAGCTCCTAACAGGTAGTGTCTGAATTTCTGTAGGGCATACACCATAGCTAATCCTTCCCTTTCTGTAGTGGTGTAGTTCTTCTCAGCTGTAGATAGCTTTCTGCTGGAGTAAGCAATCGGGTGATCAATACTTCCTTCTCCAGACTGTGTAAGCACAACCCCCAATGCTATAGAAGAAGCATCAACATGAACATGAAAAGGTTTTCTCCAGTCCGGGGAAAACTAGAATAGGCGCTGTGATCATCTTTTCTTTAAGTGTGTCCAAGCTTTGTTGGCATTCCTCTGTCCATTGGAACTTCGAATCCTTTTTCAGCAATCTCTCCATAGGTGCTGTGATCTTTGCATAACCCTTGATGAATTTTCTGTAGTAACCTGTATGTCCCAATGTAGTGCGCAATTGTTTAACTGAGTTGGGCGCAGGTAAATTAGCAATGATGGCAACCTTCGCAAGATCCATCAGGAGTCCTTGTCTGCATACAATATGTCCCAACAAAATACCAAAGGGCGCACAGAATATACATTTTTTCAAGTTAAGGGAAATCTGATGCTGTCTACATTTTTCTAACATCATGCGCAGATTTGCAATATGGTTCTTTAATAGGCCAAATACAGTCCAGTCATCAAAATAGACTTCTAGAAACTTGTGAATGAATTCTTTGAAAACAGCAACAACAACTCTAGAAAAGATAGCAGGTGCGTTTTTAAGACCAAAGGGCATTACCGTATACTGGAATGAGCCCCATTCAGTTGCAAAAGTAGTCTTGTGGCGGTCGTCCGGGTGGATTCTGATCTGATGATATCCCGAGAAACCATCAGTGAAGGAGTAAGCCTCTTGTCCTCCAACATTATCAAGTACTTCATCTGTGAAAGGAGTGGGAAATGGATCGTGCGCTGATGCATCATTGAGTTTGCGCAAGTCGACACAGATTCTTATTTCACCTTTCGTTTTCTTTTCTTGGACCACCATAGGACTAATCCAATCGCTTTCCTCTACTGGCTCAATAATACCTGCTGCAAGCATCTTATCAATTTCTTCTTTGAATTTTTCTTTATAACGCGGGTTCAACCTGTATGGGCGCTGCTTTACTGGCTTGGCGTCTGCTTTCAGAGGTATGCGCATCACTCCTAAGTCTCCTAGGATGCCTTTCATTTCTGTGAACTTGGTGGGAAAGATATCCTGGTAGTCACGTAATAATTCTGAAACATGTCCAACAGTTTCATCATCCCAATAATCTCCTATAGAAGCAAACTTTGGTTCAGCTTCTGTACCAATGTTAATCTTCTTGAGCTTGATGTGTTCTGTGATGGCAGGGATGTCAAGCTCAGGACCTTTAATATTGCGCGTCCCTTCTGATTCTGGGATGTTGATGTTGCGAGGATCGTCCTCCTCCTCTTCAACGGTGAAGTTATAGCATTCCAGGGCATGTTCTATCTGGACAGCCCAATCTGGTTGGGAATATTCTGATAACGGGCATTCTTCAAATATCTTCTTTTTAATACACTTCAGAGCCTGATCAATACTTGGATGCTCTGATTCAAAGCTGAAGGTAAGTTGAAAACTTTCTATCATAAGAGGCCACGTGAAAGTGCCTTTCCGCAATTCTGTTTCAGTATACCAGTTCCTTGGAACTGTATCCAATGTGTGGATGAATAGGTGAACCCATTCATCTGGCGGAATATCTGACCATTGCTGAATGCATGCTTCAATGTGTGACCTAGGGTCACTCTGTCCCTCATATTTGCGCGACACTTCTGCTGTAGTGTCCTGGAATCTGCGCAGTATCAATCTGCGACAGTCTTGCCATGTGTGAATATTCTCCTTATGCGCAGCCCACCATCTTGCGGGTGTAGCGCGCAATGCTATATCTAGTACCTGTATGCGCTGCGGTTCTGGAAGCTTTTGTTCATATTCCTGTAGGAATTTAGTTACTTCGGTTAGACCATCAAAAATTGGAGTGTCAGTTAATTCTGTGCCAATCCATCGAATGGATTTAGTCATCATTGCGCAACGTCTTGCAGAAACCTCATGTAAACGATTCTGCCAGTTTTCCAATCCTGTATCTGAGTCTGATGTGCACGAGCTATCGCATCGCCAGCTGAGATGGCCGTCTGCTGTGGGGTTGACATAGTCACTGTGATTAGTAGTCATTTGGTACAAACTTTCCATGTGGCGCGCTTCCTCTTCTGCGCGAATGGGTTCTATATACCTTGGTCCTTGAATAGGATCAAGTGGTGCGATGACCCTAATCTGGTCATCCTCAAAGGTCATCTGTCTTTTCTTCAAATTAATGACAGCCAAATTGTCAAATGCCCAGTCTATTCCTAAAAGTGCTGGGTATGGTCTACTATCGTCCATGATTTTGATTACCTCAAAATCTGCAGAACTTCTAACTCCTTCAATATCAATAGGTACATTGGGTAATCTGCCCAATGGAGAGACTCGTTGCTGATTTGCGAGTCTTAGCTGGATAGGGGATTTTGTAAGCTGAGGGCTTCCCATCTGTTCCCATGTCTGCATAGTGAGAACATTGGCTTCGGAGCCCAAATCTAACATGACTTCATTCATTTCAAATGCTCCAATCTGCGCTGTAAGCCTCATCTCTTTTCCAGTTCTAATGTGACTCCTAATCTGGTGAACAGCACACTGCGGTGTGTTCATCGAAGCAGACTGTTGGCACTGATCCAACAGGTGTTGGAGTTCTAGAGTTGCCTTTTCATTGCGCAACAATTTTAAACATTGTCGCAGGAACGCATGAACACTGCCTAGTGCATGCTCGTCGTCAGGCCTTCCAGCTGTAGTGGCCTGTTCTTGTACCAGGTTGTCTTGTCTTAGCACTTGCGATCTAATATTGTTCTGCGGGATTGCGGCAGAGCTTGAAGTTCTCGGATCTGATAAATACTCTTGAGCTTGCTTGAATGCTTCTTTTTGCTTCTGCAGGTTAAGTGGGGCTGGTTTAATATTAGCGCGGCGCACCCATTGCGTCGCTTGCTTTCCCGTTCCCATCTCTTGCGCACCAGTGGTTGCTCCACTGCGTGTCACTATATTAACTGTAGGGTCTGGTTCTCTTTTTTCTGCTGCAATCAACTGAATATTTTGATTGACCTGTGGGGTCTTTGGTTGCATCTTAGCCTGTAACTGAGGGCATTCTTCAATGATATGGTCAGAAGATTTACAATACCTGCAGAGGGTTGTAGGATTTTGGCAATCCCTGGCAAAATGACCTTGTGTTCCGCAATTATAACAAGTGATCTGTCCTCTTCCACGACCAAAATTTGTTGTGCGTCCGCGTCCCCTGTAATTTCCTGCTCGGGCGTCCCGAGTTTGGTCATAAGGTGGACCTGCTGTGGGTCCTGGTGTCTCTGCTTGTACCCTATAAACATCATGCTTCCTTTCTATCATAAGATCATATGCTCTACAATTGTTCTCATCATGACCTACTGATTTACAGAAATTACAATATAGATTCTTTGGAGTTTGTACATATTTCTGAAGTAAGTGGCATTCTTGTGGTCTATGACCTCTAGTTCTACAGATTTCACACCAAGGCCCTTGTGCCTGTGGTAAAGGGTTAGGTGCTCCAGTTGCAATATAGTCTATAAAAATGGGACAATGGTCCTTTGAATGACCTTGGGCTTTACATTTTGTACACCAAATTTCTTCCTTAATCTCCTTGCCTTTCTTAATATCATGCACTTGCAAGGTTAAGTTTGCTAATTGGTTCCGTAAATGCGCAACATCGTTGCTTGTTCCCGCAATAGGCGAATCTTCTAGTTTCATAGCCATCTCTAGAGCTTGTTCCTGAGTATTGAGATTCTGTTGCATAAGAGGAAGTCTAATGTGTGGAAGCAGCGCAACAATGAACCATTCTTTATGCTGCCGTGGTGCAAACTCGAAGCTTACTTGATCTATCAAGGCTTTGAACTTCTGGTCAAAGTCCCATACTGATTCTGTAGGTAATTGTTTGATGTCTTTGAGCTCTGTTATACACTGTGATTCTGATTTAGGTTTCTTAAATTCTCTAATCATAGCATTTCTTACCTCAACAAGCGTTCTGTTCTGTGCTGCTGAGTATTTCATGAACCAAGTCAAGGCTCTTTCTCTTAGTGTGGTTGCTAACTGAACCAGTTTAACAGCATCATCATTAATTTGCTTAATTGTCCAAATAGCTTCACATAAGAACCAGTGCTGCTCAGGGTCTTCTATCCCTGTTCCTCTAAAAGTTGGTAGCTTCATGTCATCACCCATCCTTCTTGTGTTAGGTTGAGGTGAGGCTGCTGTAGCAGTGCTTCTGGGCTGGTTAAATAAAGGTGGTACAGAGGTACTGTAAGTACCGTGTGGGCTACTAGAAGGTGTTACTGCGGGGTTATACTGAGCTTTGTCTGGCTTTTGCGGTGTAAAAGGGTAATAAGGGATATGAGCACTCTCTTGTCCTTCTATATGGCTTGGTCCAGGGACTTGACTATTGTCTGGGCTAGACTCAGAAGAATGTTGGTCAAGGCCTACTTTATACCGTTTTCCACTACGAGTGCAACCAATAAGTTCAGGATCGCTATCAGAATCTACGGACATTACTTGTCTATGCTATTCATCAGAAGTAATACATAGCTTTCCTTTTTCATACAGAAGCATTTTAATCCATAAGTTCAAAGAATTTAAGAACTTACCTCTGTGTACTTGGAAGAAATTCCTCTCAGCTTCACTGAAACTTTTTCTTGTATCTACTGCAAACTCGGTGATGAAACCTGTCAATAGACTATTCAACCAAAAGTCTACTGCACGGGACACAGGATTGTCTATCCGCTTCACAATACTGACTAGCTCAGGCGTCCAAGCGACGGGTCGATCAATATGCACAGTAGGCCTAGAATCTGCTAACTTGGCTATCCAAGCGTGTAACTCCAGTGCAAAGGTAACAAAGAAAATTTCGTGAAGGTCAGTGTAAATATACTTCTGTAACCAGTCTTCTGTTTGGAGCGTAGAACTTCTATTTTCTTGTTCAGCGAACTCTTTAGCCTTTAAATAAAACCAGTCTCCAATTTCTTTAGCTGTAGGATTCCAGTAACACATTTGTCAACTGAGCAAGTCTCAGTGTAACAGAACCTTTTGCTGGCTTCAGCAACAATCTCAGATGTCTTGGAAATAATAAGTCTCACAACAGCAAGTCGCAAGACAACGGAATCATTTGTTGGCTCAACAACAGGGTTCAAAGCAACAGAACCATTTGTTGACTGCTACCTCGCGCGTCTCTGAAATAAGTCACAAGGCAACGGAACCATTTGTTGGCTCCTATCTCGCGCGTCTCTGAAATAAGAAGTCTCGCTCACGCGGCAACGGAACCATTTGTTGGATCCTATCTCGCGTGTCTCTGAAATAAGAAGTCTCGCTCACGCGGCAACGGAACCATTTGTTGGCTGCTTTCTTGGGCAGACCCGGGTTTTAATGAAGCGCAGCAACAAAACCCCTTGGCGCACTGGCCCTCTCGGCAACGAGCTGCGCAGCAGCTCGAGGTCTCACCCGAAGTGGCTATGGGGGGGTTAAGGAATCAGGTTTCCTTAACCTGGGTGACGCGGAGATTGCTCTTCCTTGAATGGTTCCTCATATATCGGCGGTCGGACTTTCCCGCAGGCCGCTCGGCGCAGCTGCGTGGATTCCTTCCTCGGCAGGCCTACTGCGCAGTTTCTCCTCTCTAGCGCAGAAGGCAACTATTCCTTGCGTCGACGCGCTAAATACTTCCTCGCCCTTCACATCCAGCGCAGTAACGTAGTCTTCTCTTGCAGCAGTGACCGCGCGTTACTACTTCTTCGGTACTTAACACTTATAGCTATCAAGGGACCTTTCCAACTCGTTCAAACAGTCACAAAGATAATACAGGAGTCTTGCATACACAGATAATGAACTCTAAATAGTTATCATTCACGCAAACATTATAACAAGAAGATATATGTGAAACTCATCTCCTCAAGGAAAACCACGTCCACGGGAGTCTATATTAACCAGAAAACCATAGAGTTATACAATATGCTGCGCACACAGCTGCAGCCTTAGATCTTTACAGGAAACTCCACGCACACAGCTGGGAGCCCTTCTCTTCACTAGTCTCTTCTCTATAGAGATTACAAAGGCACAGACATCACACAGACTGTCTGGCAACTCAGGGATTAGCTCCTCGGCTATCCGATTCTACTCTAGTTCTACACACAGTAGAAACATACCAAAGGACAATCAACACATGATCTATCCTCAAGAGTGTCTAACTCTTACTTGCTAGCTTTCTCTCTATCTAACATCCAACTTACTCTAGCTCTCGTTTATCCATTACAATTGTTCATATATATAGGTGGCCATGGCGGTCGCACCTTTACAAAACTGTGGGCCTTTCCCAACAGTGATTCCCAAAAACCCTAACCACGCACATGGCTAGGTGTACTGTAGGCGCCGCTTGCAGTCATGTCGCCGCTTCTTGCAGGCTCCATGAATTCCGGCGCAGATTGTGGGTATGGGCGATCGTCCTTCGCCTTCAATGCTCTGGTCTGTTGCTCCTCCTTGATCCGAGCAACCATAACTTCTGTACTTAGCCTTTAAATGAGGGTAGCTGAGCCCTCTACTCCATCGCCTTATTTATTATGGTAGCTGAGCCACCTTCTTTCTTCGATGACGTGCGCGCGAGCTCCGCGATTTCCGGTCCATAATCTTTACTGAGCTTGTCCATCTGGCACCGTACTGCGCACCGTCTCCTTCTTGCCCAAAACTTAGTGCTTGTTCCAAAATTAGCACTTTCCTTTCATACTTGTGTTTTTTCCCCAAAATTCGCAGCTTTACCGCAGCTACGACCTAGGCTCCAACAGTGGATCTCTACCCCTAACATCTAGGTGAGTTGTCCTACTATTCCCTAACCTCAAGGGAGGATCCCTTAGCTCTCTCTCCATGATCCTCAACCTACTCTATCCACTTGGTCCTATAAATACAAAGCTCCTCTCCATTCCTAAGAGGGGAAGTCTATAGCATTTACATGCTGGTGGAATTAGCCTAGGTGATCCCTATCCATCTCTTGGGAGGCATACATTTCCTTTCGAGACATTGGCTTGGCTTGTTGGAGGAAGATTGTAGCGTTAAGGCTTGGGTTGTAATCATCTCTCGACTGTGTATTTCTCACTCTTTTTACAATAATATAATATCTTTCCAAAAATCTATGTGTATTGATGATGTTTATAGTTTACTTCCTTAACTATTTACTTGGATCAGTTAGTGTTTAGATATGTTTTACTACTTTCTTTGTCTCTATGTGCTTTGGCAGGTCTTGCAGCTACGGATCTGACGACCACGAAGCTTGGAGCAATAAAGAGGAGATAGATCTATGAATCTAAAGGTAAGATATCTAAGTACCTTGATCTCTAACTGATATAGGAAAGTAGCTTTATGTTTTGTCTCCATTTGTTCTAGATCCACTTGGACTAGGGAGATTTGGCTCGCGTCCGCTTGAGTAGATTGTCCAATAACAAATCTGGCGACCATATTGGGAAAACAATTTGTTTTGATTTCAGGTTGAATGTGTTATTCTTTGATTTCTTAATGAGCCATTGCTTTGCCTCTTGAGCCTCTTTTCACCATTAGATTTTCTTCTTGAAGAGTTTGTTGACCTTATCTGAGTCTGTTTGAATCATTATCAATCCATTTACTTGTTCATCATTTGGAGCTTTTTTATTTTTTGCATTGGGTTATTTGCCCGATGCACCTGGGTAGTGAATCCAGTGTGCCTATCCATCCATAGCGCAATTTTCCTCTGTGCATCCTGCGCCATCGGCGCTTTTGCCGATTTGACAGTTTGCGCCGCCAGCGCTTTACACATGTTCACAGTCTGCGTCGGGCGCTCTGCGCCTAACCACAAACTACGCCGGCATTTCAGGCTTGATCCCTGGTCTATCCACTCTCCAGATTTTGATTTTGGTTTGATCCACAGATTTCTCTATGTTTTACCTTCCAGTTAGAGGCCTTTTTATATTAGTGTTGTTTGCATTTGGTTTACTTGTGTTGGTTTTTGGGTCCTTTTGGTCAAGTATGAGTTTGGTTGTGGTGGGAAATTTCAATCCCCCACTGTCATCCACTCCATCTTGTTTTCCCTGGCCACCTCACTGGATCTATCCAGCATGCTAGATCTGCTTCCAAACCTTTTTTGAGCTTAGTCATCAAGTGTTAGCTTGCATTTGATCATTTTTGAGCGATTTTTTGTGTCTTTAGGTCATTGGAGTGATTGTCATGTTTCTTTGAGAATTTTTGAGTGATTAGAGTGTTGCAAGTAGTCTCTTCTTTTTTGCCATTTACATTGAAAAGCATAATTATTAGTAGGTTTTGTCTTGATACATGCATTGAAAAATTAAAAGTACTTCGTTTTTACTGTTTTCAAGTTCATTTGAGAATTGTTGTAAAAATTGTTTCGTGAATTATAATTCATCATCCATTGATCTTTGGGATGTTTGAAAAGAAAAATTAATTGTTTGTATTTTTCTTGAATTATGAGTTACTCATCTTCTTGAAAAATCCAAGCGAAGTCAAATTTTTGCAAAGTAATTCCAAGCTTGAAGAGTTATATGCATTTTTGGTTTTCATGTGCTTTTAGGCTACCATTGTGAAAATTGAAGAGTTAGTGTGCTCTAAATAGAGATTCTCCTTTTTCATCACTTAGTTCTATTCTAATTGAAAAAGATAAAAAGAAAATGCTTTGATTTGGTTTGATGTGTTATCATTTTTTATGTTTTGCTTGAAAAATGGAAAAGAGTGCTTTCATCATCATTTTTGGTAGATTTGGAACTTGTTGAAATATACTGTTTAGTGAGACCATTGGAAAAAGAGTTTCTCCTTCCCCTACATAGGTTTCATCAAAAGAAAAGTGCATTTTCATGTAGTTAAGTTTTCATTATGTTTACATTTATGTACTCACCTCATGCATTCACCTAACTGTCCAGATAAAATTTACCAGTAGAACTAGGTTAAAATTTACTAGTAACATGTGTGTTAAGTTAGAGACGTGTTTCAGCGTCGTAAAACGTGGCAGCTGTCGTTACCTGCCTACACTGCATCCTGGGGGCACTTTAGTTCTTCCACGTACCAACCGGTATATCGAAGGCTCTTTCACGTACCTTAGGGTATATCAAAAGGCACTTCACGTACTCGGTAGTATAAAGGAAGGCTCTTGTCGTACAATTGTGCATTAGACAGCACCACTATGGATTTGAGATCCCACGTACCTTGTGTATATCGGGAGACACTCCTAGAATTCCTGAAATCAATCGAGCTAACCATTTGGCCGTCTTGGAAGAGAAATACACTGAGAACAACACTCGGGGAGATATTGCGCGCGTACTATCAGGTAGTTGATTTATATGGTCAGGGGTATGGTCATAATCCTCCCTGGTTAGTGCTCTGAAATATTGGGCCGAGTATAACTGTTGGACCCTGGAGTATATCCCGAGTTGCAAAGCCTTCACAATCCTGTGAGGTTCCAGAATTTTGAATCCACACCTATCACATAAGTTTGCTTGCGGCCTTAGTTTGTGTAGATTTTTCTGGATTGCTTTTCTTTTGTTTAGAACACACTTAGGAGAAATTCTGGTTCAGTCATTCTGGCTGAACAACCTTTGAGGAGGTCCCGCAGAATTTTAAACTTGCCACCTGAATATCCCCTTAATTTGGAGGTACTTTTGAGGGTAAGCATGAATCCACCAACTGATGTCATATCACCTAAAGCAGAAAGCTCCAACATGGAGTCGGGAATGAACCTTTCGCTTCCGTTGAGTCCACCAGTCAATGATCCTCCAAGGTCAGTGACCATGGAGCCTTTTGTTTCACAAGACACATCCTTCCACCGTGTGATAAAAGGAGAACTTGGATCTATAGATTGGTTAAATCCATCCGGGATGACCCTGTATCCATAGCATTTGGTCCATCTGCATCCTTGTGGGACACCTCTCTCGGGAAACAATGGGCCCACTTGGAATTACATCTGGAGGCTGAACCTTCACCTCTTCGTTGGGCTCCCCATGCCTAACACTTAGATCCAGTCTATGAACTCATGGACCAATTATGCCAACGTGGTGACGAACTTCAGTGCCAGAGTCTGACACGAAGAAGAGACACTTCGGAAACGCCCATCTTTCAACATACCCCGATTCATTCATTATCCATTTCTTCACCGGAAACACCCCCACCGATACGACCACTTATGAACCTAGTCAACCTTCATTTCCTGCGAGTACACCTCTTAATCAGGAGACTAGTTCCATACCTCAAGTGACTCAGAACATTGAAGGACAACAGTCCAACATCCCTCCTACTACTGCTGGGAAATTACCCATCCCTCCCTCAAATTCGAGGGGAGGATACTCTCTACCTCCTAAATTCTTTATAAGTAATGTCCCTCCGCTAGTAAGTCAACATCAACCTATCATGAGTCTACCGTCAACTAGTGGTCAAAACATTGTTACTGGGGGGAAACCCCTGTTCTCTAGCCATAATACAAGTGGAGGAATTCCAATTGGTCATTCCCTTGGCAGTTCCCTACCAGTTGTGGGATCCACCATGGGATTACATCATAGTGGGGGACCATCCAACCCAACTCAACCACCATGGAGTCATACATATCCAGGTCATTTTGACCCTGTGTCGGGACAATTCAATCTTGGAAACGTACTCCACGGGATACCGTATCCCAGAAACCCATACACTCCATGGGGACATTATAATGTTGCACCAATTGGACCCCCACCAACTTTTCCTCATGTCTCACCACCCCCACCACCATTCGGTCCACCTCCTTCCGGAGGGGGCGGAACTCCACCTTCTGGCGAAGGTGGAGGCCCACCCCATTCCGGAGGTGGAGGCCCACCCCATTCCGAGGGTGGAGGCCGACCTTACTCCAGCGGCGGAGGAGGAGGACCACCACCTTCTAGAAGTGACAGACCCACACCTTTTGGAGGAGGTCCACCTCATTCTGGAACCGGTGGCCCATCCTATTCCGGTGTCAGAGGCGGTGGCCCACACTATTCCAGTGGCGGAGGCGGTGGCCCACCCTATTTCGGTGGCAAAAATGGTGGCCCACCATATTCTGGTGGCAGAGGTGGTGGCCCACCCTATTCTGGCGGCGGACCCCCTTATTCCAGCAGTGGAGACCCACCTTATGCCGGTGGTGGAGGACCCCCACCTTTCGGCGGAGGACCACCCTATTATGGTGGAGAACCTACATACGGTCCACCACCAAACCCAGGAGGCCCACCCCCTTATGGACAATTCCCTACGGGAACACTTTACAATCAGTCGATTCAAGGTCCTATTGGTCCATATATGCCATATCAATACTCTCAGTATCCACAGCCGAACCAACAAGTGCCATTCTTGGCTATTATGGACCTATCCGACCTGTATCGTCTAACCAATGATCCCATCCTACACGGTTATAATTGGCCACCCATTCCGGTCAAGCTACCCTTTGATATTCCCAAATTTGATGGAAAACCCAGTGAAGACCTGAAAAACCATGTGATGACATAGCATCTATGGTGCTCATCCAATTCCTTGATGGACGACTCGATCTGTCTAAAGTTGTTTCAAAGGACCCTCACCATCCTAGTTGCCAAGTGGTATATTGAATTACCACTGCATTCATTTCCTGATTTCTACTCTCTTGCTATGTCCTTCCTAACTCATTTCCAGTTACCCATATGCTACGAAATTGGTACAGACCTACTGACTTCGCTCCGCCAAACCACCACAACTAATATATCTAATCATATCCATGAGTGGCGGAGGAGATGATGTCTCATTAAGGATCCCATTCCAGATCAACTCTTAGCTGACTGGTTCACGAAGTCTCTTTTACCCACTGTAGCTCGATACATGGCAATGGGAGGGGCTGTCACCGAGGAACAGGATATCGCTCGTTCCCACTACTTAGACCTTGTCTATGCTCAATTTGGCACATTATATGACATTGTTCTTAACGCACCCCGCCCTACATACGATCCTACAAAACCACCCAAGGGACCTCAGGCCGATGACATTATTGGTTCCCTTAACTCCCAGCCTTCTACTCAAACTGGTGGATCATCGAACCACCATGGTTCTTCCCCACCCTCACCATAGGCCGGCAGCACCACCACCAAGTCACCCACTCCTGCTCCCACCGAGGAGGTGAATTCTGTTCAATCAGCTTCACCTCAGAAGTCTGGTGGCAAGAAGAAAAACAAAGGTAAACCCAAGAAATCTTCCAAACAGCAAGAGCACAAGAACCCCCCTGAAGACACAAAACACAAACGGAATCTAAAGTATCCTTGTTTACTGTGTGGTGGTTACCATTTCTCCAAAGAATGTCCCCACCGAGACGAAGTGCAGAAGTTTCTTAAGGGAAACTGGACACCCGTAGTTCTCAATGATTCCTTCCCCACTCAAAATCAACAAATGATTACTCAACCCTCTCCTTCTCAAGGAGAAACACCATCCACTGTGCGTGTTCTCACGATGCGTAGTGAGACGGTTAACCTGAACACACGATCGCATTCATACGACTCAGTCCCTTCGAAGGATCCTGTCGGAAGTAATACTGAAAAAGCTTCCACCTCTATTCCAGACATTACCGTACCACCAGCTTCCCTCACCATTGAGAAGCCTTCATTAGATTCAGTGTTGCATCTGCCTAAGAGCATGATTCGAAAAGCAATTTTCAATCCTAATGCTCAGGCAGCTCAGAACTACAACATTGTAGAGGACTTGGCGCAAGCCCCTTGTTCCATGTCGATGCTAGAGGTCTTGCAGAATTGTCCCAACCAACGCAAGACTCTTATTGCTGCCATTGGCGCAGTAGATACAGATTCCTCGAATACAATCATGTTTAGGCTTGAGTACTTTAAACCGAGGCTTTCCCACCAGTAGGCTTTCCAAATTGCCATGAAGGTTGTTGGGAAGAAAATCCATCGTACTGTACTAGACGAAGGTGCTTCTACCTCGGCCATGTCTTTATCTTGTTGGAGAGCCATTGGTTATCCTGAGTTAAATCGTTCTCCTACTACCATGAAAGAATTCGACGGTTGTGGCTTTCAACCCCGTGGGCTATTACAAGCCTTAGCAGTAGAGTTGGGGGGTAAGACTGTAACCATTAACGTGGAAGTGGTTGTCGCCCCTTTGGATTATAATCTCTTACTTGGTCGTAACTGGTTTTATGCCATGATTGCGGTCACGTCATTTGTCTTCTGCATTGTGAAATTCCCCCATCAAGGCTGAATTGTCACTATTGACCAGTTTGGACTTCTGTACACCGGACACCGCTACTCATCCTGGCGATAATGTCCCCTTGCTAGGACAATCTTTGCAGCTATATGAGAGAGTGGGGGTCAGCCTCATAAAATATTCATCTCTTATGGGTGTCTTTCCAACCCCGGTTCCCCCTAACCATGTTGCCACGGTGAACATGATATCCTCCCTGATTCCATATTTTTCCAACTTTACCGACCCATTGCTTGTACCCGATGAGGCCACCATGCATTTGATTGGAGACACCATGCCTCTCTCACCAGCTGAAGCTACTTATGAGGCCATCCATTCATCCCCTGAGGACCACTTAACTGTGGCCTCTACATCTCGTTCTCTACAGCGGACGTCATCCTTACCAGATCCTCTACTCCAAACTTTTTATTCCGATGAGTCCATTATGGATATTTTGAGCGCAGATGACCCCCCGTGGGAAGACCTTCACCATTGATCGTCTTTCCTACCCCCATTAGATTCCGTGGAGAACAACATTATAACCATTTTCACACCATATGTCTATCCTTACCTCTAGTCACCGATCCTCAGTTGTCATATGGTCACTAAGGGAAACTTAGAAAACATTGAGCCCACCATTTCGATTGACATCTCGGTTACCCCTGGTGTTGTGGAACATATTTGTTTAGGCCAGAACTGTTCTCCCGAAGAGATCACCACGTTCACGGCCTTATTCAAACAATTCCACGACGTGTTCTCTTGGACCTACGAGGAGATGCCCAGGATAGATCTTGCCATTGTTTCACATGAGACCAAAACCTATCCCAACGCTAAACTAGTCCGACAAAAATACGACCAGTGCACCCTCAAAAAACTGCGGCAGTTAAAGCTGATATTGAAAATCTCTTGAAGGCCGACTTCATCTACCCGTTTCCTTTAACAGAATGGGTGTCCAATGTCGTCCCTGTGGCTAAGAAGCAGGGCATCATCCGAGTCTGTGTCGATTATAGGGATCTGAACAAGGCTTGTCCTAAGGACAATTACCCTACTCCCTTCATCGATCATATCATTGACAATTGCGTCGGAAGTGTCATATTCTCATTCATGGATGGCTTTTCCGGTTACAACCAGATTGAGATCCACCCGGCCAACCAACATAAGACCACTTTCATCTGCCCTTGGGGTACGTTTGCTTATCGTAAACTCCCTTTTGTTCTTAAAAATGTTGGTACAACATTCCATCGGACCATGTCGTATGCTTTTCATGATGTGAAGGACTTTGTGGAACCCTATTTTGACGATCTCCCTGCTCATTCGCAGCATTGCGAGTTCCACATCGATCATCTGATGGCGGTATTCCTCAGATGCAGGCAGTATAACATCCGTCTGAATCCTCACAAGTGTATTTTCTGCATCGATTCTGGACGCCTCCTAGGTTTTATCGTTTCAAAAGATGGGATCCACATTGATCCCTTGAAGGTGGAAGCCATTGTCGCTCTTCCACCTCCTACTGACATTATGGAACTACAAAGTTTACAAGGGAAGGAAACTTACCTACGACGTTTTGTATTTAATTTCACTCAGAAGACATAGGGCTATATGCGATTACTGAAGAAGGAAGTCCCATTCATATGGGATGACCAAGCACAAAAATATTTTGACAGTTTGAAACATGCCATTACCCACACCCCTATGCTCCAACCGCCCAATTACTATAAGGATTGCATCCTTTATCTTTCCGCTTCTGCCACCAAGAGTGCCATGGTATTGGTCCAGGAGGACAACAACGCACAGGAACATGTGATCTATTACCTCAGTAAGGGTCTTATTGACTCCAAAACTCGTTACTCACATGTCGAGAAAATTGCACTCGCAATACTCATTTCTGTCCAAAAGTTCCGTCATTATATTTTACTCCGCACCACTACTGTTATTGCCGACTCAAAACCCATGTACCATGTTCTAACACGTCAAGTGCTCAGGGGCGAGTATTCACGCTGGATCATGATACTTAAGGAATTCGATCTCCTCTTTGAGAAGGCCATGTCAAAGAAATCTTTGGTGTTTGCAGAGCTCATTTGTGATCTTCCCTGTGTTGATTCAGGATCTGAGCCCAACGATTCTCTTTCAGGTGAGTCATTGTTTCTCATCAGCACGTCAAACCCATGGTATGGATATATTACCTTATATCTTCAAACCCAACGGTTCAACCCCCAACTATCTCGTGATGACCATCGTCGTATACGCCACCACGCCAAGTATTACTAGATCATCAGCATTACCGTGTATCATCGTGGCATTGATTCCATTCTTCGACATTGTCTGACACACGAGGAGGCTGAACACGTCCTGAATGATTGTCACGCTGGGGCTTGTGGAGGTCATCTTTCTGGGCTGGATACAGCCTAGAAAATACTACGTGCAGGATACTATTGGCCTTCGATCTTCAAGGACTGTATTGAGGCCATTAAGAAGTGTCCTCCATGCCATCACTTTCAATTGAAAAAGCGCTCCCATCCAGCCCCTTTACACCCGGTTATTTCCGTCGTCCCCTTTGCTAAATGGGGCATATATTTCATGCACTGTAATCCTACCTCGGCCGGGGAGCATGGTTACGTCATAGTAGCCGTGGATTATTTTACTAAATGGGCCGAGGCTATGCCTACGTACAATGAGGACGGAAAAACCACTGCACTCTTCATGTTTAATCATGTCATTGCACAGTTCGGAGTTCCACAAGCCATAGTCACTGATCATGGATCTCACCTCCAGAACCATATGGTAGATGAATTGAGTGACATACTGGGTTTACGCCACAAAAACTCAACCCCTTACTACCCACAGTCCAATGGAAAAGTAGAGGCCATTAATAAGGTCTTGAAAACCATGATTCAACGCATGGTGGGTACACACAAATCAAGGCATAACATGCTCTTTTCTGCACTATGGGCATACCGAACCTCCGTCAAGATTGCCACTCTACTCCGTCTTTTCCAACGAGTTCATCTCCTGGAAAGGTCCTTTGAATCTATTTAATACCTGCACATTCCACGAGACATGAACACCATTGCCGATGCTATGGACAATTTTATTATAGATTGGTACATTGCACACACATAAGATATCCATAAGATACAAAAACAGACATAACATGTAAATTATCCATTGTATAAGCAAAACATGTGTACAAGATCCCATTAATCACCATTAGAACACAATATGTATAAAATCCGCCTATAGTATCTGTATATATAAAATTGGTACAAGCTACAAAAATGGTAGTGCTGATACAAAAATCTAAAGCGTGTAAGCTTTTAGTAAGCATTCTCTCTACAAAATCTAAAGCTCATAGGCTTTCAGTATATACATATAAGACATGAGCCTAATCCCTAAGACGCTCATTATAGTAGACCACAACTCTCACCACCTTCCGGAGAAATGTGACAAAACGCAAAGATACCCCGACCGTAAGCTTCTGATAGCGACGGGGCAGGTCATGGACACGTGGATTCGGGATATCCAGTGTCAGCCTGCGGAGGTTATCCTCGAGCTCATCCATCTCCTCGATGGCATCTCGGTCCGCGGGGCCCATATCTGGCACCACCCCTCTCTACGCAAGAGGAGAGACCCCAAGCGGTCGCATCGGACCCACATCTGCATGAAACATGTGAAAACCATTAGCACTACTCCAAAAATATCATAAATACATAAAATGAAAAAACAAAAGCAGTAGTTGTTCTTACCGATATCTCCCCACTGCGGTCCCTCAAGAAGCATTAGGTCAGGGTCCCCTTTGAAGTCTGTCCCATCATATGGGTAGTCCTCCACCATGAGGAGTTGTCCCCTCATCCATGTTAAGAAACCTGTGCTAAAGTTAATAATTGGACCCCCACCACCATGGTAGGCCATCACCTCAGACCACCTAGTCATGTGAGGATATCGAGCATCTCGATCCTCAAGATCTACCACTAGGCATAAGTGCGGAACCCACTCCAGCATGAAAGATATCACCACTGAATCGTAACCAAATTGCTTTAGCACGCTGCGCTGGCATTTGGTCAGCTGATCCCGTAGATTGGTGAGGATCCCATCACACCAGTTGAATACAGTGGGAGCCATACACTCCTCAACGTACATCATCTGCGATTTGCTCTCCATATGAGCAGATCGGATACTGACCACCCTCACAATGGTGAAGAGCATAGTACAGAGAGATCGGTCTCGGACATCCTTGATGGGAATCTTCCCACCAGTCATCTGAGTACTTGGAGTGCACCATTGATCATTCATGTCCTCCACAGTGCGATCACCCCCTTGTGATCTAGTAAGGGACAGAGGGTTTCCCCGTCGGGACAACCCTGTCAGAAAGTAGATGTTCTCAACATTTATACTCAAAGTGTGCTCACCAATCTGAAAGTGTTGTTGTAACGGGTCCCAGTGTTGGACCAGATATGACAACAACGGTACTTGGGACCTCATGCCCGACACTCGGAAGTACTTGAGCTAACTACAATTCCTCAATGCAGCTATACATTGGGGATCATTTTCTGCTTGAGTGTCATCGAGCTCGTGCTCATGTTCTCGCCACTTGAGGACCATTTTGGTCGCTGTAATCCTGTCCAAAAGGCCAATAAAACTTCTTTAGAACCTTCCTCACCCATCAAAAAAAAATTCTTTGGTTGGGTTTTGAGTTTTTTTATATGGGTTTGCGCTGGCGCAGACCGTCCTTTCGGACAGGGTGCTGCTGACGTAGAACATCCTTTCGGGTTTTGCACCGGCGCATGCGCGGTGCAGTTCCCGAAAGGGGGGATTGCATCGGCCCATGAGCGCAAACCCCCCCACATAACAAGCCCAAAACTCAACAAAATGAAAGAAAAACAAAATGTAATCCACTGGAAAGTTAAAGGCTGAGTTTAGGGTTACCTGTCACTTACGGCACTCGAAACGGTCGATCACAACTCTTGGAATCGGCAAAGGAAAAATGGCTCCAAACGACAATTCTCACCTCTCCAATTTGGTAAAAAACAAATAGTAATTGTTCTTACTATTTACCCCTTTTTATATAAAAAAGAGAATATTCCTTTTTTAATTTATTCCATTGTGGGTTATTTTACTATAGCTGGAATTATTTATACCCGGTTAATCATTTTGACCTAGTTTTGAAGCTTGCATGTGAAGTTAAGTACCTCATTTATTCTATTTTTCGCAATTGTGGTCATTTCACACATTTTATGAGGTATGAGCAACTCGTTGAGTGTCTTTTTGTCATTATTTTGCTCATTAAATTCAATTATTAATGACATCGAGCTAACTCTTTGTTCTTTCTCGTTCTCGTAAAATGATGGGAATAAGTCACCGATTTATAGTTTATCACTTTTTCGGGCTCGTTAAACTCCCGTGAAAAAGGAACCCCTCGAAGTCTTGTTGAGATATTGTAACTTCAAAGAATATTATATTTGTACTTTATTATTCCGGAGATGTTTCATTCCTCCGTGAAAATCTTATTGTATATCCGGAGATGTTTATTCCTCCGTCGGAATGTGGTAACTTGGGTTATTAGACTTCCCTAGTGGGGGTCGGCCTTGTATGTGTTATGTGGGTCAAAGGGTTATTAGACCACCCTAGAGGGGTCGGCCCATTCAGTTGTAATGGGGTATTTAACCCAATGGTTAAATACGAGCCTACATGACTTGTGTAAAAGATAAGTCGGAGTAGTGTATAAATAGAGGAGGTGTATTCCTCATTTGACACACACTCACTCACTTGAGAGAGGCACACTTGTGGAGGAGAGGTATGATATTGTGGAGAAGGAGATCATGTCTTTGGTTTGCATCTTTGTATTTGCTGGTCATCTATATTGAGGAAGCTTTGCTGGGTTTTCTACCCCATGAGGGTTTCCCAGGATAAATCTGTGTCTCTTGTGTTTATGTTGTGCTTGTTGTTTCTTCAGTGATCCTGTATATGCTGTTATTGTAAAATGGAATGGAATGCTGCTATTTTCTATCTTATCATATTAAATCTTAACATGGTATCAGAGCTAACCTGAAGGAAGGAAGGTATGGCACTTACGACACTTGCTTTACTTACGACAATTTGAAGGTTAGGGTTTTATATAGAAAAAAACAGTCATCGTGGAACTTTCACCATAAATCCATTTTTGCAAAGGTTCAAGATCTGAAACCTTTACATGTCATAGATAAAATCTCCAGGTATCTTGTATCCAAAGGGCACCCTCAGATTCGTTGTACTTTGTAAGTTATGATCAGTACAAGTTAGGGGTTCCGCCTCTTCCAGATCTCAGTCAAAATCAGGAGACCTAGGAAAAAAGGTCATAACTTGGGATAGGAAGCTCCAAATGAAATTTCGTAAAAAGTGACAGGTATTACACAGACTGTAATATCTCAGGAAACTTTTTCAGAGGCCGAAGCTTAACCAGTGACATGTGGAACGCCGTACAAGTTTGCTCTCCTGTTTTATCCCATAAACAGGTCACGTTGCGACACTTGGCATAACTTGGGCTAGGAAGCTCCAAATGAAATTTCGTAAAAAATGAAAGGTAGTACACAGACTGTACTATCTTAGGAAACTTTTTCAGAGGCCGAAGTTGAACCAGTGACACGTGGCATGCTGTACAAGTTCGCTCTCCTATTTTATACCATAAACAGGTCACGTTGCGACATTTGGCATAACTCTCTCTCAGAAAATCCAATTGAGGTCAGACCTGTTAGGATGGAAAGATGACAGGTCAGGATACCAAAAAAAAAGGTTTCAGACCCTGTGGAGTGAAAAATTCAGAGTTACAGCAGAAACAATCAGGTACATATTTCTGTCAAAACATAATTATTTTTGGAGCACCTTCATTCATGGCTTCCGGAATTTAGGGTTTCGGAGAAAGTTAGAATTTTTGGAATCAGAATCCATGGCTGAATGCTACTAAGGAAAATCAAAATTTAGAGACCAAGATCGAATTTTTTGGTTGGGTAGAAGACCGGGCTTGATCAAACCCCAGTTCGCGATTTTGATCGGAAAGATGAAAAATTAGGGCTTCAGCAAAAGTTGGAATTTTTTAAGTCTGTAACCATGGCTGGAAGTTCCTCAGAAAAATAAGAGTTTAGAGCCTTGGATCAAACCTTTTGATTAGACAGAAGGGTGGGCTTCATCAAACCCTAGTTCGGGTTCCTGTCTAGAAGATCCAGAAGTTTCGAAGGCAATTTTGAAGGGTCAAATTTTGGAGATTTCAAAATTGAAGTATGCTAGTTTGATTAGCTCAGCAAGACTCATCCTTCCATTCATTCAGAAGTGTGAAAGTCAAAGATTGAATTTTTAGGGTTTTTCTAGCAAACCCTAATCAAGCTCTAGATCAAGTTTCAGGGGGATTTGAGGCTAAGGCCTTACATAAGAAGACTAAAAGAAGTCTCGACAGGTATGACTTAAGAAGGTTCAGGTATGTCTTGAAATCTGATTCTTGATTAAGTTCATAATGTGTTTGTCTTCATATTATTTATTAGTACAATCTTGATCAATGTTAGAATTGTCTTATCATCCTAGTAGCAGTATGAATGCATGTGAATGATCGAAGACATTCATTGATTAGGGCTATATGATTGTACTAATGCATTATGGTGTTGTGTGAGGTTGATGTTGTCTGCTAACAAGATATAAGTACATCACAAAAGACAAATCAAGTTCCATGACCATGACAACATGAAGAAAAAGACTCATCCATAATCTTTGTTCTACTTACGAGGTATGTATGACTTTGTTATATTATGCTTAACCTATGAGACATGCAGGTTCTAGCTCAGGTTGTTGCAGGTATACTAATCCAGGTATGTTTTCCTATGTCAAGTTAGAATCTTACCTTGTGTTAGGATCCCTTAAATAAGTATACTTGGTATGATTGGTTATGCTTATTCATAAAGTCAGTAATCAAGGGTTTATGCATATTATGTCTCTTATCTTGATGATTTAATTAACCAGAAAAGTACTATGATCAAACAAAGAGAAGACTTCCTTGAAACCCTGAAACTAATGATCATGACTATACATATTCAAGATTATTTAGAATTAGAATGTTTTGATAATATTGAGAATATACTAATGAATGTACGTGTATGAGATCATGATGATGACACTAGTGCACACTTGAGCATGCACAGTGGTACAGAATGAATAGAAGTTCAAAAGACATATAGAATATCAAGCGGGAGGCAACCACACAAACATAAAAGATAAGTATTTGAGTTGTTATTTGAAATAGTAAATAGATTGTATTCATATTTGTATTCATGCTGAGTGTAAACATTCATAGAGCATTGAACAGTATACTACTAATATGCATATGATTGGTAAGTTGGACAAAACATTCCATTGTTTCTTATCTAGAATGAAACCTCTTTGCTGACATGCTGAGAGCTGTGCACACTCTCGATAGTATGTTCTGGTAGAGATGGAAGGCATCTAGATAGCCACTGTATGCATACAGGATATGGAAAAGTGTTGTGCCAAAGTATTGGTCAAGATAGTTGCATAACTATGTAAATGATATCTGTATGCATAATAGGTTATCATGATTTGATGATTATGAAGTATTACTAATCATGTACTTAATTTTGATTTGTAGGAAAGATCATGATGAATGATGAACACTGAACAAGCGATGGATGTTCAACAAAAGATTTACAAATCAATCACACTATAGAAGGCTTGTGGCTAAAAGATTCTCTTAGAAAGAGGAAGAGAATCATGATGAGATGTTTGCTCCAAGTGGCTAGATAAGACCATTATCTTAATGGTGTAATTAAAGAAGAAGTGTGAATCAGGTTCTGTATGGGTTCCCAGGATCGATAATCAATTGATGAGCTTAATGATAACCATGGGTGATGAGGATCTCAACCTTTGCTACAAGGTTGAATATGGTTTCTATACACAGATGACATGGATGCAAGAAGGAACTCACCACAGAGTTCGAATGATGTTGAAGCTCATATCAGTAGACCCATCTGACGAGAGATGGCACAAATAGATGGCTGCAGAAATGAAAATGAAAGATCTCAGATTGATGCATTACTTCCTAGGTTTGGAAGTATGGCAAGGCTCAGAAGGAATCTTTCTCAACCAGGGAAAATATGCTGAGAAATATTAAAAGTACTTGATGTGTTGGAATGGCCACTCTCATGGATTCCAACTTGAAGCTGTTAACAGATGACTCATCAGAGTTAGTGGATATAACTCTGTACAGAAAAATTATTAAGTCATTGATGTGTCTAACGAATACTAGGTTAGATAAATGTTTTGTTGTGAACACCTTGAGTCAGTATCTAGTGGAAACTAGATGTGTTCACCTGTTAGATGCAAATCATGTGATGAGGTACCTAAAGGATACGATAGACTTTGATCTATGCTATCTTGGATATCATGACTTCAGATGGCTACACAGATGTTGATTGGGCAGAAAGTGTATCAGATAGGAAGAACACATCTAGAGGATGATATTGTCTGGGATCAACCGTGATCTCGTGGTTTAGCTGGAAGCAGTCTAGTGTGGCTCTCAGCACAAGCGGAATATATGGCTGGTTGCTCTACTAGTTGTGAAGTAGTATGGCTTCTGGATTGTTTGACTTAGAGATAGACCCAACTGTGATCCTATGTGACAAACAGAGTTGTATCAAGATGGTAGAAAATCTAGTGTTCCATGATATGGCGCAAAAAGGAACTATAAAGTTTGAATTTGTAACAAGTTTCCAATGTACTAACCAAACCTCTACCTCAAGAAAAGTTTGAGTATTTTCTGAGACAAGCTTGGTAGGACCCTCCTCGAGAGGGGGAGTGATGTGGTCACTTATGACAAGATTGCCTGCATCGACAGTGAGGTCGATGATGTGAATACCTATATTGGTGATGCCAATAGAGAGGTTGGTGAACAGTCCTTAGACAGGGTCTAAGTTGACGAGGGGATTGCATCATCCTTGAACACATGTTCTAAAAGGATCCATAGATGTATGGTCTCCGAGAATGAAGTCCTTAGTGGACATGTGGGGATTGGATCATCCCTGGACTTCAGTCCTAAATTGAGCCGTAGACGTATGGTCTCCGAGAATGAAGTCCTTGGTGGACATGTGGGGATTGGATCATCCCTGGACTTTAGTCCTAAAGAGAGCCGTAGATGTATGTCTTCGAGAATGAAGTCCTTAGTGGACATGTGAGGATTGGATTATCCTTGGACTTTAGTCCTAAAGAGAGTCGTAGATGTATGTCTCCAAGAATGTGGTCCCTAGTGGATGAGAGGATTGTATCATCCGTGGACTTCAGTCCTAAAGTGATCCGCAGACAGATGTCTCCGAGAGTAAGAGGATTGTATCATCCATGGACTTCAGTCCTAAAGTGATCCATAGACTCTTGTCTTCGAGAAAGATGTTGGTGAATGATGTAATGTGCGCTCCTGGACTGCTCAGCAGTGGGTGATCATTCACGAAACCTGTAATGATGTAATGTTCACTCCTAGACTGCTCAGTGTAGCAGCAGGTGATCATTCATAGGTTGTAAATCCTAGATTTGATCTAGGTCACACCCCAGTTGAAATAGTACTATCTCTGTGGTTGTATGGAATGATGTAATGTTCGCTCCTAGACTGCTCAGTGTAGCAGCAGGTGATCATTCGCAGGTCCTGTAATGATGTAATGTTCACTCCTGGACTGCTCAGTGTAGCAGCAGGTGATCATTCACAGGTTGTAAATCCTAGATTTGATCTAGGTCACACCCCAGTTGAAATAGTACTGGCTCTGTGGTTGGCTGGAATGATGTAATGTTCGCTCTTGGACTGCTCAGTGTAGCAGCAAGTGATCATTCGCAGGTCCTGTGATGATGTAATGTTCGCTCCTGGACTGTAGCAGGTGATCATTCACAGGTGATAAAATCCTAGATTTAATCTAGGTCACATCTAGTATGAAATAGGACTGGCACTGTGGTCAGGATTGCATTGTCCCTAGACATGGTGAGATGTCTTAAAGTGATAAGGACTAATCATCCTGTTAATCAATTGGGATTGCATCGTCCCTAGACATGGTGAGGTGTCTTAAAGTGATAAGGACTAATCATCCTGTAAATAGATTAGGATTGTATCATCCTTGGACCTATGTCCTAAAGTGAGAGGGATTGATCATCCCGTAATTGGATCATGTGTGTTGCAGGGTATGCTGCTATTGTGTATACTTGTATCAGTGTGAATACTTGTATTGATAATGTATACTTGTATTGATGAGGATACTTATATTGATGATATGTATACTTGTATTGATGAGGATACTTGTATTGATGATGTGTATACTTGTATTGATGAGGATACTTGTATTGATGATATGTATACTTGTATTAGTGAGAATACATGCTTTTGATGATAGATGTATTAGTAAGAATACATGTTTTGATGTTAGATGTATTGGTGTGGATACTAATACAGATGATCCAGATGCTGTAGACCGTGATGATCTAGATACTGTAGATCGATATGATCCAGATGTTGTAGATCGTGATGATCCAGATGTTGTAGATCGAGATGATCCAGATGCTGTAGATCGAGATCGAGATGATCCAGATGCTGTAGATCAAGATGATACAGATGTTGTAGATTGAGATGATCCAGATGCTGTAGATCGAGATGATCCAGATGCTGTAGATCGAGATTATCCAGATGTTGTAGATCGTGATGATCCAGATGCTGTAGATCGAGATGATCCCGATGCTGATAATCGTATGATGACGATGCTGATGATTGTGAGGATCCAAATGTTGATGGTGTTGTAGCTGTTCGAGTGCTGCAGAAGATAAAGACTCAGTACTAAAGATGTTGATGTTCCAGTATTGAAGATATTCCAGTAACTGCTTGAGTTACTGATGATGTTGAGAAAGCTTCCAATGATTTATAGATGTATCATGTATGATGTTGATGACTCCTTGCTTGTGCAGATGCTGTTATAATATCCTTCTCGTTAAGGGGGAGTGTTGAGATATTGTAACTTCAAAGAATATTATATTTGTACTTTATTATTCCGGAGATGTTTCATTCCTCCGTGAAAATCTTATTGTATATCCGGAGATGTTTATTCCTCCGTCGGAATGTGGTAACTTGGGTTATTAGACTTCCCTAGTGGGGGTCGGCCCTATATGTGTTATGTGGGTCAAAGGGTTATTAGACCACCCTAGAGGGGTCGGCCCAGTCAGTTGTAATGGGGTATTTAACCCAATGGTTAAATACGAGCCTACATGACTTGTGTAAAAGATAAGTCGGAGTAGTGTATAAATAGAGGAGGTGTATTCCTCATTTGACACACACTCACTCACTTGAGAGAGGCGCACTTGTGGAGGAGAGGTCTGATATTGTGAAGAAGGAGATCATGTCTTTGGTTTGCATCTTTGTATTTGCTGGTCATCTATATTGAGGAAGCTTTGCTGGGTTTTCTACCCCATGAGGGTTTCCCAGGATAAATCTGTGTCTCTTGTGTTTATGCTGTGCTTGTTGTTTCTTCAGTGATCCTGTATATGCTATTATTGTGAAATGGAATGGAATGCTGCTATTTTCTGTCTTAGCATATTAAATCTTAACAAGTCTTTCTTTAATCTCTTTTCAGGCTCTCTAAATATGAAAAAGGTCGCCAAGTGAAATTGATGCGTTCACGCTTTTAAAAGTATCTGAATGACCATATTTTTGGTGATAGTTTACCCCTTTTTCGAACCAGGAGGCACTATTTACGAAAAAGGAATACTCTAGCCAATCATGACTGGAAGAGCCCTCTCTTGCGTTGTTTTACTCTTTTCCGGGCGAAGAGGCTAAATTTACGAAAAAGGACCTTTGGAGTCTTTTTTAGTTCTTTTCAGACTCTCTAAGTATGAAATGATGCCGAGTTTACCTACTATGGACTTGTTAAAAATTAACATTGAAGGGACCGTCATGGGATGAACCCCTCCTATCCTAGGTTCGTAAAACATTTGGGATTGGACTCAGCCATGGGATGAGCTATATCAAGCATCTGTTTACCGTCCTCAAGCTCGTTAAAAAAAAATGAGGCACTCATCAGTCATGATGGGGAAAAAGGAAATATTTTGTGTTACACTATAATTTACGGCAATACATAGTTACTATGGAACATGGTACTCATTTACATTCGCATTAAATGCTTGGGTAATCCGTTTGTCTTTGAGTCCTGCTGATTCCATGAGCCATATCACTCCTTTGGGTCATCCAAAGAATGTTTCCATTATCAGTTGCATTGGGGGTTAGTGTCATTCTCGTCATGTCAATACTGCCAAGTCATGCCATGCCCATGTTCAAGAGATGTTTGTTACTCATCATCTATAGTCAGTAGACCTTCCATCATGCCGGTCTACCCTGAGTCAGTCTTGCACATTACTCTACCGTCCGATCTACTCCAAACATCTGTTATCGAGTTCCGTGTCGTTAATGGGGGATTCATTATGGCGCTCCTTCGACGGTTTCATCCTTGTCGACTTCAACACATCATCCAAGGATTGAATCTAGAAACCAATCGAGTACCTTGGGCCTGCATTCCTTAATGGCAGGTTACCTTGCTTTCAACATGAGTTTACATCATTGACTCTTGATTGGAATATTTCCTCAAGCGTTCGACCTCAACTCATTGATTCATGCTCGGTGTTATGTACTATGATACCTTGGGGATCATTAACATTAATAGTGATTCCCCTCGCACTTGTTAATGGTATACATCAATGACCAGTAATCAAGTGGTTTCTACCATGTTCGACTCCAACACATTGTAATCACATGGATAGATTCGTATCATTGCAGGTTCGGCTTGAAGACCCTGGAGAAATCATATCTTACCTAGGTTGCGATGGAGATTGTTTGAGTCATTTTACACGGATCCACTTTGTATTGGTCGTGGTTGTGTTATCATCTCATCATGGATCTACGATTGTGTCTAGTAGCCATGATTGTGTTTAGTCGATCCTTACCTCCATGGATCTGCATTGTATTGGTTGGCAGCCATGTTCAGATTCATGTGAGACTAGTATCTCAGAGTCAGTTGTACTGCAGCAGCATCTTCCAGCCAGCAAGTCATTTCCATCCTTCTTTCAAAGCACTTAACCTGTCTTATTTTTTCAGCTTCATGATTTGGGGGGCATTCTATTACACCTAAATCTTGTCATCATGAGACCCTTGTCAACCCAGTGCCTTAATCCTTGAAGTTTCCCTGATCAAGAATTCATTTAGAGCAAGTTGTTGTCCTTTGTCCACAATTTCTAGTTGGGCCGACGCATGTTGTCCTTTAGAAAGAAGCACCCAACTGCGTCAGGCGCAGACTGTATTCATGTAGACTGCGTCGGTGGCTCAGGTTTCCTTTGTGCAGCCTACTCTTTCCCTCTCAGGCGCAGGTTTCCCTCATGTAGATTGCGCCAGAGTTGGTTACATTTGATAAAGGTAGCTTTCGAGCGAATTATAGAAGGTGGATGAGGTGGATCTCTATCCCTAACATCTAGGTGATTTGTCCTATGGTTCCCTAACCTCAAGGGAGGATCCCTTAGCTCTCTCCCCATGATTCTCAACCTACTCTATCCACTTGGTCCTATAAATACAAATCTCCTCTCCATTCCAAAGAGGGGAAGTTTATAGCATTTACATGTTGGTGGAATTAGCCTAGGTGATCCCTATCCATCTCTTGGGAGGCATACATTTCCTTTGGAGGCATTGGCTTGGCTTTTTGGAGGAAGATTGCAGCGTTAAGGCTTGGGTTGTAATCATCTCTCTATTATGTATTTCTCACTCTTTTTACAGTAATATAATCTCTTTCCATAAATGTCTGTGTATTGATGATGTTTATAGTTTACTTCCTTAACTGTTTACTTGGATCAATTAGTGTTTAGATATGTTTTACTGCTTTCTTTGTCTCTATGTGCTTTGACAGGTCTTGCAGCTATGGATCTGACGACCGCGGAGCTTGGAGCAATAAAGAGGAGAAAGATCTACGAATCTGAAGGTAAGATATCTAAGTACCTTGATCTCTAACTGATTTAGGAAAGTAGATTTATGTTCTGTATCCATTTGTTCTAGATCCACTTGGACTAGGGAGATTTGGATCGCGTTTCCACGAGTAGATTGTCCAATAATGCTATCCCTTAATCATATCCCTTTTCATTAATGTGTTGCAAAAGTAGTTGAGTTCCGCATTTACTAAGGTCACACAACTATCCAAGGATTTCTCACATGATTCGCACAGTTTAATGGGAGATTGGTCATTTGATCAAAGAAACAAACAACTAAATGTTTGGATTTTCTTGCTAGGGTGCTAAATATCCATGATGTAGCATGACTATGTCATTTTATTGTGAACTAGTGTTACCTTGGTAATAGTCACCTAAATTCCACATGTGAGAAAAATTGAGGCAATAACAAGTGGTATTAATTCAATTATACTTATAGATATCAATATATTATATTTTGGTACAACCTATGCTTTAGGAAAGGTTTTAGGACTACGAAAAAATATGAACTTCTAAAGCTTGTACCTCCAAAATTATAGTGAACTGTAAAATTAAATTCTGACTTGATATGCTGCAATGTTTCTTCTTTCCAACCCCACAAGTCCCATGCTAATCTGATATTCCAAAAAACAATAGAGTGAAAATGATACAATGGCATGTTTGGAAGAGCCCAAATCAAGGATCATATACTCTAATACCAAATGTTATAATCTAAATGACCCAAATAAAATAATAATATAAATAATAAATAATAAATAATACTGCCCCTTAGGATCGATAAAACATATTTAATATAAGAAATTCAAATTTGAGTGGATAACCTCTATTACACCTTATGTTTACAAATAACTCTTGATCATCTCTAAAAAAACACACACACACACAAAAATTACAATTAATAATCCTACCACTAATGATAACAATTATTGCACCGAGTGTAAACGAGGTGCTTACAACCCAGTATGGGGGAGATCCTGTAACGGATGTCACATGTCACATGTAATGTTTTCAAAAGTAATAAAATGTAAAAAGTAATAGTATGGGGGAGATCCTGTAATGGATGTCACATGTCACATGTCACATGTCACATTTGTCACGTTTGTCACGTTACGTTACAACCCAGTATGAGGGAGATGTTGTAACGTTTGTCACGTTTGTCACATGTCACATTTGCCATTTGTCAAAAGTAATTAAAAATTTCATGTTCGCTCATAACTTATCAAAAATAAAAATAAAAAAATAATTAAAAAATTAAAAGAGAGGGATCCAATTTTTTGAGGGGTAATTTTTTTCTTAATGTGTAAAAAATTTAAGATAAAACAAAAAAAATTACACCTCAAGAAATTGGATCCCTCTCGGTGCTTGATAGATCCGGGTTTGAGATGGATCTATGCTGGTATAACAATAACAATGTATTAATTCAATACCTAAAAGGCTTAACAATGGTTGATGTGTACTCTAAGTGATACATATGATGTAATTGTGATCTATGTGGAAAATGTGGTGAAAATCTAGTCTACGTGGATTGTGTAGCATATGCATTGATATGTGTATGCACGTGACATAAGAATGATTTATGTTGCATCATAAAGGAAAAAATTATTTAATATATATTGTTGACATGGAATTATGCATTTTTATAAGCATGCGTGTATTATTATGAAGAACACTTGTATTACTATGAAAACATTGGAAATGTAGCAAACAATTCATATTGTTGTGAAAAATGATGAAAATGTGAAAAAATTAATAACCATTCAAAATTCCAAACAAGGAAGCAAAAGACCATAAACCCATTAGCGATATGTAATATACATTGGTTAATAATATTTGAAGATTTCAAAACTATGATTAGAGAGGAATGGAAATTCCAAACAAGGAAGCAAAAGACCATAAACCCATTAGAGCTATGTAATATACATTGGTTAATAATATTTGAAGATTTCAAAACTATGATCAGAGAGGAATGGAAATCCTTTGAATTGGATATGAATACATAGCCCTCTCATATACTTGTCTAGAAATTAAAACATCTACAACATATTGTGGTAAAATGAGAAAGGGATTGGAAAAAATCCAAAAAATAAAATATATCCAAGATTGAAGCTCAAATAGAAGACATCTTCAGGAAATATATGATGGTATCTATTCTCGATCAGGTTCGAGAAACACTATTAGATTTGGAACAAAACAAAATGAAAATTATTATGATTGGAAGAAGAGTCATGGCGCCTCAAAAGTAGGGCTATCTGGATTTCCTTAGGATATCAAAACAATAATTTTTTCCACAAATATGTTGGATGTCAACATGTACACAACTCCAATTGGTCTCTCAAAAATGATGAAGGTACCTGGATAGGGGACATGGATTCATTACATAATGAAGCAATCAAGCATTTCCAGCCATATTTTCAAGATCCAAGGGGTTTCTCGGTGATTGAACAGATAAAATTTATAAAAGAATATCCATGCTTCTTCACAAATCAAGAAGGGGATGCAGTGACTAGACCAATTACATTGGAAGAAATCCTGAAGGTACTCAAAGGCTTTGCAAAGTAAAAAAAAAATATGCAGCCAATTTCCAAAAAAGAGAATGAAAAGAGCAGAAATAGATCAGAAAGAGTACTCCATGACTTGAATGAAGGAAATAGATGAATAGAAAGCCTCTTCGATGGGGAAACCTCCTTATACAATGTACTAAGTACACAAGACGAGACAAGACAATATACTCAAATGAAAATATCTCTTTCCTATATATAGGATATTATGAGGTACAATTACAACTCACTGACCCAAGCCGACATAACTAATATGACCATACTAATGACAATTAGAACTAATGGACCAAAGCCGACATCAAAACTAATGTAATGCACCACAATATAGGGGGGAAAGTGCCCCCATTTAGGGCTTAACATGCCCTCCCCTTCAAACAAGTGTTTTCCTCAATGCTTGATTAGTTGTGGATGCTTCTGTATGAAGGACTCATCTTCCCATGTTGAATCTTCCACTGGCAGGTTCTTCCACTTGATGAGGTAGTTAGTAATATCCCGATTTCGTAGCTGTTTGGTCCTTGTTTCAGTTATTTGTTCAGGTTCTAATATGAATTTTCCTTCTTCATCAAGCTCGGGAAAGATTGCATGAATTGGGATCTTGTCTCCTATTACCTTCTTTAATCAAGAAACATGGAAAACTGGATGCACTCTTGAAGATGAAGCGAGCTCCAATTTGTAATCCGTACTACCAATCTTCTGCAACACTTTATAAGGACCATAATACATGGGTGCTAATTTATTGTCCTTATTTATTTTCTTGAGGGACATCTGCTTGTAAGGTTGTAGCCTCAGAAATACCCAATCCCCTTCTACCAAACTCATTTCACTGCGATGTTGAGTAGCTTGTTGTTTCATCATGTTTTGTGACATAACTAGGTTGTCCTTAAGTATCTGAAGAATTTCTTGTCGGTGCTCTATGTGATCTTCCATGGCTTGAACTTTAGATTTACCTTTTAATGGATATGTGATAAAGGGAGGATGGTACCCATAAAGTGCCATAAATGGAGACATTTTGGATAAGGAAGGAAGTATTGTACCACCATTCTGCCAAAGATAACCATTTCACCCAATGTATTTGTTTATTAGATGCAAAGCAATGAAGATAGCCCTCCAAACATTTGTTCACTATCTCAGCTTTCTCATCATATTGACGATGATAAGATGAACTATGAGCCAATTGGGTACCCAAAAAAGAAAACAAATCAGTCCAAAATTTTCCAATGAAAATTGGATCTCTATCACTTACAATAATCTTCGGACTTCCTTGTAACTTCTGAACTGTTTCCATAAAGGCTACAGCTAATGTACTTGCATTAAAAGGGTGAGAGAGTGCAAAAAAATTGCATACTTCGTGAGTCTAGCAACAACCACCATAATAAGATTCTTTCCTTTTGACTTGGGTAGACCTATGATAAAATCCATTGAAACTTCCTCCCAGTGTTGGAAAGGTATGTCTAATGGTTGTAGAAGTCCTAGGGTCTTAACTATTGGCAAACCAAACATTTGGCCACGAACCTTTGAACACCAGATTTAAGACCTTCCCAAAAAAATTCCTTCTTGACCTTGTGGTAAGTTTTCAGGAGTCAGAGTGCCCACCTATATGAGAGGTGTGTAATTTCGAGAGGACCTTTTGTTTGAGTTAAGAGTTTTTGCATAAATATAAGTGATCCTTATACCATAGTGAATCATTTTTCCACACAAAAGTATCTAATACATTGGGATCGTTATGTAGCTTTTGAATGCGTGTCCACACATATAGGTCATTTTTTCATTCTTCCCTTGCTGCTACAACCCAAACGGGTTGTAGAATGGAAATTGCATAAAGTAATGCCCCAACATCTTCATCTTTTCTGGAAAGCACATATGCCACCACATTTTGTTTCCCTTTTCGATAGATGATTTCAAAGTCATATCCAAACATCTTGGTTACCCATTTTGTTGCTCCTCCGAAGATAGTCTATGTTCCAAGAAGTATTTAATACTATCATGATCTGTTTTGACCTTGAAGTGCCTACCTATTAGGTAAGGATGCCATTTCTTAAGAGCATGTAGTATTTCCAACATTTCCTTCTCATAAATGGGATTATGCAAGTGCTTTCCCTTGATTGGATGAATTGTGAAAGCAAGCGGGTGTGCTTCTTGCATTAGAACAACACCAATGCCATTTCCTGAAGCATCACATTCGACAATAAAGGTTTTGTGAAGTCTAGTGTGGCCAAAATAGGAGCTTTTCACATTGACTCTTTGAGTTGTTCAAAATCTTGAGTTGCCTCTAGAGTCCAAGAAAATGCATATTTCTTCAATAATGTTGTTAGAGGTGCTGCTATTATTCTATAGCTCAAAAAAAAATTGCGGTAGTACCCTGTCAGCCCTAGGAATCCTCAAATATTCTTCAGGTTTTTGAGAATCGGCCAATCTATCATGGATTTAATTTTGCTAGGGTCTACCTTGACACCTTCATGAGATACAATATGACCCAAATACTCTACCTCATTTACCCCAAAGAAACATTTGGAAGGTTTTGCCTATAGTTGTTGCTCCTTTAGTAGTTGTAGTACCCTGTCAACATGTTGAACATGTTCTTCCCAAGACTTGCTATAGATTAGTATATCATCAAAGAACACTAGCACAATTTTTCTAAGGAAAGGCTTGAAAATGGAATTCATTAAACCTTGAAATGTGGAAGCGCATTCGTGAGACCAAATGGCATGACCAAAATTTCATAATGACCTTCACGAGTTCTGAATGATGTTTTTGGGATGTATCCCTCCCTCATTCTAATATGATGATACCAAGAACATAGATCCAACTTTGTGAAGAAAATTACTCCATGTAATTCATCTAACAATTCATCAATGACAGCAATGGGAAATTGATCTTTAATGGTAATATTGTTGATCTCTCTATAATCTGGACACATATGCCATGATCCATCCGGTTTGTGTACCATTACCACTGGTGTAGAGTAAGAACTTTGGCTAGGACTAATTATGTCGGCCTCTAACATTTCTTCAACCATAGGCTCAATCTCACTCTTCTGGCCATAGGGGTATCTATAAGGTCTAATGTTAGGAGGAACACTGCCATGAATTAAGTGAATAGCATGACCAAAATCTTGAATAGGTGGAAGATATTTTGGAATATCTTCAAATACCTTGGAATGCTTATTAATGACGTTTTGGAGATCTCGGGAAATAGTAGACTTAGATGTTTGAACATATAATGAGCATAATTGTGCAATTACACCTTGATGTCCCTTTTTCATATATTTTTTCATACCATTAGATCTTATCACCTTGATTGGTTTCCCTATGATACCATTTAACTCATATTATTTTCCTTTCCATAAAAATTTCATGAAAAGCTTTTGAAAATTAAAAGTTGTTGTTCCCAATGATTGTAACCATTGAACTCCTAAGACAACATCAACACCCCACATTGGAATAGAAATCATCGGACTATTCAATACATATTCCCCCATAGTAAGATTGATATTATGGCATTTCCCTGAGCAATTGATAGTTCCTCCATCTGCAATCATTACTTGAAACTCTGGTGCTAGATATACAAAGCAATTGAGAGCTTTGGCTAATTTACAGTGAATGAAATTATGAGTACTACCAGAATCAATCAACATTGTTACCTTTTTTATTTTTGATATATCCTTCGATATCGAGAGTTTGAGTGCTAATACCAACCAATGCATGATAGGATATGGTAGGAGTAATC
Organism: Larix kaempferi; assembly: GCA_027924585.1. Lineage (NCBI taxonomy): Eukaryota > Viridiplantae > Streptophyta > Pinopsida > Pinales > Pinaceae > Larix > Larix kaempferi. The sequence continues at coordinate 6,070,846 of BSBM01000556.1, forward strand.
TCTTCGGAATTAGTATCTTCTATTTCTGCATCTTGAGACGCTTCCTGGTCTTTTGGTTCTTCTTCTTCACAATCTATGTAAAATAATTTCTTCTCACCACACTTATGTCCCTTACTATACTTGTTGTCACAATTAAAGCATAGGCCTTTTGCTCTTCTTTCCTCTATTTGTTGAGGTGTCAACCTTTGATATGGATTAGAAGAAGGAACATTATTCTTTCTTTATGTGTTGGAGGTAGTCTTTCTAGTAACCATCGTCATATTTTTATTTTCAACCTTCCTTGCCATCATGAAATCCTTCTCCAAGGATGGTGGTTCAAAGAGATGCACCTCATGTTGAATGTTATCCTTCAAGGTTCCAATAAAGAGATCCAACATATTATCTTCTGAAATGTTATTCACTCTAAGACTCAGCTTCTGAAACTGCTTGATGTGCTTTGTAACTGGACCTTTTGTCTTGATATTTGTTAATTGGATAAAGAAGGCGTTGTTATTAATATCCCCATAATGTGCGATCAATTATTCGGTGAATATAGACTAATATATAATAGAGTTCTTTTTACGGTCACAAATCCATTGGTATCATACAAACTGATCAGGCTCTAAATATAATGATGAAATAGTTACCTTTTGCAAATTTGGAACTTGGTGTAGATCAAAGAATTGCTCCATTTTGAATATCCAGGTTATTGGATCATTTCCATCAAACTTTTTCATGTCAATCTTGGGAAGTTGGGTTCCCCTTGGTGACCATCCTTGATGACTTCCATTACTAGAATCATTTCTTTTTGGAATATTATTATTCATGGAATGTTTCTCATCATGAAAATTATCTTTATCCTCCTGAGTATCCTGGAACACATCATCACCTATATGGGGGGTATCCCTTGAATTTTGTATGAGATTAGCAATATGTTTCATATTTCCCATCAACTTCTCCTCTAAATTGAGTAAATTAGTTGTTCTCACCAAACCTTTCATATTTTCCAACATTTTATTCAACTTCTTTTCTACTAAATCAAATTTTTTCATAGGCCCTTTAATCATATCTTCCAACTAGTACACTCGAAAAGAGAGGTCTTCCATTTCATCATATGTTGGGGATGGATCCTCTAGTTATTTGAGTGGAGTGTGAGTTCTTACACTTCCTTTTGATGGAATTTTGAACAATATAAATAGATATCACACTCTAGGTTTCACCACAATTAGATCCTTCTATTCAAAGTTATTCAAATGTAAAATGACGTACATTTTCAAACCCTGATTGGAATATTGTTTTATGGCCAAATTGAAACTGAGGTAAATTTGAAATTTATTCTGCTCTGGGTCTGAAACTTCATCCTTACATATCCTAATGTGTCCTTTTTCCAATTCTGCAGGTCTAACCTAATTCTAATGTACCAATAAGAAGTTATTGCGAATCTCCTAACACTTCTTATTTTTGGTCTTTCCAAAAGAGCGGACTTGTACAGTATTCCATGTGTCCAATATTTCATATCTGTTGCTGAAACAAATACCACAGATAATGGGCTCCATCTTCTTTCTGATGCAATAGGTATCACTCAATTTGGATCTTGTATTCCCCAGATATGACCTTTTCCCCCAAAATACTTGTTTTAGACTAGTTTTTGGACTAGTCAAAATTCCTAGCTTCCAAGGAAAATATCTCTGAACCTGTAATCTATAAGGATCTGAAAATTGTACCACATATATAGACCATTTTTTGAGATGGGTTCTGAGTCTCGCTTTTTGAAACCTTCTATAAAAAAGTTATAGCGAAAATTCCAAGATGACTTGTTTTGAAGAAACCGGTCCCGAGGAAAGATCTTTGATACCAAATGTTATGCAACCATTTTCCAAAAAAGAGCATGAAAAGAAGAGAAATAGATCATAAATAGTACTCCACAACTTGACTGAAGAAAATAGAGGAATATCAAGCCTCTTCGAGGGGGAAACCTCCTTATACAATGTACTAAGTACACAAGACAAGACAAGACAAGACAAGACAAGACAAGATACTCAAATGAAAAGATCTCCTTCATATATATAGGAGATTATGAGGTACAATTACAACTTACTGACCCAAGATGATATAACTAATATAACCATACTAATGAAAATTACCACTAATGGAACAAATCCAACATCAAAACTAATGTAATGCACCACAATATAGGGGTAATGTGCCCCCATTTAGGAATTAACAAAAAGTCACCGGCTGGATGGTTGGACTATGGAGCTATTCTTAGAATTTTTTGATATCATGGGTGCATATTTACTTGCAATGGTGGAAGAGACAAGAGCTACAGGAAAGGTTTCTATTTCTTTGAATTTGTCATTTATAGCTTTAAACCCAAATTCCACAAATCCATTAAGCTTTGAAGACTACAGACCAATATCACTATGCAACTTGATATACAAAATTATAGCAAAGATAATATCCCAAAGGATTAAACTGGTCCTATCAAAGAAAATATCAATGGCACAATTCCGTTTTCTAGAGAACAGACAAATATTAGATGCAATTGGTGTGACCCAAGAAGCTTTACACAGCATAAAAACTAGAAATATCTAGGGACTGACTGTACAACTGGATTTGTCAAGAGCATACAACAAGATAAATTGGGGCTTTCTCAAAATGGATCTATTGTTGATAGGTCTTCCATGGGAAGCGATAAAATGGATAATAGCATGTGTTTCATCAGTGAAATATGCCATCATGATCAATAGGTGTCCCATAGATTTTTCCCCTGCTCCAGAGGTTTAAGACAAGGGTTCCCCTTGTCTCCACTGCTCTTTCTTATAATTATTGAAGGACTCAATAGATTAATCATAAAGGAGAAGGAAGAAATACGTTTAAAAGGGATACAAATCACCTCAACCATCTCAATATACCATTTATTGTTTGTATATGACATTATGCTCTTTGGAATTGAAAAGATTGGAGAGTGGAATATATACTCTTCAATAATTAATCTATTTTGCAAGACTACAGGTATGGTAATCAATGCATCCAAGTCAATTTTTTTAGAGAATAATATTGGGGAGGATACACTTGAATAAATTTCTCAGCAATCGCCATACCATATCAGGGATATTGCAGAAGGAACAAAATATTTGGGATACTATATTAAACCAAATGGGTACTTAGTTGCAGACTGGCCTTGGCTCCTTAAACGTTTTGACAAAACAATTCATCACTGGTGCTGGAAATGGTTTTCATTAGGTGGTAGATTAACACTGGCAAAATCAGTTCTAGAAAATTTATCAGTGTACTGGATTTCTTTGTGAAAAATTCCAAAATCAATCCTCTCTTGTATTCACCAGAAAATATTCACTTTTATATGGTCTGATACAAATGGAAAACACAAATTCAACCTAGTTGACTGGGAACGCTTGGAAATACCAAAATAGATGGGTGGTTGGTTGTTAAAAAATATTTCTTTGTTTGCTAAGGAACTATCAACTAAAAGCTTATGGCGGGCATTAATGGATGATAATTTATGGAGTAGGGTTATAAAATCGAAATATATAAGAAAGAAAACAATTATAGAATGGATAAGGTTGAAAGATAAAGCTAAAAAAGGTGTTTCAAATTTTTGGTCTGGTCTTGTATCCTCTTTCCCAATCCTCAGTGAATGGTTGGCTTGGATGCCAGGAAATGGAAGATCAATTATGGTGGGGGGGATCCAATAATAGGAGCCCACTCACAATACAGGTTATCCCTAAAATTCATTCATTTTCTGAGAATGAGGGATTATAATACTTTAAATCATTGTATGATATCAGACAGGTCACCAGGCTCTTCTACCAGACGAATTAGGGCTTCACAATTGGGACTTAATGGATACCTTGTAGTGGAGGGGTCAGGGTATATAATGGGACAATACAAAGGGTGCATAAATATCAGGGACGTTGAAGACACAATCCGATGGTCTTGGAATCCACAAATAGGTGTACTTACAGTAAAATTAGCATATGAAGCAATTTTATCAGACATTATGGTGGGAAAACAATGGTGGTATAATACATGCTAGGAATGGAAGGTTTCACACAAAGTTAATATTTTTACTGGCGTTGGAAAACCACATTCTTTCATGGGATAATCTACATAAAAGGGGGTTCATTGGCCCAAATACTTATCCTCAGTGCAATCAGAATGCTGAAATAGTATCCCATATATTTATCAGTTGCTCATATACTTCTCAAACATGGCACATTGCTCACAATTCACTAAACATCGTCTCATATTGGTTTGGATCTACTTTAGCTGATTGCTTAAAAAATTGGTTTAAGTTCAATCCAAAATGGGGTGAATTGGCTTGTTTTATATGTTTGGGAAATTTGGAAGTTGAGGAATCTCTTGATCTTTGAAAACAAAAGGCTCAACTCAAATTGGATAACAGGAAAATTTATTTCTTCTTTTCGGGAATTTAGTGGAAATCCAAATAACACTCCAAAAGAAATGAGGTTGTCCTCAGAAATCCTCCAAATTTTATAAATGGTTGCAGGGAAATATTTGATGGATCCTCTCAAGACTCAACCAAGAAATGTGGTGTTGGTGCTATCATTGAGTTGGATGGATCTAGGTACATCAACCTATGGTTAAATTGCGGTCTAGGTACAAACACTCACGGGGAACTCTTAGCTTTGTGGTTGATCCTTTATTTTGCTAGGCTTCAGCATATCCATTTGATTCAAATTGCTGTTGACTCATTGCTTATAGTCAATTGGGTAAAGAAACTATGTTATATTTAGGCTATTAATCTAAAAACATGGATGGTTGAGGTGTTATTACTGTTGTCACATTATCCCAACATTTATATCATCCATATCTTTAGAGAGTATAATACCCAAGCTGATGCTTTACCCAAGCGTGGCTTAGATGTGGAGGAAGGCTATATTCATTTTGAACACTGGAAGGATGGTGTTATTTCCTCATCAGACATAATTCAAATATTCGATCCATAATACTGAGGGGTTTTTAGGGATCCCCTTTTTTGTTATCGGATGGTATTTGTAGCTACTAGGTTTTTGTTTTGATTGATTTGACAGCGATTGGAAAACTTTATATCCATGCAATTGTCTAGTGCATCTATTATTTTGGGCGCCCTATTCTTGTATGTATATAGGGTGTGTTTTTTTGTGGATCCTTTTTTGTTTATCTGGTTTCTATTTTTCTCTGTACTTGTTCTCTTATATACACTCCTTGGCTTCATTTGGTTCCTTCGTTTCTGGTTTTGATCTAGGATTAATATTTATGTGGACTATTCGTTAGTCTTTGGCTTTGAATATATCTACTATTAGCTTGCTATGTATTTGGGACAATTATCTTTATACTTTTATAATTTAAATTATAGCTCATTTTCTATGCGAAAAAAAATATCCATGTGCTAGTGGTCTCGATAAAAGCAAGATATATTATGGCTCAAAACATATAAGATGAAAACAAAAATGGGCCATTGATTGATACAAGGCAAAGTAGATTGAAATTCTAGATATAAGAGGAAAGATGATATCTACAAGGGCATATGCATTAATTTTGAGGGTAGGTATTAATTTGTTAAATTTTAGTATACATATAACATAATGCAAAAATATTGTAAATGAGTGAAATAAATTTAAAAAAAAGAGTTAGAGGCAAGGTTGACATTTAAAAATAAAATATGGGAAAATAAATTATATTAAGAAAACATTATCAAAGAGTGATGATGGCATGAAAAAGTTAAATTTATTATTTTAAAAAAAGAATGTAACCATGTGATTAAGTAATAAGTAGATGTATTCCTGGATGGGGTGTCTGACATGAACGAGGCCCAAGTGGAAAGGGTAGAGGAGGCCCATATGGATAGATAAAAGGAAGCTCGTGTGTCAAGGGGAATGGAGGCTTGTCGGTCCAGAGAAGAGGTGGTGGTTTTCTTTGCCTCAATCATTAAAATGATTGACCCAATCATTAAAACATTCATCTTCCAACACAGTTTTGCAATGGAGGAGGATCATAGTGTAAGGTTGGAGGGAGGCGGGCTTGAAAGATCGCACAATCACACATCGGGAAATGATGGCCATCTTAATTACCCAAGCTTGCAATGAATTCTCGTCATGACTGAGGCTAAAAATTATCATGGCTAGAAATAGAATAAAGGAGGCTGAAGATTCCATGAACCTATGGTTTTGGCTCCACTCTCACTGGAATAAAAAAATAGTTTGTTGTATTGTCTTGTTTGGGTATTTGACTCCCCTCATTCTGGGTGTTATGGAACCCCATGGTGGAAGGTCTCTCCCTTATCCTAATGGTTCGACTTGCGTGACCGAGGCTATTATGGAAGTGATGAATTTTTACAATACAAAAGTATCAGAAGAGGAACAGGTGGCTATGGATGTGGTGGAAGTGGAGGTAAAGTTGGCAATGGCCTACTAGGAAGATGATGATGTTGAAAGGTGGATCCAAAGGATCATTCCAAACTTGGGTTGCACTAGGACCGAAATTCTCATTCTATAGGACTTTGGAGCTCTGTTGGAACACAAAATCAATGGTATCCATGGGTATGCTGTCGAAGGACTAATATTTCTTGATACCTCTTGAAGGTCATTACACGGATAGTTGGAAGACTTGGGGGAACCTTAGAACTTCCTGCTATAAATCCTCCTCAGGTTATGTCCTCAAAAACTTCTCACCAAAATGTTGTGAACTGTCCAAGTTGCACAACCCTAGGACTAGCAAGTCTTCTAGATCTAGTTTTTGTTGTTTCAATTTTAAGGCATTTTATCTTCTTACCTATCTAGTTTCAGTGGTTTAAAACTTGAAAGTATGCATTTAGAAAAGTTTTAGTTTCTCTTTTGAGTTGATTTCCCAATGAGGCAGTCATGGTTTTTTTAATTCTTAAACTGTAAATGACTGTTTGAAAAAAAATTATATGTAGACCTGATCTACTATCTTTATACATTTTTCCAAATACTAATATAGTTACTCTTACTTAAAAAAAGTAATAAGTAGATGTATAATGAGAATTAAAAGATTAAAAAAATTAATATATAGTAAATGAAAAAATAATTTAAATACAAAAATTAATTCATCAAAATTAATATATCATTAAGTGTGATAACATCATATATAATTAAAAGAAAAATAAAATAAAATAAATATTTTGTCTAAGATATATGTAAACTATATTAGGTGAGTAAGAGTAGTATCATTGTGGAAAGATTGGACTGGGGGAGGATGAGGCTCTGCGATGGTTTTGCTAGGGTTTCATAGTCCTAAGGGGTTGCGGATGCAGCCCCATCAAACTTTCTCTCACTGATCTCTGAAAACGATAGGGAGCTGATGTGGGATCTGTCATTTGGACACAGGGGTTGAAACATGGGGTATCATACGGTTGATGAGGTGGATTATTCGCAGATCCCTATGAGGGACAAAGGATTTTTCATTATCCTGCAGCAACTCGGACGTCGGAACTAGAATATTTATTGAATACACCTGGGTCCCTAGTGTCAGACGGAGTGACAGCTGGGGTTTCACACCGGTTACGAGAGGAGATGGATACGGAGGGTATGGTCAGAAATTCACCTCGAAACGCCACGACAGGGGAATATTCACAAGTGTCTCTTTCAGCAAGACCCTTGGCACTGGAGTTGGGAGGAACTTTGTTTTCCCTTTTGGAAACTCAACAGCAAACAAGTTTGGGGTTTCCATTAATGGTGGACTCAATGATATCTCATGTGGGTTTTCAAGAGGAGAGTTGGGTTGAGATGAACTTGTGTTTTGGGTCGGATCTCCTAGCAATTGGATTGTCATTCACGGAGGCCCTAGGTCAAACTTCGTTTCCCAAAGAAAACCTTGAGGATTTCACATCTCAAAGCCTGAAGGGTTTCATTGCCTCTTTTCTGCGACCGTCGGATCAACAGGGTACTAACATCAACCCAGAGGTGGACTTAGGTATAGCTTCTAAAGTATCTGGAGCAAACCAGGGTTCCCCTGAGGGAATTTCACAAACGCAGAAAAGGAGCAAGTGTTTGAAAAGTACAAAAGAGCCTCTAAACTTGATCTATGGACAAAATGTATATGTAGCACAATATTTGGAGATGGAAGAGACAACTGTGGTTGGTAGAGCCAGAGGGAAATACCCTAGTATCGAGGGGTTGGAGAACTGGGTGGACACAAACTGGGCAGGATTTTTGAATTATAAACCTGAAATAATGATTTTAACGAGAGGATGGTTTTTTTTAAGCTCAAAAGCAAGGAGGATGTTAGCCGAATCTTTCAGAACCACTAGATTTTGGGAAACACCCCCATCCTTTTCAAAAGTTGGGCCCCCATGTTCGATGCGGATAGAGAAAAATTTGATGTCATTCCAGTGTGGGTAAGGATTTCAAGTCTACCGTGGGAGTTCTGGAATTGGGACTCTCTCAGGGAAATTGGGAATGCTTTAGGAGCCATCATAGATGCCAGACGGATGACAGTTTCCATAATTCTAGTTTCAGTGAACATCAGATCGGGGCTCAGAGAGGATTTGAACTTCATTTGGGGGCAGGAGAGGCGTAGCCAAAGACTAGACTATGAAGGGGTTCCTTTCAGATTCCATAGGTGCCATAACTATGGGCATATGGATAATCATTGTAACCAAAGGTTTGGTAGGGAATCTGACAGACCAAGGAAGAGGATGGTAGGAAGAAGACGTTATGGAACGGAGGAGGGACAAAAAAAATTAGGAAGAGTGGAGGAAGCACAGTTAGGGGGACGACAAGAGTCGAATCCAGTTGTCAACATCCTGGAGGAAACTATAAGAGAATAAGGTCAGAATATAGCTTAGCTTCAACTTGATGCAACAATTCCAAAAGTAGGGCTTGGGGAGGATCAAGCACAACACACAACTAATACAGAAGCACAAGGATCTTTGAGTAATAAAGAAGATCCCTTATTTCCTATCTCTTCTCTGGAATCTTCTTTAATTTCTTTAACTATTGAAAAAATGGATCATATGGAATATTTGGACCTTGCTCCTGATGGCTCACCCTCTTTCAACCCACTGGATCAAATTAGGCCTTCGCTGGATTTTGTCCAAACTTTCCCTAAACCCATCCCATCTCTTTCCTCGGGTTCTTCTCCTGGAAGGACCTCCTCCTTATCACTGGAAAATTGTCCAATTTGTTTTCATCTGAGATAGAGGAATATCCCATATCTCTCGGACTTAAACCCACAAAGTCAAGGCCTTGGAAAAAACCCCCAAATTGTCTCAAAAGGGAAAGGAAGGGGTCGGCCTTCACACCTTTCCACAGCTCAGCATCGAGCTTTACAAGACCTAATGGATGGAAAACATAAGTCTATTGTTGGGGCGCTTAGAGCAGCGAAAGCTCTAGGAGGGGTTTCCCAATGAAAATTATGTCACTAAATAGCAGGGGTTTGGAAAGTCTCCTTAAAAAACTTGCCCTAAAAAGGATGATTAACTTACATCAACCTGATATATTCCTACTTCAAGAAACCCCGGGAGCGGAGGAAGGGGTAACTACGTTTTTGAAATCAACTTTCAAGCATTATGATTTTCTTGCGATAGATGCCAGGGGGCACTCAGGAGGACTTGCCCTTGGTTGGAACCCGAATTTTGTAAAGGTAAAAAAATATTGGGGGCTTGGATCTAGGCTAGGGGTTGAAGTTTTCCATGAGGTATTAAATGAAAATTTCACTATCCTAAATGTATATGGTCCATATGATGAGAGGGTCTCCTTTTGGAATTTGATCATACATAAGTCTTTCTTCAAATTTGAGAACTTAATTCTGGGCAAAGACTTGAACTTTACCCTTGGGAACCATGAAACTTGGGGACCACATGTGAGAGGTGATCCTCTTGTAGAATATTTTTATCTTATGTTACGATATTTTCGACTCATTGATATTGTTCCAACAAAATTGAGGCCCACTTGGACAAACAAGAGATATGGTGAAGGTCGAATAGCGAAGAGGTTGGACCGTTTTCTGATACCTGAAAACTTAATTGAGCAAAATCTTAGATGCATACAATGGGTGGACTCGGGTGGAGAATCTGACCATTTTCCAATTTGTCTTGAAATTTTGGGTGACTCCAATAAACCCCCAATCCCTTTCAAATTTTGTGCAGCTTGGTTGAAGGAAGAGGAGTTCAAAAGTATAATTAAAGAAAATTGGATCCCTTTACAACCTTAGGAAGGGAATCATGTGGCACCTCACTTTGTTTAGAATCTCTCACAGGTCAAAAAGAAAATCAAAGAATGGGCCTTTAAAAAAAAAGAAAGGGATGATCGAGAATTAAAACTTGTTGAATTGGAACTTCTTCAGATTCGTGACTCAGAGGGAGGAGGATTCCTTACTCAAGAAACAAAAGTGCATATGGGAAATATGGAGAATAGAAGGAGAAAACTTCTAAAGGAGAAGGAGGAAGTTTGGCGTTTAAAGAGTAGAGCATTATGGCTGGAAAGTGGTGATGAAAGCATAAATTCCTTCCATGCTTTTGCGAAAGGAAGGAAATACCAAAATACCATTTGGGAGTTGAAAAATGAAAATAATGAGGCCATTTCCTCTTATGAAGGGCTTGCACATATAGGTATATCACATGTTAAATCCTTTTATAAAGAAAACAATAGGGCCAACTTAGCTGAGGCTATCCGCCTTTCTCAATTCTTCCTTGGATTTATAACACCTGAAGACAATCAGGAGCTCATGGAATAAATCTCGGAAGAAGATCTCAAAGAAACTTTACACAGTTTTCAAAAGGATAAGATCCTTGGTCTAGATGGCTGGACTATTGAGTTATTCTTGGCTCATTATGAGGTGATAGGATTGGATATTCTCCATTTGGTGGAGGAATCCAGGGCGGGGGGAATCATGCATCCTCCCATTAACTCTACCTTTATTGCAATGATTTCAAAATCGGATCACCCCAATACTCTGGATGACTACAGACTGATCTCGCTATGCAATATCACTTATAAGGTGGTGGCAAAGATCATCGCCAGGAGGCTGAAAAAGGTGATATTAAATCTTATCTCTCAGGAGCAGTTTGGTCTTTTGCAGGGAAGACAGATTCATGAGGCCATAGGTGTTACTTAGGAGGGCCTTCATTCTCTAAAAAAAAGGATTAAAAGGTGCGGTAATCAAAATTGATCTATCAAAGGCTTTTGTCAAGGTTAGATAGTTGTATCTACGAATGTTGATGACACATTTGGGATTTGATTATTCTTTTATCAAATGGATAATGAGTTGCATCACAACTGCCTCCTTCATAGTATTAATCAATGGGGCCACCACATATTTTTTGGGGGCTGAAAGAGGTCTTCGTCAAGGTTGTCCCCTCTCCCCTCTCCCCTCTCCTCTTTCTACTAGTTGCGGAACGGTTGAGTAGAGCCATCTTGGGTTCTAGGAGACATGGCTTTTTCACTAGAATTGGCATCACTCACACCCTTAATATCACCCACTTATTATTTGTGTACGACATCCTCCTTTTCTGTGATGGAATTGTGAGGGACGCTGAAAATTTGAACATTCTGAACCTCTTTGGGAAAGCGACTGGTATGGTTATAAATGCTCACAATTATACTCTCACCACCTTTCTATTAGAGGAGAATGAGGCACAAAGGTATGTGGATCTTTTCCCTTTTGACTTCAAAAATATTGACGATGGACTCAAGTATTTAGGATTTTTGTTAAAACCAAATTGCTATAAAAATATTAATTGGGGATGGCTACTCGCCAAGTTGGAAAAAAGGTTGAATTTTTGGAGTCATTGATGGTTATCCAGAGCAGGAAGGTTGGTTCCCATAAAAATGGTTTTGGAAGAAATATCGGTTTATTGGATGTCTTTGGCTTGGATTCCAAAAGGAATATTGAACAAAGACAGAAAAATTTGCTTCTGGTTCTTATGGTCGGGAATCTCAGACTCCTTTGTCTCCCCCTAGGTCAATTGGGAAAGACTATCTCAACCAAAATCTCGAGGATGGGGATTAAAAAATATTCATCTATTTGCAAAATCATTAGCGGCAAAATTGGGATGGAGAATTTTATCCACAAACAATATTTGGACTGAGGTGGTGAAACATAAATATATTGCTCTAGATACAATCTTAAACTGGGTAAGGAATCCAATCAAGAATAGGGTGGGGATCTCTGTTATTTGGAAAGAAGTCTTGTCCTCCCCCCCCCTTATTTAAAGAGGATTGGCCTGGAAAGTTGGTAGTGGTTCACAGGTTTGCATTGGATCGGATCCTTGGATGGGATGCCATAATCGACATATCTTCCCTCCACAACTAATACAGTTTCTTCATGCTCAAGGTATTCGTCACTTAGACCAAATTGCAGACCAAAACACTTCCACGTTATGGCACCAAGGGTGGAAAAGATAGGCTCTTATGGGCATTCCAGAAGATCTTGGCAACATTTAGAACGATTTTATTATTTCTCTTAGAAGCACACATGTCAGACTTACTGATACGCCGGATAAACTCATTGTAGATACACCCCGAAGTTGGGATACAAATTGTTGGTTGAGGCTGCTCATATTAGTGATAAGAAATGGTGGTGGAAAAGAATATGGAAAACAAATTGTCCACTAAAAGAAAAAAATTTCATGTGGTGCACTCTGGCAAACAAGATCCCTATTTGGGAAAGAATGAAAAAGAGGAATATAGAAGGCCCGAGATGGTGTGCCCTATGCAATCAATGTGAGGAAACGATCCCACACTTATTCATATCATGTTTGTTTACTTTAAAAACCTGGGCTAAGATAAAAACCCAATTACATCAAACTTTGGAATGGAGAGGATCTACAGTGGATGAGGCCTGGAAATCTTGGATCACAACTTCTGAGACCGCGAGAATTCGTGCTTTACCTCTTCTTTCTATTTGGGGGATATGGTTGGCTAGAAAATGGGTGGTTTTCTAAGATAAGCCGTCTATTCCTGAACTTTTTGCACACAAAAGCATCGACATCTTATCTTATTTCCCCCAGGAAATGAATCCCCTAGTTCCCCGAATGATCACTAAGGAAGAAATCAACAAACAAAGGCCCTGGATTTTTTTGACGGGGCTTCCCAAAATCAGGTTTGTGGCGGGGGTGCAATCCTACACTTGTCTGAAAATAATTTCTTTAAGTTACAAATGGGTCTTGGCCATGGGTCGAACAATTTTTTTGAGATCTATGCACTAAAATTGTTGTTATGTTTTGAAAGGGAGAATAACTGCACACACCTTCATATCTCCGGGGACTCCATGATCATCATTAACTAGATAAATAAAATTCATAAATGCCACAATATTTTTCTCAATAATGTGTTGACAGATGTGATGAGACTCTTGGAGGACCTTGACTCCTTCTCTTGTCGGCATTTTTACAGGGAACAAAATGTTGAAACATACCAGCTCTCAAAGAAAGGGTTAAACATCCCACACAGACAATGGAAGATCTTGGAACAAAATAATGACACTTTTCATAAGTACTATCACAGACCATTCATTGACGGAATGGTCCAGATCAACACAGTCTGAATTTTGGTTTTTGGTCTTTATCGTATGTAGAGGTAATAACTTGCAAAGTGGTTAGTCTTCGACTACCATTCAAACTGCTTTTGGGATTCCTCTGAGGAACTTGGATAACTTTCTTTTTTCACAGTCCTAAAGGGATTATGATCCGGTGCATTGTAAATTGACTGAAATGACACCATTTTTTGAGCTGAAAAGCTATCTTCAGGAAGAGGCTCATAGAATCCTTTTTGCAATATGTAATTTGATGATACTTTAATTAAACTACGTTTTTTTCCATGGAAAAAAAATGTAAACTATATTAACATGAATAAATATGATTTTTTTAATAACTCACTTTACAAATAAAAAAGATCATGATATGGTTACCACAAGCTAGACTTATAAAGAAAGAACCTATCGTATCAAAATTGGTCTTAGAGGCCACCAAAATTAATATGTTATAAAGTTCCATAAAGAGAAGAAAGCAATAAACACATAAACATTCAAGACAAAGTGAGAGGATAGATCATGACATTGCATCACTTAAAATTATGTTAGGAGGGTGGTGTTTGTCCTTAGGAGAAGGACCCCATCATTCAGCTATGGGATTAGGATCATCCATAATTCGATTGCATCTATTTTATATTTCATTGATTCCAATAGGATGTTCCAATTCTAAAATAGACATACAAACAATAAGAAATGTGTCGAAAAAAGGAAACTATGTATTTCTTATTGGGGATATCTCATGCACCTTTCTCTTCACTTTTTTACAACTCAACTTCCTCTATGGTGGTGTCGTTGGTTATTTGAATTTTGAGAATGTGAAAAGTATGAAGGAGAGTGCTCTCAAGGTGGCACTTTGCTCATGGTGCATGAATGGCACAGTAGTCTAGTAGTCCAACTTACTTATGTTTGATACTTCCATCTTTGTTTTTTATATTTGTACCTATAGTATTCTAACTTACTTATGTGTGATACTTCTATCTTTGTTTTTTATATTTGTACCTATATTTATATAAGAATATGAGAACATATTACAGATAATTCTTGTCAAGTAAAATCACATTTGTATTAATTTTCGATTTGTGCAGGACAAATGTGGAAGCTTGGGATGTGCAGGTGGCGGTCATAACCTTTAACTGCCCATGTCCGAACTGGGCGAGCGATTGATTTTTCTTTAATGGCGATGCGCCTTCCTACGCTCTTGATTCTGGATAGCATGCTCTTTGACTAGGCGACTCTGCCTCCATTCTATGCTTCAACAAGAATGAAGAAAAGCAGTAATGGTGCAATGGGATGGAAAGTTCGCTATATCATGCGTAGGTTGAACCCTCCCGCGTGTGGCATTTACACCATCATTCATTTGGAAATTTATGAAATTTATATCTCATGTCGCTCGAATGTGGATGCCATGCGGACTGCGTTTCTCCTCCTCATGACTCGCATGTGTGCCTGTGGGCATTCTTGTCGTGTTGTGGGGTCTCATCCTGCTCGAATTGGCGCTCGCATTGAATCTATTTCTTCCTTGTCTTCGATGGATTCCTCATCCCTTGCTTCCATCCTGGCCTCTGGTTCCAAGAATTATACATTCAATGGTTTGGGATCCAATCTACGGAGCTGCAGAGTAGAATGGTTCGACAGGAATGGAAACTCCTTGGGATTTCAGCCCACAACTCCTCCATCTCTTGCCCATGCTTTTAGCGGTGAAGACATTAGACGAGCCAAGAAAGGGGAAGCAACAGACACAATGCCTGTGCAGCCTCCCGTTGGGGAAAATGTTTAGCATTCGGAGCCAAAGGAAGGATTTACAGAAGCTCAGTGGAACTTGATTTTTGATACTCGAAGGGAAATTTAGAACCTGGACTTCAAGATGGACCAAATACATAACAGGATGGACGCAATTGTTGCTTCCATAGTTGCTCCAGATATGGTCAAAAACCTATTTTGGGCATCTCCAAGAGACGCGGTGCTCTTGGGATTGCATCGAGTTTGGATCTTTTGGATGTGCAGCATGAAGACAAGGTTGGTCACTCGGGTCTATAGGCTGGGTAGACTTGTTCTAGGGTCTTGTGGTTCTGTATCTATTTTTTCTTATGCTTCTAGGTTTGCAGAGTATGTATGGTAATTTTTTTGCATGTATCTACCATGTGGTTGGCCTTTACTATATTTTGTAATATGTCCTTAGTTGGTTGGTGGCATACACATTTTTTAGTACTATTAATCTTAGTCCGGGTCATGCTTTCGAAGGTTTGATCCAAATATCTCCTTACTATTATGTACTGTTTCTGATATAATATAGTGTTCCTTTTTAATTTAAAAAAAAAAAAATTATATTTGTATTGAGAATTACTAACTAAACACTCATCTCTAATTTTCCAAAGATGATATAAGATATTAATTCTAATATATTACCATGTTGTGCGAAAATTTATGGCCCAATTGAGTGAATATTATAGTAGAAGGCTAATATTCTAGTAGAAGAGCCTTCTAGGGAATATTGGATGAGGGCAGGGAGTGGCAAAGTTTAAAATCTCGTGCCTAGGTTGATTTATCATATTTACAAAACCAAAATGAGTGCTTTAGGATTTCATTATTGCCACATAGTTGTTATATAGGGTGTTAAACTTCCGAGTATTTCAAAAGTTTCAAATGGGAGACCACCATGAATTAAGTACAAACAAAAGAAGGTTTTTTAGGTATCTAATTGCCCTTCGTGATGAATATAAAAGGATGAATCCAAGTCTTATCCTTTGGATTACATTTGCCATATTTCATTGAGCTTCCCCTCAAGTCTATGCCTATTTGAAATCTATTTATAAGATAAAAATTGTCTTACTCTTGGTAAAACTTTTTTTTGTCATTTACATTTCCAACATTTCATTTCAACCATGTGTCGGCATTAGGAAGGCAAAGATTAAAAAAGAGGTTGTCTCGGATTAACCTCTAACCCTTTTTAAGAGAATTTTATTTACAAGATTAAAAAGGAATTTTTCTTTTAAAGTTTCCCATTTATTTCAATCTCTACATTTAACTCTCATAAATGTCTTTTTTATATAATGTCTTTGGTGAGACATAGGAAAATTAACAAGCAAATATCTCCTCGAGGAATCACTCATTCCCTCCCTAATATGGTATGAGGATGGAAATCGACGATTTTCATTCTTGAGAAGTTTTCTCTCATTTTTTTCTCTTCTTTTCTTTTATATAATTATTATTATGTTAGATAGTTGGACTCGATTTTTTTTCATAAATAAATTATTATATATTAAAAATATATTATTATTATTATTATTATTTAACATAGTTTAGATGATTTTATACACTAATTTAAATAAATTATTATTATTAAAAAAACAATATATATATATATTATTTTTAAGATATAATAATTTATTCATAAATAAAAACACATCTAAATCCAACTATCTAACCTATATAATAATTATATAAAAAAAATATAGTATAAAATACGCATAACATGGATATTTTATTAAAATAAATAATATTATAATCATTAGTAATATTAAAATGTACAAATCTCTTATCATGTTCAGCCAAACTTTGAAGGCAAAGTGTGATATTTTTCGCATTTAATTACATTGAAGTGGTCATGAATCACAAGATTACGATCAACGACCAATTGAGCCATTTTTTAAATATCCCCTTTAAAATCTATATTCAACCTTTATTTTAACAATATCAAAATATTTTTTTGAATAACAACAATGTCACGTTATGTTTAAAATTTAATATTCACAAATTTAATTAAATTATTAAAAAAACAATGGTATAATAATATTTCATATGAAAAAAATGTAGTATTTTTTAACAACTCTATATATTTTCTAGACCAATACAACATTGATAGTAACATTTGTACCTTAATGACAAAATGAACTTTTGTCAACACTTTGGAAAATGAAATGAAAGTGAATAAATTTTCAAAAATTGTTTGAGGCAAAACTCTTTGTCATTATCAATATGATTAAATTAGATAAAGATTGTTTTGTTTGTTGTCTTATTAATATGATTAAAATAGATGGGACTATTTTGTTTGTGAAAAATTTAAATTTTATATTATTGTTATTATTATAATATAAGTGGATAATTTTTTTAAAATAATTTTATGAAGATAGATGTATATAATTTTGGTTGTGATTGATGATAGGAAATTATAGATTTTTTCACCGAGAGGAGCGAGATACTATATAGTCAAAGTACTCTACATCCCAGTATAAGAGAGATGTTGCCATGTAACATTATGTAATGCCATTGCCAAAAATAAAAAATAATTAAAAAAATCATGTCGGCTCACAAAAAAATAAAAATTAAAAGTAATTAAAAAATCTATGTCGGCTTATAAAATAAAAAAATTAAAACCATCATAGATCCATCTTAAATCCGGTGCTTATCAAGCACTAAGAGGGATCAAATTTCTCGAGATGTAATTTTTCTTAAAGTATAACAACTTAAAATAATTTAGAAAAAATTACCTCAAGAAATTGGATCTCTCTCGATACTTAATAGATCCGAATTTAAAATAAATCTATCTTGATAATTATAATAATATTGAGTAAACTTACTTTATTATAAAGTTAGAGAATATCACCCTACACTTCTCTCAAACAATAATAATGTTTTTGAAAAAACATTTAATAAAACACATTGATTATAAAAAGACTCTCAATTCCTTAATAATGTACAAAGTGATGTTCTCGAACAAAAGGAACATTATTATATAAGATAGAAACTAAAACCATCCAAGATATAAACTAGCACTATCCATGATAGAAACATAAAACAATATCCAACAGTATTAAATCATATTGTTTTGCTTTAGATAACAGGGATAGTGGAACTTAACGAAATTTCAATTTCAAGAAAGATTGAAAGTGGAACAAAACCAAGACTTTCAAAATGTATAAACCTACTAATGTATACATGTGGATATGTCATAATCTCATCCTCAATGGTCGATTCAATAAGCTTTAGAGGTGAGAGTATAAACAAAAGAATTACCTCTTTCTTAAGCCCTAATTCTTAGTGTCTATAAGCCATTTGTTGGGTTTTAGAAGGTGTTTTTTGCAATCTATGTATATCTTTTTTTGAAAGTTTTGGCTCTTAGAAATAATAAATTTAATTATTTATTTATAGAGGAAATGTCTTATGTATGTTAGATTTTTTTCCATGAAAAAAACAAAGAAAGAAGGTTGCAATTCATTATGTTGAATGAATCACATTGCTCATAAGACATATAGGCCAATACATATAATCTTTTTAGCAAAGGGGTCTATTATAATTCTATGTAAAAAAAAACTATCAGGCAGATGTAGCTGCAATAGTTTAGTTATACACTTTGATAGTTTATACAAAAACTCATATAAGAAACTTATCATCACTTATACAAAAAGAGCTCATGCCAGACAAAATTCGAGTCAGATAATAAATTGTATAGACTCGTACTTCTCTTTTAGCTGCCAAAAAGAGCTCATGATGGATGTGGTCCAGTATCATGCTCAATAAGAGTGTCATTGTCCATTTCCCATAGATGCCATATACCATCCCCCTACCTGGAGGCCATGTTTAGATAGTTGATCAGCAATGATGTTCCTCTCTTTATGAATATAATGATAAGAGATACCCTAAAAGGTACCTTCTATTCTATTCAATTCTTCATAGAGTGGCTTTAACGGGATGTTTTTTGGAGGTCTCTTCAAATGCATCCAATTGAAAAATAACTTTGAATCACAAAAGATCTATAACTTCTTAACACCTTTTGAATTACTCAAAAGCATGACTAATTTTAGAACCATCAATTCAACGTGGTTGTTAGCACTCCTTCCAAGGCTGGCTGAAAACTTGAACCAAATGGAATGAGATAAATATATTATGCCCCCAGCACCTCCCATACCTAGCTCACCTTGAGAAGATCCATCAAAATAGGCCCAACTATTAGATCTGTCAATAATTTGCTCAACTACCCTTCTCATCTTTTGTGGACCAACATCTTGTGGAAAATGATCAAGAATGGCCAAACTTTTTCTAGCATATACCTCTACAGAAATACACACACACACACACACACACATCCCTAAAGAATATAACCTTATTCTTAGCCATCCATGCCCCTCAAATCAATAGGGTAGGTAGCACCCAATAGCTAGAGAAAGCCTCAGTGTTCAACCATTCCTAAAAAGCTTCTTGAATACCCACACCATTCTAAATGAATTGAATTCCCTTCACTTGAGATGAAAGATCCCACATCCTGGAAATATAGGAGAAATAAATAAATAAATGATTAATATTCTCATTATTTAACTTATAAAGAGGGCATTTTCTTGGGCCATGACCATACTTAAGTATCGTATTGGGCGATAGTCATGTAAATCCTTAATGGATCCATCCCAAATGGTTTTAACTTCGGCCTCAAATCCTAGAAACTCTATATTTAACCATACTTGTCTCAGAGGAGATGTATTGATGGCATCCCCAATATGTAGATGTGAAAATACCTTGAGCATATATTTTGGTATTATGATTATATTAAGTCCATTTGAGAATGGGTCATTACATTTTATAGCTACATCCTCCCTTCCTCTATTACTTGGAAAACCACCCTCCTAAGAGATTTAAACGTATTTAGGTTATTGAGTCTATGCATCATGGAAATTTATTAGAATTAAAGTTCTTTTTCTCATTTATGAAAAATTATTAACCTTATTTTTAACAACGGATGACCTAATAGGAGATTCCCTACTAAGAGACTCATAGATATTATCGTGTATATCCAAAATGTTGAACTAGACGTGGCACACATTCCAACTTTTAGATTCCCATCACAATTATTCATGTGGTTGGTGTTGTGGGCCATTCA
The DNA here is from genome assembly GCA_027924585.1 of Larix kaempferi. Lineage (NCBI taxonomy): Eukaryota > Viridiplantae > Streptophyta > Pinopsida > Pinales > Pinaceae > Larix > Larix kaempferi. Next base: position 6,091,208 of record BSBM01000556.1, read on the forward strand.
TGTAGGAGCAGAGGTGGTAGGAAAGGAAGGAACTAAACCAGCCCTTGTTGATCTATCTCTAAACAAATTCATGTGATGGAATGATGAAGAGGATACAAGACATTAACTATAAGATATTATGGAAGACCATGGCCATTAACCAAGGTCGTGGGCTCATTATCTTTCTCACCTTCATTCTAAATCCAAACAAATTTGATACCATCCCAATTGCACTTAGTCCATTCATTCAACATACAAAGGAACATGACTATGTTGGGAATTATTGAAGAAAAGTCCATTGGTGAAGGATTCAAGGGTTTTTTTTCTATAAGTATGGATTATAGTGTCCTAGTCATGGTTTTTGAAGTTAAGAATCTCAAGAAGGAAAGAAAGGAGGTTGAGAAAGCTCTACCAAAACCATAGAGCATAGGGACACCTCTTAAGATGAAGGTCCATGGGAATAATACTTCTAACTATATTTGTTTTGGACATCAAAATTCATAATGCTTTCAAATTTCCAAGTGGTTTTCCACAAAGAACAAGGCCACCACCATTCAAAATAGGAATAGGTTGGAGGACAAGGTTCTAATTAAGATGGGAAGCACTAGTTTCCAGGTTCTTAACAATGAACTAGAGAACACTGTTCCATATACAAGTGTCTCGAGGAGCATAACCACCTATTACTCTCTCAAAATCAATTTATATTGGCACAGTAAGGAGATGATTACTTACCACGTGGGCATGTTCTTAGAAAAATATAAACCCGTCCAAAAAAAATCCTAGACAAGTTGCACCAACTTAATGGCAAGTACCATTTCCTTCTCAATGTCATCCAAGGGTCAAAAAAGGTATAAGAAGACAATGAGGGACTAAGTGACTAGGAAGGATCATCAACTATAGAGAAGGGCTCCATGACCTAAATGGGACACAACCCCAACACCCCATCTCCTTGGAAAACAATGAAGACTAGCCACATGTTCGTTAGGTTATTTTCTCTCTTTGGGACACTATTTTTTTTATGTTTTGTGTTTCCTTCTCTATCATTTTAGTTCATGGAGGAGAACGACTAACCTATGTCTAATACTCTTTTTAATTCTTGGAGTCATGCTTAGGAAGTCATGAAACACTTCATGTTAATCTATGTTTAATCACCCCATACATTCTTAGTTATTTATCATAGTTCTCAAACTTTCATGTTTTGAAAACTATTATCAAACGTATTGATTGGGGATTACTTGTCCAAACTCCCAACATGGATGTAAATTTTTCTATGCATATGAATAGATAGTCTCACTCTTACTTACGAAAAACCTCATAGATTACTAAGACAGTTTCACCCTACATGATTGGTATGGAGACACTTGTTACTTCTCAAATGCACTTGACCTATGAAGGTAATCCCAAAATCCAAAAGGAATTCATACCATAGGGTTATTCAGGTTATGCATGAGAAATTGTAATCTTCCCATACTTAGCCCCCACTCTTGTGCACTAGAATGACACGTTTCCATTCACTCTTACAAGTTTAGAAGTAGATAATCCTCTTGAGCTTGCATTAGACAATGATGAGTGGGACCCATTCATCTCCATTGTAAAGATAACTAATGAACAATAACATTTAATAGTCAAGCATTGTGAAGACCCCCCCACTTAATGCAAAGATTTGTTTATCTATAACCTAATTTATGACTATTACTATGTGTCAAATAGTTGCATTTTTTGGTTATTTTAACCAATGAAATATTATATGGATATACATGATATACGTGGTGAATTCAATATATGTTTGAGATATTTTAACATTGGGATTTCCTAGTTTTGATTTTTCTAATGGTTATTGCTCAAAAGCCTTTTATTTTTAAATGTTAATAATGTAAATTTACTATTTATGTTTATTGACCAAAATAAATTATTAAAAACAATACTAAAATTTACATTTTAGAATAATGTGAGAAATATTTATGGTATATTTTTAACATATAATTGCATTGGATTGATCATGTATTAATGGATTGTTGAATATTGTAGCTATTTACAAAAAATGGCATGTACTAACAAAACACCTTTTCTTAAAGGGCCTTGCTAATGGTGTTCGTTGCTTAATATGGAAAAACAATGTCAATTTTTTCAATCTATGTAGAATATTTTGTTCAACAATGTAATGTTGTTGTGACACTGGTGTAGAAATGCTCACTAAACACCTTATTTTCATGTTAACGAAATGCACTTGTCCAAGAATTTGAATAGAGAGGAAATAATTACTTCCAATTGAAGGTCCAATCAAATGAGTGGGAAAATGAAATGATTGTAAGGCTCTTGAAATAATTCGAATAGTGAGGAGATAGTTACATCGAGTTGAAAGTCCAATCAAATGAGTTAGGACTTTCGAAACAATTTTATGTAGAAGTATGAATTTATTTAATAAAATATATGTGGTTAATAATATTGTTTTAATAAATTTTAAAAATTAAAAATTTTAATTTTGTTTTTTTATTATTATTTAGTTGATATATTATTATTTAATAGAATTTTATATTCATATTTATATATATAATAGTATAGATTTGTTTTAGTTTTATGAAGGGTTGAGAGGGATCAAATTTCTTGAGGTATAATTCTTAATAATTCATAAATAACTTTCAGTGTAAGCTATGCATATATCTTTCATTTACCTAATAGTACCTAGCAATTTACCAAATTATTTATTTATCTCCAATTATTACAAAACTAATATCTAACTCATTGTTTTATTATTAACTTCAAAGTACATAATTTAATATAATTTCTTTGTAGTCATCCACGCAATAACTATTTCAATATGGATATCTTACAACTAGGCCAAAGTTGCATTAATTAATTAATTATTAAGTAAAATATTTATTTATCCAATATTTACCCAAAATTAATATCTAACTCATTGCTATATTATTAACTTAAAAGTACATAATACATTATAATTTCCATTATAATTGTCTAGGCACCAACTATTCCAACTTGAAATCATGTTGTAAATGTTAACACTAAATCGTACAAATAGGCAAAAATTGCATCCATTAATTAATTATGAACTAAAATAGTTATTTACCCAAATTTCATCGCCCAAGTGCCAACTATTTCATGTTGTAAAGTATAATACATAAATCCTACAAATAGGCAAAATTTGTAATAATTAATTAATGAATTATGAAGTAAAATTCTTACCATTTACTCAATTATTATTAATTTGCAATTATGGTAATTATGGCAATTATGACAAAAATTGCAAAAATGTGAAGATGCTTGAATGAAAATTGAAATTGAAATTCAATGTATATTTATATAAATGTATTTTACAATCTAACCAATTTAAATTTGGAGCCGACATATACTTGGTTTTTTAAGTTTTTATATATCAAGCTTTTGGAGTGGACATGTGCCACATCAGTGTGACAGACGTGACACATATCATCCACTTTCGGCTGTAGAAAGCATCTCTTAGTACAATGAAGTTATTGAACATGGTCAACTCATATACAAAATCATTTTTTTATATGTAAATTGAAGTTAAATTGATCCAATTATAAAATCACAATTCATATGCAATTTATGATATTATCATGGGTAGAAAATCAAAATATAAATAATGAAATAAATAGTTAATATATATTCGGCTTGTTATAGTTTATGGTTTATTATCTTAATTGTTTCAAACATTAAATGAATAAAGGTTTCACATAGCCACAGGGTTAACTCAAGCAATCATGGGCTACCATGTTTACCATCCATGAATGATGGAGAAGTAGTCTCCCGAGATTCTTCTTTGAAAAAAAGTTTCACATAATCTAAATAGTTGTAGTCTAAATTTTCTACATTTTCAATCTTTTTCGAACATATTTTTCATCTAATTTTGTTCGTATTCATTTTGGAAATCTTTAAAAAATCTTAGAATCACATATATTAGTTTATGGAAATTGCATAATTTGAGTGTCATAAAATGAATCTATTTATAGATTCAAAAATACAATTTAAACATGTTAAAATATAGATTTTACCAAAATAAAAATCATTCGCTTCTCCAATTTTAAAAAGTAATAATAGCAAGAGAAATATTGATTAGTAACTCCAAAAAACTCAATAAAATTTGATCTTGAAAGCTCTAAACTTTGGCACTAAAACATTTAACAATCATAGCAACCCTTAAGGATTTAAGAAATCCCTCTTAACTCTCAATCTTTTAAACAATACGGAATTTACACATGTTTTTTTTATTATAAACATTTGATGTTAAAATAAATCTTATTCAAAATAAAAAAGATTAAAAGTTATAGTCTTATTGTACTTTCGTCTTTGCATGGTTTGAAACCTTTCACATATTATTCATGTTATATAAAATTATACCTCTAACATATGTGAAATTTTTTTTATCATTCTATTACGTGTCAAAACGAGTGAAATATTCATTCGAAACACTTATTCAAATATTTCACCCAAATAAATTTTAAAAAAAAGATCATATACACATTGTTGGTTTTTTATTTAGAAGTATATATTAGTTTGTTATTTACTAACTTTAATATAACAAAGATTTTAGGTTTTTAGGAGTAAAATTTAGTTATGGGATATTTATAAATTTTTTATCAATTTATATTTTATCTTAAAATGATTTGCTTAAATTTTATAGAATAATTTTTTTACTCTAAAAATTGTAAAATGGTCTATAAATTATATAAAATCCTTAAAAATTTAAATAATTTTACAAAAAAATCACCAAACATTTTATTTTGCAAATTTAAAAATTAGTAAAATTCTAATTAAATCAAAGAATACTCAAAATATTTAATAGATTGAAATAGATATAATGAAATGTTTAAATTGGGAAAGTTTAATCATGTCATTGTTTCTAAGATGTCGAGTAAGTTGTTCTATATGCAAATTATCTATAATATATTTTGCGATAAAGAGTAAAAGAAAGAAAAGATGATAAATGACAAATTATTATAGTATATATGTTTATGTAATGTATTGTAAATATTATAAATTGGAAGAGATTTAAGTTATAATAATGTTCATTTGTTTGTTAAAAATAATTATATTTTGTGCTCGAATCAAAAGTAAAAAACCACAACAAGGAGTTTATAAATACTAACTAAAACACTCCATTTTCACATATCATCATCGAAAAACATTGAGTAATGGTTACAGGAACACAAATTCAAGGACTACAAAGCAATGTCACTATAATTATTTGAGGCATATGGTTATCTAGAAATGTATCCATTTTTTAGAATTTGGATCCATGCTCCATTTATATGTGCTACTTCTGGCCTCTCAATACTCTCACATTTCCTTCAGTCAATAGATGATGATGCTCATAGGTACATATTACCATAAGACATTGGCAGATCGGGATCTTGGTCATATTTCGATGGTGCAACCCAGGGGATACCACCAATTAGGGGGGAAGGTGAGATTTTATACATAACTAAGGACCATTGGATTAAATATGTTGTTGGTTTTGGGCACAACACTAATAACCATGCTGAGATGATAGCCCTAAAGCTCTTGATGCGGCTTGTTGTCGTCCAAGGTATACAAAACATACAAGTTATGGGGGACTCTCATTTGGTGAGATGATAGCCCTAAAGCTCTTGATGCGGCTTGTTGTCGTCCAAGGTATACAAAACATACAAGTTATGAGGGACTCTCATTTGGTGATTGACTGGCTAAGGCTTAAAAGAGCCCCTAGGAACATTCGACTCATGCCCTTATATGAGGAACTTATCACCATTGCTACCACTATACCACATATATCCTTCTATCACATTTATAGATAGCGGAATCAGTTGGCAGACCAACTATCAAAGGAAGGAATCCAAGTTGGTCCAAGGCTATGGCATAGGTGGGTAAAGAATAGAAAGGGTCTAGACAAGATAGACCCAAGACCTTACTAAAATTTATTTATATATGCTTTTTATAGACACAATACAAAACATAGTGAACATAGAAAAACACATATTACCTTATTTTTAAAGAATGATAAATCTATTATTGTTTCAGTATCGGATAATACATATAATATCTTGTACTTTTAAATTTCATCTGAAATGATTAGACATACATATCAGCTATAACAATATAGACTAAATGTATTATTTTGAATACATAGTTTTTTAGAATGCCTATCTCCACACCAGATAGCTTGGCTATCTAACCCATGTAGAAAATAGTTTTATATAATAAAAAAAACCGTTGAAAACAAATTCATCACCTAAACTTAATAAACCAAAAATCTTGAATTTTTTTAGAATGCCGCCTATCAAGCATTTCCACACCACATAGCTTCTAACCCATGTAGAAAATAGTTTTTATATAATAAAAAGAACCGTTGAAAAAAAATTCAACACCTAAACCTAATAAACCAAAAATCTTGAATTCTAAATTATATAATTGTACTTTCGATGACCTATGGCATTTTTATAGAATTTGCACCTCCCAAAATCCAATAAAAACATGGGGTTGTGAAAATGAGATTAGAAAAATATTTTAATTTTCAAATGTAGTAGTTATCATTTAACCCACACCAAATTCCAATATTCGAATAGTTTGTATCATATGCATTTATAGTCTTGTAAAGAGAGTCGGGACAAGGTAAAAAGGTATGATTTTGTAGAGAACTTGGTATACACAATGAAATGATTTCCTCCTTCCAAAATCAAACGTGGCTAGCAATCTCTTATACTATCATGAAGAAGGTTTGAGTGCATTCTTGAATTTCTTGGCCCTTGTGATTGCATTTGGTAAAGAGTAATGGGGAGTAAGTACATAAGTATCCCTTTACTAGGTACAAAAAAAAGTATGATTTTGTATATCATGAAGAAGGTTTGAGTGTATTCTTGAATTTCTTGGCCCTTGTGATTGCATTTGGTAAAGAGTAATGGGGAGTAGGTACATAACTATCCCTTCACTAGGTACAAAAAAAAGTATGATTTTGTATATCATGAAGAAGGTTTGAGTGCCTTCTTGAATTTCTTGGCACTTGTGATTGCATTTGGTAAAGATTAATGGGGAGTAGGTACATAAGTATCCCACTAGGTACAAAAAAAGTATGATTTTGTATATCATGAAGAAGGTTTGAGTGCATTCTTGAATTTCTTGGCACTTGTGATTGCATTTGGTAAAGAGTAATGGGGAGTAGGTACATAAGTATCCCACTAGGTACAAAAAAAACGTATGATTTTGTATATCATGAAGAAGGTTTGAGTGCATTCTTGAAGTTCTTGGCACTTGTGATTGCATTTGGTAAAGAGTTATGGGGAGTAGGTACATAAGTATCCCACTAGGTACAAAAAAAAAGGTATAATTTCGTATATCATGAAGAAGGTTTGAGTGCATTCTTGAATTCTTTTTGGAACTTGTGATTAGTAAGGGGGATTAGGTACATAAGTATCCCACTAGGTACAAAAATGTATGATTTTGTATAGACAACTTGTTATTAAAAATTAAATGATTTCTTCTCTATAAATACAGATATATTGTTATCAATATTCTATATTATGACGATGAATAAGGTTTGAGGAATTTCAATAAGGAAAGAAAGTAGGTTTAGGAAGCTCTACCAAAACCCTAAATCATAGGGACACTTTCCAATCCCAAGGGCCACAGGGATAGTACTTCTAACTATACTTGTACTACACATCAAAATTCATAAACTTTTCACATTGCAAAGTGGTTTGTCACAAAGAACAATAAAGCTACCACAATTCAAAATATGAATAGGTTGGAGGATAAGGTTCTAACTAACAGGGTAACCACTAGTTTCCATCTTATGAACAATGAACTAGAGAACATTGTGCCATATAAAGTTTCTCAAGGAGCAGAACCACCTTTTTTTTCCTAAAAAAAAGCATAATTTTATTTCATATTAGAGAACAAAATTACATCTTTCATAAACATGCTAGAGGCATGTATTCTTTTGTTATGTGGAACTGAGAGTCCTCCCTGAAGTAGACACAAGGAGTACCTCGGACTATCAGCAAAAAATCCAAAAATTGACCAAGTCGAATTTAAAACATTTCAAGTCTATAGTGTCATTGAGTGAGTCTACATAGGCATATACAAATAAACCATGCCATAAACTAATACATAGCAACCGTCCAAAGGCTAAACTTTCAATAGTTTAGATTTGAAAATTCATTAGAGGCCAAATATGAACTACATAGAACAAAAGATTTGAAAATGAGATAAGATTATGACGCTACTGAAGGTGGATCCAATGAGTCCGATCGTTCACGGAAAGGCCAATGAAAGCATTTGTGTCCTACTTCGTCCTTGTGTTCTGTGGTGTGCCACTACCCGAGAGCCAAAGGAATCTCTGCTTTAGACATGCCATCCATTGTAGAATTGTGTTCCATCTAAACATGTCAACATGAGAAAGGATCAACCTGAATTTTTCAAACATAAACCTCTTCCAAAATTGGCATCAAATGTAAATTGTGACAACTTTGAGATTCTTGAGCTCAATTAAAAATCACCATAGACTCGCCAAACACTTGAATGTTTCAAATTCCTTTCTCTAATGCAAAACAGAGGAGAAGCTTTAATGCCCTAATCTCAGGAAATTGATTTGTACTCAAACCAAGACCCATCTTAAAGTGAAATTAATGTGTGTCACTGAGGAAAAGGACAACCCCTCCCCCACAAAGAACTAGGTCTCCTTGAGCTGCACCATCAAAGAAAGCCCACGTGAAAGAGTTGGCAATCAACCCTTCTTGCACTATGTGAAATCTTGCAGATCCCTTTTCTTGGGGAAACAAGTTAAAATGTTCACCCCAACAGCTACCAAGATTTCTGGAGTAGATAACTTTTCTTGAAAAATCGTTGAGTTTTTTGCTAACCAGACACCCCAAATTACAAGTAGAGGGAGAGCTTTATAGGGGCGAAACAGTGGATTTGAGAGCCAGTCTTTAAGGGAAACTTCCACAGAATCACCCTCCCATTTGAAATTAGTTTGAAGCATGGTTGATACCTCCTTCCAAATGAGCTTTACGAAGGAGAAAGAAATAAAAATATGACGAACAAAATCTACATCATTTTTACATAACACACACCAACATGGGCCCTCTTTTCTTCTTTTTTGTATGTTGTCCCAAGTTGGGACCTTATTTTCAAGAGCACCACATAAAAATTCAATATTTTCGGCATTTTATATTCCAAAGTGGTTTCCACAACCACTTCATCTCCCTCTCAAGAACCTCCAAATTGAGCTGAGTGTATCCAATTTTAGGCGTATAGTTCCCTATCAGACCTAAGCTCCACACAAGTTCATCTTCCCTTTCACTCAAACGAATGTGAGAATCCTTCAAGGCTCTTATATAAACTTCCCAAGCTTCAACATCTTCTTTGATTAAACCCAAATCCTCGACACTCATCCAACCCTAAGACCAAATGGATGTAGAATTTGTGTCTGAGACCTAGCTGAGAATACTACGATCCCTCTCACAAAGAAGCATTAGCTTCCTTTCTGGTAAGGTGTGAAGTCTCCAACAACCAGGCCTAAGTGGACCTTATGACCATTCCCAATACGCCAAGCTAAATTGTTCCCAGTAAGGGAAAAAGAGTGGATCATCACCTTCCATATAATAGAATAGTTACTCTTCCTCTTCACAGGGTTCTAGATCCAATCCTCCAATGATTCCAGGGAAATTTATTTCAACTCAATGAACTTGGTCCAAATATTTTGATTCGAGATAAGCCTCCAAACCACCTACGCTACTAACGCTTTTGATACATGAAGATATTTTTTAACCCCTAGCCACCAAGAAGCTTTGGGCAGAAAATTCGTTCCCATCTTACCCAAGGCAGGACAAAGCTCTTGCTCGCCCCCCTCTAGAGAAAAATAAATAAAATTTTATGATATTTTTCTATAATACCTCTTAGAATCCAAGCCAATGACATCCAATACACTGGGATCACTTCCAAAATAGATTTCACTAAAACACGCTTGTCTGCACAAGAGAGCCACCTGTGACTCCAAACTTGTAAGCGCTTTCATATTTTTTCCACAAGCCATTTCCTATCCACTTTTCCATATTTATTTGGATTTAACATAAACCCAAGATATTTTAATCATTCATCCATATTTTCACTAGGAAGGGGAAAATTTGAGCACCATACCTCCAATCAGCTTCCTCCAAATTGAAAAAGGAAATGTGGACTTCAGAATGTTGATTTGCATCCACGCCACTCTACTAAAGATATCTAATATACTCTTAAGCTTATCAAAAAATTTCCTCCTACCATCGCAAAATATTAGGATATCATCCACAAAAATCAAATGAGTGATGCTCAGCGTTTGAGAGATCAGAATGTTGCTATATGAGCCCTTCCTTTTTGTTGCACTTAATGTGTTGCTAATCCATTCAACCACTAACAATAAAAGCATTGGAGACAACATGCAGCCTTGGTGAAGCCCTCATTCAACATGAAAGAATGGAGAAGTTGACCCGTTGATTAAAACCTCTAAAGAGATAGACATGCTACACCCCATAACCTAGTTGTTGAATGACACCTCAAATCCCAGATGGGTCATAAGCATCCAAATATAAATCCAACTCACCCAATCATAGGCTTTCGATAGATTGATATTTAACAAAGGGCCTTTTAGATGTCTAGTTTTTAGACTATGAATACCTTCTTGGATTCGTGAATTTGAAAACCTTCAAGAAAGCCAAATTGTTCACTGGAAAAAGACTTTGAACGCATAATCTTAATGCGCTGAGCAATTAATTTTTCCTGCATTTTGTAGATTCCATTACAAAACGAAATGGGATGAAACTCATCAAACGACTAAGGATTTTAATTATTAGGAATTAATGCAATAAAGGTGGATTTAAAGGGAGCATACATATTCCCTAGGAACCTAGATTCCTCTACCACCATGAGAAGATACGACCCCAACAACTTGAAAAGCTACAAATTCAACTAGCCATCTATCTAGACCAGGACTCTTGTATTTTTGAAAGCTATGCAACACTTCCTTGAGCTTGTCCTCAGAAACTTAAGCCATAAGGGATCTATTATCCTCCTATGAGACAAAACTAGGAAATTATTGAGCTATGCAAACAATCTTTGCTAAGGAAGGGCCCACGACACTTTTGAAAAAAGACTTAAAATGTTCCTTCTCCAATCGTTCCAAGCCCTCGAAAGAGTGGACCTATCTTCCTTCATTGTCTTTCAGGCTCCAAATAGTATTGGTTTTGTGTCTTCCTTTAGCATATCCCTTGTGTTCTTGTCCCCACTCTCAATCCAAATAGCTCGACTCTTTAGATGCCAAGTCTCCTCTTTGTCAGCTAGGAGCATTTTCTTCCTACCTTCCAGCTAATGAAGAGCCTCTTTTTCCTCTTGATGTATCCATTCCCTTCAGACTCATAAATACAATTTAGAGCCTCCTCAACCTCTTTGAGCTCTACTTCCTCCCGAACCATTTTCAGATGAACCCACCTAATTGTCGCTTGCTTGATCTTCTTAATATTGTTCGCAAATTGTTTGGAAGATGATGCACCCAAGTCCAATTTAATAGGCACCCAGGCCTCCTGAACTAATGAAAGAAAATCCTCATCAGAAATACATGATGATTTGAACTTGAACGGGCTTTCCAACTTTTTCTCACGATATTGATTTTATAGGAAGATGAGGAAGTGATCGAATTCAACCCCCGATCCAACCCATTTCCTCATCAAGAGAGGACCTTCTACTAAATCCTTCGCCATGAGATAGCAATCCAATTGCTTAGTAGAAAAATAATTCCTCCCAACTCTCTTGTTCATCCAAGTCGGCTTCAAGTTGACCGGTTCTAGATCGACCAGGTGAAAATCCTCAATTTTTGCTTGAAAATAACCCATCGATGAATCCATCAACTCCTTAGGCCTCCAAAATTTTGCTACACTCAAGGTGAGATTCATATATTTCCCAATGATAACACTCTTTGAGCCCATTAAATATTTTCTTAAGATCTCGTCCCAAAGGCCTCCCTATCCACATAAGGACCATAGATGTTGAGAATCGACAACGAATGACCAAGCTCTTCAGACATAACCTCCAAACCCTACCCAGATTCTACCCCAAACTATTAATAACTTTGATCGATCTAGAATCCCAACCCACCGCCAATCCACACGACCTTCCACAAGCATCTATTTATAGAAAAGAACAACCTCTTAGGAGAGATTCCAACAATTCTAAAACCACCTCACCTTTCTCTAAAGTTTCTTGCTAAAGAAGAATGGTCAGCTTCGAGGAAGTGACCAATCACTTTAGAGACAATTTTTTGGATGTGTTCACCAAACCCATGCAATTGAAGGATATAACTTTCATTTATAAATCCTTTGTAGGGATTGCATTTCTCTAAGAACCCTATCATTTGAATACTAACGACCAACAACCACATCCTGCTTGTCTTTTACCTGTGCTTTTGAGTAGTTTGACTTTTTTCACCTTCCCTTTCCAGACACCAACTGCCCCAAGACAAATCCCAAACCCCCCTCCCCTTTGTCGCGCTCGAAAAGATGATGGCCCTTCCATGATCTCAAATTATAAGGGGAGCCCTTAGTCTATGAATCTTGAGAGGATTTTGATTCTATGGATACATATGTTGTAGCTACTAGAACCACCTATTCCTCTCACATAATCGATTTATATTAGCACTCTGAGGAGATGATTACTTGTCACATGGGCATGGTCTTAGAAAAATATAAGCCCATCCCAAAAACCATCCTAGACAAGTTGCAACAACATAATGGAAAGTACCATTGCCTTTTCAATGTCATCCAAGGGTCAAAAAAGGTACAAGAAAACAATGAGGGACTAAGTGACTAGGAAGGGCCATCAACTATAGAGGATGGACCCATGACCTAGATGGGACACAACCCCAATACCTCATCTCCCTAGAAAATAATGAATACTAGATGCATGTTCATTAACTTCTTTTCTATCTTTGGGATGCCATTTTTTATGTTTCGTATTTCCTTCTCTATCATTTTAGTTAATGGAGGCCAAGGGATAACCTATCTCTAATACCCTTTGAATTCATGAAGCCATGCTTAAGAATTAATGAAACTATTCACGTTAATCTATTTTTAATCACCCCATACATTCTTAGTTATTTATCATGGTTTTTCTCAAACTTTCAAGTTTTGAAAAATATTATCAAACAGATTGATTGGGGATTACTTGTCCAAACTCCCATCACGAATGCAAATTTCTCTGTGCATATGAATATATAGTCCCACTCTTATTTATGAAAAAAATCATAGATTACTAAGAGAGTTTCACCCTACACGATTGGTATGGAGACATCTGTTACTTCTCCAATGCACTTGACATGTGAAGGTAATCCCAAAATCCAAAAGGAATTCCCTACCATAGGGTTATTCAGGTTGTGCATGAGAAAATGCAATCTTCCCATACTTAGCCTCCTCGACCTTCTGTGCACTAGAATGACAAGTTCCCATTCACTCTTACAATTTTAGAAGTTGATTATATAATGATGAACATGACTCATTCATCTCCACTGTAAAGATAACTAATGACAATAGCATTTAACACTTAATCACTGTGATGACCCCGCACTTGATGCAGAGATTTGTTTATCTATAACTTAATTTATGACCATTACTATGTGTCGAATGGTTGTATTTTTTTTTGTTCTTTTGACAAATGAACTATTATATGCATATAATATCATGTGGTGAATTTAATACATGGCAGTGAGATATTTTAACATAGGGCTTTTTAGTTTTGATTTTTCTAATAATTATGGCTTAAAAACCTTTTTATTTTTAAATATTATCATGGACAAAAATAAATTATTATACAAATATATATTAAAATATACATTTTAGCGTAATGTGAAAAATCATTATGATATATTTTTAACATATAATTGCATTGAAGTGATCATGTGATAATGGATAAAAAAAGCCATGTCCTAGCAAAAACACCTTTTTCTTAGAGGGTCTTGCTATTAGCGTTTGTTGCTTAATATGGAAATGTTGCTTAGTATGGAAAAACAATGTCAATTTTTTCAATCTATGTAGAATCTCTTTTTAAACATTGTAATGTTGCTGTGACATTGACAATAATGTGTGAGTATTTACTAAAATGTGAAAAATCCTTATGATATATTTTTAACATATAATTGCAGTGAAGTGATCATGTATTAATGGATTATGAAATATTATAGCTTAGATTTAATCTAATCATCATCATAAATGAAAATGGGAGGAGAGGCATGATGTGCATCACATGGGCATTCTCTTTTGGCTCCTGAAGGATCTCCCAACTCGAACTATTGAGCAGAATGGCAATGATTATATGTGTGTCCTGCAGATCATCTAGGCTTGGTTGAATGTCTTTCGAGTTAGATCCCAAGCAAGAGCATTGAGATTATCATTAACCGGGGCATTTGAATCAACATGCACCTGAGTGAGGCGACAAACCCAACCTTCCAATCTATCCATTCAGGCATGCAGGGTTAAGCCCTGAGAAGGATCATAAAACCGCCCGTCTATGAAATCAGAGAGTGCGTAGCCTAGTAATGCATTTGTTTGCCACATTAAGCCAAGGGTCTTGGTGTATTGAGTCTCCCTGGTGTGAGAGGCACCTGAATCCTCCATATTCCCCAATTCTTCTACTAATTTACCATGGCCAGGTTGTTGGCATCACTATTAAAGGAGAGTTTTCATTTCCTGAATAGGACCTCTAGTTGTGGAGTAGGTTGTCATTTCAAAAAATGCCTTTTCTTTCGCCTGCTCGTGAAAAGCCCGAGGCATGTGGGATCAGTGGGAATCAGCTGTGGTCTTTTGCTCAGTGGTTTTGGAGCGCACCATGATTGAAGCCGGCCCAAAAAGAAGATAGGAAGGATATGATCATAAGTGTGGGGGGTGTTAGAAAAACAGGATCGCAGAGCAATAATAATAAACAGAAATGCAAATATAATCACACATACACATTACAAGAGAGACACAGATATATTGTGGTTCACCCAACTTGGGCTACGTCCATACTGAAGTTTCCAGTCCTTATTATTATTCTGCCCAGCAAAGTGAAGGGATACAACCTCCAGCACAGCCGCTGCACTTCCTCTACACTGTCTCATCGTCTCTCTTCTGATCTCAGAGATCTTTACAATGCATAAAACCTGATACATCAACCCTATCCGTGTTACAATGTCTTTCTTTTACAAGGGATATACAATGGGAAAATACCACAGGTTACCCAAAACCATGGGCGCAAAAAACAACCCCAAAAATTTTCTTCGGGGGCTTCGCCCCCAAATCCCCGCTAGCCCCAGGACCCCCCACACCCCCCCCGTTGGGGTGAGTGTACAATTCTTTTTACATATCATATAAAGTTGGGGTACAAACACAGCTAAATAATAATATCTCTGAATATGGAGATCAGGCTCCACAACCAACAATCTCCCACTTGGAGACTGATCACAACAACTCCACCGTTGTTGCACTTGCTAGATCTTAGACTTGGAAACTTTCTCCTCTTCACCTTCATGCTAGAAGTCCAACTGAAACCGAGCAAGAACTCAGTTTCTCTCTGGTCACTACCTTTGTGAACATGTTTGCAGGATTCTGGCTAGTATGTATCTTTTCCAACTTCAACAGTTCATCTTCTAGAACAGAGCGTATGAAATAGTACTTGAGCTATATATGTTTAGTCGTGGAATGGAATGCTGAGTTCTTTGCAAGATGAATGGCACTCTAGCTGTCACTATACAACCTGCTATCATTATGCTTCTTACCCACTTTCCTCCATAAACCTCTGCAACCAAATCATTTCTTTACTAGCATCTATAACAGCAACATACTCTGCTTCCGCTGTTGAAAGTGCAACAACCTTTTGCAATCTCGAAATCCAACTTACTATTGTTCCATCTACAGTAAACACATACCCTGTGGTGCTCCTCTTGCTATCCTTATCACCTACCATATTTGCATCAACATATCCCTGTAGAACAGTGTCTGAACCTCCAAAACATAATGCCTGAGTGGTAGTACCTCTCAAATACCTGAGAATCCACTGTACTACTTTCCAATGTTCTTTACCTGGATTGTTCATATATCTGCTCACAACTCCCACTGCTTGTGCAATATCTGGTCTTGTGCACACCATGGCATACATCAAGTTGTCAACTGTTGATTGATAGGGAATCTTGGACATGTAATATGTCTCTTCTTGTGTCTTGGGACACATTTTCTTACTTAGACTGAAGTGGCTGGCCAAAGGTGTACTAGCTAGTTTTGCTTTCTGCATTCTGAACCTCTCCAACACCTTTTGTATGTACTCACTCTAAGACAATGTCAATTTGTGATTTTTTATGTCTCTCGTTATTCTCATACCAAGGATTTGCTTTGCAACACCCAAATCCTTCATCGCAAATGAATTAGCTAGCTTCCATTTGAGTACATTTATATCCTGCATGTTAGACCCTGCAACAAGCATGTCATCCACATACAATAACAAGATAATATATCATTCATTGTCTAGCTTCTTGAAATAAACATAATGGTCAGAAACCTGTCAAATTTTAAATACCACTGCCTTGGAGCTTGCTTCAAGCCATACAAGCTCTTCTTCAACCTGCATACCAAATCCTCCTTCCCTTTGACCTCATATCCTTGTGGCTGCTGCATATATATATCTTCCTCCAAATACCCATGGAGAAAGGTTGTTTTTACATATAATTGTTCAAGATGCAAATCTTCTACCGCCACTAGACTTAAGATAGTCCTAATTGAAGTCATCTTAACAACAAGAGAAAATATTTCATCAAAATCTATACCTTTCTTCTGTGCAAACCCCTTTACAACAAGTCTCGCCTTGTACCGGTTCTTACCTCCTTCTTCCTTCAACATGTAAATCCATTTGTTTTGAAATGCTCTTTTACCAGCAGGAAAATGAACCAAATCCCAAGTCTGGTTTCCTACCAATGAGTCCATCTCCTCATTCATGCCTTACTCCCACTTCTTTCTAGTTTCCACTTGCATTACTTCTTCATAACATTCTGGTTCACCATAATCAGTCATCAATAAATAATACATTGAAGGAAAGTATCGTTCAGGGAGTCTACTTAACCTGGTAGATCTTCTTACACTTGCAGGAGTTTCAAGTACTTGCTATTGTTCTTGATTTTCTGGCACCTTCGGAACTTCATTTTCTTTAATTTCATCAAGCACTATGTACTCTGTGTTTTCTTTTTCCTGTTTCTTTCCTTGCAACTGATCTTTATACATGACCTTTTCATTGAATATCACATCTCTACTCCTGATGATTTTGTTATTTTCATAATCCCATAATCGATAACCAAATTCATCAACCCCATATCCAATAAAGGTACATTTCTTGGATTTAGCTTCAAGCTTTGTTCTATTATTTTTATCAATATGGACAAATGCTTCACAACCAAACATTCTCAGAAATGAGTAGTTTACCTTTTTATCTGTCTATGCCTCCTATGGAATACCACCATCCAAAGCACTTGAAGGTCCTCTGTTTATTAAATAAAAAACAGTATTTACAGCATCCGCCCAAAACTGTAAGGGAAACCCTGCATGCAATCTCATACACCTTGCACGCTCTATGATCGTTCTGTTCATCCTTTCAGACACACCATTTTCTTGTGGTGTTCCTGAGACCGTCTTCTCTCTGTGAATCCCATGGTATGAACAATAACTATCAAAATCCTTGCCCCAATATTCACTTCCATTGTCAGATCTGAGACACTTCAACCTTTTTCCTGTCTCATTCTTAACCAAAGCTTTCCACTTCTTAAAAGTAGCAAACACATCAGATTTCTGTCTAATGCAATAAACCCAAGTTTTCCTAGTTGCATCATCAATAAATGTAACATAATAATGAGAGCCACCAAGAGATTGTACCTGAGCCGGTCCCCATACATCAGTATGCACAAGCTCTAACTTCTCATTCTTCTTCTGTTTCCCAACCCTGAGAAATCTAACTCTCTTTTGTTTTCCATAAACACAGTTTTCACAGAATTCCAAACTTACCTACTTCAAATCTAGCAGCAACTTCCTTGAGTGGAGAATCTGCCCCCTTCTCACTCATGTGGCCAAGCCTATGATGCCACAATGTCGTATATGTTCTTGTGAAAGCTAAAGAGATAGAATGGTTAGTATTATGGGGACATAAATACAACGTACCTACTTTGTCTCCTTTTTCTATTACCATTGATCCTTTAGTGATCTTCCACCACTTTTCTCCAAATGTAGATAGACAGTCGCCATCTCCCAACTGCCCTGTTGAGATCAGATTTCTTTTCATAGCAGGCATATGCCTAACATCTTTTAACAGCCAATCCGTTCCATTCTTAACTTTTATCCATACCTTACCCATTCCAACAATTCTACATGGCTCGTCATCACCCAATAAAACATGTCCAAAATCACCTGGAACACAATCATGAAATTATTTCCTATGGGGTGTAGCATGACATGAAGCCCCTGAATCTACTACCCAATAATCACTAGTGTTAACTAATGCAAGAATCAAAGCATCTTGTAACACATCACCTGCTACATTTGCTTCTTGGGTAGTTTCCTGTTGTGCATCTCCTTTCTTATTTAGAGATCTACAGTCTTTCTTCAGATGTCCTTTCTTTCCATAGTTCCAACACTCTATCTTTCCCAGTCTGGACTTGGATCTTCCCATTTTAGACTTCCCACGATTACCTTGGCTCTTTCCTCTCTCCGTGTCTTCCCCTTCTCTCCATGGTCAATGCATTACCTGATGTCTCACCTGTGCTTTTTCTTTGCATTTCCTCGCTAAGAATAACACCAATAACATCATCAAATTTCAAGGTGTTTGAACTAGAGACAGAGTTACTTATAGCCATGACCAAGCTATTCCAGCTTTCTGGCAAATGAACACAAGATTAGAAGGGCCCTAACCTCATCATCAAAGTTCACACTTACAGAACTTAGTTGATTTGTAACCGTATTAAACTCATTTAAATGATCAGTAATAGATCCACCTTTAGACATCTTCATATTAAATAAACGCTTCATTATAAATACCTTGTTGGAGGCAGAGGGTTTTTCACATAGCTTACCCAGTGCGCTCATCAAACCCTCTATTGTCGTTTCTTTTGAGATATTGAAAGTCACCGACAAAGCCAGGCTCACCCGTATTGTTCCCAGAGCCTTTTTGTCAAGAACATCCCATTCTTCGTCCTTCATGGCCACCGACTGCTTTGCTTTTCCTCCCAACGACAAGAATAGATCCTTCTGGTACAGATAGTCCTCCATTTGCATCTTCCATAACTGAAAGTTTTGGCAGTTAAACTTCTTGACCTTAAGCTTTCCTTCTTTTGCCATTGCTCTCACTCGAACTAGAAACCCTAGCTTCCTGCGGGTTTATCTGCCAAATGACCTTTGGCTCTTATACCAATTATTAGAAAAACAGAATCGCAGAGCAATAATAATAAACAGAAATGCAAATATAATCACACATACACATTACAAGAGAGACACATATATATCGTGGTTCACCCAACTTGGGCTACGTCCACACTAAATTTGCCAGTCCCTATTATTATTTCGTCTAGCAAAGTGAAGGGATACAACCTGCAGCACAGCCGCTGCACTTCCTCTTCACTGTCTCACAGACTCTCTTCTGATCTCAGAGATCTTTACAATGCGTAAAACCTAATACATCAACCCTAGTCGTGTTACAATGTCTTTCTTTTATAAGGGAGATACAATGGGAAAATACCACGGGTTACCCAAAACCATGGGCCCGAAAAAAAACCCCAAAAATTTCCTTCGAGGGCGTCGCCCCCGAACCCCCACACCCCCCATTGGGGTGAGTGTACAATCCTTTTAACATATCATATAAAGCTGGGGTACAAACACGGATGAATAATAATATCTCTGAATCTGGAGATCAGGCTCCACAACCAACAGGGGGCACGATGGATACCAAACAAACCTGAAGGAGCGAACAAAATGCGAATGGCATCCATTACATAGGTGATGGCATGGATAACTCGTTCGTTTCCTAAGCAATATCATTAACCATCTCATCATCATATTAGGTCACGTACTGAGTCTGGAGAGGTGTCTATAAGCCATGAATTTTGACATGATGAGAAGCTCATGTGGAGGGAAAGCTAAGATTGAGTTGCAGTCTCGTGTGAGCGAGTCGGAGTTGCCAAAACTTGTCATTATGCCAATCAGGAGGAGTCCTCCCATCTTTATGAATATGTTGACAAACCACGCACCTCGTGGTTGTCCTTGCAAGTTTCCTAATGAGGTAGTCATGTGCAAGCTACGTGGCGTGGGGCAATACAACACCTAACGTGGGGAATTTTAAAAATTAAATTTATTAATGATGTTTTATTTTATTTAATTAAATTATTATTAATTTAATAGAATTTGATTCATGTAAAGATGTTTTTTTATTTTATATCATTGAGATAAATCTTGATGTAAAGTTATTAAACATGATCAACTCATACACAAAATCATATTTTTTTTAATCTAAATTGAACTTAAACTGATCTAATTAATAAACAACAACTCATATACAACTTTCTTTATGATGTTACCATGGATAGAAAATCGAAATACAAATAATGAAATAAATAGTTAATATATATTTGGTTTGTTATAGTTTATGGTTTATTAGCTTAATTGTTTCATATGCTAAATGAAGAAAGGTTTTACATAACTTTGAGGGTTAGCTCAAGCGGTCATAAGCTACGTTGTTTACCATCCATGAATTACGTGAAAGTACTCCCTCAAAGTTATTCTTAAAAGAAAAGGGTTTCAAATTATTTAAATAGTTAATAAACTAAAAAAATATGTATTTAACATTTATTATAACCATTAATGACATTAAAAAAAAATGTGTTGCTTGAAAAACAAATTCACATTATTTAAATATGATTAATAAACTAAAAAAATATGCATTTAAATCATTGATGACATTAACAAAATAAATTTGTATATATCCATTTTTTCCTTCAATAAATATAATAATTTAGTTACTCATGTATGAAGGAGGATGTAAATACTTGGATGTGAATACTTTGTAAGACACATAATTATTCTTCCCTCTTAATTTTTTCTCCAATTTTAAACAATAATAATTACCACTTGAAATATTGAAAGAACTCGATCGAATTCAATCTTGAAAATTATATTAA
Organism: Larix kaempferi; assembly: GCA_027924585.1. Taxonomy (NCBI): domain Eukaryota; kingdom Viridiplantae; phylum Streptophyta; class Pinopsida; order Pinales; family Pinaceae; genus Larix; species Larix kaempferi. Next base: position 6,112,401 of record BSBM01000556.1, read on the forward strand.
CTTTCGCACTAAAGCATTTAACAATCATGCTCATCGTTGGGGCTCATATGGCTTATATGAATCTCTCTTAACTCTTAATCTTTTAAGTAATAAACTTTCGCATTAAAGCATTTAACAATCATGCTCATCGTTGGGGCTCATATAAGCCATATGAATCCCTCTTAACTCTTATTATTTTAAATAATAAGAAATTTCCACATGTGTTTTCTTTATTAATGTAAAGTGTTTAATAAATTTGATGTTAAGATAAGTTTTATTAAAAATACAAAAATGTAAATTATTTTTAACATAGGAAAAGATCACTAACTTGTTATTTAAGACTAATCAAAGTTATTTTTACAAAGCCAATAGAGGAGCTCCAATAAAAACACATCCGGCTCTATAAAGGAATCATCATGGCATTTAATAACAAAAAAGCAACAATTGCCTTATAATCTGTCTAAATAGAAAAAACAAAACCACAGAGAGAGACCAGATAACTGGGGATGTCATATCACACCATGGAACAACCCCACTACGATCATAAGATCCATAACAAGAGTCTTACAAAATAGAGAGTGGTCTATGATTGAAACAAAACTAGAGAGCCAAGCATACGACTAGTGTTGGGCGCATCCCAAGCAAGGGATGTTTTGAAATCCAAGTACAATTAGGCCAGGCCTGACTTTGACCAATTTTGAAGATAAGCGACTCCGCAAATCTTGGGAAGAGGGTATGGAGCGAAGTATAGTTGACAGGAAAGAACTTGTTTCCTTAGTAAAGATGAAGTACTAAGGACATCAAGAGGTGATTGAAATAATTAAAGACCAAGCGACGACCTAACTGCTATAGGAGCAGAAAGTAAAGAAGCAGAATGGTGTAAAGGACATGCCACTGCAGAAGTCAGAACTGCACCTGTCAGAGAAGCGTCAGAGTCAGAAGAAGCAGCGCCAAAGGGACAACGAATTTAAAGCTAAGCGTGGTCTACAGGAGAACCACGAGGGTTTTGGGTTTAAGGGTACTATGGGGGTTGGAACATAGTTATTGTAATATGTGACCTTCGAGCACACACACACACACACACACACACACACACACACACACATATATATATGGGTATTTTTGTATAAGGAAGGGTTAGAGGGTTGGTATTTTATCAGACAACCAAGTGTTGTTGTTTTGGATTGTGAATCTAGACTAAGAGAGAACAAAATCTATAACTGAGTGCATAGAGATCTGATTGTAGAGAAGATTTTGCAGTTGAGTGCGCAAACTAGAACTGTTACCCTTCCAAGTAATATAAGAACAGTTCCTATGGACGTAGATCCCGCCTGGGGGTGAACCACGTAAATCCATGTGTTATGAATGAAGTTTATAGCATGTTTTGAGTTCATGTTATTATATGTTTATGTGTTTGCTTCCATGTGTATGCGAATGGAAATCATATGTTAAGTAATCGGAACACATGTGTATGAATACTGCGAAGTAACATTAAATATGATGAATGCGTAGTTATCCAGTGAAGATAACAACGATTCAACGTAGTTCTGTAGGTTGTTGGTAACTGCAAAGTGTGAAGTCAACTGTTTATATAGTCATGTTAAGTGTATGTTAATAAGCGGACATGTTGCGAGGTCGAGTCACCACATCTGCACATAGCCACGATTACAGAAAGCTGATTCTGTAACCCCCCATACTTCGCTTCAGGTGAGACGTCAGCCTATTTACAGGTTGATGCCGAAAGGGCCAATGAAAGGGGTTTTGGTGTGTCTATAGATAACTTCGCTGAACCCAATTCATCCCAGGCGGATCAACAAATGGCTCTATTGCTGACTTTGGACTGTCGTATCGATGATGTGCGATATTGATGTGGAATCTAGAGAAGAATGAAATATAGAAATGGGTGAGTAAAACAAAACGTGAGTTTGCAAAGAAAGAAAACAGACATCCTGGGCTTACTACAGAACAATGGCTACAAAGACATATATTTACAAATTTGCATGAATTTTTCTTTGCATATTTTGCTAACGAGTTATTTGAGTGGATATCTAGGGTAGCTAAAAGAAAAAACTATTTCCAGGGTGAAGAACCTACAGTTTGGAATCTAGAGTTGATTCATAAGCTTAAAGGGATTAATAACCAGATTTCAAGAGCAGTAGACTTTTGGTTGGATAGCTTGTTGGAAGGCTATATTACATAGTTTTCTGTGGACACTTTGAATTCTTACAGTGCAGCCGAAGGATAAATTTTCCAAGGATTTAGAGGTAAGTACCTGAAAAACTTGAGTTTATGCATTAAAATGCTATTAGCTAGAAAATGTGTCCTAAGAATGCAGTCATATTCCCAGGGTTTGAGTCTGTAATGTTCAAAAACAAAGATAGTGACACAGACGAAGACATAGGCATTTTGCGTAGTGGAAAAAGATATAAAGTTAGCACTAGAAAGAGGTTTCGAGAAGTTGAACCTCGCACATTCCTAGAAACTAAGTTAGGAAGTGATAGAAATTCATCTCAAGCTGAGTCTGATAGTGGGACAGAACCTAGACATATTGGTTATCAGCCTATCACTCTGTAGAAACCTATACCTGTTGAAAAAGATAGTCCTAGTTCGCAGAACACTAGTAGCAACAATATTGTTGGAACAAGCACAAAGAATCTGTCGAGTGGTGGTATACCTCAACCATTCCACTCTGCAGGAAGTACTGTAGTATTTTAGAATCCTACACCTCCTAGAAGAAGAATGATAGACGACATAAAGCTACCTATTTTTAAAGGAACCGGTTTAGAAGATCCATAGCAACATTGGTTTCTATGTGATGCGGTCTGGAATGTTAAACAAGTACAAGACAATGCTATAAAGCAAGATCAACTAGTCACCACATTCCGAGACAAATATTTAACATGGTTCATGAAATATTATGTTGGAAAGAACAAAACACTAGCTGATATCAAAACTGCACTAATTAGAGAATTTAAGAAGCCTAAATCAGAATCTCAATTCATTACAGAGCTAAAAGAGATAAAACAGAAACCTAATGAGACTGTGTGGGAATTTGATCAGAAATTCAAAGCCTTGTTGGATCAAGTTAGATTTGATATAGCACCACAACAACACCAAGAATGGTTTATCGATGCATTTTTACCCCACATTAGATTACCATTGATGCAACAAAAGGTTACCTCACAAACAAAAGCATTGGAGATTGCAATGAAGCTAGAAGCTTCTCCCATAGGAGAAATAGCGTAGGAATGGTACAGATACAGACATAGCTAGCAAACCTGACATTACAGTTATAGGATATACAAAAAGGGAAAGAAGTAAGAGAAGAGGTTTGGTACACTAAATGTAAAGCAGAAGGACATTCCAAGGAACATTGTCTTGTATTCAGAGATTACCCCGCTAGTGGGGCACCAAATCCATTAAATCAAACTCAAGGACCATGGTGCGAAATTTTTCGACGTAGAGGACATCGACCAGAGGACTGTTACCTACTTTAGAAGTATGTACAGACACCAAAGAACCTGTACTGCACATTTTGTAAGTCAATTGGCCCTGATGATAGAAAGAAAACATGATGTCTACGGAGTCTAAGGAGAAACACATAACAATAATGAGAATGCGCAGTATGATCATGGTACATATAGAGGATGTGGTGGATTTAGAGGAAGAGGATGTAATACTATCCAAGGACGAGGAAGAGCCGAGATTGTATGTTATAACTGCGCTCAACCTAGACATTTGGCAAGAGATGGTCAAAACCCATGCACTACTTGTAAGTATTGTAAATCCTATGACCATATCATTGAAGCATGTACCATTTTTCTAGGAAAAATGCAAGAAAAAAGACCAGAAGGACAGAACCAGAATATTCAGATGATCGCAACTGATAAAAGAAACGAATATTGCAACGTCCATGTCGTGACGCGAAGTGGAGCTTTGACTGGAGATGATTGAAAAAACGAAGCTTCAACTTCTGATAATCATATAAATGGATCAAATCCTACTGATGGGGCTTGGGTGAGAAAAGCAGTTGGGAAGATACTTGTATTTGACCCTAACAGAGAAAAATAAGTATTCATATAAGCAAGAAAATAATTTCATGACTCGTGAGCTTCGACCGCAAGGATCCCTTTACGAAGTGAGAAAACACTTGTACTAGGTATGCCATCCTTGTATGATGGGTCACGAGCTTCGCTAGAGAAAACAAGTCCTGTAACACAGTTTCTATAGAACTGCATAAAACTGCTAAGGCATGAGCACACCTTAGGAGAATTACATAATGTACTAGAATACTATGAAAAACATAGTACAATGAACAACGCACATAGAGAAGTCCATCACATTAAGAACCATAAAAATACATGAAGAGAAATGAGGCTAAGCACGCATATCGAAGATTTTGAAATGAACTAGGTCATTCTTAACTTAGGATTAGAATTGAACGTGCTAACAAAACAAACATGGGAGAAGATGGGGAAACCAAATTTTTATTGGTCTCCTATACAGTTGAGATTAGCTAACCAACAGAAGGTTATACCTTTTGGGAGATTGTCAAGCGTTCCTGTTAACATTGATGGAGTGCGAAGTAAAGCAGAATTTGAGGTCATTGAGATCATAGATGACAGTAATACTTATCCTGCATTATTAGATATTGATTGGGAAATTGATAACCTCGCAATTATCAACTTGAAGAAAAAACAAATGATATTCGAAGGACATGATATCAGGGTTATTGCACCCCTGGATCCTTCACAAGGAACACGGTATGTTGAGCCAATAAGAGAAGAATGCAGAGCTCAAGAACTTGACAATATCTACAAAATGACAGTTAATCAATCAGATTACGTTAATCCTACAGAGGATGGAACATTAAGCTGGAGATGTGACAGTTCTTGCGTATCAGAGTCAGACGCAGGATTGGAAAACTGGCAGAGCAGAATGCATGAAGTATCAGTTAGGAGATGTGCGAAGATAACAAAGTCACTCTGCTGGATTGGAACAGAGGTAAGTCCAATTCCTACTTATTATGGGTTTGGTAATATCCATGCATTCTTTCATGAATATCTCGCATCTATTTCAGATGAACATAGGTTACTAGCTTTAGACATAGCATTGCGAGCTACACTTGCTAGGTGGTGGGCTGCGCATAAAGACAAAGTGAGCACATGTAAAGAATGTAAGAACTTGATGGAAATTATATTTGCTGAACAAACTAAGAATATACAAGCAAAATACAATGGACATACTGATCCTAGAGATCACATAAAATCTTGCTTGAAATCATGGAGGCATATACCAGACACATAATGGGTCCATATGTTTATGCACACATTGGATCTAGTAGCAAAAAACTGGTATACCGAAACAAAACTTCGACAAGGTACAACATATTGGCACATAATGATAAATAATTTTCAGCTAACTTTCATTTTTGAGGATGATTGTCCGAGTATTAATGAAGTGTTGCAAATCATGAAAACGAAAATATTTGATGATGTCTTGTTTCCTGTGTATCATAAACCAGATTGGGAAATATAGTTAGAGCATGCCCTTGAGTGTTATAATTTTGCACTGGATAAAAGACGATTACAGTTAATTGGATTGGAGGAAGACCGCTTCATTGCAGTCTTTCACCAACAAGTGCGGAAAGATAGAGAAAAGGTATGGCATGATAGACACATCAAACACAAATTCTTCTAGGTAGGAGACCTTGTTCTCCTTTATGATAGAAAATTTATGAGAATTCCTGGAAAATTCAAAATGCATTGGTTAGGACCATACATTGTCAAACATGTTACTAATGGTGATGCAGTTTAGTTAGCCACATTACTTGGAAAAAACTTGCAAGGACTTGTTAATGGGAGTAGATTAAATCTTTATAGGGATGGGCCTACTCCTACAAGAATAAGTTAAACAATGCAATATAGTTTTAAGTGTCAAGTGCAGTTGAAATTGGACACTAAAATAGAGAAGAGAGTATGCACACAACAGTTTTGTTATAACGCGAAGTTTACAAGATTTGAAGGTGCGCTGCGAAGCACACATAACAAGCCAAGTTGCGAAGTTCAGTCAAAGGAAGAGGGTAGTGTTGCAAAGTTCCATCAAAATAAGGGAAATTCTAAGTGAGCCTCGCCACTCACCTAACCTCCAGCGAAGCTAGAGAAAACTAGACGTTACAGTTTTGTTCGGAAACTAGTCATTATACAGTACTTTTGGGAAACCGGATTTTTCTGCGTTAAGGCATATTTTTCCGTTGAAGACACATTTAATGAAAGGAAAGGATCAATATCTAAGAAAGATTTGGCCAAAGGACATTGCATTTAATGTTAACTTATCCATTTTTGGGCGCGTCTAAGTGAATTTGTGGCTATGAATAGTAAAGATCGCATAGTTACCGGTTTTACCATGACTTTTAATTTTTACCGCGAGTAATTTTTAAGTTTTTACCAGTTAAGAACAGAGCATTTCGACAGTTTATGTCTGAGAAAAGGAATCCTGAACTTCAGCGAAGTTGCAACCTATGCAGGAAGAGGCATTGGCACTCTCTGAAGAGATAGAGGCGAAGTTGCAAGAGCTTCGAATGACAGAGAGCACAGTGAAGGACCAAATGCAAGAACCAATATCAGTGACGTTGATTGACATGGTGAAAGAATATGAGCAAGAGACTAAGGAGGCTATTGTGAAGCTGAGTGCAACATACCAAGAGTTTGAAAGGAAAATGAGAACCCCAAGTGTTGCAAAGGGAAAGAAGCCTAGTGGAAGTGGCTCAGGGACGAGCCACAAGTAAGTGTTAGGGGATTTTTTGGCGCAACCCAAGTAAGGGAAGTTTTGAAAGTAAAGTACAGTTAGGAAAGGCTTGACTTTGACCAATTTTGAAGATAAGCGACTCCACAAATCTCGGAAGAGGGTATGGAGTGAAGTACAGTCAACAGGAAAGAACTTGTTTCCTTAGTAAAGACGAAATACTAACGACAACTAGAGGTGGTTAAAGTAGTTAAATACCAAGCAACAACCTTACTGCTACAAGAGTAGAAAGTAAAGAAGCGAAATGGTGTAAAGGAAATGCCATTGCAGAAGTTGGAACTGCGCCTGTCAGAGAAGCATCAGAGTCACAAGAAATGGTGCCGAAGGGACAATGAAGTTAAAGCTAAGCATGGTCTACATGAGAATCACAGGGGTTTTGAATTTAAGGGTACTATGGGGGTTGGCCCATAGTTATTGTAATATGTGACCTTCGAGCAAATATATATATATATATATATGGGTATTTTTGTATAAGGAAGGGTTAAAGGGTTGGTATTTTGTCAAACAACCAAGTGTTGTTGTTTTGGATTGTGAATCTAGACTGAGAGAGAACTGACTCTACAGCTGAGTGCGTAGAGATCTGATTGTAGAGAAGATTCTGTAGCTGAGTGCGTAGACTGGAATTGTTACCCTTCCAAGTAATATAAGAACAGTTCCTGTGGACATAGCTCCCTCTTGGGAGTGAACCACGTAAATTAATGTGTTATGTATGAAGTTTATGGCATGTTTTGACTTCATGTCATTATATGTTTATGTGTTTGCTTCCATGTGTATGCGAATGGAAATCATATGTTAAGTAATCAGAACACATGTGTATGAATACTGCGAAGTAACACTGAATATGATGAATGCGTAGTTAGCCAGTGAAGATAACAATGATTTAGCGTAGTTTTGTAGGTTGTTGGTAACTGCGAAGTGTGAAGTCAACTGTTTATATAGTCATGTTAAGTGTGTGTTAATAAGGGGACATGCTGCGAGGTTGAGTCACCACGGTTACAAAAAACTGATTCTGTAACCCTCCATACTTCGCTTTGAGTGAGACGTCATCCTGTTTACAGGTTGATGTCGAAAGGGCTAGTGAAAGGGGTTTTGTTGTGTCTACAGATAAATTCACCGAACCTGGGTCATCCCAGGAAGACCAACAACTAGGAAATGAAAAGAGATCCTTCATCTACTTTGACAAAATCAACAATCTCTTCAAAAAAGAGGATTCCCTTAGGGGAGCCCACCCTTTTCTTCGATAGATTGTCAGTAAGATGATTGTGTGCCCTGTAAATGTGCTCATAAGAAAGATGTGAGAAAAAGGTCTGCAACTGAATGATCATGTCACGCAGTAATCAATAATGGCCACCTAAATTATTGCTTTACCACAAGCCTAATACACAAAAATCTTTGAATCTCCATATACATGAAGGGAAGATATTCTCTTGTAATGTGCAAACCAAATAAGGACCCAGAGAGCCAACACCTCCGCTCTCATGTATGTGGCCTAAACACAACCCATCCATAACAAAAAATGCTGATGAATTCCAACCTTGAGGACCATACCACAATCCCCATTGGATTGGCATGCAGCTCCATCAAAGAATCCCAAAGTTCCATCCGAGGGGAACATAAGATTTGGAACAGATTTTTGTAACTTCAGAGTAGATGGTTTGAAGAATTATTTATCAAGTTTTAAAATATTTAGGCAATAAACTTGCATAGTTAGCTCCTCATTTTCAAAAATCTGCTTGTTCCTACCTTTCTAGATAATCCAGCTAACAAAACAAGCCAATTCCTTATGAGATGGACAATGTAGCGTCCATTCCAAAAGAGACTCCTCAAAAGAAACCTGTTTCCAGTCATGAGAAATATGTAATACCACTCTAACGTTTGACTAAAATACTATTGTAAAATCACAAAAAAAAGAAGAGATGATCAACATATTCTAGTCTAGCCTTGTAGAGAGTGCAGAAGTTTGGTCCCACAAAACCTCTAGAAGCTAGATTATCCGATGTAAGAATTTGGTTGTGTAGGTAGGTCCAAATGAAGCATTTGATTTTTTCTAGAAGATTCCAATACCACAACTTTTTATTCCACCACCTTTCAATGGGTTCCCCCAAGTCGTCCACAATAACTTCATAGTCACACTTAGTTGTGATTTTTCCACTACTCTTGTTCTTTGCCTAGAGTCGGACCATTCTTCCATCCGACTCATCAAATCTTAAATCAGAGTGGAGCAGGCCCTGAACAAAACAATTCCACTCGTCTGCCACATTAGCATACAAACCCATATCCTCTGCATTATACCAATACGAGGGAGTAGGATCAAACCATTCTTTACATGTGCGAGTTTGGTGCGGCCTCGAGAATTTAGCTGTGAGATAATATTACATAAAACATGTAAAATTTATCATCTCCAACAAAAATTTCGATTCCCAGGTGAACCATCATGCCATTGCCAACCTTCAAAAAGAGTCTTGAACCCAACCAATGATAAACCTTCATAAAACCTTGCCAGAAATTTGAAGCTCGATAAGTAGTCTTGATTGAAGATATGATCCATAACACTAAAGGAATTTTTAAAAAATATTTTGAACATATAATATCCTGACAGAGGCCTTGATCGAATAGTCCTCTCCATAAGCTCTTGACTCCAATAGCATCACAAAACCAGAAAATTTGCTTCACTCCCCACCCCCCCTAGATTTTGGAAGGGAGATGCTCTGCCAATTTTCCAAGTGATACTTTTTTTTCTCTAAATTTCCCGCCCAAAGGAACTGCAACATCATCTTTCTTAACTCATTAATAATGGCCACAAGGATATTGGCTAGTGAGAACCAATACACTGACATGTTGGACATAACAGATTTGAGAAGGGTAAGCCTTCCCCCCAAAGAAATCCATTTATATACCCAACATCCAATATGCTTCTCCATCTTTGAAAGCATCCAATTCCAATCAGACTTCAAGTAGTGGTTGGGTTTTTAAAAATAACCCAGATAAGAGAAGCCTTTCACCAAAGGATCAACTATATAGGGGAGAACTTGAACAATCTGAGCCAGAACAACATCCTCTACTTCATGTTTCAAGAAGCGTGACTTATGAGGGCTGATCTCCATACCTGTAGCAAGACAGAAAAGTTGAATGATATTATCCATGACTTCCCATTCTTCAACTGAACCAATACCAAGTAAAAGAACATCATCGACAAAATGCAGATGGGTGATATGGTGGGTGGCAGAGACTTTCACCCCAATTAAGAGGTGGGATTCTTTAGCCTGTTCAAGCACCCTATTTAGGCCTTCAAAAACCATAAAAAATAATAGAGGGGAAAGAGGGAAGCTCTGACTCAGTCCCCTATAGATACTAAAAAAAGGAAAAGGGAACCCATTAACCAAACCAGAGAAAGAGGTTGAAGAAACACAAGCCATAATCCATTCCAAAACAAAATAAGGAAGGCCAATCTATACTAATACTAGGGGTAGAATACCTCAGTCCACCTTTTCAAAAGATTTAGTGAGGTCCATTTTGAGAACCAGAACATGAATCTTATTAAGCTTAACAGAATGGATGCATTCCTGTGAGACACCAATCGCATCTAGGATATGCCTTTTATCTAAGTAACCAAATTGTTTAGGGGAGATTAATCAACAAGCTTGGGTTTAAGTCTATTGGCTATTATTTTGGAAATAATATTGTAGGTCAAATTATAGAGGGAAATTGGCCTAAAATATTTGAAAGAGCTTGGATTAGAAGTCTTAGGAATCAAAGCCAAGAAATTAGAATTGTGATCCCTGGGGATCCAACCAAGAATCCTAGATTACTCAACTACAAGAAGAAGATATTTACTGATGAGGTCAAAAAAGAAAGAAAACAACTTGGTAATCCACCCATACGGACCAAGGATTTTGTCCCTGGCCATCAATTTCAAAGTTTCCTCCAACTCATCCAATGACACCTCTCTGCCAATCTGAATACCTTCCTCATCAGAAAATAAACGAGGAAAAAGTTGTGCCACCTTCAGTTGTTGAAGTATATTGACCCTCTTGGGGTCCTTAAAAACATCGGAGAAGAAGGAGACAACAACTTTCTCAATATCCTTTTTGTGATTGAATAAGCGAACCATTTTGATCTTGCAGGTCCCATATTACATTGATATTTCTCCTGTAATTTGCGAACTTGTGAAAAAAATTGTGTTTGCATTGCCCATTTTAAGTCAAATAGCCCAACTCTTGAGACACCATGATTGTTCCTGGATATTAAGAATCCAAGACTTCTTGGATTCTAGTTTAAGCAGATCTTGCATTTATCCTCCTTTGAAAAGATACACGAGGAATTACTGGATAATAACTCAACTATGGATTTTTCCAACACATCAAGATCCTCAGACATCGCCTTCTTCTTCTTAGCTTCCCACTTAATCACCTTAATTTTCAACCCCTTCAGTTTCAAGTACAAGGATTCCATGGTAGAACATTCACTATCCCTGAGAAGCCATTCCAAAAATCCTTAACAAGAGAGGTAAAGGAGGGTTCCTCTAACAAAACATGGTTAAATTTAAAGGGGAAATGGGGGCAGAAGGAGTCAACATCCAGCTGAAGGTGCACAGGGAGGTGATCGGAGATTCCATAGTTTATAGACCAGGAGCGGTATCTCCAAACAACATGTGCAAGAAGTTCAAAAATGAAGAAATGGTCAAGTCGTTTTGAAACACCCTCCTTTCCATCCCTCCCTTTCCTCTAGGTTGGAACCATTGGAAAGGGGTGGACATCAACCATGTTTTCACTAAAAATATATTCTTAAAAAATTCTTCTAAAGGATCTCAATATGCTAAAATCCTCCATACCTTAGCGGTAGACATCGTGAGAATTAGGTCAGCCCCAAAGATTAGAAAATCAGTCGATAAAAATCCACTAAGATCCACCTTATTCCAGAAAATTTCCCTATCTGAGTAAGGAGCATAAAAATTAATGATTTTTTTTTAACAAGAACAGATAAGAGATTTTATATATAAAAAGGGGAAAAAATAGAGTTACATAGTGCCAGAGAAGGACTTTTCCTCAATAGAGAGGAACTTCCATGTCTCCACAATCATCCTTGACAAGTCTGTAACTATCATGACAAAATTCTAACCTATGAAGACTATAGATTCGGACAAACTTCCCTAAAAACATGAAACAAAAGGAAAACATTATAGATAGTAAAACTATTTTGGCTTGAGAGTATCCTTAGCTACTTCTTCTAAAAGCAAAGCCCCAAAAGCTAAAATACTATGATTTTGAAATATCATGGGAGTACCAAAAAAAAGAGTCTATGAAAACCTGAAGGTTCACAGAGACTGAAAGCTATTACTGGCGACGAGAGTTTCGCTATTGATGTGGAAGAGCGGTCAGATTCTCAGCTTGTCCTCCGACCATACCACCTGAATCTTTCTGCAAGTCCTGCTTAAAATTCAGTATCTTTGCACACATACTATCTATCTTTTCCTCCACAATCCTGACACTGCAATGGACAGTGGTGATTTTGGTGTCCAGGTTTATAGAGCAGGGGCACCCATTGTCTAGCACATCTGCAAGACTATCAACCTTCTCATTGAGTTTTTTGTTGCTTCCATGAACCTCTTTATTCGTTGCTTGCATCAGGGTGTACAAATGATGGATGGCCCTTTTGAACTCATATTTTTTCCCTCTCAGCAAGCGGATTTGTATCTCCATTTCGGTCAAATAATTCTTGGCATCATTGGGTATGCGATCAAATTCCTGCTTAGGACCAGAACTGCCTCTATCTTTATTGGCAGGGGAAGAAGTCGTATTCGTATCATTCCCCAGAAAGTCATGCCTACCGACATCGTGAGCGCGGTGTTGCATTTGGACGAAGCCACTCTGACCCCCATGCATCTTCAGAACCTTCTTCCTTAAATCCATGTTTTCCAAGCCCCCAGAGCAAGGAATCGTCTTTCTACAGAGAAGACAATGAGCTGAGGATCCAGGGTCGGCCATCTTTGAGACCACGACGATTCTACTTCTTACAATTGGACAGACCAAATGCATCCATCGATTACCACACATGGCATTTAAACATTAACCTTCTTGGATTCCCATCACCTTAAAAGACTGCATGCCGACCATGTGTTGGCCATGTGATTCTAGCGTGCAGCCAACTCCCATTCCAAGGCGTGAATTTAGGTGCGGGAATATATGGCCAACCTCAAACTTGTTCAAAGAATAGCTTCGTTTGTTGCTTAAAAAAGAGTGAGGAGTACTAGAATTGCTCCAACCCAAGGGGAAAGACTTTTCCGAAGAGGGAGACATGTGATGTCTAGCCAACTGAAGTAGTTGAACAAACTCAAGGGATCCAAACCTTTTCATACACCTTTTGGTTGCAAAATACAACTCCGCAGTCGAGGCCGGCTCCTATGTTTACCATTGCATCCACATTCTGATTATTGGATCTCAGTAGATGGCGTAAATTGATGGTTTTAAACTCATTAACTAGACACTTTAGAAGACGGTGAATCTTAGAAGTAGGACTTTTGCGATTTTTAGTCAAGGTCCTCGCATCTCTAATGATCAACATTGAGTCGCCGAACACTACAAAGTCTTTGAGACCATCGTTCTTTGCTATCTCCAAGCCTTTTATTAGAGATTTCCATTATGCACTATTATTAGACCTTCTTCCAATACCCCAAGAATAATATTTCATCTTGTTTCCTTCATAGTCATAGAAGACCACACCCTCACCTGCCATCCCCAGGTTTCCTTTTGAGGCACCGTCAAAGAACAAAGTATTGCATCCAATTTTTGTCCTCTAGCTCTGAAATACTTCAGCGCTCATCCTAATGTACCAGTTCTGGGTTATAGGTCTCCCGGAGGAATGCGCCAAGGAGAGGGAGGGATTTGGAATTAAGAAATCAAAGACCATATTTTTTCTTATGCTGTAAGAGATTCCTTGTTGATATTCTTCATGCCTTTCACAAATAGGGCTTCAACCCAAAGGGCCTTGGCCGAGGCGAGGAATCTGCCCGGAGTGGATTTTCTTCAAAAAATTCCTTATTCCTAGCTATCCAAATATTCCAGCAGATGTATTTGGGAAGAGCTTCCCATGCTCTTTTGAAGTCAGGTTTGTTGGAGAGAGTTCCGTAGTAGTAGTCCTTCCAGCAAGCAAAGAGGTCATTCCAATTTGTTGGCAGTGTCACAACATAGTTTAAGTCAATATAAACTATGTGCCAAAACTCCTGGGAGAATTTGCATTCAAGGAAAAGGTGTTCAATTGTTTCTTCAGAGTCCTTGCAGAGAATGCATCTCGTAGGCCCTTCTATACCTCTTTTTCTGAGATTTTCCGCAATGAGAATTTTTCGGTGGGCAAGGGTCCAAGTGAAAAAGTTTATTTTTGCGAGTTCGTCTTTGCCCTAGACTTTGCTCCATTTTTTATCCTTGCTTCTATTGGTGTTGAGACTATCCACCAGGCGATATCCTTCCTTGATAGTATACAACCTCGACTTGCTCCAACCTCTTTTGTCATTCATATTCCGGTGGACTAGAGTCGCTCCATGGAGAAGAGAAAGGAAGGCATTGTAGTCTGAGAGAAGATATCCCAGAATCTCCAAATCAATCCAGCCTGCCCATATTCCTCTTTCTGTCCAAACTAAGAGATTGAATAACGTGATAATGTTGGCTTGGTCCATCCAAACCTTCAAATTGGCAAAGTTCTGTAAAAAATTGGCGGGGGAGTTTGGATCTGGTCCTAAATTGTCTAACCAAAGATTTATCTACTTTCCACTGCCGGGAATCCAATAAAGGTGGTTTTGAATGATAAACGTCGCCTTCTTGCATAGGTTCCAGATAGGAGTTCCATTCTTATTCTGGTCTATTTCGTCCACACACCTTCTTCTGCCCCCATTCGTATATATATTTTTTTTCTGAGAATCTCTTTCCACCAAGCTTTTTTCCCGGAGACAACTCTCCAGAGAATTTTAGCTCCTAAATCAAGATTCTTAATCGTTGGATCTCTTATCCCAACATCACTATGGATTTTTGGCCTGCAGAATTTATCCCAATTTATCAAATGGAACTTTTTTGTGCCATTGGATTTCCCTCCTTGCCACATAAATCTTCTGATTTCTCTCATGACATTCGTCATGACTATTTTGGGGGCTTAAGAGATCGAGCTGACATAGATCGTATAGGCTGAGAGAACGAAATTAATCAAAACCAACTTACCGACCAGGTTGAGCCACCTAGTTCCCCACGAAGATATTTTGGATTTAATCTTGTCTACCAGGCCTTTCCAATAACCAACCCTTTTTTTCCCTTTGAAGATTGGAATCCCCAGATAGTTGAAGGAGTTCCAAGAGGAACTTCCTTCAAAGCCAAGGGTCCGAGCTATTCTGTCTAGAGTTCTTGTGGGGCAATTCCATCCATAGACTTTGGATTTGGATGAATTCACTTTTCCATCGAAGGATTTTAGGAAGGTGGTCAAAGCGCCTTTAAATCTTTCATCAATGATCAAAGATGCTCCTTTGATCAATATGGTATCATCAACGAACTGAGCATGGTTGACTGCTTTTACAACTCTAGATATCCTCAGGCCTTTTAGCTCACCCGACCCTTGCAAGTGCTGAAGCTTCCTACCTATAGATTCTGCCACTAACATGTAAAGAAAGGGGGACATGGGGCATCCTTGTCAAAGTCCTCTGGTGGCTTGGAAGAAATTTGTAGGCCTGCCATTTACTAAGGGGGCAATCCAAGGTCTGATAATGCAATATTTTACCCATCTTACAAATCTTTTGGAGAAGCCAAATTTGTTCACGATTTCAAACAAAAAATAATGATTAACTTTGTCAAAGGCGTTTTCCATGTCCAATTTTATTGCCATTCCTTGTTGTTTTTTTTCCATGCTAGTGTGTATAGCCTCCTGGACGATGATGATATTGTCTAGAATCTGTCGCCCTGCAATAAAGCCTCCTTAAGAGTCAGAGATGAGTCGACCTAAGGTTTTTCATTCTAGTGGCAAGGATTTTTTAGAGGATCTTGTAGGAAGTGTTGCATAGGGAGATAGGCCTGAATCTGTCAAGTGAAAGAGGGTTGCTCTCATTAGGAATTAGAGCCAGAAAGGAGGAGTTAGTGGCTCCAACGATTTTATCTTTTTTCTTGGTCCAATTTAGCATTCTCTTCAAATCATCTTTTATGATATCCCATGCTGCTCTGTAGAAATTTATGGTGAATCCATCTGGCCCGGGAGCTTTATCCACATGAAGAGACCAGATGGAATCTCTTATTTCATATTCAAGGATTGGTTGATCAAGATCACAGTTTTCATTTTCAGAAATGAGCAAGGGGATACCTAAGATTAAGTCATCTTGTGCTTCTTGATAAGCCTCCTCGTTGTTTGTGTAGAGTTCGCGAAAATGTTCCAAAGCATGAATCTTTAGCTCCTACTGGCCAACAACCCTGTTCCCATTATTGTCTTTTAGTTTCTTGATAGTATTGTGACTGAGCCAATATTTTGTTTCATTGTGGAAATACTCCATATTATTGTCCCCTCCTTTTAGCCACGTATTCATTGACTTCAATCTCCACGCCTCTTCCTCGAGCCTAGCAACATTTAAAATCCTCATGTTCAAATCCTTTTCTTGGTTTAGAGTGGAAGTAGTGATCTCTCCATTCTCCATACTGTGATGGAGTGATGCTAGATCGGTTTGAAGCTTACGCTTGAGAAAGCCCGGATTTTTATACATTGTTTTGACCCAAATATTTAGAGCAGTGTGCACAGCTCTAAGTTTTCTCTCCAAGATGAAGCTAAGCGAACCATAGTGGCAAGAGCTCCAGGCATTTTGTATTATATCCAAGAGTTTCCCATCATGCAACCAAAGCGGATTGAAACGAAACAGAATAGGCCCAAGATTTCCCAAGGTAGAAAGGGTCAGGCAGATGGGTTTGCGGTCGGAAGCAGCAGAAGGGAGGGCATGAGTTGCTAGAAGGATATATTTCTAAAGGAAAGAGGAAATTACCAGGAATCTATCCAACCTTGCCACTATGTGGCCAATATAAGATCTTCTATTGCTCCATGTGTACTTCCCATTTTTCATCTGAATGTCCAGCATGTCCAAATCTGAGATTAGATCATCCATCTTTTCGCCAAAAGTATCCCTGACCCTTGATCCTCTACGTTTCTCCTGCTGTGATTTAGTGGCATTGAAATCCCCTGCAATGATCACATCTTTTCCTTGTAGGCTATCTTTTAGCTTTGACAGATCTTCCCAAAAAATGTCCTTATCCCTGTAGTGTGTTGGTCCATAAACATTGCAGATGTAAGTTGAGTGTTGGTTGTATTTTTCCTGGATTTTGATGAGAAGCCAATGATGAATTTCTCTAGATGATTTTATCAAGAAGTTGTTGTAAAGAAATGTAGAAATGCCCCTTGAGGCTCCCTTGGGGCTTTGAGCTTTACCATGGAAGTCCTTCCAAAATAGACGTGAGAGCGCCAAAGCCTCCAAGTCGTGCATTTTTGTCTCTTGGAGTAGCAACAAGTCTGGTCTTTCTGATTTTATCATGTCTCTCAATGCTTCTACTTTGCTTGATCCCCCCAGACCCCTGCAATTTCAAGAGACAACTTTCATCATTTCTTAGTCGTTTGAGATCCTTCCCGGGATCTGCCTTCCATTTTTTCCCCTCTGAAGTTTTTGGCATTTTGAAGAATATTTGTTTCCTCTAAACTTTTTCGCCTTCCCAATTCTAACTCCCTTTCTTCTTCCTTCTCTCTATGGTATCTTTGCAATTTTCTCCCTCTGGTATTTGGAAGCAAAACTACTTTGTGTGATTCCAATGATTCCTGTGAAGGCGAGTGTTCTAGGGAGAAAATCTGAGGTGCAACTGTGCTATGCTTTACCATGTCCTCCCAAGAACCTCCAGGGGTTGCGGATCCCTCCATAACCGTGTCTATCCTTTCCTCTCTAGGAGAAGGGTTGGGAGAACCGGAGTAGATGAGGGCTGCTTCCGCCTCGGATTATATCACAATGTTGATTCCTCCAAAGGCAGGATCTGAAATTGATTGCTGGTAGTAGCTTCTTTTCCTTCCCGCGTCTTGTCCTTGTTTTTCTCAAGTTGGGATCCATTTACTGGAGGAGTTGGCTGAGAAACTTTCCTCCCCCTTTTTGCTTGATTCCACCCTTCCTCTTGATTCTGTTCAGGGGTTTCTTGGACTGCTTTTGGACAATTTTTGACGAAGTGACCATACTCATGACATTTCTTACACTCAAAGGGAAGTTGTTCGTAATCAACCTTTTGCATGTGCTCCCATCCACCCATTTGCATATTTACAACCTATGGTAGACCTTTTTCCAAGTCGACTTCCACACAGATTCTAGCGCAGGAGAACAACGGTTCTTTTGGTTATGCTTTGTTCATATAAATGCCAAGGGAATTTCCAATTTCCTGGAGAGTTTCATCGTTCCAACAGTGCAGCAGGAGATGAGGAAGACGAACCCATACCGGAACTGCTGAGAGTACATCTCTTTCCGGATCGAAAGACAAGCTCCAACGGTTTAAGTAAAGGCCACAAGAACCCAAGAAGTATGGTCTGATTCTGAAAATAAGGTCTTTATCAGCTTTGTGTTCAAACAAGAAAGTGAAAAAACCCTTTCCACAAAAGCAATGCTGCAAACCCCCAGATATCAAGGGCATTCAGTTCTTCTTGATCTAGGCATCCATGGTTTTGGGGGAGGGCCAAATCCCTGTAATTGATCGATTAGACCTCTTTCACTCAGGGCTAAGGCTTTCAGTCTTGAAGCTGCTAACGTGATCTGGATCTGAGGAGTGGTTGTTCGTTTGACAAAAGCATCACTGGAAATCGTGCTAGAGGGAGGCAACGGTGGAGTGGAAGCCACCAGGGCATGAAAAGCATCATCTAAACGACGTTGAAATTCCTCTTGGTTTGGAATAGAGGGAGGTTCCATCATGGAAGCACCCTCGAAGGGGTCGAGGGGAGCCCAAGCTCCGTGGTCAGCGACATCCAGGCACGCCATAGGATGACTCAAAGCGCAGGAACCCTAGCCGAAAAAAATAAACATTAATGATTTTGACCACCTGCTTAAAACCTTTTATTTTCCATTCCAGAATGATGCCCGCCTCCGAAGAGAAATCCTTTAGGCAAGCTTTGAGTGGGTCCCATATTACTAAAATCTCCCCAAACAGACCATAAGCGTCTAGGGCACAACACTCCCACCCTGGAATGTTTTTCAAAAAATAGTCTATAGACTTGACACGGATACACATAGGTTCCTAAATTATAATTAAATCAATTGCAAAGTACGATAAGAGATGTTTCAAGGCATTGAACTTGGTCTTGCCCCACAGACCTTGGATGTTATAGGATAGGAAGATAATTAGGAACCCTGTGAGGGGGTCATCCTGGATCTAAGGACCTCTAAAGAAACATCCTCTGACATTCGAAGAGATAGAGGGGCAGAAACCCCATCATCGAAACCCCCCCCTTTCTAGCAACCTCCTTCTTGTTCCTCTTCTTCCGGACAATCACATTTTCGTAGCATATGGAGACTATGTGACCAAATTCCATATTAACGAGTTTATAGGAGAAGACAGGGATTGGGGATTGAGCTAGGACTTCCTTATACGAAGTCCCAATAGAGCGGAGAACCCCATTTTTTAGAGCAAGGTCTTGAGATGGAGAGACAGGAAAGTTTCCCTCCAAAAGACCCGTTGACAGGGATGGAAAGTCCCTCTCCGAAATAATATGGCCCGAAGAAGAGTCTTCCACTGTGGAATTTAACTATGAAGCACCCAGGGAGCTACCACCCACCACTTGATCAACACACAAACATAGAGGGAAAGCTGAGGGAGCAGAAAAAGAAGAATCTAATGGATCCCCCCCACCTCCAGACCTTAGAGTAGACACGTCCAACACTCCAGACTCCAAAAGGGAGGACTCAACACCCGACCCCTCCGCAGAACCATAAACGATAGAACCCCCACCATACTGAGCATTATGTGTTGGGCCAAGGTCCTTCCCCAAGCGACCCTCCCCCTCCCAAGAATAAAAATGACAATTATTTTCCAAGACTATGTCCATATTAAAATCCACTTTAGATAAAGAGTAAAAAAAATAGGGGAATACTTGTTTCAACTTACCCAGAAAATTCAATGAGGCACCTTTAGAGACAGGAGAAACACAAGCTTGATCTAGAGAGACCACAGGCTCAGTCCCACTACTAGCAGAATCTAGGATAAGAGATGAATGTACATGCTCCACCAAATCAACATCAATAAATTCCTTCGAATAAATCGAAGAGGCTTCTTCTCCATAGCTGGAGAGCCCCAGACATTTATCTCGTAAGTGGCTGGTCTTTTTGTAGTGAAAATATCGAAAAAGAACCTTTAGGTAATCCAACGCTTGGTGGAAGACCAAATCCCCCCCCATTGATCACAATCTATGCAAGTAGGCCATGCGAGATATCAACTTCCACCAACACTGATTCCACATGCTTGTCCATACCATAAAGTATCGAATCCTCCATAGAGATGAAATGCCCCACCACGTGCGCTACAACCTCTAGCACAGGATGAGTCCATAGTTGGAGCGGAAATCCAGGCATCTGAAGCCATGGGTGACACTTCGATATTTTCTCCTTTTTACGGTTGAAGGCTATATGCCATTGATCCAACACCAAGGAACACTTGCCAAAAACCCAAGGCCAACCTAAGATAGCATCAACATTCTCATCTGCCAGAAAATGGAAGACATACCATCAATTTACCAAGGCATCAATTTTAGGGAAATAACCGATGAGTGGCTGCCAATGAGACTTAACCTATTTAAGAAGCTCAGGTCTAGACATGGATGCATTCTCCATCCTCCCAATTAGAGCCCGTTTTGACATATTTAAAGCCCGGTTCAAATTAATATATTTTCCTACAACCATTTGAATTGGATCAGACAAAGCCCAAAGATGTTTATGTCCAGGATGAACCCTAGCACGAGAAACCGACAATAAATTCGGGCCTCCCTTTTTCTAAATCCTCCCAGACGCAGGACCACCCTTAAACAACAAACCATCAACAAAAAACCTCCCCTTTGAGCCCAGAGGTTTAGTAGAAACCCCCACACTAGGTCTGGACGAAGCAAAAGGAACAACAGAGGGGACTGGCCTGCCAATCACCAACTCACCATCAAGTACCAAAGAAGAATGGGAGCAATTTCTCAACGAGGGAGATCGAGGGAAACCGGGGGAAGAGGTAACCCCCATGCCCAAGCGAGCCAGGTAGCGCCCGTCCAAAGAATACGACCGAGCGCGAGAACCCCCACCAAAAACCGGGGTAACATGAACCCCGCGTCGGCGCCCACCCCCTCATTTTCGCATCTATCCAAAAGATATGGTCCATAATTTGCTCCTCCTCTACGTAATCCATAAGCTCTTCCTCCATCAAACCTGGACAGAAAACAACCTTAAATAGAGTGTTACCACCGCCAAACTAAGGAAAGTCCCCCAATTAAACTGAAGGGAGAATCTCTGAAAGTCAAACAAAGGAAAAACCACAAAATGATACTGACAACCGGACAAATATCCCAACACCAGGGAACCAAACATAAGTCCCAAGATGATTTCAGTCGGGAAAAGGACCAAACCCGTAATCAATAAACCACCGTCAAAACCCTAGCCATCTCCAAAAGAAACATCTAAAAATAAATATAAATAAATAAATAAATACATTCATTGGACTTACGTATTTACATGGTTAGAAACTTTTCATCTATTATTCATATTATATAGACATTGTAATATTATTTTTTATCCTTATCTTCAAAATGAGTGAAATAGATATTTCACCCAAATAAAACAAAAAAACAATAAAAATTAAAAAGACAAAAATTTCATTGTACTTTCGTATTTACATGGTTGGAAACTTTTCACCTATTATTCATGTTATATAGACATTGTAATATTATTTTTTATCCTTGTCTTCAAAATGAGTGAAATAGATCTTTCACCCAAATAAAACAAAAAAACAATAAAAATTAAAAAGACAAAAATTCATATACGCATTGCACATTCTTATTTAGAAGCATATCATTTAGTTTTTACCGTATTAACCCCAAGGTAACACACAGTTTAGTTTTTAGCATTTTGTTTGCAATTCAAAGTTAAGGGTAAGCTTTAACCATTGCTTTTTAGTAGTTTCAATTAGATCAAAGAAAACTCAAAACATTTAATACTTTGAAATTGAGAGAGTTTAATCATGACATGCTATCAAAATGTAAGTTGTTCTATATGCAAATTATTTATATAATATTTTGTGATAAAGAATATTCTTTTTTTTTACAAACTATTATATTATATATATTATAAATTGAAAAGCATTTAATTTATAATAATGTTTGTTTATTTGTTAATTTGTTAAAGGTGATTATATTTTGTGTTTTAATCAAAAGTATATTAGCATAATTCGGTTGTATTGGATTTTCCTATACATAAATTTAGAGAGTTTAAAAATAGTCGAATATTAAGGTAATATGAAAATGATAAATTTGACTACCATACATTTTTGACATATAAAGTTATTTAAATTTTATTGTATTATTTACAATTTGGTCTTACTACCTAACTTTAGTGTTAATATTAGTTTTACATTTAAAAAGTTTAAAAGTTTAAACTTTACCATACATATTTTTATTTTAGAAATTAGTTAATATATTTTGTTTTAAAATTTTGTTATAAATATTATATTAGTTTTTATATTAGATTTATTTTATAATATAAAGTTTGCTAACTAGTTATAATATTATATATTAAATTTTAGTTAAAGTAATATTTTTTTCTGGAATATTTTATTAGAAATTTGTTTTATTCTTTTATAATTTATTTTTTGTATTTTAATTATTTAATATTTTTATAATTAAGTTTAAATCTAAAAAATATGTTTTTTTAGTCTATAAGAAACCTATTTTCGTATTTTTTTAATACTAAATTTTTTAGTTATGTATTTTTTTTTTGGGTATTGTATCATATTCGAATCCACATTCGTACTTGAATTATGCTACTATAATCAAAAGTACTTAAAAACCACAACACTCGACTTCAATCAAGATTAAAAACAATTTGATAAGGAGTTTATAAATATAAACTAAAACAACCCATTTCCACATATCATTATTGAAATCAAGTAAACCAAAAATCTTTAATTCTAAATTATATGATTGTACTTTGTTGGCATATGACATTTTTAATTGAATGATTCTACACATCCAATAAAAAATACGTTTTTGCTTTTTTTCTCTTTTTTGGATAAGTTTTTGATAGAATCCAATAATGAATTTTGGAATTTCAAATAACTATTGTCAAACTTACATAATTCAAGTGTCCATAAATCATGAATTTTGAGGGTGCTAAATCATTCACTGAATTCCGACCAAAAACTACCCAAAAGACGAAACTAGCACACGTTCAACCTCTTCATTATATTTTGACACACCAAATTTCAATATAAAATATTCGAATATTATCATATGCATTTATAGTATTGTAAAGAGAGTAGGGGACTAGGTTTAAAAAATGCATGATTTTGTATAGATTAAAAATTAAATGATTTCTCACAAAATCAGGGACATGGCTATCAATATTTTATACCATAATGAAGAAGGTTCGAGTGCATTCTTGAATTTCTTGTCACTTGTGATTGCATTTGGTAAAAAGTTAGGTATAGAAGTATCCCACTAGGTACAAAAATATAATATATCCACTAGGTACAAAAATATATTATTTTGTTTAGACAACTTGGTATTAAAAAATAAATGAATTCCTCCCTTTAAAAACGGACGTGCTAGCAATATTCTATACTATGATGAAGGTTTGAGTGCATTCTTGAAAATTCTTGTCACGTGGTAAAAGTAAGGGTACTACATTCTTGAAATTCTTGCCACGTATGATCGCATTTGGTAAAGAATAAGGGGTACTACCGTACTAGGTACAAAAGTGTCATATTGTATTGAGAACTTTAACTTTCATATAAATTAGGACACCTACTTGGATTATGTAATCTTCTATTTATCATGTGATATAGAGTACATTGCTGACTGTTGCCACGTGTGATTACATTTTATCAAAACTTTAATACAAACATTTAATTTAAAGTTCCCCTCGGACACGTTCCCTAAAATCTACTTTTTCTTCCTAAGACAATGAGTGCCCACTAAGAAAAGCTAACCCCGTGGGGTACACAATAATTAGCTACATATAAAGGCGAATATGTATATAAAATAAATGAAATTATTTCCTATTAAAAATGCGGCTCCATGCCTCTACTCTCAAGAATGGTATTTTTTCATATTAATATTTTTAACAAGATATGAAAAGTGTGTATTGATGATGACGATGATAGTTGATGTTTACAGAAATTGTTTTGTTTGTTATAACAAATTTTTTTATGCTCATCGCTGGAAAAAAAAAATATTTTTATGCTCAAAAAGCTTAGAAAGGAGCGTAATGAGGTCACCATAGTTTTGACAACTTAGAAGATTAGATAGGTTAGTATTATAATAAAGATTGAGAAATTGCAATCTAATGTGGTTGTATGCAACGCATTCTAGGAGAAAGTGACTTTCATCATCAACTCGATTGGACTCACAACAATGGTAAATCCTATCCTCCCACGACGTTTTAGGAATTGTCCAGCGACTTGTTTCACTATGAAGCTCATGAGAGTTCATTCTTATTTTGGCTATGTTAGTTTTTTCTTCAAGCTAGTTGAAATAGAGAGATACTTTTGGTCTTCTAGATTAGGGTTAATAACCGCCTTGTAGTATCTTCGCTTCTTTTTAACCTCTAAAATCTTTTTTGCCCCACATTTTCTCTTTAAACTTAGATGTAATAGTATTTTTAATATTATTAATATTTTGCAAAGTTTCATTTTGTCTACCCCTAATGATTTAACCAGGCCATGTTATCTTTATGGCAGCCTTTCTTGAGTTGCAGGTAGTCCCGACTAGATTTTAAAGCAATTTTAGGGAATCTCTGATCTCTCATACCATTTATCTTGCACTTATAGATCAAATAACTTGTATGGATTATTCAAAATAGTTCCAAAATTCTCATTATTGTTGAGTTGTTTTAATATTTTTCAAAATTTTGGTAGTTTGAAAGATTTTTAAATTTTTTGAGATGTGACACCTTTGAAACTTTCACCTATTAAATTATTTTATTTAATCAAATAAATAATTTTTAATCAAAGTAAATAATTTTTATTAATATTTAGTACACCTCTCGACAATAAATTAATCACAAAATTAAATCCAAATTAGCTTAATATTTTTAAAAGGTATAAATATTATTTGGTGCTCCATTTATCGATGTTGCTTTACCTCTTTCAATTCATTAATCGCAAATTTATGCTAAATTTAGTTCAAGAGCTATCAAAATGTTTAAATGCCATTTTATGCAACGACCATGTTTAAGGATTTTTTAAAATTTAAAATTTTAAATGTCATTTGATGTTATATTAATTAGGAGTTTAGTTTGTAATTAGTTTAGGATTCATTCAACCTCCACATCGGGTGTTAGGGTGTCAGGTGCCAGATGCTACTTTGCCTTTACGGATATGATGCGAGGAATGATAAGTGGCTAGCACCATGTGATAGATGGCGGCAGGACTGGGTTAAGTGGAAAGGGACTTGCCCTAAGCTAAATCTGGAGAATGTGGT
This sequence comes from Larix kaempferi, assembly GCA_027924585.1. Taxonomy (NCBI): domain Eukaryota; kingdom Viridiplantae; phylum Streptophyta; class Pinopsida; order Pinales; family Pinaceae; genus Larix; species Larix kaempferi. Next base: position 6,137,877 of record BSBM01000556.1, read on the forward strand.
ATTACAATACATGATGATGAAGGTTGGTGATTCTCTTGGTGCACAAAGCTTAATAACTCATCCTGGTACCAGGACCACCCATCTCCAAACTGAGTATAGGTTGTTATAGTTGCACATAGGATTGTGGTTTATGATGGCGACAACGTTTTGTCTCCTCTCCCATGTCTTCCCATCTGGTTTCCACCACACTCTACTATTTGTGAGGAAGAAGCAAAATCCCCATAGTTGTGTTTTAATGTGGAAGAAGGAGGTTCTGCATGGAGGTTTGAGGGTTAGCATTGTCACAGTGTTCTACACAAGGTAGAGAATGTTAGCGAACTGTCGTGGCAAGAGTCACAGGGGTAGAAAGATGGTACACACTAAGCATATCGAATGCAAGCAGACTCAGGGAAACTGTTGCACACATATGCCGAGGGTTTTGAAGGAACGCTATGTGGCCTACGATAGTTTTAGTGGTATGGTTTCAACTCTAGTGGAGTAGAGGATCAAGGAGATGGAGAATCGGGTTTCCCAAAATCAACCAGAGCAGGACCCAACTTCCCTCCAAGTGGGCTTTGGGAAAATACTGGAGGATGTTGGGACAATTAGGACTCGGGAAATGAAATTTATCAAGACCCTCACCTTTCTCTGGAATACCAAATCCCTTCTTGGTTGTTCCCTAATGGAACAGGTAGAAGAAAGACAAGGTTCCCAGTTCAAGACCAGAACTCTCAGACTCACCTTAATTGCATGGCGGCCCTCCTCATACAGATTGCCAGGGTGCAAATTGAACTTGGAGCTAAAATGAACATCCTTGCTTGGGCCACAACCAGGATGGTTTTTAAGGAGCGCACTCCTCCAAGACAACCCAACAATGTCAAAGCAAAGTTTGAGGTGCCTCTTGTTACGATCTCTGATGATTCCTAAAACTAGTATTTGGTTTACTGTTAGGTTCTATCATAGGATGTTTACTTTTGTTTCTACTGTTTATATGCAAGATAGCACCATCAAGATAGTTTCTTTTAAGAATAGTTTCCTCTACTTTTTGAATTTTTGGGCTCCTTTATGGATATATAAGTACAGTAACCTTCACTATGACTATGTTTAGAACACTGTGGCAAAACTATGGCTCTGTGGTTGGTCTAGTTTCCCTAGTGGCAAGCCAACCACTACAACTCTTTTACTTTTCTAAAAATTTCATAATATAATTGATGTCGAGCTTTACAAAAAAAAAGTCTAGGATTCATTCATTCATTCACACACACACACACATATATTTTGATTAAAAAATTTTAAATTTTAAATATAAATTTTATTTAAATTTTTTATTTGAAGGTTTAAATATCTTCAAGTTATACAATGATCCAAGATTCATACTATTAGGATTCCTCTATAGTTTTATAGGTTTAAATATATGTGTTATTATATTGCAACATATTTATATAAGGATTAGTTTTGGATTAACCTAACGGTTTAAATATATTATTCTGAAAGTTTTAATATATTTTGATTACATAATTGAATTAGTATTAGTTTAAAGTATTGAATTGATTTACTATATAAATTAGGGTTAGTTTATGATTCTTTGAGAGGTTTAAATAGATCTTGTAGTTATATTGATTAAGGATTGAGATTAGCATTATTTTAGAGTTTATACAGACGTTTACATACATATTGACACTATACTAGTTACTGATTTAGACATGTTGAGACCACAAGAGACAAGGATTAAATGGAACTACCAAAAAATCCTAAATTATGAACCATAAGAACATCATAAAGAGAAGAGAAGAAGAACATATGGACAAGAAAAACACAATGTATGGTATCGGTAGGATAATGAATCATGTATATAGGATAAAGTGTCAACCGCTATGAATCAATATCAAGAGATGGTAAGCATGAGAGCTTGGGTTGTGTATTTATACACAACTCAAGTGAGGCATCCCTTCAGCATGGGGTTATGGGCACACAAAAAAAGGGAACACACCCAAGAGGGTGACTAGATTGACCTAGTCAAATATAAAACATGCATTAAAGAGGGGTCTTAGCCATAAATGACCACATGTCAAGATAACGATCATTCCAACACGATCCCTTAATCTTAGCATGGATCATGAATAAGGATCATAAAGTACAAAAGGATTGGACAGGCCTAGATAAAGAGAGTTACAACCATTGTTGAAATATAAAGGAGAGTGGTATGAGATGACTAAACTAAAATACAAGTGTGGATGGGTATATGAAGACCCAACCATCATCATAGAACTGCTCAACTCCTAAAGAAATGTCACCACTAAGCTGCTCATCATCTAGAGACACGTGACACTGATTTGACCATCTTGTAAGGAAGTGTTGAAAAGAGGCATAAGCACAAGAAATAAAAGTGAGTGGTCATATCAAACTCAATGTAAAGTCAACCATAGTTGGAAGAAGAGAGAGTTGGTTAGTGAAAACCCAACTCAATAAAAAATTTGACCCAATAAGATGAAGCAATGCTTCCAACAAACTACACATCCACTAAGAAACCTATCACTAACCTACTCATCTAATGGAGGAGAGAAGGAATACATATCCCTACCATATCATGCACCTATTGGGAGAGTGTGACTATTGAACTGCTCATCTAATGAAGGAGTACTAGAAGAAACAACCTATATAGAAATGGAGAATGTAGCCAACAATTTTCTCAACCATTGGAGAAAACTATCACTAACCCGCTCATCGAATATAGGAGGAAAGTAATACATTTTCCTACCATAATTCTCATATACTATGAGAATTTCCTATATGAGGAGGTGATCCAGATGGATATAGGTGGCCACCCACCTATTCCACTGGCTCAAAACAGTTTTTGATTATGGTAGTTTTCTTGTAATTTTTCTACAGTTTTTTCAGGTCTCGAACTTTTGGGGCCGTTTTGAGGCCCTAAACGACATTTTTTGTAGATTCCAGGGGCTAGATAACTCAATCCTTAAATACATTTGGCCAAATGTATTTAAGGATTGATATTAGCCAATTGTATTTAAGGATTGAGCATCTTATTCTTATAGATATGCTGGAAATATCACCTATCATTGATGCTGGACATATCCTCACTAGGAGCAGCTTCTAGATACATTGTCAAGATCGAGAACAAGTTTAAGCAAAAGAATAAGTATGATTTTGGGTCTGCAAATCAACAACAAGAGCTTGGAAAAGATGGCCCCAATTCACAAGGAAAAGGACAGAGCAAGAACTACCAAAGCCTCGACAACCATCCCAAGCTGCAGGCAAAGAAGGGTAATGGGAAATCAAAGGACACTAGCAAGTGGTGTGAATTCCACAAGATCCCTTGGCACAAAACTGATGAGTGCTGCTCAAAACAATCCTTGTTGGCCGAGACAAAATCCCCGAATCTAGACTCTGACTCAGAACCTGATGGAGAGAAAGAAAAGGGAAAGCAGATCATTGACGTGGAACCTAGTGCCACCATCGCAACTACAGATATTCAACTAGAAGATTCAGAGGAGCCAGAGGAAGGGGAGTGCCTCTTCCATTCACAATTGTGGGTGTAAGGAACTCTGCTACACTTCATTGTTGATAGTGGTAGCCAGAAAAACATCATCTTGACCGAGTTCATCAAAATATTGAAGCTTCCAACGGTTCCACATCCCCAACCATACAACATTGGTTGGTTGAGCCAGGGACGATACAACCGTGTTAGTCAACAGTGCCGACTTTCCTATGGGATCAAGCCCTTCAAATATGAAGTAATGTGTGATGTTTCCCCCGCATGAAGTTTGTGATGTTCTTTTAGGACAACCATATATGTGGAAACGTCATGCTGTGTATGAGTCTAGACCTCGTAGTGTCATTATTACTTTGGGAAATAAGCTCTACAGGATACCAGAGACACTTCCCACCACTGCAGTGTCCCTCATCACAGCTAAGCAGTGCAGGAAGGTAATCTCCCAGACAGGGAAATTCGTCCTCTTCATGGTTTGTTCTAAAGGTGAACGAAAGATTGCACCAACATCCACCACCTCCATGCAGAACCCCTCCATGCAGCAGAAACAAGTGGACAAGATCGTGGAAGCATACAAAGACATATTCACCACACCCACCGGGGTGCCAATACATTGCCCAGTCAAGCATCCCATTGATTTGGTACCTGGTGCGCCTTTACCTAACTGTCCAGTATACAGGCATTCCCTCATGGAAAATGAAGAAACCAAATGCCAGATTCAAGAATTTATCCAAAAGGGGCACATTCGACCTAGCTCCTCGCCTCGTGGGAGCCCAATTGTGTTAGTATAGAAGAAATACGAGACATGGTGACTCTGTATTGATTACCGAGCTCTAAACAAGATCACAGTCCGGAATCGGTATCCCATTCCCCGTATCGACGACCTTCTTGACCAACTCAAGGGTGCCAAATATTTCAGTAAGATTGATTTGAAGTCTGGCTATCATCAAGTGCCAATTGAGTAGACCGATGTTTGGAAGACTTCCTTCAAATATCGGGAAGGCCTTTTTGAGTGGTTGGTCATGCCTTTCAGCTTGACTAATGCTCCAACAACTTTCATGAGGATGATGGACAATATCCTACGACCATTCACTAACTCTTTTGTGTTCATATATCTAGATGATATTCTCATCTACAACAGAACATGGGCAGAGCATCTGCAACATATCCACCAAGTCCTCAGCACCTTGCGCCAACACAAGTTATATGCTAATTTAGATAAGCGCTCATTTGGAATGAAGAGGGTTCAATAGTCGGGATACATCGTGGACGAACATGGTGCTCATGTGGATCCAGCCAAGATCCAAGCCATCCATGATTGGCCAACCCTGACAACTCTCACAGAGCTTCGTAGCTTCCTATGCCTTGCCAACTTCTATCGTAGATTTGTGTTGGGATTCTCTAATATTGCTTGGTCCCTTAGCCAGGTGACGAAAGGGGGATCTAAGGCCAATTTCAGCTAGTCCAAGCCACAACAACAAGCATTTGAGGAGCTAAAGCAACGCTTATGTTCGGCACCTATCCTTGCCTTACCGGATTTGCAACAACCCTTTGAGATTGAAACAGATGCTTCAGACTATCTTGTTGGTGCAGTCCTCACTCAGCATGGCCATTGTTGGCTGCTTTACTTGGGCAGACCCGGGTTTTCATGAAGCGCAGCAACAAAACCCCTTGGCGCACTGGCCCTCTCGGCAACGAGCTGCGCAGCAGCTCGAGGTCTCACCCGAAGTGGCTATGGGGGGGTTAAGGAATCAGGTTTCCTTAACCGTGGTGACGCGGAGATTGTGCTTCCTTTTTCAGTTCCTCAGATATCGGCGGTCTGACTTTCCCGCAGGCCCCTCGGCGCAACTGCGCGGACTCCTTCCTCAGCAGGCCCACTGCGCAGTTTCTCCTCTCCGGTGCAGAAGGCAACTATTCCTTGCGTCGAAGCGTTAAGTACTTCCTCGCCCTGCGCACCCAGTGCAGTAACGCATTCCTCGCTCGCTGCAGCGACAGCGCTCCACCACTTCTTCAATACTTGACGCTTATAACTATCAAGGGACTTTCTCAAACTCACTTAACGGTCGCAAAGATAATACGAGGGTCTTGCATGCATAGGGAAGGAACTTAAACAGTTAATCATTCAAACAACATTATAACAAGGAGAAATATGTGAAGCTCATCTCCTCGAGGAAAACCACGTCCACGGGAGTTTATATTAACCAGAAAATGATAGAGTTATACAATATGCTGCGCACACAGCTGCAGCCTTAGATCTTTACAGGAAACTCCACGCACACAGCTGGGAGCCCTTCTCTCAATCTAGTCTCTTCTCTACAGAGATTACAAAGGCACAGACGTCAACTCAGACTGTCTGGCAACTCAGGGATTAGCTCCTCGGCTATCCGCTTCTACTCTAGTTCTACACACTCGGTAGAAAACCTAGCAAAGGATAATCAACACATGATCTATCCTCGAGACTGATTATCTAACAGTCTAACCATCTAACTTATCCCAAAAATATCTCTAACTCTTCTTCTTATCATGTATACATATATATAGGTGGCCATGACGGTCACACCTTTACAAAACTGTGGGCCTTTCCCAACAGTGATTCCCAAAAACCCTAACCACGCACATGGCTAGGTGTACTGTAGGCGCCGCTTGCAGTCACGTCGCCGCTTCCTGCAGGCTCCTTGACTTTCGGCGCAGATTGCGGGTATGGGCGCTTGTCCTTCGCCTTCAATGCTCTGGTCCGTTGCTCCTCCTTGATCCGAGCAACCATAACTTCTGTACTTAGCCTTTAAATGAGGGTAGCTGAGCCCTCTACTCCATCGCCTTATTTATTATGGTAGCTGAGCCACCTTCATTCTTGTATGATGTGCGCGCGAGCTCCGCGATTTCCGGTCCGTGATCTTCGCTGAGCTTGTCCATCTGGCACCGTACTGTGCACCGTCTCCTTCTTGCCCAAAACTTAGTGCTTGTCCCAAAATTAGCACTTTCCTTCCATACTTGTGCTTTTTTCCCAAAATTCGCAGCTTTACCGCAGCTACGACCTAGGCTCCAACAGCCATCCAGTGGAATATCACAGTGAGACACTTTTAGATACAGTCCGCAAGTACCCCACCTACGACAAGGAAATGTATTCCATTATCCAAGCCTACCACCAATGGAAGCATTACATCCTTGTAAAAGAGATAATCATCCACACTGATCACAAGCCCCTGCAGTTCATGCAAACCCAAGGGAAGTTACAGAATGACCGCTACCAGAATTGGTCCACTTACTTGTAGCAATTCCATTTGAATATTAAATATAAGAAGGGAATCACCAACCGAGTCGTTGATTGCCTCAGTCGGCCTCCAGTAGCCGCACTTACCATAGTGCTCCACTCTTGTGGCCATGAGACCTCAAGGTGGCCTCAACTATATAGCAATGATCCTGATTTTTATCCCATCTATTGAGCCCTATGTGCAGGTATATCTGTAGCATACTTTCATCTTCAGGAAGGCTTGCTATGTCACCTGGGCCATCTCTACGTTTCTTCAAGCGAGCGTGCGAAGATGATTGGGAATCTCATTACAGTTGGTTGGCAGCGCACTTCGACACCGAAAAGACAGTGTCCATATGGCAGAAGTATTTTTATTGGCCTAAGCTCCGACAAGACGTCGACTGATACATAAGATCCTGCACTTCCGGTGCCATCGCAAAACCTGCCATAAAAAAGCAGGGGTTGTACACCCATCTACCCACTCCTAATGGGCCATGGAATCCATCTCCATGGATTACATGTCTGGACTACCTTCAACCAAGCATGGAAATGACTGTGTGTTTGTGGTCGTGGAACATTTCTCTAAGATGACCATTCTAATAGCTTGCAAGAAGAATGTCTCTGCTGAAGCCACTTCTAATCTCTTCTTCGAGCATGTTTGGGTTCATTTAGGGCTTCCACCGACTATCATTTTAGATTGTGACAGCAAGTTCCTAAGCACTTTCTGGTCCAGCCTATGGTCATTGATGGATACTAGGCTCACCGAATCAACTTCCTTCCAACCCCAGACCGATGGACAAACAAAGGTAGTCAATAGGATGATTGTGCATATTCTGAGAATGTACAATTCTAAACATGCCCACTCATGGGATGAGAACCTTCCTTATGTTCAGCATAGCTATAACAGAGCCCTTCATAGCTCTACCAGCCACAAGCCTTTTCAAGTGTGTCTAGGGTTCCAACCACTCACGCCAATGTATGTAGCTCTTCCCATTGCATCCATACATGAGGAATCTTCCCATGCTCAAACATAGGCTGATAAGGCCACTAGATTTGTTGAACGAATCTAGCACATCTTCCAATAGGTCCATGAAATTTTGGAAAAGGCCAACACTAAGTACAAGAAGCGACATGACCAACATCGGGTCCCACACAAGTTCCAGGTGGGTGATAAGGTTTGGTTGCATTTGCAGAAAGAGAGGCTCATAGGACCCCATCGCAAGCTTCGTCCACTTCAATATGGGTTGTACACCATTACCAAGGAAGTTGGTGACAATGCCTTCGAGTTAAGCATCCCTCCATTCCTTGGCCTGCACCCAATATTCAATGTGGAGCTCCTTTGCTCATATTTTCCACCATTGTTGGACACCTCAGAGGTGGCAGAGAAATTGAAACCTAGGGAGCTTAATCTTGACTGCATGGAACAGGAAACCATTGATTAGATCATGGACACACAGGTTAAGGGAACCCACCAATAGAAGATCCAGCTATATCGGGTTGTCAAAGCAGGGAAACTACTTCACCAAGGCAAGTGGCTCACCAAGAGTCAAGTTCAATAGAATTTTCCCCACCTGATGGGGGCACTCAACGCAATGGAGACCATTGCTTACTAAGGGGGGAGGACTAATCCATATGGATATAGGTGGCCACCCACCTATTCCACTAGCTCAAAATAGATTTTCATTATGGCAGTTTTCTTGTAATTTTTCTACAAATTTTCAGTTCTCAAACTTTCGGGGCCGTTTGGAGGCCCTAAACGACGGTTTTTGGAGATTCCAGGGGCCAAATGGTTTCCAATGGCATCCATTTGGTACTAGTCAAAATTTTTATAGCTCGGATAGACATTTCCAATGGGCTATCGAGCGCCCCAAACAAAGATCGTATGCAAAAGTTATGACCCCAGGAAGTTGACTATTCAACTAACCACCTTGGGGCTGCAAACTTTATGACGGTTTATCTTCTAGGGTTAAGTTTTTGGATGTTTAGGGTTCTTACCCTCATGCTTATGATAAATAGGCTCTTTCAGCTTCTTCTTGTATTCAGCTTGTCATGAATTAGCGTAGCCGCCACATCTCTTCTCAGAGATATAGCTACCACCATTCTAGCTACTTTTATTTTACAGTTTGTTCTATTTCATTCATTTAATAGAATCTGAGTTTACTGTATCGCTGTGTTTCTTGCCATATATTTTGTATGTGAATATATATATTCTCTTTCATTTTGTTCTCACATAAATCTGGATCAGGAGGTGTCAAAAGAGATATCTTGTAGGAATGATGAATGAAACCACTAATCGAGTCGTATGATGGAAACAATTGTCATTGACTTGCTCATTCAATGACAGAGGGCCTTAAGATATATCCCTGCGATATTGTTCATCTACTAGGAAAGTGGTATTGAATTTTCCATCTAAACATGTGTAAGAAGAAACATCCTATAATAGAGAGGAGATGGGAATACCCACTTCAAATAGGACCAATTGTAGCTGAAGTGAAAGAGAGAGAATATCTAATTCCACATATTTAAAAGAGATTGAATATTCCCAAGCATGCTCAACTACAAGATGTAACACCCAACTAAGATTTAGTTTAATAAAACTCAAAATAAATATTTTACCACATGGTTAATATTTACGAAATATTAAAATAATCTCAATTGTGATTGTAAATTGGGAAGAAGGAAAATGACGTGGACATGTAAGCACAAATACAATCTTACGTATGTACCTCTTGGATGAAATAGACTGTCGTTGGAATAGCATGGAAAACCACAAGTCGGGGACCACTCTCCTCCCAACCCTTCCCCCTCTCATTTACTCCTTTTTAAGATTTCCCAAGATCTCCCCCATTGGGCACACGTTGCCATGCAAAAATACCATAATTAGATAAATATATCATATTTACTTATTTTATTCTATCTCCCCAATAACTAACTCTTTAATTTAATTAGATTAAATTAACTTAGCTTATGAATTATATAACTTATGTTTTCATCAATCCCCATGTATATATTATATATAATATTATTATAGGCATATAAAGCTACATAATCTAATACTATTGTGTAGGGGTAGACCCCACTCATGTGGGCATTAGGAGTGTGTCCTACACCTACACTATAACCTACTCCCCCACCTTGAAGGAACTTCATCTTAAAGTTTTTGCTACAATTTTCCTAATCCCAATACATTTGCTTCCTCCCTTATACACCCTTACCCTAAGAATTCATACCATCTTCCACCTCCATGATCCTTCACGTTAATACTCTGGATGGTCCTAGACACCATGGCATAGGCCCTCAACTATGAACTATACATAAATCATATAGTAGGAATTAGAAGTTCCATGGGAATTTTTCATGGCTTATCCACCTTCCCAAATTCTGATAAATTTGCGGCCTCATTGAAATTAACCGAAATCTGGGCCTCACGACCCTGTATTGCAAAAATCAACTACATTCAACTTCATTAGTAAATTTAGGAACTTTATGAGTTCTGTCTATGCATGCTAGAAAATAAATGCACACTTGATCATTCTAAGTCCATTTTATATGAAGTTGTTGGGATATCAACTCAACGATGGATGTATACAAAATCATTACATATAGTTTGGCAATGATAAAAGGTAGAAGATCTCTATACAAAGAGGAAAAATAGATAGGATAATTGTGCCATAGGTAGTAGAACCCTGGAATGAAGGATCAAGAATCAAGTCAAGCCTGGAATTCCATATGGTTAAATCAATCAAAGAGGGATCCTCCCAAGGAAAAAACAAAGAAAGAATGAAAAGGAAATTGAGACACGAAGAGGTTATCCCATGTTATCCTTATGGGGCATTATAGTTATGTTCCTTCTTGATCGACTTTATAATTTTAGCAACAACCTCTAGTGTTTTTCTACAATGCAAAGAGACCAAACCAGGGCATAAAGTTATGAATCCAGGTCCCATAAAGAGAATTAAAAGAGAATAAATAAACTATAAAGAGTAATCCACGCCTTAATAACGAAGAAAATAGATGAATAGCAAGCCTCTTCGAGGGGGAAACCTACTAAGTACACAAGACAAGACAAGACAAGACAAGATGATTCAAATGAAAATGTCTCCTTCCTATATATAGGAGACAAAGAGGTGCAATTGCAACTAATGGACCCAAGCCGACATAACTAATAAATAATACTAATGACAATTACCACTAATAGACCCAAGACGACATCAATAATATGTAATGAGCCACAATATAGGGGGTAATGTGCCAACATTTAGGTATTAACATGCCGCTCCACCATTTAGACAAGTGTTGTCCTCAATTCTTGATTAGTCGTGGATGATTTTGTATGAAGGACTCATCTTTCCATGTCGAATCTTTAATTGGTAAGTTCTTCCACTTGATGAGGTACTTAGTAATAACTCGATTGTGTAGCTGTTTGGTCCTTGTTTTGGTGATTTGTTCAAGTTCCAATATGAATTTTCCTTCTTTATCAAGCTCTGACAAGATAGTTTGAATTGGGATCTTGTATCCTATTACCTTCTTTAAGAAATAAACATGGAAAATTTGGTGTACCCTTGAAGATGAAGGGAGCTCCAATTTGTAATCCATACTACCAATCTTTTGTAACACTTTATAAGAGCCATAGTACTTGGGTGCTAATTTATTGTTCTTATTTAGTTGCTTGAGGGACATCTGTTTGTAAGGTTGCAGACTCAAAAATACCTAATCCCCTTGTTCAAAACTCCGTTCACTACGATGTTGATTTGCTTCTTGTTTCATCTTGTTTTTTGCCATGTCTAGGTTGTCCTTCAATACCTAGAGAACTTCTTGCTGGTTCTCTATGTAATATTCCACGACTTGAAATTTAGATTTTCCTTTTAAGGGAGATGTGATAGATGGAGGATGGTACCCATAAAGTTCCATAAATGGAGACATTTTTGATGATGTGTGGAAGGAATTATTGTACCACCATTATACCAAAGATAACCATTTCACCCACTGTGTTTGTTTATCAAATGCAAAGAAACAAAGATAGCCTTTCAAACATTTGTTCACTATATTAGTTTTCCCATCGGATTGAGGATGATAACATGAACTGTGAGCCAACTAGGTACCCAAACAAGAAAATAATTTAGTACAAAAATTTCCAGTGAAAATTGGATCTCTATCACTTACAATAATCCTCGGGTTTCCATGTAACTTCTGAATTGTTTCCATGAAGGCTGCAACAACTGTACTTGCATTAACAGGGTGATAGAGTGCACAAAAGTGTGCATACTTTGTGAGTCTATCAACAAACACCATAATAAAATTCTTCCCTTCTGACTTGGGTAGACCCGTGATAAAATCCATTGAGACTTCCTCCCAACATTGACAAGGTATTTCTAATGGTTGTAAAATACCTGGGGTCTTAACTATCTCAGCCTTATTTTGTTGGCAAACCTAACATTCTGCCATGAACCTTTTAACATCAAATTTAAGACCTTCCCAAAATACTTCCTTTTTGACCATGTGGTACATTTTTAGGAATCCTAAGTGCCCACCTATAGGAGAGGTGTGTAATTCCAAAAGGATCTTTTGTTTGAGTTGGAGTTCTTACATATATATAAGCGATCCTTATACCATAGTTATTCATTTTTCCACACAAAAGTATATGATACACTGGGATCCTTTTGCACCTTTTGAATGCGTGTCCACACAGATAGGTCATTCTTCCATTCTTCCCTTCATAATACTACCCAATTAGGTTGTATAATCAAAATAGCACAAAGTAATGCCTCAACATCCTCATCTTTTCTGGAGATTGCATCTGCCACCACATCTTGATTCCCTTTTTTATAGATGTTTTCAAAGTCATAGCCCAACATATTGGTTACTCATTTTTGTTGTTCTTTTGAAGATAGTCTCTATTCTAAGAAGTATTTAATACTATCATGATCTATTTTTACCTTGAAGTGCTTTCCTATTAGGTAAGGATGCCATTTATTAAGTGCATGTAGTACTGCCATCATTTATTTCTCATAAATGGGTTTCTGTAAGTTCTTTCCCTTTATTGGTCAACTTTCGAAAGAAAGGGTTTGTCCTTCCTACATTACAACAACACCAATTCCATTTCCCGATGCATCACATTCCACAAGGAAGGTTTTTTTGAATTATAGTGTGGTCAAAACATGAGCTTTGAAAATTGCCTCTTTAGGTTGTTCAAATGCTTGAGTTTTCTCCGGAGTCCACAAAAATGCTTCCTTCTTGAATAATGTTGTTAGAGGTGTTGCTATTCTTCCATAGTTTTGAACAAACTTGCGGTAGTACCCTATCAAACCTAAGAATCCTTTAATAGTATTAAAGTTTTTAGGAATTTTCTAGTCCATCATGGCTTCAATTTTGTTAGGGTTTTCCTTGACACCTTCATGAGATACAATATGACCCAAATACTCTACCTCCTTTACCCCAAAGAAACATTTCTAAGGTTTTGCATATATTTGTTGCTCCTTTAGTAGTTGTAGCACCCTGTCAACATGTTGAACATGTTCTTTCGACGATTTGTTATAGATTAGTTTATCATAAAAAAATACTAACACAAATTTTCTAAGGGATTGAAAATGGAATTCATCAAACCTTGAAATGTGCAAGGTGCATTCATAAGGCCAAAAGGCATGACCAAAAATTCATAATGACCTTCATGAGTTCTGAATGTTGTTTTGGGGATGTCTTCTTCCTTCCTTCTAATATGATTATACCCTGAACGAAGATCCAACTTTGTGAAGTAAAATACTCCATATAGTTCATCTACCAAATCATCAATGATAGGAATGGGGAACTTCTCTTTAATGGTGATCTTGTTGATCTCTCTATAATCTGGAAACATACACCATGATCCCTCCTTCTTGTGTACCATTAACACTGGTGTAGAGTAAGAAATTTGGCTAGGCCTAATTATGGAAGCTTCTAACATTTCTTCAACCATATGCTCAATTTCACTCCTCTGGCCATAGGGGTATCTATAAGGTCTAATGTTACGAGGAAAAATTCTTGAAATTAAGTGAATAGCATTATCAAAATATTGAGTAGGTGGAAGACCTTTTGGAATATCTTCAAATACCTTGGAGTTTTTATCAATGACCCTTTGGAGATCCAGGGGAATAGGAGGCTTAGATGTTTGAACATCTAGTGAGCATAATTATGCAATTAAACCTTGATATACCCTTTTCAACTAATTTTTCATACCATTAGAGCTTATCACCTTCTTTGGATTCCCTGTGATACTCCTTAATTCAAATTCTTTTCCTTTCCAGGAAAATTTCATGAAAATTCCTTGAAAAATAAGAGCCATTGTTCGCAATCATTGTAACCATTGAACCCATAAGACAACATCAAAACCACCCATTGGTATAGAAATCATAGGAATATTTAATACATATTCCTCCATAGTAAGATTGATATTATGGCATTTCCATGAGCAATTTATAGTTCCTCCATCTACAATCCTTACTTGAAATCCTGGTGCTGGATATACAAAGCAATTGAGAACTTTGGCTAATTTACTATGAATGGAATTATGAGTACCACCATAATCAATCAACACTGTTACCTTTTCATTTTTGATATATCCTTCGATCTTGAGAGTTTGAGGAGTGCTAATTCCATCCAATGCATGACAAGATATGGTGGGAGTAATTTGTTCAGGATCAACCTCTTCTATTTCTTTAGTTGGAGATGGTTCATGTTCTTGTGCTTCTTCCTCTTCACAATCTACGTAGAATAATTTCTTCTCACCACACTTATGTCCCTTACTATACTTGTTGTCACAATTAAATCATATACATTTTTCTCTTCTTTCATCTAGTTGTTGAGGTGTCAACCTTTGAGGTGGGTTATAATAAGGAACGTTATTTTCTCTATATGTGTTGGAGGTGGTTCTTCCAGTAGACATCGCCATATTTTTACTTTCAACCTTCTTTGATAAGATGAAATCCTTCTCTAAGGATGTTGGTTCAAAGAGGCATACCTCATGTTGGATGTTATCCTTCAAGGTTCCAATAAAGAGATCCAACAATTTATCATCTAGTATTCCCTCCACTTTTTTATAGCTTAAAATGACACTTCTCTGTCCGTGACGACACTTGCATCGCTTGGTCGCATGACGACACTTTTTGAGATCAAGTTTAGTCATGCAACGGGACACTTGTGGATTGAAGGGTCATTTTGGACACTTAACATGGTTGAAATTACCTCACCCCTAGTCCATTTGATGGTCATAACCCTTAGGAACACATCTCCAGACCAAACCATCTCCTGAAAACAATAAAAAAACCCTGTTTTGGCCATATTTCCACATGTGCGCTAGTATCCTATGCAGAGAGTAGCGCCCACCTTGAAAAATGCACTGGTTTGTAGTAGGAGGAGTAGGGCACTTTCCTGAATCAGTCAAAATCTTGAATTTTGGTCAAATTGGGTTGGTTTGGGAACCTCCTGATCGGTTATAACTTTTTTTTCTCTCCTTCATTGACTATATAAGGAAGGTAGAAGGGCCATGAGTGTGGACCAAGCCCATAACAATGTTATGCTGGAGGAATGGAGACCCTCATCCCCCTGTCTTGTGCTCCAGTTTTTTATAAACCCTTGTACAGCTGATTAGAGGCTGGGATCCTTGGAGAACAGAAGCAGGAGACCTTGAATCTAGGTTTCGTGAAGTGCCAAGCTTGAAGGAAGGTATAAATTTATGTACTTGATTAATTCATTAATAAAGATCAGACATTCTTACCTTTCCAAATATGACCTATTTATGTGTGTCTTAGATTTGATTATAGTTTGCTTATAGTTTGATGTCATGAATATCAGTCTTATATATGTAGTCAAATGTATTTGAGAAAGGTATGAAGTTGTTTTGCAGGTGTGGGCATTGCAACAATGAATGGAATTGAAGATCAAGGAAGAGAAAGGCTGGGATCAACCTTCTTAATAAGGTACACATCCTCTTTAACCTTTATCTCTTTGCTTACTAGTTGTACTTGTAGAACATTTGTAGGTCTATCTTTCATCCCTATAAGTTGGTAGTTTCTCCCCTGAACTATAGGTGTATTTTCCTCACA
This sequence comes from Larix kaempferi, assembly GCA_027924585.1. Classification (NCBI taxonomy): domain Eukaryota; kingdom Viridiplantae; phylum Streptophyta; class Pinopsida; order Pinales; family Pinaceae; genus Larix; species Larix kaempferi. The sequence goes on from BSBM01000556.1 coordinate 6,153,691, forward strand.
ACAGAATGGCGACTCTGCTGGGGAAAGCCTATCTACTTAGGGGTATACAAGAGCATTTATTCAGTTTTGTTTGAAGGTATTTGTTCAATTTATTGATTAGAATCAGTTATCAGGCTCTGTTTGACCCTCCTTGGCTCTTATAGACCTTTCCTAGCCCTTACAGACCCTTACTGGCTCAGGTGTGGGGGGTTTTAACCCTATTTTTTCAACTTTTCCCACATGTGCGCTATTTTTGTGAAGCATAGTAGCGCATTCCCCTGTGTGGGCACTGTTCTTCCTCATAGACAATAGCGCACACATCCTGGAACTGAGTTTTTTGAGTTTTTACCTGTTTGGGGGGGTTGTGGCTGCATTGTTTGGGGTCCCTGATGACCCTAGGTCTGAGTTAAACCACTGTAAGTGGTCTACTATCCTTGTACTGATCCTATGTTCATGATTTGGACCTCCTTTGATCAATTTGGGATTGTTTGGAAAGTTTTGGGGCTTGTTGACCCAAGTTCGGGGGTTGTGGACCAGTTTGGTGTTTTGTACCCTAATTTGAGTCTGACTGAATTTACTTTCTCCATTTCCACTGGATTTGAAACCTATTGAGTCTACTTGACCCTGTTTGTATCTATTTGAGTGAAATTTATCTTTATATTGGTTTCTTATCCTCCCTTATTCTTTTAGTTTTCTTTTTGTAGTGAAAGCTCAAGTGTCTTTGCTGCTGTTCAGGACCTTGACTGCACAGTTTATGTGTAGACCTGACTTTACCAAACCATACTTCTTTATAAGTCATTTGAATTTTTTGGGTCTAAAAGTAGTTTTCGCACGCTTTTCCCAAAGGTTGGCATGCTTACATCAATAAGAATTTGAAAGTCGTATTGGTAGCTTTTACTATTTCAATAAGGAACCTGAAAGTTCTTTGCTTTTGCTTTGATAGTAGGTTACCTTCAATTTCAGTTTTTGTTTCTCACCTTTGAAAAGCATTCAAAAAATTTGATTTATTTTCTGAGTGGAGTACCTTGCAAGTGGCTTAAAGGATTTAAGAGTGCTTTGAATCAAAAAGAAGAAGTTTTCTTTTGCATACTTATTTGCTTGAGTAGCTGCATTCTTAGGTTTTGAGTTAATTTTGTACATTTAGAATTTATTTTTATCTTTTTTGCATTTGAAAAGACTAAAAATTGCATTTGCATATGCATTCTAGATCGTATCTTTAGGAATTGCATTGAAAAGAAAATATTTTTTTAGTGGTAAACATTTCATTTCAGTATTCTATCTCTGTTATAACCACTCTCACACACCCACTACCTTTTTGTGTAAGCAAGTAACCTTTAAAATGAACCCTAATAAAATGCACTAGTAACATTTTCATTTCTAGGTTACACTATTCACCAACTAGTTTTGGTTAGGACCTTGGGTTTAAAACACCTTAAACCACCCAAGATCACACATTAGGCAAAAATCATAGTTTGACTCTCACAGGTAAGCCCACCTCATTCAAAACTTGCCTGGGATCTATGCAGTAGGTCTTGTGAGATCAGATTGTTGGGAATAAACTTCCTACTTTATGTTTTGAGCATATACCAGGATTGGATCGCGTTTGGGGACTCTTTTGAGTTTCGGGCTTCGTTACACTGCCCACACCTTCTGATTCGACGAGAGACTGTTCCCCCAGGAGTTTTCAGTGTGGTGGTATCCTTAGTATCTGACCATATGATCATACACAAGTGACGACAGAGGGTTATATCTGTTGTACCTAGGACATACGTGGGAGGAAATCCCTTGCAGGTCTCTGGGAGGGCGGTTGGGTGATTCCAACGCTTGCACCCTTAGTCATTGTATTGTGGACCCCGAGTAACTATCCTTCTTCCTTCGTTGATCTATTCTGGGCCCTCATCATCCCAGACTCTTCTCCGAAAGGCATCTGTTCACCTGGTTTGATTTACCTAGGACCTTTTTTAGTGGTATGCTCTTTGTGCTACTTGTCTTAGTTTTCCTTAGAGAACTTCTTGCTCATTTGAGCAGGAAACTATGTCTAGCATTCCGGTGAGTGCCAATCAAGGTACCCCTGTTAAGGGGGATCCTTGTGTTGTTCCATTCATTGGAAACATTGGTACTCCCTTAATGGCTACTCTGAATCTTCCTGGATTCACTATAGGGCTTCCGGTTTGGTTGTTCTCCACTCCAAATGCCTTGCATGCTCCTGACGCTTCTTTTGTAAGCACCTCAAATCAAGAGCATCAGAACCCTATGCCTTCTTTTCCAGTAACATCTTCTCCTCCTCCTTCTACCTCATGTGGCGAAAGTAGCAATATTAGTAACCAGTAGTCTAAAAGGAATAGACGGGGGAAGAATATGAAGAAGATGCCAAAACAAGGGGGAAGCAACCCAGCCACTGCAAGTCATGCTAGGGGAAAGCACCATGCCTCTGCAAGTCATGCAGAGGGCACCTACCCAGCCTCTGGAGGTCATGCTGGGAGAAAAATTTTAGTCACTGAAAATCACACTGAAAATTTGTCTTCAACCATTGTCAGTCATGTTGGGGACACGTCATTGATCACTGCTAGTCATATTAATGACAAGTCACCAGTTCCTGTGAGTCATACTGGAGACACCAGATCATCCACCACAAGTCGTGTTGAGGGAGTTGACATTGTCAACAAACCCAATAAACGGAAGTATAATTTCCCTTGCAATTTTTGTGAGGGAGACCACCTTACTTACTTGTGCCCTTTTGTTCCAGAAGTACAAAAAGTGTGGTCCTTAGTTCAAAAGTCTTCTGCTTCTGAGCAACCAGCCACTGCAAGTCATGTTGGGGGCAAGTTGTCAGCCAATGCTAGTCATGCTGAGAGTACTGATGTTGTAAAGGAGTCTCAACCTATAGGACGGAAACCAAAGTTCCCTTGTAAACTTTGTAAGGGAGATCACCTTACTCACTGATGCCCTGCCATTCCAGAGGCACGAAGAGTGTGGTCCATGTCAGAAGGAATCTCTGCTCCTGAGTTGTTTATATATTCCCTACAGTCAGATCAACCTTTGGTTGATAAAGTGGTTGAACCAAAAGAGTTCTTTTTCAACCCCACTCTTCCTTCGGAGAGTGAAGTGATCGAATTGATGCAATCTTAGAACAATCCCATCAGTCTTGAAAAGATTGATGCACCTACGCGGAAGTCTTCTGCATTACCAGTTTGGATGCTCTTGAAAAAGGGGACACTTCATCTATGCCATGTGAACCCCTACCAAGCCCTAGGATCATTTCCTTTTATTGGAATAGTCTAGCCAAGCCTCGTCTTCCTTCTTCGACACCTTTCCAGATAAAGTTTGATATCGGGAACCATACGGTTGATCGATGCATTGTATATGAAGGAGCTTCTATTAGTATCTTATCCGCTTATGCTTGGAGAGATTTGGGTTTCCCTAATGTTATTCCAACTGTTAATTGGTTGTTGACCTTTCATAAAAGACCTAGTGAACCGTTCGGATTCCTCCGTTAGGTACTTGTTACTTTGGGTGGAAAAACAGTCTTAGTTGATTTTATGGTTTTAAAGGACCCTGTGGACTTTGATATGATCCTCGGGCGTGATTACATTTATGCTATGCATGTTGTGGTGTCTACGCTCTTTCGTGTGATGCATTTTCCTCATAATGAAAGCATCGTTACTATCGACCATCTTGCATTAGTTGATCCTCTTTATTACCCAACTATAGACCAGTCAGATCCCTCGTCATTAGGCACTACTATGTCATACGGGACTTATGTGGCATATTGTTTCTTGAGTTCAAATTCTATTGAGAAGAAGTCTTTGAGTTCATGCTTACCTTCTAGGGACTTAGTCCCAGCTTTTGACCAAGTGGCACCTCCATCTGAATTTTTAGATATGTGTTCTATTTGGGACGATATACTTCCTTCCGATGAAGTTTTCCTAGAGTCCATAGTACATTCTTCCATTCATTTGGATGTTGATATAATCGCAGTTATGTCCATCCCCAGTTTGACCTTAAAGTCTGATCTTCCTACTGTTGAGTCTTTGGAATCTCCTATAGATCCGAAAATCGGTGTTCCTGCTAAGTTTGATCCCGCTTCTATAATTTTCAACTCCTGTGATGATGAATTTGTTTCTGCAGATTCCATCATGTCCTTCAACTTTGATCTTCATCCTGAAGTCGATCTTGTTGATGGTAAGTCCTCGGGCTTGGGTACCATAGAGTCTTCAATTGAAAACTCTGCCTTGTTTATGCCTGCTGTTGATGATAGTGAAGTTGAAAGTATTTCTACCACAGTGACTTGTATCGGGTCTTTCTTTACATATGTTTTAGATATGATCTTGGTACTAATGTTTCTTGGAGATAGGATTCTTAGCTAGATTTATACTTGCTTACTGGTCCTTTTCGACACCTTGTGCGACCATGTCAGGTATATTTAGAACCTTGCATATAGGTTTAGGCTTCCCCGCTGTTGTGTTGCATTTGAACCTTTTTCCATCCGAATTCACCATAGGGTCGAACCTGTTGGATATTGGTGTGTTAGCCATCTCTTTATGCATTGTGCACTAGTCCGACAGCAGAGCCTACCTAACATGGGTCACCCTAGTCAGCACCCTTATTCCATTCTGGTGCCCATGCTGAGTTTTTCTCATAGGCTCGGTTGCCTTTTTAGATTTACCATGACTTTGAGAAGAAGCCTCATATCTTTCTTTCTCATATATTTATGGCCATCCCCGATAAGGCTCCCATCTTTGTGTTGAAGTTGCATATGCATCTGTTATGATCCTGCTTGTGCTAATGAGCTTGATGCTAGCTTCCACGCTTTTAGATCGTTATATAAGCCTCCATCTCTGATCTCATTTCCGCTAAGACCTGTATCATTTTTACTTCACAATTTGACACCTTTTACCTGGAGGAGACACACCCTGAGTGTCCTTATCTTGCTCATGTTCCTTGCATTAGGCGTAGCTTTGTTCCATGCGCTTGGAGTTAGTTTCGCATGTCCCTGAAACTCGTCTCCTCCCATTTCGAGCATTCTTCTACTTTTACTTCGAGCTCATTAAAAATAGTAAGTAGGTTTCAAGCATTCTTCTACCTTTACTTCGAGCTCGCTAAAAGCAGTAAGTAGGTTTCGAGCATTCTTATACCTTTACTTCGAGCTCGTTAAAAATAGTAAGTAGGTTTCGAGCATTCTTCTACTTTTATTTCGAGCTCGTTAAAAATAGTAAGTAGGTTACGAGCATTCTTCTACCTTTACTTCGAGCTCGTTAAAAATAGTAAGTAGGTTTTGAGCATTTCTTCCATCTTCACTTCGAGCTCATTAAAAACAGTAAGGAAGTTATAAGCATTTTTCTGTATCTCCTTTAAGATCATTAAATACAGTAAGGAGGTCATGAGTTTACTTTTTTGGGCTCGTTAAACCTTTACGGAAAAGATCCCTATGGAGTTCTTTTAAGCCCTTTTCAGACACCTTAAATAGGAAAAGTTTTCCGAGCATAGTTGTCTTTTCGGGCTCGTTAAAATAACTGAACCGACATCCACTTAGGTATAGAATTATCCCTTTTCTGGGATTTGGTGGATAATTACGGAAAAGGTATACTCTGGTATGCGCTAGAAGAGTTCTTCTTCCATTATTTTACACTTTTTCGGGGAAGGAGACTAACTTTACGAAAAAGGACCTCTGGAGTCGTCTTTAGGTTTTTCAGACTCTCGAAATGTGAAAACACCAACCGAGCATTCACCTACTCGGGCTCGATGTGAAATCCACGAGATGGTTGATAAGGACTGTTTAAGTTTTTCAACTCTATAAGCAAGAAAACACCGTCGAGCACAGACCAATCCGGGTTCGATATAAAATCCACAGATAGGTGTATGGAGTTTTCTTCTAGGTTTTTCAGACTCCTTAAATATGAAAATACTGTCGAGCATGCTTTAGTTCTTTGTCAAGCTCGTTAAAAAATGAAAAAGGAAAGGGAAGGGAAGAATGTTAAAATATCTTTCAATATGATGGCAGCAAGTCAACTATGTCCTTGAACAAAGCACCTGTTTTTGAGTCCATCAAACAAGTTGGGTTCTAGTGTTAGCCTTAGGATAAACCTGATCTCAGAGTTCTTACTCCTCCGTTTGGTTAGTCTTCCAATCTAGTATGGAGAATCTGTTAATGTCTCCTACATTATAGATTTGCATCATGATCTCTTTGTGTTAAAAGCTGCCTAAGTCACTCTTGTGTCGTGCTCACTGTTCAAGGATATAACCTGTGTCGGCCATTCTGCAGTTGCCCTGACCTCATACATTGGCCATTCCTTGGTGTTGGTATGTTTCATCATGTGTTCAATCCTACTCCAAATCAACTCATACTTTTTGAGTGTCCCTCGTGTTGGATGATGGAGGATGCCTTAAGGCCTCCCTTCCAATGGACTTCTTCCCATTGACTTCAACTCATTGTGCTCTGGGAATGAAGTTTAGAGTTTCGGTTAGTACCTTGGGGATTGCAGTCATTATTGGCAGTTTCCCTCACTATTGGATAGACGGGAATACATCAATGTCTCCTATCCGATAGATTCTTCAAGTGTTCGATGGCAAGACCACTTATTCGCACTTGTTTGAATGTACTAGTTACCTTGGATTCCATTTTCATTATTGATGGAAACCCTCACGTTTGTTAATGATATACATCAATGATCGGTAATCAAACGATACCTCCCATGTTCGACATCAACTAATTTATTCGCATGGATAGGTTTGTACCTTGGGTTGTTTTTGGATGAAGACCTTGGGATCCTCGATAGCATCACCTTATTTATGTTATTGCCCAAGTTGCACAAGACCGAGCCACACTCTTTTTGGCTCTTGATGAGACATAGATCTAGCTTGTTCTCTATGGCTATGTTCTCCAGTTTTGACATAGATCCACCTTGTATTTATGTGGCTATGTTTACACTTATGTTCCTCATGGATCCACGCTTGTATTCTAGTGGCCATGATATATGGATCAGTATTTGGATCATTATTGTATCCTTTTGGAGGGCATGTTCCACTATTTGAACATGGATAGTTACCCAAAGGATGAGTTTGTCTGACATTTCCTTTGCTTTCAAGTACTTCATTTGAGCCTACGATTCTTGGTTTCTCTGGTTACTCCACTCCCATGATTCGACTATTTTTTATTCATAATGTATTTCGGCCATCGTTTCCCTCACTCCCTCTGACGTCACACATTAGGGGGCATATGTTATAGCTTAAAATGACATTTCTCCATCCGTGATGACACTTGCATTGCTTGGTCGCATGACGACACTTTTTGAGATCAAGTTTAGTCACACAATGGGACACTTGTGGATTGAAGGGTCATTTGGGACACTTAACATGGTTTAAATTACCTCACCCCTGGTCCATTTGATGGTCATAACCCTTAGGAACACATCTCCAGACCAAACCATCTCCTGAAAACCATAAAAAAACCCTGTTTTGGCCATATTTCCACATGTGCGCTAGTATCCTATGCAAAGAGTAGTGCCCACCTTGAAAAATGTGCTGGTTTGCAGTAGGAGGAGTAGGGCACTTTCTTGAATCAGTCAAAATATCGAATTTTGGTCAAATTGGGTTGGTTTGGGAACCTCCTAATCGGTTATAACTATTTTTTCTCTCCTTCATTGACTATATAAGGAAGGTAGAAGGGCCATGAGTGGGGACCAAGCCCATAACAATGTTATGTTGGAGGAATGGAGACCCTCATCTCCCTCTCTTGTGCGTCAGTTTCTGATAAAACCTAGCACAGCTGATTAGAGGCTGGGATCCTTGGAGAACAGAAGCAGGAGACCTTGAATCTAGGTTTCGTGAAGTGCCAAGCTTGAAGGAAGGTATAACTTTATGTACTTGCTTCATTCATTAATAAAGATAAGACGTTCTTACCTTTCCAAATATGACCTATTTATGTGTGTCTCATATTTGATTACAGTTTGCTTATAGTTTGATGTCTTGTTCTATCATGAATATTAGTCTTATATATGTAGTCAAATGTATTTGAGAAAGGTATGAAGTTGTTTTGTAGGTGTGGGCATTGCGACATTGAATGGCATTGAAGAGCAAGGAAGAGAAAGGCTGGGATCAACCTTCTTAATAAGGTACACATCCTCTTTAACCTTTATCTCTTTGCTTTCTAGTTGTACTTGCAAAACGTTTGCAGGTCTATCTTTCATCCCTGTAAGTTGGTAGTTTCTCCCCTGAACTATAGGTGTATTTTCCTCACAACACACTTTGAGACTCAACTTTTGAAACTGTTGAATGTGCTCGCTTACTGGACCCTTTTTCCTTATATTTATCAATTGGGTAAAGAAGGAATTTCTCTTAACATCATCATGATATGATATCAATTCTTCTATGAAAATGGACCAAGAGATAATGGATTTCTTTTTACATTTACAGATCCATTGGTACCACACAAACTACTTAGGTTATAAATATAAATATGCAATAGGTACAAGTTTTGGAGATTTGTCACTTCGTGTATATCAAAGAATTGGTCCATATGAAATATCCATGTTATCGGGTCCTTTCCATAAAACTTCCTCATGTAAATATTGGGGAGTTGGATACCCCTTGGGGACCATACCTGGTTACTTCCATTACTAGAATCAATTCCTCTTGGAATATTCTGATTAATGGAAGGTTTCTCAATGTGGACATTATATTTATCTTCCCGGGTACCTTGGAACACATCATCAACTATAGGGAGATTATCCTTTGAATTTTGTATGAGATTAGAAATATTTTTCATATTTTCCTCCATCTTATTATCCATGTCCCATCATATTTTCCATGTGTCCCATATTTTCCTCTAAATTAAGTAAATCAACTATTTTCATAGACCCTTTAATCATATCTTCCAACTTGGACACTCGAAAAGGTAGGTCTTCACTTTCATCGTAGGTCAGGGATGAATCCTCAGGTGGTTTGAGTGGATTGTGATTTATTACACTACATTTTGGTGGAATTTGGATCAATATAAATAGATATCACACCTTAGGTTCACCTCAAATAGATTCTTCTACTAAAAGTTATTCAAATTTAAAATGGTGTACCTTTTTAAAACCTTGATTTGAAGACTAATTTGTTGTCCGACCTTCCTCAGGTAACCATGGAATTTTAGCCCATCCGAGTTTGAAATATTGGCTTTTGGTATCCTAATATGTCCTCTTTCCAATGCCACAACTTTCATTCAATTTGGATGTGCCAAAAACAAGTTGTGTCAATTTTCCAAACACTTGTTATTTTTGGTCTTTTCCGAAGAGCGAGAGAATACAACCTACCATGTGTCCAATTTTTTGAGTCCGATTCTAAAATTGATACACTAGATATTGTTGTCTTTCTTCTTTTTGATGCAATTGGTCTCAATTTGGATCTTGCATGCTCTAGATATAACCGTTTTTCCTAGAACACTTGTTTTAGACTAGTTTTTGGACAAGTCAGAAACCCTAACTTCTACTGAGTATAAATCCGCTTCTATAATGATTCAGAATCTAAAACTTGTACCATATAGTGCTTAGTATATCCTATAATTCCCTTGCGAGTTTCACTATATGAAACATTCTAGAAAAAGCGTTACAGTGAAAATCCATGATGACTCGTTTTGGAAGCATCCATGCTCTGATACCAAATGTTATGCAACCAAGTCCTAGAAAGAGCATGAAAAAAACATAAATAGGCCATAAATAGTAATCGATGCATTAATAATGAATAAAAGAGATGAATAGAAATCCTCTTCGATGGGGAAACCTCTTTACATAATGTACTAAGTATGCAAGACAATAGAATATGAGATGATTCAAATGAAAAGGTCGCTTTCCTATATATAGGAGACAAAGAGGTACAATTACAACTAATGGACCCAAGCCAACATAAATAATATAATGATATTAATGACATTTACCACTAATAGACCCAATCCGACATCAATAATATGTAATGAACCACAATATAGGGGGTAATGTTCCAACATTTAGGACTTAACAATAAATGGAAGGATGCCTCATAAAATTCTTATTCTCAATCACCTCAAGTCAATGGCATGGGATTCATTCATCTGCTTGAATTTAAAAAACAATATGATAATCTTACTAGATATAGAGGCACATGGAAAATGGCCAACCTTATCCATTACTTCAAAAACTCTCCATGCCTCATCATAAAGAGAGCCCATACAAACATACTGAATTGTATAATAATAGGAATTATATCCAGACTCACATTTAGACTTATCAAATAGATCCTCTTTGTCTCTCTTAGAATGACCTAAATAGTGAATCAGAGTATTCAATACTAAATTATCGATAACTCTGTGTTTTTTCGTAGTCTCTTCATTAAAACTTCTCAATAGAGAAAGCTTAACTCCACCCATTTTATGCATGAATGAAATAAGTGTAGTCAACTCATGGGTGCTAGGAACATAACCAAGATTCTTGAATTCCCATTGAAGAAAACTAATTATTTGTATCATTCTAATAGTCGGGGTTTCAATTACCTTTCCTACAAATTTATTTTCTTAAATTCAAATCTAGAGTTTGCAGTTCTACTAGGAACTCTTTGGATTCCATGTTCTTCTTAAGGATTGAAAATATTTTTTCTGCATCTTCATCATTTTTCTTTATGGAGTCAACATTTTCAGAATCCTCTTGTTTTTCTGGGATTTCAGTGAGGGTTTTATCATAATTGCTTAGGTATTCATTTTCAGGGTCTGATAGGTCTTTGTTTCCACGTTATGAAGTGGTTTCATTCATAGAGGGGTCTTCAAAATATTTGATGTGGGACGTGGGATGTGGGAGAAGAATATAAATATGTGGGTAACTACATTATTTTGGTATCTAGTGGTTTCGATTCAAACCCTGGTCATTCCTCTCCAGTGGATCAATGAAGAAGTGTTCATTGCTTAGGAAACTCGACTGAAAATCAATCTAGCCTTTAACCTCCGAATTTTTGTTGGATTTGGTGCTCTATAGAAATAGATCTATGTTATGATGTGTTATGCATCCCTATCTTTCAAGAGGATTTATTTTGATACCACGAGATATGAAAAGGAAAACTACTACAAAACCAAATGAGAAAATATTTTGTGGGGTTATAACAGAGTAATCTATTGAGGGTTTTTAATATTCATGATCAAAATTGGATCAATATATAATTTTCATATATTTTGGTGCTTTATGGGTCGAACAATTGGATGAATTGGCTTGTAGGGCCCACTTTAGAGGTAGGTCTTACTTTGCTGATTTGGAGTCCAAAACCTTTTAAGGCCTGTTTGAGGGCTTAAATGATATTTTTTTGGGTCCCCACCCTCAACATTGTTCTACACTCTGATATCTTTCCAATGGAGCAAGAATCACCTCAATGGAAGTCCATATGAGGAAGTTATGCCTCCCACAAGTTGACCTATCTATTTTACCACCATGGTACTGAGTGGATTCCACATCAGCTCTCATTACCCTCACATGTGGAGCTAGTCACATGTGGAATTTCAAGAACATTCCAAAGGGTCCAAAACCTTAACCCTAATCGGGAATTGAGGCATGTACAAATGGTAAAACTAACCCTAGATAATTATCAAGCTATGTTAAATACCAGGCCATTAGGAGAAGATGGGGTTCCATTATGGTGATGTTTTTGCATTGTTCCATAGCTTAGAAACAATAAGGGAGTGGATATTAGAGCATGACATAGAAAGTAGGAGATATTGTACTATCCATGTAGGACATAGTGTCAAAGGTAACTCCAAAGTGAGTACCACATTATTTCTATTTGCATTTCATATTGGAGAAGAAAAGATAAAGGCATAGTCCTCACTTTTGGAAGGGTTTTTTTCCCCATAGTGGGTTTTCCCAGGGTATATCTTGTGTTATTTGTGTGGATGTTTTATTTTCTTTTCAATTCCATTTTATTTATAATTATGTGGATTTAAGCTAACATAACGAATTAAGTTGTAATATCCATTGTGACAAACTGTTCCAGTGGAATATCCATGACAATTTACAGATCAATTCATTTAAGGTTTACAACAAACACAACTAGGAAAGGGGTAGGGTTTTGAATAATTTTTCATCAAGCTTCACACCTCCATGGAGGCTTTCTAGAACCAAATCATCAACTACAATTAGGTTGTTTCATCTCAACCAATTCCTAAAATGTTAAGAGGATCCAAAGGCCCTAGGGTTTGAACCTAGCTTTGGCACTAGATGTCACACCCAATTAATATTTAATTTAATAAAAATTAAAACCAATATTTGACCACGTGGTTAATATTTACCAAATAATAAATTAATCTCAATTGTGATTGTAAACTGGGTAGAAGGAAAATGATGTGTATCTTCAACCACAAATACAACCTTGTGGATGCACCTCTTGGCTGAAGTAGACCATCGCTAGAACAACACAGAAAAATAAAAGTGGGGAACCACTCTCCTCCCAAGAAACCTACCATTCATATACTAATATCCGCCATTCCGTAATTAACGATACCAATTCAGAAACACTCTCATCATCAAAATCCTCTCTCAACCTCCAAAATTCTCATCTCCTCCAACCCCCCCAAGAAAAAATGAGGAGGAGGAAGAAGAAATGACCCCTTCCCCCTCTCATTTCATCCTTTTTAAGCTTCCCCAAGATCTGCCAAATTGGATACATGTCACCATGCAAAAATCCCCTAATTAGATAAATATATCATATTTACTTATTTGATCATATCTCCCCATTAACCCCCTCTTTAATTTAATTAGATTAAATTAGCTTAACTTATTAATGATATAACCTAGGTTTTCATGAATCCCAATGTATTTATTATAACTATTTTTATTAAAGGCATATGAATCTACATAACCTAATACTATTGTGTTGGGGTAGGACCCACTCGTGTGGCCATAATGAGTGTGTCTTGCACCTACACTATAACCTGGGTATGCCCCCCTAAACCTAATGTAAATATGTGATGAAGGGGTGTTACAGAAGAGGTGTGTGGGTTTATGGATACCTAGGATAGGTGCACCTAAGAGTGTGAAGCTCAAAAGGAATCTTGACTATAATATGAGAATGGATTTATAAATACCCAATTCCTCACAAAGAGTGGTCATGACCAAATATAGAATTTAAGCAATTGAAATATAGGTGAGAGCTAGTGTGTATAACCAACTCAAAAACATGGTCAACCATAGCCAAAAAGAAGAAGTGAGAGGTTAATTAATACTCATATTAACATAGGGTCAACTCTATGCACAAGATCCTCCCTAAATATGGACAAGAGGCTAGGAAGATAAATCATTATATAGCACCTTCCCCGCATAATTTTGAACATGCGACATCTAGAGAGAGAGAGAGAGAGAGAGAGAGAGAGAGAGAGAGAGAGAGAGAGAGAGAGAGAGAGAGAGAGAGACATCCACCGGTACTGGAAACCTAACACATCCTCTTCTCTAATGCACTCATGGCATACTGTACTTCAATGGAAAATTCTAGATAGCATTTCAAGAGGAGAGGACCTAATTCTTGAACTTGATTAATGCTATATTCAAGGAATGCAAGGCTCAGATGTTCTGCAATTGAGGTACCAATCTCAGGGCAAATTCAATTTTTACAAGCTTACTCTCTTCTTCTTCAAACTAGCGATCGGGACCATGAAAGATTCTGGAAAATATATGGACACATATCCTATGGCCCAAGGTTTCCACCTTCTTATGGCTAGTGGCCAATAGCCAACAGGGAAAATTTTAAAAATCCAGAATTTTCTTAAAGTGTAGAAATCTTGCGAATCTTACTAATTCTTAAATTTATAACCATAAAATCTTTGGTGACATTTAAAAAAAATTCAAATATCTAATGATTTTATATATTTTATGGACAATTTTGGCAATGTTTTGAGGAAAAAAATTATCCTATGGAATTTGGGAAAATCATTTGGAAAAAAATGGCAATTGGCAAATTGTTTCTTGGAAAAAACCCTCGAAAATTGGCCCAAGTGCTAAATTTTGCCCCTAAAATTTCTATGATAGTCACTTGCTTACTTAGGACCAAATATGAAAGATCAACTTTGAATGCCCCTCTCGTTGTTTGTTGTGTGAAAACAAGGAGGATACCATCAATCAGCTTCTTAACACCTACCACTTCTCCTCATGGATCTAGGACCAATGTGCAACTTCTCTCCGTGCCACCAATGGGAAGAGGGAAAGCATTTGCAAAACTATTGTGACGTGGAGATTAACCAATTTCCAAAACAACATTATAAATAGGATTTGGAAGCTCCTCCTAGGATTTATCCTATGGAAGACCTGGAAGGAAAGAAACCGATGCATATTCAAAGACAATAAAATGACAAAGATCTGAACCTGGAAATAACATAAGAAAGGATATTCTCGAAATGCTCAATGTTTCCTCCTGGAAGGATGATGATCATTACTAATTTCCTGGCTAAGGAGCAACCTATTCTGGTGGAGTGAATGCCTTCCATCTCAAGAACATCCTTTTCAACCAATACTACATCCATGCAAGTATCCTCCTTGAGTAGTTGGTCCCCTCCCTTGGAGGGATTCCTTAAGGTCAACTTCGAAGGGGATTCAAAGGGAAACCATGGGCCCACGGGTGTGGGGGGAGTATTCCATGATGACCATATTTAGATTGTTTGGGTTTATGCCAACTACTATGGGATAGACAAAAATAATGCTATAGAAATCCATGGCCTCAATCGTGGAATGCTCATTGCCTCTCACCAAGGGTTCATAAAACTAGTTAGTGAGGGAGATTCGAAACTAGTCATCCATATGCTCAAGAAATTGATGCATGGTGTAGCTATCAGCAATATCTCCAACAATTGGGGATTACAAGTGAAAGTAGAGAGGCTTGCAGAGATAATATATAATCCCAAGGGTCGCGCAGCTCTTGTTCTGGTGCATGTTTGACACTCGACCAATAAGGTGGCGGACCACCTTTGGAAAATATCAACATCACCATAAACTGGGATGGGCTTGAATCTCCCTGGGATTTAGTCAAAGCAATAAAAATTGGTTAGGAATTTACATTGCTCGGTCAACAATATAAGCAATCCTAGATGCGGGTGCATAGATTGGTGGCCACCGATGAAACGAGTGACGAGACTTATACCCCATTGTCTAGCCATGTGCTTGTGACATCATTATCTTGGTCCGGTCGACATGCGTAGAGGTAAATTTGGAGGGTGATGAATTAAGCCCAAATATGGGCCAAACTGGATGGTGTACTTGAAAGGATGATGATGTCAATAGAATTTTAGGGAGCCTTGTCCTAATGATTTTTGGATTAGCGAGAGGAATATGACAAAAACAATGATGGAGAGTGGTTTAGGTGAGGAAGAGAAGAGGAATTTGTGAAATGGTAACCAAATTATCTCCGTGTGGGATCATTATTATGAGATGGAGATTATCTATGGGCCTCATAGAGGATTGTGCGATAGTGAAATTGGTTGAGGGTTGGGATAATACTTGATTTACTTGTAGTCAGTGTGGGAGGATGAGAAGTTGCTGACCATGCATAGGGTCTGGGATAGTGGAGGTATTGTGGAGAGTGGTCATGTCTATATGTCCAAGCCGAGGACGAGGGGGGGGCTAGGTGGAAATGCAAGAGGTGGCCATATTCCTTGCATGGAAAGGGAGGTGGCGGAGGTGAATAAAATGTACCAATAGGTTATCATAGAGGAGACAAAGAGGTTCTTAGATCAAGTGAAGGGGGACATTGAAGCAATGAAGGCATTGTAGGAATCTCTGTAGGAGCAATACCAATGGTTGTCCTGGGTGGATGACGCGGGATCAACCCGCACTCGTGAAATAGATATGACAAAAAAAGTCTCCTATATTGGAAAATGAAATATCTGGTAGGCCATGTGTTTATGGAGTCTGATTGTGGTTGCTTGAAAACAAGCAAACAATTTGAAGTGATCCTGAAAATCAATGTGATCCTGAACCATATTCCTAGCTCCATAAGAGGGCTCATCTCGAGGATCGATGTGCTGGATTAGCTTACCACATGGAAAGTATTCAAGGCAACGGAGTTGATGCTCATGTTAGTTAAACAATAGTTGGAAACCAAGGTGCCAATTGTTACTATCTCTAAGTGACATATAGTGGGTCTAGGTCCTAGTCTAGTTGCTATGGTCTTAATATCGACTGATAGTTGGTTTGGTTTTTGGTGGTTAATTGTTCCTTCTTGTCTTGTTTGGTTAGCTATAGATATAGTATGTTTGGTTGCATTGGTTAATGGTTAAACTTTGAACTTAGATGAAGGGTTGGCCTGGTTTCCTTACAGGGAAAGCTAGGCAAGTGATTTTTATGATGCAACTTGAAAAGACTTGTGTATGGTTTTTTCTTTCAAATTAATATAATGTACATAATCTTAAAAAATCATCATACAGTATTTTATTTAAAAATTATATTAAGAATATTAATATATTAAGAATATTAATATATTGAATGTTAAAAATACCAATAAAAATTTAAACTTACATCATTATTATAAAAACCATTACAAACTATTTCTATATTATTAAAAAAAATATTTAATATATTTAATTATTTTTAAAATATTTTTATTAAAATAATATAATGTAAACTAATTATATATAAATTAAATTTTTATAATTGATTTTGATATAAGACTAAAAGTTTTTTATGATTGGTTAAGAGTTTGTTTTCCTCAGACGTAAGGAAATAAGTTAACAATCCAAGATCTAGAGGCATCTGGTAGGAATAGATGTATGCCCCTTAAGGACCATTAACAAGTTATTTCAAGTGACTTGATTTTCCTTGAATAAAGCTGATGGGTTAAATCGTATTTATTAATAACAACCATAATGACCATCCTTATTGTCAATTTGAAAACTTAATTGTAATAGATTTTACAATCTTTAAAAAAATGACAAGCATTCTTTATAACTCTTTAAATTTGAAGCCCCAAAGGGTAGCTCAGTTGGTTGGAGTCCAAGTCCAAAGACTCTTGATATTGAGGTCGGAGGTTCAATTATCACGAATCCAACCCTCTGGGTCGTTTGAGGTTAGGCTCCCAAAACTGGAGCTGATAGAGTGAGGTCCCTTCGAGTGCCCCCCTAGAATTGTTACCGTGGATGTAGCAAGCCTCGAACACAATTGATGAGGCTGTGAACAACGTGAAAAAATATATTTAAATTTGAATAATAATTTAATGTATTATTTAATTTTAACTTGTCAATATTTTATTAAAAATAACATAAATTTATTTCAATGATTTTTTTGTTTGTTGGCAGTGGTGGAACCTCCTTGACTAGCAAGTTTGCCTTTGGCTAAGTTAACACGAACTAGAGGCATCTAAGCCGTCAAAATCACCCGGGGATCGCACCCGGCCTGGACTGCACCAACCCTTAACATGGTTGGATTTTTTGGTATCCAAGGGATTATAACTGGCGACCTTTCAGCTTAGGGGGCGTCTTAACCATACCCCGCCACCAACTGTTCTACATCTCACGGATAAATTTATTTCAATGATATACATAGATAAATAAATGAAATATTTCATCATGGATGAAATCATGATTCCTTTGAACTTGAGCAATTTTTTTGATAATATAATACATGTTGAATATATTCTTCGATTTTAGAGCCTTTAATAAATTTGGTTGTTAATATTTTACTAAAAATATTGTAAATTTAAGTTAATTTTATATAACTGGGTTATATATTTTATTAAAAATAATGTAAATATAATTCAATTTTAAATAAATAAATTAAATCTTAATTATAAAAATTAAGTTTTTTTAATGGGCAATTTCTTTTTAATAATTTGAAAAATGTTTAATATATATTTTGATTTTAAAATATTAATTAAATTTGATTTTTATTTTTTTATTAAAAATATATATATTTAAAAAGGGGCAGTAGGTGTAAGGGGATCATCAATGATTTTGGATGAATTTTGGAATTAAGTTATGTTTGGGGTCTTGGAATTGTGTCCAACAATCAAGTTGAGGCCTATGCTTTCTACAAGGCCTTTAAAGTATTGATAAGATCAAGGTACAATCCATACTCATAATTGGGGACTCTATAATAAATATAAAGCTTATGAACAAGCAACACATCTCGATGGAAAACTCTCTTACCTAGATAATCTCCCATATAAAAAATGAAGTCTTGTTTTAAAAGCATTGGGTTCTATCACATCCTATGAATATTTAATGGATAAGGAGGCTCCCATGCCAATCTAGCAACCTAATTGAATGAAGGGGAATGTAAAAAAAAATGGGGAGATTGGATATCTCCTAATCTACTAAGATATATTTCATGAAATTCATTGATGAAACCCAATTAATCCACACATTGTGTATCTAGTTGTGTATCAGATAAGATGAGGGAAATCTTGTTAGCAATTATAATGCATTTAAAGGCCGGGAAAAATCTGGTATTGCATCATACCTACCACTACTACCATTGTCCCATCATTTTTAATTTTTTGAGTTTTGTTTCATGATAGAAGGTGCTAGGATAATGGAAGCACAAATCCACTCTTACATGGAGCCTGAGGATAATATAGAACTTAGCTATAGTATCTGAGCTACTTCGATTTAGAACTATTTGGTTAAGGTTTCAGTTTGATCTACATCAAAGAAGATGTTTTTTTGAAGGATGACTTCTAGGCTTCTTGGGATTTTGGTGTTATGTGAAATTTGGGTCTTTGTTTATTGGTGTGTTGTTGTGTCTTCAGTGGGAAAAGGGGATTTTTGACATTCAACTTTTCCACCTTGTTAGATCCAATTACCTCAAGGAAACTAGGACAGGTTTGTGTTTTCCATGTCCTAATATTGAATCCCTCATGCCAAGGAGACCCGATTCCATTTGTATCCCTTGTCACATTTCTAGTGTAAGCATCAACACAACGGTAGTTATTTGGTTGATTTTAGTTCTCAGGTCATCAAATCTATGTTGGAAATATACTCTTATTAACATTTGGGTAAACAATTCATTGTTCACCATTCTATATTTTATTGCATAGACCTAGGAATTCCCGAGCACCATAGATTGTCACAGGAAATGTCAAAGGGCCGTTTATTATATACAAAGGATTCTTCAAAGATAGGAAGAATATATAAATGAAAATAGAATATCCATCCTCTCCCTTTCTAATACAGTTCAAAGAAATGATTTTTTTAGTTTAGAAAATTATGAGGTCATAGACATTGTCCTACAATAAAGAAGACAAATTCAAGGATTAAAGGTAGAGTGTTTGACACTCAAAAAATCCATTGAAAACATCAACAAAGGAACTCATTCAACAACTTCAAATCCTCAACCATCTTTAGGCTTCACCTTGGTAGATAGTAAGGAAGAAGATACAATCTCCCAACTATTTGAAGACATGGAACTAGAGAACTTGCAAATGCATTGTTGGGGCCTAGTCGCTCAATTTATTGGTCATTAATTAATAATGGATTTGGTTTGATATGAGTTTTTTAAGGTTTGTTGCATAAAATAAGGAATTTTATTAATATTTTATTGTAAGAATGGACCATAAGCATAGTATAAATGAGAAGGCTTCGGGAGGTCTTGATCATCATTGTGTGATTCGATAATCTTTCATATCTCTTTGTAAGGGTTGTGGGTTCTACAGAGAGAGGACATGAGTGGGAGTTCTGGATCCCCCTTTCCCATCAAGGACAAGGGAGCAATCTTATCTAATCAAGTTTTCAATTATTAAATAAACTTAAATATGGTATTTCTGAGTTTATATCTACCGATGTGTGTTATTTTTTTGTTTTAGTTTACATTCCCTGTTGTTATGTGTTGTGGAAAGCAGTGTTTGGTTAATTAGTTAGGATTTTGTTGTAAATAATAACTTAGTGCACAAAAGCACTACAATGCACTAACTTGGAAAGTGATATGCTTTCCATATCTCCATGGATGGGTGGTAGAAGCATCATGGGGAGAGGATCGCTGCAAAAACCTGGGTTTGAGGGATTAGCCTACCATTATTGAAGTGGCCCAGAACATTTCTATGGATGGTTGGATGGTTTCTCTACTTTGCCACCTAGATCTGATTTTCTAGGTTAGATGAAAGTGGTTTTCCTGGATCTAATTTATTCCATTAGATATGTGATGGTGGCGACCATGGATCTAGTGCACATGAAGGTATCTCAAGTAGCTATGATTTGTAAAAGTTCTGAGGTGCATGTATCAATCTGTTGAACTGCACCAAAACATTAGGATCGGTTTATGAAATATCAACAATAGTAAGAAGGAATGGCTAGTGCTAGTGAAAGTAGTGATGTTGTTGCCATGAAAAGTTGTGGAATGGGACTTATATATCCATATCTAACCCTTTGTAGCAAAGACGCTCAAATGTAGGGAGAACTTTGAAGATCGGCTCATTGTGTGCAAGAATTATTATGTTGAATCTGCCTATTTACTGAGAGCCTATTCGGTTCTTTTCTTAGTGAGATCCAAATACTAAGTGCCATAGGAATGATTAGGCATGTAAAGATGGGTGTTAAATCAAATATTCACATGCATGTATTTTGACTAGGGATTCAACACAAAATTGTGGGATGCTTGGGATGAGATAGCTATGTGGACCCTTCTAGATTATGGAAGGAATAGGCTACAAATTCCATAACAATAGGAGGATTTGTGGAATGAACGCCATTTGACAAACCATGAATGATAATGGAAATCATTGCATGGAATATGAAAGCTGGGGATGTAAATGAAGACCTGAAGATTGGCCACGCCTCAAGACTGCACTAGAGATACTAAGAACTGCACCTAAGATAGAAAAATGTGTTGAAATTTAGTTGTCATTGATGTCAACTGATGTCAAAGAGGATTTGGTATTCCTGTGCCAGTTTGAGGAGATATATAAAGCCACTTTGGAGAAGTATATTTATGTGACAGTTTAAAGAAGTATATAAAAGATAGTAGCAAGAAGTATATGGATTCCAGTATGAAGAAGTATATCCAAAAGTGCATTCAGTCTGAATAAATATGGTACAGGTGTAGGTATCAAGAAAGCCTATTCATATACTTCAAAGGTATATGATAAATACATGGATGGAAAAGGTTCAGGAGTGCGCAGGAAACGTGGAACAAGAAATGGTTGAACAAGGAAGCAAGTTTTCAGTTGTTGAAGCATGAACAAGTACCAAAAAGGATGTAGCAGTTGAATATGTCAAGTGGGAAAGCCCCAAAAGAAATGGTACATCAAAGGTTCAATACCACACCGCAAGGGTGCAAGTCCCACTAAGTCAAGGTGTTGGGCTCAACCCAAGTGGAAGAAGTTTTGGTGGCGAAGGTACATTTAGGCGAGGCCTAACATCGACCAGTTTTGGGAGAAACAACTCCGCAATTCTCGGGAGCAGGGTATGGAGCGCAAAGAAGTGGTAGATAAGGATCTGTCCCCTTAGTATATGCAAAGTAATAAGGACCATCGAGTTAGTTGAAGCAATTATGAATGAAATGACAGACTGTCAGCTACAGAAGCGAAGAGTAAAGAAGCGGAATGGTGCAAAGGACGCAGCACTATAGCATCAGAGCCACGCGGTCAGAACTATGACTGTAAGGGAAGCGTCAGAGCCATAATAAGCGGCGAAAAAGGACAGCAGAGCTCCAGTGAAGTAAATACAAAGCGTGTTCAATAGGATAGCCATGCCATTTCGGGTTTAAGGGTACTATGGGGATAGGCCCATAGTTATTGTAAAGATATGACCTTCGGGCACAATTTATAAAAGGGGCAATTTTGTATAAGGAAGGGTTAGATGTTGTTGGTAATTGTTAGGTCTAAGCTAAGAGAGATATAAGCGAGGAAAAATACTCTGCAACGGTGTGTGCAGAGATCTATTGTAGAGATGAGTATGCAGCTGAGTGCGCATATTGGAATTGTTAACCCCTTCCAAGAAATATAAGAACAGTTCCCATGGACGTAGCTCCCATCTGAGGGGTGAACCACGTAAATACTTGTGTTATGTGTTTGAATCTATGTTATATTGAATGTTTATGCTTATATATGTGTTTTCATATGAATGTGAATGAGAATGATATGATAAGTAAGGGAAACATGCATGTATGAACATTGCGAAGTTGTATTAAGTATGGTAAATGTGTAGTCATAGAATATGCGCAATAACAAAGATTCAACAAAGTCTGTAGGTTGTTGAGATTTACGAAGTGCACAGATACCTGTTGGTAACAATCTGGGAAGTAAATGTTGAGTAAGTTGCGCATACCAAGCTCGCATAACATAACTGTGCGTCACCAGGTTACAGAAACTTGATTCTGTAACCACCCATATTCGCTTCGGGTGAGACTTCAACCTGCTCGCAGGTTGATGCCAAAAGGGCCAGTGAAGGATATTTTATTGGACCAAAGACTAGAGGGTAACCTCGTAGAACCTGGGTCATCCCCAAGGAAAGTAGAGAAAGAGTAAGCGACCCAACAACTAGTTTCGTTGCCGCGCTAAAGAGCTGGCTATATGCGATGTTATTATGTTATGAGATCGTGAAGAAGGAAGCGTAATCAACAAGTTCCATTGTTGCGCTAAGAGCTGGTAATATGTTATGTGTTATCCAGAAAAGACAGAAATAGAGAACTGGGTAAGTCATACAGAACTTGAGTTTGCAAAGAAAGAGAACATGCAGCCGTGTCTGACCAAATAACAATGGTTGCAGAGGTATATATATTCACTGACCTACATAAAATTTTCTTTGCATTATTCGCTACTGAGTTGCATGAGTGGATATCAAGGATCGTAGAACGAAAAAAAAAATTCCAGGGTGGAGAACCTAGAGTTTGGAATCCATAGTTGATTCAAAGGCTTAAAGGCATTCACAACCAAATTTCAAGAGAAGTCAAATTTTGGTTGGATAGCTTATTGGAAGGCTATGTTACAGAGTTTTTTGTGTACACGTTGAATTCCTTCAGCGTAGCAGAAGGATATTTCTTTCGAGGATTTAGAGGTAAGTACTTGAAAAAACTCAGTTCATACATTAAAATGCTACTAGCTGAAAAATGAGTCTTAAGAATGCAATCATATTCCTAGTGTTTGAGTCTATAATGTTCGGTAACACAGATAGTGACACAGACAAAGATATTGGTATTTTAAGAAGCAGAAAGAGATATAAATTTAACACTAGAAAGAGGTCTCGTGAAGCCAAACCTCGCACATTCTTAGAAACTTAGTTAGGAAGTGATAGAAACTAATATTAGGTTGAGTCTGATACTGAAACAGAACCTAGACGCACTGGTTATCAGCCTATATTTCCGCAGAAACCCATAGTTGAGGACAAAAATATTACTAGTCCGCAGAACACTGTTAGTAGTAATTCTGCAAGGGAAAATACTCAGAATCAGTCAAGTAGTGGTATACCTTCATCATCTTAGAACACTACATCTCATAGAAGAAGAATGGCACACGATATTAAACTACCTATGTTTAAAGGAACTGGCCTAAAAGACCCAGAGAAACATTGATTTCTTTGTGAAGCCGTATGGAATGTTAAGCAAGTACAGGATGATGTTATAAAACAAGCTCAGTTATTTACCACATTTAGAGTCAGAGCTCTAACATGGTTCATGAAGTATTCTGTTGGACATAACATATCGCTAGTTGATATCAAAACTGTGCTTATTAGAGAATTCAAGAAACCTAAGTCAGAATCTCAATGCATCACATAATTAAAATAAATGAAATAGAAACCTAATGAGATTATATGGGAGTTTGATCAAAAGTTAAAATCATTATTAGATCAAGTTAGCTTTGAAATAGCACCGCAACATTATCAAGAATGGTTCATAGTTGTGTTGCTGCCCCATATTAGATTACCGTTGATGCAGCAGAAGTTAGCATCGCAAAAAAAAGCATTAGAGATTCCGATGAAGCTAGAAGCTTCTCCCATAGAAGAAACTAGTACATGTATGGTACAAATACAGACACAATTATCCAATTTGACATTACAGCTACTAGATATGAATAAAGAAAAATAAACCAGAGAAGAAGTTTGGTGTACAAAATATAAAGGAGAGGGACATTCCAAGAAACACTGTCCTGTATTCAGAGACTACATCAATAGTGGAGCACCAAACCCATTGAATCAATAAC
The DNA here is from genome assembly GCA_027924585.1 of Larix kaempferi. Classification (NCBI taxonomy): domain Eukaryota; kingdom Viridiplantae; phylum Streptophyta; class Pinopsida; order Pinales; family Pinaceae; genus Larix; species Larix kaempferi. Next base: position 6,177,772 of record BSBM01000556.1, read on the forward strand.
AAGGACCATGGTGTGAGATTTTCTGATGTAGAGGACATCACCCAGAAGACTATTACCTGCTTTAGAAAAATTTACAAACACCAAAGAATCTGTACTACACATTTTGTAAGTCAGTTGGACATGATGATGCCAACTGTAGAACTTATGATCTCATGATAGAAATAAAGCATGATGTATACAGAGTCCAAGGAGAAACATCGCATAATAATGAAGATGCACTGTATGAACAAGGCACATATAGAGGACATGGTGGATACAAAGGAAGAGGATGCAACACTGGATAAGGATGAGGAAGAGGTCAAATTGTATGCTATAACTGCGCTCAACCAGGACATATAGCAAGAGACTGTCAAAATCCATGCAGTAGTAAGTACTGTAATTCATTTGACCATGTCATTGAAGCATGTCTCATTTTGCACGGCAAAATGCAAGGGAAAAGACTAGAAGGACAGAAACAGGATATACAAATGATCGCATCTGAGAAGAGGAGCAAGGATTGCAAGATTCGTGTTGTGACAAAAAGTGGAACCGTGATAGGAAATGACAGAAAATACGAAGCTTTGAATTCCGAAGATCACTTGAACATACCAAATCCTACTGATGGGATTTGGGTAAGAAAGGAAATTGGAAAAATGCTTCTATTTAACCCCGACCAAGAGAAAAACACATTCATGGAAGCAAAGAAAATATTTCAGAATGTGGAACCTTTGACCACAAGAACCCAATTGCGAAGTGATCAGACACCCATACTGGATATGTCGATCTCCTATGATGGATTGCGAACTTCGTAGGAGCAAATAATTCCAATAATGGAGTTCTTACAGAGCTGCATAAAGTTGCTAAGACATGGAAATGCCTTAGGGGAATTACAAAACCTATTGGGAAATTACGAACAACACAGTTCAGTGAATGGTGCACACATAGCAGTTCATCATATCAAGAACCATGGACGGATAGGAAGATAAATGAGGCTAAATGTGCAGATTGGAGATTATGAAATGAACTAGGTCATTCTCGACCTAGGCTCAAAGGTGAATGTCCTAACAAAACAAACATGGGAACAGATGGGAAAGCCAAAATTATCTTGGTCTCCTATACAATTGAGATTAGCCAATCAACAAAAGGTTATACCCTTCAGGATATTATCAAGTGTTCTTGTAGACATTGATGGAGTACGAAGCAAAGCAGACTTGGAGGTTATCGAGATCATAGATAACATTAATCCTTATCCAGCATTATTGGGGATTTATTGGGAAATTGACAACCTCGCAATCATCAATCTCAAGAAAAAACAAATGATATTTGAAGGACTAGATATCAGGGTCATCGCACCCTTGGATCCTTCAAAAGGCCCTAGATATATCGAACCAGTCTGTGAAGAACCTACGACAATTAATTAATGAAAATACACGAGATAACAGAAATAATAGAACTCAGAATCGCTTTTATTGATCGCAGGCCACTTCGAGGGGGCAAGCTCCTTTGAGCAAGCTCAATACAAATAACTTCATGGTACCTTCATTGGTCTGAACACAAACTTATATACTAAGTCTAGGTGCCAATACCATGGGTCAATACCATGTGTCAATACAAACCATGGGCCAATACAAACTATGGATCAACAATTACTACGAGACGACTTACAAAGCATATGCATCCAACAACAATAAGATAAACTATGGATCAACAAATACTACGGGATGAATTAGAAAGCATATGCGTCAAACAAAAATATACTAACAAACTAAATAGAAGGGTTGACATGGGTTCCTAACATCCTCTCTCCCTTAGAAAAATCTTTGCCCTCAAAGCTTTAGATGTGGAAATTGATGCAGAATCTGAAGGAGTGGTTCCCCTGTAGCATCCTCGGGTTGCATTCCGGGCCACTAGTGCCTTGTGATTTTCAGGGAGGGCTGCTTGGAAGGATGTAGAAGAAGAAAAACTATATCAACTGTGTGAAAAGTGCGCTCAGAACGGTGCTGATCGGCTTGTTGTTTCAATCGAATTCTTTCCATGTGAAGATTGTCCTGCAGAATGAGAAGAATCTGATCACGGTTTTGAAGAACTGAGTCAGATGCCTAAACTGGGGAGCTGCTAAGGGTGTATGGAAGAAGAATTGGCAGTGCCTATTGTTGATGTATATGTAACTTCAGAATGTATTTCACATATATGTATATTGTATTCCTATAGAGATGGTTTTATTCCTCTATAAGGAAGTGTCGTCACTTATATTGTAAGTGTCATAACTTATACTTGATGGGTTATTAGACCACCTTATTTGGGGTCGGCCCTGTATAAGTCATGTGGGTCAAAGGGTTATTAGACCACTCTATTGGGGGTCGGCCATGTGGGTCAAAGGGTTATTAGACCACCCTATTGGGGGTCGGCCCACTCAGCATTATGTTATGTGGTAAAGTTCGAGCCTACATGAGTTAGGTAAAAAGGCAAGTCAAGTCAAGTATAAATAGAGTGCGGGAGGCACTCTATTTGCTTACACTCACTTCTCACACATGCAATCAAGGAGGAGTAGCGCACTTATGGAGGAGGAGGATCTACTGCTAGGTTATGGCTATCTTTCTTGGTTGGTTGTATCATTGCTCTATCTATCTCTGAGGAAGTTATTGGGGGTTTTTCACCTTTATGGTTTTCCCCAAGTAAATCTTTGTGTCTCTTGTGTGCTTGCATTATTGTCTCCATGATTGATATGCTGTAGATATGCTGTACATGTTGTTCTCTCAATTAAGATCCTAGATCAGATTGAAGTAAATTCTGAAAATCTAACATGGTATCAGAGCTAGCCTGAAAGAAGGCATGATATGGCATGTATGACACTTGTTGCACTTACGATGCTAGGGCTTGATATAGCAAAAACCAGTCATCGTAGCACTTTCGCTATAAATCCGTTTTGGAGAAGTTTTCGGATCTGAACTTGTTACAGGCCGAAGCTAAGATCTCCAGGTACCTTGTGTCCAAAGGACAACCTCTAATTCGTTGTACTTTGTGATTTATGATCTGTGCAATATAGGGTTTCTGCCTCTTCCAGATCTGAGTCAAAATCAGGTGACCTTGGGAAAAAGGTCATAACTTGGGCTAGGAAGCTCCAAATGAAATTTCGTGAAAAGTGACAGGTAGTACACAGACTGTAATATCTCAGAAAACTTTTTAAGAGGCCGAAGTTGAACCAGTGACACGTGGCACGCCATACAAGTTCGCTCTACTGTTTTATCCCATAAACAGGTCACATTGCGACACTTGGCATAACTCTCTCTCAGAGAATCCAATTGAGGTCAGACCTGTCAGGATGGAAATATAACAGGTCGAGCTATCTCAGAGAACTTTTTTAGAGGCCGAAGGTCAAACAGTGACACGTGGCACGCCGTACAAGTTCGCTCTCCTGTATTTTCCCAAAACAGGTCACGTTGCGACATTTGGCATAACTCTCTCTCAGAACATCCAATTGAGGTCAGACCTGTCAGGATGGAAATCTAACAGGTCAGGCTATCTCAGAAAACTTTTTCAGACCCTGTAGATCAAAAATTTCAGAGTTACATCAGAAACAATCAGGTACATATTTCTGTCAAAACAGAATTATTTTTTGGTACCTTCATTCATGGCTTCCGGAATTTAGGGCTTTGGAGAAAGTTGGAATTTTTGTAATCGGAGACCACGGATGGATGCTACTCATCAAAATAGAAATTTAGAGGCCAAGATCAGAATTTTTGGTTGGGCAGAAGGCCTGGCTTGATTAGACCCTAGTTCGGGACTTTGATCATAAAAGTGGAAAATTAGGGCTTCTGTAAAAATGGGAATTTTTGAAATCTGTGACCACGGCTGGAAGCTCCTCAGAAAAATAGAAGCTTAGAGATTTGGATCAAACATTTTGATTGGGAAGAAGAGTGGGCTTCATCAAACCCCAGTTCAGGGTCACGTCCAGTGAATCCAGAAGTTTCAAAAGCAAAATTGAGGAGTGAAACTTTGCGGTTTTCAAATTCTGAATATACCAACTTGATCAGCTCATCAAGGCACATATTTCTATCCTGTCAGAAGTTTGAAATCCAAAGTTTGAATTTTTGGGGTTTCTCTGACAAACCCATATCCAGCTCAAGGTCCAGTTCTTGCAAATCAAGTGGATTGGGTTAATCCTAGAAGAAAATGGATTGATCACCTGCATAAGTGAAGAAGTTCCTGTCTCAGAGGGAGATGAGGCTAAGGCCTTACATAAGAAGATTACAAGCGATCTCGACAGGTATGACTCATCAAGGTATGTCTCGATATTTGTTCATGATTAAGTTTATGGTATGTTTGTCTTCATGTTATTACGGTTAGTACAATCTTGATTTTAGACTTGTCATATCACCTTAATAAAACTATGAATGCACGATAGAAAATATTCATTGATTAAGGTGTTGACACTTATGATTGTACTAATGCATTATGGTGTTGTATGAGGTTTATGTTGTCTGCTAACATAAAAGGTACACCAAGAAAGACAAATCATGTTCTACTTCAAGAACGTATGATCATGGTGACATGAAGACAAGGATTCATCCATTGTCATGGATTACATAGAAGATCTACTTTCGAGGTATGTATAACTTGTTTCTACAATGGTTAACTTATGAGACATGCAGGTTACTAGCACAAGTCACTGAAGAGAACCAGAAGACATTATGCGGGTATGTTAGACATAAATAGCTAGCATGCTAATCCAGGTATGTTTTTCCTATATCAAGCTAGAATCCTACCTTGTGTTAGGATCTTATACTATTGTGTTGTTGATAATGATTATTCACGAAGAGTCATAGGTTTGAATAATCATGGTGGTATGCATATTATGTTTCTTACCATAATTGATGATATGACTAACCAGAAGAATCATGAAGGTATAGCTTTGAATAATCATAGGTTTTATGCATATTATATCTCTTATCTTGATTGATAACTCAACTAACCCGAAGAGTCATAGGTTTGAGTAATTACAGGTTTAGACATGTTATGTTTCTTATGATTTGACTAACCATAAGAATCCTACATAAACCTTGAAAGCTAATGCTTATTATTTCTGTTTGAAATGATCATGACTATACATGCTTTAGATTATTGTGTTTTTTGATAATATTAAGATTATTCTAATGAATTTTTTATTATGTATGAGACCTCGGGGATAACACAATGATGATACTAACAAGCATGCATACGGATCAAGAATGAGTATAAGTTCAAAGACAGGTAATCCAGGAAGCAAAGATCAAGAGGGAGCACACTCCAGTTGTTCCTGCAATAAAGCAAAGGAGCACACTTCAGTAGTTTCTGCAAGGATGCAGATATTCAGAGGGAGTTGACTATCTCTTTACACTCCACAACAGAAAGGTGTAGAAGAAGCTACTTCAGATTAGGACTCCAGCAGCTCCTGCAAGGAAGCAAAGACTCAGAGGGAGTCCACCCAACGAACAAACAAAGATAAGTATTTGAATTGTCATTTCTTAAATAATACTGTTCAATAATGTATATACTGATGTTCCTAGAATTAGGTTGTGTATTATGCATATTAGAATAATTGCATTGATGAACAGTATACTCCTAATATGCATGGGTAAGTGGCCTATGGCACTGTACAACATTCCATTGCTACTTATCTAGAATGAAACCTCTTTGCCGACATGTTGGGAGTTGTGCACACTCTTAACAATGTTCTGGTAGAGATTGGAAGGCATCTAGAAAGTTACGGAATATGGATAAATGTTGTATTGAAGCATTGGCTAAGATAATTGCATGACTGTATGGCATATTTCTTTATGTGTAAGAATTTGTTCTGAAAACTATGAGATGTTTTCTAATCATGCAATTTAACTTGTTGTGTAGGAAAGATCGTATGCCATCTCCTACAAAAGAAGAACTACAACATTTGTTCCAGCAACAAAGATATCTATTGAAGATATTGAAGTTCCCAGGATCTGGGATGAAGAAATGAAATGCCATGATCCGTCGATCATGAAGAATGATGTTTGGGATGTAATTCCAAGACATGAAGGGAAGTTTGCTATGACTTCCAAATGGAACCATCAGATCAAGCATGTTGCAGATGGAAGCATTGAGAAATATAAAAGTGATGAAATAGAAGATACACCAGATGGATTCAAGACAGCTTTCTTGAATGGTGTAGTTGAAGAAGAAGTGTATGTGGAGCAGCCACTTGGTTCTGAGACAAATGATAGGAAATCATATATGTGCAGAACTTGGTATGGTGAAGATAGATTGATTGCCGACACGCAGCGAAAGCTTACTACCGAGTTTGAGATGAAGAACTTGGGGATGATGCACTATTTGTTTTTGGCATGGAGGTGTGGCAGAGTGCAGATAGAATCTTCCTTGGACAAGGGAAGTATGCAGTAGAGATCCCAAAGAGGTTCGGGATGATGGATTTCAAGACCATGGCCACACCTATGGCATCAAATCTGAAGCTTCTATGTGATGCTTCATCTGAGCCGATTGATGTCTCTATGTATCGTCAGATGATTGGGTCCTTGATGTACCTAACGAACACGAGACCAAACATTTGCTTTGCTGTGAACACATTGAGCCAGTTCCTGACGGATCCGAGGAGTGTTCACCTGGTTGCTGTAAAGCATGTTCTGAGGTACCTGAAGGGTACAGTGGATTATGGGCTTAGGTATGAGGAGAATCAAAAGTTTAACCTGCAGGGTTATGTTGATTCAGATTGGGCTGGCAGTGCTGCAGACAAGAAGAGCACATCTGGGTGTTTCTTCAATATGGGATCAGGTGTGATCTCTTGGTTTAGCAGGAAGCAGTCCTGCGTAGCACTGAGTACAGCTGAGGTAGAGTATGTTGCAGCCTGCTCAGCTAGTTGCGAGGCAATATGGCTATGGAAGCTACTGTCTGAGTTATTTGATCTCCCGTTGGAGGCTACTGGTATCTTCTGTGATAACCAGAGTTGTGTGAAGTTGTCCGAGAACCCAGTGTTTCAAGACAGGTCGAAACACATAGAGATCAAATATCACTACATCAGGGATATGGTGCAGAGAGGAGCTGTGAAGCTCCTGTATGTTGCGACGGACGAGCAGATTGCAGATGTGCTGACGAAGCCACTAGCTAGGGTGAAGTTTGAGTACTTCAGAGAGAGGCTTGGCGTTCTCCAGATCGAGGACACTTCGAGGAAGAAGTGATGGACACATTTGCTGAAGCCATTCCAAGCATGTTGGAAGGAGGATCCTTCACATGGCTGTGGATGTAAGCGTTGGATGATGAGCATCAGGATGATGTTCTGGTTTCTGCTTGGATATGATCAGTTGGATCATTTTTATGTATGTATGTACGCATCATGTGGATGCTGGATATGATCAGTTGGATCATTTTATGTATGTATGTATGCATGATGTTGGATGCTTGGACCATGTATCTGTATATGTATCAGGTGGATACATTGTGTGATCAGGTGGATCATGTATGGTGATATATATCATGTATTTGTATTTGTATCAGGTGGATACATTGATGATCAGGCGGATCATGTATGATGATATGTATCGGGTAGATACTTGGTATGCATCAAGTAGATGCATTAATGATCAGGATGATCTTAGATGACGAGCTTCAGGATGTTGCTCCAGATGACATGCAACAGGATGTTGCAGTGATGATCAGGATGATCATAGATGACGAGCTTCAGGATGTTGCTCCAGATGACATGCAGCAGGATGTTGCAGTGATGATCAGGATGATCATAGATGACGAGCTTCAGGATGTTGCTCCAGATGACATGCAGCAGGATGTTGCAGTGATGATCAGGATGATCATAGATGACGAGCTTCAGGATGTTGCTCCAGATGACATGCAGCAGGACGTTGCAGTGATGATGATCAGGACGATCATGAGTACATCATGATGATGTATGTTGAGTATCAGGTTGATACTCTGTGGCCGTGGATCAGGTTGTGCATATGAGCATGTCTGGGAGATCCTATAGGTCGGAGTTGTGTACCCGTAACAGCCTGGGATGCTCTTTCAAGACATTGCTCTGGGAGGACATGTAATTTGTGCCCTGGGAGATTTCAGGTCGGAGTTGTGTACCCGTAACATCCTGAGATGCTCTTGCAAGGTTTTGTCCTATGGCATGTAATTTGGGCCTTGGGAGATTTCAGGTCAGAGTTGTGTACCCGTAACATCCTGAGATGCTCTTTCGAGGTTTTGCCATGACCACATGTAATAGCGCCCTGGGAGATTTCAGGTCGGAGTTGTGTACCCGTAACATCCTGAGATGCTCTTGCGAGGTTTTGTGGTGGACCACATGTAATTTGCGCCCTGGGAGATTTCAGGTCGGAGTTGTGTACCCGTAACATCCTGAGATGCTCTTGCGAGGTTTTGTGGTGGACCACATGTAATTTGTGCCCTGGGAGATTTCAGGTCGGAGTTGTGTACCCGTAACATCCTGAGATGCTCTTTCGAGGTTTTGTGGTGGGGTCACATGTAATAGCGCCCTGGGAGATCCTACAGGTCGGAGTTGTGTACCCGTAACATCCTGGGATGCTCTTTCGAGGTTTTGTGACGCACGTAATAAGTCCTGAGGATTCCACAGTATGGCCAGTGATGACGAAGACCTGCAGGTGGTGGGCCTACATCCAGTATGAAAAAGGATTGGCTCTGTAGAACTTCCTATGACGAGTAGATTCAGAGATTGATTGAGATAGCAGCAGCAGTGACGATGATGATGACTCAATGACGATTATCCAGTGACGATGATCCAGAGAAGATGACTTGTGCTAGAAGAACTGTGCTGAGAAATACCTTCCTAGTTAAGAGGGAGTGTTGATGTATATGTAACTTCGGAATGTATTTCGCATATATGTATATTGTATTCCTATAGAGATGGTTTTATTCCTCTATAAGGAAGTGTCGTCACTTATATTGTAAGTGTCATAACTTATACTTGATGGGTTATTAGACCACCTTATTTGGGGTCGGCCCTGTATAAGTCATGTGGGTCAAAGGGTTATTAGACCACTCTATTGGGGGTCGGCCATGTGGGTCAAAGGGTTATTAGACCACCCTATTGGGGGTCGGCCCACTCAGCATTATGTTATGTGGTAAAGTTCGAGCCTACATGAGTTAGGTAAAAAGGCAAGTCAAGTCAAGTATAAATAGAGTGCGGGAGGCACTCTATTTGCTTACACTCACTTCTCACACATGCACTCAAGGAGGAGTAGCGCACTTATGGAGGAGGAGGATCTACTGCTAGGTTATGGCTATCTCTCTTGGTTGGTTGTATCATTGCTCTATCTATCTCTGAGGAAGTTATTGGGGTTTTTCACCTTTATGGTTTTCCCCAAGTAAATCTTTGTGTCTCTTGTGTGCTTGCATTATTGTCTCCATGATTGATATGCTGTAGATATGCTGTACATGTTGTTCTCTCAATTAAGATCCTAGATCAGATTGAAGTAAATTCTGAAAATCTAACACCTATCCATAGACTGCTTCATATGGTGTCCTTTTATATGTGGTATTGTACCACTGGAGCACTTCTAGGAAATCCATAGAAATAGTTGTCCAAATATGTGTAGGGATGGGAAAGGGTTTGAGCAGTCCCGAAAGGAGTGCCGTTTCACCCTTGATGACCTGGAAAGTATCACAGTTAGCCACCATCTATTGAATTGTCATTTTAAGTCCCTGTCAAAAGAAGCTACATTGTTCTCAGTCATACATTTTGAGGAACCCAGAGTGCCCTGATGATGAAGAAGCATGGAGTTCATAGAAGAGATAGCTTTGTTGAACATAATGCAACCAATTTGGAACAAGCAGAGAAATAGTTGTAAGAGAAACTAGGTCATCAAATGTGCGAGAAGGAGCATCTGCCACCATATTGTCCTTACCCTTCTTGTAAGTGATCACATAGGAATAACCCATGAGTTGGATAACCCATTTCAGGTGTGCTGGGGAGGAGACCCATTGTTCTAGGAAATTTTCCAGACTCTGGAGATCAGTCTTGATGCAGAAATAATTCCCTAATAGGTATGGCTGCCACTTCTGTACTGCATGCAAAATAGCCATCATTTCCTGCTGAGATGTAGATGCGGCTAAATTCTTACCGGAAAGGTCTCTTGAAGGTGACAAGCTCACTGGTTTAGCAAGGACACCTTCATATCTATCAAAGGAAGTAGGGGAGACTGTTGATGGGTGCATCTGAATGGAATGGAGTTGAGCAATGACACCATGTGAATTCTTCTTAAGGATCTTTTCCAGTTGATGTGAACTGATGATGCAGAGAGACCCTTGTTATAAGCCCTTAAATTTGTGTTGTTTCCCATTGACTAAAAACTGCGTCCAAAGTTTAGCAAAATCCCATAATATGGGGCCAAGTGTGCGTAACCATTGAACGCCCTAAACCACATCACATCCGGCTAGGGACAAGGAAAACATGTCAGAGTGCAGGTTATGATCTTCCAGAGAGATGCGCACATTGTGACACTTCCCCTTGCAAGGTAAGGTGCCCCCATTGACAACCATGACTTCAAAGTTGGAGCAAGGATGGACAAAACAATCAGTATGTTTGGCGATGCAAGGGTTAATGAAGTTATGAGTGTTACCAGAATCAATGAGTATTGTAAGAGGGAGATTTTTGAAGTAACCCCTGACCCGCATTATTTGGGGGGTGGTGACGCCGGATAAAGCATGGAGAGATATCTCTAGTTGTTCATCCTGAGATGGGGGGTCAATAGGAGGCTCCTGAATGTCGACCTGATCATCCATTGTATCTGGAGTTTCTTCACCAATTGTAGAGGTAGGCGGAGAATCCATATCCAAGAGATATAGCTTTTGTTGAACACATCTATGTCCTTGAGTGAATTTCTCATCACAATTATAAAAAAGCCCTTTTTATTTGCGTGTCTGCATCTCTGTTTCAGACAAATGCTTGATAGGAGTTGGTCGAGGAGATGGCAGGATGGGAGGTCGTTAAGAACCCATATTTCGAAAGGGAACAAAAGTGGGTTTCGAGCGTTGTTGGGCTGTAATCTTGTCTTCTGCCAACTTAGCCAACCTAGGACTTCCATCATTGTTTGGGACAAAAAATTTTAACCTCTGATAGGATTTCATCCTTAAGACCACTGATAAAGCAACTCCTGTAGAATTCATCAGACAATCCTTCTGTGTAATTGGCTAGTTTCTCAAATTCTGTTTGATACTCTCTCACAGTGCCACTTTGACAAAGTTTAGTGAGTGCTCTAGTGAAGTCATCAAAACCACTAGGATCAAATCGTTGCAAAAGGAGTTGGAAAAAATATGTCCATTTTGGCTCGTCATGAGCCTTGATGTACCAATGGTACCATTGAAGGGGTTCTTGTTCCAAATGAAAGGATGCAAGTGGAACTTTTTGGACATCAAAAGTATTATGCAGACTGAAATATTGTTCTGCACTATAGATCCATCCAGTCGTATCAGTACCATTGAAGCAAGGAAATTCAAGCTTCAGACCACGAAAATTGCTGGAAGAAGAGAACCCATTGGCTGCAGAATATTCTTGTTGTCGGTTATTGTTCATGGATGAATGATGAAGATGGAGGTTGAGAAAATTTTCATCCAGATCTTGGAGTTTGGGTTGGATGGCTACAAGTGCTTCCTTCAGGGTTTTTGCTCCTGCGCGAGTGACAACCATAACCAGGAGTTTTTTTTGGGGGGGTGGGGGAATGGATAGAAAAACACAAACAAAAGCTTATTTAGTAAAGGGAAATTTGTATTTGGGAAAAAATTGGAGGGGTAATTGGGGTTTGACTAGGTTTTGGACACTTCTTGATGGATAGGAAAGCAAAAAATGGGGATTTCAGAAGCAGGGTGAAAGAATGAGAAAATTTGTCAAAGAGGTACAAAGAAGCAGAAATAGGGAATGAACACGGTGGCAAAATTTGGAGGAGAGTGGGTAAAAATTGAAGAAGTTATGACAAACCCTAAAAATAGACAAATGTGGGATTTCTGGATTTGGGAAGTGGAATTTGGGATAAGGTCCTTAGGAATGAAATATGCAGAATGGGATTACAGGGTTGCCATTGAATTTTCAGGGAAAATAGAATTAAACAAGGGAGATATGGCAAAAAACCAGTTTTTTTTCTTTCCAGAATGGATCTGAAACGACTTTCGGAATGGATCGGAAATGGAGGGATCTGGAATGGATCAGAAATGGCTAGATCTGAAATGAATTTTAGAATGGATTTGAGCCGGCTTTCAGAATGGATCTGCAATGGCGCGGAAGTGATCGACAACAGATGGATCTGCAATGGCACAGAAGTGATCGACAACAGTTTAGCTGAAAATAAATATGGACCCCAGGTATGTTCGGCTTCCTAATGGTTCAGGGGATTCACTCGGCCACCAATGTTGTCTGACGACTTGAGTATTGGAGCAGTACCCCTCACTCCATGGCTCAGGTAAAACTGACAACCGCTTTTCCACAAACAACAACTCTTGGTTTACCTCACGGGTGGGAACTAGTCAATCAGGTAGGGGCCGTTGCCCTTTTCGCTGGTAGGTCCTCTCAATGGGCCAGCTACTTTTGGGTTCTTGTGGTACAACTCACAATGAGTTTTAGGGATTATGCCCAAGTACTTCCCACAGTTAAGCAGATAGGGATTATTCCCAGATCCGAAGTTGCAACAAATGAAAAAAAACATTTTGGCAGAAATTTCACCCAGCGAGCCCAAGAAAGTGCTCTGATACCACATGTGAAGAACCTGCAACAATTAATTAATGAAAATACACGAGATAGCAGAAATAACATAACTCATAATCGTTGTTATTGATCACAGGCCACTTCGAGGGGGCAACCTCCTTTGAGCAAGCTCAATACAAATAACTTCATGGTACCTTCATTGGTCTCAACACAAACTTATATACTAAGTCTAGGTGCCAATACCATGGGTCAATACCATGTGTCAATACAAACCATGGCCCAATACAAACTATGGATCAACAATTACTACGAGACGAATTACAAAGCATATGCGTCCAACAACAATAAGACAAACTATGGATCAACAAATACTACGGGACGACTTACAAAGCATATGCGTCAAACAACAATATACTAACAAAGTAAATAGAAGGGTTGACATGGGTTCCTAACACAATCTGAAAAGAATGTAGATCCCAAGAACTTGATAATATCTACAAGATGACAGTGAATCAGGAAGATTACACTAATCCTATGGATGATGGAACATTAAGTTGGAGATGTGACAGTTCTTGCATATCAGAATCAGATGCAAGAATGGAGAACTGGCAGAGTCGAATGCATGAAGTATCAGCAAGACGATGTGCGAAGATCACAAAGTCAATACCTTGGATTGGCACAGAGGTAAGTCCAAATCCTACTTATGATGGTTTAGAAAATATCCACGCATTTCTTCATGAATATATAGTATCAGTTCCAGGAGAACATAAGTTAGCCGCTCTATATATAGCTTTGCGAGCTACACCTGCTAGATGGTGGGCTACGCATAAAGAGAACCTGAACACATGGGAAGAATGTTAGCACATGATGGAAATTAGATTTGCAGAACATCATGAGATAGCACAAGCAAAATACAATGGACAGACTGATCCTAGATATCATATAGAACTTTGCTTGAAAGATTGGATACATACACCTAAGACAAAATGGGTTCACATGTTTATACACACATTGGATCAAATACCAAAGAATTGATAAACAGAACAAGAACTTCGCAGAGGCACAATATATTGGCACATACTGATAACTGAATTTCAATCCACTTTCATTTTTTAGGATGATTTTTCGAGTATGAGTGAGACTCTGCAGGTCATTAAAAATAATATATTTAACGATACCACGTTACTGATAGATAAACAACTAGAGCGGGCTATACAGTTTGAGCATGCCCTTGAATGTTATAACCTTGCATTAAATGAAGAGGAAGATGAAGATCCACGCGATGTGCATATACTTGAGTCAAAAGGAGAATGCGACATTGAAGGGCCTGATTTAGAAATTGCAGATTTTGGTAGTCTCGTGAAGAACAGAAAGATCAACATTGGTACTGAGAATGAACCAAAATTTTCTTCTATTGGGGATTATTGGGATGAAGAAACAATAGGACAGATTGCAGACCTACTGCGTGAATATCAAGATTTATTTCCTACCAAGTTTTCTGAAATGAAAGGCATTTTAGGTTACTTGGGAGTTATGAAAACCTCTCAAGCCAGATGTGAATCCTATTAAGCACAGACCTTACATATTGAATCCTAGATATAAAGAAAGGGTTAAAGCAGAAATTGAGAAGACCTGGAAGGAAAGAAACCGATGCATATTCAAAGACAATAAAATGACAAAGATCCGAACCTTGAAATAACATAAGAAAGGATATTCTCGAAATGCTCAATGTTTCCTCTTGGAAGGATGATGATCGTTACTAATTTCCTGGATCAAGAGAAACCTATTCTGGTGGAGTGGATGCCTTCCATCTCAAGAACATCCTTTTCACCCAATCCTACATCCATGCAAGTATCCTCCTTGAGTAGTTGGTCCCCTCCCTTGGAGGGATTCCTCAAGGTCAACTTCGAAGGGGATTCAAAGGGAAACCATGGTCCCACAAGTGTGGGGGGAGTATTCCATGATGACCAGATTTAGATTGTTTTGGGTTTATGCCAACTATTATGGGATAGACAAAAATAATTCTATATAAATCCATGGCCTCAATCGTGGAATGCTCATTGCCTCTCGCTAAGGGTTCATAAAACTAGTTAGTGAGGGAGATTCAAAACTAGTCATCCATATGCTCAAGAAATTGATGCATGTTGTAGCTGTCAGCAATATCTCCAACAATTGGGGATTAGAAGTGAAAGTAGAGAGGCTTGCAGAGATAATATATAATCCTAGGGGTCGCACAGTTCTTTTTCCGGTGCATGTTTGACACTCAACCAATAAGGTGGCGGACCACCTTAGGAAAATATCAACATCACCATAAACTGGGATGGGCTTGAATCTCCCTAGGATATAGTCAAAGCAATAGAAATTGGTTAGGAATTTACATCGCTCGGTCAACAATATAAGAAATCATGGATGCGGGTGCATAGATTGGTGGCCACCGATGAAACGAGTGATGAGACTTATACCCCATTGTCTAGCCATGTGCTTGTGACATAATTATCTTGGTCCGGTCGACATGCGTAGAGGTAAATTTGGAGGGTGATGAATTAAGCCCAAATATGGGCCAAACTGGATGGTGTACTTGGAAGGTTGATGACATCAGTAGAATTTTAGGGAGCCTTGTCCTAATGCATTTTGGATTAGGCAGAGGAATATGACAAAAAAAATGATGGAGAGTGGTTTAGGTGAGGAAGAGAATAGGACTTTGTGAAATGGTAACCAAATTATCTCCTTGTGGGATCATTATAATGAGATAGAGATTATCTATGGGCCTCATTGAGGATTGTGCAATAGTTAAATTGGTTGAGGGTTGGGATAATACTTGACTTACTTGTAGTCAATGTGGGACGATGAGAAGTTGTTGACCATGCATGGGGTTTGGGATAGTGGAGGTCTTGTGGAGAGTGGTCATGTCTATATGTCCAAGCCAAGACGGGGAGGGGGCTAGGTGGAAATGCAAGAGGAGGCCATATTCCTTGCATGGAAAGGGAGGTGGCAGAGGTGAATAAAATGTACCAGTAGGTTATCATAGAGGAGACAAAGAGGTTCTTAGATCAAGTGAAGGGGGACATTGAAGCTCTGTAGGAGCAATACCAATGGTTGTCCTGGGTGGATGATGTAGGATCAATGTTACACCCAAAATCTACTCATCATAAGATTCAGTGTATACACCCTTGAAGATACTTGGACTAAGTAATCATCCTGGGAGGATTTGTACCCAATTGTGCTCAGTTTTGAAGGGTCATCGTAGGTTGCACACTATCAACATGCGATGTCGCACCTTGCTCCATTATAGGATGCTACGAAGTCAGTTAAGTGGAAAAAATAGCTTCTTCGAGATCCATCTCGGAGCTTGCTGACTTGGGACCCTATCCCTGACCTCTTGGAAGAGCTGGCACTCGGTTCCTAGACCTTTGGAGAGATCCCTTAAGCCTCTCCTACCATATCTCAACCTATCCTATCCATACCCTATCCATTTAGTCCTATATAAATGAAGCTCACTCCCCTCCCAATGGGAGGAAGACTATGGTATCTACATGCTGGTGAAATCACTCTTAGAACATCTCCACTCACCTATTGGAGAACTCATACTTCCTTGGAAGGATATGGAAATCGGCTTCGTCAGAGAAGGGCTACAGCGTTAAGCCTTGGTTTTGGTTCTATATCTCTATCATGTACTCCTCTATTTGCAGTAATACAAATGCTTTCCACCAATATTGTTCATGTGTGCAATGATATTGAGTAGTTTACCTGCTTAACTGTTTACTTCGATCACTTATTGTATATATGTCTTTTACTAGTTTCTCTTGTTTCTTGTCCATACAGGTCTTGCAGCTTGGATCTGACGACCGCGAGACGTGGATCAACATTCAGGAGAAAGGATTGCATAGTAAAAAGGTAAGACATCTAGTACTCGATCCTTAAGTAGATCTAGGAGATGCACTTGTAGTCTGTTCTATTTGTTCTAGACTCACTTTGAGCTAGGGAGATCTGGCTCGCATCCGCTCGAGTGGATTGTCCGATAACAAATCTGGCGACCATACTGGGGAGTATAGAATCTGGTCAGTAGTTGTCAATCTGAGAGTCATTTTCAGTTGATTGCTTGACACAAGCCATTCTATTTTGTCATTTCCTCCTTGAAGTTGATTTCACCATCAGATCTTCACCTTGAAGAGTCTAATTAGCTTCCTTTGAGTTTGTACTTCTCATTTGCAGACCTTTTTTAAGCTCATTATTCAGAGAATTTGTTCATTTTTTAACTTAGATCTCGACTATCGCACCTGGTTAGTGTACCTAGAGTGACACTGTGTGTTTATTGGTCTCTATTCTTTTCCTGTTAGTCAGTTGTCGCATCCCTTCCATTGGTCTACTGCGATGTCGTCACACGTCCCGCATTGGTGAACTACGACGTCGCACTGTGCACAAGCACAGAGTGCGTTGATCTGCCAAAAGTACCTTACAAACACCCCTTCTCCATTTCTGATTTGAGTTTTGGTTTGTGTGCAGACTCCTCTGCACTGTACCTTCCATGTAGAGACCCCTTTTGTCTAGCAGTGTTTTTGGGCTTGTTTGTATTGGTTTTTGGGTCTTTTGAGATTTGGATTCATGTTTGGCCCTTTGAGTCAAAACTAGTGTTTTGCTTGCATTTTTAAGCGACATTTTTTGTGCATTCTTTAGTCGTTCTGACCCATCTCAAGGTTTTGAGATCATTTTTGGTTTGGTGTGATTGGCTTGTTTTAAAGATTTGAAAAGTGTGGGATACCCATGTCTTTTTTAGCCTCTTTCTCTTGGGTTAGGCATCTTGTTTCCTTTGCATGCTAAGCTATCTAATGGTTATTGGAAAATATTGATTCTTTGTCTCCACTTTAGTTCAAAGAAAAGCTTGATTTTGTCACTCTTTTGCTATATTCATGAAATTGGAAAACATAAGTATTCTTCTTGCTTTAATTTGATCATTTGGCATTCTTGGTCTTACACTCATAAGAAGAAGAAAAGAATTGTTTCATATTTGTATGCATTTAAGTTAGATAAGATGGTAAAGTGCTTTTCTTTGTCTTGCATTTAATTGGAAACGTTGGTGGGATCTTTCTTTCCGTAGCTTAGATGTGTATTTTTCAAGTGTAAAAAGATAGGAAATGATTTATAATTATTGCATTTGGTAGATTCTGATCCTTTCTTGAGTATCTTTGAGTTGTTTGGGTGCTTTCCCTTTTTCTTTGGGAATTTCTGAATGATTAGAGTGTTGTAGATATTCTCTCACTTTTTGTACATAGATATGAAAAGCATTTAGCTATCAAATTTCATTTTTGGTACATGCATTTGAAAATTGAAAGTGCTTCATTATTGTATCTTATACATTGTTGAGATTAGTTGCATCTTTCGTTTTCTTTGCGCTTTTTAGTTGATTATTGCAGAAAGTTAGAGTTATTGCTCTCTACGAAGGAATTCTTCTTTTCGCTACTACTTAAGTACTTTTGGTTTGAAAGAAAGAAAAATCTCTCCCTACCTTAAGTAGTTTTCATTGAAAAGGAAAGGAAAATGTGCATTATCATGTATTTGAGGATTGCATTATGTTTACATTTATGTACTCACCTCATGCATCCACCTAACCGTACAAGATAAAATTGATGCTAGCTTAGGTTAAAATCATTTAGTAACTGTGTGTAAGTTAGAGACATGTTCCGACATCTTTAAGCGTGGCAGCTGTTGTTATTTGCCAGCACTGTATTCCGGGGGTATTGTAGTCTTCCACGTACCTATCAGTATATCGAGCTCCTTCACATACCCACCAAGTACCATAATCCGTACTTGGCATATATCGAAGGGTGTATCACGTACTCGGTAGTATATCGGAAGGTCTCTTGCCGAACGGTTGTGCATTAGACAACACCACTATGGATTTGAGCTCCCACGTACCTTGCGTATATCAGGAGACACCACTAGGATTCCTGAAACCAACTGAGTTAACCATTTGGCCGTCTTGGAAAAGCAATACACCGAGAACAGCAATTGGGGAGATTAGCACGCACGTACTATCCAGGTAGTCGGGTATGTAGGAAAGCGTACGGTCCCAATCCTCCTTTTCACGTCATATTGTTGGACCCTGCAGTATATAGCGGTTTGCGATTCCTTGATAATCTTGTAAGGTTCCAGACTTTGAATCCACTCCTATTCACACAGTTTGCTTCTTGCTTTTAGAATTGATTAGTGCTTGACTTGTGTGGTACTTTAGAGACTCTTAGGAAGTTTAGATATGGAAAATTCTTTCAGGACTACCAACCAAGAGGCCCCTTTCCAGGGTATGCCATTTGTTATTCCCCCTTGTGGAACTATTGGTCCTCCCTTTATGGATACGTTGAGTCTTCCTGGATTGACGATAGGATTACCAATATGGTTATTCTCCAATCCAATTACACCAATTGCACCAATTGTGTCGGACCTAGGTCCTTCACCACATGAGCATCAATCTCATGATGACCCTTCTCCTTCTCCGTCGAGAGTTGAATCGGCTTCCATCTATTCCTCTTCTCCTACTGAAAAATCTAATGTTAGTAAGAAGGCAGGTGTGAAGAAGAAGAAAGGGAATATTAAGAAGAAGAAAGATAAGAAAGAGACCAAGCGTCAACCATCTGCCTCTGATGGAACTCATTCTATGAGAACACCTCGTAAGCACAAGTTCCCTTGCAAACTTTGCAAGGGTGATCACCTTCTCAAGAATTGTCTCGGTCTTTCCCGCGTGTCAGAAGTGTGGTATAAAAACCCCAAATCGCCTGTATCGTCAACCTATGACCATCATGTTGATGACAATCCCTCGACCAATGACCCGTTGGTGAAGGGTCGGAAAGGTAGAGCTACAGACCCTTGTTGGCTATGCAAGGGCATGCATCGTACTTACCTTTGTCCAAGCATGGATGAAGCTTCGCGGTGGTTAGAAGATATTACTAGTTCTCAACAGGTGCTTCCAACAAGTGATAGTAAGTTGTCCCTCGACCCCCCACTGGTTGACGAGGTGATCAATTTAGTTTCATCTGTAATCGATCCCACTCTTCCTTCCGAGAGTGAAGTGATCGAGTCGAGGTCATCTCCACTCGATCCCACTCTTTCATTGGAGAAATTCCAGACTGAAGCAGTCACCATGACACAATCTTCATCTCATTCTTATCTTCCAAGTGAGAGTGAATTAGGAACTGCTGATGTTTTCCTAGTCAGTTCAGAATGTCTTAGGCAAGGGGAAACCCTGTCCATTCCTACAGGACCCCCCCAAGTACTGAGGTCATTTCCTTTGATTGGAATGGTCTAACATAATCTCGTCTTCCTTCGAGTATTCCTTTTCAAATATCTATAGGAGTTTCCAATAAAGAAATATTTCGTACGATAGTTGATGAGGGAGCATTTGTTAGTATTTTATCCTCAACTGCTTGGAAAGCTATAGGTTCCCCTCAACTTGTGCTAGTAATTGACCAGATTTTGGCTTTTAATAGAAGGCCTACTGGACCTTTAGGGATTCTCCTACAATTACCTGTCATGTTGAGAGGTAAAACTGTTTATATTGATGTCATGGTTGTCCAAGGTCCTTTAGATTTCAATCTGCTCCTTGGACGTGATTATGTCTATGCTATGAAAGCTGTAGTGTCCACGCTCTTTCGAGTGATGTATTTTCCTCATCATGGGAGTATTGTGACCATTGATCAGCTTTCCTTCGTGACATCCACTCATCATATGACTCCTAGTCATCAAAATTCCCTGAATGTTTCACATGTTTTAGTGGTTTCTTCCCCATAAGGATGGGGGGCACGAGCACGGTTTATGTTATGTTTCAAGCTCATTAAAAAATGAAACCAACCACCCTAGCATAGCTTCCCTTTGGTTTCAAGCTTGCATAAAAATGAAACCAATCCATTAGAGCACAGTTTTATTCTATTTCAAGCTTGTTAAAAAATGAGATAGACCCCTCTAAGCATAGTTTACCTTTGGTTTCAAGCTTGCATAAAAATAAAACCATCCACTCGAGCATAGTTTTATTCCATTTCAATCTCGTTAAAAAATAAGATGGGCCCCCTCAAACATAGTTATTGTCTATTTCAATCTTGTGTAAAAATGAAATAGATCTCCCTCCCATCGATTAGAGTCTCTTGCTAGACTTAGAATTTGAACCTTCATTTCATCTGATTCTCGTTCCCCCCCCCCCTTGGTGGACATTTTCATATTAGTAGCCAGGCTGGTAGTTGGGGTAGCAAGCATCATTTTCAGACTAAATGAAGCTTGGGGGGCATGCCACATGTCGTACCGTCAACAATCATGTTGAGGGAACACTACCATGTTAAGCCGCTAGCAATCATGCTGGGGGCATTTACCAACCTCTGGGCATCATGTTGGGAAGGAACCCGTCAATGGGCCTTAACCATGAGCATAGTTCCCTTTTTGTGTCAAGCTCTTTACAAAATAAAACATGTCTTTTGAGCAGAGTTCTATTCCTGTGTCAAGCTCATTAAAAAATGAAACATATCCTTTGGGGGGCATGTCTTCAACCTCTGGAAGTTACGTTGAAGTCAAATCGATCGCCTCTCCACACCACGTAGGAGCTAAGTCATTTACTTCCAACAATCATGTTGGGGGCACACACCAACCTCTGGATGCCATGTTGGGAAAAGTTCACCATTGGGAACATTTTCAAGCATATTTTCCATTTTAGGTTTCGAGCTCATTAAACCATGAAAATTATCCCGAGCATAGTTCATTTTCTGTTACAAGCTCGTTAAAAAATGAAGCAGACATCATGAACATTCTTCCAATCTATCTTCGAGCTCATTAAAAACAGTAAGATGGCATTTGAGCTTACTTTTCACTTTTTTCGTGCTCTGGTTAAAACATGAAAAGTGGTTCGAGCTTAGTTTTTACTTTTTCATGCTCTGGTTCAAATATGAAAAAGATTCTGAGTGATTTTGATACCATTCTCGCGCTCGTTAAAAATTTGAGTTAAAATGGTGTGTCTAACGAGTATAGGTTTATCACTTTATCCGGCCTCGCTAGACTATTTACGGAAAAGGAACTGTGCCAAGTTTACTTTTTCCTTTGTCATACTCGGTCATCAACCATGAAGAAGTTGTTCATGGAGTTCTTTTTAAGCTCTTTTTAGACTCCCTAAATAGGAAAAGATTTCCAAGCGAACTTGATGCTTTCACGCTTGTAAAATCATTTGAATGATCGTCTTCCTGGTGATAGTTTACCCCTTTTTCGGACCAGAAAGCACTATTTACGAAAAAGGAATACTCCAACCAACCATGGCTGGAAGAGTCCTCTCCCGTGTTGTTTTACCGTTTTCGGGCGATGAGGCTAACTTTACGAAAAAGGACCATTGGAGTTTCCTTTAGTTCTTTTCAGACTCTCTAAACATGAAATGACAAATGAGTTTACCTTCTATGGACTCGTTAAATTTTCACATTGAAGGGACCGTCATGGGACGAACCCCTCCTATCCCAGGTTCGAAAAATATTTGGGATTGGACTCATCTATGAGATGAGCTATACTGAGCATCTAGTTACCCTCATCAAGCTCGTAAAAAACACGAGGCACTCATCATTCATGATGGGGAAAAAGGAAAGTGTTTGTGTTACATACCTTATTAGTGGTAGTATGTAGTCGTTCTTGAACATGGCACTCATCTGCATTTGCATACAGCAGTTGGGTCATCCGTTTGTCTATGAGTCCCCGCTTACTTTCTGAGTCCTGTTACTCCTTTGAGTCATTCAAAGAAAGCTCCCATCATTGGTTGCATTATAATTTTGCGCCGTACTCATTGTGTCAATACTTCCAAGTCATGCAATGCCCATGTTCAAGAACACGTCTATTATTTGTCATCTGCAGTCAAGTGTACCCGTCACCATATTGGTTTACTTTGCATCAGTCTCACATGTTACTGTACTATCCAATCCACTCTACACATCTTTTGTCGTATTTCGTGTTGATTGATGGGGGATTCATCATGGCCCTCCTTCGATGGATTCGTCCTTGTCGACCTCAAATCATCATCTGAGGATCGAATCTAGAAACCAACCAAGTACCTTGGCCCTGCATGCGTCAATGGCAGGTTACCTCGCTTTGATCACGAGTTTACATCATTGACTCTTGATTGAAATATTTCATCTTGCGTTTGACTTCAACTCATTTATTCACGCTTGATGATATGTACTGTGATACCTTGGGAATCATTGACATCAATGCTGATCTCCCTCGCACTTGTTAATGGTTTACATCAATGGTCAGTAATCAAGTGGTTTCTGCCATGTTCAAAGTCAAGACATTTGTAATCACATGGATAGATTTGTATCATTGTGGGTTCAACTTGAAGACCTTGGGGAGTCATATTTTACCCAGGTTGCGATGGAGTTTGTATTTGAGTTATATTACACGGATCCACTTTTGTATTGGTCGTGGTTGTGTTATCATCTCATCATGGATCTACGCTTGTGTCTAGTAGCCATGATTGTGTTCATTTAGTCATTACTACCATGGATCTGCAATGTATTGGTCGGAAGCCATGTTGTACTTCATATGAAATTGCCAATTTAGAGTCAGTTGTACTGCAGTAGTATCCTTTGTCCAACAAGTCTATTGCCATTACTTCTATCAAAGAACTTCACCTGTCTATCTTCAACAACTTCATGCTTTGGGGGGCATTCTGTTACACCCAAAATCTACTCATCATAAGATTCAGTGTATACACCCCTGAAGATACCTGGACTAAGTAATCATCCTGGGAGGATTTATACCCAATTGTGCTCAGTTTTGAAGGGTCGTCACAGGTTGCACACTAGTAGCATGCGACGTCGCACCTTGCTCCATTACAGGGTGCGACGAAGTCAGTTAAGCAACAAAAATAGCTTCTTCGAGGTCCATCTCAAAGATTGCTGACTTGGGACCCTATCCCTGACCTCTTGGAAGAGTTGGCACTCGGTTCTTAGACCTTTGGAGAGATCCCTTAAGCCTCTCCTACCATCTCTCAACCTATGCTATCCATACCCTATCCATTTAGTCCTATATAAATGAAGCTCACTCCCATCCCAAGGGGAGGAAGACTATGGTATCTACATGCTGGTGAAATCATTCTTAGAACATATCCAATCACCCATTGGAGAACTCATACTTCCTTGGAAGGATATGGCAATTGGCTCCGTCGGAGAAGGGCTACAACGTTAAGCCTTGGTTATGGTTCTATATCTCTATCATGAACTCCTCGATTTGCAGTAATACAAATGCTTTCCACCAATATTGTTCATGTGTGCAATGATATTGAGTAGTTTACCTACTTAACTGTTTACTTAGATTGCTTATTGTATAGATGTCTTTTACTGGTTTCTCTTGTTTCTTGTCTTGACAAGTCTTGCAGCTTGGATCTAACGATAGTAGGACGTGGATCAACATTCAAGAGAAAGGATTGCGTATTGAAAAGGTAAGACATCTAGTACTCGATCCTTAAGTAGATCTAGGAGATGCACTTATAGTCTGTTCTATTTGTTCTAGACTCACTTTGAGCTAGGGAGATCCGGCTCACATCTGCTCGAGTGGATTGTCTGATAACAATCAACCCACACTCGTGAAATAGATATGACAAAAAAATTCTCCTGTATTGGAAGACGAAATATTTGGTAGGCCATGTGTTTATGGAGTCTCATCGTGGCTGCTCGAAAACAAGCAAACAATTTGAAGTGTTGGATCAATGGAACCGTGATTAAATCCTGAAAATCAATGTGGTTTTGAACTAGATTCCTAGCTCCATAAGGGAGCTCATCTCGAGGATCGATGTGCTGGATTAGCTTACCACATGGAAAGTATTCAAGGAAAGGGAGTTGATGCCCATGTTAGGTAAACAATAGTTGGAAACCAAGGTGCCAATTGTTACTATCTCTAATCACATATGGTGGGTCTAGTTCCTAGTCTAGTTGCTATGGTCTTAATATCGACTGATAGTTGGTTAATTGTTCCTTCTTGTCTTGTTTTATTAGCTGTAGATATAATCTGTTTGGTCACACTGGTTAATGGTTAAACTTTGAACTTAGATAAAGGGTTGGCATGGTTTCCTTACAAGGAAAGCTAGGAAAGTGATTTTTATGATGCAACTTGAAAAGACTCGTGTATGGTTTTTTCTTTCAAATTAATATAATGTACATAATCTTAAAAAATCATCATACAGTATTTTATTTAAAAATTATATTAAGAATATTCAATATATTAATAATATTAATATATTGAATGTTAAAAATACTAATCAAAATTTAAACTTACATCATTATTATAAAAACCATTACAAACTATTTCTATATTATTAAAAAAATAAAATAATATATTTAATTCTTTTTAAAATATTTTTATTAAAATAATATAATGTAAGTTAATTCTATATAAATTAAATTTTTATAATTGATTTTGATATAAGACCGGAAATTGTTTATGATTGGTTAAGAGTTTGTTTTCCTCAGACGTAAGGAAATAAGTTAATAGTCCAAGAGCTAGAGGCATCTGGCAGGAATAGAAGTCTGCCCCTTAAGGAGCATTAATGAGTTATTTCAAGTGACTTGATTTTCCTTGAATAAAGATGATGAGTTAACTCGTATTTATGAATAACAACCATAATGACCATCCTTATTGTCAATTTGAAAACTTAATTGTAATAGATTTTACAATCTTTAAAAAAATGACAAACATTCTTTATAACTCTTTAAATTTGAAGCCTTGAGGGGTAGCTTAGTTGGTTGGATTCCGAGTCCAAAGACTGTTGATATTGAGGTCAGAGGTTCAATTCTCACGAATCCAACCCTCTGGGTCATTCGAGGTTAGTCTCCCTAAACTGGAGCCGATAGGGTGAGGTCCCTTCGAGTGTCCCCCTAGAATTGTTACCGTGGATGTAGCAAGCCTCGAACACAATTGCCAAGGCTGTGAACAATGCGAAAAAATATATTTAAATTTAAATAATAATTTAATATATTATTTAATTTTAACTTGTCAATATTTTATTAAAAATAACATAAATTTATTTCAATGATATACATAGATAAATAAATGAAATATTTCATCATGGATGAAATCATGATTCCTTTGAACTTGCGCAATTTTTTTGATAATGTAATACATGTTGAATATATTCTTCAATTTTAGAGCCTTTAATAAATTTGGTTGTTAATATTTTATTAAAAATATTGTAAATTTAAGTTAATTTTATATAACTGTGTTATATATTTTATTAAAAATAATGTAAATATAATTCAATTTTATATAAATAAATTAAATCTTAATTATCAAAATTAAGTTTTTTTTAATGGGCAATTTGTTTTCAATAATTTGAAAAATGTATAATATATATTTTGATTTTAAAATATTAATTAAATTTGATTTTTATTTTTTTATTAAAAATATAGATATTTAAAAAGGGGCAGTAGATGTAAGGGGATCATCAATGATTTTGGATGAATTTTGGAATTAAGTTATGTTTGGGGTCTTGGAATTGTGTCCAACAATCAAGTTGCGGCCTATGCTTTCTACAAGGCCTTCAATGTATTGATCAGATCAAGGTACAATCCATACTCATAATTGGGGACTCCATAATAATTATAAAGCTTATGAACAAGCAACACATCTCGATGGAAAACTCTCTCACCTAGATAATCTCCCATATAAAAAATGAAGTCTCTTGTTTTAAAAGCATTGGGTTCTATCACATCCTATGAAGATTTAATGGATAAGGAGGTTCCCATGCCAATCTAGCAGCCCAATTGAATGAAGGGGAATGTAAAAAAAATGGGGAGATTGGATATCTCCTAATCTACTAAGATATATTTCATGAAATTCATTGATGAAACCCAATTAATCCACACATTGTGTATCTAGCTGTGCATCAATTGAGATGAGGGAAATCTTGTTAGCAATTATAATGCATTTAAAGGTCGGGAAAAATTCGGTATTGCATCATACCTACCACTACTACCATTGTCCCATCATTTTGAATTTTTTTTTGATTTGTTTCATGATAGAAGGTGCTAGGATAATGGAAGCACAAATCCACTCTTACATGGAGCTTGACGATAATATACAGCTTAGCTATAGTATCTGAGCTACTTCGATTTAGAACTATTTGGTTAAGATTTCAGTTTGATCTACAACAAAGAAGATGTTTTTTTGAAGGATGAATTCTAGGATTCTTGGGATTTTGGTGTTATGTGAAATTTGGGTCTTTGTTTACTGGTGTGTTGTTGTGTCTTCAGTGGGAAAAGGGGATTTTTGACATTAAACTTTTCCACCTTGTTAGATCCAATTACCTCAAGGAAACTAGGACAGGTTTGTGTTTTCCATGTCCTGATATTGAATCCCTCATGCCGGAGAGACCCGATTCTGTTTGTATCCCTTATCACATTTCTAGTGTAAGCATCAACACAAAGGTAGTTATTTGGTTGATTTTAGTTCTTAGGTCATCAAATCTATGTTGTACATATACTCTTACTAACATTTGGGTAAACAATTCGTTGTTCACCATTCTATATTTTATTGCATAGACCTAGGAATTCCCGAGCACCATAGACTGTCACATGAAATGTCAAAGGTCCATTTATTATATACAAAGGATTCTTCAAAGATAGGAAGAATATATAAATGAGAATAGAATATCCATCCTCTCCCTTTCTAATACAATTCAAATAAATTATTTTTTTAGTTTAGAAACTTATGAGGTCATAGATATTGTCCTACAATAAAGAAGACAAATTCAAGCATTAAAGGTAGAGTGTTTGACACTCAAAAAATCCATTGAAAACATCAACAAAGGAACTCATTCAACAACTTCAAATCCTCAACCATATTTATGCTTCACCTTGGTAGATAGCAAGGAAGAAGATACAATCTCCCAACTATTTGAAGACATGGAACTAGAGAACCTGCAAATGCATTGTTGGGACCTAGTTGCTCAATTTATTGATCATTAATTAATAATGGCTTGGGTTTGATATGAGTTTTTTAAGGTTTGTTGCACAAAATAAGGAATTCTATTAATATTTTATTGTAAGAATGGACCATAAGCATAGTATAAATGAGAAGGATTCAAGAGGTCTTGATCATCATTGTGTGATTCGATAATATTTCATATCTCTTTGTAAGAGTTGTGGGTTCTATAGAGAGAGGACATGCGTGGGAGTTCTGGATCCCCCTTTCCCATCAAGGACAAGGGAGTAATCTTATCTAATCAAGTTTTCAGTTATTGAATAAACTTAAATATGGTATTTCTGAGTTCATATCTACCGATGTGTGTTATTTTTTTTGTTTTAGTTTACATTCCATGTTGTTATGTGTTGTGGAAAGTAGTGTTTGGTTAATTAGTTAGGATTTTGTTGTAAATAATAACATAGTGCACGAAAGCACTACAATGCACTAACTGGGAAAAAGATATGCTTTCCATATCTCCATGGATGGGTGGTATAAGCATCATGGGGAGAGGATCACTGCAAAAACCTGGGTTTGAGGGATTATCCTACCGCTATTGAAGTGGCCCAGAACATTTCTATGGATGGTTGGATGGTTTCTCTACTTCACCACCTAGATCTGATTTTCTAGGTTAGATGAAAGTGGTTTTCCTGGATCTAATTTATTCCATTAGATATGTGATGGTGGCGACCATGGATCTAGTCCACATGAAGGTATCTCAAGTAGCTATGATTTGTAAAAGTTCTGAGGTGCATGTATCAATCTGCTGAACTGCACCAAAACATTAGGATCAAATTATGAAATATCAACAACAGTAAGAAGGAATGGCTAGTGCTAGTGAAAGTAGTGATGTTGTTGCCATGAAAAGTTGTGGAATATATCCATATCTAACCCGTTGGAGCAAAGACGCTTAGATATAGGGAGAACTTTGAAGATCGGCTCATTGTGTGCAAGAATTATTATGTTTAATCTGCCTATTTACTGAGAGCCTATTCGGTTCTTTTGTTAGTGAGATCCAAATATTAAGTTCCATAGGAATGATTAGGCATGTAAATATGTGTGTTAAATCAAATATTCACATGCATGTATTTTGACTAGGGATTCAACACAAAATTGTGGGATGCTTGGGATGAGATAGGTATGTGAACCCTTCCAGATTATGGAAGGAATAGGCTACAAATTCCATAACAATAGGAAAATTTGTGGAATGAACACCATTTGAAAAACCATGAATGCTAATGGAAATCATTGCAGGGAATATGAAAGCTAGGGATGTAAATGAAGACCTGAAGATTGGCCATGCCTCAGGACTGCACTAGAGCTACTAAGAATTGCACCTGAGATAGAAAAATGTGTTGAAATTTGGTTGTCATTGATGTCAACTGATGTCAAAGATGATTCAGTATTCCTGTGCCAGTTTGAAGAAATATATAAAGCCACTTTGGAGAAGTATATTTATGTGCCAGTTTAAAGAAGTATATAAAAGATAGTAGGAAGAAGTAAATGGATGCCGATATGAAGAAGTATATCCAAAAGTGCATTCAGTCTGAAGAAATATGGTACAGGTGTAGGTATCAAGAAAACCTATTCATATACTTCAAAGGTATATGATAAATACATGGATGGAAAAGGTTCAGGAGTGCGCAGGAAACTTGGAACAAGAATTGGTTGAACAAGGAAGCAAGTTTTCAGTTGTTGAAGCATGAACAAGTACCAAAGAGGATGTAGCGGTTGAAGATGCCAAGTGGTAAAGCCCCAAAAGAAATGGTACATCAAAGGTGCAAGACCACACCGCAAGGGTGCAAGTACCACTAAGTCAAGGTGTTGGGTGCAACCCAAGTGGAAGACGTTTTGATGGCGAAGGTACATTTAGGCAAGGCCTAACATCGACTAGTTTTGGGAGAAACTACTCCGCAATTCCAGGGAGCAGGGTATGAGGCGCAACGAAGTGGTAGATAAGGATCTATACCCTTAGTATATCCAAAGTAATAAGGACGATCCAGGTAGTTGGAGCAGTTATGAATGAAACGACGGATTGTCAGCTACAGAAGCGAAGGGTAAAGAAGCGGAATGGTGCAAAGGATGCACCACTGTAGCGTCAAAGCCACACGGTCAGAACTATGACTGTCAAGGAAGCGTTAGAGCCATAAGAAGCGGCGCAAAAGGATAGCATAGCTCCAGTGAAGTAAAGACAAAGTGCTGTCAACAGGAGAGCCATGCCATTTTGGGTTTAAGGGTACTATGGGGATTGGACCATAATTATTGTAAAGATGTGACCTTCGGGCACAATTTATAAAAGGGGCAATTTTGTATAAGGAAGGATTAGATGTTGTTGGTAATTGTTAGATCTAAGCTAAGAGAGATATAAGAGAGGAAAAATACTCTGCAGCGGTGTGCGCAGAGATTTATTGTAGAGAAGAGTATGCAGCTGAGTGCGCAGACTGGAACTGTTAACCCCTTCCAGGAAATATAAGAACAAATCCCATGGACATAGCTCTCATCTGAGGGGTGAACCACGTAAATACTTGTGTTATGTGTTTGAATCTCTATTATATTAAATGTTTATGCTTATATATGTGTTTTCATATGAACGTGAATGAGAATGATATGATAAGTAAGGGAAACATGCATGTATGAACATTGCAAAGTTATATTAAGTATGGTAAATGCGTAGTCATAGAATATGCGCAGTAACAATGATTCAACAAAGTCTGTAGGTTGTTGAGATTTACGAATTGCGCAGATACCTGTTGGCAACAATATGCGAAGTAAATGTTGAGTAAGTTGTGCATACCAAGCTCGCATAACATAACTGTGCGTCACCAGGTTACAGAAACCTGATTTTGTAACCACCCATATTTGCTTCGAGTGAGACTTCAGCCTGCTCGTAGGTTGATTCCGAAAGGGCCAGTGAAGGATATTTTATTGGACCAAAGACTAGAGGGTAACCTCGTAGAACCCAGGTCATCCCTAAGGAAAGTAGAGAAAGAGTAAGCGACCCAACAAATGGTTTCATTTCCACGCTAAAGAGCTTGCGATATGCGATGTTGTTATGTTATGAGACCGTGAAGAAGGAAGCATAATGAAAAAGTTCCATTTCCACGCTAAGAGCTAGTAATATGTTATGTGGTATCCAGAAAAGACAGAAATAGAGAACTGGGTAAGTCATACAGAACTTGAGTTTGCGAAGAAAGAGAACATGCAGCCGTGTCTGACCAAATAACAATGGTTGCAGAGGTATATATATTCACTGACCTACATAAAATTTTCTTTGCATTATTCGCTAATGAGTTGCATGAGTGGATATCAAGGATCGTAGAACGAAAAAAAAAATTCCAGGTTGGAGAACCTAGAGTTTGGAATCCATAGTTGATTCAAAGGCTTAAAGGCATTCACAACCAAATTTCAAGAGAAGTCGAATTTTGGTTGGATAGATTATTGGAAGGCTATGTTACAGAGTTTGTTGTGTACACGTTGAAGTCCTTCAACGTAGCAAAAGGATATTTCTTTTGAGGATTTAGAGGTATGTACCTAAAAAAACTCAGTTCATACATTAAAATTCTACTAGCTGAAAAAGGAGTATTAAAAAATGCAATCATTTTCCTAGTGTTTGAGTCTATAATGTTCGGTAACAAAAATAGTGACATAGACAAAGATATTAGTATTTTAAGAAGTAGAAAGAGATATAAGTTTAACACTAGAAAGAGGTCTCATGAAGCCAAACCTCGCACATTCCTAGAAAATGAGTTATGAATTGATAGAAACTCATATCAGGTTGAGTTTGATACTAAAACAGAACTAGACGCACTGGTTATCAGCCTATATTTCCACAGAAACTCATAGTTGAGGACAAAAATATTACTAGTCTGCAAAACACTGGTAGTAGTAATTCTGCAAGAGAAAATACTCAGAATCAGTCAAGCAGTGGTATACCTTCATCATTTCAGAACACTACATCTCCTAGAAGAAGAATGGCACACGATATTAAACTACCTATTTTTAAAGGAACTGGCCTAAAAGACCCAGAGAAACATTGATTTCTCTGTGAATCCGTATGGAATGTTAAGCAAGTACAGGATGATGTTATAAAACAAGCTCAGTTAGTTACCACATTTAGAGTCAGAGCTCTAACATGGTTCATGAAGTATTCTGTTGGACATAACATATCGCTAGTTGATATCAGAACTGTGCTTATTAGAGAATTCAAGAAACCTAAGTCAGAATCTCAATGCATCACATAATTAAAAGAAATGAAATAGAAACCTAATAAGACTATATGGGAGTTTGATCAAAAGTTCAAATAATTATTAGATCAAGTTAGCTTTGAAATATCACCACAACAACATCAATAATGGTTCATAGTTGCGTTGTTTCCCCATATTAGATTATCGTTGATGCAACAGAAGGTAGCATCGCAAACAAAATCATTAGAGATTGTGATGAAGCTAGAAGATTCACCCATAGGAGAAACTAGTATAGGTATGGTACAAATATAGACACAATTATCCAATTTGACATTACAGCTACAAGATATGAATAAAGGAAAAGAAACCAGAGAAGAAGTTTGGTGTACAAAATGTAAAGGAGAGGGACATTCCAAGGAACACTGTCCTGTATTCAGAGACTACATCAATAGTGGAGCACCAAACCCATTGAATAAATAACAAGGACCATGGTGTGAGATTTTCTAATGTAGAGGACATCGCCCAGAAGACTATTACCTTCTTCGGAGATATTTACAGACACTGAAGAATCTGTACTGCACATTTTGTAAGTCAGTTGGACATGACGATACCAACTGCAGAGCTTATGATCTCATGATAGAAATAAAGCATGATGTGTTAGGATATTTAGACACTTAGGAGTTAGTTAAGATCAACTTGTGTAATATATCCGTTAGGGATAGTGTGTTTCTTTAGTATGCATTAGTATGCATTTGTAAATACTTAATCCGACGGTCACGATATGTTCCCGACATAGAGTGATCCGACGACTCAACTTCTCTTAGATCAAACCTAACCTTGATTCGTGGCTTAACACTCGATTGGTCCATGATCTCTATTTAAAGAGCATGGAGGGTCATTTTTTAGTTGATCAATTATGAGAAGCTCATTTGTAACTTTCTTTCTTTGCATAATAAATTGTCCCGTAGAAGCTATTTGGCCGGGGCCGTGGAGTGTTTCTCTCAAGAGGGTTTAAACCACGTCAAAACATCGGTGTGTTGATCTGTGATCTGTTTGTGTGAAGTGGTTTCTCTTGGTGTTCGGTCCTTTGGTAGTACCCTGTGTACCCGAACATGATGTATACAGAGTCCAAGGAGAAACACTGCATAATAATGAAGATGCACAGTATGAATAAGGAACATATAGAGGACGTGGTGGATACAAAGGAAGAGTACGCAACACTAGCTAAGGAAAAGGAAGAGGTCAGATTGTATTCTATAACTACGCTCAACTAGGACATCTAGCAAGAGACTGTCAAAATCCATGAACTACTTGTAAGTACTGTAACTCATTTGACCATGTCATTGAAGCATGTCCCATTTTTCAAGGGAAAATGCAAGAGAAAAGACTAGAAGGACAGAACCAGGATATACAAATGATCGCATCTAAGAAGAGGAGCAAGGATTGCAAGATTCGTGTTGTGACACGAAGTGGAACCGTGATAGGAAATGACAAAAAAAAAAAAAAAAAACAAAAAAAAAAAAACAAAAAAAAAAAAACACGAAGCTTTGACTTCTAAAGATCACTTAAACATACCAAATCCTACTGATGGGACTTGGGTAAGAAAGGAAACTGGAAAAATGCCTGTATTTAACCCCAACCAAGAGAAAAACACATTCATGGAAGCAAAGAAAATATTTTAGAATGTGGAACCTTCAACAACAAGAACCCAATTGTGAAGTGATCAGACACCCATACTAGATATGTCAATCTTTTATGATGGATCGCGAACTCCGTAGGAACAAATAATTCCAATAATTCAGTTCTTACAGAGCTGCATAAAGTTGCTAAGACATCGAAACGCCTTAGGGGAATTACAGAACCTATTGGGAAATTACGAACAACATAATACAGTGAATGGTGCACACAGAGCAATTCATCATATCAAGAACCATAGACGGACAGGAATAGAAATGAGGCTAAATGTGCAGATTGGAGATTATGAAATGAACTAGGTCATTCTCGACCTAGGCTCAAAGGTGAATTTCCTAACAAAACAAATATGGGAACAGATGGGAAAGCCAAAATTATCTTGGTCTCCTATACAATTGAGATTAGCCAATCAACAAAAGGTTATACCCTTCAGTAGATTATCAAGTGTTCTTGTAGACATTGATGGAGTACGAAGCAAAGTAGACTTCGAGGTTATCGAGATCATAGATAACATCAATCCTTATCCATCATTATTGGGGATTTATTGGTAAATTGACAACCTCACAATCATAAATCTAAAGAAAAAACAAATTATATTTGAAGGACCGGATATCAGGGTCATCGCACCCTTGGATCCTTCAAAAGGCCCTAGATATATCGAACCAGTCTGTGAAGAACATACAACAATTAATTAATGAAAATACACGAGATAGCAGAAATAACAGAACTCAAAATCGCTTTTATTGATCGCAGGCCACTTCGAGGGGGCAACCTCCTTTGAGCAATATCAATACAAATAACTTCACAGTACCTTCATTGGTCTAAACAAAAACTTATATACTAATTCTAGGCGCCAATACCATGTGTCAATACAAACCATGGGCCAATACAAACTATGGATCAACAATTACTATTGGACAACTTACAAAGCATATGCGTCCAAAAACAATAAGACAAAATATGGATCAACAAATACTATGGGACAACTTACAAAGCATATGCATCAAACAACAATATACTAACAAAGTAAATAGAAGGGTTGACATGGGTTCCTAACATCCCCTCTCCCTTAGAAAAAGCTTTGTCCTCAAAGCTTTAGATGTGGAAATTGATGCAGAATCTGAAGGAGTGGTTCCCCTGTAGCATCCTCGGGTTGCATTTCGGGCCACTGATGCCTTGTGAGTTTCAGGTAGGGTTACTTGGAAGGCTATAGATGAAGAAAAACCATATCAGCTGCGTGAAAAGTGCGCTCAGAATGGTGCTGATCAGCTTGTTGTTTCAGTTGAATTCTTGCCATGTGAAGATTGTCCTGCAGAATGAGAAGAATCTGATCGCGGTTTCGAAGAACCGAGTCAAATGCCTGAACAGGAGAGCTGTTGAGGGTGTATGGAAGAAGAATTGATGGTGCCTATCCATAGACTGCTTCATATGGTGTCCATTTATATGTGGTATTGTACCACTGGAGCGCTTCTAGGAAATCCATAGAAATAGTTGTGCAAATCTGTGTAGGGATGGGCAAGGGTTCGAGCAGTCCCGAAAGGAGTGTCATTTCACCCTTGTTGACCTGGAAATTATCACAATCAACCACCATCTTGAATTGTAATTTTAAGTCCCTTCCAAAAGAAGCTACATTGTTCTCGGTCATACATTTTGAGGAACCCAGAGTGCCCTGATGATGAAGAAGCATGGAGTTCATAGAAGAGATAGCTTTGTTGAACAGAATGCAACCAATTTGGAACAAGCAGAGAAATAGTTGTAAGAGAAACTTGGTCATCAAATGTGTGAGAAGGAGCATCTGCCACCATATTGTCCTTACCCTTCTTGTAAGTGATCGCATAGGAATAACCCATGAGTTGGATAACCTATTTCAGGTGTGCTAGGGAGGAGACCCATTGTTCAAGGAAATTTTCCAGACTCTGAAGATCAGTCTTGATGCAGAAATAATTCCCTAATAGGTATGGCTGCTACTTCTATACTGCATGCAAAATAGCCATCATTTCCTGTTGAGATGTAGATGCGGATAAATTCTTACTAGAAAGGTCTCTTGAAGGTGACAATCCCACTAGTTTAGCAAGGACACCTGCATATCTATCCAAGGAAGTAGGGGAGACCGTTGATGGGTGCATCTGAATGGAATGGATTTGAGCGATGACACCATGTGAATTCTTCTTAAGGATCTTTTCCAGGCAATGTGAACTGATGATGAAGAGAGACCCTTGTTGTAGGCCCTTAAATTTGTGTTGTTTCCCATTGACTGAAAACTGCGTCCAATGTTCAACAAAATCCCATAATATGGGGACAAATGTGTGTAACCATTGAACACCCAAAACCACATCACATCCGCCTAGGAACAAGGAAAACATGTCAGAGCGCAAGTTATAATCTATCAGGAGTTGGCAAAAATCTGTCCATTTTGGCTCATCATGATCCTTGATGTACCAATGGTACCATTGAAGGGCTTCCTATTCCAAATGAAAGGATGCAAGTGGAACCTTTTGGACATCAAAAGTATTATGCAGATTGAAATACTATTCTACACGATAGATCCATCCAGTCGTATCAGTACCATTGAAGCAAGGAAATTCAAGTTTCGGACCACGGAAATTGCTGGAAGAAGAGAACCCATTGGTTGTAGAAGATTCTTGTTCATGGCTGAATGATGAAGATGGAGGCTGAGAAAATGTCATCCAAATCTTGGAGTTTGGTTTGGATGGCTGCAAGTGCTTCCTCCATGGTTTTTGCTCCTGCGCGGGTGACAACCATAACCATGAGTTTTTTTTTGGGGGGGGGGGAGGATGGATAGAAAAACACAAACAAAAGCTTATTTAGTAAAGGGAAATTTGGATTTGGGAAAAAATCAGAGGGTTAATTGGGATTTGACTAGGTTTTGGACACTTCCTGATGGACAGGGAAGCAAAAAATGGGAATTTCAGAAGCGGGGTGAAAGAATGAGAAAATTTTCCAAAGAGGTACAAAGAAGTAGAAATAGGGAATGAACACGGTGGCAAAATTTGGAGGCGAGTGGGTGGAAATTGAAGAAGTTATGGAAAACCCTAAAAATAGACAAATGTGGGATTTTTGGCTTTGGAAAGTGGAATTTGGGATAAGGTCCTTAGGAATGAAATATGCAGAATAGGATTGTAGGGGTGCCAGTGAAGTTTCAGGGAAAATAGAGTTAAAACAAGGGAGATATGGCAAAAAACCAGTTTTTTTTCTTTCCAGAATGGATCTGAAACGGATTTCGGATTGGATCGGAAATGACAGGATCTGGAATGGCTCAGAATGGATTGGAAATGGCTGGATCTGAAACGAATTTTAGAATGGATTTGAACTGGATTTCAGAATGGATCTTCAACGGCGCGGAAGTGATCGGCAACAAATGGATCTGCAATGGCACGGAAGTGATCGGCAACAGTTCAACTAAAAATAGATATGGACCCCAGGTATGTTCAGCTTCCTATCGGTTCAGGGGATTCACTCGGCCACCAATGCTATCTGACAGCTTGCGTATTGGGGTAGTACGCCTCAATCCACGGATCAGGTAAAACTGATAACCGCTTTGCCACAAATGACAACTCTTGGTTTACCTCACGTGTGGCAACTAGTCAATCAGGTAGGGGTCGTTGCCCTTTTCGTTGGCAGGTCCTCTCAATGGGCAAGCTACTTTGGGGTTCCTGTGGTACTCCTCACAATGCGTTTTAGGGATTATGCCCAAGTACTTCCCACAGTTAAGTGGATATGGATTATTCCCAGATTCGAAGCTGCAACAAATGTGAAAAAACATTTTGGCAGAAATTTCACCCAACGAGCCCAAGAAAGTGCTCGGATACCAGATGTGAAGAACCTGCAGCAATTAATTAATGAAAATACACGGGATAGTAGAAATAACAGAACTCAGAATTGCTTTTATTGATCGCAGGCCACTTCGAGGAGGCAACCTCCTTTGAGCAAGCTCAATACAAATAACTTCACGGTACCTTCATTGGTCTGAACACAAACTTATATGCTAAGTCTAGGTGCCAATACCATGGGTCAATACCATGTGTCAATACAAACCATTGGCCAATAAAAACTATGGATCAACAATTACTACGAGATGACTTACAAAGCATATGTGTCCAACAACAATAAGACAAACTATGGATCAACAAATACTACGGGGCGACTTACAAAGCATATGCGTCAAACAACAATATACTAAAAATGTAAATAGAAGGGTTGACATGGATTCCTAACACAGTCCAAGAAGAGTGTAGATCCAAAGAACTTGATAATATCTACAAGATGATAGTGAATCAGGAAGATTACACTAATCCTATGGATGATGGAACATTAAGTTGGAGATGTGACAGTTCTTGCATATCAGAATTAGATGCAAGAATGGAGAACTGGCAGAGTCGAATGCATGAAGTATCAGCAAGACGATGTGCGGAGACCATAAAGTCACTACCTTGGATTGGCACAAAGGTAAGTCCAATTCCTACTTATGATGGTTTAGACAATATCCACGCATTTCTTCATGAATATATAGTATCAGTTCCAGGAGAACACAAGTTAGCCGCTCTATATATAGCTTTGTGAGCTACACCTACTAGATGGTGGGATACGCATAAAGAGAACCTGAACACATGGGAAGAATGTTAGCACATGATGGAAATTAGATTTGCAGAACATCATGAGATAACACAAGCAAAATACAATGGACAGACTGATCCTAGAGATCATATAGAACTTTGCTTGAAAGATTGGATACATACACCTAAGACAAAATGGGTTCACATGTTTATACACACATTGGATCAAATACCAAAGAATTGGTATACAGAAGCAGAACTTTGCAGAGGCACAATATACTGGCACATACTGATAACTGAATTTCAATCCACTTTCATTTTTTAGGATGATTTTTCAAGTATCAGTGAGGCTCTGCAGGTCATTAAAAAGAATATATTTAACTATACCACGTTACTGATAGATAAACAACCAGAGAGGGCTATACAGTTTGAGCATGCCCTTGAATGTTATAACCTCGCATTAAACGAAGATGAATATGAAGATCCTCGCGATGTGCATATACTTGATTCAGAAGGAGAATGCGATGTTGAAGGGCCTGATTTAGAAATTGCATATTTTAGTAGTCCCGTGAAGACCAGAAAGATCAACATTGGTACTGAGAATGAACCAAAGTTTGCTTCTATTGGGGATTATTGGGATGAAGAAACAATAGGACAGATTGAAGACCTACTGTGTGAATATCAAGATTTATTTCCTACCAAGTTTTCTGAAATGAAAGGCATTTTAGGTGACTTGGGAGTTATGAAAACCTCTCAAACCAGATGTGAGTCCTATTAAGCACAAACCTTACATATTGAATCCTAGATATAAAGAAAGGGTTAAAGCAGAAATTGAGAAGATGTTGTTGACACCCAGAAAATATCAGCATCGACAGTAGGGATTCTCCTCGGTAAATAATCCCAATTAGATTACTCACCGTTTAGTGTGGGGAATCTGTTTGGTTAACGGTCTGGCTACTGTAAGTGTAATTTTGTGT
Source organism: Larix kaempferi (assembly GCA_027924585.1). Taxonomy (NCBI): domain Eukaryota; kingdom Viridiplantae; phylum Streptophyta; class Pinopsida; order Pinales; family Pinaceae; genus Larix; species Larix kaempferi. Next base: position 6,216,833 of record BSBM01000556.1, read on the forward strand.
TTTGTTTTACCAGTTGCAGCCCGACCCACCATTTATGTAGTTTTAGTTTTAAAGGTATGCATATGCAAGTGCTTCCTAATTAAATGCATATAATTGACAGGTAGAAACCACACTAGCGATGTGCAGGTTCTTACCTCCCGTATTACCGCTCCTACCTTATCAATTATCTACTCCTATTCTAAATTAATCTAACCTATCTCTGCAGGGATAAAATTTGAAGTAAGAGTAATATGCTGAAATGTTCAGGTAAATTTAACATATAGCCATTAAATTAAACATTCACATTTACAGCAGAAATAATCAAAGGTAGCTCTAATATTAATTAAAACAATTTATTACTCTGTTACACATAAAAATTTGCATGAAATAAAGAAATCATTCACCATCATTGAAATAGTTCAATAGAATTAGAAATATCTCACAATATGATATAAGCAGAAAATAAATAATTATGTTCCATCAATCACACGTTCCAGGCAAACATCAGTGCAATATTTTCCTCACCGAACAAGTATTTTCTCATTAGCAAAGCAATAGTTCTTTTACAAAATGCCTCCAGCATCTAATTCACCAGCAAAAAATTCCTTTTCTAGTATTCTTCATCCTATATTTATATAACCAAAGATTTGTCCTCATATGGCTATTTGTTTCACCTGACCTAACCACTGGACTTTCAAAATTCGTCCTCTAGTGTTTGTACAAGGAAAATTACAATAAAAATGTTAATTTCTAGCTCGCCTCTCTAAACTAGAAATATAATTGTCCCACATGTCAGCCTCTTCAAAGATAATATTACATTGTGTGGGTTCTAAAACATTCAAAGTTATTTCATGATATGACAACTCCGTTTCCACACTTTTCACTCCTTCTACTGCTGCCTTGTAGCTGTCTTCCAGGAAATAATCATTTATGGATGCTTGTCCAATGTATTGATGGAGATCTTCTTCTGTCAGCATGTCCAGTTTTCTAATGTAGTCCAGGTCCTCCCTCAACGCATTTTTCAACTTCATCAAACATTGATCTTTGGTAGGCAACTCATCCATACTTGGGGGCATAGCAAGCTGACATTTTTCGTGGATCTGATGAATCTTCTTATATAACCATCAACATTTATCAATAGATTTAGGGACTTCTACATTTATTGTCCTACCAGCTTTTATGCAAAACTCAAGAAGATCCATGTCTAAATTAGAGTCTGCAATCATCTTCTAGGGAAAGTGATCAGGGAGCTCTGTTTTTCCTTCTCTCCGTGTCATCTGCCTCTTGATATTACTTGCAGTGTTCGACAATATTTGTTTGATCCTCAACGATTATGCAACAATCGCGTTCATCCTTGATATCATTATTTTCATCTTGTAGATCTATTCAGTGAGCAATTCTTGCAAGTCACATATTTTCTCCTGAATTTTGCATGCTTGCTCATGGAAAGGAGTCATGTCTAGTTTCTTATTGCTCGCTAGCTCCACCTGTTCTGTCAGAGACTCTTTTTCTGTAACCAGTTCATCCATCTGAGCTTTCAACTATTCATCCTGTTGATTTGTTGTCGACTCTCTTGTATCTAATTCACTAATGCGAGCTTCGAAGTCACTTCTTTCACCTTCCATAATCATCAACTGTAAAGTCAATGACTATTTCTTCGTGTCCAGATTCCGATATTCATTTGGTAATCTATCCTTGTCGGCTGCTATAGCATCATGTTTCCTTTTCAACTTTATTCCCTCTCCTCGCACCTTTACTAAGTTATATTTTAACTTTAGCATTTTCTCCTTATTGCGCTCAATGTCGTTCAAAATCTTATTGACGTTATTTGCACTGGCTTGTGCAACTGCTATGCTTACTGACGCTGTGAAATTAGGGTGTTTGTGAGTACCCTCCATGATAGTGTTCTCCTAGATAATGGCTATGTCAGCCTTGGAGCCCATCTTTAATCTCTTCTTTGACCTCCTTATAATAGTTTTCCTACTCGAATAAAAAATTATCGTGTCCAATTTGGCCACAGTGTGTTGTTTATATGGGGTGAAAGGGGTGAGCCCGAGCTCTATGAATGGGAGATGTCCTCCAGTAAGCGTGACTCCCGATACCCTTGGTGAATCCATATCCATGTCTTGTATACTTGGTCCTCCATTTAGGGTTCCTTCGATGTCCACAGCTTTCTTGGACTTATCTTCTTCTTCCTTTCACAATCTCTCTTGTTGATAAGTTGATTCCCTTTCTTCTCTTTCTTTTCTTTCTTCTTTCGCTTGTATTTTATCTTCCTCTTCCTTTAGCAATATCTCAACCTCCTCTCTCTGCTTTCTTTTTGCTTCTTCCTTCAACTTTCATTCTGATTTCGCCACTTGTATCCTTACGGCTTCTTCTCTTTGCTTTTGTAGTTCCGTCTCTTGTGCAGTGCTGGTAGTATGACTAGGGCAGGCGCTACTTTTCCGAACAAAATGTTTGTTCAACTCAACCATGTTTCTTTCCCTTTTGTACACCTCCTCATCCTTGTTGAAGCGATCTATATATTCATAATGTATCCTGCATGACGCGCAACAATTGATGACCTTCTTATGGCTGTCATTTCTTGCGAAAATTTTCTCCCCAAAATGGAATTCTTCCGAATCCTTTACGAAAGCTTCGGTACCTTTAAACTTGGAAAATTTGTAGGACCCGATACAAAAGGGTAATGGTGGGAAGGAGGATATCTTATGTTCATGTAAGAAACGGCCAAATCCATTAATGAATACCTGCCTCATGGCCTCTTTGTTGACTACAAAGTCGGTTTCATATTTGGGAATTAGGGATGGAGCTTTGGAACCTCCATACCTTCTGATATAGGTTCCTTCCTGCGAAAACTAAAAATCCCCGTACTCATTTAAGACTTCCATCGCGTTGTCAGATAGGAAGTTCGGTTCCTCTCTGAAAATCAACCAATACATAGGAATGATCAATTCTTCACATATGAGTTTGTATTGGCTCGCATTTCTGTGGGCCCATGTGATCTGATAGGCCACATAGATAGGAGACTCAACCCGATTCCAGATACATCCCAACTTACGAATGGGTGTCTGACTAGTATCCAGTCTATGAGATATGATGACATGTAGCACTTTGCTTTCTTCTGGGTTAATCCTCCCTGTTTTGTTTCTATTGTTGCTGCTAGTCTATCTAAGATGATGTCCGCCCAGTTAAACACAGTGCCATGGAAGGATATCTGATAAATCAAGGGTACCCAATTTAGCTTGTAGATGCTTCCAATCGCTCTCCCGAAAATTCTTCTTAGCATCAAAGCTATAATTTTGAACATGGTTCTTAAGATTTGGCTATCATACTACCCACTAGCTTTTTGCCTTAGTTGTTTCCCTGGGACTATCAGTTTTTTAGCATACTCAAAGTGGTCCATGTTTACACCCCTAATTCAGTTTTCGGTCATCATGACCTTGGGTGGTGGTAGTTTATACGCTGTTGTTATGTGACCCTGATGAAAAGAGGAAAATCCTTCCCCTTTTGTGTTTAAGATGATCCTTGCGCTAACATCCATGTAAGGCAGGATCCATCCGATGACTTCTGAGAAAGAAAACAATTTTGGGCATGTGGCTACTTTGGTGAGGCCTGATTTATTAATGTTTTGGTATAAAATCATCTCCTCGAGATATGCCTTAGGTATATTCTGATCTCGAATCATCTGGTGCATTTCTCCCCACTTGTATTCTGGGGTGATTCTTGTTACTGCTCTAGTGTCTTCGAACATGGTTTATGTCATAGTGTTAGCTACTACTTCTACATCCTACTCTAATTCAGTTGTCTTGGAATTCCTCTTGGCACTCCTTCTTTGCATTTCCAAATCCTGATGAAACATTAGAATCAATGTGTAAACAAATCTCAATAAGAAATCTGTAAAACATCTCTTATTTATATTATTAACAATAAGGAGAGTTAAAAAATTAATTACTTCCATGTTGTCAGGTATATGTTGTAAATGTTTGCTTTGCTTCAACAGTAAACTGGTTTGTGAAAAGCAATATGAAACTAGAAAGGTATGCAAAATCATTTCAAATATGTTCTTTCCAAATATTTTCATCAATTTTAGTCAACCACAATATTCATGCTCCTTATATGAGTGGTGGGGAGTTAATGATTCGGTATAAATGAATTCGGGGTTACTCAAACAATGTTTCAAGTCTCAATCCCGCTTTGAAAGCGCGTACATAAACTCACGATGGATTTTGCCAAAGTTTGTGGGGTTATCAAATCAAATCAAACCATCAAATTGCTAAGGATAACCACCACAGGAAAAATTTGTCACTGACAAGCATCTACGCGGGAATTTCTGCATGGGGTTCGGATAAACTAAACAGCGTTGTTGTGCATAACCAAAAATTAGTTGAGGCCGGCTTCCTTTTGTGGTCGTAGGGATAAATACTATGAGCAGCCCGAGAAGAACTTGCACATCCATCCCATTCTATTTTCGCAAAGAACGTTCAGTCTTGTGCGTTACAGATGAAAGAAAAACGTTCGCTTCACGGGTCACTTCGGTTTTCTGAGTTGGTTTCATGGCGGCAGGAAGGCCACTGTGCTGAGCCGACAATTACAGGAAAAATTTGCTATCCGCGACGTAATATCTCTATGCGGTTATGTTAACTGAAACATGCGAGGGCTATCGAGGGGTGCGGCCATGTGGTAAGTATGGGCAGGGTAACTGTCTGGATAGGAAAAACCCTAGATATGTGAAGTCAAGGCACCCTCTTATAGAACTGGGATACTAGTAATGGCTCTGAACCCAACAACAAAACTAACCGGTCTTCCCTAATAGATCACAACGACATGGATAAACCGACGGTGAGAAAAACGTCTCATATAAGAGGAAAAATGCTCAATGAAAAACAATGCCAATTTAAAATGGAACATAAAAGCATAAAGTGTCCTACCTATCAATTGCAGAGTGATCGTGAATACAAATGGCGTTGGGCGTTGGGTGTCCAGTAGTTGGTAGAGACAAATTCGCAAGAATGACATTTTGCAAATGTCAAAAAAAAAATATTTTACCCTATATATAACATTGGAAACCTTAGAAATAAATGCAAATGGGGAAGGTTGGTGGGCTCATTAATGAACGGACTTCAATTCGGTGCAAAAAATTATTTCCCCCCCCATCCCTTTCGTAAAATTTTGCTGCCGACCGTTTCGGCGTGACTTTCTCATTTGCAGTGAAACGTGTCACATCATTTACCACTTTACACCGACGTCGACATCATTTGGCGACTTCTCGTCGGAGCAGATCAACGCCTCTCTCATTTTCACCATGACCCTTTTCGGCGTATCTTCATGTCTTGCACCGAAGGTGTCAGCGTCACTTCGTGAGTCCTTCGACCATTTCTTTCCACTTCATGGTCTTTTATCGGCATTCGCTGTAATATTTTCTCCAGTAGATTTCAAGTTTCGTTGTCAACCGTTTCAACGTAACTCAATTAATCGAAGCAAAACGCATCAGCTCTATCTTCCAATTCTTCCCCAACCTCCTTTTTGCAAGGGCTTTTTAGGCATCACTACTTGTTTCACGCCGACACATTTTAGCCTGACTGGTGTTTTCACGCTTAAACGGTCGGCGTGACTCGCCCATCTCCTCCGACCAAAAGCAACTTTGAAAAACTCTAAGTGTTTTTTGATGCAACTTTGAAAAACATTCCGACCATTTCGGCGCGACTTACCGAGTTTGTCCGAAATAGGGATTTTAACAAGAAAACTAACTTGTGCTCCATCTGTTTCAGTGGCACTCTCCCAGTTGCTTTGATCGTTTCGGTGTGACTCGCCGAGTTTCTTTGACCATTTCAGCGGAAAAATCGAGTTAGACTTAGCCAAAAATTTGCTTTCTTTACTTGATTTTCAGGAAAAATTCTAAGTGACAAAGGTGAACTTCTCTAGGATGAGCTAAACTCTAAGTAACCTAAAAAAATGGAAGGAGAGGCCCTACAATTGTGAAAATCCTCATAGCAGATCTAAGAGATGATGTATACCTCACAAGAGTAATTATGATTAAGCAAGAAAATAGAAGAAGAGTGGTCAATGTAGTATAATGAGCAACAGAATAATAATACAGTAGAACTCGGATAGAAGCAAAAATACTTCACACACACACTAATTAATTAATCACAATATGGACAAATAAATAGTACAATGCATGATGATTTGAATGCCTAAGGTGGAAATTTGAATTATCCTTCATGAAGTGATCAAAGGATCACTGGAGTGTCATCGGAGCACAACTAGTAGTCTATCTCATCATCGGTGGAGTCATCAATGCACAAGTAACTATCAACCGTCAGTCAAACTGAGTCTAACTGAGTGTGGTAGGTGTAACTGAATGTAACTGGCACATGGAGAGACTAACTAAATGAAGGAGACTCAGTGGAGGGTGCATGAGGAGCTAACTGGAGTCAGAACAGGTAGTCATGTCTAATCGGAGGTCAATCGGAGTGATAACAATAGTGAGGAGTCAGTCTGGCCTCAAATCAAGGAAAGACTGGTGGCTAACTGAAGTAAACTGGACTAGTAGGTGAGAAAGGTTCCCTTCTTCAATGGAAGGTGAGAACTGGGCGCATGACAGGCTAGGAGGGATGAAACTGAGTGGAAGGAAGCTTTGAGGGCTAGGTGCTGGGACTGATGACTGGAATGCATGCAAACCCTAAAAGTGCATGCATGACTGAAAATGTAAATGATCAAAATACTGGTGGGACTAGGATGGAGTATAGGAATATCCTAACACCCCCCTTTAATCCATCCTAGGCCCTGGTAACTAAGACCAAAGTTCACCCAATACAATGAATAATAATAGTCAATAAACCAAGGAAATGGGGAAAACCTCATGGGAAAAATACCCCCCCTCAAAATAGACTGTTAGGCACACACAAAAAGAAATGCTCCAAACTCAAGGAGGTGTGATGCTTGGCCATATGTCTGGAGGTATCTTCTTCTTGGGAAGAAGTGGATCATGCTCAGAAACCATGTGCTTGTACTTACTCTTCAGATGGAATGTGATGAGAACAAATCCAATAGTATGAGGATGATCCTTGAACATGTGATTCGAATCAACTGAGGTAGGATCAAAACTATGAATGTGCAAATAGTCTTTTGTCTTCTCCTTTGAACCATCATGGGTGAGATTATGCCAAAAAGAACCATCAAATAATAATGATTGCTTGGAATCCAAATCAGCTCCAAGACTTCATAAATGGTTTCTTAAGATCTCCTTTGAACCAACAGGGGTGAGATCAAAACCATCATATGCATGAGAAATTATCCCAAGTAGTAATTGCTTAGAATCCAAATTAGATCCAAGACTTGAATCATGGTTTCTTGAGATCTCCTTTGAACCATAAGAGGTGAGATCAAAACCAGTAAATGCATGAGAAATTATCCCAAGCGAATGGCCATGGTTTCTTGAGATCTCCTTTGAACCAGCAGGGGTGAGATCAAAACCATGGTGTACATGAGAAATTATCCCAAGCGAATGGCCATGGTTTCTTGAGATCTCCTTTGAACCAGCAGGGGTGAGATCAAAACCATGGTGTGCATGAGAAATTATCCCAAGCGAATGGAAATGGCCATATTCTTCAATAACCTTCTGAAAGCATGGAATAATGATCATATAGTAGTAAATAAGAGGTGATTGCTTGAGGAGAGCAAATGCATTACCTCCAATAGCTAATTTTACCTCCAAAATAATCATGTGATCATGATGCAAACCAACAAACTCTGGTGCAAGAGGGGATTTAGGACCTTCTGCAATATCTAGAGTGTGAGCTGGCACAGAAAGAGAAGAAATTTTGAGCATGAGTGTAGAATCTACAAGTTCTTCTTCTTTGTGGACAACTTCAATATGAGATGTGTTTGATACTGGTTCATGATCAATGAGATCATCAAGGAGGGTGAATGCATCACTTTGCTTGCTCTTGAAGGGGTTTGTACCAATTCATTCATTATGTCTGCCAAATATTACATCCAAGTGAGCCCATATCTCTTTTGGTGTTGAAAAATCAGGGAGGTCATATAACATCCATTCAGGCATAGCAAACATCATGGCTGCAATAGCTCTTCCACCTTCATCTAACAAGTCATTCTCTTCTTCAGAGGATTCGAACTCTCTTTCAAAACAATGATCAAAGAGACCATTTTTCTTCAAATTTGCTATCATCAGTGGTTTCCATTCATCACAGTTGAGTGGAGAAAGAAGATCATAGTTGAATGGAGAAAGAGGAGAGATTTCTTCTGAATACATTGAAGTTGTAGAAGACCTGCAAAAACAATAGATAATATCTGCAACTGCTACTGCTGCATCAATGCAGAAACTGCTACAACTGCTGCACTCAAAATCTTGGTAATAACCTGCAAAAAAACTCTCAGAAATGGAGATAAACAATACTCTCAACATGCTCTAATACCATGTGAAAATCCTCATAGCATATCTAAGAGATGATGTATACCTCACAAGAGTAATTATGATTAAGCAAGAAAATAGAAGAAGAGTGGTCAATGCAGTATAATGAGCAACATAATAATAATACAGTAGAACTCAAATAGAAGCAAAAATACTTCACACACACACACTAATTAATTAATCATAATATGGACAAATAAATAGTACAATGCATGAGGATTCGAATTCCTAAGCTGGCAATTCGAATTATCCTCTATGGAGTGATCAAAGGATCACTGGAGTGTCATCGGAGCACAACTAGTAGTCTATATCATCATCGGTGGAGTCATCAATGCATAAGTAACTGTCAATAGTTAGTCAAACTGAGTGTGGCAGGTGTAACTGAATGTAACTGGCACATGGAGACACTAACTAAATGAAGGAGGCTCAGTGGAGGGCGCATGAGGAGCTCACTGGAGTCAGAACAGGTAGTCATGTCTCATTGGAGGTCAATTGAAGTGATAACAGCAGTGAGGAGTCAGTCTGGCCTCAAATCAAGGAAATACTAAGGGCTAACTGAAGTAAACTGGACTGGTAGGTGAGAAAGGTGCCCTTGTTCAATGGAAGGTGAGAATTGGGAGCATGATAGGCTAGGAGGGATGAAACTGAGTGGAAGGAAGCTCCAGGTGCTAGCTAACTGAGGGCTAGATGTTAGGACTGATGACTGGAATGCGTGAAAATGCATGCAATACCTAAATAATGCATGCAAACCCTAAAAGTGCATGCATGACTAAAAATGTAAATGATCAAAATACTGGTGGGACTAGGATGGAGTATAGGAATATCCTAACAACAATTTCAAGAAAAAATTGGGGATTAGGTTGCAGTAGCAACAATTGGCGACTAACTAGTGAACATTGATCTCTGAACAATTTCTTTTGAAAATAAGAAGTGCTTGTATGTTATTGATCCTAACTGTAAAACAATGCCTCCATCGATTTTTTCAAAATTTTAAAGGGACAAATTTCTATACAAGGAGGTAGTCTTCCTTACCTCATATTGGTTATTCATTTCGGGAGAAAGGGTAACCTGGACCAAATTTCTTGACCACTCTCCTGAGGCCATAATATGGAGTTCATTTCTTAGTTCTATCTTTTGGTTTCCATTACATATGAATCCACTGGATCGTAACAAAATCAGACATATGTATTCATTTGTTCCTCATTCCCATGCTATAAGCATTTCTTTATATGGTTTCCTTTTGACAAAATTTTATCATCCGAGTCTTTCCTTGATGGCCCTTTTCTGTCTTCAATATTTGACGTGGTTTCTTCCATTCATAATGTCCTTTTGTGTGAGTGAGAAAATTATTTGTTTTTCATGCTCACCGGCGAAGAAGAACCTTTCTTGGCTTGTCATCCTGGGCGAACTTCTTGATTGGATATGTCTATTCAAAACCATTTATTTGATGGAGGTGAAATTATTTGAAGTTTGGACTCTTCATTATAAGCCTTTTGGATTTGAATTTGTAGCATGGGATCATTTTAATTGCCATACATCTGTAAAACTTGCTTCATTTCCACGGGTCCATTGTAGCAGGCTACCTGAGATTTTTATTAAGTGTGAATGGATTGAGCCTCAAGATAGTAATTTGGAATTCGTGGGTCTTGCTCATTTTAGAGGGTTTATAATGACTCAACATGAACATGAAGTAGGTTTCCCTTTCTAAAACCGGGCAGCAATTAAAATCATAAATGACAATATTATACAAAAGAATTCTCTTTCTCAAAATTCATTCTGATCTTTTGGTGGTGACCATGAGATTGTTCAGATTCCTATATTTCCACACATAAAATTTTTGAGCTGGGGTTTATTCAAAGCAAACAAAAATCAAGCAAAGCAAAGAAAACAATAAGCAAAGAAAATCTCAAACTAACTAATCTTAAAAAATAAACAAACTCGAAAGACTAAGAGAAAACAAAAAATTATTTATGTACAAAATGTGTTCCTAAATCTAGGTGAAGTATTGTTTAAGAGCTAGGCCATTGACATGGAGATTTTCCTCCTCCCCTTGTGAATCTTGCAGTTTGTATGTCGACGGGCCAAGCTTTTCGGCAATCTGATAGGGGCCGAGCCATAATTGTTGAAATTTTGTATGTTTTCCCTTTTCTTCATGCGGGTGATCCCATTTCAGAACTAAGTCTCCTACCTCGAAACTTCTCTTGCCATACTTTTGTTTATCAAACCATCTCTTTAAAATATCTTGGTGATGATTGAATCTATCCTTTTCCGTTTGCCGTGAATCTTTGAGTTTCAACAAGGTATTGATTCATGACTGTAGGATTTCACTATTGGATCCTACAGAGGCCTAGGCTAGTTGTAGGGATGGAAGAAGTATGTTAGGTGGAAGTATATCCTCTTTCCCATAGACTAATGTAAAGGGGAAAACCTTGAAATAAGTTTTTGGAGTGATCCTATCTGCCCATAAATCCTTTGGAAGAGCTACATGCCAATTTCTCTGACTCTCAATAACTGTTTTCTTTAAAATTCAGTTGAGGTTTTTATTTGTAGATTATGCTAGTCCATTTCCCCGAGGATAATAATTAGATGAATAGTGAAGTTTAATTCCTCTTTCATAAGAAAATGTAGTTAGTTTAACAGATGAGAAGTAGGTTTCATTATCAAAAACTAGAACCCCAAACCTAGTTATGATGTTTTCTTGCATAAATATGATGACCACATCCGACATTCACTTTACTCAAAGGAGTAGCTTCCGTCCATCGTGTAAAATAATCCATAGATGTGAGCATATATCGGTGTTGCAGTGAAGAATTTGGATTGATCTCCCCAATAATATCTAATCCCCATTGCTCGAATGGTTCTGAGATGATAACTAGTTGCAATGATCCTGCTGCTTTCGGTAATATACCAGCACTCCTATGACATACATCACAATATTTTGCATAATCATGAGCATGATAATAGATTTAAAGGTAGTGTTAGATCTACATTAAACAAGCTATATTACTATGAAATGGTGAGTTCCAATGTCAGATATGAAACAATTAACACAAATTTCCTAGGATCTTTAATCAATCATCAATCATTTCTCAAGATTTAAAACCATCATAAACACATATCAAATGGAAGGAAACTTGAATCATTTCATATTAAGCTATAGAAGAAAGTACATATCTACCATGGAGCTTGATGTGCATCCTTCTTCCTTTGTCATGAGCTATCCTTTCTCCACCCTTGCTTTTGATGAAGTTGAGCTTTCCCATCTTCAGAATCTCTCCAGCATGCCTTTGCTCTTCCTTTGTTCTCCTTACTATGCCCCAAATTCCTTTGTTTTATAACATTGGGAAATGTGCTCTCAAGTTTTTCTTTTCAATATGGGATTGTCCGTTTTCATGTTTTTTGATCATTTTCTCTCAAAAACCCACTTTCCATAGTATTTTTAGGTTTTTTTCACAACTTTAGCATATTCAAGTACAATTAATGCATTTTTGTGCATTTCTTCTCACTATTTGACTATTGGATCTTAGACTTGATCCTTTAATGAGTAGTTCAATCACTAAAATTTGTCTTCATAAGCTACCTCTTTCTTCACTCAATCTCTCTGATTGTGGATGTAGTGATTAGATAAGAGAGGACTTTTTTCTCTTGTGTACTTGTCTTTTGTCTTCATGTTGTGGGAACATAGTAAAATATGCTTCTTCTCCTCACTTAGTTAAGGGTGTTAATTTGAATGTTAATAGATGCCCCCTAATATGTGAGGTCTGAAGCAGAGCTAAGGGCCGAAATACATTATGTTTATACTGATAGTCTTCAGACTGACACTCTTCATACTGATACTCTTTATTGATCAAAGCAAGGACGAGGAAAGGATAAGCTCATGGGCGCCGGATTCCAGATAACATATGCAAGTCAAACATAGAAATTTCTCAAATATATAATATCTTCCTAAGGCGGGCATACCCATGCTCAGTAGGAAACAAGCATGGCCACAAGCAATACACAGTGGATCCATGTCAAAAGTAAAATTTTCAGAAATGTAAACATGCACTTTGATGAGTGCGAGAATAAGGTCTTCATTGAACTTCTGACATGGTAGTCTAATCTTGTGCAACTCGGGCAATGCATCGATGAGTGATACAACTTTTTTTCCCAATGTCTTCAATACAAACTAACAATAGTACGAGTTTATATCATGTGAATAAATGAACTGATGTTGAGCATAATAAAACACCATCTGATTACTGGTCATTGATGTATACCGTTAATAGATGCGAAGAGACCCACTGATAATGATGATGGACTCCAAGGTACTGAGTACAAACTAGCAGATGTGAATAATTGTACTGAAGTTGAACACTTGTAGAATCAAACAATCAGGGGTCATTGATGTATACCCACTGTCATTTGCGAGGAAACCTGCCACTAATGATTGCAAGATCCAAGGTACTCTTGGGTTTCTAGATCCATTTCCTAGATAATGATTTGGTGTCTATAGGAATAGATCCATTGGAAGGAGGACATTAATGCACCCCACATCAGCCGATACGAAACAAAGATCAATAGTCTGATATAATTTGGTAGAACTGTGAGATCCAACACTGTATACTGACATAAGGAAGGCCGACATTATTGGTCAGGAATATTTGAGGAATGGCCAACTCTGTTTGAACTTCCCTTGAACACATAACACGACGTAGAATGGACACTTGGCAACATAGGACTTTGAGTAACTGACCTTAATGAACAATGTTGGATGCATTAACGAAATCTCCATTGGTGATGGGAAGGATAACCCATCGGTGGAGTTTTGCTCAAAATTACTGGTACAGTTTCCTAAGGAAAATGTAGATGGTGTACTGACAACAGATACCAAATTATGTGACGTGTTCAAGGGCGACAAGGACTGAATGTTGCCATTTTCTTCAATACTATAATATGAAGTGATTCAAGTTTCCCCCTTTTTGGATTTTGTGTTTTTTAATTTTTATGTTTTTGCAGTTTATTGGTTTGAAAAGGAATAAAGAATGTTATAATACATGGGAGGGAGCGAGTGTTGCATGGGCATACGCCTATTTTTCAAGGGCACGGGTTAGGCCAAGGAAAAGATCCATATTGCAAACAAGGGCTAATCTAGTTTTCCACACTCTTACAAATGTTCCCTCCATGGGTAGGCTATCTGAAGTAGGAATGGGTCAATGAGGTTTACTTCATGCTGAGTCTTGTGAAAAATGCCAAAATGCCAAAATCATCATGAATCATGGTCTATCTCCAACTACCTGAATCAAATAGTTCTAACTGTCATAGTTTCCAAGTCCTATAATCAAAACCATGTCACCACCCAACTGTTTAGTCAGAAACCGGTTCAAATATGCATTTAATATCTAAAAAGTTAGCCAAAATTGAGGAATGGTGCATCTTTCTATCATTCAAAAGGATACGGTTTGTACATGTATGAATAAAATACAAGTAAAAATACTCATTAGTTACCATATTCATTGTAGGTGCAATCGATGGATGAGAGGAAGCATCTCCTTTCAGCATGAATTTCTAGAAGCTGTGAACCTTTATTCAGAGATCTGCCAGTTGTGGGCGAGTTTTGATGCCAGACTAGGAAATTTTGAAACAATTTCACATGTTTTTTATTTTTCCAAATATTTTCATTTTTTGTTGATGAACTTTTTTGGGTTTTATCTTGAAGAAAAAGAAACAAAAAGAGAAAAGTGTTTAGACAATTCTTTTGGGTGTGTGCAGAGTTACACATTTTTTGGTTTATGATGTAAGCTGGTTTATTTTGGTTTTTACTTATGTCCTTAAATGATGTGGTCAATTAAATTGCCATGAATAATGTACATGCTTGATTTTTGGTATGATGTTAATGACTTAGATTCCAACCAACTACATAGTTGGCTAAGGAATCAACCAAACTATTCAGACTTCTAGGAATGTGAATATATTAAATGAACGCCAATTGACATTCTAAAAGACGTGCTTGTAGAAACTTTCTAAACAGTGTAGGATTTCAAACCTGATACTAATCATTTAACTAAGATACAACTAATTCTGAGTCCAGTTTGACTATTATTCGTTGAATGCCAAGGGTGATAGCCTCAACAAGAAGCTCAATGACTGCACTATATTCTACAACATTGTTGGTTGTAGATCTGAGAAAAATGCCTCCTGAACTAAAAAATTCGTCATTAGGTGTGAAAATCACCCATGCGGCGGAAGCAATGTTTCGAGAACTACGGCTGAAGCCATCCGCATATCCCAAATATGTGAAGGTTTCTTGTGCCATCTGCCAAAGTCATGACAATGCCAAGCAAGATAAGTGTGTGCCCGAAATAACTAATGTACAAAAGTTTATACAATGAATACAACATAATACAACAAGTGTTCCGAGGCATCAGTTCCTACGCGAAGTATTTCTTCAGAGAGAGACCATTTCTGATCTCTGACATGGGTTCCCCATCATAATTTATTAATTCATAAGCTCCTCTCTTTAACACAGTTTTGACTACAAGTGGGCCAAACCATTTTGGTACAAATTTCCCTTCTCTGATTTTGTCTTGGGTTTGGTCATAAACTAAAACCAAGTATCCTTCAGAGAAGACTCAGGGGCGAGTTGATTTTTCATATTGAGTTTTGACCCTTTTCTTGTGTGCTTCTACATTTAGAGAAGCTTCCCTTCTAGTTTCATCCAGAGAATGAAGATGGAGAATCCTTTCCTCTTCTGTAGAAGTGTTAGGTAGGAGTTCGACTACTACTTTTAATGATGGTATTTCACATTCAATGGGAAACACATCTTCCTCTCCATAAACCAATTGGAAAGGAGTGAATCCAGTTGCAGTTTTAGCAGTGGTACGGTAAGCCCAAAGAGCGGTAAACAACATCAACTGCTAGTTAGTTTTGTTCTTATCAATCGCCCTCTGCAACATAGTTTTCAAAACCTTGTTGATGGCTTTGACTTGTCCGTTAGCTTGAGGATAATATGGCAAGGAAAATTCCTGCCGTAATCCTAACCGGTTGGTAAGTTCATCCATAAAGGAATTCCTAAAGTGACTTTCGTTATCAATAGTGATCTCTTTGGGTACACCAAACCTTGCTATCACGTGATTGAATAGGAAATATGCTGCAGTTTTACCCGTTCAGTTGAATGTAGGCATCGCCTTAGCCCACTTGGTGAAGTAGTCCACTGCTACGATGATGTAGTGGTGGCCATCAGCTGAAGGCGGGTTGATAGTCATAAAATCAATGGCCCATTTTGAAAATGGACCCACGGTTACTATAGGGTGTAATGGAGCAGGATGTGCACTCATTTTTCTTGTGTAGATTTGGAAAAGGTGACACTTTTTAACCGCATTGATGTAATCTTTGAATATTGTAGGCCAAAAGTATCCTGCACGCAATATTTTCTGGGCAGTTTCCAACCCAAAAAGATGACCACCACATGCCCCTACATGGAAATCATTCAAAACTTAATCAACTTTCTCGTGTATTAAACAACATCTTAAGATCATGTCTACCCCTCAATGGTACACAGTATCTCCTATGATGATGTATCTTCATGCTTGGTGTCGAATGCGACATCATTCAAATCTAGAAAACTAAGGATCAATCCTTTGGGTTTGGAGATATGTGACAAATGTTCCATACCAAGGATCCGAAGTTGCAATGAGGAATACATGTTCATCTGCCCAAGTTTCAACATATATAGTATCCCCCTTCTTAGAAGGTAACTCAGACATTAGTTCAGCAAATGCCAACGATTTCTTGGTTTTAGCATTTTTGAACTCGAGATCGAATTCTTGCAAAATTACTATCCATTTTGAATATTTTCCACCAATGATATGGCGGGACAAAATGTTTTGCATGTGGTTCATTTCAGCCACTATGGTATTTTTTCTTGGAAGTATGTAATGTCTAAGTTGTTGGACAGCATGAACTGCTGCCAAGGCTAACTTCACAACTTGGGAATATCTCAATTCGGGACTTGCAAGGCTCTTACTAAGATAGTAAATAACATGCTTTTGTGAAGATTCATCTTCCTGCGCCAATACCATTCCTATGGTGGAACTAGAGGCTGTCAAATATAGCAAAAAGTATCTACTATAGTTCGGAGGACTAAGCACCGGGGCAGAGACCAAAGATTTCTTTATTTCATCAAATGAACGGTGCGCTTGGTCATCCCATATGAATAGTGCATCTTGTTTTAAGAGACGCATGAAACCTTTATCTTTTTCAACAAAATCCTCGACAAATCTTCTCAAGTAATTAGATTTTGCTTGAAGGCTTTGAAGTTGTGTTATTGTTTTCGAGGAAGGAAACTGAAGTATTGCCTCAACCTTGAGGGGATCCACCATAATCCCTTTTTTTGAAACTATGAACCCAAGTAATATCCCAGAGTCCACACAAAACATGCATTTATGTGGGTTCAACCTAATGTTATACTTGCGACATCGAACAAAGATGGATCTTAAATTTGCACTATGTTCAGCTCTCCTTTTATATTTGGCTTCCAAATCATCAAGATAAACCTCAACGATTTTATTAATGTCGTGAAATGCATATGACATGGCTCTTTGAAAAATAGCCCCGGCGTTTTTAAGGAAGAATGCCATTTTACGATATTGAAAAGTCCCCCAAGGGCATATGAAAGTTGTTTTATGTTGGTCCTCCTCTTTGATCTGGATTTTGTTGCAACCGGAGAATCCATCCATAAATGAAAATATTTTGTTCCTGGCACACTCGTCTATAATTTGATTGATAAAGGGTGTGGGATAGTTGTCTTTGGGACAAGCCAAATTGAGATCCCTAAAGTCAATACAGACCCGAATAGTTCCTTTTTTTTGTTAACGGGAACATGATTGGATACCCATTCAGTTAAAGGAACATGATAGATGAATCCATCTTTCAAAAGCTTCTTGACTCTTCTTTAATGGCAAATGATTTCTTAGGATCGATACTCGGCATTTATTCATAAGACCAAGAGAACACATCGCGAAACTCCTTGAATAGAGCAGTATAATGTGTGATTTCCTCAGGAGAGCAATCTGCACCTATGTTGATGTTTTCAACAATGGCAGGCTTGATATATATATCAATTGGGATGGTTTTTGAAATGTTCGCCAAATTTCCTTCTGAACTCACATTGTGTGTTTGGACAGGGCATTGGTACTTGTTGATGTCATCATCGAAGTAAAAAAATTTCATGTTTGACTTCTAATGAATCGATCTTTGGAAGAAACGAGGATCTGTGATGCATATCCTCCTAGGGTCATTCAGAGATATTCATGACTTCAAGGATGGCTTCATCCGAAGAAAAATTTTGATCCAGGATGTCATGAGTACTATGAGAGTTCAAGGTCCATATGGGTGAAGTATAGGGATCGTATTCCTCCATTTTGGGAGGATTTTGATCCGAGTCTGCAGAAGCCATTTGAATAGCTTGATAAGAAATCTCTACGACAGAAAGGGGTACACTACTCTCCATTTCACTATGTGGCATAGAAGTTGGTACAGTTCCATCATTCTTTTCAATGAAGATGTTCTCTTGGGAGGCTCCCTCTGATGAGGTGGAGCCAAATTCCGATATGGACTTAGAAAAAACTTTTAATGGAAAGTATACTTCTGATGTAATAGTAAAAATGGGAGTAGTGCTAGGGGTTGATACCGGTGGTGGAATTGCGAAAGTTCCCATGAGGGATGAATCTTTGAACATTCCTACCCCAATATTTTGAATCGTTGTTTTCGAATCTCCTACAAAAGGTACACTCAAGTGGATACTAGTCTCAGGTGTGCAGTAATCTAGTTGATCGATTGTGACGATCTTCCCTTGGAGGGGGAATCGAATAAATTGAAATATTGAAGACACTACAGTCGTCATCTTATGTATCCAACTATGTCCCAATAGAAAATTGTAATCTATGGGTGCATCTACTACCTCAACATCTACTTGAACTATTTTACCTCACAATTTGAATGGGAAAGCCATGATAAGTTTATGAGGTGGGAACGAATGACCGTCAAATGCTTTGAGTATTGTATGGGATGGTACTAGCGTGGGTGATCCCAAAGCTTTCCAACATGTTAGTGACATGAAACAAGTTAAGGCTCCTTCATCCACAATGGTTCAAAAAATGTTCTTACCATGTGAAGTCACTTTGATCTGAAATGTGATTTGTGACGGAAGCCTACATGTGGACTGTTCTAAATCAAAAGTTATCAAATTTCTATTAGATGGATCGATAGCACCAATAACAGACAATAGTGCCTTTCGTTGAGTAAGACAACTTTGCAATACTTCCAAGGCGTACATTGCACAAGGAGCTTGAGCTAAGTCTTCAACCACATTATAGTTTTGAGCAGCTTGCGTGTTAGGATTGTGTGTTGTTCTACAGAAAACCCCTTTTGGAGGTCGAGGTACTATGTCTATGGTTGGGTTATCAATGGTGAGAGAACTACTAGGCTGAGAGCCAACTGTTTCAGCATATTTTGAAGGTATTTCATAAGAATGAGCCCTTGTGGTGGATTTCCCCCTTGTGGGGGGTTTGCCTGGTTTCCTCCTGGTGGAGGTATTGGCTCCGCAACAACCATCTTTTGTTGCTAGGGGAAGGGTTGAGTTAGGATGGCAAGTTGTGGTTGTTTCCCTCCTCGTTGTGTCAACATTTGATGAATATCATCCATGTGAGGACAAACATGAGTAGGATGATCCCCTTGGAAAATTTTGCAAGGGTACTTATTTTTCTAGTTTTCATGATTGCCTCCAGTAGGATTATTCACCTTAGGTGCATCTCCTTTCCCAGAATTAGCATTCGTATTCTTCTTCTGTTTCTTCTTTTTTCCTTTGGGGTCCGCAGTTTGAACCGTAAGTACTTCAAAAGTTTGGGTGGGAGTTGCAGATTGATGTGTTTCCTGGCCAGCTGTGGGTTGCGGATTTTGAACCGACATTTTTCCCAATTGTTGGGTAATATGTTCAAGTTGATTTATAGATCCAATCACACCATCAGTATGAGGTCCTTTTGGCGGCCTAGCTGGATCAGACGTAGGTCTTACAACATGAGGTATTAAATCATAAAGTTTTCCTGATTGGGAATATATCAAATCCATCTGGTGAGCACTCTGAATGAGTTTTTCTTCATTCATGGCTACTGACATGGCTACATCTTTGGAAAGAGTAGGTAATAGTGATTTTATGAACCAATCTACTAAGAATTGATCAGGGATTTCAGCTTTTATAAGCCTTCGGCGCCTCCTCCACTCGTGGATATGATCCAATATGTGAGTAGTGGAGGATTGCCTAAGTGAAGTTAAAATTTTTGTTCCCATCTCATAGCGGATAGGTAATTGGAAATGTGTCAGAAAGACCAGAGCTAAAGATGAAAATTCTGTGAAAGTATTGTGTGTCGATTCACTGTACCATTTCGCAGCAGTTCCCGTTAGGGTCTGCCGAAACAACCTTAACCTCACACTATCATCAACTAGGGAATTGGATGAACACCACGAATGGAATGTCATCACATGATTTGATGGATCTTCCCCTAGTTTTCCGTCAAACTTGGGTATGTCTGAGGGTAGTTTGGTTGGTATGGTTGGCCATCCATTCAAATGTATAATAGGATCATTGGTCAGCCAGGATAAATATGGTAGATTCAATGTGTCCAGAAATGGTGATTTGACTAGTGCCGTATCAAACGATTGATATGCGGGTGAAGCTTGATGGCTCCATTGTTGGTTTCCTTGGGATTGAAAAGCATTCCAATAAGGATTACCCCATTGTGGAGATTGCATCCAAAAAGATGGGTTACTTCCTTAATGTTGTCCATTTCATTGTGGAATGGGATGCATGTATGGATTGCCCCCTTGCGGAGGTATGTTCCAATGAGATTGGTTACTTGGTGGAACATTACCATTCCATTGTGGGATAGCAATAGTGGGTGGATTTCCCCCATGCAGGAGGTGGGACCCAATAATATTGGTTACTTGTTGGAATCTGACCACTCCATTGATTGTTTCCTTGGTTTTGATAAGCGTTCCAAGGTTGATTTCCCCCTTGCGGGGGTGGTGCCCAAGAAGATTCGTTACTTCCTGGAAAACCAGAGATTCTAGGTTTGATCCCCAGTATGGTCGCCAATATGATAATAGATTTAAAGGTAGTGTTAGATCTACATTAAACAAGCTATATTACTATGAAATGGTGATTTCTAATGTCAGATATGAAACAATTAACACAAATTTCCTAAGATCTTTAATCAATCATCAAGCATTTCTCAAGATTTAAAACCATCATAAACACATATCAAATGGAAGGAAACTTGAATCATTTCATATTAAGCTAGAGAAGAAAGTACATATCTACCATGGAGCTTGATGTGCATCCTTCTTCCTTTGTCGTGAGCTATCCTTTCTCCACCCTTGCTTTTGATGAAGTTGAGCTTTCCAATATTCAGAATCTCTCCAACATGCCTTTGCTCTTCCTTTGTCCTCCTACTATACCCCAAATGACTTTGTTTTGTAGCATTGGGAAATGTGCTCTCAAGTTTCTCTTTTCAACATGGGATTATCCCTTTTCATGTTTTTTGATTATTTTCTCTCAAAATCCCACTTTCCATAGTATTTTTAGTATTTTGTCACAACTTTAGCATCTTCAAGTACAATTAATGCACTTTTGTGCATTTCTTCTCACCATTTGACTGGTGGAGCTTAGACTTGAGCCTTTAATGAGTAGTTCAATCACTGAACTTTGTCTTCATAAGCTACCTCTGATTCACTCAATCTTTCTGATTGTGGATGTAGTGATCAGATAAGAGAGGACTTGTTCTCTTGTGTACTTTTCTTTTGTCTTCATGTTGCGAGCACATAGTAAAATACGCTTATTTTCCTCACTTAGTTAAGGGTGTTAATTTGAAAGTTAACAGAGCATCTTTGAAAAGAGTGGGCCGAAAGTATCAAGCTCTTAGTATTTTGTGAGCAGTAGTATCCCCTGAATAATGTCCCCCTGTAGGGACATCATGTAACTCCTTGACTACCTTATTTGCATATTCTTTCTCAAGACATCTAATAAAAATTCCATCATAATTTTTCCTAAAGAGTACTCAATCAATTATCTGATAAGAGGCTGATTTAAATCGGAGCGCCCTTCTCTGCTTAGAACTCCATTGTTCTGGAATATATCCTTGTTGGAGATAGTGCAACAAATCCATGTACCAATAATCTGGAGTAGTAAAAATGGAACATACTTCAGTTAAATTCAATTCATATTCGTTTTCCCAATCACAATCCCCGTTAGTTGGGTTTTTTGTTAGAAACTTACACAACCCTTGAACTTTAATGATAGTGGTTGGCTTGAATTCTAGGTCATACTCTTATAGTGTAGTTACCCAATTTCCTCTTATTTATCCCAACTCCTTCTGCACAAATAAGGATCTGACAGCAGGATGAGGTATAATAACTTTCGCTCTGTTATTCAAAATATAAGGTCTGGACTGCTTTACTGCCATGAATACAGTGTATGATTGTTTATCCACAGCTGGGTAGTTCAACTCAGCTCCTTGTAACCCAGTGCTCATGAAATATATTGGATATGTTAGGATATTCCTATATTCCATCCTAGTCTGAGATGCACCTGCAACAATTAATTAATAAGAATATGCGAAATAGCAGAAATGACAGAACTCAGAATCACTTTTATATTGATCACATGCCACTTCGAGGGGGAAACCTCCTATGAGCAAGCTCAATACAAATAACTTCACGGTTCCTTCAATGACCTCAACACACACTTATATACTAAGTCTATGCCCAATACTATGAGTCAAAACCATGGGACATATAATACTATGGGACGACTTACAAAGCATATGCGTCTTATACTATGGGTCAATACTATGGGCTAATATAAACTACGGATCAACAAATACTACGGGACGACTTACAAAGCATATGCGTCCAACAACAATATACTAACATAGTAAAGAGAAGGGTTGACATAGGTTTCGAACATCCCCTCTCCCTTAGAAAAAGCTTTGTCCTCAAAGCTTTGGTTGGAGAAATTGCTGCAGAATCTGAAGGAGTGGTTCCCCGGTAGCATCCTAGGGTTGCATTTCAAGCCACTGGCACCTTTGGAGTGTCAAGGAGGATTGCTCGGAAGACTGTAGATGAAGAAGAACCCTGTCAGCTGCGTGGAAAATGCACTCAGAATGGTGCTGATCGGCTTGTTGTTTCAGGCAAATTCTGGCCATGTGAAGATTGTCCTGCAAAATGAGAAGAATCTGATCGCAATTTCGAAGAACCGAGTCAATTTCCTGAACTGGGGAGCTGCTAAGGGTGTATGGAAGAAGAACTGGCGGTGTTTTTCCATAGATTGCTTCATATGGTGTCCTTTGAGATGTGGTATTGTACCACCAGAGCGCTTCTAGGAAATCCATAGAAATAGTTGGCCAAAGCTGTGTAGGGATGGGAAAGGGTTTGAGCAATCCCGAAAGGAGTGTCGTTTCACCCTTGTTGACTTGAAAAATATCATCTCCAGCCACCATCTATTGAATTGTCATTTTTAGTCCGTGCCAAAAGAAGTTACATTGTTTCCGGTCATACATTTTGCAGAACCCAGAGTGCTCTGTTGATGAAGAAGCATGGAGTTCACAGAAGAGAGAGCCCTGTTGAACATATTGCAACCAATTTGGAACAAGCAGAGAAAGAGCTGTAAGAGAAACTGGGTCATCAATTGTGCAAGAAGGAGCATCTTCCACCATATTGTCCTTACCCTTCTTGTAAGTGATCACATAGGGATAACCCATTTCAATTGTGTTGGGGAGGAGACCCATTGTTGCAGAAAATTTTCTAGACTTGGGAGATCAGTCTTGATGCAGAAATAATTCCCTAATAGGTATGGTTTCCACTTCTGTATTGCATGCAAAATAGCCATCATTTCCTGCTGAGAGGTAGATGTGGCTAAATTCTTACCGGAAAGGTCTCTTGAAGGCAACAAGCGCATTGGTTCAGCAAAGATACCTGCATATCTATCCAAGGAAGTAGTGGAGACTGTTGATGGGTGCATCTGAATGGAATTGAGCTGAGCAATGAAACCATGTGAATTCTTCTTAAGGATTTTTTCTAGGCGATGTGAACCGATGATGCAGAGAGACCCTGGTTGTAAGCCCATAAATTTTTGTTGTGCCCCGTTGACTTTAAACTGCATCCAAAGTTCAGCAAAATCCCATAAGATGGGGCCAAGTGTGCGTAACCATTGAACGCCCAAAACCACATCACATCCTCCTAAGGACAAGGCAAACATGTTAGAATGTAGGTTATAATCTTCCATAGAGATACGCACATTGTGACACTTCCCCTTGCAAGGTAAGGTGCCCCCATTGGAAACCATGACTTCAAAGTTGGAGCAAGGATGGACAAAACAATCAGCCTGTTTGGCAATCCGAGGGTCAATGAAGTTATGAGTGCTACTATAATCAATGAGTATGGTAAGAGGGAGCTTCTTGAAGTATCCCCTGACCCGCATTGTTTGTGGGGTGGTGATGTCGGTTACAACATGGAGAGAGATCTCGGGTGGGTCGTCCTGAGATGGGGTGTCAACAGGCGGGTGTTGAATGTCAACCTGATCATCTACTGTATCTGTAGCTTCTTCACCAAGTTCTAAGGCAGGCGGAGAATCCACATCCAAGAGATAGAGATTTTGTTGAACACATCTATGTCCCCGAGTGAATTTCTCATCACAATTATAGAAAATCCCTTTTTCTCGGCATGCTTGCATTTCTATTTCAGACAAATGCTTGATAGGAGTTGGTTGAGGAGAAGGCGTGATGGGAGGTCGTTGGGAACCCATATTTCTGAAGGGAACAAAGGTGGATTTGGAGCGTTGTTGAGCTGCGATCTTGTCCTCATCCAGCTTATCCAACCCTAGGACTTCCATCATTGTGTTGGGACAAAACATTTTGACCTCTAAGCGGATTTCATCCTTGAGACCACTGATAAAACAACTCTTGTAGAATTCATCAGACAATCCTTCTGTGTGATTGGCCAATTTCTCAAATTCTGTTTGATACTCTCTCACTGTGCCAATTTGGTGAAGTTTAGTGAGTGCTCCTGTGAAATCATCAAAAGCACTAGGACCAAATCGTGGCAAAATGAGTTGGCAAAAATCTGTCCAGTTTGGCTTGGGATGAGCTTTGATGTACCAACGGTACCATTGAAGGGCTTCCTGTTCCAAATGAAAGGATGCAAGTGGAACTTTCTGGACATCAAAAGTATTATGCAGACTAAAATATTGTTCTGCTCGGTATATCCATCCAGTCAAATCAGTACCATTGAAGCGAGGAAAATCAAGCTTCGACCCATGAAAATTGCTGGAAGAAGAGAACTCGGTGGCTGCAAAAGATTCTGGCTGTCGGTTATTGTTCATGGTTGAATGCTGAAGATGGAGGCTGAGAAATTTTTCATCCAAATCTTGGAGTTTGGTTTGGATGGCTGCAAGTGCTTCCTCCATGGTGTTTGCTCCTGCATAGGTGACAACCATAACCAGGTTTTTTTTTTTGTTTTTGGTGGAATGGGTAGAAAAACACAAATAGAAGCTGATTTAGTAAAGGGAAATTTGGATTGGGGAAACAATTTGATGGGTAATTGGGGTTTGACTAGATTTTGGACACTATCGAAAGGACAAGAAAGCAAAAAAGGGGGATTTCAGAAGTGGGGTGATAGAATGAGAAAATTTGGCAGAGAGGGACAAAGAAGCAGAATTCAGAAAGGAATTATGTGGTAAAATTTGAAGGTGATTTGGTGAAATCTGAGGAAGTTATGGAAAACCCTAAAAATAGACAAATGTGGGATTTCAGGCTTTGGGAAGGGGAATTAGGGATAGGGTCCTCAGGAATGAAAGATGCAGAATGGAATGACAGTGGTTCCCCAAAAATTTCAAGGGAAACAGAGTGAAAACAAGGGAGATATGGAGAAAAAACTGAAATGGATCGGCAACAGCAGCGCGGAAGGGATACGTAACAGATGGATCTACAACGGCGCAAAATGGATCGAAAATGGCTGGATCGGCAATAGCGGCGTGGAAGGGATCCGCAACAGATGGATCTGCAATGGCACGGAAGGGATAAAAAATGGATGGATCTAAAACGGCGGCGCGGAAGGGATCTGCAACAAATGGATCTGCAACGGCGCGGAAGGGATCGAAAACAACTGGATCTGAAATGGCGATTGGATCTGGAATGACTTTCAAAATAGATCTGAAATGGCTGGATCTGGAGCAGAAGTGATTGGCAACAGTTCAACTGAAAATAGATATGGACCCCAGGTATGTGCGGCTTCCTAACAGTTCAGGGGTTTCACTCGGCCACCAATGTTGTCTGACGACTTGCGTATTGGGGCAGTACCCCTCACTCCACGGCTCGGGTAAAACTGATAACCGCTTTGCAACAAACGACAGCTCTTGGTTTACCTCACGGGTGGAAACTAGTCAATCAGGTAGGGTCGTTGCCCTTTTTGCTGGCAGGTCCTCTCAATGGACCAGCTACTTCGGGGTTCCTGTGGTACTCCTCACAATGAGTTTTAGGGCTTATGCCCAAGTACTTCCCACAGTTAAGCGGATAGGGATTATTCCCAAATCCAAACTTGCAACAGATGTGAAAAAAAAAATTTGGCAGAAATTTCACCCAGCGAGCATAAGAAAGTGCTCTGATACCAGATGAGATGCACCTGCAACAATTAATTAATAAGAATATGAGAAATAGCAGAAATGACAGAACTCAGAATCACTTTTATATTGATCACAGGCCACTTCGAGGGAGCAAGCTCAATACAAATAACTTCACGGTGCCTTCAATGACCTCAACACACACTTATATACTAAGTCTATGCCCAATACTATGAGTCAAAACCATGGGACATATAATACTACGGGATGACTTACAAAGCATATGCGTCCAATACTATGGGCTAATATAAACTACGGATCAACAAATACTACGGGACGACTTACAAAGAATATGCGTCCAACAACAATACACTAACATAGTAAAGAGAAGGGTTGACATAGGTTCCTAACATAGTCCTACCAGCATTTTCATTATTTTCATTTACAGTCTTGCATGCATTCATGCATGTAACATCCCATAAAAATACCAAAATTTAATTTTTTTTAAATAACAATAATTATCGAAGTTGTTAATGCGGAACATATAATATAATTAAATTTCTTAACTAGGATAATTAATAACGATGACACGTCAAATTTCTCAAAATAAAATATGATGTAGTTGTATTTGCTATTTCAAATTTAAATGAATGCTAAACTCCTTAACGAAAGATCTTTTATGATTATGCACAAGAATACAATTTTCAGATTTGCTTAAGTTCTAAATGCGATTACATGTTGTACATAGGTTTGTATTATTATGATGTTCTTGATGATGTGATGGCAGTTTTTTTGTATGATGACGAAGGGGTCCTACGAGGTACCCTAGGGTTTACTTAGCTACGTTTAGCTAAGGCATTTGAATCCTGTTTCCATGTGCAGAACGCAGGTAAGAAATTCTATGACAAACATGTGTTAAGAGTACATGTGGCTTTCAATTCATCGTCAATGTAATATTAAAATGCTAAGTACTTCCTTGCAAAACAAGTTATTGGAGGTATGGATATTTTGGTTCCAATTCTAGTTTTACCTGCTGGCTTACAAACTCTTCTATAGTATAAAATCACGTCGTCAATTTTTTTTTATAATACTATGTTTATTATCATATAACTATTGTCATTAATATCAAAGTAGTGATACCAATGTCCATTGGTAATTCTATTAGAAAGCTTGTAGAAATAGTGTTTATATTATTGAACTATCATTACATTTTGCATCTACAGAACTTAGACTATTCTAAGTCCTGAATTTATCATTTGATTATCATTACATAGTTAATATATGAAAAGTATAGTGACTAGTGCTTGTGCTATGAACTTAGCATTAGAGTGTATATCGTCACCACTTAAACTATACCTATAGTATTACATTTATCATTAGACTTTGCAATACATGGCTAACATATGAAATATATTGTGAATATGGTGTTTATGCTATGATTTAACATTATAATTTGCATGTGAACTATACTTATAGTCTTACTCTTCTCAATCGATTACAATACATAGATAATATGTGAAACATATAATGTACGTAGTATCTATGCTATAAACTAACATTATACTTATGCATAAATAAAATCCTAACTATATCTATGGTCTCCATTTATCAAATGATTAACAATTTATATGGCTAATATATGAGACATATAAACTTTATCCTATATGACTATACACGAGCCATAGAAATGAAATGTAAATATTATAAAGTGACTATGCATTCACAAAAAACATTGGCATATAATACCATTGTTACAATGCCTAAAACAATTCTTTGAACTATATAAAATGTGCACTTATGGATCTACTATTGCAATGATTTTTTTGTTAACAGGGTATTAAGTTTGGTACTTGGCATGTTTTCCAAACTGGCGTTGACAGGCCCTAGCATTTATGTCACCTATATGTTATGTGAAGTGGAAATCTCGGTTGGATGGTCTCCCCGTGAATGAGTTTGTAATGAGCAACAAATAATACTACGCTGTGCCAAGCACTAGCTCTCGGTCTGCTGACTTGGTGATTTGGTAGATGAAGTAATCAATGTGTATTGATTGCTATAGTTTCTCAAATATCAGCATGCTCGACTTGGCAGCTAAACCACCATTGATCTCTACAAGATCTAGGGCTGAGAACAAAACCCTAGTCTCGCATTGGTAAGTAATGAAAATTGGTTTTCTGTCTTCATTATTGCGTTTACTAGTAAGGTAGCAGAGCCGACCATTTGTTGCAATGTAGGGTTTAGAGTTTTCAATGAGGAGGAATCCTTCCTTGGTTTTGAACCTTGGACCTGTGAAAGATATTTTTAAAAGTTACAAGCTTATGCTCTTGTGCACTATAGCCACGATATCGCCATTGTAGTGATGGAGGTTCTTTTGTCAGTGTATTGAATGCAATTCAAACTGGGGTTCGATTCTTCAGTTTTGTGAAATGGTCTCTTGTGTTTAGCTCGTGGTTGCTGCAAATGCCATCAGAATTCATTGTTTTGCTGGTGTGGAGTGTCTAATTCCATAAGCTTCGGCGCAATTGGTAAGTTTCAATGATAATAACATTCATACAGTAATACTTAGTTTATATCTGCATTTCATGTTTTTAACCATTGTACTTTGTGACTGACAGGTATCACTTCATTGGAAGGTTCCTATGCAAAATATTGGGAATGGGTATGCTGCAAATACATCATGGTAAGCCTCGGTGGTTCTTGAAACCTCGTAGGTGCCTTTGGTATGGTTTTGTTAGTGATTACTGTGTGCCGAGAGTTGGAAATATTCGAACTTGTTCAGGTGATGGCCGAGTGTTAAGTTTTAATGTCTTATTTTGATAAATGTTGTAGAGAGGATAACCCTCAGTTGTTTAAGTTTCTATTCGGCTCTATGATGCCTGGCTGTGTCGTTTGAAAAGAAATTCGATCTTGTGTTTGTATTGCTATCTGTTAAGGGTAAAACCTTGTGTAGTTTGTGGAACCTTGAACTCATTTTTATTTTTCTTGTTGATAAGGGATAGACCCTGTATAATGTTGGAACATTGAAAGGTCTGAAATGTAAACTATATTAAGGTTTTATTTATAATTTTGAATGTGAAACCAAGAGCCGAGGGTTCACTTGCACTTGTAAAACAATGGCTCATTTTGTAATGAAATGTTGTGTTTTAAAATAATGATTGAGAAATTGTTTATATAACTGTTAATGTGGTTCCGAACAACGATAGTTGTCTTTGGCCGAGAGTTATGGTTTGCATAACTATTGATAGATGTTTCCTATACTTCGTTATCGTTGTTGAAATTTAAGTTTTGGAATCGTGATAAGATAAAGTTCGGTCTATTATACATTTTTGAAATGACTAGTGCCACAAGGTTCTATTTTGTATCATGAATGAAACCCTACCTGTAGCTTTCAGTGGCAACCTTGCTTGTACTGAGCTTTTGTACCCGAGACTGGGCCTTAACCTGTGCATGAAATGGTGTAGACACTGTGTATGTTTTTAGTTAGGGTTGTAAGCTATTGTTTAGACATTGATACTAAAATCGTACTTTTGGCTAAGTGATGTTTAGTGTCTTGTTAGTAATCTCAATATGTATAAAAGATGGTATGGTTATAAAATGTTAGCTAGGGTTTGAAAATTCATATCTGCTATAACCTCAGAAATAAATGTCTAATGTTTGCCATGAATGGCTTGATGAGAAGTTTATGAACTGTGTACCAAATAAAAATTTAGATTCTAGGGTTTGTAATATCTTAGAGTTTTGATTCTATAGTAAAAAGTATTCATATCTAAGATTGAAATCTATATTAATATAGATGTGATAATAGTGATGAAAATATTAATAAGTGTTTACTTGTCAACTGTAAATAACACTCTGTTATAGAGAATAGTTTTGCAGCTATTATATTTCTTAGAATATAAATGCTTGAAAACATGGAATCTATGATATTGAAATGCATGTGATTACCATCTGAAATAGATAGAGTTGAAAGGGAAAATATAAATATGTGCAAAAATAAAATGTGTTTTTATTTAAGAATTAGATTAATGTTGTACATCTATTTATATTATGCTGTACTATTTCTTGCGTTTTATTTATGATTTGAAAGACAGAATTTAACAAGAAAAAATACTTTGTTTAACCTTTCATTCAAATGGAATTCTGCCAATCACTCATCTCTATTAATTTTTCTTTTCTGTACTAATCATTCTTGAAAACATATCATCCTTAAGTCAGAAAATGAATTAGTTCTTTCTGTATAACTGTAAATAAAAATTCTACCATGCATAAAAACATTTAAATATAAAAAAAAGTAAGAACAGTAGAACCTGGTTGACTGTAGGAGAAACAAACAGCCCAAGGAACCTATTCCACCCAACCTATTCCTGAAGACATCCAAGTTACTTGCCTTAGGACCCCCGAGATTGTTCATTGAACCACCAAGAGGAAGATTTTGTAGAAGCCTTAGTACATCAACTTGCAGTAGAATAGAAATTATCCAGTCATAAAGACTCAGCAGTCAAAGAGACCTGCACCAGCACCTCTGGTTTTCCTTCTCAATATAACTAGCAGACTCACAGTTGCACTCTCACATAGCCTCCCTATTCGAATCTCTCAGTGATCACCTGATGCACTTGAGGAATATTTCTGCAGAAAATATTGTAGTGGGATGCCTACCCAATTCAAATTGCCTTATCTATGTTGCCTAGGCCTTTTAGTGGTTAACTGGTCATTAATGAGATGCCTGCTCTCTTCCACCCACTTGGGGGATAATGCCAGAAATTTAGGGGTAGTTGTCCCAAAACCAACAGCTAGTCGTGGAGTGCAAATGCTGCCATCTATCTCATACCTTCTAACAGCTTCCATTCCTCCTAGTGGGTAAGTGAACACTCATTTAACAGTGCCCTTGGGTGTGTGTCTCCTATTTTAATTTATTAAATAATAATAATCAGTAATTACAATCATCCTTGACCAAACTTGGTCATAATTACAAAACTTTGTAATTATAATTTAACATAAAGTATTTTGCAAATAAAATAATATTTCTCAAAATTTGGGTAGGTGACATACACCCCCCCTTAAGTCTCAACATCGTCCTCGATGTTGTTTAATCACTCTCTGAGTGTTCCTGAAACAAAGTTGGGTATGCTGCTCGCATACTACTCTCCAAATCCTAGGTTGCCACTTATGGGATAAGGTGCTTCCATTGCACCTTTACCTTCCCAATGGTGCAATTTTGGAGTAGATTTTCCCTCCTTTCCTTTCGAGCATACAGTCCAGTTCCACCTGAAAATCACCGTCATGTCCCACTTGTACATCATTCCAATTTACAACATGAGTAGCATCATGTACATACTTCTTTAACAATGATATATGAAAAACATTATGTATCTTTAGATTTGGTGGCAAAGCCAGTTGGTATGCCACTGGTCCAACCCTTGACAAAATTTCGAAAGGACCACAATACCTGGGTGCCAACTTGGCACAGCTTCCCAATTTCAATGAACTATTTTTCGGTCTTACCTTAAGAAAAACATGTTCACCAACCTGGAACTCTTTATGAGTCCTTCTAAGATCTGCTTGACTCTTTTGCCTATCTTGGGTAGCTTTAAGATTTATTTGTACATGTTTCACAATTAGTTCTAATTCCTGCAACAATTCAGGTCCTAAAATAACTTTGTTTACTGGGTCATTCCAAGAAACAGGTGTATCACATTTACTACCATAAAGAATTTCAAAAGGTATAAGCATGGTTGATGCATGATAATGGTTATTATATGCAAATTATGCTAAATGCAAGTAGTCCTCCCACTTACCAGGCTGATCCTTAACATACATCCTAAGCATGTCTTCCAATACCTGATTCACTCTTTCTGTATGTCCATCTGTTTGTGGATGAAATGATGTACTGAATTTTAAGGTTGTATTCAACCCTTTAAACAAATACCTCCAAACATTTCCAGTGAACTTCTGAAATTATCACTTTTGGTATCCCATATAATCGAAAATCTGTTTCATGAATATTTCTACAATGTCTAGAGCCTTATGAGTAGTTTTTACAGGTATAAAGTGTGCTTCCTTGCTGAGTTTATCCACTACCACCATAATAGATTCATTTTGTTTCTGATTTTTGGGTAGTCCAGTAATAAAATCTATGCTTATAATTTCTCATTTCCAGTTAGGTATAGGCAATGGCTGCAACAGTCCAGCCGGATGTTGATGTTCAACCTTCACTTTTTGACAGTCCAAACACTTAGCTATGTATGCTGCTACTTCATCCTTCATTCTGGGCCAATAGTACTCTTTCCATAGCATAGTGATGGTTTTCTGATAACCTGGATGACCAGAGTAATGGCTTTTGTGCATCTCATCTAAAATCAAAATTTTTACTTCTGGTGTTGATGTATATGTAACTTTGGAATGTATTTCATCTGTGTATTTTATATATATTTATTGTACCCTTATAAGAGATGTGTTATTCCTCTATAAGGAAGTGTCGTCATGTGGATTGACAAGTGTCGCAAGTGTGTGTACTTGCTTATGGGTTATTAGACCACCATATGGGGTCGGCCCGGAATTATATATAATATAATGTGGATGTATCTAAGTAGACAAGTTGGCCCCATTAGGTCACTGGGCAAAAAGGTGAGTATAAATAGAGATAGGAGATCTCTATTTTACTCACTCGGAAAAGTAACTCACTCTCACTCTCAAAAGTGGCGCACTAGTGAGGAGGAGGAGGATCATCTGCTAGGAGACTATCTCAGTGTTATTTGGTTGTATTTTGGTTGAGCCATTGCTCTCTCTATCTCTGAGGAAGTTGTGGGTTTTTTCACCTTAGGGTTTTCCCCACGGAAACTCTGTGTCTCTTGTATCTATGCTTTTGATTCTTGTGATGCTTGTGATGCTTGTCATATTATGATTGTCATGCATTGATATACTGTAGATGTTATTCTCTCAGCAAAGATCCTATAGTATTGTGAATTAATACTCAAAATTTAACATCTGGTATGTTGGGTACATACAATATGTTTTTGTATAATAATAGTCCATTTTCCTTTAAACTGTAATCTTCCATAGAATTTTCAGAATTGCTATTTGCTGTCTTTTCTTGTAATTTTTTGTATTCTTCATCCATTTCACTCCTTTCAATGATCTGGTTTTCTAAATATGATGAGTATGTATTGATGACTGAAATAAAATTCAACTTTGCTTTACGACTTCATGCATCAGCAACCTTGTTCTCTTTCCCTTTAATATACTGAATTTCGAAATCATATTCACTTAGAAAAGTTAACCATCAAGCTTGTCTAGCATTCAAATTTGTATGATCTAATAAATACTTCAGACCCATGTTATCTGTCAACAAGGTAAATTTTTTGCCAATAAGATGGTGACGCCACATTTTTAAAGCATGAATTACTACTAATAACTCTAAGTCATATGTAGAGTAGTTATTTTCATGTATTTTCAGCTTTCTAGACTCGTATGCAACAGCATGTCCCTCTTGTGTTAGGACTCCACCGAGTCCATCATTACATGCATCGGTGCATACTATAAAATCCTTATTAGGATCTGCTATCCTCAGAATAGGCATTGTAGTTAGTAATTCCTTTAGCTTCTTAAAACTATCTGAACATTTCTGATCCCACACAAATTTCTTCCCTTTCTTCTGTAAGGAGGTTATGGGGTTTGCAATATTTGAAAAACCCTCTATAAATTTTCTATAATATCCAGTAATACCCATAAATGATCGTACATCCGACACATCCTTAGGAACCGGTCAATCATTAATGGATTTTATCTTATCGGGGTCAACCGAGATTCCTTCCTTGGAAATTACGTGTCCTAAATACTGAATCTTATCTTTGTGAAAGTCACACTTACTAAACTTAGCATATAACTGATGATTTCTCAGAACTTGTAAGATAATACGCAAATGTTCGTCATGCTCTTCTTTACTTTTAGAATACACTAGAATGTCATCTATGAACACAATAGAAAACTTATCCAAGTATTTGTGCAAAATATTGTTCATTAAACACATAAATACAGCCAGGGCATTAGTCAATTCAAATGGCATGATACGAACTCATAATGTCCATATCGAGTTCTAAAGGTTGTTTTAAAAATATTCTCATCCTTCACACAAACTTGATGGTATCCTGACCTTAAATCAATCTTTGAAAATATTGTTGCTCCATGCAACTGATCAAATAGATCATATATGTAGGGCAAGAAATATCGATTCTTGATTGTCATGTTATTCAGCTGGAGATAATCTATGCACAATCTTAAAGTGCCATCTTTCTTTTTAACAAATATAACAGGTGCTCCCCAAGGAGACACCCTGGGTCTTATATAGTTTTTATCAATCAGTTCCTTCTAATGTGATTTCAACTCATTTAGTTCCAGTATATTCATCCTATATGGAGCTTTAGAATTCGGTACCGCTCCTGGTATTAACTCAATGGTAAAATCTAGATCTCTCTTAGGGGGTAATCCTAGAATCTCTTCAGGAAAAACATCTTTGAAATCTTTTAGGATAGGTATATCTTCTAGTTTCAGTTTGTCATCTTTAGTAATTAACTCATCATTCACTACATTTACTGCAAACTTTGACATCCTTTTCTAACTGCTCTCTTTACTTGCATAGCTGAAATCTGTCTACGTGATGTCTTTCTTGGAATACCTTTTAGTTCTATTGTTTTTCCTTCATCATTTAAACAAGTAAAACTCTTCTCATAACAATTCACAATGACATGATGGGCTTCTAACCAGTCCATTCTGATTAAGATATCATAGGATCCTAAAGGTAAAACATTCAACTTGGTTTGTGTATTTAACTGATTCATGGATAAAGCACAACTTTCAATAAAATCAGATACTTTCCTTTTTGTTCCTGTTGCTAGTCTAACTAACCAGGATTTATTGAATTTTTCTATTTTCAAATTTAAACTTTCTACAATATCTGGTGATATATAACTCAGGCTAGCACCTGGATTAATCAAAATAGTAACAGGGTGGTTTTGTAGCATACCTTCAATCTCTACCATAGAGACTTGATGCTCTTCTTGCCTGTTGTCTAGTGCTGCATTAATTATGGGCATCTCCCTTGCCAAGTCTCCAATAGTAGGTTCAATCTGTATGGAATGAATATTGTTAGTTGTCCGCTTCCTCTTGGGGCATTCTGATGCATAATGAGGACCTTGGCACTCAAAACATTTCATAGGTTCCTTTCGGTCATTAGTTCTGGTAGCATTGGGAGTATTTCTAGGAGCTGTAAAATTATGTTGCTGATTATTTCTGGGATTGTTTCCTTGAAAATTTTGATTCTGAAATTTTTTCTTTTGGAAACTAGAATTTCCACTAAACCTAAATTTTTTCTTTTTCAACTCAAAGTTGTTGGATTTATGATTTTTCCAGTTAGATATCCCTTCTCTTTTCCAATTAGTGTCATAATAGAAAGTTTCTTTCCTCATGGCCTCTTCTAAGGTCTTTGGATTTTCATAATCTATTCTATCCTTGATGTTAAAAGGTATACAACTCAGGTATCTTTGAGTCTTTGTTTTTTCTTCCACGAGGTATGGCACATACTGCAGCAAATTCAGAAATTTATTGTTCATCTCTTTCATGTTCATAGTTCCTAGTTTTAAATCATAGAACTCCTTTGGTTTTTCTTCATAGTATTGTTCAGATAATAAATTTTTCTTGAAGTATCTTTTAAAAGTGCTCCAATTCACATCCTTGTCTTTGATGCCCTTCACTCTTTTGATGTCCTGCCACCAAATATCTGCTTTCCCTATTGTTAACACCTAAAAAGTGCTCACTCGCTCATTCCCTTATTCACATGACTCATTTGTCCACTTTTCCACCATCTGAGCCTCTGAAACCAACAAAAGGTCACCAAAAGACCTTAGTACACCCCTTTTTCCCACTCAAAAAGATTATTTTTCCTGAAAAGCATAAAAAACCCTAAAAAATGGTCCAAATTCCCAAAAATATTAAAAAGGGAATTAAAATATTAATTTTATTCAAAAAAGGAAAAAAGGAGGGAAAAGTACCTAAACCATGTTGGTCAATACCATTTGGTTTCCACAAAACCACAAATGGTATTCCCACCACCAAAACCTATAAAAAGGTGGTAGGGGCTCCTCATTTCACATCCATCCATATTCCTATCCTCATGCTGCCAAAATCTCCCTTGAGTTTTGGCCATTGTAGCAACCTTGGAAAAAGGACCCATTGGAGATTGGAGCTGCTCACCATTGGAGCCATTCAAACAACCTTCATCACTTGGAGGTATTGTTCTTGCAAGCATTTGCTTGCCCCATTGTCAATACAAAAATTATTTTTTATCTTTCTTGTTCTTGTTCTTTAATTCAAAATGCACATGCTAGTTTAGTTTAGTTTAGATTTAGTTTATTGTTATTTATTTCTATTGAAACTGCTGCTACTAGTTAGCAGGTGCCCATAGCACTAAGCCTGGTTGCAAAACCGGGCCAACACCTATCAAGTTGTATATTGCCATCTTTGCCTTCAATGATTCTGAATAATCATAAATTTGGAAGTACTTATTCATGTCGGACAACCATGCTTCTGTTGTCTCTCCTTTCTCAGTTTCACCATTGAAGGTTGGGGGTTTGATTTTCTTAAACTCCCCAAAAATCTGTTCGTACTGTTTGTGACTTTTTCTTTTGGGTTTGTAATCTCCCTCACTGCTATCACTTGAATAATTACATTTCTTTTTGTGTTTTTCATGGGAAGCTTCTGATGATGTTGAAATGTTGTTCGCATCATCAGTTTTCATTTTCTTACGCTTGATAGATTTGATGGCTCAGTTACTTGAGAAGAACAATCTTCCTATACCAGCATGTGCAAGGAAGAATTATCCTGATACTGAATTTTCTAGATCCGAAGGAAAAGAAAGATGTCATGCCTTCATGGCAAGTGCATCAACAGATTCTTCATTCATCATAGATTCAGGAGCCTCAAGACACATGTCGTCCTCCAAAGATCTCTTCTCCAACTTCGAAATCTCAGTTGGCCCTTCAATCATGTTGGGGAATGATTCAGAAGTCTCCTCTCGGGGAATTGGAAGAATCAATCTTGACTATGGTTACTTTTCTAATGTGCTTTATGTTCCTTCTCTTACAGCAAACTTACTTTCAGTGTATCAAATGACTCATATTGGAGAGCCCAAAAGAGTCATATTTTCTCCAAATGAAGTCGAGATACAAAACATGGTTTCAGGTGAAATCATTGCAAAGGGAGTTGCAAATTACATCTCCAAACTGTATGAGTTTTCACACTTATTACCTCTCTCGAAGCAATCATCTCTCCATACTCATGCCAATGAAGAAAGCAGATTGTGGCATGAAAGATTTGGGCATATTAACTATAAGTACTTGCATGACATGCATGCAAAGGAGATGGTTGATGGGCTTCCCCAGATCAAGTTTTCCAAAGGCAACTGTCATGGTTGTTTGATGGGGAAGCATCCTAAGAATAATTTTGAGAAAGAAAAGGCTAGGAGAGCCTCTCACCCTCTTGATCTCATCCATAGTGATGTGGCTGGTCCATTTCCAAATATGTCTCTGAACAAATCAAGGTATGTGCTCACTTTTATTGATGATTATTCTAGATTCACTTGGGTATATTTCCTTAGATTGAAATCAGAAGTATTTGGGTTCTTCAAGTTTTTCAAGTCTTCTATAGAGAAATTTTCAAACAGTTAAATAAAATCCATTCACACTGATAATGGTGGTGAGTACATTAAGGGTGAATTTCAATATTTTTGTATTGAAGACGGAATTAAGATGCAACATATTGTTCCCTAAACACCACAACAGAATGGTGTATATGAAAGGAAGAACTGAACATTGAAAGAGATGGCCACCTGCATGTTAAAGTCGAAAGGGTTGCACCCTAGTATTTGGGCAAAAGCCATTAACTGTGCCACCTATTTTCATAACAGAGTTCCTCACAAGGGACTCAAATATACTACTCATTTTGAAGCATGGATTGGCTACAAACATGATGTATCTCGTCTTAAAGTGTTTGGATCCAGATCTTGGGAAAGGATTCCAGCTGACAAAAGGAGAGCTCTTGATTCACAAAGCAGAGAGTGCATTATGGTGGGCTATGCATTGGATGCAAAGGCTTACAAGTTACTTGATCCTACTTCCATGACCACATTTCTGGAAAGGAGTGTACAATTTGAGGAGTGGCCTCTCCATGATACTCCTTGTATTGAGCAAGATAGCTCACCTACTCCTCCTCCTTTGATTGATGAGAGCGATGCATCTTCACATGATACTTCAGATTCAAAATATGAAGATGGAGATGATGATGATGGAATGCTAGATCCAGATCCACAAGAACCTGAAGGTATAGCAACTGATGATGAAGATAAGAGAATGAGAGATCCAGATCCATAAGAACATGATGCTCCTCCTCTTCCTCGATGAGCTACCATTACACTCTGATCTGCCGATGATTTGGTTGGTAATCCACATGATCATAGAAGAACCAGGTAATATTTTCAGCATGGAAGGGTCCATCCTCCTCACAATGCTAGTCCATTTCAAATCGATCGATCCTTCTTCAGAAAAGAAGGACACTTACCTCCTTCAGGGGTGAGAGATGATATGCTTCATTAGCATCCTTCAGTCTATTTTGAGCGAGGGATTTCTTCCCAATGGGTTTTCCCTCTTTCCTCACTTAGTTTATTTAGATTGATTGTACGAGGTGACCTTTGGTCTTAGTCACCATGGCCCTATTTTTAGATTTCAGTTATTTCCTCATAGTATAGATTGCGGGGGGGTGTTGGAATATTCACACCATCATTTTTGTATTTTGCATGCCTGCATGAAAATCTGCATGCTTTGCATGCCACTACATGCATCCAGTCACCATCATGGTTGTCTCCCCATCACCTAAAGCTTGCTTCTATCTCTCCAAAGCCTATTTACAACCTCCATTTGGCCTCCTACCTACCTGATGCGCCCTTCCTCATTGTTTTGCATGGCAAGTGCACCTTTCTCACCTACCACTGTCAGTTAGAGCACCTTTACTCACCTACCTTCAATTATCACTCAGTTAGGGCGCCTTATCTCACCTACCAAGAGTTATCATTTAGTTAGTGCGTTGATTGAGTAGTTCTTCCATTGATTGCTCATGCTGACTACTTGTAGCTTCTAGTTAGCTAGTTCTGGAGTTCCACTTGACTATTTGATAGCCTCGTGTGCCCCTCTTTGAGTCTCCATTCCCTGATTTATGCCTAGATGGATCTGTTAGACTCAGTTAGACACACTTGACTGACTATTACCATTTATGACTGATACTATTGACTGGATGATGTCTCCATTGTTATCCAAGCTAGACTTTGAATCAGACAATCTCATGCACCCACCTTGGAGTCTCCATTCCCTTATTTATGGCTAGATGGTTCTGTTAGACTCAGTTGGTCACACTTGACTGACTCTTACCATTTATGACTGATACTACCGACTAGATGATGTCTCCATAGTTATTCATGCTAAACTTTGAGCTGAGATTCGAATTCCCTACTTGGCTAATTCGAATCCTATATGATGCCTCATCATTTATCATTGTAATACATTCTCTACATTCATTATTCATCATATGATATTTACATTTTCTATTATTATGTCTTTATGAGTTATTATTGAATGCATGCTTCTTCTTCTTTGCAAATAATCTTGAGAGTTAGAATTTGAGTTTGTTATAGTTGCTAGATCCCTGCATATTATCACACTAAAGTTCTGGATCCTCATTTAATCCAGCCAATACTGTGTTGTCTTCCTCTAGCAAATTTTGACACCTTGCCACTTCGGCCGAGATGCTATCTATAGTGGCCTTCACTTCTTCAGTTGGAGTTGTGTATTTATCTGGTGGAGTGCTAGGTCGCTAAGCTTCCAAGTCTGCAATCTTTCCTTTGTAGGAAATCATCATGTCCCTCATTTCCATCGTAAGGATTTCGACGTTTGGCTCTTATTCGCATTTGTCAATTTTGGTGCAGACTGCTGATACTGTTTCTTTTAGTATGTGGTTCTTTTCTTGAATGTCTGACAATCCCCTGTTTTTCTACGCTGATTCCAGTTTCATCTTGTCGAATCTCTTTTCAAAGTTGACATTCTGATCATATGAGGCGATGCCTCTTTCGTGAATTTCTTCCACCACCTGCATGTGCAGATTGCGTAAGTCCTCTATTGGCAGCATGCCAACATTGAGGGTGAAGTGGTCCAAGTTCCTAGTTGCTTCGGATATCTGATCATTGGGATAAATGAGGTATGTTGTCTCAATGTGTTTCAACCGAGTGTTTAATTTCAAAGCGGAGGGTTCTCTCTATTTCCTGGATGATCCACCTATCTTTCCCTCTGAGTCTGAGTCTCGAACCAATTCCTGCTGGGCTTGTCCAAACTTCGCAACCATCATTTTTATTTCTTTGACGGTTTGCAGGAGGCTTACTTGTTCCTCATCTTGCTTGGCTTGTTTCACAGCAAGTGTGTCTTCCCAAAACTCATGGACCTTAAGAGCGATGCATTCACAGTCGTCCTCATGTAGTATTGGCTGAAATTTGGGCTTATTAGCATTTTGCTTCTTTCCTGGGCCTTGTGCTGATGAAAGGATCACAGTCAGTTTCCTCTTATCTCTCGCCTGTCCTTCAGGGTTGTCCTGCGTAGCCCCTTATTCCTAGTCGATTGGTGTGGCTATGAATTCATCCTTATCCTTATATTTGGCCTCCTCGGAGTCAAACTTGACATCCTCAGGGACGTCCACCTTCCATTTCGCTGGTCAGTCCTCCATCATCTGGTCTAATTTTTCAGTATCTCGCTAATAGAATCCAATGTACCATAATTTTTTTTTGGAATCAGCCCTTGGTTGAATGTATGTGAGATGCATATCGGCCCTGAATCTTAGCCTTCCTCTGTACGTGGTGGTGACCTGCTGAGATATGCGCGGTGTTCACCGAATCACATCGCATAGAGTTTCATAGTAAATATAAAACACCTCATTGTTTTTGTGTTGTCTATTAGACTTCGCATTTTCCCATAGGTTGGCATAGCATGTTCCTTTTCATTCCCCTTGGTAGATAGGATAGCCCTGGTAGAAAAGTGGCTCTTTCCAACCGATGAATGCGATCAGTACTGGGAGCCAACTATAATGAAACGTTGTTACTTTATCCTGAGTGTCCAATACATCAACCAAGAACCCGTTCAGCAAATACTTTGCCCAGTTGTACACAGTTCCATTCTCCACTTGGGATGCAAGGAGGATTGTTGCGGTCGGCACCTCTGATGGTCGGCATTTGTGCAGTATTATCCCGACTAACAATTGAATTGTGAAGCGCGTAGCTTCATAATTGAGAGTGGATGTATTGAAGCCCCATTTTCCATTTATCACGCCGAATTCTTCTTGCATTCTTACTGTGAGCTCTTTATCCTGCGTCTTGTCGACAAACTCGAGTTTGGGATATGCGCCTCTGTTATTTAGCAGTGTCATCCCATGTATTAAATCGATGTTTATATTGATTTTTTGGTCTAACCATAGGTACCGTGAGTGCGTGCACGAAAGCAATGTGTGCACTACCGTAGTCAACTCCAGCCTTTTGTCAAAATGGGGGATGCACAGTAGATTAAGAAACCCTAACGTTTCTAGCCCTTGAAGCCAATATTTTACATGCAACGTTTCAGTGCCTGTTTTCTCATCATGCTAGTGAATCATGTATCGGTCGGGCTGAAACTGTGGGTACTTTATTTCCTTCAGCTCTTTAGCTCCCAACAAGTCGCAATCCTCAAACTTGCAGTTCTCTATTCTCCCCAAAAGGTTCCCAGTAACCTTTACATGGGTAGAGATTGGTGGTAATGGAATCTCATAGTGGGAATTTCTTCGGAGATCAAAATTTGGTGCATCATCTATTTTTGGTGTCATATAATCGTGTACAAGACAAATGGGTCGAGCTCGAGGTATCTTAGATGGTGGTGTCTTCTACACACCTGTTGGCTTCGTCCCCTCTGGTTCTTTAGCTATTTGCTTGTCTTTCTGCATTCCGGATCTATTGCTTGATGAACTTCGGGATGACCCACCCTTCTTTGCTACAGCTTTCTGGCCAGGTGCCGACATTACTCCTTGCAACCCTGACTGTGTGAATATTTTTAAAACCTTGTCGATGGTGGCTGGTCGGTTCATTCACTTGCAGAATGCTCGGTAGTTCTTACTGTCAAGCAAGGGATTTGCAGAGACAAAGGATAACAAGTAACTGGTAAAATCTTGTAAGTGTTGATTTGATCTGGCTATTAATAGATGCTTCAAGCCTAAAACGAGCCAATTAACTGTTAGTGGAACATTCAATGTCATGTCCTTCGGCCAGATCTCCCCTGATATCTTGGTCTTTTCCTCCAATGATTATCTATGATCCGGTGATGTTTCTTTAAATTTTGAGTGCTACCAATGCCTTTAAGTTGTTTAATCAGTTAAATCAGCCATTAACTGCCAAGTCTCCTGGTCAGATATCGGTCACTTCACTATTTATTATGTTTGAATGGCCAAATTTTCTTTTCATGCACGATTTTTTCGGTGCCGCCATTTTGGATAACGACTCACTAACTGGAAGATGATCGTGACGGTTATCTTTTTCCGTC
This sequence comes from Larix kaempferi, assembly GCA_027924585.1. Taxonomy (NCBI): domain Eukaryota; kingdom Viridiplantae; phylum Streptophyta; class Pinopsida; order Pinales; family Pinaceae; genus Larix; species Larix kaempferi. The sequence continues at coordinate 6,259,539 of BSBM01000556.1, forward strand.
GTGATGCACTGGCGCACAAGATTCTTGTGCGGTTCTTTTGCGCACATGTGCTTCTTTTATTTTTTAGCTTCGCAGCTGCGCTGTCACTCATGCTTCGCATAAGAGCTTCTGGTACTTCACAATTGTCCTATTCCATGTTATCTACACGGCTGCATTTTTCACTTCGCAACTGCGCGCTTCTGTTTTTCTTTGCTTTCTCTTCTTCTTTTTTTTCATATCTGCACAGCTTCACTTTTCTACTAGACTTGCGCAGTTAGTGCATCCTTTCCATTGAACTTTGCATATCAAACCAAAACTGTGTATAGACTCTGCTCAATTTCTAGTGCCCAATTTCAACTGTACTTAACACTTAGAAATTTCCTTCCCTTCTGATCATTGAGGGTTCTGCGAAGTAGGACTATCCCTGTAGGTTTTTAGTCTACTTCCATTAACCAGACCTGGTAATTTGTCACCGAATAACGTGGTTAACTGATTTGTGCCACCATTAGTAACATGCATAACAATATATGGGCCAAGCGAATGCATTTTAAACTTTCCTGGAAATTTCATGAACTTTCTATCATACATGAGGACAAGGTCTCCTACCTGGAATATTTTGTGCTTGATATGGCGATCATGCCATGATTTTTCTCTGTCCTTCTACACTTGCTGGTGAAATCCTACAATGAAGCGATCCTCCTCCAATCCAACCAAGTGTAAAAGCCTTTCTTGCAGTGTCTCTTCATCTGCCATGTCTATGAATGCAGCAATTCTTAAGCTTGGTACAATATACTCCATAGGCATCACAGCTTCCTGTCCATAGACCGACCTGAAAGGTGTATGGCCTGTTAGTTTCTTACAAGTTGTTCTGTATGCCCATAATATAGCTGGAATGCACAGATCCCAATCATCTATGTTTGTGTTGCATATTTTTGTCAGCGCATTCTCCAACAATTTTTTAAATGCTTCGACAGTTCCATTGGCCTGTGGATAGTATGGTGTACTCCTCTGATGATATATCTAAAATTATTCAGTTATTGCTTCAATGGTTCTGTTCAGGAAGTTTGTTCCTTGATCACTCATTAGAATTTTTGGGCATCCAAATCTGGTAAAGATGTTCTCAAAGATTAATTGCGTAGCAGTAACTGCATTACATTCCTTCACTGGTTTAGCTTTTGCCCATCTGGTGAGATAATATGTTGTGGTTATAATGCATCTCGCACCAGTCCTCTTTCCTGGTGGGTTAATAGGTCCCATGAAATCAATTGCCTAGTTTTCAAATGCTTGTAGTGTCAACTGCGGTCTTAGTCGAATTTTGTCCCTTCTTAATGGCTTTCCAGTCCTTTGGCATACATCGCAACTTTGGCAATGTTCCTTTGAATCTTTGTGTAGTGTTGGCCACCATAGCCCTGCTCTTAATATATTTTGCGTAGTGGCTCTTCCTGCGTAGTGACCTCCAGTCACACCTGAATGTGCCTCAGCCAATATAAATGGATTCACATGCTCTAACACGCATCTTCGCAGCACTTCATCTGGTCCCAACTTGTATAATTGTCCTACGATGATAGTGAAGTATGATGCTTTAACCACCTGTTGATTCTTCTGCTGCGTAGTAAACTCTGTAGGTAGAAATCCTGTAGTAAAAAATTCTACAATGTCTTTGTAATAATCATCTGCGATCTGTATGGCAAATAACTGCACGTCAGGAAAATTGTCTTCAAGATTAGTGGGTTCTTTGCCTGATTCAATCCTTGAGAGATGGTTAGGTCCTAGGTTCAATATTCCTGGATTAACAATAATTTCAAAGTCATACTCCTGAAAGAGTAGAATCCATCTGCATATTCTCCCCCCTAACACTGGCATAATGACAAAGTACTTTAGAGTTGAATGGTCAGTGTACATGGAGAAATGCGCACCCAGCAAATTGTGTTTGAATTTATGCAGTACGTAAACCATAGATAGACCCTCTCTTTTTGTAGTTTTGTAATTCTTCTCAGCTGAAGACAGCTTTCTGCTTGAAAATGCAATGGGGTGATCAATGCCCCCTTCTTCAGGTTGAGCGAGCACAATGCCCAACGCTATTGATGAAGCATCAACATGTACATGGAATGGTTTATTCCAATCTGGGAAAACAAGGATTGACGTAGTTACCATTTTCTCTTTTAGTGTATCTAATCCTTTCTCGCATTCTGCATTCCATATGAACTGCGCTTCTTTCTTCAGAAGTTTCTCCATTGGCGCGGTTATCTGCGCATAACCCTTGATGAAATTTCTGTAATATCTTATATGTCCCAGTGTTGTGCGAAGTTGTTTTACTGAGTTCGGTGCTGGTATATTTTCAATAACTATGATATTCGTAGGATCAACCATCAAACCTTGCTTACATACAATGTGTCCCAGTAGAATTCCATAGGGAACACATAAAATACATTTCTTCAAATTAAGGAGATTTGATGTTTCCTACACTTAGCTAGCATAATTCTGAGGTTTTCATAATGGTTCTTCAGTAAACCAAATATAGTCCAATCATCAAAATAGACTTCTAAGAACTTATGGATGAAGTCCTTAAAGGAAGCCACCACAACTCTGGAAAATATAGCAGGTGCATTCTTCAAAACAAATGGCATAACTGTATATTGATATGATCCCCATTCAGTAGAAAATGTGGTTTTATGCCTATCTGTTGAGTCAATCTTGATCTGATGGTACCCATAGAATCCATCAATAAATTAGTAGGCCTCATTTCCTCCAACATTGTCTAGTACTTCATCTGTAAATGGAGTAGGAAATGGGTCGTGTAGTGAAGCATCATTCAATTTCCTCAAATCTACGCAGATTCTAATTTCTTCTTTTGTCTTCTTGTCATGGATAACCATAGGGATTATCCATTTTGATTCTTCCACTGACTCAATGATCCCTCCATCAAGCATCTTGTCGAGCTCTGCCTTGACTCGTTCTTTGTATCTGGGATTCAGTCTATAAGGCCTCTGTCTGATAGGATTCGTGCCTGGCTTGAGAGGTATCTTCATTACTCCCAAGTCTCCCAAAATGCCTTTCATTTCAGCGAACTTTGTCGGAAACAAATCATGATATTCATGTAGAAGGTCTGCGATCTATGCGACTGTTTCGTCATCCCAGTAATATCCAATGGATGCGAACTTCGACTCTTCACTTGTTCCAATGTTAACTATTCTTGTCTTAACAGGGCCGCTCATATCTGGAATTTCTAGTGGAGGTCCCTCTACATTGCATGCTCCCTATGACTCATGTATATTGATATTGCACGGATCCTCCTCATCTCTCTCCTACTCATCTTCTTCATCTGCAGAGAGGTTATAACATTCAAGAGCATATTCTATCGTTCTTGCCCATTCTGGTTGTACGTTCACAGGTACCTTTACGTCTCCAAATATCTTGTCTTTGATGGCCTCTAATGCCTCGTTTGTACTTGGGAATTCATCTCCAAATATCTTGTATTTAATAATCTGCAAGGCTTCACTTATGCTCGGGCAGTCATCTTCAAAACTGAAAGTTCTCTGGAAGTTCACAGTCATGATGATAGACCAATCTGTTGTTTCTTTGCGAAGTTCTACGTCTATATACCAATTGTTTGGAATCTGCTCTAGTGTGTGCACAAACAGATGAACCCATTCTGTCTGTGGTATGTTTATCCATGATTTTGAACAGATGTCTATGTGATCCCTTGCATTTGTTTGTCCATTATACTTTTCCATTGTCAGTGCATCTTGCTCTGCGAATCTGATTTGTATCATGTGCTTGCACTGTTCCCATGTGATCAAATTTTTCTTATGCGCGGCCCACCATATGGCAGGTGTAGCGTGCAGTTCTATATCCAATGTTGGTATCCGATGTTCAACTGAAATTGATACAATATACTCTTGCAAAAATGTATAGACGTTAGTTAAGCCATCATAAGTGGGGTTTGACTTACCTCTATTCCAATTCAGCCTAGTGATCTTGTTATCTGCGCGCATCTTCTTGCAAATACTTCATGCATTCTGCTTTGACAATTCTCCAGTCCTGCGTCGGAGTCTGATATGCAAGAGCTGTCGCAGTGCCAACTCAACGTTCCATCAGTTGTAGGATTGATGTAGTCGGCTTGATTCATCGTCATATTAAATATGCGATCTAGACCATGAGCTCTACATTATTCTCTGGTCAGCTCAGTGTATCTCGATCCTTGTAAAGGGTCCAAGGGCACGATGACCCTAATATCCGCCCCTTCAAATATCATCTATTTTTTCTTTAAGTCGATGATCGCGAGGTTATCCATTGCCCAGTCTATCCCCAATAATGCTAGATATGGGTTACTATCGTCGATGATCTTAATAACCTCGAATTTTGTTGAACTGCTTACTCCATCAATGTCCACAAGTACATTCGCTAGCCTTCCAAAGGGTATGGCCTTATGTTGATTCACTAATATTAGCTGTATGAGTGACCATGATAACCTTGGTTTCCCCATCTGTTCCCATGTCTGCTTGGTCAAGACATTCACTTCTGATCCCATATCAAGGATGATATCATCCATCTCATAGTCTCCAATCTATGCACTTAGCCTCATTTCTCGGCCTGTTCTCTTATGGATTTTTATGTGGTGAACTACGCTATGAACATTATTCGCGAAACTGCATTGTTCATAGTGGTTTAGTGAATTTTTCATTTCCACGAAAGCATCTTCGCTCTTCAGCTGCTTCATACAGCTCCGTAGGAACTACGCAACATAATTCCTTGTTTCGGCTGCGGTAGTCATTTGATCATATGTTGCTGGCATATATTTCATATTCATTGTTTCAATTCACAATGTGATTCTTGGTGTCACAAGTGTTGGTTCTTTGAAGGTATCCCTTGCTTCTGCGAAGACTTCTTTGTTTCTTTCCAGATTGAAAGCAAGTGCTTTCCCAGTTGCTTTTCTGATCTAGACCCCTTTAGTAGGTGTCTTCTTAGCATGGTTTTCTCCAGAAGTCGAGGCTTCTGGTTCTTTATCCCTTCTTGTTGTAACTCCACTTCGCATCATAGCATTTATGTTTGGATCTCTTTTTTCTGCTGTGATCATCTGAACATTTGGGTCTGGTGCTTATGTTCTTCTTTGCTGCATCTTTGCTTGCAATCTTGGGCATGCTTCAATAACATGGTCAAAAGACTTACAGTATCTACGCGTAGTACAAGCGTTGGTATAGTCTCTAGATAGATGGCTAGGCTGAGCGCAGTTATAAAAGATCATATAACCTCTTCCTCTTCCTGGGCCAGTATTTCTTCCTTTTCCTCGGAATCCACCACAGCCTCTATATGCACCTTGATCATACTGTGCATTATCATGGTGTTGAGGTGTTTCTTCTTGAACTTTGTAAACATCTTGCTTCCTTTCTATCATTATGTCATATGCTCTACAGCAGGGTATTTTTTAAGGATTCTAATAGTATACTTAAGTGTAGTATTCTATGCGATTATTTTGGATTGGAAAAAACATATATATAGATTGGTAGGCGAATATTAAATATGAAACATAGAATTTACTCCTGAAACTTGTAAATTTTGGCAAATATTATGATAAAAAAACATATTTTATGTAAATATAGGTGATATTAGAGACTAAAAATGACCAAATAGCGAATTTATTTTTTGAAAAAAATCTCGAAAAATAGCCAATTGGCGAAATTTCACCCCTAAAATTTTCCCTCCTCTACAATTGGAATCATCATTTCCAACTCTTACAGAATGTGCAGTATCAATTCTTGGGTGTTCGCACATATTTCTGGATTAAATAAAAATATTCAAGCCGATTTCCTCTGCATCGACAGATTTCACTCCACGGTCCTTGCTATTGATTTAGTGGACTTGGTGCTCCACTATCAATGTAATCTTTGAAAACTGGACAGTGTTCTTTCGGGTGTCCCTCTGCTTTACATTTTGTACACCAGACTTCTTTTTTTGACTTATTTTCCTTTCTTAAAGTCATGTAGTTGTAACGTTAGAGTTGCTAACTAATTCTGGATCTGGACCATGCCTACACTTGTTTCTCCTATGGGTGAGGCTTCTAGCTTCATGGAAATATCTAAGGCTTCTGTCTGCGATGCAACCTTCTGTTGCATCAATGGCAGTCTGATATGTGGCAACAACGCAGCTATGAACCATTCTTGGTGTTTTTGGAGTGCAATGTCAAAGCTTACTTGTTCCAACAATGCTTTAAATTTCTGGTCAAATTCCCATACTGACTCGGTTGTTTTCTGTTTAATCTCTTTTAACTATGTTATACAATGTGAGTTAGACCTCGATTTCTTGAATTCTCTTAAGATGGAAGCCTTGATATCTGGTAGGGTCCTATTCTGTCCGACGAAATATTTCATGAACCAAGTTAAGGCTCTGTCCCTTAATGTAGTGATGAGCTGTGCTTGCTTAACAACATCATCTTGGACTTGCTTGACATTCCACACGGATTCACAAAGAAACCAATGTTTCTCAGGATCTTCTAGACCCATTCCTTTAAATGTCGGAATTTTGATATCATCATTCATTCTCCTTCTAGTAGGTGCAGTGTTCTGTGCGATGTTAGGGACGTTACTGCGCGGAATATTCTGAGTACTCACTCCTGTGGTGTTACTAGTACTGTCGTTCTAATGAATGGGAGGCATAGTGTTCTGAACTGGCAGATTATGTGTAGTGATGGGATGATAGGTAGTTACCTGAAGAGTTTCGCTATTGGGATCAACTTGGAACTCAGTTTCTACGTGGAGTTCCTGTTCATTAAGGTTCTTTTCTGTACTAACCTTATATCTTTTACCACTTATTAATATATGAATATCTTCTTCTGTATCACTATAAGTATTATCGACCATTACCGACTCAAAAAACTATGTATCTTACTGCATTCTTCAAACTCCTTTCTCAGCTAAAAGCATTTTGATATATAAACTCAAATTGTTGAGGGACTTACCTCTTAAAACCTTGAAGAACTCGGCCTCTGCTGTGCTATAGCAATTCAACTTGTCCACAGCAAAATCTGTCACGAAGCCCTCTAGAATACTATCAACTGAAAAGTCGACTGCTCCCAAGAGTGGACTATCTACAACTTTAAGTATGTGAATGAGCTTTGGCGTCCACTCGATAGGTACTCCTTCCTGGAAAAAGGTCTTTCGCTCTGCGAGTCTTGATAACCACTCGTGTAACTCGTTTCGAAACAATGTGAAGAAAATTTTGTAAATGTCTGCCCGCAGGTATCTCTGCAACTACTCTATGTTAGAGAGACACGGATGTCTATTCTCTTTTCTGGCAAACTCCCTTTCTGTCTTGTCCACCCAGTTCCATATTTCTGTTTTCTCTGGATTCCAATTTTTGGTGTTCATCACCAGTTCAAGCACAGAAACGGAACCATTTGTTGGCTCTAGATATGTTCTTTAATTATTCCAATATAGACCTAGGTTCTACGCGGTTCAGGGAACCAACAAAACCCCTTTTCACCGGCCTTTTCGGCAACAGTCTGCGAACAGACTAAGGTATCACCTGAGGCAAAGTTATGGGGAGGTTTTGGAATCAGGTTTCCACAACCATTTGATGCACTCTTCAACGGAATGGGGGATTGTGAAAAGTTCACCTACTTCGGGATTAACACTTAGTCTATAGTGCATCCAAGGATTGCGGGATAACGAACGACCGTTTGACAACAACACAACACAACTAAAGACTGTGCTTCCTTGTTTACTTAGTGTAAGTTTATGCATTCAATAAGCATCTTAGGCTGTAAATCTTACAAACTTATACATCATGACGAACCACAATGTAACTACGCACTTTCGGTGCTGCGCTTCAAGGAATCGCACTATACAGACTTCGATGGCTTAAGTGGTTTTCCAACCAATTTATACTTTCATCTTACTTAGAAATACTTTCACATTCAACATATTATGCATACATGTTTAGCACTCAACATATTATTCCCATCATTTATCCTTATGGCGAATACATACAAAAGTGAAGACAGATCTACTCACAAGAAAGAACTTAACCATTCATCAAAAGCAAATACACAGATGCAAAAACATATTCAATCGCATAACACAAGGATTTAACATGGTTCACCCCCAGGATGGGAGCTACGTCCACAAGAACTGTTGTTATATTATCAATGGGAAGGGTTCAACAGTTCCATTTTGCGCACTCAACTGCAGACTCTCTTCTCTCTTTAATGGGTCTATGTGCACACAGCTGTAGATCCTCTTACAATAGTCTCTCAACAGATATCAATATTCAACAGTAATCTCAATCACATCTAACCCTTTTCCTTACAAAAGTGCCCCTTTTATAGATCGGGCCCGTAGGTCACGTCTGTTACAATGCATGTGGGCCGAAACCCTAAGGTTGTTACCCAAAACTGGTGCGGTTACCCACCACGCCGACCTATCGTTGTTGACATCTTGCTCCACATGCTTCGGGTCGCCTTACTGGCATACCCGTGGCTCACACACCCTTCTAACAGCCTCAGTCATCCTAAAAATGGTTATAATCGCATCTTGGCCTATCGCTTTCTTCCCCCTTAACCTTGCTATCGTTGTCAACTGTGGCTTATCTTCTAATGGTTTTCCACCACTCTCTATGACAGGTCGCTTTCATCTGCCTCCACGATGCTCCTTACCCAAATACCAAGAATCTTGGAGTCACTTACACAAAATAGGTCACTTTCAACAGATCAACCTTTCTTTATACTCTTTACCCAAAATAGCTGATGCGTTGGCACTGCGCAGTGCCTTGATTTTGCACTCCTCGCTGTGCTTATCTGACTTCGCACTCCGGGATGAATCGTCAACAAAACTGTGCCATCTGAGCTTCGCAGTCTGAGCTACGCAAATGCCAAAATTGTACTTCTTCAAAAGTGTTCCAACTTGGTCCATGCCCAACATTCAACATAGAAGAAGCACTACATACCACCCATAGGAGAATGGAGCAGTTGAAGTGCTGAACAAAATTCTGGAGCACGCGCTCACTAAGGTGTGCAATACAAACTGTGACGATTGGGACTTGAAGATTCCTGTGGTATTATGGGCCTATAGAACAACATGGAAAATATTGATAGGACATACCCCCTTCAAGATGGTACATGGACAAGAAGCAGTAATGCCTATGGAGTACATTGTCTCCAGTCTGTGAATAGCAGCAGCAACATGCATGAGCGACAATGGGGCGATTGAAGAAAGATTGGCACAGTTACTACAACTAGAAGAAGATTGCTTCATCGCGGGCTTTCAGCAACAAGTGGAAAAAGATCGACAGAAGGAATGCAATGATAGTCACGTAAAGAAGAAGCACTTTCAACACAGAGACATGGTACTCCTATACGACAGTAAGTTGGAAAAACATCCAGGTAAACTCCAAATGCATTGGCTTGTTCCATATGTCATAAATTTTATTACTAATGGGGGCGCAATTCAATTGCAAAAGTTGAATAGAACACTTTTGAAAAACTTAGTGAATGGGAGCCGGCTAAATCCCTATCAGGATAGTCCATTGCACCTCAAATAAGGAAGATAATAGGTCGGAAAAAAATGCAAGAAAGAAAGTAAAACAAAAATGCAACAGGTACACTGCCAGTGTACACTGCGTAGTTCGGGAGTCCGTCGAAGGCACTGTGACAAGGTTTGAGTTAATACATTGGTCGAGGGAATTGCGAAAAAGTTGGAATCCATATTCCTAGAGATGAAACACCAACGAGGTTTGGGACCTATCAACACCATCGAAGAGCGAACTGGTAATATCAGGTAATAAATGAAGCAGTTAAGACGCGACGGACGATGACGTAAATGGATGGAGATGCATTTAATGTCGCTTCATTGTGCCAAATTGGGTAAACCGATGGAGGATTGTGTAAATCAACAGTGGATTTGGGTCATCATTGTCCAAATTGACTTGATGGGTTATAGAAGGACACGCAGGGACACATTCCGACCCATTGCGCAATGTGAAGTGTTGAAGGTGAAAAGAATTGTAAAAAACAGAGAGAGAAACTAAGCGGATTGTAGTCGAAGAGTTACGATGGCCCATGTGATATCCAACACTAGCATGCAGGAGCCACCTACTGCAAGGGAACCAATTTTCGAGGAGCAAGCCGAAATCGCATCTTCATTAGTGTGGATATTCCACAAGAAAATAAGTTCCAACTGGCCAGTGGATACAGAAAGAAAAGCAAAGACTACTCGTAGCACAACACAAGCTGCAGCCACAAGAGGAGAAGCGGGCACTTCAGAGGTCACAGAAGAAGAGACAAAAATAGTTAGAGGAAGGCAGCAAGCTCCAACCATAGTGGACATTCCCGAATATGTTTCTCCAAGGAGAGAAGGGTCTCCGTCGATCAGACTGGGGAAGAATAACAAGTACACGATAGTAGAACAAGCAACACCAAAGGGTGTCCACATTACCGACGGAGTGTTGTAGCGGCTGCAAAAGCTGCAATACAGTGACCATGCCGTGTTAGCATATCCAGAGTACACACAACATACATTCATGGAGAGAGTTCAGGAGGAACGAGGCCCAATTGTAAGGGAACCGATTCCATGGGCGTTGGGACTACAACGATCAAGGTTGTTGTTGACAATCCACATGTCTCATTTTGGGTGCTCGGCGGGGGTAAATGTATCTATCAAATAGTTTATTATATGTCTCCATGGAGGCTACTTGTTGCTCGATGAAAATATCCAAATCACTGTGGACATGATTGCAAATATTACCGGGTTACCCAAGGCAGGGGTAAACCCATCGCAATATTTCAAAGGAAAAGACAACGACAAGAAGTTAGCAGCAAAGATGAAAGTTAAATACGGGGTGGTCAAAAACACTCGTAGTTACTTGGTTGACACCATCAATGATCGGGCGGTCAGGATCACAGCAAAGTTGATGGCCATCAAGTTGGTTTGGAAAAACCACCCTAATCAATGCACATCAGGGGTAATCGCATCAGCAGAGCCGGCATCCAGCGGAACTGGTCATTGTTTTTAATGAATGAGTTGATGGAGGATGTTGTCGTGGAACAGGAAAAGGGTAAGCCCTTTACATATTTTTTTTTCCTACTATTGATTTCTTTGGTCGCATGGATGGAGCCACCACAATACCAAGGAGTAGAGATAGAAACTATTAAAGTGTGCTGAGGGGAGCGGTATAAAAATTTATGGGTGCTAAATGACAAAAATAGGCAGCGCAACAACAATATACAATTCTATATCTACTTGGAAGAGCTACGTGCACAAGCGGTGAAGGTCCTGTGATTGATAGAGGTCACGTAAAATAAATATAGGAGGATCGCGAGCCTTGTAGTGGGGCCTCAAGCAATTTTCATTCAAGCACATCCAGACTTGGAAAAGCAGTGGCTGACAACGCAGTATAAACTGACTGAATAGGAGCTAGATGCCATCATAGAGGAATGGCCCAATGAATTGAAGACCCCGGTCGACGACGACCAATTGTCGGATCTGGAGGATGGGAATCCTATAGACATCCCAAAGACGCAAACAAAAACAAAAGAATCAGAGGACGAATATGAAGGCGAGGACAACCAGTCAAGAAAATGGGCGAAAGTCAGGGTGGATCGATTGACACTCCGATAGATTCGAAGTTGGAGGCTAATACATTGAAGCTGGGCATAGTTATCGTGGATCTCATAAAACCAAACTAAGAGTTACACATAAATGTGGCGCCAAGCACACCACCGGAGCAAGTGGAAGCACAGAAGAACACTATCGAGGATGCTACGACGGAGATCGCAGAATTGGAGAAGGTAGCGCAACACATTGTTGAATAAGTCTCGCAATTTTGGGGAATTCCCGTACAAGACGAGCAATTTCACCAACTAAATGTGTAGCTTGGGGAGGCAGAGGCCTAGTTAGAAGCATTACGGGGATCGCTAAAGGCAATTCCCATACTTGTGCAAATGACTAAAGCAACACAACTGGAGGACTTGAAGCACCAGGTCAACAAGGCACGATAGAGACAACAGAGGAGGACAATGCAGTTGGATGAGTTGCAGTCAAAAGAGGAGCAGTTGGAAGTTGAATCTATGCCAGTATTGTCGCAGATAAAGGAAAATTTACAGAACGTGCAACAGGCATAAAGTAGGCATCCGATGGAGCAGGAGGTTGAGGACTGCACAATGCTCAAAGCTGCAGTGAGGGAAGATGTCGACAAAATCAAAGCAGCATACGAAGAGTTCAAGAAACATGTGAATGCACCAGCAGCGTCGGGATGAAGTGGCTCGAGGGAGAGACACAAGTTTTTGTTTGGGGCGTGTTGCCACATGGCTAAGTTGCAGAAGTTTTGGTACAAACAACAAAAAAATGGACAAAGACAATGGTAAAGGACTAGTCGCGGAGCGCAACAAAGCGGATAAAGTGGAAGTAAAGTGAACAAAGTGGAATCATTAGTTAATTAGTTAGTTAGTTAATGGGTCACTTTGTGAAGTGGACCAAGTTTGTAACGGCTAGTGAGCCTATAAATAGGAGTAGCACTGTAAGCCTTCAGTCATATTATCCTTGATTTGGGTCGTGTCCAGGAAGCACGAGGGGGAAAACAGTTTGACTAAATGATTCAGATCTGTTATGGTGGAAGCTTAAGAAATAGAATGAGCAAAAGAAGGATTACACTACACAGATAAACACAATATGCGCAAACAATGTGCAAGAATGCAAAATTTTCTTCTCTATTAGATGTAAACAGATAGATTCATCTATTGATTGATGTATGTTACAATATTATACATGCTTATATAGATTTCTGAGACGCTTGGGTGCATTCCCGTTACGTTCAGTTACAAAGAAGAAGTTAGAACAGTTCAACAGTTCAACCGTAACAGTCGACTGGAAGACAGAGAGAAAATCTGTCGAAGTTCGACAGTCGTTGGTCATATCTCGATGCTGCTTGTCGATGTCGTGAATTGTGAGGTTGCTAAACATGTCGAAGGTGTGGAGCATGTCGCAATATGTCGAAGTCGAGATGCGTTGGAGTTGTGTCGATGTCGACTCTTGTCAAAGTTGTTGAGGTTGTCGAAGTCATGTCGAATTCGAAACTTGTCGAATTTGTATCAACATCGATGACTTGTCACAGTCGATGTTAGAATTCGACAATAATGCCAACTGGGATGTGGATCAGACCTCCTTCCTTAAGAAACAATGGACCCCATTATTTGCTCGCAAAGGTGAGGAAACTTGTCGATTAATTCAGTAACGGAGTACCACTTTCCTTGAGATGGGATCTGGCCAGCCTTGATAACCTGAAACAAGGGAATTGTGTTTGTCCTTGTAAGGCGTACTCGTCATCCCATAATGGTGTCGCAAGGAATAGGCTCCTGAACATATGGATGGATGTCTTCGGGTTCTGTGGTCTGCAAGTCATTCTGTTCCAACAAGGGTGCATGGTATGGTCGAAGTAGATTCACATTAAATACTGGATGCAGACCCAAGCATGTAGGAATGTCGAGCTGGAAATCGTTTTCGCCAATCTATCAAAGAATATTGTACGGACTATATCACAAAGGCTTGAGCTTCCTGAAAGGACATGTGAAGTGCTCCTTCTTATGATGTAACCAGACCTTATCCCCAATTTTGAATGAATGAGGAATACGATGCTTGTCGTGTCAGGCCTTAGATTTCTCATTTGCTCTGTGCAACATTTCTTGTGCTTGCTTCTGGATGTCGCATATCTGATTTCTAAACTTGAATGCTTTATCAACTTCTCGCTGGTTGTAGTTAGTGTCGGAGTTTGGCTATGTCGAGGAGCTAATCAAGTCAATAGGCGCTAAGGGATGAAATCCATAACAGACTTCAAATGGACTCTTTCATGTAGAGCTGTGCTGAGCACGATTGTAGCTGTGCTGGATGTATGGAAGACTTCCATCCCATGTGCATCAATGTTGGTGATTGTACATGCGAAGCAATTGTACTACCAAGTAATTCACAACTTCCGTCTGTCTATCGGTATGAGGATGGAAAGTTGTCGACAATGACACTCATGTGTCTAGAAGTTTCCAGAGGGTCTTCCAAAAGATGCTGATGAATCTGGCACCTCGGTCGAAAATAATGGTTGTGGGTAAACCAAAGTGTTTCCAAACATGTGTAAAGAAGAGCTAAGTGGTCTACTGCACTGTCGTGGGCTTGTTACAAAGTATGAGAATGGCCATCTTGGAAAATTAGTCGATTACTACTAATATCGCATCATGCTGATGTCTGGTAGTAGGATAACCCATCAATTATTCCATAGAAATAGATTCCGATGGTCGACTAGGAACTAGCAGAGGTGTGTACAATACCTATCGTCGATTAGGTGGCTTAGCAATGGCACAAACCACGCATGATCGAATGTACTTGTTGACATCAGATTTAAGTGTAGGAAAAAAGAAATACTTCTGCATAATAGCAAGTGTCTTTGCTACTCGAAAGTGTCCTTCAGTCTTGTTGTAGTGCACGTCCCAAATGAGTTGTTGTTGGTGCTCACCGGTCGGCACACAAAGTTGTCCAATATTGTATAGCAAGGTGTCTTTCAAGAATTAGTCGGAGTTTGAGGTCAACGAATTGTTAGTCTATAACTATTGGTAGACTGCTGAGAAGTCGTTGTTGTCCTCATACAACTGTGGCCAAGTGGTCGTGTCATATCCCTGCATCCTCATCAATGTCAAAAGGAGAGTAATGGGTGGTCGACTGAGGCAATCGGTGGCGGCATTAGCTTTACCTTTATGATACTTAATCACCAATTGGAATTGTTGTAGGTAATTAATCCACTTGAGTTATTGGTTTGTCTTCAACTTTGATTGTGTCGAAGTGAACTATAGAGGCTTGTGATCAGTGAGAATGACCGTTTCCTTACCAAGGATGTAATGCCTCCATTGCTTGAGAGCTTGCACCATGGTGTACAGTTATTTTTCATACGTCGAGTATCTTCTAACTGTGTTTTAAAAGTCTCGGAATGAAAAGTGACTGGGTGAGCAGACTGAGTGATCACGGTGCCCAAGGCATATACCGATGTGTCCGTCTCAATCTCAAAGGGATGATGCAAATCAGTTAACACAAGTACTGGTGCAGTGTAGATGTTGTGTTTGATTTGTTCAAAAGCTGCTTGTAGTGTAGCTATCCACTGGAAGACAGTTTTCCCATTTCCCTTTGTCAACTGATTTAAGGGCCACGCTATGTGACTAAAGCCGAGTATGAACTGTCGATAGATATTTTCCAAACCAAGAAAAATTCTTAGTTCTTGAATGCTTCTCGGAATGGGCCAATCTTTGTGGATCTGTACTTTTTTCTGGATCAATGTGAATGCCTGCAGACTCAATTACATACCCCAAATATTTGATGTTGGTCATCACAAAAGAGAACTTGTCCATGTTCAGATAAAGCCGATGTTGCTGGAGAGTGTCGAGGACTTGTCTAAGATGTATGACATGTTCTTCCCATGATCGACTGAAAATAAATACATCGTCGAGATAGACAATAACACATTTTCCGATGAAAGGTCAAAGAAGGTTATCCATATGTGGCATGAAGGTCACAGGTGCGTTGGTTAAGACGAAAGGCATGACTAACCATTCAAGCAATCCTTCCTTGGTCTTGAAAGCATTTTTCCACACATCTGAGGGCTCAATTGGAATCTGATGGTATCCCGACTTGAGGTGTGCTTGGTAAATAATTTAGCACCTTTCAGACAGTCAATGAGCTCGTCTATCCATGGAAGAGGTTACCGATTTTTCACCGATATTTTGTTGAGAGCTTTGTAGTCAATGCACATGCGCCAAGTCCCGTCTTTCTTCAGAACTAAGACGACTGGACTTCCACAAGGAGAGGAGATGGGTCAGATATGACCTTTGTTGATTAATTCTTGGATCTATCTGTGAATCTCTTCATTTTTGAGAATGGATCTTCTGTAAACATATGCATTAGGCAAAGAAGAACCAGGAACAAGTTCAATGGAGTGTTTTACCTAACAATGTTGAGGTACTTCGTCTGGAGCTCGAAAGAGGTTCTGGTACTCATCGATAATATGATCGATTTGTTGCTTCTGTCAAGAGCTGCATTGGTCGGTGAATCAACTCGTTATTGCAGTCTTCTTAGAATGTTTTGTGATGACTAATGCAAACTTCTGAGCATGATTGACGAGCTTCTTTTTCTGTTTGGCAGATATCAGTGCAACCGTCGGTGTAGGTTGACGCTCTGGTATGCTGAACCATCGATTTTGGATTATGACAATCACCTTCTGAGGATGTGACTGATAACTTCCATGTATATCCCAAAGGTAAGGTTTCCCAAACAGGGCGTCGGCTATGGAGAGTGGTGCCAAGTCGTAGAGTACTTCATCTTCAAAAGGATTTATGAAGTAGGAGGGCTTGCATTGTCGAGTGATCTGAAGTTCTTGTCCATCCTTCATCCAACCAATGTTGTAAGGCTGAGGATGCGGAGTGGTAACAAGACCTATTTTCTTTATGATATATTCAGAAACGAAGTTCTTCTAGCTCCCGTTGTTCACAATCAGAAGTAATGGGTTGCTTTGGACCCATATCCGTGTATGGAATAGGAATTCTCATTCCTCCTCGTCGACGATAGTAGAGGCTAATGGAGTGGATGAGGTCAAAAGTGTCGTTGCATCTAGATCTGATTCTTCCACCGTCTTGTCGAATGCGTCGGAGGTCGACACTTTTTTCAAAAATGTCTTCTGAGCTTTGCATTCAGACGTATCATGCCAAGATGAGTGGTGGTAATTGCACCATTTTTCGTTCGGCGGTTGTTTGATACGTTCGCTCTTGTGAAAAGGCTTCTTTCTGTATTCTGGCTTTGGCGGTGTCGGCTGAGAAGATTTTTACTTTTCAAAGTCGGTTGGTGCCTTCTTGTCTGGTGGTCGTCCTAATGTCGGCTTTGTCACTGAACGTGCTTTCCCTTTTTGCTTGATGTCCAGTTTGTTGGCGTAGTGGAGTGCATCTGCAAGCGTAGTGACAGTCAGAAATTCCATATCCTGCTGGATGTACTGGGACAATCCGTCGATTTACTTCAGAACAAGCAATATCTCTTCTTCTTGGACGCCAAGTCTCACCATGAGTCGGTAGAACTCGTCGGTGTAAATCTGTATTGATTATTCTTTCCATTGCCTTAGCTGCTGCCACTTCTTATACTGCTTCTTGAGGTATTTAGGTGGGTAAAATTCCTTTCGGATGTGTTCAACGAATTTATCCCATGTGTCGATGGGGTCTCTGCTTTTCTCCATATTTGTCGAGAGGTTATCCCACCAACGGTGAACAGATGTTGACATCTTTAAGGATGCAATGGTGAATTTTTTAGCTTCAAAGAGTTGATTTATAGCGTTATAGGATTCCAATTTTTGCACCCAATTGTCGAAAAATTCCACGTCAATCTTACCTTCAAGGTTCGGTATGTCCAAATTCATTTGCACTTTGAAGGGGCTGATTTTATCGGAGTGAGTTCGCATCGAAAATCCTTCGGATGTCGAAGTAAATCACATGATAATTTCATTGAACTGGGCAAACATTTTAGTTCATTGTCGAGCCATAGCTTGCTCAATAAGTTGTGTTGTCTCGTCAGCTGCATGTTTATCGTCTGCTTGGATTGTTTTGATTGCGAGCGAGTTTGAACCAGCATAAGTCAGGTAAATTTGAGAGAAGTGTATATGTAGAACTTAAGCATGAAAAAAACTAAGTGCTCTAATACCAATGATCCGGGTCGTGTCCAGGAAGCACGAGGGGGACAACAGTTCAACTGAATGAATCAACTTTGTTATGGTGGAAGCTTAAGAAATAGAATGAGCAAAAGCAGGTTACACTACACAAATAAACACAATTTGCGCAGACAATATGCAGGAATGCGAACTATTCTTCTCTATTAGATGTAAACAAATAGATTCATCTATTGATTGATGTATGCTACAATATTATACATGCTTATATAGATTTCTGAGATCCTTGGGTGCCTTCTCATTACATTAAGTTACAAAGAAGAAGTTAGAACGGTTCAACAGTTCAACCGTTACAGTCGGTTGGAAGACAGAGAGATAGTTTGTCGAAGTTCAACTGTCGTTGGTCGCATGTCGATGTTGCTTGTCGATTTCACGAACTGTGAGGTTGTTGAACATGTCAAAGGTGCAGAGTGTGTCACAGTATGTCGAAGTCAATACTTATCATATTTGTGTCGACTTTGAAACCTGTCAGAGTTTCTGAGGTTGTCGAAGTCGAAACTTGTCAAAGTTGAATCGAAATCGATGACTTGTCACAGTCGATGTTAGCATTCGACAATAATTCCAACTACGATGTGGATCAATCCTTATCTTTATCTCGGTCAGATATTTTTTTCGAAGAAAGTATCTCCGCATTTGTAGAATTTTATTCTCTCTTTCGCGTTGGATATCATATTTGTATTTAACCTGAGCTGTTGAGATGGGTTTTTCGGATTTGTATTCCTGATTTGTAAGACAGATTGATGTATAATGAGAAGGAATATTTATCTATGACTTTGTCTCTTATGTGTTGTATCACAGTATGATATATTTTGTCATAGTATGGATAGATATGATGTGTGTCGTTGATATGTTGAATATGTTTTGATAATGTGTTACTACGTCGATCTAATTAGTATGTTTCGGTATGCGGTGATAGTGTTATGGTGTGAATGCTAATTATGTCGATCTCTGGGTTATGATGTGATTAAATGTGAATGGTGCATGTCCTCTAATACCTACAGAAGCTTGGTTCCTGCAGCCACCTTAGGTATCTCGGGTGAGACCTCACTCTCTTTGCGAGTGTTTCTGGAAAGGCTAAACCCGTTCCGGGTCGATATCTATGGGATTTTGTGTCAAGATTTGTTGACATTGTGCGAAGTGAACCCCTGTCGACAGATCTATATGAACAACACACAGTAAATAAATTTATCTGATGCGCTAAGACATAATTACTGCATAGTGAAGGATACACATTATGATAAGGATTATCTTAAACAAGTGTGTTAAATAGAAAGGTCTAATCATAGAAGATGCACCAAAGGTCGCAGATTATCTAAAGACTATTGCGCCAAGAAAGAATGGAAACATATCAGAAGGTGTGCAGTTCCATCTGATACTGATGCACAAAATCAAAACAATAGCTTATTAGTAGATGCATAGTATCAATTGAAGTTGCATATGCATAGAGACAAAATGATATACAGAACAAGAGCGCGGACTGCAGAATAAGATGAGATGTCACACACAATTTGTGGAGTGCGAAGTCAATTATAATGTTGTGAAGTGTTCAAATGAAGTTTGTGATACAAATTAGTTATTGCAAGGTTGAATAAGGAGCGCACGTAATAAAGAACAGAATTTTATCAAAAGAGTGTGTGGATCATAAGTACATCAAAGAAATATCTTATTCTTATATATTTGGGTGGAAGCACGGGGCAAGGAGTAGGGGGTCATAGCCTCCTTCTAGTTGGAGCTGGTAAATCAGGGAGTTGGTGCTTCCTTTAGGTCAGTGCCTATAAATCCAGGGGGTCGGTGCCTCCTTCCAATTGGTGCTTGAGAACTTAGGAAGTTGGTGCTTCCTTGAATGTAATATTTATATTATAATATAGCATTATGTGGTTTTCTCTCATTTGGGTTTCCACGCAAAAATTATGTGTGTTTTGTGTATTATGCTCATGTGATGTTGAATGTTTTATTTATGGTGGATGCATATTTAAGTTCAAGTTTCAATTTGTTCATAACCGCACTAATACTGATTCACCCCCCCCCCCTCTTAGTATTAAGTAGATTCCAACAATCGGTATCAAAGCGGGTGTCTTCAGTAACAACTTAACATATGGAAGATAGATCCGTGTGCAAATATGGATGAGCAGGAAGGTCTCTCCACCAACAGAGCACCAATATTCGATGGCACCAATTACACCTTTTGGAGGATCAGGATGGAAGTGTATTTGCAATCCCTTGGAGGAGATGTTTAGCAGTCCATTGTGGATGGTTATAATGTTCCAAAAATCGTACCAACTAATCTATTTGAAAAGACACAGTATGAATGCAATGCAAGAGCTAGAAACACACTGTTATGTGGGATAACATATATTGAATTTACTAAGTTCATGCATTGCGCATCAGCCAAGGAGTTATGGGATAAAGTCAGAAATGTATATGAAGGTGAAGAGAAAGTAAAGAAAGAAAAGTCGAAGAATTACTCTAGACTGTATGAATCCTTGAAAATGAAAGATGAAGAGAACATTGCTTGTTACTTCTTGGGAGTTCATGAGTTAGTTAATTCTATCAATATTCTTGGATTTATTCTAGAAGAAGAATCAGTAGTGCAGAAGATACTGATAACTTTTCCTTCAAACATGATGAAAATGTATTTGTGTTAGAAGATAGAGACAATCTTGCAGACCTAACAAAGGATGAACTTCAAGGGATCTTGGCTGCATATGAGATGAGAACAGAAAAAGAAAATCCCATCAGAAAGGAATCTACTGGAAAGGCTAAGCATGATCATGACAAAAGCTCTTGTGATGAATCGGATGAGGAGGAATCAAATTTTGTGAGAAAGATGAAAAGAGGACGTGGCAAGTCCAATAATAAATTGTCTTTCAAATGTTTCAGATGTGGAATAATAGGCCATTTTTCTTCAAAGTTCCCCTACAAGGATGATGGAGATAGTGACAATGAGGAGGAATCCATTTCTCATGAACGAAGGATGGCACGCAATTAGGATAGACCTAATAATAGGAAGAACATTCCAAAATAGAGGAAGAGCCTATATACTGAAGAAGACGACAATATACCTGAAGGAAGTGATTGCGACATTAATCCAAAAGAGGTACTATTCATGGCCTTTGTGGAAGAAGAAAGAAGTGAAGAAAAGAAGAAGAGTTGTTCGTTAGTCAATAAGAGAACATTGGTTGCACAAAGCAAACCAAGATCATTAGATAAGTATTTCTTTAGTGGATCCTTCAATACACCTTCAAAGACTATCACAGGAATTAAATATGAAAGTCAATCTAAAGAAGAAGAAGTTGTAGAGTTCGATTGGGAAGGTAAACATGTGAATGTATTAGATGAATTGAAGAATTCAAGGAAGAAGAGTAAACTCCTGCGGGACCAACTATCGAAGTATGAATAATAGGTCAAGAAAGCTAAAGAGTTTCAAGAACATATTGATAAACAGGTCAGTGAAAAGGTGATGAACTGTGAGAAACAATTGAATTGCGTAGTCAACAAGATCAAAGTACTTGAAGAAGAGAAATCCATATTGAAGACTTCTTTGGAAGAGTTAATGTAGAAAAATAAGATGTTGACAAGTCAACTTGAATCGAAGGATACATAGATCTCTCACTTAGAAGACAAGATGATTGAGATAAAGGGAAAGAAACATGTTCAATATCACATCACAAGTGACACTCCGAACTGCACACATCCAAGAAGTGAAAAGACTGGACTTGAAGATGAAGTGAAGAACAGATTCAAAGGAAACGCATCAATTTTGAATAAGATTATGAATGCTCAGAGATCACCAGAAGACAATTCAAGACTTGGTTATGAGGAAGGTCTGCAACAGTGAACATCGTCCAAATCAAGTGAAGTCATTCATTTATGATAATTCCTTCAATGATTACAACTCTTATCATTACATTACCCGAAGAAGGACTAAATTAATGAAGTGCACAAGGGTGGCACAAGGTGCAATTACACTGGTCATATTTCTAAGTATTGTCAAACTATGAGATGTTATGCCTGTGATGGATTTGGACATCGGGCTATGTATTGTCACAGAGTAGTAAACTGTCCTCATGAAAACATGTTGTGTAAAAGAAATCGCAATACCAGGATCAAAAGGGAAGAAATTCAAGCGTATAATCAAAATGGAGATATGAACATGAAAATGTGGCTAAGGAAAATGTCTTGCGCAGAGGAAATTGACAAGTCAAGTACATCTCAAACATCAAGTAATTTCTACCCTTCTTGCTAATCTATAGGATATTGAGTGAGACCCTTGAATTCAACACGATGCATATTACGAATTCAAGGAGTATTTCAGTGAAGGTTACAGTTTGAAGATATTTGTTGCATAAATGTTAGTGTTGAAAAATTTATATGTTTTGAGTTGAATTGCCGCATAAAATATCTTCAGTATTGTTGATGAACAAACAAAGATATGCATATATATTCAGTTAGTTGATGTGGTATGTTAAAGTTAGTTCGCACATACATATTACAAAATGAATAAAAGTTCAAATAAGCATTGATAAAGGAACAAACATGAGTGTTCATGTGTAATGTACCTATTCTGGTTCAAGGCACATTAACTCAATCTTACAAAAATTAAAACACAAACAATGGATGATTAGAAACCAAGACTAGTGAATTTGACTAGGATTCAGGAAGGATTTTTCAAGCAGCATTAGATTCTTCCTAAATTCTACCAAAATATAGTTTAGGAATTTCTAAGGATGTAAATCAGATCGAAAAAAGGCCAATACCTTGACAATGGCACATTTATGGGTCCTTCATTCCTGGGAATATTTCCTTGGCAATGCCAAGGCTACCAATGCACTTTCCCCGAGGAATTTTGTGGAAACCCAAGGCTTTTGGTGCCCACTAAAGGTAATCAAACCTGAGTTAGACTAAATGGATTATCCCCCAACCTGGTACAACAATAGTACAGTGTTTTAGAAATAATTTGAAAATTTTTAGAGGCCAAACAAGAAAGTGTGCTACCTAGGACTACTCAGCTAGTATACTTACAGATGATTCCAAATGAGATTAGAAGGTTTCAAAAATATGATATAATAAATGATAGGTGATAAGTAAGGAATATAATAACAACATCACTTTACATAATGAAAATTGGATAACTAAACATCATCTAATTGCAAATTCTGCAAAACTGGTCAATTTTAACCATGTATTGAGCATAGGCCAAGAAAGGACATTAATATGTGCATATATATTTTATAGAATTGATAGCCACATCAAATAATAAATAATTAGAGATAATAAATTACATTACAGAGCATAAGAAGTACCATTAGTCTCCATAGAACCTCAATCAACCTCCAGAAACATAGGCAAGATCAACTACTGAAGAAGGCGCTCCAAAGAATGAAATATCAACACTGAATGAGAGAATTCTTGGATGGTACTGGATCAAATATGAAAATTAACTCAGTGAGTAGGGTGGGGATAACTTCATAACACTAATTACAACAGCATGTGGATATTACTCAACTCAAAACCCAAGAAAAAAAGGTAGAGTTCCACAAGTGTGCTCCTCAAAACTGAAACCTTGGCTCTAGTGAAAATGGATGTATCTTGGTCATCCAAACACCTTTTTTGACAAGAAAAAGGTGTTTTTTACTGGAATTGACCCTCTGGATGAAATGGTATAGTATGACAATCCATGTCGAAACCAAAACCTCCATTTTTTCCTTTCAACATTGTTTCCACTGAATGAAGGGATTGAACCGCACAACAAGAATGCCAACCACTGGATCTGATGAAAGGGATTCAAGAATATGTTTTGAAGCTACACTGTATTTCAAATAATACATGAAAACTCACTTCATTTGCAGCAATTAATTCATCGAAGAGGATTTGATATCCTCTTCCTCAATCCCTAGTAGAGAGATCTCACAATCCTTCAATTGGTTTACTGGACTCAATGGGTTACATCACCAAATGCAAGCTAGGGGAACATCACCAAGGATACATAGAGGAACATAGCTCTCAAGATTCAATTCAAAAACTAGAAAAATATGTGAAATGGATTTGTAATCCTCCTTTTATAAATTTATCCTTCATAATTGAGCTTATCTTCCTACCTTCTAGGACTTTCCATCTTTGAAATTCGAATTTAGTGATGGTTTGGGATTCTTTGGAAAGTTTCTTTTGAATTTTGGACCCACTTGCCTCATGACTTCTCCCTCCTTGGATAAATTTAGCCTCTATTGATTTCCTTGAGCCTTTTTCCTTATTTCTTCCTTTTCCAATCTCTCTTATCTTCAAAAATTAGGAAACTCTTGCTTTCTTGATTTTGGAAACTTTTGCTTTGTCTTTATTTTCTTCTGCTTTCCTTCTTTTCAGAAATTTCCTACTTTTGCCTCTTTCTTGATTTTTTGTGTTTTCCTTCTTTTACTGTTGCTTTCCATCTTTTCTACTTTACACTTCTTTTCTTCCAGTTTCCTCTTTTGAGTGACAACTCAAAGGGCCATCCTTATCTCCTTATGCACCCTCATGGGACCCTTAGCATTTTCCAACTCATATCATAATTAAAAATAATTAAATATTAAAAAAATAGACTTCATCACTCTTGTTAACACCCAAAATTTGTTCACTAGCTCATCTCCCTAGTCACATAACCCATTTGTCCACTTTTCCTACATTTTTGGCCTCCAAAACCCCAAAAAACCACAAATTGGTAACCAAATGGGGAAAAAATCATTATTTCCCTCCTCAATTAATGAAAATCCTCCAAAAAAGGATAAAATCCCATAAAAATTGGTCAAAATCCCCAAAAAAAGAAAAAGGAAAAAGTCAAAATAAAGCAAAAAATGAGGGAAAACTCAAAATACCACTAGCCAATACTATTGGTTGCCCAAAGCCATGGGTCAATGCTCCACCACCAAAAATCACTATAAAAAGGTGATGGAGGCCCCCCATTTCACATACATCCATAATCACTCTTCATACCCTTATGCTGCCAAATTTCCTACAACACTCTAGCCTACCCTTTCAAGCTTTTGTGTCCATCTAGTTGAATCTTGGCCACCCATTGAGCATTTGGAGAAGAGCAAGGAACTATGGAGGCCCGATGCGCTACTCTTCATACTACTACAAGGGCCCCCATCACCTCATCTTCTAAGGTAACCATTACTACAAACCCTTGTTTTCCATATAATATAAAAAACACAAGTTTCATTCATGGGTTCTTGTTGATCTATCATTTTATTGCAGTAGTTAGATTTATTTTATGTTTTTTATTTACACATATCATTTGCTTATTATCTAGTTTTTATCTATTGTTATGGACTGCTACTAAGGGTTCCTGAATCCTTAGTAGGTGCTCTTTAGCACGAGCTGGTGTGAAAACACTAGCTACAGTTTTGGCGACTCCGCTGGGGATCGAACAGTTTTGGCGAATCCCACCGGGTTCGATCTTTGTAGATCTGTGGTTTATTTTGACCACCCTTACCCATTTTTTTTTCATTTTATATATCTTGGTTTGTTTTATTTTTGGCATATCTGTAGATATGAGCTGTGATTCCTTCCAAATCTCTCCATTTCGAGTCAGATCTATGCCCTACCTTCATTTTGGTAGAATTTTGAGGGCGGTTTTGTAATGGATATAGCGTTCATGCTATTAACCAGAAATATGACATATAATATGTCAAATCAAACCCCCGGAAATTTCTGATCCAATGGAATTGGTATGGTCAAAATATGATTATCCAGTAAAAATCTATCCTCTCTGTAGTATTTCAATCCACGTGGAAAATTCCTTAAAAAGTGCAGATTTGAAACGAACATATCTTTGCTTCCTGGAATCGGTTTTGACTAATTCTTTTTTTTTCAGATCATGTATTTTTTCGAGAATAATTCAGATTTGTGTTCTGTTTTTTAAAATTCTGCATAGAATGTTATAGAAATTAGTCTAAGTTTCGCTGCACCATTTGCATTTTTTTTCCAGCAATTAGTTTTTACTTTTGAAAAACAAAAAGTTAAAGTTTTTATTTCAGTCTCAGTTGTATATTTCATCATTTACTATGTGGCAATATTGGGTTCACACAACTTTTGCACACACACTCTCCCCATAATTGAAGATAGACTTAAAATTGGCTTCATTAAACTCACTTTAACCCCCCTTGGGGAACACAAAAACAATTTTGTAGCTAGGTAGGACATTGGGGTTAGGAATCCAAATAACACCACCTTTTTCATTCACATTTGAGACATAGTTGTTGTCCATTAGGGATCCAAAATCCCATATTACCTATTGGTACGGTTGACACCGATTTTTCGGAGGGCCTCTCCCTTAGGAGGGAAAGTAGCAAGATTGGTTCCGAAATTCTGAGTGGAATGTCGCACTCCATTCTATACTGAAGGACACCAACTCATTGTTCTCGTCGTGCATACTAGCACCCATACTAGGTGTGCGATGGCCAAAGAACTAAATCCGCATGACACCTTTCCAAATGTGCCATGAACGAGGTAGCTTAGTTTCCATTCTTCTAGGGATCTTATACCTGGAGTCCCTCTCGGTAGAGGGATACCCTTTATCCATTTGGTTCAACATTTCATATTTCCTAACTACGGATTTCATCACCCTGCAGGGGATACGATTTGTGTGAGCTTCCATATATCTTAGATAGGTGTTTGCATGCTCCTATGCCCCCATTGGATTGGTGAGTCTACCTTTTTATTTCTAGGAGTGTTGCTGGTTGGTATTCTGACCATTCCATTGACCGCTCCGCTTGTTGTAGCACATTGTTGCAGCAAGTGTTTTGAGCATTTTTGTTGGCCTGACTGCCATCTTTTTTGAGCTCTCCTTTTGCAAACACGGTTGCACTAGGATTTTTGAGCATTTTATTCACCACAACCCCTCAGCACTTTTACACCTATCACCATTGGTGTAAAAGACACTCTTGTAGCCTATGAGGACTATCCTCGAAGCATGTTCCACTTGGCCCCACTCATCACAGACGCACATCATCATCGCCGGATCTTCATCCCGACACCCCTTATTTTACTTTTGATTATGATTCTGATTCACCCATATACATAGCTCCATCTAGCCCCATGGCCAGCACGAACCCCAAACCCTTTTACGGAGGGATTGTTGGTGGTTGTTCCACCAATATCCCAGCCACCACTTTATCATTTATCCCTGCTATGACATCTACGGGAACTACACCTATCATTTCAGTCACTGCCTCCATACCCACCAGTAGCGGATCTATCCCGACCATCATCCCTTTGGTCACCAGTAGTACACTTGGGGGAACAAGACCTTCCTAGACAACCTTGTTTCCATTTACCAGTGGTCCCTCGATCCTCGTTATGGCGTTCCCTCGATCCTCGTTATGGCTCATGCCACTGGCCCACCCCTCAATGGATGTGGCCCCATGATCGTCGCCATGGCTAGCACGCAGGCCACTTCGACTATGTCACATCCTCCTGCTAGTTTTCCCTTCATGTCCAGTCTCAACCTCCCTAATCTGGCCCGATTGACCAACAATCTGATCCGACATGATCCCACATGGCCACCCATTCCTACCAAAACTCCCTTCGGACATCCCAAAGTTTGAAGGGAAGGGTGGTGAGGACACCCAAAACCATATCATGTCCTTCCACTTATGGTGTTCCTCCAACTCCATAGTGGATGACTCGATCCACCTACGCCTTTTACAACGGGCCCTCACTGGATCTGCATCTAAGAGGTACAGTGAACAACCACATGGGACACATTCCACTTTTACATCCCTTGCTTCAACTTTCCTGCAGTTCTTCTAGTAACCTATCTGTTATGATGTTGGTGTTGAGATTTTACTATCTTGCAAACAGAACATGGCTACCCATATCACTGACCATATTCATGAATGGCGTAGACTTCGTAGTTTGTGTAAGATCAATTTAGACGACCGCATCTTTTTAAAAAAATTCTTGAAATCCCTCATACCATTTATCCTTAAGGATGTGGCATCCGAACGGCCCCAAATTGAAGAAGAAGCCATCCTCAATTCCCAACAGTTTGACCTTATCTATGCACAGCCGGGATACCTATACTCCATTTTACCTGATGCACAATGTGGAGATTCCTCCTGAAAGGATGCACCAGGGGAATCCCATGCTGCTGACAACATTATTGGACACGTCGCATCTCGTAGTCATCCATATGTCCATATGCCTCCCGTCACCACCTCGAATTATAATCCTATTCCTAATTCCACCATGAGTGGTCCTGACCTTTCGTGCACCACAACCAATTCAGGAGAAACACCTTCGTATGTTCCACCATCCCAATCCCCCCATATACATGGACCTTCTTTTCCATGCATTATTAAGGACATACCCTGCCAGCGTATGCCACCCTGCCACACCACCTTCCTACTACCATCCACCAGTAGCACCTGCATCTACACAACCTCAAGCCCCTCCCACTTATTATCCACCGTAGGCTGCCACCACACTTGCTCAACTACAGAACCCCCTGTTCCCCAGAAGAAATTTTATGCCCAACAAAACCAACAGCAGAACCAACCTGCCCAACGAAACCAACAAGGACAAAAAAATAGGGGACGAGGATGTAACTGGGATACTAACCAGCCTCCCGACAGAGGAGGTCCACCACCGAACCCCCCTGATAATAATGGCGTTGCACTGACTAACCAAAATCCTAATCGGACACCTTAGGAAGGTAAAAACCCAAACTTACGTACGAACCACCCATGTTCTATTTGCGGGGTATATGGTCATTACACGCACAATTGTCCCCATATGGAGTGAGCTCGTCAACTTTGGACTAACGAGGCCTAACGACAAGGACATGTTTCACCTCTGGAACCACCTAACCCCCCACAACCCAACACACAACCTATGGTGTTGCAGAAACCCATACCCACGCACGGGGTAGTAGCCACCCAACCTTTTCCTCCCCCTCAAGGGGTTGTTGTACCACAACAACCAGTTGCTTACACTGCTCATGTTATTCAACTCATTGAATCAAGTAACCACCACCTTTTAATGATGTCTTTGATTGACATCAACCTTCAAACACACCATAACCAGTATGGTTCCACCACAGAAACCATTCCCGCGGACAACACAACTAACACTCTTACCACATATTAGTCATTACGTATACCCCCCGCACCATTCGAAGGGCCCCCCAAATCTCCTCGCTTTCCTCTGCGCCGCATCAACAACAACCCCAACGCTCATGCTGCAACCAATTATAATATCATGGATGACTTAACCCAGTCCCCTACTGCTATGTCATCCCTAGAAGTTTTAAAGAACTTCCCAACGCAACACAAAACACTATTGTCTGCCATAGGTGTAATAGACCATTTTGGCTCATGGATCATGGCATTCGATTTAGACCAATATGAACCGCGCATGGCTTCCACATTAGCATTTGATGTTTATGTTTTAGTATAGAATCTTGTTATCCATCGATGCATCATCGATGAGGGTGCCTCTACATGCGCTATGTCTATATTCATGTGGAAGAATCTCATATCCCCTACCCTACAACCATCCATGGCTGCCTTAAGATCTTATGATGGTCGTTCATCCCAGCCACAAGGCCTTCTGGCTAATGTTCCAGTCCAATTACCTCTCAAAACTGTTCTGATTGACATTGAAGTCGTAAATGCATAGCTCGACTACAACGTACTCCTAGGATAAAGCTACATGTATGCCATGAAGGATGTCGCATCATCGGTGTTTCGCATCATGATGTTCCCCCATGAGGGATGGGTTTTCAAAATCGACCAAGTTACTTATTACGATCCGAACGTGCCCGCTACTCCTGAGAATGTTCTCCCCATGGTTTAACAACCTTTTTTCGGTGCACCCACCTCTTTGGTTTCCACTATCTCCCCTGGACTTTATTCGGAGACTCCAATGGTCTCCACTTTTCGATCTTTACCACCTCCCCCACTGGCCGTTGAGATATCTGATTTGTGCATCATTTCTCCAAAATAATCGGTGCCTACCCCTCAAACCCCACTATTTCCTCAACTGACGTTAGTCCCCATCCACATCGTAGCCACACCAATTCACACAATCATGTTCTTGTTCCCACCCTTAGGAGTAGTAAGTATGCCAGTGATGGCCATGCTGAATCTACCTGAGTTAACACTAGGATTGCTTGTGTGGTACCCACCTCATCCTAATCCTACTCCAACACCATAAGTCATCCTCCAACCGGTTCAACCAATAACCACTTCCAATCGTCCACCCCCTGGTGTGAGAACAATGTCTTCCTCCAACAACACTGGGGGCAGGGACACGCACACTCATACTACACCACATGCAACCAAACCCATGAAACCACCCTACATTCCGCGCACCTCCTAAGTGTTCTTTGTTTAATGACTTGGTCCATGCTACCCATAATTGTCCACAACTACCAAACCTCCAAGAACACATGAAGATGTTGTACGATGACCCCAATATTCCGGTTGTCGAACTACAAACCACCCCCCACCCGCGTAACAAATTAGTGCACACCAACTACTCCTGCACCATATGTGGAATCTACAGACACTACTCCCATCATTGTCATGACTTACCTGAGTATCGATTGGTTCTCCACGAAATGAATCAGTCTCCTTTAGAATCATCCATTACTACCATCAAGGAGATTCACCCACCTGAATCCTCCTCATCGGCTGAGGTTAACACCATTTACATGGTTGCCACTAGAGACCCCTCTGTCCTATCGGCCCCTTAATCAATTGATCCCTCTGAACCACATGTTCAACCTTTTCAAATCGACGAGGAAATCACATCTCCACAACATGGGGGTAGGCCCAAAACCTTGCCTAATCATCATCATCGTCATTTTTGTCGGCGATACTGGGGGCATCCACCCCGCAATGGGGATCCCCCATCATCATATCATCACTTCAATATTCCACCATGTCCCATAGCCTCATGGTACACCCCCCACCAGCAGTTGTTCGATGTCGTGTTGATCCCTCTTTGAGACAACATCCGCACCACATTGACACCTTTGAGTTAGGGGGCATAATAGATTACCTCGACCCTGAGATAGGGGGCATGCTCAATCATTTTGACCCTTCCACATCACATCTATCTCATCATTTCAATGATCCCATTTCACAACCCAACACATATGTGATCCACGATCACAAACCCCATGCACATAGCATGGGGGGAGGTCATTAACCGTGCTCACTCTCTCACATGATCTCGGCCATTTTTTAGGTCACATGTTACTTGTATATTTGGTTTTCATTCTAAACACCTAGTATTCCGCCCCCGCGGGTCATCATTTCTCCCCACCACCACATCTTTGGCTTGGTGGGCTCACCTTTATTTATAGCCATTTTTACCGTATTTTTTGTTTTAACCATTCTGGGGTCATATGACCTCCATTTTTCACATCATTTGCACCACCGAATTCATAATTGTGTGCCCGTGATGATGCTTGAGATCATTTCTCGCTCTCACTTAATCCTTTTTTAGGAATTTTTTCCATGCCCCTCGCTGCCTCAATTTACGTGCCACACGGGCCGTAGTCGTTTTGTCTCACCTTTGACCATTTTATCAATCGCATCCTATTCATGCGCTCTCTGCTCCCTCCATACTGTAGTTATTGCGTTATTTTTCTACTATTAATCTACCCTCAAGGAGGCCCCATCAGTGTTCCACCCCCACCTTCTTTCTTGGTTCCCATGTTTGTCCCTTGATTGAGCACTTCCTCCTTGCTTGACTCTTACATCTATTCGATATACTTTTATCCCTTTTTTGGACTAAGCAACTCCTTTATGAAAAAGGAACTTAGGGAGTTTCTGTTAAGCTCTTTTCTGACTCCTTAAAAGAATGAAAAGATCGTTGAGTAATATGTCTTCCTTTCATGCTTGTTAAACGTATCTAAAAGCACATCTATCTGGTATAAGTTTACCCCTTTTCCGGATCTCGTAGACTAATTACGAAAAATGAATACTCTATTCACACCAGCTATAAGATTTCTTCATTGCATTCTTTTATGCTTTTTCGGGCCTTGGAGACTAACACATGAAAAAGAACCCCCTTGGAGTCTTCTTATTGCTTTCATACTCTCTAAAATTGAAAGCAACCATGAGTATTCACCGTCCTAGGCTCATATAAATCCACACGATGGTACCTTTCCACCATTTTAGAGTCTTCTTATCACATTCAGACTCCTTAAAATTGAAAGCACCCACAAGCATGCAATGTCTTGGGCTTGGATAAATCCACACAACAATACCATTTAGAGCACATTTTTATACCTTCTTCGAGCTCCTTAAACCATGAAGAAGTCCCAAACGGTGCCTCTCGGTGCCACGACATATCATATCTCTTCCCACCATTATGGAATCCCCCTAGCTTGGTCGCCTTTGTTTAGAGTATTCTGCAATGTGTCACCCTTCGAATCTCCTGATATCACTCATTAGTCTTCCCTTCTGAGTCTCTCCCATTGCAATCACAATCCCTGGTCCCTTAAGTTATGATCCCATTTCCCAAGGAGAGTTTCATATGATGTTAGGTCAGCCTTACCGTCATACTCTTAACAAAGGAATTTTGAGTCCCATCACTCCATGACCCCCACATCCTCACCACAATATTCCAATCTCACATCCAGTACTATCACCTCTTGTTTGTACACCTCACGCTCCTATAAAGGAAACATTATTTCCTTGGTAGTTGCAAGTCTCCCTCTGTCGATGCTAGCACATCTATTCCGGAGGATACACCCAGAGGTCCATGTACCTTGGACTCATCTCCATCAATTCTTAGTGCCTCTTAGAATGGTTGTTTCTCACGTGCTTGACTTCAACTCCATCATCACACTGTTGGGATTCATATGGGGTATTGGTCCCTTCAGTTATTAGTTGAAGACCTTGGATTTCCCCTAAATCTAGCACATTGGTGAGTCTATTTGGAACCCCCCAATTGTATGTTATCGCAGATATCCGGGCTGCATTGGCGACGGTGTCGGAAGCCCTTCAGTTATGTGCTTCATAGAGTATCCAGTTCAGATGCAGTTCAGTGTACCTTTGAGATTCTGACTCTTAGTAGATTCAATTAGATGGGGAAAAAATCATTATTTCAACAAAAAGCTATATGCATTATAAGTAAAACATGTGTCACTAATTTCGACAACGAATTGAACACACATTTTGCATATAAATTTCTACTTACCTCATGTATTTGCCAAGATCATATATAACTTGTTTGGTGTCGTTGTCAAATCTATATGGGAGAGATCGAGGTAGAACATACTATAACAATAAAAAAAAGAATCATTATTTGTTTCCAAAGTAGACAAAAAAATACTAAAAATATTTATACCAATATAGAATTATATATACCAAAATAATTACCTTAATGAATGTATGCCAATCATGAGTTTTTACCCCACCAAATTCACCTTTCTTTGTTAAGATATTATTTATGTTTGAAGAAAATCATGTGTGAAATTTAATTTTTTGAATGACCTCTTTTATATCATTGCTTTGATTCTCTGTCAATAGCCATGGAAGGCTATTTTGCTATCCATCGCTATTAGAATGAATCACACTTTGCATTGCATTATTTGCTTCCTGAATGTCACCACAAATTTGGCAATTTTTTCTTTGTCAGTCCTACAATCTAAGATTATCCATAATGTTATGTTGCATTCTTCCTGATATGCATTGTATCAAACAAATGAGCTAGTTGTAGGTGCTCATAGTAGAGAAACCTACTAAATTGTATGGGATAACTTTTCATTCCTCGTGGAATCTCGTTAATGCCTTGATGACCTTCATGAAGCATAAAATAAATTACCACAATAATTGTCAAATATGGTAAACAAAATGCAATAAAAATAAAAATTCCAAACATTACATATATGATACATAGAATATTTGTGTACCTTGATGATTTATATTATATTCCAACTTCCATAGGTGTGGTGCCATTCTTCGTGGTTTTAATCCAATCTCTTATTTTCCATTGAAAAGATGTTTTTCGATAGTTTGATGCTTATGATTCTTAGACAAGTGCCTATACTCATCAAACACCTTCTTTCCTAAAATTCTTGAATGATGAGATTTCATCTTAGGACCACAAGCTAGACATGCAAATTTACCCTTTGTTTGAATACTTGCAAGAGATGGACTAATGTGAATTATATATATATATATATATATATATATAAATATGAATGGATTATTTAAAAAACATGCATGAAATATTCATAAAATTATATAATATTAAAGTGTAGTGGAACATTCCTTCCTGTGGGGGGCATCTCAAGTGGTAAAGATTAGAAGTTGTAATTAGTTGTAAATGGAAGGTCATGTGTTCAAATACCCCCAATATTACCCATGCACCATGGTTCAATCCATGTGGATGCACCTAGGGATATAGTGGTAGAGAGATTGGATCCATGGACCCCGTTTCACGCGAGTACCATCCCAACTCCAATTGACGATTCCCCTAGTACAAAAAAAAAAGTATAGTGGAACGTTCCATACCACAAAAAAGTGTTAGCCCTGGGACATTATGAATTGTACGTACAAGTATTACACGGAATTGAAACTCATTTTTTCCTATTGGTCTATAGACATCATACAAGGTGATGCCATCCAATAACTTTAATAGCTCATCAATAATATGATTGATATATACATTCATATCTTTAACTTGGTACTTACATAGTTGATTGAAAATACACATAATTACTACCATATGAATATTTAAGTAAATAAATAGATATAAGATATTATGCAACAAACAAGACAAATAAAATGTTATGTTCAAAAACATATTGTAAAAAAATACCTAGAACAATCATTTCCAACATTGTGTGTCCCTCTTTATTGATATCCAAGGAGGAATGTTATTGTTGATAACAAAAATTAGCCACATTGAGTAAATAGACCTGAGCGCTCCAAATGGATTGACACTGTCATCTTCCAATGAAATCCTAACATTATGAGGTTCTTCTTTAAAACCGACCATTTTTCCTCGATGTTGCTAAATGCATAACCATCTATAGGAATTCAAATAACATCATCTCCACTTATGTTCCATAAATTGTGCTATGCATTGGCACTTGAACAGTCACTACAAACGTGGAATTATGGGAATATGACAAAGAACCTTGTGAGGCACTTTTTTTGTAATTACTTGATCGGTTTGATATCTATTGATATGACAATGCATGCCTTATGTTTCCAATGCATATTTTCCATAATATATAATATGATCATCAAGACATGCATCAATAGCTTGATACTCCATTCCAATATCTTTCATAATGGAAAATAAATATAGGGAGATGCGAGGTAAAGTATTTGATGGTGGTATCACAAATTCATATAACAATCTACAACATAAAAAAATGATTAGTTAATGTAAAGAGTATTAATGATAAATATTACATCCTTATTTTACACATTAATTAACATTAAAAATAGATCTTGAAAAAAAACAACCTTTATGCATATGTGATTAAACATATTACATACCCTAGGATCTGTGTGAGACAAGTGTTTGACAAACCATTCAAAAACTTTAAGTTCACCAACAATAATGTAGCAAAGAGAATATTTATCTATGATCCTTCATAGAGGGGTTGTTGTGCCTTCTCAATCATAGGTACATCATGAATATAAAAAAACGTGTCCTGATCCATTCGAGCAAATGTGTCTTGGATCAATGTATTTGTCCCATCATCTTCAACTATGTTATTATTGCCATCTTCTTCCATAGGATCATTAACTTGATCTTCAATATTCACTCCATGTTCCTCATCTTGTACAACATCATTTATATTGTTAGAGAAACAGAATCATGGAGCAATAACAATAAACAAGATGTAAATATGAATCGCATAAACACAACAAAAGAGAGATATCAATATACATGGTTCACCCAATATGGGTTACGTCCATAGAGACATTGTCAGTCTTTTATTATTATACCATCCAGCAAAATGAAGGGATACAACCTATGGCACATCCACTGCAACTTCCTCTTCACCCTCTCACAGTCTCTCTCACACAATCATAGATATCTTTACAATGCTACAATACATTACACAACCATATTAAAATATCTTCCTTTTAAAGGGGAATTACCATAGGAAAATACTACGGGCTACCCAATACCATGGGCCTGTAAATGTTTGGCCAACAAACAATCCAAAAATTTCTTTTGGGGGATTCGCCCCCGAACCCCCTTTCTCGAGAGATCTTCCACCACACCCCCCCCCCCCGCTAGGATGAGTGTACACTCCACCTGCACAACATATAAAATTGGGGTCCAAACACGGCTGAACAACAACATCTCTGAATCAAGAAGATTAGGCTCCACAACCAACAATATCCCACTTGGATATTGATCACAACAACTCCACCGTTGTTTCACTTGCTGGACTATGCTCTGAACCATGGACCTAGAATATTTCTCATCTTCACCTTCATGTAAGAAGGCCAATTGAAATCGAGCCAAAACTCATTTTCTCTCTGGTTACTACCTTTGTCAACATGTCTGCAGGATTCTGGCTAGTATGTATCTTTTCTAGCTTCAACAATTCATCTTCTAGAACGTACCATATGAAATGGTACTTGAGTTGTATATGTTTAGCCTTAGAATGGAAGGTTGAGTTCTTTGCAAGATGAATGGCACTCTGTATGTCACTATACAACCTGTTATCCTCCTGAATCTTACCCAATTCCTCCATGAACCTCTGTAACCAAATCATCTCTTTATTAGCCTATGTATCAACAACATACTATGTTTTTTTGTTGAAAGTGCAACAACCTTTTGTAGTTTTGAAATTCAACTTACTGTTGTTCCACCTATAGTAAACACATACCCCGTGGTGCTTCTTCTGCTATCTTTATCACCTGCCATATCTGCATCAACATATCCTTGTAGAACAGTGTATGAACTTCCAAAACATAATGCATGAGTAGTAGTACCTCTCAAATACTTAAGAATCGACTGTACTTCCTTCTAATGTTCTTTACCTGGATTTTTCATATACCTACTCACAACTCCCACTGCATGTGCAATATCTGGTCTTGTGCACACCATGGCATATATCAAGCTGCCAACTGCTGATGAATAGGGAATCTTGGACATGTAATATATCTCTTCATGTGTCTTGGGACACATCTCCTTACTTAGTTTGAAATGGCTGGCCAAAGGTGTACTAACTGGTTTTGCATTCTACATTCTAAACCTCTCTAACACCTTTTGTATGTACTCACCCTGAGACAATGTCAATTTGTGATTTTCCCTGTCTCTTGTTATTCTCATACCAAAGATTTTCTTTTCAGCACCCAAATCCGTCATTGCAAATGAATTAGCTAACTTACTTTTGAGCACATTTATATATTGCATGTTAGACCCTGCAACAAGCATTCCATCCACATACAATAACAATATAATATATCTTCTAATATCTAGCCTCTTGAAATAAACACAGTGGTCAGAATGACATCTACTATAACCTTGTTCTATCATAAAGCTGTCAAATTTCAAATACCACTTCCTTGGAGCTTGCCTCAGTCCATACAAGCTCTTCTTCAACTTGCATACTAAATTATCCTTCCCTTTGAGCTCATACCCTTGTGGCTACTACATATAAATATCTTCCTCTAAATCCCCATGGAGAAAGTTTTTTTTTACATCTCACTGTTCAAGATGCAAATCTTCTACTACCATTAGACTTAAAATAGTTCTAATTGAAGTCATTTTAACAACATGAGAAAATATTTCATCAAAATCTATACCTTTCTTATTTGCAAACCCCTTTACAACAAGTATGGCCTTGTACTGCTTCTTTCCTCCATGTTCTTCCTTCAACCTGTAAACCCATTTATTCTACAATGCCCGTTTACCTACAAGCAACTGAACCAAATCCCAAGTCCGGTTTCTTACCAATGAGTCCATCTCCTCATTCATGCCTTGCTCCCACTTCTTTCTAGTTTCCACCTGCCCTACTTCTTCATAACATTATGGTTCACCAGAATCAGTCATCAATAAATAATACATTGAAGGAGAGTATCATTCAGGGGGTCTACTTGACCTGGTAGATTTTCTAACACTTACGGGAGGTTGAGGTACATGCTACTGTTCTTGATTTTCCGAAACCTTTGGAACTTCATTTTTTTATTTCATCAAGCATTGTGTACTCTAGGTTTTCTTTTTTCTGTTTCTTTCCCTACAACTGATATTTATACATGACCTTTTCATTGAATACCACATCTCTACTCCTAATGATTTTGTTATTTTCATA
Organism: Larix kaempferi; assembly: GCA_027924585.1. Lineage (NCBI taxonomy): Eukaryota > Viridiplantae > Streptophyta > Pinopsida > Pinales > Pinaceae > Larix > Larix kaempferi. The sequence goes on from BSBM01000556.1 coordinate 6,297,529, forward strand.
ATCCCATAAGCGATAACCAAAATCATCAACCCTGTATCCAATAAAGGTACATTTCTTGGATTTAGCTTCAAGCTTTGTTCTATTTTCTTTATCAATATGGACAAATGCTTCACAACCAAAATTTCTCATAAATGAGTAGTTTACCTTTTTACATGTCCATGCTTCCTCTGGAATACCACCATCCAAAGCACTTGAAGGCCCTCTATTTATTAATTAAACAACAGTATCTACAACATCTGCCCAAAACTGTAAGGGCAACCCTACATGCAATCTCATACACCTTGCACTCTCCATGATCATCCTATTCATCCTTTCTGACACATCGTTTTCTTGTGGTTTTCCTGGGATTGTCTTCTCTCTATGAATCCCCTAGTATGAACAGTAACTATCAAACTCCTTGCCACGGTATTCACCTCCATTATCAGATCTGAGACACTTCAACCTTTTTCGTGTCTCATTCTCAACCAAAGCTTTCCACTTCTTAAAAGTAGCAAACACATCAATTTTTTGTCTAATGCAATAAACCCAAGTTTTTCTAGTTGCATCATCAATAAAAGTAACATAATAGTGAGAGCCACCAAGAGATTGTACCTGATCTAGTCCCCATACATTTGACTGCACAAGCTCTAACTTTTCACTCTTTTTATGTTTCTCAACCTTGATAAATCTGACTCTCTTATGTTTTCCATAAACACAACTCTCGCAGAATTCCAAACTTACCTGCTTCAAATATGGCAGCAACTTCCTTGAGTGGAGAATCTACATCCCCTTCTCACTCATGTGGCCAAGCCTATGATGCCACAATGTTGTATATGTTCATGTGGAAACTAAAGAGATATAAAAATTAGTGTTATAAGGACATAAATACAATGTACCTATCCTATCTCCTTTTTCTATCACCATTGATCCTTTATTGATCTGAGAAGAGATGACCTGTGTTTGAAATGATAGATTCTCGACGTTTCGGTCCCTACTATGCGATCATCATCATGAGACAGTGAAGTCTAAGAAGGAATTGTTTTGATTTCCCAACTATCGCTCTATATGTAGTGGAAATTGTTAGATGGAAATAGGTTAAAAGGTGTTGGATCAAGGTTAAGGGAGGTTAGGGTTTTGTTTACCTGAAGAGTTAGACAAAACCCTAACCTCCCTTAACCTTGAGCCGACACATTTTAACCTATTTCCATCTAACAATTTCCAATACATATAGAACGATCATTGGGAAATCAAAACAATTCCTTCTTAGACTTCACTGTCTCCCGATGATGATCCTATAGTAGGGACCGAAACGTCGAGAATCTATCATTTCAAACGTAGGTCCTCTCTTATCAATCTATCTCTGCGTATAGTGTTCTATAAACCTTTAGTGATATTCCACCACGTTTCTTCAAATGTATATAAAAAACCACCATCTCCCAACTTCCCTATTGAGATCAAATTTATTTTCGTAACAAGAATATGCCTTACATCTTTTAGCAGCCATTCACCTCCATTCTATAACTTGATCTGTACCTTTCCCATTCCAACAATTTTACATGGTTCATCATCACCCAATAAAACATGTCCAAAATCACCTTGAACATAATCATAAACAAATTTCTTATGGAGTGTTGTAGCATGACATGAAGCACCTGAATCTACTACCCAGTAATCATTAGTATTATCTAATGCAAGAATCAAAGCATCTTGTAACACATCACTTGCTACATTTGCTCCCTGAGTAGTCTCTTGTTGTCCATCTCCTTTCTTCTTTAGAGATCTTCAGCCTTTCTTCAAATGTCCTTTCTTACCACATTTCCAGCACTCTATCTTTCCCAATATGGACTTGGATCTTCCCTCTCTAGACTTGTTGCGATTACCTAGGATCTTTCCTCTCTCCATTTGCCTTCCCCTACTTTCCATGGTCAACGCATTACCTGATGTCTCACCTGTGATTTTCCTTCGCATTTCCTCACTAAGAATTACACCAACAACATTATAAAATTTCAAAGTGTTTGAACCAAAGATAGAGTTACTTACAGCCATGACCAAGCCGTTCCAACTTTCTGGCAATGAGCACAAGATTAGAAGATCCCTCACCTCATCATCAAATTTCACATTTACATAACTTAGCTTATTTGTAGTAGTATTAAGATAATTTAAATGATCAGCAACAAATCCACTTTCTGACATCTTCATATTAAATAAACACTTCATTAGAAATACCTTGTTGGAGGCCGAGGGTTTTTCATATAGCTTACCCAGCGCGCTCATCAGACCCTCCGTTGTCTTTTATTTTGAGATATTGAAAGCCATCGACGAATCCAGGCATAGTTGTATTGTTCCCAGTTCCTTTCTGTCAAGAACCTCCCATTCTTCGCCATTCATGATCGCTGGATTTTTTGCTTTCCCGCTCAATGGTAGGAATAGATCCTTCTTATACAAATAGTCCTCCATTTTCATCTTCCATAACTGGTACTTTTGGCCATTAAATTTCTCAACCTTAAACTTTCCTTCTTCCGCCATTGCTCCCACTCGAACCAGGAAACCTTATTTCCTACGAGTTTATCTGCCAAATAGACCTTTGGCTCTGATACCAATTGTTAGAAAAACAAGATCGTAGAGCAATAACAATAAACAAGATGCAAATATAAATCACATAAACGCAATACAAGAGAGACACCAATATATGTGGTTCACCCAATCTGGGAAACATCCACGGAGAAATTTCCAGTCCTTTATTATTATACCATCCAGCAAAATGAAGGGATACAACCTACAGCACATCCGCTACAAATTCCTCTTCACTCTCTCATGGTCTCTCTCACACATCGATATCTTTACAATGCTACAATACATTACACAACCATATTACAATGTCTTCCTTTTAAAGGGGAATTTACATGGGAAAATAATATAGGCTACCCAATACCACGGGCCCGTAAACTGTTGGGAAATAAACAACCCAAAAATTTCTTTTGGGGGCATTGCCGTCGAGGGCCCACTGGCCCCCGGACCCCTGTGGAGGGGCGTTTTCCCCCAACACCCCCTTGTTGGGATGAGTGTACATTCCACATGCACAACATATAAAATTGGGGTACAAACACGACTGAACAACAACATCTCTGAATCAGGAAGATCGGGCTCCACAACCAACATTCTACTACTACTTGTCACATTCTCCAGCAACAAACACTTAGGGGGGATTGTCTTTATAAGTACAAATAATCAAGTAAAATTAGTTTCTATAAAAAATATTAAAAAGATATAAAATTTTACAAATATGATCAATATAAAAACATATAATGAATATATACCTTACCAAGGGATGATATGCATACCCCCCTTCAGCGTGCCTATATCGCCTACAATTTTTTTAAATGGTTTTTATTGAATTCTTATATGACAGAATCCCTTGTATCGAGTGCAAGGGAAATAACATTTCCTATCACCCCTTTCCTTCAATGTCATCCACAACCTAGCAAGCCTTCTTTGATTTTCTTCTGGACTAATGTTATCTGACATTATTCTCTACCAAAATATAGTGATGATTATCTTAAAAGATCAAGAGGTATAGATCAACTCTCTGTAATGAAATTGATAGATAAAATAAATATGTTTTAGAATACTCAATTCTACCCTCACACATTTCAATTTATGTTTGGTCCATGCCCATTTCTAAAATCAAATATTAAAAGAAATATATATATTTTTAATTGTATATGTAGTCATTAAATATAATTGAGTAGACATGTTCATTTAACCTATTTCCTAAACAACAATTTGTGTCCCGGAATAAAAGAGGGTCTAAGGGTTAGGGTCCCAATGTGGGTATTTAAAAGGATACAAATAAATATTATATATTACTAACCTTCAAAGTAAAAAATTCAAGCTATGTAGATCAAGAATTGCATGTCAAAAAAGTAGATAGGAAAAAGATTATTTCATGTGTTGAACAATAACCAGAAAAAGATTTTACAAATGTCACACCTACAACAAAATTGTTGAAACCTCTCTCTACCAAAAATATTTATAGAGTAAACTACCGTCATGAGAGTTTTGATGATCATTGACCTTGTCAAAGTTGACCAAGATAGAATTCAACGACTGTTAAATTATTTCAAATGGGTGTTTGTCCCTTTCAAACGGGTAAAGAACATTGTTGGTATTGCGACAATTTTTTGTCGCGGGACCAATGACCTAAGAATATCGTTGCAATTTCGACGAACATCGGGAACCCCAAAAAAATATCACAATTTTCAAAATTATAAAGTATTTTCGGATGGTTTAATCGAATTTATCCATACAGTCAAACTTTGACCTCATGTGTAGTATTATGATAAATTTTGATGGATAGAGTTTTTCAATGGATTTTGATGACCTATCCATCTCTCCCATTATTTATTAGTCTTTCATTTTTGGCTTAGGGAGATAAGAGATTGACCCATTGAGTTTTATGTTAAACGCCCAACTGGATAAGGTTACTTTCTCCACCTTATAACCATTTTAAAGAGCATATAAGGTACCCCCACCGGTGCCATTGTCACATAGAGCTTGGAAGCCTTCGAATTGTAGTGGTTTCATGTTGTTTGAATCTTAGGATTTGACGTGGAGTTTGTTTATATTTTTCATTTGGAGGTAAGCTCATCTCTTCTTGTGCTTTTTAATTGAATGCTATATTTCCTAACTGATTTTGTATGTTTTTTTATTTGGTTGATTCATACCTCTATGAGTTTGTCTCTTTACTCCACATTTTCGAATTGGCCCCTCACCTCATGTTCAAGCTTTTGGTTCATAGTTCTATCAATAGTAGAACCAACCAAATAATTAACAAGTGATCCTATTATCATTAACCTTCTAGAATATTGTTTCTTATAGCAATCTCCTACTTCCTCTTTAAGTTCTTGTCTAGAACCCTTATTTGACCAAGGTGGGTTAGATAATCAGATAGCATGTTTTTTTCTTTTTCCATGCATATTCTACCAAAAAATTGGCCTTTATCTTTGGCTTTGTTTGCACCACATGACATGTAGGCCTCAGATATGATGCTTGATCAATCTAGTCCAAGTCTTTAGAATCTATAGTGTTGGGGCCCTTTCCCTGGCTGGAACTTTGTGAATATTTTAGTTTATGGACTAATTTGAAAAACTACGAGAAAAAACCTTTGATATATCATACTTCATGGAACATTTCTCAAAAAAAAAAATTCTAAACTTATTTCTCTCGCTGTCTTTCTTGGCATTGAATTATGATTGAATTTATAGGCAATGACTATATTAATTGATGGATATGAATGGGATTTTATAATTGTCGATGTATATGTAAATTCGGAATGTATTTCACATATATGTATATTGTATTCCTATAGAGATGTTATTATTCCTCTATACAGAAGTGGTTGTATTCCTATAAAGATGTTATTATTCCTCTATACGGAAGTGTCATCATTTATATTGTAAGTGTCATAACTTATACTTGACGGGTTATTAGACCACCTTGTTGGGGTCGGCCCTGTATAAGTCATGTGGGTCAAAGGGTTATTAGACCACCCTAGTGGGGGTCGGCCCAGTCATCATTATGTTAAGTAGTTAAGTTGAGGCCGACCTAGTTGAGTAAAGGTCAAGTCAAGTTAGTGTATAAATAGAGAGTGTGTCTCTCTCATTTTATACATTATACTCTCTCACTCACACTTGGGAGAGTGGCGCACTTGTGGAGGAGGAGGCTCTGCTGCTAGGAGAAGACTATCTCTTGTATTCTGGTTGTATCATTGCCCTATCTATCTCTGAGGAAATTATTGGGGTTTTTCACCTTTATGGTTTTCCCCAAGTAAACTCTATGTCTCTTGTGTGCTTGCATTATTGTGTCCATGATTGCTATGTTGTAGATTTGTTGTACATGTTGTTCTCTCAGTTAAGATCCTAGATTAGATTGAAGTAAATTATGAAAATTTAACAATCATATGGTTCTAATGACTTTAGATTTACTTTCAATTGGATCTTGCTTCATATATTGTCATATTGTTTTAGCCACCAAGTGATGTCCATTGAAAGTATAATAACCCCTTGTTGGCCTTTCGACAAAACTTCCAAGGCTATTATCATCGCTGCTATGGAAAATTCATGATAATTTCATTGCTTCATTAGAATTTTTATGAAAACTCCAATGTTGTTTTATGCATGTATGGAAAGGTCATGAGACCTTCATTGACAATTCATGAAACCTTCATAGGAGATTTGTCCATATTATAATGCATGTTGGAGCACCCTTCATCGAAATTACAATGTGCATTGGAGAACTCTTTGTCAAACTACTAACAAGCCATCTGACAATCAAGGGTCGGAAGTGAGACAGCCACTAAAGCCACTTGCGACATGGTTTCTGATGACTAGTTCATCGCACTAGCAATGTTTTCAAACATTAACTAAGAGTGCAAATGTTGGACATGTGGCAAACTTTTATGTCGAACTTACGATGACAAGATAGTCGTGTCGAACTTGTGATGAAACTAGTATGATGAATAGTTCTTATGGCCTTTGTCGTAAGTGTGACCTAATTCCAATGAAATACCATTGTGCCGAGAGGTGCTCTACAGCCCAGTATGAGGGAGGTCTTGTAACATATGTCTAGTAACATTACACAAGTATGAGGGAGATGTTATAACGTTTGTCGAGTAATGTTACATGAGTACGAGGGAGATGTTGTAACGTTTATCGAGTAACGTTAAACGAGTATGAGGGAGATGTTGTAACATGTCAGTTATAAACAAAAAAGAATAATACAAAGTATAAGTAATAAATATTATGTCGGCCATTAATAAAATTATAACCGACATAAAATAAAGAAGTTCAAAAAATATTATAGTGGATATGAAAAATAGAAAAATAATATTATACTCGACATAAAATAAAGAAGTAAAAAAAAATATAGCCGACATAAAAACTAGAAATATAAGAAGTTAAAAAAAACAAGATGCATATTGATTTGATTCGTTGCATTGATTTCAACAAATGCATTGTTTTTATTTTTTATTTACATCTGTAAATTGAATTCATCAATTTAATAGAAAAATGTTACAAAAAAATATATTATAGCCTACATAAAAACTAGAAATATAAGAAGTAAAAAATATTATAGCTGACATAAAAAGTAGAAATATAAGAAATAAAATAAAGAAGTAAAAAATATATTATAGTAGACATAAGAAGTAGAAATAAAAGAAGTAAAATAAATACTATAACCGACATAAGAAATAGAAAAAATAGACGGGATTTGAACCTTAATAAAAAAAACATAGCTGCATTGATTTCAACAATGCTTAAAACAAATATTAGAAATATAAGAAGTATAAAAGATAAAGAATAGCTGACATAAAAAGTAGAAACATGGTTGCATTGATTTCAACAATGTGTAAAACAAATATTAGAAATATAAGAAGTAGAAACATGGTTGCATTGATTTCAACAATGCATAAAACAAATATTAAAAAAAAAAAAGTAAAAGAAATAAAGAATAGCTGACAAAAAAGGTAGAAACATGGTTGCATTGATTTCAACAATGTGTAAAACAAATATTAGAAATATAAGAATTAAAAAAGATAAAGAATAGTTGACATAGAAAGTATAAATATGGTTGCATTGATTTCAACAATGCATAAAACAAATATTATAAATATAAGAAGTAAAAAAGATAAAGAATAGCTGACAAAAAAATAAAAACATAAGAAATAAAAATAAAAAATAAAAAATAAAATAAAAAAAGTAAAAAATATATTATAGTAGCCATAAGAAGTAGAAACAAAAGAAGTAAAATAAATATTATAGCCGACATAAGAAATAGAAAAAATAGAAGGGATTTGAACCTTAATAAAAAAATATGGTTGCATTGATTTCAACAATGCGTAAAACAAATATTAGAAATATAAGAAGTAAAAAAGATAAAGAATAGCTGACATAAAAGTAGAAACATGGTTGCATTGATTTCAACAATGTGTAAAACAAATATTAGAAATATAAGAAGTAAAAAAGATAAATAATAACTGACATAAAAAAATAGAAACATAAGAAATAAAAGAAAGAAGTAAAATATATATTATAGTAGCTATAAGAAGTAGAAACAAAAGAAGTAAAATAAATACTATAGCCGACATAAGAAATAGAAAAAATAAAAGGGATTTGAACTTTAATAAAAAACATGGTTGCATGGATTATAGTAGTCATAAGAAGTAGAAACAAAAAAACTAAAAAAAAATAATACAGCCCACATAAAAAATAGAAAAAATAGAAGGGATTTGAACCTTAAGTCCAATCATCTCAATACTTATCAAAAGACAACAAACAAATGTTCTTAAAAAACACAATGTGTATGTTGATTTGATTAGTTGCATTGATTTCAACAGTGCGTTGTTTTTTTTTACATGTATGAATTGAATTTATCAATTTAATAAAAAAACATTGTTGCATTGATTTCAACAATGAATTGTTTAATAAACTACAATGTCAGCTATAATAATAGTTATCTTTTATAACTAAATATAACTCCAAGCCAAAAGGGTTTTGAATCTTGATCTCTAGGTTAACACAAGCCCAATAACCTTACTACTTATCAATAGACCACACACAAATATTGTTAAATAGCACAAGATGCATATTTATTTGAGTTCTTGCATTGATTTTAGCAATGCATATTTTTTTTGTTTTTTACATATATGTATTCAATTTATCAATTTAATAAAAAGTAAAAAAATTGCATTGATTTCAACAATGCATTGTTTTTTGTTATTTACATTTATATATTGAATTTATCTATTTAATAGAAAAACTATTTGGAATGATTTCAACATATTAAAGTTTTTTTTCTCTATTTTAAGGTATATTGTGGATCCTCATGATAATATTGCAAATAATAAAGATATTGATGATAAAAAAAGAAAAGCACGACAAATGTATAGAAGAGAAAGAGAAAAAGAATCATCAGAACATATAGAAGAACCGAGAAAACACGACCGTGAACTAAAAAGATCATGAAGAAGTGTTATTTGTGCAAAGGGATTCTCAAAAGCAAAAATGGGAAATAATTTCAGGGTTATATAGAAATCAGTATATAACTACCAATGAATATGACATACTTGGATACATGGAATGTGATAACAAGGAAAATTGGAACTCTAATTTTGTTGATATGGAAACTTCAAATCGTGCACTACAGTTCATATCTGAAAATCGACAATTGAATGTCATTGTTCATAATAATCATACTCAAAATTATTCAATTGAAATCTTAGCAGAGAAGCAAAGAAAATCATTTAAGATTATTCTTGATCATTACAGAGATGGGAACAATGAACCACTACGAATTATTATCCAAGGAACTACAGGTACAAGAAAATATTACTTGATTGGAGCTATTAGAAAAACACTAAAAATTGATTATTTTCCAGATAAGTCACCATTAGTTCTTTTGGCCCCAACCAGTGTTGCAACGTTTAATATATCTACATCCACAATTCACTCAAGCCTTAATACTTATTACTTACATTATGATAATCCTCATAATTATGTATGTGTTTTCAACTTAACCTGTTCCTTACAATGTTGATCAAACTCCAGTTTTGTGTCACCGCCCACGACTGGACCTAGCCTAGATCCAAATCATAGGCTCTATCAAGCGTTGATAGGGATCAAATCTGTCGAGGCGCAAACCTCTCCTCGAATAGCTCCTTGAGTGCAATACCTGAGAAGAGGTTTTCACCTCGGGAGATTTGATCCATCTTGGTGCTTGTTAGAGCCTAGGATTTGGATCTAGGCTGGTTGGTAAAACATTAAACTTCGTACCAAAATGTACGAGTGACCCTTTGATCACTCTCTAGTTCTACAACCAACAAAGTCTTCTTCTTTTTGTGTTGTTATTAGGACCAATTGGGTCTCAACTCAAGATGTACAGTTTCCAACAACTCTCCTCTATGTGGGAATCAATGGTATAGTGCTTACACTACTTTTTATGGTTTTATTTTTACGTTTCAACTGCAATTATCTCCTTTCCTTTACTTCCCCCTTCTTCTTCCACCTTTTAGGTGTTCTTGTAATTTTGTCTCTTTTGGCCCACCCAGTTGTTGTTTCTTCTCTCCTTCTAGGTGTTATGCATGCACATAAGCCTCATAAATGACCTAGTGTTTGAAAATCATCATGTGTCTCTTAATATGACTATGTGAATCTCCCAAATACTTGAAAAGAAATTAAGGACTATAATTATGAGATAGGCCTAACTTGATTGTACTCTTTTAAAAATCAATGGTGAAGCTTTGCACTATATGTCCTTATCTCCATTTAAGGTTTAAATTCATGTTATATTTCATTCCTCCTCATAACCAATACGATATATTTGTGGTTTAAACTTTCCCACCACATCAAAGCATGGCCTTCTAACTTTAAAGAGACTCTTTGTGCTCTATTAGCCTCACACACACTAATATAAAATTCCAACTGTTGCAACCATCAATCCAACTTCATGGCATCTATATCAGTTACATGTAGCTTGATGTCAATCTTTTCCTCTACTTTGAATGGTGCTTAAGTCTTGGTGAATTCCACTATCTACTTCCCTAATTTCTCCTCTTTAGGTTTTTCATCACCTTGACCTTCTTCATCTAAACGAGAGTTTGAAACTTGAAGTTATTTTACTTCTTTTTTTTCTCTTGTGCCAAAGTGGAAACCAAGTCACTCATAAGAAGGTTCATATATCAATAATTCCTAGATCCATTTGAGACATATCCATGACCATTTGAACCATCTAGTTCTCCAAACAGGTTATCATATGTTGGATTTTATTGGTCTTTGCTTCATCACCCATGATCTAATCTTCATTTTTCTTCCTTTTCCTAGTACCAATTTCAGGGTTTAAGGTAACTAACTCTCCACCTTCTTGCATATCTCTCACTCTAGTTAGCATTCATGGGTAAGTTCCTTCCTTACTATTAAGAACTATCCTCTAATACCAATATTATTTTTAATCAGAGAGTTATGGACAAATGATTCACCAACATAAACATTAATGTGGAATAATGTGAATAGTAAACATAAATATAAAATAACCAAATGTGAATAAATAGTGATTAGGTTCTTTTTTTAGTAAGCTGCATAGAGAAATTATATTAAAGCACAAAAAGAGTTACATGCACAATATCATCATGAGGTCTGAGAGCCTTCTGAGGCTTCTCACAAAACCAAAAATACAGACTTAGACCTTGGGAAACCTGCCCATTCAAAATTTGATAGACTTGTCTCACATAGGAGTGTTGTTATTCCATGAAAATACATAAAAACTGCCAGAAAACTAAGATGAGACTGTTCCAAAAATGCAAGATGGATTCAGTTCCAAGATTAATCAAAATACCTACAAACCGAAATAAGTGACAAACCTTCAAAAATAGAGTTACAATTGTCATTTCCCACGGAGCATATAGTGACAAGTGTCAAGAAAGAAAAGAAAGTAGAATTACTTGGAATTGATTGGGCAAGCGGTGTCTACATCGCTTGGTTTCTCCGCAAGGATAGGACAACGATAATCCTCATAGTTCAAAGAGCTATCAGCCTTAGATTTAACTAGGAGCAGCTCAGTTTTCCGGAAATATTTTCATGAAAGAGTTTGTGTTCCCGGGACCTACACATTCCACACATTTCCACTTGTGCCCGCTCGTGGACACAATATTTGTGAAGTCTTCTTGTTGCTTCTGTTCTTTGGCTAACTGAGTGTCAATGTGCTCCAATGGCTTAGAGACATGGGACACGTCCGAAGAGGAGGGAGAGTGTCTAGCCAGATCAGGGGGTGGAGAGGGAAAGGGATTGTTCCCCTGAAGTAGCTCCTGAGAGTGCAAAAGAAGATGGGCCAACAAATTCTTAACTGTCCAATAATTCATGCGCCTCGCTCTGGTTTGTTGGCTAACCAACTGTTGAATGATCAATTATTCCTCCCATTCTTTTATCATAATCCTCAGGTGCCTTGGAATTGAACTATTGTAGCCACTTTCATTGAGCTCTCCACGACCATGACTTCCTTGGTTTCCCCGGCCTCTACCGCCTCACCAAGGGGTAGCATGGAGTCTTCGATACATCCTCCCGGCCTGTGTGAAAGAGCCAGAGTCTTCGCATCTTACAAAAGGATACCCATGCAGATCAGGGCACGTCTCCAGTGCAAGAAGATTCAAGAGAGACGAATTGTCTCAACTAGTGAGCCAGGACCATGCAATTGGCATCTAGCTCTGCAAACGCAGAGGAAGAGAAAACTCCACAAGAATCTTGTCGCTTAGCACTATGCATTTGGAATTTTTCCGGTTTGGAAGCTTTAAATCGGCACTAGAGGAGGCCATTAATTCATGCAGAGGAGGAATGATGCTTGAGGTACAGTGGCCAGCTTGAGCAAGATCTCAAACGTCCATCGACATCAATGCTCGCCATATCGAAATCATATATGAGTTAATAAGCGGGGAGGGAATGACGAGGGGACTACACGTGGTGAGAGGTGGAGGCCTCTGTGGATGTCTCCTCATGCTCCATCGGGCCAAAAATGCCACCTGCATCCGGGGTTAAACGATCCTAGTCTGCGAGAGCGAAGCAGTCAATTTTGAGTTGAGTATCAGGTAGCATGGTCAGATCCATGTCTTGGAGAGCGACACTACTTGAAGCTCCTTCATTAGTTAGGCAATCTTCCACTGCATTGGATTTACTTCGGACATGATGGAAGGTAATGGCTCCCATTACATAAATTAGATCAGCCATACGTGAGAGGCCATAATTGATTCTCCAACTAGGAGAAATTTTGTTGATCTAGGATCCACACTGAATTTTCCTGGCGATGGAAATGATAATTTGGCAGTCTCCTTCAACCACAAGAGGAAGGAGGAACCAGACTGAGGCAATTTGGAGACCACTAAGAAGCACTGCTACTTCTAATGCACTATTACTGTCATGGCTAAGGATTCCATAAAAAAGGTGGATGATGTTTCCTGAACTATCCCTGAAGACTCCCCCAAGGCCAGCCGGTCCAGGATTTCCTTTGGATGCAATATCAAAGTTGAGTTTGTATAAACCAAAAGGCGGACACAACCATTTATTGGGACTAGATGGAGCAATGGATCGGATAGGTTTGTTGATTTAGGGAGATTGGGGAGTGATGTTCCAATTGTTCATTATAGCGACATCCAACTGAGTGACTTTGAAATATTGCTCTGTCCAATTGTGAAGGAAGAGATTCTCCATGATGTGATCTTTGCATTTAGCCCATACAACATCCTCATTTATGGATTTACCTTCAAAAATTATTTGGTTGCGCTCTTTTCAGATTTCCCAAACCGTGAAAACAGGGGATTAGGTTAAAATCATGTTGAGAATGTTGTTTTGGTATGGTTTTTCATTCCAGTTTTTGATGGTTTGAGTGGGATTTCCTTGCACCTGGTCTGATCTTCTGCATAATCAAGCTAGTTTGTCCCATAGACTGCTAGAGAATTGGCATGAATCCAGTAAATGGACCATGGTATCTTCCTGATTGTTGCATAGCACACATCTAGGTGGTCCACGGAATCCCCGCTTGATAAGGTTTTCCCAAGAGAGAAAACACTCATGTAAGACAAGCCAAAGGAAGGTGGTCACTTTTGGCCAAGTCTTCATGTTCCAGATTTTAATCTAGCTTGGATATCTTTGCTCTGTATTGTTCCGAGTGTACAGATGATAAGCCTCTTTGACTGCAAAGGATCCTATGGGTTTTTGACCCCATCTTATGATGTTTGGTTCTTTCTAGATGTGAATCTTATGCTTCTGTAGCTCCTCCCAAATCATGTCAATGTCTTCATTATTTACGTTTATGCCCCAATCCCTGGGATGCTTCTAAGCTCTGAAACCTTGCAACATATTGTCCATCTAGTAATATTTAACTGTGAGTTTACCAGAGGCTTTTATGTCATCGAGTATGGAAGGGATTTGAAGAAGATGATTTAAACTGGGCATTTGTTGCCAAGAGTCAGTCCAGAAATGGGTATCCATTATGTTTCTTATCTCCCAAAAACTGTGTTGTTGGACCAGATATCTCTGAGAGTTAGTTGCATTCCAAATGAGGGAGCCATGTGCCAAGAGATTGAATCAGATTAATTCTGGTGGGTCCTAATTGGAAGCATATTTCCTATTCCAAAGTTGCCCCCAAGGAACAATATTTTTAGTTACCCAATTCAACCAAATTTTTGCACTCAATATTTCATTGCTTTTGGTCGGGTCTCTCAAGCCCAGGCCTCCATCATATTTAGGTCTGCAAACATTGTCCCATTTAATTAGTGACCATTTGAAGTTGTTTGCATCCCCTCCCCAAAGAAATGTGTGTTGCAGTTTTCGGACGGCTTTTAAGACCCATTTTGGGACAGCACGAACTAAAAAAAGGGTACAGTGGCATATCCTGAAGAACAGACTTGATGAGGATAAGACTCCTAAAAATATTTAGAGATCTAAGGGTCCATGAAGAGAGTTTAAGTTCCAGTTGTCAATCATCTCTCTCCAGGAGGAGTGCTTGACTACCGCGTCCGTGAGCGAGGCCCCTAAGTATTTGGAGGGTAGGGAGGCGATGGAGAAGCCTAGGATTCTAGAAATATTTCTTTGAGTGATGCTTGGCGTATTGAAGAAAAATATGTGGGATTTATCGAGATTAACTGTGGTACCTAAGGCGTCATAAAACACCTTTAAAATACAGTTTAGGGTGCGTTCTTCTTGCACTAAGGGATGACTCATGAGGATATTGTCATCCACAAATTGTCGGTGCCTGATGGGAGGATTTTCATGTAGGTTTAGACCTTTGAGACGACCTATAGAATAATGCTCTTTTAACATGCGCCTAAGACCCTCTGCCATCAGGATCAAAAGAAAGGGGGAGAGTGGATCTCCTTGACGGATGCCCCTTGAGGGAGAAAATGTGGTTGGGGGAGTGCCATTTACAAGGATGGAGAAGAAAGGGGTGGAGATCAGGAAGAGAATCCATCTGGTCTAAGAGGGATCAAATCCAAAGGCAAGGAGAATATTTTCAATGTAGTTCCAACTGAGTTTGTCGAAAACCTTATAAAGGTCAAGCTTGAGGAGCATGCCATGTTTTTTGGTGATTTTTAAGGAGTGGATTACTTCATGAACCAAAATGATACCATCCAGGATTTGTCTTCCTTCTATGTATCCAGTTTGTTCAGAGGAGATTAGGAGAGGGAGAAGAGGCTTAAGGTGGTTGACTATGACTTTGGATATGATTTTATAAACCACATTTCAAAGAGAGATAGGCCTGTACTTACATGGAGTGGCAATGTTTTCCTCCTTCGAGATGAGAGTGAGGAAGATGGCGTTGAGCGCTGGAAGGACCCATTGTTTTCTTAGCGATTCCTCCACAATTTCCTAGGTTTCTTCTTTCAGGATATCCCAGCAATGGTGGAAGAAATCAATGGTGAATCCATCAGGACTTGGAGCCTTCCCTTCTTCCATCTACTGAACCGCCATTTCAAACTCCAAGGGGGTGATTGGTTGCATGAGGTTTCCATTATGCTCATGCGTTGTTATAGTCAAGATATGAAAGGTGACCTGATCAATGGTAGTGCTTCTGTTGAGGGTGTCTTCCTGTACCAATTCATTATAGAATCTGATCATATCATGTTCTATTTCCTCTTTCGTTTTCACCCAAGTGATTGTGGTTCGTTTACATGTATATGCTAACATAATTAAACAATTCAATCACACATACAAACATAACACAAGAGATATCGTAGAGAAGACCAATTTGGGAAAACTACAACTTTAGAATCATTATATTTATCTTATGCATATTAATGGTGCTTGCACAATTATAAATCTATATGGTTATAAAGGAAAACAATCAAATGGATAATGTCAATGTAAAACTCACTCTAATGAGAACTCTTCCATAAACTAGTCAATTGAGTACTATCTAATTTAATCTCTTTGGACTCTATAAATAGTGCAAATTCGATGTCAACACAACCTATGGATAATCTTCTATCTCCTATGTCACCCACTCATTAGTTGGAAATGTAGTCCTACCTCCACTAGCTTCGTCATGATCAAACCCTCGATCCATTGCAAACTCGTTCTTTTTCTTTCTTTCTTGGGTATGCATAATATCAACAATCTTCCCAACCATTTTCAAAATGGTGCCCACACTTTAGTTATAGAACCCCACCAATGTTTAGCATTACTTCATCTACTACACATTATGTGCACTATTGTGCCTTTATTGGAATGCCATGTGACATCACATGATTGGTCAAATGGTCCACATGCTAACACCCTAGGTAGCCACATTGTTTGTCATCTAGGTATTGACCTTCTTTGTCTTGGGCCACCTTCTTCTTCTATTATGCAGAAGGATGATGTAGAGGTAAGCATCGCTCATGTTCTACATGTTAAATTTTGAGCATTAATTCACAATACTCTAGGATCTTCACTGAGAGAATAACATATACAGTATATCAATGCATAACAATCACAATAAGCATGACAAGCATCACAAGAATTAAAAGCATGAGAGACAAGAGACACAGAGTTTTCGTGGGGAAAACCGTAAGGTGAAAAACCCCACAACTTCCTCAGAGATAGAGAGAGCAATGGCTCAACCAAAGTACAACCAAAATACAATTGAGATAGTCTCCTAGAAGCAGATGATCCTCCTCCTCACTAGTGTGCCACTTTCTAAGTGAGAGAGAGATAACTTTCCGAATGATCTAAATAGAGATCTCCTGATCTCTATTTATACTAACCTGTTTTCCCAGTGACCTTATGGGGCCGACTTGTCTAGCTAGGTACACCCACAATATAATATATATTTCAGGGCCGACCCCACACATGGTGGTCTAATAACCCATCAGTAAGTACACACACTTGTGAAACTTGTCACTCCACATGACGACACTTCCTTATAGAGGAATAACACATCTCTAATAAGGGTACAATAAATACATATGAAATACATTTCGAAGTTACATATACATCAACACTCCCTCTTAACTAGGAAGGTATTTCTCGACACAGATCTGCTAGACAAGTCTTCTTCTCGGGATCATCGTCATCGATGCATCGTCATCATCATCGTCACTGCTGTTGC
This sequence comes from Larix kaempferi, assembly GCA_027924585.1. Lineage (NCBI taxonomy): Eukaryota > Viridiplantae > Streptophyta > Pinopsida > Pinales > Pinaceae > Larix > Larix kaempferi. The sequence goes on from BSBM01000556.1 coordinate 6,314,635, forward strand.
TATCTCAACCAATCTCTGACTCTACTCGTCATAGGAATTTCTACAGAGCCAGTACTTTTTCATACTGGGTGTAGGCCCACCACCTGCAGGTCTTCATCATCACTGGCCATACTGTGGAAATCTCAGGACTTATTACATGCGTCACAAAACCTTAAAAGATTCTCTTGACTAGCAAGAACCCTAAAGGGAATCTGAGGCCTTTTTCATCCTGTCCAGATCTCTAGGACTTATTACATGTGACCCCACCACAAAACCTCGAAAGAGAATCCCAGGACTGATTACGAGCACAATGCTCAACATATCGGATCTCCCAGGGCACAAATTACATGTGGTCACCACAAAACCTCGAAAGAGCATCCCAGGACTGATTACGAGCACAAGGCTCAACCTATTGGATCTCCCAGGGCACAAATTACACGTGGTCATGGAAAAACCTCGAAAGAGCATCCCAGGACTGATTACGAGCACACGGCTCAACCTATAGGATCTCCCAGGGCACAAATTACATGCCATAGGACAAAACCTCGAAAGAGCATCTACCAAATATCCCAGGGCACAAATTACATGCCATATGCAAAACCTCGAAAGACTATCTGCAAATCTCCTAGGGCACAAATTATATGTCCTCCCAAGCAAAACCTCGAAAGAGAATTTGCCAGATATCCCAGGGTACAAATTACATGCCGTAGGAAAAACCTCGAAAGACTATCTACAAATCTCCCAGGGCACAAATTACATGCTTATCTGCACAACCTGTTCCATGGCCACAGAGTATCAACCTGATACTCACCATACATCATCCTGATGTACACCTGATCATCCTGATCATCATCACTGCAACATCCTACTGCATGTCATCTAGAGCAACATCCTGAAGCTCGTCATCCATGATCATACAATGCATCTACCTGATGCATACCAAGTATCTACCTGATACATATCATCATACATGATCCACCTGATACAAATATAAATATTTGATACATATCAACATACATGATCTACCTGATCATAAAATGTATCCACCTGATACATATACAGATACATGGTCCAAGAATCCAACATGATGCTTATACAAAATACATACACATGATCCAACCGATCATATCCAGCATCCAACATGATGCGTACATACATATAAATGATCCAACTGATCATATCCAGCATCCAACATGATGCGTACATACATATACATATAAAAATGATCCAACTGATCATACCCAGCATCCAACATGATGCATACATACATACATATAAAAATGATCCAACTGATCATACAAAGCAGAAACGAGAACATCATCCTCATGCTCATTACCCAGTGCTTACATCCACAGCCATGTGAAGGATCCTCCTTCCAACATGCTTGGAATGGTTTCAGCAAATGTGTCCATCACTTCTTCCTCGAAGTGTCATCAATCTGAAGAACACCAAGCCTCTCCCTGAAGTACTTGAACTTCACCCTGGCTAGTGGCTTCATCAGCACATCTGCAATCTACTCATCCATCGCAACATACAGGAGCTTCACAACTCCTCTCTGCACCATATCCCTGATATAGTGATATTTGATCTCTATGTGTTTCGACCTGTCATGAAACACTGGGTTCTCAGACAGCTTCACACAACTCTGGTTATCACAGAAGATACCAGTAGCATCCAACGGGAGATCAAATAATTTAGACAGTAGCTTCCGTAGCCATACTGCCTCACAACTAGCTGAACAGGCTGCAACATACTCTACCTCAGCTGTACTCAGTGCTACACAGGACTGCTTCCTACTAAACCAAGAGATCACACTTGATCCCATACTGAAGCAGCACCCAGATGTGCTCTTCCTATCTACAGCACTGCCAGCCCAATCTGAATCAACATAGCCCTGCAGGTTAAACTTTTGATTCGCCTCATACTTGATCCCATAATCCATTGTACCCTTCAGGTACCTCAGAACATGCTTTACAGCAACCAGATGAACACTCCTCGGATCTATCAGGAATTGACTCAATGTGTTCACCGCAAAGCAAATATCTGGTCTTGTGTTCGTCAGGTACATCAAGGACCCAATCATCTGATGATACATAGAGACATCAACCGGCTCAGATGAAGCATCACATAGAAGCTTCAGATTCGATGCCATAGGTGTGGCCATGGCCTTGCAATCCATCATCCCGAATCTCTTCAGGATATCTACTGTGTACTTCCCTTGACCAAGGAAGATCCCACCTGCACTCTGCCACACCTCCATACCTAGGAAATAATGCATCATTCCCAAATCTTTCATATCGAACTCGGCAGCAAGCTTCCTCTTTGTATCACAACAAGTTCTGGGAGCTTGCTACAAGCCATACAAGGCTTTCTTCAATCTGCACACATGTGACTCCCTTTCAGGTCTTGGGACTGCATCCCAAACATCTTCTTTATGATCAACGGATCATGGCATTCCATTTCTTCATCCCAGATCCTGGGAACTTCAATATCTTCAATAGATATCTTTGTTGCTGGAACAAATGTTGTAGTCCTTTTGTAGGTGAAGATATACGGTCTTTCCTACAAAACAAGTTAAATTGCATGATTAGAAACATCTCATAATTTTCAGAACAAATTCTTTAAACATAAAGAAATATTTCATGCAGACATGTATTTATCTTAGCCAATGCTTCAATACAACATTTATCCATGTTCCACAACTTTCTAGATGCCTTCCAGTCTCTACCAGAACATTGTTAAGAGTTTGCACTACTCCCAACATGTCAGCAAAGAGGTTTCATTCTAGATAAGTAACACTGGAATGTTGTACAGTGCCACAGGCCACTTACCCATCACATGCATATTAGTAGTATACTGTTCATTAATGCAATCATTCTAATATGCACAATACATCTCCTAAGTCTAGGAACATAAGCATAATATTATTTAAACAAAAATAGGCAAGAAATGATAATTGAAATACTTATCTTTGTTTGTTTGTTGGGTGGACTCCCTCTGAGTCTTTGCTTCCTGGCAGGAGCTACTGAAGTAGCTTCTTCTACACCTTTCTGTTGTGGAATGTAGGAAGATGGTCAACTCCCTTTGAAAATCTGCATCCTTGCAGGAGCTGCTGGAGTGTGCTCCCTCTTGATATTTGCTTCCTGGATTACTTGTCCTTGAACTTATATTCATCCTTGCTGCCATCAATCTTCTTGAACCAAGAAAAGACCTCTTCCGGTGTCTTGTTGTCCAATATCTTGTGGGGTGTTCTAACCTGCACATATACAACTGTTCTAGCTGCTTCTACCCATAGATGCATAGGTAGATCTTGGTCATGCAGCATTGCCCTTGCTGCTTCCATGATTGTTCTATTCTTCCTTTTTGCAACTCCATTATGTTGAGGATTATAAGGAGCATTCAACTCCCTCTTAATCCCTGAATCACTACAAAGCTTCTTGAATTCACCTGAGGTGAATTCTCCACCATTGTCGGATCTGAATGTTTTGATCTTCTTGTCAGTTTGATTCTCCATCAAGGTTTTGAATTCCTTGAATTTATCAAACACCTCATCTTTGTTCTTCAAGAAGTATACCCAAGTCTTCCTGGAGAAGTCGTCAATAAATGAGACATAGTAAACATACCCACTCAGAGAACTGGATGACATAGGACCACATACATCTGAGTGGATGATTTCCAAGATGTCTTTTGCCTTGCTTTCACTGCTTGGGAAATCCTTCTTAATGTTCTTACCTTTTGCCAATCCTTTGCAAACACCTTCATGTTTGGTCTTAATTTCAGGAAGACCCTCTACAGCCTTGCTTGCAATTGGAAGTGCCCTATAGTGCATATGAGCAAGTCTTCTATGCCAAAGTTCACTTGGATCCATGGATTCATGTATCATGGCATGTTCAGGTTGTTCCTTCAATTTATACAAACCTCCCTCTTGCTCTCCAATCACTACTGCATCATCTATGTTCCTTCCCTTTGGCCACATTAGAACTTGGCCATCCACAAATGCAACCTTCATACCTTTTGCATCCAATGCAGAGATGGAGAATAAGTTCTTCTTGAGCCCAGGTACATAAAGGACTTCTTTCATCTTCAAATATTTTCCAGAATCTAGGTTGTAGGAGGCTTCACCACTTCCTTTGATTGGGTATTGATAATCATCCCCAAGTTTCACCTTATGGGGTGATTCATGTTCAGATAGATTCACAAAAGATTCCTTAAACCCAGTCATGTGTTTGGAAGCCCCACTATCAATCAACCAATCATTACAACCATGGGAGATAGTACTTGTGAGAGCAGAAATTAGAACATATTATTCTTCACTTGATGAGTCATCATCACTATCACTTTCTTCCCTAGCCTTCTTCTTTGGGGGTTCATCATCTTCGGCAGCATGAGCATGATATCTTCTTTTGTTATTGTTCTTCTTCTTATTGAAGTTGTTGTTGTTGTCTTTCTTCTTCTTGGGACAATCTGAAGCAAAGTGTCCCTTCTCATTGCAATTGAAGCATCTAAGATCTTTCTTATCTTTATGATAATGGTGGTGTGAGAATCTCCTGTTATGAGATGATTCCTTCTTGGACTTGCCTTTCCTAGCATGTGTTGTGAGAGCTTGATCTTCATTTCCCATCTTTTCTTCTTAGGCCACAAGCCTATCTTCTTCTTGAGAGCATTCTTCCTGCAATCTGTTGAAGGAGATCAACTTCTTCCTTGCACAAATTCCTTGAATAAAGGAATCCCATGACCTGGGTAGGCCATTTAGAGTGGTCATCACCACTTCACCATTCTCCACCATTTCATCCACTGCTTCTAGTTGTTCCTTGATCTAGGAGACCCTTGAAAAATAATATTGAATGGTTTCTCCATTCTAAAACTTTACTCCTTTCAATTGGTTCCGCAGGGTCATCTTCTGATTTATGTTCTTCCCTTCAAATAGCTTGGTCAAAGAGTCAAACATCTCTTTGGGTATCTTTAGAGAAGACACATGGGGTATGAGATGGTCTTTTATAGAATCAACAATGATTCTCTTTGCCTTGACCAAGTTCTTCTTATGCAATACTTTAGCCTCTTCATCCTCTAGGATAGGGATGTCTTCTTTTATATATGAGTCCAACTCATTCTCTTCCAGGATTAACCCAATCCTATACTTCCAAGCTCGGAAGTTATCAACCCCTTCAAGCTTATCCTCAAGCTTGGTGTGGTGAGACATCTTAAAGAGTACTTCAAATGGAAATAGAAAATATTTAGGTCTTACCACTTGAAATGTTGAAAACTAGATCTGGTCCCGGATTAGGGTTTGTCGGAAAAACCCTAAAAATTCAAAATGTGAATTTCAACTTTCTGAAAGGATAGAAAGATGCGCCTTAATGAGTTGATCAGCCTGGTCTATTCATAATTTGAGATCAACAAAGATTTACCCTTCAGATTTGCCTTTTTGTCCTCCGGAGTTTACTAAGGAGAGCCCTGAATTAGGGTTTGAGTTTACTGGAGATCTACCCAGCCAAAAATCTCAATCCAAAGCTCTAAACTTCGATTTTTGCAAGGAGCTTCCAGCTATGTCTTCAGATTTCATAAATTCCTAATTTTGTGGAAACCCTAATTTTTAGGGCCAAATCTGAAAATGCTCTGAATTGAATTCTGATTGTACATATAGATTCACCTTGATGAGTAGAGTCAATCCACTATACTACATTTCCAAAATCTGTGGAGAGAAACCCAATAAACAAGAAACTCAAGTTTCTGTTACTGCAAAATGTCTTCTTCTCAGGTTAGCTTTGATACCATGTTAAATTTTGAGCATTAATTCACAATACTCTAGGACCTTCACTGAGAGAATAACATATACAGTATATCAATGCATAACAATCACAATAAGCATGACAAGCATCACAAGAATCAAAAGTATGAGAGACAAGAGACACAGAGTTTCCGTGGGGAAAACCCTAAGGTGAAAAACCCCACAACTTCCTCAGAGATAGAGAGAGCAATGGCTCAACAAAAGTACAACCAAAATACTCTTGAGATAGTCTCCTAGAAGCAGATGATCCTCCTCCTCACTAGTGCGCCACTTTCTGAGTGAGAGAGAGATAACTTTCCGAATGATCTAAATAGAGATCTCCTGATCTCTATTTATACTAACCTGTTTGCCCAGTGACCTTATGGGGCCGGCTTGTCTAGCTAGGTACACCCACAATATAATATATATTTCAGGGCCGACCCCACACATGGTGTTCTAATAACCCATCGGCAAGTACACACACTTGAGACACTTGTCAATCCACATGACGACACTTCCTTATAGAGGAATAACACATCTCTAATAAGGGTACAATAAATATATATGAAATACATAGATGAAATACATTCCGAAGTTACATATACATCAACACTGCATACATTAGACTTCACAAACTTTTAGCCTATATGTGCAACATGGAGAATGGAGATAGACTCCACTTTAACTCCTTCCCTTCCTCTACATGCATTAAATTTTTGTATGGAGTGCAAAGGTAAACTCTTTCCACCACTTGACCAAAAGTTTCACATGCCTGAAACTCTGCATAACCTTTTTAGGATGCAACATTAACTTTCCACTTGAAATAACTAATTACCTCTACATACACTTGCCTTAGTTGTTTGTTAGGATTTCCATGGAATTTCCCATGGAATCAAGGCTTTGAACGACAAGCTTTAAGCATAGTCTAAGTCCAAGGGCTCTTAAGCACAAAATAAACTAGACAGATAACCACTTGGCCATTTCAATTCTTCAAGGGTCCATTCCGATCAACTTGTTATTCATATATGCACCAACTAGGGAAACACATGTTTTAAAAACTCTATAGTGCATCATAAAATATGAGGAATACTATATGAAAAATTAAAGTACATATAGCATTAAATGCAACTTGATGATTCTAGAACCCAAGTTATTTAGGCGAGATTTTAGATTACCATGTAATAAAGCACAACTTAATAGGAGTTTTCCATTGTATGTTAGCTAATATATGCCAATTTACACATGCTACATGTTGTTCAACTCCAAAAGGTTGAACTATATGTGACACACCTATGTCAACTCTTGGTGACTAGGGTGGAACATAGAGAGGCACTTGTTGCCACTCCAACTCACTTGTACTAGTCTAGGCAATACCAACAACTAAAAGGAAAACCCCAACATAAAATCGGTTGGGTTGTGAATGTGCAATGCAGTGTTCCCATAATTAGAGTCCCCCTCTTATGCACAATAATGACAAGTTTCCAACACCCACACTTGCAATTTTAAAATTAAAGGAATCTCCTAATCCCATATCATATTACAAACTATGGATGAAATCCAATAATCTATAGGTTGTAACCACCCAATGATAAATAAAGGGCAATCACAAAGGATCAAGATTACCTAATATCTTATGCATGGTTTCTTCTACATATATAATTTAATTTATAGGTATTATTATTATTATATATATCAAATGATTAGACTTATTAACTTTTTTATTCTTTTAACAAATAAATTGTTACATATATTAGTGGGTGATTTTAATAGTTATCTCTCATTTTGATTATGTTAATGTCGAATATTTGAAAACAATTTTTATTTTATTACTATGATATAATATAAACATCATATACATTTATTATTTCATTATTGATGACAATAATGATTAGTCATTTTCAAAAAATTCATTATTATTTTTAAAATAAATATAGTACATCTTGCCTTTCAAAATAGTGTGTAAATCCTTATCAGCATCGGAGGCAAGATGTGATACTTTCAACATATAGTTACATTCAAGTGACCACGAATGAAGATATTATGACAAACATTTTAGCTATTTTAAAAAAATCATTGTACTAACACACACTCCCGAATTTTTAAAAAATAAAGCTTTTTACTAACCAACACTCTTCAATCATATTTTGTTTTGTTTTTTACAAGAAAGCCATGTTATTGTAACGTTGGCAATAGTTTTGTAACGTAATATGGAAAAACAAGATGTCATTTTTTAATCAAACTTAACAGAATATATATATTTTTATTTTAGATGTAATGTGACTTGGACATTGGCAATAGTGTTTGTAGTTTAATGTGAAAAAAACAAAACTTGGTTAAGACATGCACAAGGCCCCTATTTCTTTTTAATGTGAAAAAAACAAGACTTGGTTAAGACATGCACAAGGCCCCTATTTCTTTTTAATGTGAAAAAAACAAGACTTGGTTAAGACATGCACAAGGCCCTATTTCTTGTGTTGACAAAAGCACTTTCCACACAATGTGGATAATGTGGAAAATCACTTCCAATCAAAATGTCCCATCAATAATGGGAAAAGGAAATGATTGTATTTTAGTACACGCTAAGTGAAGAACTCTTCACAAAAGGGCTCTCTAAGCATGGTTATGAAAAACTATTTAGTAGGTATAAAATTCATAAATACACAGTTACATAAAGTTATTTATGGTTATTGGTATTTTAAAATTGATACTAATAAAATAAATTTTATTGTTAATTTGATTTTATTAAAGGGTTATATTTCAATGGACTTGTATAAGGGCTAACGAAAACGTCCTCGACTCGCCAAAATCTGATAGAGCATTTTTTGTCAAAATCGCAACTTGGAGTGCTCAAATCGGAATTTCGGCTATTTGAATAGTTTGAAAATTGGGCAATTAGTCTAAAACAGGCAAAATCCCAATTGTTGAAATTACAAAAATGAGAAAATAGCAATTTCCAGCAAAAATTTTAACCAGTTTTGAACCCAAAATCGCCGGAAAAGCGGGGAATTTTGGTTGTCTTTTATCCTACGCATATTTCAATACCTATTATTCCAGAGAATCAAGGTATGGCCAAAATTATATAATCCATTCAATCGTTACATAGTCAATACATAAGGGCTTAACAAAAACATCATGTCACTTACAAGAATTAAATTTAGGTGGGGAGAGTAACAATCATTCTTCCCAACCACCAAAACTACATCCAATGAACTAAATAATTTTTTTAAATTATAAAAAATACATAGATTTTAATTTCATATCAATTTAATAAAATTATGTTTATAAATTTATACACGTAATATAATTAAATTTTTTTAAATATACAAAATTACATTAAAATACATAAACAAACAATAAAAACTATGACTAATTGATTTTAAGTTTTTTAACATTATTTTCATTTTCCTGATTGACGATGCTTGAGTGATAAGAATATCATATTTAGTCCTGGATGTCTTAACTTGTCATCTATCACATGGGGAAGTACCAAATACGAAAAACACACTAACTAAATTATATCCAACATGTGAATGCATACACAAAAGTATTATATCTATATTAAAGTAAAGGGTGATTATCTTTATTAGAAGGAATTAAATTCTTAATTAATTTTTTAGTTAACAACGATTGTTTCATTCATAGTTTACAACTTCTATTGTACCAATAGAAATCAAGGTGGTATCATGATAATATTAAATTTACATAGATGATATGTGTTAAATAGGTGACTCAAGCCCCGGAAGGAAATAAAGCTTTAAAAAGCTTAAAAAAAACATTTGTTATGGAGTTCCCTTTGAAAAAGGTCATAGAGCTTAAAACAAACATTTATTATGGAGTATCCTTTGAAAAAGTTTAGGAAACTTTTAAAAAGTCAAGAAGCTTAAAAAAATATATTTGTTACAGAGTTCCCTTTTAAAAAAATACATTTGTTATGGAGTTACCTTGGAAAAGGTCATGGTTCTCAATCTTCAAACTCTTGTCAGTACCCTAAGCCAAAGTCTTTGTCATTATCCCAACCCATGTAAAAGAAATAGTAATTTGGAAATCATTTGAAGTTGTGAATCCCAACTTCAACAAGAAAGAACTCTCATATATGGGTTGTCCTCTCATCACCTCATCTTATATGATGGATATGGAATCACTTTTGGAGATGAAAGTGTAAGGTAAGTAATTCCTGTTTTTGTGTTGGGAAGGAATTTATTAAATCCCCAAAGTACTTTTTTATTACTTCTTATTTTGGGTGGTTTGTATCTCGAAAACAAATCAATTTATTTAAGTATTTTTAAGTTTAAATTTCCTTTATGTGGTAGATTTGAAGATCTAAGGTATACTTTTTGGTATTATGATTGTGTTCAATCTAATTGGGAATTTGTCACTAAGTTTTATATCTAAATCTTTCTTGACTCCATTACTTGTATTAGATTTGAAAATCTAAGGTATACCTTTTGGTATTGTAATTGTATTCAATTTAATTTGGAATTTGTCACTAAGTTTTTATCCGAATTTTTCTTATCTCCATTACTTGTAAAGCCAACCTCGTAAGAGATAAACTTATTTGGAATATAGAGTTTTTCCCAACATCAAAATTGATTAGACTCTATGTGCTTGTCTTCATTTCGGAAAAGCAAATAGGTTTTGTTTGTAATAAACCATGAACTAACATGAGTTTTCTAGTTAAGCTATGTTAATATACACATGTAAATCATTTTTTAAGTTGAAAACATTGAATTGAATGTAGTACACTTATGTCAACTCATACAATACTAGGGGTTTGCACCCTACACAATGAATAAGGAACCACTTGTTGCTTCTCCAACACATTTGACTCACTTTAAGTAGTCCCAAAATCCAAAATGAATGCTCCGCCATAAGGTGATCAAGCTATGCATGAGAGAAAGTAGCGTCTCTACAATCATGATCACCCTTATGTGCACTAGAGTGATAAGTTTCCAACATTGTCTCTTACAATTTCAAAAGTAAAGAAATAGCATAAGCTTCTACACTACATTGATGGATGGGACATGATCATTCTATACTAAGAAGGTATTGGGCTCAATACCCATGATGCTCCCCTACATGATGCTAAGCTTTTTTTGTTCACAACTTAATGTATGATTATTGTTATGTGTGTCATATGGTTGTTCTTTTTAGGAGAAATTTGAACATGCGATCAAATTTTTATATATCCAACATTTTGAGCTTTTCATGGAAAGCCCATCCTAAGGGGCCACTAACCACACAAAAAGACATAGTGATGGAGGCTGATAGAGAATAGTTTAACCATATATATATGAATGATAAAATGTTACAGTTTCATATATGTATCATGTTAACTTGGAAAATAAGAGAATAAATTCTATTACACTAATTGATGTAGCCAAAGGAACATATAAGTTCTTTTTAAACTTTTGAATGATAGGTTTCTAGTTGTTGTTGAGTTTCCAACTATTATCAATATTCAAGTTGTTGTCATGTTTTCTAATTTTCATAGTTTCTCTTATACATTGCTTGGTGAAATGATCAATGTTATCCACAAGTTTTGCATCCTTCATACAAATAGCCCGCATTGTGTTAGCCAATTGCTCTATGAGTGCCAACCTTTTGACATGGTTGTGAGTGATATCCGCACAATGGTCCTTTATCCTAGTTTGAAAGGATGACTAATTTAATCGACATATATTCTCCCATACAATCACATGATAAAGCAGACCCCCTTTTTTTGTTTGGGATCGACCACATCATTCAAGTTGTATCCAACATCCCTCTTATGGAGTTGGAGGAAAAACTGTTACCTTTATTTTTCTCCTTCTTAATATCCTTGGAAGGTTTTATGTTATTCTTTTGATATATACAGAACAATGATTCGTGGGCTTATGGTATAATCATTGTTTACAATCCTATGATTCCGCCACTTTTTATGTATGGTTTTTTTCTATCAAATTATTATGATATCCATTGTTATTTTATTTTTTGTCATTTTGACAATGGAACTACTATATGTGATGTATACGATATATCTGATAGTTTCACACATGCTAACGAGAAATTTCATTGTAACTTTTCCTAAATTTAATTTTTCTAATAATTATTCTTTAACATTTTTTAATATTAAAATATTCCTCATATATACATTAATTATTTATATTAATTAATATAAAACATTTTATTAAAAATAATAATATTTAAATATGTGAATAATTATATTAATAATTTCTTAAGATTTGAAAGCAAAATGTGTTATGTTCTAATAATTAATATAAAACATTTTATTTTACATTTTATTAAAAATAATAATATTAAAATACGTAAATAATGTGTTATTTTCTAATAGCATTGAAGCAATCATAAACTAATAAATTATGACATATATATATAAATAAATGGTGTTCACCATTTGTGTAAATATTTTCCATCCATCTCTATAGATTTTTTCCAACTATACTTGTTAAATTGGTAATAGTGTGTAGATTAATTTGGTAAAAGTTGTGTTAATTTTACAATTTTTAACCATAATTTAATGTTATTAACACCGTGTAACTTTTATAAAAATGTATAAGTGAAGCTCATCTTTCTCGTGTTGAGAAGTCACTTTTCCAACAATTTGGATACTGAGGAAATTAGGTACATGTATCCCATCGAAAACCTACACTATATTATGGGAAAATGAAATGATTGTATTGAGTCGAACCAAGTGGAAAACTCTAGTAAAAAGGACTCTAAAACGTATTTAATAATATCTTAAATTTATTTAATAAAATGTGTATATTTTTATTAATATAATTTTGTTTTTAATTTATTTGAATTTAATTTTACATTGATATATTATAAACTTTAATTATATATATATATATATAATTTCAATTTTAACTTTAATTTTATATATATATATATAATTTTAATTTAATAAATGTATAATGCTACATTTTTAGCCAATGTACATTAACACTAATCAAAATGGATAGTAGAACCATCTTCAACATCAAATCCCATTATGCTTTGTTTTGGTATTCAAACACAAATTAATGCGAATCCACCTAGCTATTTCAATTGTGTTTTTCTTTTATAGACATCCACCTTTTAAAGAATTAAAAATAAAATATCTTTTTATAAAATAATTATAAATCTAATATATTTATTAAATAAAAGTAAAAGTATTAAGTAATTAATTGAAAATTTGAACATATATAAAATATAATAAAAATATATACATAACAAATGCAAAAGGTCAATTACAATTATGTATTATTATACTTCTTGTCGTTGTAAAAGAAAAATATACCAAATATTTGAAAAGATAAACAATGCAACATTTCTATAATAATATTTGTTCTCATTAAAGGTGACAAAGATTTTTAATTTACACGTGTAAAAAAAATTAGACATAATTAATTGGTATGGGTTGTTCATTTCAAGAGTAAAGAAAGGGAAAGTTCTTTAAATTTAAAATAATATTGATTGGTAAATTTGGGAAGACACATGGGTGATAAGTGAATGAGGACCAATGGGATGGAAGACAATGAATGACACATGGTGGACAATGTTAATTGGTAAATTTGGGAAGATACATGGGTGATAAGTGAATGAGGACCGATGGGATGGATATGACAATGTGTGGGACCAATGACATGGAAGACACATGGGTGATAAGTGAGTGAGGACTAATGAGTGGGACCAATGACATGGAAGACACATGGGTGAGAATCAATAATGGCATGCCACTTTGTAGTGTATTGAGGTGTTGAGATCACATAGACCCAATATTAGGTATGGGTGAGGAGGGAAGTGCATATGGGTGAGAACCAATAATGGCATGCCACTTTGTGGTGTATTGAGGTGTTGAGACCACATAGACCCAATATTAGGTATGGGTGAGGAGGGAAGTGCATAGATCATAGAGCTTAGAGGGAAGTGCATAGATCATAGAACTTTTTTACACAATATATGTTCAAAGGGTTGGTTTATTAAATATGAATTTCTTTGGGGCCATAATGCATGTGGTATAATCTTTTTTTCCACATGATAACCTTTTTTATATTTCTTGGTAAAGAAAACCAAGAGTTGTTGAGTGATAACTTCAACATCCCATATTTTAAGCTACACTTTCAAATCTAGTAAAATTCGGTTCATTGGAAAGCTATTGAAGCATAGAAGTCATTCATGAGGTCGCCATGGGGTAACCAAATCTATTTCACATGTGTTTTTTTCCAAATGACACATTTTCATATTAGAGGTCATTAACAAGAGAAACTTATAGAGCAAATTCTTCATTTGGAGATTAACAATAACACCAACATAGGATATTTTGAACACATTCATAGGGGATTGCACCATAGGATTAATCACTTGTGTAGTCAAGTCGGTTCCTTCTAGGTTTTGTATGTTTTCCTATTATATACCATCATCCTTGTTTCTTATATAAGGCCTTGTGTCATGGGCTAGACTTGTTTTCCCTCTCAAGCGTCCCATACCCTCTGAAAGTCTACTCACCGCACGACACCTATGTGATCTTGCTAGTTGGGCTTGGCCATCAACCACAAGTATCACTCGGACTGCTCCTCACTGAAACCAACCTAACCGAACCTAAGCCAGGGACCTTAGAGTATGCGGAATGCCAAGTGCTCATTTCATTGTAGACGATGTAGTTCATCGCATCGCCACCCAACCTTATGTCCATTGCATTGCCTCCCCCAAGCCAACATTTGAACAACCGACTGCCCAATGTATGATGATGCGCTGACCCACTAGTGTCAATCCTCAATGGTTCCCAAAGGGCTTGTCCTAGCTCCGCCCATCCACATATCTTCGCTTCAACCATCAACACCATTGTCCTAGCATGGTTGACATACCACACATTGCATTGCCAATCACACCATCCTCCATTGAGCCTACTACGCAACATCTCATCGATTTGTCTCGTCATACTTGAATCAACATATCCTTGGTCTTCCTAGTGAGCCTACTCACTAGTACACCATCCTGTCCATCTCATGGCCAACAACCATGAGCTCGCCGTCATGGCTACCAAAACATATGGACTCACTGTGCATCCTTAAGTAATGCATCCCGACGCACCCTCCATCATGAACTCGGTGTGCATCCTTAAGTAATGCATCCCGGTGTGCCCTCCGTCACATCATTTCCAATGGCGCTTACCGTAGGGTCATTATAATATCCCCCACTTAATGATGTTGATGCTCTCATCAACATGGCCCCATCGACACATCCAATGAAAGGGGTGTTGGTGGTGAAGAGACACTTCCGCATATGCTGAAACCGAACATGGCTTTGATACCAGATGTCACAGGCTAGACTTGTTTTCCCTCTTGAGCGTCCCATACCATCCAAAATTCTAGTCATCGCGTGACACGGATGTGATCTTACTAGTTTGGCTTAGCCATCAACTAAAAGTATCACCCGTACTATGCCTCACCGAAACCAACTTGACCGAACCTAAGCTAGCAACCTTAGAATATGCAGAATGCTAAGTGCTCATTTCACCATAGGCTCGATGTCCATCTCATCGCCACCCAACCTTAGACAATGTTGTCCGTCACATCGCCTCCCCCAAGACAACACTTGAATGACCGACTTCCCAATGTATGACGATGCGCTCGCCCATCTAGTCTCAATCCTCAATGGTGCCCGAAGGTCCTGTCCCGGATCCGCCTGGCCTCATACCTTCACTGCAACCATCAACACCATTGTCCTAGCATGGTTGACACACTGCACATCGCATTTCCATTCGCACCATCCTCATTTGAGCCTGCTACGTAGTGTCTCATTGGTTTGTCTCGTCCTACTCGACTCGACATGTCCTTGGTCCTCCTAGCGAACCTACTCACTAGTACACCATCCAGTTCGTCTCATGGCCAACAACCATGAGCCAGCTGCCAAGGATACCAAAACATATGGACTCATCGTGCATCCTTAAGTAATGCATTCTGATGCACCCTGATGCAGGGGCATCAGGGCCTAGGTGAAACAGTCGAAGTTGATCGACAGAATGAGGTCGATTAGGGGGATTTTCGACGACCACTGGTGCGGAAGAGACTGGTAGTCGAAGCTAGGAAGTCGAGCAGAAGTTGTCGAAGTATGGTTGACAGGATGCAGAAGTCGAAAGCTGACAATATGGTCAAGATGCGACATTGACAGGAAAGCGGCGAAAGCCAAGCGAGGAGGACGGGGTGGATAAATGGGAGCCGTAGCGACTAAGTGAAGTCGACGAGTTAAGTCGAAGATTGACAAGGTGCAAAATGGTTTATGCAGTGAAGTGCAGACCAGTCGGAAGAGGACAGTGACAAGACCGACAACTGTAGCAAAGTTAGAGAAGCGCTACAGTCGAGGAGATCGACCTGCAACCATTGTGGGTTGTTGAGGAAGTTATGGCAATTAAGAAGGTGTTTGAAACCAGGCCAGGTGTCACCACAGGAGGAGGTTGTGCAGAGTAGTCAGGGGGTGCTGACAACTGCATGATCCATTGGGTCAGAGGCAAAGCGGCGGACAGAGAAGGACTTCTCAGGGAGATCGATAGAGTGGACCTCAGGAAGAGCAGCAGAGCAGAGTAGAATACTAGTGCATAGGCACAGAGGAAGGGATCGCTCATCGCTCATCCATTCTGGCATTCGACAGAGAATCAAACGGAGGAGAGGATCACACACACAGAGGAAAACATTGAGAAAGAAAACAGAGTTTTACTTCTGTATATTGTAACAGGCTAAGGCCGACTTGTTTATTTGCTTTGTATTTAACATTGTAACCGATTCAAGTAATGGAAAGCCAACTTCTTGACATTTCCAGTTCACATCTAGTCTTTGTGAGCGCACCGTGTGTTTACTGTGTGTTATAGTTAAGCAAGAAGGTTCGACCGACCCACCCTTGCGCCACACCCTCTGTCATGGACTCGCCGTGCATCCTTAAGTAATGCATCATGGCATGCAATCCATCATGCCATTGCCAATGGTGCTTATCTTAGGTTTGTTACACCTTGATTGTTTGAGGAAGCAATTTTGTGAGTATTTCTCCTTTAAAAATCAAGTTTTGAGTCTTCTTTTAAATAATGTAGAACATCAACAAGATTCAAATTTCTTTGCCATGTTATCAACAAATTACATTTTTTTGTCATATTTAAATTTCATGAGTAGTGTGATCATGTTCTTCATAAGAATTGTTTAAATTATTGGATTCATAAATATTGCTTATTATGTTTTCTCTAATCTTAACGATAGCTGAATGAGGCTTCCTTACTCTTTTAAGTTCATGGATAAATTGTGTTTCTCTAAAATGTTATGTATCTCTCACACATTTTTATCTAGGATAAAGGTGCCCTATGGACATGGAAACTTGTGCAATTTTTTTTTATAAGCTAGACGAACCTTCTATTGCCATAAAAGAGAGTTACAGAAAAAAAACTAAGCCCTCCCAACAGAGGGAAAACATGCTTTGATAGTCAGAGAAGCAGTCTCCCTCGAAAGGAAATGAGACTGAACCAAAGAGTTTGAGAATTATTCAGAAGTCTTAAAACCGATATTTCCATACTAACAGAGTTAAAAAAGCAATCTTTAAACATAAGAAAGCTAAGAATGAAACATCAAAAAACCTGGTGCATAGACCCAAAGCTGACTACTTGTGAGGCCCAATGGTTGAGCCTGTCTCGAGGCTCAGACCCAAGCGCTTGCCAATTTCAATCTGGTTGCTCAGGATGCGTTGCAGGAGTAGCAACATCTCATCCTGCTAGAGCATAATTTCTCCATGCTGCTCATCTTTCTCCACTAAGGTTCAACCCAAGATCATCTTCTGCGACCAATACAGATCCAGAGATTTCAGATTAAGAGTGAGGCGGCCACAAGAAGAGCTAGGGTCAAGTTGAGGTCCTGAAATTCCTTTTTAATCTCTTCCTCCTCGATGCAAATTCTATCAACATTAGTTTCAGCCTCTGCTTGTTGAATTCTCTCTTACGTAGGAGCAGGGATCTCCTTCTTATATCTCTTGCATTTTTCCACGAGTTGTTGCTGAAATCGAAAGGGAGGAGTCATGGGTTCCTTCAAATAGAACTCAGGCAAGGTCGAGGCATGACGAGGGTTCTTCCTGGGAGGCATAATGACAGAGGGATGGGTGAAGGCAACAACTGCAGCAAACAGGAGGGAGGGGCGAAGACCACCTCCGTAGGCCACCACTACAATAAAGAGGAGCAAATCGAGGAAATGCAGAGGTTCACGGGCGCAGTCACATAGGAAGGTGACTCCCACAGGGAGGTCCAGGAACTCAAGCTCACTCAAAACGATCTTCAGAGTAGCAGGCAATGCATCAACAGTGGGGGAATTCAAAAATGAGCCTCGGTCCCATCTGCAATGCATTAAAAAACTAGCGAAAACCCCATTATGGCTATACATGCTGGAGATTTGGTGTCTTCTCCGCCAATCTTCTTTTGTCCTGAGGGTGATCTTCCCACATATGGTCATAATGCACCATTTACGTCGTCTCAAATGAGCCATCTTTCCTCTGCAGGAGCCGTACCATTCTCGCGGGATGGAGAAGGGATTGCCAGCTTTAAACATGATTATCTTCAATTTAACTTGGAATTTGTCAGTAAGTTTTATATCCGAATCTTTTTTATCTCCATTATTTGTAAAGTCAACTTCATAAGAGATAAACTTACTTGGAATATAGAGTTTTTCCCAACATCAAAATTGATTAGACTCTATGTGCTTGTCTTCATTTCAGAAAAGCAAAGAGGTTTTGTTTGTAATAAACCATGAACTAATATGAGTTTTCTAGTTAAGCTATGTTAATATACACATGTAATTCATATTTTAAGTTCAAAAGATTGAATTGAATGTAGTACGCTTATGTCAACTCATACATTACTAGGGGTTGCACCTTACATAATGAATAAGGAACCACTTGTTGCTTCTCCAACACATTTGACTCACTTTAAGTAGTCCCAAAATCCAAAATGAACGCTCCGCCATAAGGTGTTCAAGCTATGCATGAGAGAAGGTAGTGTCTCTACAATCATGATCACCCTTATGTGCACCAAAGTGATAAGTTTCCAACATTGTCTCTTACAATTTCAAAAGTAAAGAAATAGCATAAGCTTCTACAATACATGGATGGATGGGACATGATCATTCTATACTAAGAAGGTATTGAGCTCAATACCCATGATGGCCCCCTACATGATGCTAAGCTTCTTTTGTTTACAACTTAATGTATGATTATTGTTATGTGTGTCATATGGTTGTTCTTTTTAGGAGAAATTTGAACATGCGATCAAATTTTTATATATCCAACATTTTGAGCTTTTCATGGAAAGCCCATCCTAAGGGGCCACTAACAACCCAAAAAGACATAGTGATGGAGGGTGATAGAGAATAGTCTAACCATATATATATATATGAATGATAAAATGTTATAGTTTCATATATGTATCATGTTAACTTGGAAAATAAGAGAATAAATTATATTACACTAATTGATGTAGCCAAAGGAACATATAAGTTCTTTTTAAACTTTTGAATGATAGGTTTCTAGTTGTTGTTGAGTTTCCAACTATTATCAATATTCAAGGTGTTGTCATGTTCTTCAATTTTCATAGTTTCTCTTATACATTGCTTGGTGAAATGATCAATGCTATCCACAAGTTTTGCATCCTCCATACAAATAGCCTGCATTGTTTTAGCCAATTGCTTTATGAGTGCCAACCTTTTGACATGGTTGCGAGTGATATCCGCACAATGCTCCTTTATCCTAGTTTGAAAGGATGACTAATTTAATCGACGTGCATTCTCCCATACAAGCACCTGATAAAGTAGACCCCCTTTTTTGTTTGGGATCGACCACATCATTCAAGTTGTATCCAACATCCCTCTTAGGGAGTTGGAGGAAAAATTGTTACCTTTATTTTTTGCTTTCTTAATATCCCCGCAAGGTTTTATGTTGTTCTTTTGATATATAGAGAACAATGATTCGTGTGCTTATGGTATAATCATTGTTTACAATCCTATGATTTTGCCACTTTTTGTGTATGGTTTTTTTCTATCAAAGTATTATGGTGTCCATTGTTATTCTATTTTTTGTCATTTTGAGAATGGAACTACTATATGTGATGTATACAATATATCTGATAGTTTCACACATGCTAATGAGAAATTTCATAATAACTTTTCCTAAATTTAATTTTTCTAATAATTATTATTTAACATTTTTTTAACATTAAAATATTCTTGATATATACATTAATTATTTATATTAATTAATATAAAACATTTTAATAAAAATAATAATATTAAGATGTGTGAATAATTATATTCATAATTTGTCAAGATTTGAAAGCAAAATGTGTTATTTTCTACTAATTAATATAAACATTTTATTAAAAATAATAATATTAAGATAGGTAAATAATATGTTATTTTCTAATAACATTGAAGCAATCATGAACTAATAAATTATAGCAAATATATATATATATATATATATATATATATATATATATATATATATATATTATTAAGAAACACTATTTGTGTCAATATTTTCCATCCATCTCTATAGATTTATTTCCAACTATACTTATTAAATTGGTAATAATATGTAGTTTTATTTGGTAAAACTTGTGTCAATTTTACATTTTTAACAATAATTTAATGTTATTAACACCATGTAACTTTTATATAACGAGAGGGATCTAATTTCTTGAGGTGTATTTCTTTTTTGGGTTTAAGTTTTTATTTTATAAACGAACATATATTTTTTAATTACTTTTCATAGTATTTTATTTTATGAACCAACATGAATTTTTTTTTAAATACTTTCCATAATTTTTTATTTTATGAGCCGACATGTATTTTTTAATTATTTTGTTACAAACGTTATTTTGTTTCAAAAGTTACATCACGTTACAACATCTCCCTATACTTTTTTTTAAATACTTTCCATAATTTTTTATTTTATGAGTCGACATGAATTTTTTTAATTATTTTGTTACAAATTTACATTACGTTACAACATCTCCCCCATACTGAGCTGTAGAGCACCTCGTTTCACTCGGTGCAAAAATGTACAAGCAAAACTCATCTTTCTCGTGTTAATCAAGTCACTTTTCCAACCATTTGGATAGTGAGGAAATTAAGTACATATATCCCATTGAAAACCTACACTATATAATGGGAAAATGAAATGATTGTATTGAGTCAAACCAAGTGGAAAACTATAGTAAAAAAGACTCTAAAACGTATTTAATAGTATCTTAAATTTATTTAATAAAATGTATACATTTTTATTAATATAATTTTGTTTTTAATTTACTTTTACATTAATATATTATAAATTTTTAATAATATATATATATATATATAATTTCAATTTAAAAAATGTAAAATGCTACATTTTTAACCAAGGTACATTAACACTAATCAAAATGGATAGTAGAACCATCTTCAACATCAAATCACATTATGCTTTGTTTTGGTATTCAAACGCAAATTAATGCGAATCCACCTAGCTATTTCAATTGTGTTTTTCTTTTCTAAACATCCACCTTTTAAAGAATTAAAAATAAAATACTTTTTTATAAAATAATTCTAAATCTAATAAATATATTAAATAAAAGTAAAAGTATTAAGTAATTAATTGAAAATTTGAACATATATAAAATATAATAAAATATATATACAACAAATGTAAAAGGTTAATTACAACTAGCATTTGCCTCTTGAGAGGCAAAAATGAACGTCGGTAGGGAAAAAGGAAAGTTAGAAGGAATAAAAACATAGGCTTAGGCATTGAAGGATATTGGTAGGAACATTAAAGAGTGTGATTGAATGGAGCTTTTGCTGCATGGGGATGGAGTGTCTAGGAGCTGCGATTCACTTGAAGCTACTGTGTATTATATTTTCTATCCTGTGCTCAGAAGTCTTCCTGCGTTGAAGATCTTCCTGGGCATCGAATGAACGACCACAAAGACCAATCTATGGTTGAGATGATGGTGGATGTCTATTTGCATTGGCGTTAATGCTATCAACGGTGAATGCTCTATCTTGCTGAAGCAACCAGTGAAGAATAGCGTGGATCTTTGAATGTTGAATGAGCTACTTCGTGTTGTTCACATTATTCCCACATGCTCTTGTTTTAGTGATATCGGAATAAAAATGCTTCCTTGAATGCGTAAGTTGTCAACGGTTTGTATTGGTGAGTTGTTGTGTGCACATTTCCTTCTATTTCTTAATAGAAACAATCAAATTCAGGAGTTGAGGAAGGTCAATGTTCCATAGAGCGAGTGGAAAAGAACATAAAGAAGGAAAAACACTTATCCTAAATTAGTGGTAGAAGGTTCAACAAAGTAAATTTTAATTAGTGGGTCACTTCAACATATGTACCATTGGATTAGTATTCCTTATGGAATTTACTATTTTGCTATATCCAATTCAGGTTCATTTTTTTTCAATTCGTTGTGACATTTGAATCAAATTTTCATGGAATATTCGACCTTTAAGGAGCAGTTGGCCGAGCACTTTGAGGACTTTTTCAACTCAACATGTCAAAAGACTTTGGAAGATGTGATTATCAGGCTAGGAATATGAGTTTTAATGTATAACTTAAATATTGAATAAATAATCATAACATGAGATTATAATGAAAATGACTAAGAGAGACACCCTTCAAATGAATGAACAACTCAAGTAACAAGTAGCATCTCCAATAACAACCTTATAGGATTAAATGAGCCATTAATATCTACAACATCAAAACTTTTATTACGACATAGAACTTAACAATATTCAAGATTACAACAAGGGCTAACGAGGGTTGAGAAGCTCACACTTAGTCCCTTCTCATATGCAAAGACTAATCAATAAAAACATTAGCCACTCTAGTATAATAACATAATCATCCAAAAGAAAAGACATGGATGATGGAAGCCTCACATATACTTTTGTTGATACCTTTACTTCCTCTTTTTAAATGTTCAAATAATTGAAATACAATGTAGATTTAAACTTGATAATTATAAATATTAAATATTAATTTTATTTAAAATATCAATTTTAACAATTTTGTTTAGAATTTCTCTAAAAATATAAAACTGAAATTGATAATCACAAATAAAGATAGTTCACCTCTTATAATAATATAAAAGCTATATTCTTAAGCACAAATAAAATAGTTTCAAATGAGACTCTAGCATTGAAAGGTTTCCCCCTAGTGCAGTTGACCTGATTTCATGATATGATTGTATGGTGGCCTTTGTGACAACCTTCATAAAGCCTAGATCTGCAAAGAAAAGAGTGATGTCAGCAATATACCATGGAGAATACTTTTGACTCAGTTCGACCTTTCTTTATTG
This sequence comes from Larix kaempferi, assembly GCA_027924585.1. Classification (NCBI taxonomy): domain Eukaryota; kingdom Viridiplantae; phylum Streptophyta; class Pinopsida; order Pinales; family Pinaceae; genus Larix; species Larix kaempferi. The sequence goes on from BSBM01000556.1 coordinate 6,337,725, forward strand.
GTCACAGGTCATACAAATAGGAGTGAATGGTCAAGGAAGGTGGCACTTTTTATCGTTGCATTGGTATGGAGGGTTCATATAGAGTTTCCTCGGTTTTCTTTTTGCAGGTAATGGAATGGATCTCTCCTCAAAAGGTAAAACATAAAAATTTATAAGTTTTTGTTTAATTTAATTTTAAAATTTTAAATATGAATGGTTTAAAAAGATTCTCAAAGTAAAAAATTCTTACTCACATTACGGTAGTAAACATGTGCGATTCTCAAGTTGTTTTTTATATTCATGCTTTAATTCTCATCTTTTTTTTGTATAGAATTTCATGTTGTTTTTATATTCAACGTTGATTCTCATCTTTTGTATAGAATTTATATATGATGATTTTGATATTTTTTTTATTATTTATTTAACAATTTTATCCTCGAGTTATTGAAATTGTAGATATAAGCTATTTTATTTTCCTAACAATTTTATTTTCAAGGTATTTAAAGTATAGATATAAGCTATTAAAATTGCATAATTCTAATAAAATATACACTAAATCTATTTCTATTTCTACAATAAAAATGTTTGAATAATAAAAAATAAGTAGTAAAAAAATGAAAACTAAAAAAAACAAATTATTTCATGCAATTTATCCAATGATCATTGAAAAAACCCAAATCTTCATTTTTCCACATTTTGTCAAAAACACCATGTGTGAGTTAAGTATGAACATGATGCCCAGTTAGCTTGCTTCAACAATAATGATTTCAATTGACTTGACATTTCTCCTTCCAAAGAGATATTTTCCATTTATAGGCTTCCGCAAGACAAAAAATGGCCCAAGCTTTGCTTTCACCATGACACCATGTTATGGGTTTTAGATTGAAGCAACATGTGTCTTTGCATCCTTGTGTGAATTTCCCTTTGGGGATTTTCGATTTCGCACTAAGGCTGCTATGTAAGCTATGTTATATAAACATCCATGCTTTCTCTATAATTGATAGATACATGGTAAAGATGTTGTGATGTAGATTTGTGTGGTTGAAAGTAGAAATATACATCAAACCAAATCCATAAGCAGAAATATCAATGACTCTTAAACCTGATGCAAATAATTTAGATTGTGGACTTGAAATTGTTCCCATTTTATTTCTAAGATTCAACCCTCTATTATAGATGATCCAAGTAATGTAGATGTTTCTTCTAGTCTCTAGAAGTCAATATTACATCTTTAATAAATTTTTTTTTTGAAATCCAAGTAACTTCTCTTCCTAGGGATGGTCGTTTGTTTGCTTTGAATGATAGATGTACAATTCCTTTGTTATGAACTTTTTTCTGCACATTAAATAATGTTGCATTCTTGGATAAATATGTGTGTTGTGTAGTTAGGCATGTCATCGTTATTGTGCTAGTTGACTCTATATAGATGATCTATTTTATATAAAAGATCATATTTTTGTAATAATGTTTTACTCATCAAGGATTATATTTAAATGTTTGTAAAATGCCACTTTCATGTAATAACTATCTAATTATTCTTATTAGTAAATTAGGATTAAAATTAGGGTTCCTCTCTATTTTTTATAACTTGTGGGTTCCTCCTCATTTGTAACTTTTTATCAATTCAATAATATCCCTCATTTACAAATTTTTATCACTTCAATAATATAATCAAAGCTTCATTGGAGATATTTTCCTCAATATTAATTTAAATTTAAATTTAAATTAAAAAAAAATATAAATACAAATTATAATAATAATTTTGTAATTTAATTTTTTTAAATTAAAGCATAAATTTAAATTTATTTTTAAATTAAAGGATAGATTTAAATTTAATATTTATTAATTTAATAAAAATATAACTATTAATTTAAATTTAAATTAAAAATAAATAAATTAAAAAATTACTAGCGACAGGCGACCGTATCGCATAAATTAAAAAAAAATAAATTAAAAAATGACTGGCGACCGGCGACCGTGTCACATACGACCACCGCATCGTTTCACAGTTTTTTTAGTTTCTTTGGCCCTTTCACTGGGACGGGCGAGGGGCGACGGACGAACTGTTAAACCATTCCAATTACAATGCGGATAGATGTATAATGAAATGACGTCCTAAATTACACAAATGTTAGGGATCAATTACTAAAAATGCTTAACTTTTGAACCATTTCAAATTCATACTTTTTAATCGCTTTTTTTCCTTTATCTTGTGGCAGCGTCTGGCCCTTCATTCATCTGTGAGAAGTATTGTGCGCTGAGTCCACATTTCAATGCACAATGTGCTCCATTTTACCAACAAAACCACTCTGCCTAAGTCCTCCCACTCTGTTTACGCTTGTCACTAAGATGACGCTACTGGAGCTCGCGGCTTAGGCAGAAGATGTGAACACCATCCATGAACACTATTATGGTGATGAACCAGATATCTATGGTGCTACAAAGCCTCCAAGGTGGACTTCGGTGCCCTAGAAGGCGGTGAGCTTTCCAAGCTAGCTCGCTATCATCTCGTAAAAGGCAAGCCAACGGGCAAATCTCGTAATTTTTTTGAAGAGGACCTTTTCTTTCTCTTCCCTGCTGATCAGAGCTGTCGGTAATGGAATCCTGATATATTCCATTGAGACTCTCCACGATTCTACCTTCGTCGGTGATTGCATTGGGCTTTTGGTCCTGTATTCAGACAATGAAAAATTGTCCGAAATCTTGTCCGAGAAATTTTTTTATTCATCATTCTCGCGAAATCATAACCATTCCAATTTTCGATTACAAGTCGTGCTGATCACTGTTGAACAGTTATAAGCTTCAATTTCAACTTCTTTTGTGTATACTTCAACTTGAGATTATTGCCATCGCTCTGATCAATCGCTGTGTTCATGGCCTTCACATTAGATATTTTAAGCACAGTAGTGTTCTTGTTGCCATGGAAGAAAGCTGGAAACGTTCCTTCTCCAAGGCTCACCTTATCCATCGCCACACTCACCTTACTTTCTTCATAGAAAAACGTTACTGCTTTGTTGGGATTTGTGGCTTCGACGTCCACAGCGACCTGAGTGTTGAGAGTGGTGTCTCCAGATTTGGAGGTCGTAACTGTCAGACGAGGGATTTGCAGCGTTTTCACAGAGAAATGTGGCACCTGTGGCCTGTAGATGAAATACAGTATAACGCCAGCAATGCCCAGAAGCAATAACAAAAAGAGAACAACTATAGACAACCAAATACAACAACTGCAACACACATTTCGTTTGCTGGCGCGTCGACCGGGTAAAACTCGCCATTTTTCAATGACACAGCGACCCGTCCGCGAAAGTTCATTTGCTAGCGCATCGACCGGGTAAAACTCGCCATTTTTCAGCGACACAGGGACCCGTCCGCGAAAGTTTGTTTGCTGGCGCATCGACCGGGTAAAACTCACCATTTTTCAGCGACACAGTGACCCATCTGCGAAAGTTCATTTGCTGGCATGTCGACCGGGTAAAACTCACCATTTTTCAGCGACACAATGACCCATCCGCGAAAGTTCGTTTGTTGGCGCGTCGATCGGCTAAAACTCACCATTTTTTAGCGACACAGCGACTCGTCCGCAAAAGGCATGTTGCCGAGAAGCAGAACCATCCACATTGCACAATTTCATTTGCTCCATGAGCGAGGAATCTAATGACGTGGAGGTAATGCTGCTCCATGGTTGCACAATTTCATTTGCTCCATGAACGAGGAATCTAATGACGTGGAGGTAATGCTTCTCCATGGTGAAACGCCTACAACTTAATTATGTATTATTATACTTCTTGTCATTGTAAAAGAACAATATACCAAATATTTGAAAAGATAAACAAATGCAACATTTATATAATAATATTTGTTCTCATTAAAGGTGACAAAGATTTTTAATTTACACGTGTAAAAAAAATTAGACATAATTAATTGGTATGGATTGTTCATTTCGAGAGTAAAGAAAGGGAAAGTTCTTTAAATTTAAAAACAATATTGATTGGTAAATTTGGGAAGACAAATGGGTGATAAGTGAATGTGTACCAATGGGATGGAAGACAATGCATGACACATGGTGGACAATGTTATGGAGGACAATGTTGATTGGTAAATTTGGGAAGATACATGGGTGATAAGTGAACGAGGACTAATGGGATGGATATGACAATGTGTGGGACCAATGACATGGAAGACACATGGGTGATAAGTGAGTGAACGAGGACTAATGGGATGGATATGACAATGTGTGGGACCAATGACATGGAAGACACGTGGGTGATAAGTGAGTCAGGACATGGGTGATAAGTGAGTGAGGACCAATGAGTGGGACCAATGACATGGAAGACACATGGGTGAGAACCAATAATGGCATGCCACTTTGTGGTGTATTGAGGTGTTGAGACCACATAGACCCAATATTAGTTATGGGTGAGGAGGGACACATGGGTGATAAGTGAGTGAATGAGGACCAATGGGATGGAAGACACATGGGTGTGGGACCAATGACATGGAAGACACATGGGTGATAAGTGAGTGAGGACATGGGTGATAAGTGAGTGAGGACCAATGAGTGGGACCAATGACATGGAAGACACATGGGTGATAAGTGAGTGAGGACATGGGTGATAAGTGAGTGAGGACCAATGAGTGGGACCAATGACATGGAAGACACATGGGTGAGAACTAATAATGGCATGCCACTTTGTGGTGTATTGAGGTGTTGAGACCACATAGACCCAATATTAGGTATCGGTGAGGAGGGAAGTTCATAGATCATAGAACTTGGAGGGAAGTGCATAGATCATAGAATTTTTTACACAATATATGTTCAAAGGGTTGGTTTATAAAATATGAATCTTTGGGGCTAGAATGCATGTGGTATAATCCTTTTTCCCACACGATAACCTTCTTTATATTTCTTGGTAAAGCAAATCAAGAATTGTTGAGTGCTAACTTCAACATCCCATATCTTAAGCTACACACTTTCGAATCAATAAAATTGGGCTCATTGGAAAGGTACTGAACCATAGAAGTCATTCATGAGGTCGCCATGGGATTGTTGGTTGTGGAGCCAGATCTTCCAGTCTCATAGATGATGATTCAGTCGTGTTCGTACCCCAGGTTTGGTTATGATCATGGCCCGACGCTCAGGGGGTCCGGGGGGGGTCAACCCCCCCCCGGCTGGGGGGCGCAGGGGCCAGCGGGCCCCCGTCGGGGGTTCAGGGGCAGTGCCCCTGAAAAAGGGGGTTTGGGGGCAACGCCCCCAAGTTACGGGGGTTTGAGGGCAGAGCCCCCGAGGAAAATTTTTGGGGCTGTTTTCGCCACCAGTTTTCGTGCCCATGGTTTTGGGTAACCCGTGGTATTTTCCCATTGCATTTCCCTATAAAAGAAAGAAATTGTAACACGGCTAGGGTGAATGATGTATTAGGTTTTTTGCATTGTAAATATGTCTAAGATCAGGAGAGAGACTGTGAGACAGTGAAGAGGAAGTGTAGCGGCTGTGCTGCAGGTTGTATCCCTTCACTTTGCTGGACAGAATAATAATAAGGACTGGAAACTTCAGTGTGGACGTAGCCCAAGTTGGGGTGAACCACGATATATCTGTGTCTCTCTTGTAATGTGTGTGTGATTATATTTGCATTTTTGTTTATTGTTATTTCTCTGCGATCCTGTTTTACTAACAGGGATGACCAAATCTACTTCACATGTGTTTTGTCCCAATTGACACGTTTCCATATCAGAGATCATCAACAAGAGAAATTGACAAAGCAAATTCATCATTTAAAGATTAACAATAACACCAACATGGGATATTTTGAACAAATTCACAGGGTATTACACCATAGGATTAATCACTTGTGTAGTCAAATCAGTTCCTTCTAGGTTTTTTCTGTTTTCCTATTGTATACCATCATCCTTGTTTCTTCTATAAGGCCTTGTGTCAGCTAGACTTGTTTTCCCTCTCAAGCGTCCCATACCGTTTGAAAGTCTAGTCACCGCACGACACCGACGTGATCTTGCTAGATGGGCTTGGCCATCAACCGCAAGTATCACTCAGAGTACTCCTCACCGAAACCAACCCAACCGAACCTAAGCCAGGCACCTTGGAGTATGCAGAATTCCAAGTGCTCGTTTCACTGTAGACGATGTAGTTCATCGCATCACCATTGGTTTGTCTCGTCCTACTTGACTCGACATATCCTTGGTCCTCCTAGTGAGACTACTCACTATTACACCATCATGTTCGTCTCATGGCCAACAACCATGAGCCAGCTGCCAAAGCTACCAAAACATATGGACTCGCCATGCATCCTTAAGTAATGCATTTCGATACACCCTCTGTCACAGACTCATCGTGCATCCTTAAGTAATGCATCCCAACGCGCCCTCCGTCACGCCATTGCCAATGGCGCTTACCGTAGGTTTGTTACACCTTGGTTGTTTGAGGAAGCAATTTTGTGAGTATTACCCCTTTGAAAATCAAGTTTTGAGTGTTCTTTTAAATAATGTAGAACATCAACAAGATTCAAATTTCTTTACCATGTCATCAACAAATTACATTTTTTTTTTCATCTTTAAATTTCACGAGTGGTGTGATCATGTTCTTCATAAGAATTGTTTAAATTATTAGATTCATAAATATTGCCTATTATATTTTCTCTAATCTTAACGATAGCTGAATGAGGCCTCCTTACTCTTTTAAGTTCATGGATAATTGTGTTTCTTTAAAATGTTATGTATCTCACACACATTTTTATCTAGGATTAAGGTGCCCTATGGACATGGAAACTTGTGTAATTGTACTTAATAATGCGATTAATAATATTTATGAAGTATTTTTTTTTTAATATTAATATTTTTAAGTTTAGTGATAATGAATTCTAAATAAATATAATAATTAATAATATTAAAAATTATCATTTTTTAATACCTAAATCAAGAAAGTACTTATCTCTAATTGATACTTTAACATCATTTAAAAAAAATATTTTAAAAATAATAATAAAAAATTCACTTTAATATAAACATAATTAAACTTGTACAATTTACATATAATTAAAGCTTTATAATCATCAAAATTTAAACCCAGTATTACCACAACTAACATGCAATCTTCTTCATTCTTCACATGTTATCACTAAGTACAAACTAAACTAAAATATGTATATGTTAAATAATTAATAGTGAATGCAATCTTCTTTATTTTTCATAATGTTATCACTAAGTACAACTAAATGATGAATAAATAACTAATAATGAAATGATTCCCTGGAAAAAACTAATAATGAAATGATAGAAACCAATATTACAATTATAAAATATAAATTTTTATATAACATAAATATTTATAGATAAAATATATGAAAAATAAAATAAAAAATTTAAAAATAAAAAACTATTTAATGTAAATAATTAATAATAAATACATGATAAAATTATAAATTAATAATTTTATATATACTGAGTTAAAACTTTTCATTTATTATTCATGTTATATGGGAACTTATTTAATGTTATACTCAACCATAATGGAAGAGTTTAAACAAAAATATATATTATGTTATATAAAAAATTACATAATGTATTTATACAAATAATTTTTTAATATAATTAAAAATATATAATGTAGAAGTTATTATTTTAACATTTATATTATCGACCATATAATAATAAAAAATAATAATTTAAAATATAAAAGCAAGAAATGTATTTACTATTTTCTAATTTACTTTCCTATAAATTTTTTCATTTATTTATTATTTTTATCATAATAAAATTTATATACCAATATAATGATGAAATCATATATATATATATATAATAAAAGTTTTCATACCACTACTACTTATAAGTCATATAAACATAATTATACTAATAGATTTTCCCAACCAACTTTAACAAATGAATCAATCTAGATTTCTAGATATTTGCTTGTAATTCTAAGTTTAAGATAAACTATGTTCAGCTAGAGCACTGTGCCCTATCATCCAGATAAAACAATAGTAAAATACATTTAAGGTATTAAAATTGAAAAAGTTCAAATCAATGAGTACTTTAAAAATAAAAAAAATAAAAATATTTTATTGAATTTAATATATATATCTATATATATAACGAACCTTCCATATATACAATCTACCTTTTCAATATAAGTAAAATTAAAATATGCATTTATCTCATAACAATGACATCATAGAAGGCAGGGACGATGGTATATAGATAACTCTGTGCAAAGGATAAAAAACAACTAAAACGTCTTTTTATTTATTTAAAACTGGTCAAAATTGTTTTTGAAAATTGTTATTTAAGTAATATGTAATTAATTTCAATAATAGTAATTACCTGTTTTACCTGTTTTAGATTAAATTAAATTGGATTTTAAAATTAAATCGGGGACAATTCAGTTGTCGCTTATACTGTTCCTATAACTTTATATTAAAAATTAAATGATTTCCTCTAGATATAAAATTAGAACACATGGATTTTGTAATATATTTATGTTTTCGGTATAAAAATGAACCTTCCCGATCTACAATCTACCTTATCAATATAACTAAAATTAAAAGATACATCTGTCCCATAATAGTACCTTCATATAGGGGAGGGGAGATGTGTAAAAAAACATATACTTATCATAATAGTACCATCATATAGGGGAGGGGAGGGGAGATGTGTGAAAAAAATATACTTATCAATTTAAGTAAAATTAAAAGATGCATTTATCCCATAATAGTAACATCATATAGAGGAGGGGAGATGTGTGAAAAAAATATAGGGGAGGGAAGAGACGATAGGGGAGGAGAGACGTGTGAAAAAAATATACCTTATCAATTTAAGTAAAATTAAAAGATGCATTTCCCATAATAGTAACATCATATAGGGGAGGGGAGATGTGTGAAAAAATATAAGGGAGGGGAGGGACGATGGTGTATAGATAACTTTGTATTAAAAATTGAATGATGTCGTCTCTATCTATGAAATTAGAGCACATGGGTTTTGTAATCTATTTATGTGTTTGATAGTGAAGTGAGTGCATTGAGATTCCCTGCCATAATCACGTGGTGTGATTGCACTATTTGCATTAATTTAAAGTCCCCTTCATACATTTCCCCATAAAATCTCTCTTTTTGAAAGGGAAAAAAAAGTTCTTTCCCAATACCCAAGTAAGAAAGGATAACCCTCTCATAGACAAAATAATTAGATGCACATAAAGGCAAAGATTACATAAAAACACTGAAAAGATGAAAAGATTTCCCATTAGAAAAATGAGTCCCAAGAGGGCCCTACTCTCAAGAAAGGTCCCTTTTTGGGGGAGTTTTTGCTTTATATCAATTCTTTCCAAGTAGATTAAGATAGAAAGAGCCCCCCGTTCACAAAGAGCCCCCTAACCAAAGTTTGAAATTATTTGAAAATTTGTTAGGTACATTCCTCTTTCTAGTTGTCACTTATTTTTGGGTGTTTAAGTCATAATGCTCTAAGTGGCAATTGTTTGCAGCCTTTATTGGAGCTAACAAGCTCTTCAACTAACTAAGTTATAGGGATATGCCTATGACTTTAATTAGATTGGATTAAATTTTATGCATTTAAGTAGAATTAAAGAATGAATTGTTAGAATGTGATAGTTTAAATTTAAATATTTTAGAGGTAGGATTAAGGAATAAATTGTTAAAGGTGATAGTTTGAATGTTTTGGAAGTAAATTTGATATTTTTTCTATTTTCATTTAGATATTTAATTAGATATTGATACTTTGTGTTTTAGGTGAAAGGGTAGGTGTATCTATTTGGGGAGTCTCAACCCTAAGTTGAGGTCCGAGTTTCTAGATTTAAATCTGAGTCTTGTCTATATAATCCTTGAAGTTTGAATACACCTTAGAGTTACATTGATTAGGGATTTAGATCAAAGTTAATTTAAGATTTCTTTAATGGTCTAAGATTAATTTAGGATTCTTGTGAAGGTTTAAATATGCCTTGATTTAAATGTGGTTTTCTACATAATGTGCTTCTTATAGGTGTTGGTGAATTTTTGTTAGAATTTGTTGGAAGTTTTGAATCCATTTTTTTCACTCATGTCTTTGAAGAATTAAATCAAGAAACCCTACAGGAAGGACACCAATTAGGTGTTGGAGTTATCTCTTTTGAAGAAGTAAAGGATGGGGTTTCTCTTGTTAATGTAACATTTTTTTAGAAATCCAATAGTTTATTTAGAGTTTATGTAGTAGCATATATATGATTTTTTTGTTAATAATATATCGAGATAGTGGATGATGGATACGGTAAATCTAAGATTTTGTACTAATGTCCTTTTTGTATTTGGATTAATTTTTTATGGATACTTGGTCTCTTAAGACCATAACAAGAAGGTTAATGTGCTATGTTTATTGGCTTTTCACGGTCTTTGATAAAAAAAAGTACATCATTGACATGTAAGTATACAATTTTTTTCATATTTGAATAAAAATTATGATATTTTTTGGAAAAAAGTTAGATTAATTAAAATAAATTAGAAAATGTGAAAAAAATAAAAATAAATATCATACACACAAATCAAATTAAACTACACAAATCTAATAAAGACTCTAACATAGTATATAAAGGAATACATGTCACTTAAGAGAATTCCAATTCACATTAAACATGGCATGGTTTTGTAATCATCAATCAATTTTTTGGATATGCCACTTACCATTGTTGGTGTGCATGTGTAGAGCTTTCTTAACACTCTTAGGATATAATTAATGAAATTATCACTAAAATAAGTTAAAAATTCAAATATTTCAATATATATATATATATATATATATATATATATATAATATATATAAAAAAGCATGAAAGTACTCCAAACATAGTATATGAATGAATACATACCACTTAAGAGAATTCTAATTCAAATTAAACATAGTATGATTTTGTAATTATGGATGGAATTATCATTCAATAATTCTCTTAATTCAAATTAAACATAATATGGTTTTGTAATTATGGATGGAATTATCAATCAATTTTTTTTTGGATGTACCACTTATCACTGTTAATATTCATGTAACAGTGTTACAATAAAAATAATAAAATTATTACTAAATAAGTTAAAAATTCAAATATTTCAACATCATGTCAATATATGTTGGCTATTCATTTTTCTTAATATATGTCACTTACCATCCTGGGTGTACATGTGTTAGAGCTTTCTTAACATTGTTGGGATGAAATTAATAAAATTATTACTAAATACGTTAAAAATTCAAATATTGATGAAATTGATAAAATTATTACTAAATAAACTAAAAATTCAAATATTTCACAATATGTCAATGTTGGTCGATACTAAATATGCATTAGTTGAAAGAGGTTGTGTTTTTAACAGCGATTGAATTGGAGAGATGAAATTACCTTGTAATTCATCAAGGTAGGTATTTGTACCACGACGACTTTGGAAATGTTTAATACATTTAGACGCTAAAGAATTAGATGGTGACAGCTTCACGATTATTCCGAAAGTCTAAATACTTCACACCTAAGAATGTATTGATCCAGGATTTCTGAGATTAAGGTGTACTTTAGGATTCCTAAATACACCCCCGCTATTTAAAAGGTCGCTTTCCGTTGCTTTAAGACGTCATTATCTTAATAATCAAGGTCTACCCACGTGAGAAAGGTGGTGGGGGCCACTGGATGGATTGAGAGCAGGGCAGCCGCCAGCCAGTCAAAATTGCAATTCAATGAAGTGTTGACCTGATTGAAAACAGGTGTCCGGCTAGCCCACGGTACAAAATTCTGAGGTGGGTGATGGTGGTAATTAGGTGGCCTTGAGCTTTCACACTACAGAGATTGTTACCTTACCTGCAGGCTGCTGCAGCAATAACAAATTCCAAATCCACGAGTTAATCACACGTAATAAAAATTCCATCTTCATTGGGAGGTGAGACGATTAGCAGAGTGATTAATGTTTAAAAATAAATTTGTGTTGTCCTCTTCTCCAGTGCTCAAAAGCCTTTATTATTCTTAGGGTACTAGAGGAAAGAATTAGCCATTTTCGGAGAAATATATTGTTGAATCTCGCTTCTTCACTCAAAATCGTCCTTAGGATCCTGTTTTCTAGTGTTCACCTGCTGTCTCTATGATCCAGCAGCCATGGAAAATAACGGAAATGATACTCAAAATGGAAGCTGAGCCAAGTTACAATACAGGATCGGTTCTGGGTTTGGACAGGCGAGAGTTTTTTTTTAGGTATGGATTCTACTTGAGAAGCTGCCCAGGAGTTTCGATCCTGCGACTGAAAATTGGGTACTTGTTAATTCCTGATGTGCCTGAAGGCTATGGCGGTCATGGCTTCTGCAAACAGTAGTGTTGTAAGGAAACAACTGGAATCAGTTGTACAAAGCATACAGTGGACTTACTCCATCTTCTGGCAGTTATCAAATCAGCATGGGTATGTTGTGGTTTTTTATTTTTTGGGTAGTGTTTTGAGGTTATGCCATGGCATTGAGCTAATGTGGGTTTCTGTGGAACTTTTTTTTTTGGTTTGGGTTGTTTCAGTGTTCTTGAATGGAGCGATGGGTATTATAATGGCGATATCAAGACGAGGAAGACTGTCCAGCCCATGGAACTGAGCAACGAGGAACTCTGCCTGCAGAGAACTCTGCAATTGAGAGAGCTCTATGAGAGTTTATCTGCTGGGGAGAGCAATCAGCCCACCAGAAGGCCTTGTGCTGCTTTGTCCCCTGAAGATCTGACCGACACCGAGTGGTATTATTTGGTCTGCATGTCCTACACCTTTGCCCCTGGCGTAGGGTACGTGTCTTCGATTCCCCCTTCCAACTCCCAACTCCAAGTTTCTGTTTGTATGTATAGGAAATGGAGTCTGAGACACACCTATCTACTGTGACATCTTGGAATAGTTTTATAAGAAATGGAGTCACATATACTCTTGTGGCCTATTGGAATTTGCATCTGAGATGAAATAGCTTTATAGAAAATGGAGTGAGAATAGTTTTATACGAAATGGAGTCACATATACTCTTGTGGCCTATTGGAATTTGCATCTGAGATGAAATAGCTTTATAGAAAATGGAGAGAGATACATGATACATCTAGTTTGAAATAGCTTCATAGGAAATGGAATCAGATACACCTATCTTATATCTTCATAGGAAATGGAGTCACAGTATCCCTTCTGGGAATAACTTCATAGGAAATGGAGTCACAGTATCTGGGAGTTTCTTTAAATAACTTTATGGGAAATGGACTCATAAGGTTGGAGTATTCATTGAATAATCATATCATTGCATTTTGGAATATAATGTGGATTAATCCTCACACTGAGATTATGGGACTATGTACTTGGTTTCAGATGTTTATCAACATCTACAGGTTTTATAAGTTTATCAACATCTACAGAGATTATGGGATTACAAACTTTCAAATGTTTATCAACATCTACAGGTTTTATAAGTTTATCAACATCTACAGGTTTTACAAGTTTTAGTGTAGCCACAAACCTTACATCTAATACCATGTTTCTACAGGTTTTACAAGTTTTGGTGTAACCATAAACCTTACATCTAATACCATGTTTGTATACTTATCTTGTAATTCCTGAAAACAGCTATAACTTAAGGTATAGGAAATACAGTGCAGTACACCTATTTTGTTGAGTCTGGGAATAGCTTCATAAACAATGAATCTGATATTCCTATTTTGTAGCTTCCTGAAACCACTCCTACATCTATAAAATCTCCTCCTCTGAAACTTTCTTGAAGCCAAGATTTGAAATCAGTTCTACCACCATAAAATCTCCTTAAACTTAAATATTGAAGCTCAGTTATCAGCCATTCTAGAGTATTTGGCAGATCGCGTTCTCATATTTTTGTCAACTGATTCATTAGTATGATCAGGTCGAAATAAAGATTGAGTTATTGTCCATGGTGTGAAGGGGATGTTAGTGGAGACAACGCCTTGACATGATCATCCTGCATGTAAATTCTTATATCTCCGGCGCCATTGACGTTTGATTTTGTCATAGCCTGAGTGCGCTTGCTTGGAGAGTTCCCCACGCTTTCATATTGTGATATTTTTCTTGAATATATTCGTTATCAGTCTGGCGAATCCATGATGGGGGTAGTGACGATCCGAGCTCCGTGTTAGTTTTCCAGGGTTGTCATCAATCAATCGTTCACTTGTCTGTGTTCGTCATACGTGTGGGGATCCTACTTGTTACTTGTTATTTTATTGGATTAAAAAATTGAACTGACGTAGATACCTTTGTCAAAGACCACTCTCGAGAAACATGTGCACGAGTAAATTGGGACCAGCCCCACGTCCCGCCCTGAACATCTCTGCAAAGAGGGTAAACGTTTCGACTCGGTACAGGCCCACCCTCAAAAAAGTGCAGGGAAGGGTTAGTAACTGTATTTTTCCAAATGTATCGTATTTTTCGAATTGGGTTTAATCAATCCGAGCGAGATTAACTAAAATGGCCTTCTTTTATTGTTTTTTCTCAGGATTTTGGCTGTTGTAATTTGAACATTTCAAATTTGTAATTTTAGCAACTTCCCTGAGGGGTTTCTGAATTGATCAAATCACGATTATTTGGTTTGCCGAATAAAAATAATCGAACTCAAAGTGTTTTAGTTGTCTTCGTCTTCCGAAGAGAAAACTGAACTGTGTTTTGATAGATACCATGACATGGGAGTGTTTGGAGTACTTATGCACTTAAAGGAGGATTGAGAAACAGATTGATAAATGCACTGAGTCTGGAATTTTTCCTGGAATTTACATGGGCTTGCATTATTCTCTGACGAGAGTGTTATGGGCATACAACGGTTTCAGTGCTATAACATGAATGGCATGAATTCATTAGTTTGAATGGTAATAGCTTAGGCACAAGATTCTCTCATGTCAATGGAAATAGATAGGGGCCTGGGCAAGTCTGGTTGGTGCGGATGAAACTTGAAACCAATGCTGGTCGTTAAACTACAGGCTTATGTTCTAAGCACTGTATATATTATGAAAGAAGATATGTTCTAAGCACTGTATATATTATGAAAGAAGATACTATTACATCTTCAGTACTCTTAGTAAAAGTCATTACTGTTCCTTGTAGAAGTTTCATTGAATTCAGCTGTCAATTCATGTACACACTGTAGCAGTAGTTGATTCCATTATTTTTGCAACATTTTCTGGGTTATTATCAATTTTTCGGAGTTGATGTTTTTATACTGAAGACAATTTCATAGATGGAATCTTCAACGTGCAAGTGGTCAATATTTTATTAAAGATATTGTATCTGGAAGATAAGATTTTGGTTTACGTCAATTATTCCATAGGTTAAATCTGTCAAATCAGTAAAATTATGATCTGTCCAGAGGCTAAATCTGTCCAATCCGTCAAAATATGTAAAATTATGATTATCAATGGATCTTTTGACTTCAACACCTTTACTCAAATTAAAAAAATTCTTAAATAAATGAAAAGAAAAACAAAATTATATTAATATACAACATTTATTTAGGTTTTAAATAAACTTTCAAATGTCAATGGAGGCGGGGCCATGCCCTAGCGTTTTTGCTTTTACATTTAGTCCGTCTGTCTGGTTTGTGAACAGTTGCTTTCTTGAATCCTGTAGGTAGCCAGTCCATCCAGAGTACTGTGTTTCATAGAACCGGAATAATATAGCAAACCATTGTAGTAGCTAGTTTTGATGAGTCTTTGAGAATTAAAATTCGTTTTCTAACCAAGATAGATCCACTTTAATCTATTTTCTCAGACCTCAAGCGTCAAGAGGAATTAAAAGTCCAACCATTACAATTCTTAGATTTCTAGCATCCTGCAAATATTACTTGAAAGAGAGACGACCCTTAAATTCCAGGCATCCTGCAAATATCACCTACTTGAAAGAGAGATGACCTTGAACGACATAAATATTACAGGCCTTGTTAATAAAGATAACAAAGTCTGCAAGGGTACTCAACCACTCGACAAAGTCTGCAAGGGTAATCAACCACTGTACAATTGTGGTTAGCTTCCACCCAGCTATCGTTCAATAGTAATTGGTTTCTTTATATGTATGTGCAGATTGCCTGGACGGACACTTGCCAATGGACGTCTCGTGTGGCTTTGCCAGGCGAACGAAGCAGACAGCAAAGTCTTCCCGCGTGCTCTTCTTGCTAAGGTATTTTATCATCATCACCTTACTAGATACACCAGTGTTTAATTTTGATGAAGCTGAATTTTTTAATCTTGGTACTGACATCTATTTTAATTTGTAAATGCTGTGCCCCATCTGGATCTATGATCCCATGATTGCTTGCAGAGCGCTTCTATTCAGGTATTTCCAATTTCAGTACCTGTGATTCAAGTAAATTGATTCAGAGTAAAGGAAATTAGTTTTCAATATTAACCAGTCATCTCTACAGATTTAGCCTTTGATGTGAAGAACTTATGAAGGAAACAACAGAACTTGTTTTGACTTCCAAGGTCTATATCTTATTGCAGACTGTTGTATGCATCCCTCTGGGGGACGGTGTCTTGGAGCTTGGAACAACTGAACTGGTAACATCCTAAAGCATTGTTGTTAATTCGTCAAAACCTGGGTTTAATATGCAGTCTAGGGTTCATCTAAATGCATTGACCATTCTTTATATATCCAATTTTTAGTCCATCTTAGCAAGCTTTAGTTACATATCAGACCTAAGTTTAGATCAATCTATCCTTCATCTCAACAACCCAAATTTAGATGGGTATGTGTCAAAATGCCACTCTGTTAATTTGAAGTTTATATAAATATTTTGATCATTTTGTAAATTTATTATATCCATCTTTCATCTTAGCACATCTTAGCAAAACTAACTCAAATTTGTTCATTAGATATAGTTTGGGTGGCTGGGAGGAATGATTGTTACTCTCCCCACCTAGGTTTAATTTTTATAAATGACATGATGCTCTTATTAAGCCCCTATGTATTGACTAGCTTTCCTTGATTCCGTTTTATTCTAAATAGTAAGAAGAATGATTTTTTTGGTTGAAAAAGAAAACTAACCCAAACTTAAATGGGTTTGAACCAAAATGCAGCTATGGATATCTGATGTTCATATAAATACATTGAGATTTTTGTAAACTTAAGATGTCCATCCTCCATCTTAGCAAAATTGTGTTTTACATCAAACCCATCTTGCCAAAATTGTGCACCCGATGCATCATGGAGATTCAATGCTGGTTAAAGGGAAAGGGACACGGATCAATCCACCTTCATCGAGACTGTAAAATGCACCTAACTTTTTTCAATGTAACTACTAACTTGAAGATTCTAATCTTGGTTTGATCCGAATTGTATTGTTAGGAGCGAGAAGACCCTGGTCTAGTCCAACGAACCATGAGCTTTTTTATGGAGTACCCGAAACCGATATGTTCAGAGCAATCTACATCCAGCCCGCAATGCTCAGATAGAGATGAAAAAGATCAAGTGGGCATGATCACCTTAATGTCAACCGACAACATTGTTTGCCCAGCTCGGAATCAGATTGGAGCTTCTTCTATTACAGATTGTGGACAGTATCTGCCAACTTCTAATGAAGACCTGGATCTCCCCATTCAAACATTTGAGCAGAAGGATAAAATATTGGTTACAGAATACCCACAACAACATGGATTAAACGAATCAATGCAAGTGGACATCTGTGAAGATTACAAGGCTAATGGATCGCCCGAGGATCACTGTTGTAATGGTGATCCTGGCCCTCATGAATTGCCTCTGATAAGCGCCGAGAATGATTGCTTGCAGAATGGGCATGTGAATTTAAATCCGGCTGCACTTGAGAGCTGGCCATACATGGAAGATAACACTAGCAATGGACTTCAAGCATCCGGTGAGTGTGTAACTCAGTCCATTGTAGATCCTTCTCCTCAGCTATGCACTTATTCACAGAGGGATATGAATATGAGTATGAATATGAATATGAATGTGCTCTTGGGCTTGGAACAAGGCTCCAATGCACTAGAGACCATGCTAGAATCAGCAGCTCAGACACTGGACGAGGATGGTCACTATTCCCGGACTTTGTCCACCATATTAGAGCAGCAACAGGCCAGCAATTTGACAGAGTCCACGGGCTTTATCAGTACAAAACCCGGAAAGGATTGGCGTTCACGATCTTCACATCAAGGTAGTGGTTTCATACGTTGGAAGAGCAATGGTAACTGTGTTGCTGGCATCAAAGCAGTGGCCTCCCCGCAGAGATTATTGAAGAAGGTCTTGTTTAACCTCGCTCGCCTCCACAGTAAATACAAAGAAGATCCAACTTACTCCCCTAAACTGGGAGAAGAAGAAATTGGTTGCAAGTTGGTGGGTCGCAAAATCGGGCAGGAGGATCTCAGTGTTAGCCATGTACTCGCAGAGCGCAGGCGAAGAGAAAAATTGAACGAGAAGTTTATTGTGCTTCGGTCCCTCGTTCCTTTTGTTACCAAGGTAATGCCCTTTCACCCACATTGTAACACATTTTCTGATCTGTACATTGGATTATCTTGATATAATAGAACGTCCAAGTGTTAAACAGCAGTGTTTTATGACTCCACATTAATATTTTATACTCATGGATTGTATCACTGAGATTGGATTTTCATTGCACAATCTACACGGGCACAATCTACACTGGAAGTACTTTTTTTTTTTTCTTCTGAAATGTGCATGGAAACCCATCAATACTTCTCCACATTTAGTGGATGGTAAGGATGATAATTGGCCAACAATACTTACTGTTACACTGAATATATATGTTTTTAACATGTAGAACCCTTTGATGCAGATGGACAAGGCATCGATCCTAGGAGATGCCATAGAGTATCTCAAGCAACTTCAGAGGCGTGTAGAGGACTTAGAAGCCTCCAGCAAACTCATGGAGGCAGAAATGAAGAAGACCCAAGATCGTAACTTGCTAAAGCGATCAGGAACTACAGAAGACATGAGAATGGTCAGACATGAAGGAAATCACGTGGATAGTTGTCTGCAGTCTTCTTGTCTTGATGGAGAACTCAGTTGGACGTTAAGAGACACGAAGCAGCCACCCTCTAAAATGCCGAGGGTTGAGTCTAAGCGAAAACTGAACGATCTCCATAATAAAGGATCCTACACACTGGCAGCAGCAGAAAGAGACGTGGAGGTTTCAGTTTCAGTCATTGAAGATGATACAGTTTTGATAGAAATACAATGCCCCTGCAGACATGGCGTGCTTCTCGATATAATGCAGAGACTGAGCAGTCTCCATATGGACACTTGTTCTGTTCAGTCTTCTACGGTGGATAAAATGTTTGCTGCTGTACTCAAAGCGAAAGTAGGTATCTCTAAAACATTTTACACTTCATAGTTTGCAAAATATATATATCAGTGTGATACGTCTTAATAGATATATATTTCTAACATATACATCATTTAATGATGTTAATGTTAATGATATCTTATATGCTCTTGAATTCTTAAATAAAAATATCTAATATTACTGAACTGCATTGTTAATGGATATTGTTTACTACTTACTAACTTCTGTTTGATACTGTATTTGATATGGATCTTTAAATAAGTTTAACAAAGTTATATGATATGATGACATGGGACACGGTGGATGTATCCAATGTGGCCATCTCGAAAATAAGACTCCTAAAATTAATATATAGATTTAATTTAAAAAAAATTAAAATATTGATATATCATACAAAGAAATATTAATAAAATATTGATACATCATACAAAGATACAAGTTACAAATTTCTAGTTACTGCATCAATCATTTATTATGATGATTCAGGATCAAACATAAGTTATAATAGAAAATTTAGAACCATAAATTGTAAATTTTTCATTAAATTTAAAATCAAAATAAATAAAAACTGAGATAATATCATTAGTAAATACAAAATAGAATAAATACTAAATACTAAAAAATCTTCATTAAATTTAAAATCAAAATATATTATATAAAAACTGAGATAATGCCACTAGTAAATATAAAATTGAGTATAGAATAAACACTAAATACTGAAGAATCTCATAGCTAGCTAGTCACTAGTAAATACAAAATAGAGTAGACACTAAATACTGAAGAATCTCATAGCTAGCTAGTCAATGGTACTGACCACTACACACAGTCTTCCAATAGTCTTCCATGACAAAATCACCCTCCATTAAAACTGGTGTCTAACATGTGTCAGCCTACAGAAAGGGCCACAGAGGCCTATAAGGCCATGTCATGTTTCAAATTATTTTATATGGATATGGGTTTTTAATTATTATTATTTTATTATTTTATATAAATAAATTGAGAGATATTACATATAATTAACAATAATTATATTAATAATATTAATGTGTCAGAATAAGTTGAATAAGTAGATAAACCTAAATTTGATTTATATTATAAAAAAATATTATCAATATGTCAAATTTATACCTATCAATTTATTGAGTAGATTTCATATTTTTATATATATTATTTTGTTTTATGTACATGTAATCCAGCCATATAAACCTTATAAATTAGATTTCATATTTTTATATATATTACTTTTATGTACATGTAATCCAGCCATATAAGCCTTATAAATCCCTCGTTATTGGCGAATGACAGTATAGGTCATATCATACCATACCTGTTCTGTCATCAGTACTACTAAGGTATCATCTTAGCAGCTTTTTGTTTAACCCTATACTATATTCTCCCTGGTTACATAAACCAAAGCTTGATAGCAATGTTGGTGGAGATAAATATTATCTAATACAGAAAATGTTGAGAGGAGTCACTAAGGTTGAGATCTGACACTAACGGCTGGCACTGTTTTGTATATGCTACTTATCATAATTCCTTTGTGAAATGTAATCTAGTCCGTGCATATTGTCACAGAGCAGTATATGTCATATTATACTTGCTCTGTCACCAGTTGTAGCTAGGTTATCATCTGAGCAGCTTTTTGCTTCACTCTAGTTTTTTTCCTCCATTGAAGTTAAAAATAATGTCTTTTTAAAATTATTATTATTTTGTGGAGGAGTTTTAAGTCACTTATAGTGTAGTTAGACTTATGCAGATATTTACAATTCTATCCGATTTTAAATTTTTAGGAGAATTTTAGATGATTAAGAAAAAGTAGTTAAAAAAATTCAAATAATAACATGATTAGATTACTGCTTATTGTATTTCTTTTATAACTTTTTATAAAATTGTAATGGTTTTGTTTATACAGTGAACGTTAATAAAACCATTCATGATCTGTATTTCTTGCAGGTTACTTTTTATAAAATTGTAATGGTTTTGTTTATACAGTGAACGTTAATAAAACCATTCATGATCTGTATTTCTTGCAGGTTCAGGAAAAGTTTAGTGGTGGTAAAAGACCCAGCATTGCTGAAGTGAAAGACGCTGTTGAGCTTGTTGCCTCCAAATGCTGAACTGAATAAGTTGTATGTATGAGTAAAGTTCCACAGATTAAATGTATGCAGCTGGATCTTATGGGTCATACAAAGATTGTTGGTTTTACCATGTGTATAGTCCCATTGATCTATTCTACTCATTTGTGGAAATTAATATAATTTTTTTCTCAATTATTTGGCAGTGCTGTACATCTTTAAAGTGATTACTTCTAGCGTAGCAGATCTCTTTTGGACTTCAAAAACCAGGTTTTGATTTGGTTCCATTTCTGTCAATCGATGTTATGAAGTGGGGCTCTTGTCAAATGATGCAACAAGAGAAAATTACAGTGGCATGGGTGTACATCATCATTAACGTTGTATTGTGTTGAGCAAAGTCTATTTCAATCTGTATAATTAAGGCTATGTGAAAGAAATATAGGATCTGTTGCAGGCAGCTGCCTACATTATATTTCTGTAAGCATCTGCACTTTTGTCTTGTATCTTGGCATGCGCATAGATTGCATAAATTCATTCTCGGGAGTGGCGTCGTACCAGAGAAGACAAGGCAAGTGATCGAGCGAGCAAACCCTAGTGTTGAATGGTACCAATCAGTTCAGTTGTCCATCCATCTTGAAAAGTGCTCTCTGGGCCCATTTCATGGCAGATGGGCGCAAAAATCAACCAATACCTTATACACTTTAAGGAATAGTCTGAAATGTATAAGCCGTTCCGTGCATCTGTACATTCTGTCTTCTTTCTGCATACTCATGCCACAGCTTTAGAGCTGGACAACACCCACAGTTGCAAGTTGCCCTTTGTTTTATCCAATCATGAGTAAACAGTTGCAAGTTGCTCTTACTTTCATTGAAGGACTTCACATTGTTACTCTAATACAGTAGCACAATGACATCAGAAGGATGATAGGTCTACGGTAAGCTGGACGAATGTCCAGAATGTTGAGAGTCGTCTTGGGTTGCAGTTGGAGCTTTGATCATTGAAGTGATGAAAGTTGTTGTTGGTTATGGATTTTGCAAGCTACATAACATAAATGTTTAGTGGTTGAGGACTGGTTTTGGCTTGTAGTTGGAGTTATCAATGTATTGATCATTTGATGAAAGTTGGTGTGCCTGGAAGTCTGAGAAAGGAAAATGAATTTTTTTTTACCATTTCAGAGGTTATTTTTATTGTGGGTTTTGTTAAGATTACTCTTGTAAATTAAAAAAAAAAATTAGGATTTTTTATTATTTTGATATCACTAGTGGAAACCACACAATGTGAGTGCAACATGGATTTTTGAGGGTATTTAATCTATTTATGTATTCAAAACATAATTTGAATATTTAAAATTTAAATTTAAAAAAATGAAGGAATTCAGAAAAAAAAGTAAATAGTGTTCTATTAAATTTTAGTAAAATTATAATTAAAAATAGATAAAATTCCATAAATTTAAATTATATATTAAAGTAAAATATAAATATTAAATAATTAAATAATTAAGTATACAACTAAATTGAATTTTTTTGTTAATTTATTATAATTTAAATTTTTATAAATTTATTATGAATTGAATTTTTTTATTAATTTATTAAAAGTGAAAAAAATTCTATCTAAAAATATTATATTTACAATGAATATATATAATAATTTATTAAACCTGTAAATGAATAAAAAAAATCTTATTAATAGAAATTAATGTTATATTTCCCATGTAAAAATAATTTATATACACATTGTAATTTTCAATTAGGTAAATCTATATGTTTAAATTATGCATTATATTATTATGATTATAATTATTTTAACTAGTATATATACATGTAAAAACAATTTATATATACATTGTAATTTTCAATTAAGTAAATCTATATGTTTAAATTATGCATTATATTATTATGAATATAATTATTTTAACTAGTAGGCAAATTTCAACTTGTAAAACTAAAGAAAATAATAAGATCTCTATGGAGGATTGGAACTCATACTTTAAAAAGCCTTACGAATCCCCAATGTAGTGGATAACATTCAAACCCTTTTTAAAATAGAGGAAGTCTTTTCCTTAGAAGACATTGACTTTGGGATTAAGTGCCTAGCTATTGGAAAAGCTAAAGACATTGAAGGGTACCAAGCACAGATCCTAAAAATCGGAGCACCCATCCTCATCCATTATTTTCACAAGTTCTTTAACTTAGCAATCAAGCCGGGTTTCCCTAAGCCTAGGACTCAGAGCCTTATAGTTCCTATTTTTAAAAGCGGAGATAAAGATAACCCCTATAATTATCGAACAATTATGATTAGCCCTCTCCTAGCCAAGTTATACAATATTATCCTTGAAAAGAAGATTAGTAGATGGCTAGAAAATAAAAGAAAGAGGGCTAAAGGACAAGCAGGCTTTAGAAGGCATCACTCAACCACAAACCACCTCATTATGCTTAGGATCATCGTAGAGGAGTGTCGCAATAATAAATCCAATCTTTTTTGTTGTTTCGTGGACTTTCATAAAGCCTTTGATATGGTGCCTAGATATAACCTTTGGAATATATTAGAAGAGCTAGAAGTTCCTCTCGAGTTGAGGGCTGTGACTATAACACTGTATGAGAATGTCGTTGCCAAATTAAAAAACAATAAGGGTTTGTCGTAAAATATTAATTGCAATATTGGAGTTAAGCAAGGGTGCCCCCTTTCCCTACCCTTTTTGGCATCTACATTGATAAGCTTGAAGAATATCTAAAAGAGGTAGGTTGTGTAGGCACGACCTTGGTAGGAATACTTCTCTATGCTGACGATATCGTTCTTATAGCAAGGCGCTGTTATGATCTTGAAAGCAGTTACGATTTCTCAAAGGTTTTTGCACCCATATGGGCATGACCGTAAATACTGACAAAACAAAAGTCATGATTATCAAGTCCAATAAAGGTACTTATGCCAATTTTTCCTATGACAATCGAATCTTAGAAGAAGTAACCTCCTATAAGTACTTAGGAATTGAATTTCATCACATGCTCAATTGGAACTATATCATTGAAAAGAGGATAAATGGAGGATGGAAAGCCTACTTTGGCCTTGAAAACAATTGTAAAGTGACAAACCTTGTGATGTGGGACAAAAAGAAATTCCTCTTTAAAACGCAAGCGTCACTCTCGTTAATCTATATGGTTGTGAAGCTTTGGGATGCAACATTTCCAGAGAGTCTTGGAGAAGAATTGAGCAAATTGTTGGCTGCTTTCAGGACAGACCCGGGTTTTCAGGATGCGCAGCAACAAACACCCCTTTGGCGCACTGTCCCTTTTGGCAACGAGCTGCGTAGCAGCCCGAAGTCTCACCCGAAGTGGCTATGGGGGGCTAAGGAATCAGGTTTCCTTAACCTAGGTGGTGTGGAGTCTACAGTCTCTCTCTTTCCCTTCGTGGAGGTAACCCCTGAACAGAGTGTCTTACTCTTTCACAGGTCTCCCAGCGCTACAGCGCTGGAACTCACTCTTCTCAGCCGAGCTGCGCGGTAGCTCTGCACCTGCGCACGAGTCTTTTACCCACTACCTCCGATACACTATGTATCGTCTCTGTCCCTGCGCCACAGCGCAGTAACACACTCCTTTAGCGCTGCGGCGACAGTGTTCTTACAGACTCCTTCGACAATGCACAAGTACAACTTCTAAGGGAGCTTCCAGGATTTACTTTACATAATCATTCATAAAGATAGCGAAACATTCATAGAAACATAGACAGTAAAGCAAAGAAATGCAATCGCATAAAGCATCACCACAACAACAAGAATTACGTGGTTCACTTCCAGGAGGGAAGCTATGTCCACGAGAACTGTGTTTTATATTATCTTGAGATGGGGATAACACAGTTCTGCTGCACACACAGCTGCAGCCTTAGATCTTTCTGGGAAACTCCACGCACACAGCTGGGAGCCCTTCTCTTAGATCTATTCTCTTCTTCTACAGATATTACCATGACAAAGACATACAATTACATTCCCCTCTCAGTCCTCTTGCGACTGGTCGATACATGCAATGGCCCTTACGCCAAGCGGTCTTTCTGCGAGATCGCGGCCTTCCTACATGCACAAAATGATCATTAACAGCTTTAAAAGATACAGCAATACAAATGACTCAGACATCAACTTAGACTGTCCGTGTAGCTCAGTAACTATCTAACCCTTTTCCCTTTTCAATTACACATATATATAGGTGGCACTGAGGGTCGCACCTTTACAAAACTGTGGGCCTTTCCCAACAGTGATCCCCAAAAACCCTAACCGCGGGCACGTCTAGGTGTACTGTAGGCGCCTCTTGCAGTCACGTCGCAGCTTCCTGCAGACTCCGCGATTTTCGGCGCAAATCGCGGGTATGGGCGCCGCTTCATCGTTCTTTGCTCCTTGTCCTTCGCCTTCAATGCTTCGGCCTGTTGCTCTTCCTTGGTCCGAGCAACCATAACTCCTGTACTTTGCCTTAATGAGGGTAGCTGAGCCCTCTATTCCGTCACTTCATTTACTGTGGTGGTTGAGCTTTCTACTCGGCCGCCTTATTTATTCTTTCCTTTGACTTGTGCACGCGAGCTCCACGATTTTCGGCCCGCAATCTGCGATTAGCTTGTCCATCTGGCGCCGTACCGCGCACTGTTCATTTCTGCCAAAAAATGGTGCTTTTCCTCAAAATTAGCACTTTTCCTTCAAAACTTAGTGCTTTTTCCTAAAACTTGGCAACTTTGCCATAGCTGCGGCCTATGCTCCAACACAAATCCAAAAACGATTTATTACTTGTAATCTTAAAATTAAGAGCAACACGGCCTATCATATTCTGCTCTTAGAAGCAGGGCTCTCCCCCATTGAAAGCATGGCTATGATTAGACATATAATGTACAAGAATAAATTAAACAATATAGGAGATGACCAACTTCCTAAAATTGCTCTTAACTCCAACCAAAAGCACCTTTGCCTCAAGCTGGGATGGCTTAAAGATGCCACGACTTGGTTAAACTATTATAGGATTAATGAAACTACCACTCTACAAAATATTGATAACATTAAGTACATTATTACTTTTGCCTTCAAAGAGAAAATGTGGTGCAAAGAAGAGTTAGAGGTAAAAATAAAGCTTCGGTATTACAAAGAGACCATTAACCCTAGTCTCAAGGATCAAAACTATCTTTCTATCTTAACAAGCTTAAAGAAAATAATTAATATTGCTAAGATTATAATGAACTCTCATGAGCTTCATAGTGAAACTGGGCATTGGACAACCCCTAAAATGCATTGGGCTGAAAGAATTTGCCATTTATGCGATTCCAAGAGGGTGGAAGATGAAAATCACTTTCTCTTAGAGTGCTCACCTTTCACTCACATTAGATCTCAGTTTCAAAATCTCTGCTCCGATACCAACCTCTCTAACCTTCTAGATCCCCAAAACTATAGTGAGCTAGGGATGCTCCTCTGTAAGCTTTTCGAGCATAAAAATAATATGAAAAGCATAAAAATAATATTTTAAAGAAAACCAATTAATCTTTAACTTCTTAAGGTTCAATAGACCAAGATTAGTTTCAGTGGACGTTAAAGATCATCATCATCATCACTATCTATGTAAATGTAAAATTTTCTCATTTAAAATTAGAAAAGTGTCAATAAATGCTTTTGTGAGAAATATTACTTTACCCAATTCATAATATAGACTTAAAATATGGTAAAAGGAACTATAATAAATTATGTTTTATTATAGTATTAGGTTAAATTTTCTTATTTAAAATTATTTATTTTTGCATGTGAACGGTTGGCCACTTGCCTAGACCCCTACTCATAATACTTAAAATGTGGTAGAAGAAACTACAATAAATTATAATTGTGGTAGAAGGAATTACAATAAATTATGTTTTTATTATAATATTAAGTTTTAATATGGCAAAATGGTTATAATTTATTTTAATTCATAATACAAATTTAAATGTAGTAACTATAATAAATTATGTTTTTAATATAATACCAAGTTTTAATGTGGCAAAAATAGTTATAATTTATTTTATAAAGTTGTTTCATTTAAAACTATTTAATGAATTGAGATTTTAAAGATTATAGAAACTATTACTGTATCGTGGTTAATTATTCACATCTATATTTAGTGTCTTCAAGGTTATTAAGTTATTTTGGATATAGCTTGGTTTGTAACAAGTAGTACCTTCAAGCCATTTTTTCAAATCTAGAGTTATAATATCTAAATTTGGTGCAAATTGAAGACATCTCCTAGACATGAAGTCAAATTTTCACCAAATAACAAGGGGTATTTACATGTTTATGTTTTGTTTTAAGGATGCTCCAATACAATTATTGGTAAATCATTTGCATAGATATTTTTTGATGGGGTAAAGGAAGGTCCCCCTGGTTTTTATAGCTTGATTTTTTGATGGGTAAAGGAAGGTCCCCCTGGTTTTTATAGCTTGTGGGGTTTACTTTTATGTTTAATGGACACATTTTCAAGTTCAAGGTTAGATTAGGTATTGATTCAAATAAAAGTGATTGATGACTCAACTTTATTAATAAATTGGATGAAGGGGATTATTCAATTCAAAATGTTTATATAAGGCCATTAGTAGAATGATTAAAAGAGGCAAGTGCATTATTTAATTTTGTTTCCTCTATGCATGTTCATTGAGAATTAAATATAAAGGTAAATGGAATTTCTAAGGAAGGCTAATTAATTGAAGTTGGGGTCCTATAGTGAGTGGAGCCTTTTGATGGTGTGCATTTCAAGTATAGGTGTTTTAGTTTTTCATTATTGCTAAAACCTAGTGGTATGACCTATTATGGTTACCTATTGAATGGAATGTTAGGAGAATTGTTTATGGTTTTGGAATTTCTAAGGAGGGCCAACTAATTGAAGTTGGGGTCCTATAGTGAGTGGAGCCTTTTGATGGTGTGCATTTCAAGTATAGGTGTTTTAGTTTTTCATTATTGCTAAAACCTAGTGGTATGACATATTATGGTTACCTATTGAATGGAATGTTAGGAGAATTGTTTATGGTTTTGGAATTTCTAAAGAGGGCCAACTAATTGAAGTTGGGGTCCTATAATGAGTGGAGCCTTTTGATGGTGTGCATTTCAAGTATAGGTGTTTTAGTTTTTTATTATTGCTAAAACCTAGTGGTATGACCTATTATGGTTACCTATTGAATGGAATGTTAGGAGAATTGTTTATGATTTTGGAATTTCTAAGGAGGGCCAACTAATTGAAGTTGGGGTGCTATAGTGAGTGGAGCCTTTTGATGGCGTGCATTTCAAGTATAGGTGTTTTAGTTTTTCATTATTGCTAAAACCTAGTGGTATGACCTATTATGGTTACCTATTGAATGGAATGTTAGGAGAATTGTTTATATGGTTTTCTTTTTAAGGTTCGTTTATGTTGGGTTGATTATTTGTAATGATATTACTATTTTTTTCTTTTTCCTTTTAAGCTTATAATGTCTTAGATACTTTTTGTTAGTGACAAGGCAATTGTTTTAATGAGACATAAAGGAAAATTATCAGGTGTTTGTGCTTAAGGCACTTAGATAATGTAATGCTCATTATCTCTTGGAATATAAATTATGATTTTTTCCTTGGGAAAAATAAAGTCAAAATTTCAATGTACTTGGTGCATACTTATAGGAAGCCTTAGCAAAAACAATAAGTTATTTTAAGGTATGGATATCTTTCTATCCAAACTCCAAATTAAGTCCCCCCTAACTTTCTAGAAAGACATCTAGTGGTGTCTCCAAATTTCAGAGTTAGAATTTCTCTCCAAATTTTAGAATTAAAAAATAATTTCTAAGTGATAAGCTCATCACAAAGTTAAAATTCATATTTATTCATGATGTTTTTATATAATAGCATGGCGCAATAAATTGAGCTTATGTATTCATTTCTAGATCAATATCATTTCTATTACCCACTTTTATCTCATTATTCCCTTTCTATTTTTCTCCTTTTCTCATAGTCGTAACCACTAGCTTATTAGTGAGTGCCCCATAAAACATTGACTAAGATGGATATTTCTCTATACCCAATGATTCTACTTGCATATCGTTCCTTTATTTTGCAATTACCATTATTTTGATTGAAAACAAACATAGTTCATTACTACCGAAACTTCCAATGTAGATAGGACAAATAATCCATGAGTAAGTATATAATAATTAAGAAAAATTAGATAAGATGATTACAATGCCATGCTAGTGCCATAGATATAGAAATCCTAAAGGCACTTATGGTGACCATTCATGAAAAAATGTGTCCCTTAGATTATGAATTCCCAAGTAAAAATGTTGCATCATTTGTGAAGTGGTCCATCCTAAGTTAACCTTCATTGAGACCTTTTGATAATCAATTTGTTGGATGGAACTTTTCATTTTTTGCTTCCAAACAGTTTGTTGATTTTGTCTCCATTCTTTTTTGAAATCATAACGAATTTGTTTATGTTCCTTTTGACCTTGTTGTTGGTCATAACGACTTTTGTGATTTGGATGACGATAAGGTATTATGATATCTTGTGATTGTTTGTTGGAGACTTCGAATTTTGATATTTTTGGTAATAATTAGATTGGATCTGTGTTTCTTCCCTTTTCTGATGTTTGGACTTTTAACTCTGATGACTTTTTTAATTCGACAATATTGGTACTTGTTTCTCTGTCAATTGATGATTCTTTGTAGGCATGGTGATCTAGCTTTTCTTGTAAGGACTTCTTATTATGATTTAACTTTTTAATTTTTGTAAGCAAGATTTGATTATGATTCCTTAAGCATGGAAGTTCTTCAACATTCTCTGGATTTTCATATTTGTTGTTGAGGTATTGGTTTTTTGGCTGTGCCTCTTTTAATCTTTTGATTTGCTCAAGAAACCTGTAATTAAGGTCACTTAAGCTAAAAGCTTCTTGATCTTTCTCTGATAACTTCTTGTTGATTTCATTTGCGATATCTTGATTCTCTTGTTCTAACTTTTGAAAACAACGCTTCTTCTCCTTGGACTTCATGATTTTTGCAAGTAGTTATTGATTATGATTTATTAGGCGAGAAATCTCTTCGTCCTTTTTTGTGATGATATTATCGCATTTCTTCTTAAGATCTCCTATTTGTTGTTCTATTTTTTTTCTCATTTTATTTTTATTTTTATAAGCAAGAAAATTATATTATAAAA
Organism: Larix kaempferi; assembly: GCA_027924585.1. NCBI lineage: Eukaryota > Viridiplantae > Streptophyta > Pinopsida > Pinales > Pinaceae > Larix > Larix kaempferi. The sequence continues at coordinate 6,368,242 of BSBM01000556.1, forward strand.
GAGCCTTCAATACAACGATGTCAAAATAGACATGGCCTAGTCTACTTAAAAATTCTGCAGAGCTGCTTGATAATGATCATCAAGTTTCTGTCCCCCCCAACCATCCTTGCTACATATCTATCAACCCAACTTTCCACAATACAAAAAGGTTTTTCCAGAACCATTCAATGGAGTCGAAAAAAAGGAACTATAAAACTATCCGAACCATTCTAAGGGTATAGCTTATAATTACGCTACAAAATACTAAGCATAAACAAGACAAAAACTACAGACATTCCCACCCATAGACACAGACCCAGTCATCAACATTTTGGCACATGGGCCATGTTCCAGTGAATCATGGTTCATGAGCGCAGGTCTCCATGAATATTGTCCTCAACTGCAATTGGTTGAACCTTCATGCTGTGAACAGGGCATGGGCCATGAGTTCGGCCTGCAGATGATCCAGCCTCTTCACCATTATTATCCGGCGGCTGGAGCGGGATACCAAGCTTCAAAGCAATGAGATCGACCTTTTTATGCATTAAGTGGTTGTCATAATGGTGCTCTTTCCATGCTTTGACAGGTTCCTCATCTCCCCTGGATTTGTTCTCCCTGTCCATCAGGACATGGGCTAATAGCTCTTTTGTAACCCAATACATAGTCACCATATGGTCGTAGGATGAGAGCCTCCCAGCCGTTGTACTGGGGTCGTAAATCCATTCTTCAACATCCTCTTTAATTGTTTCCAGGTCCATGTCCTTCACCCGGTTCCTGAGAGGAACCTGCAATAATTAATTAATGAAAATGCACGAGATAGCAGAAATAACAGAACTTAGAATAGATTTATTGATCGCAGACCACTTCGAGGGGGAAACCTCCTTTGAGCAAGATCAATACAAATAAATTCACCATGCCTTCATTGGCCTCAAAACACACTTATATACTAAGTCTGTGCACCAATACTATGGATCAATACCATGGAACATATAATACTACGGGACGACTTACAAAGAATATGCGCCCAATACTATGAATCAATACCATGAAACATATAATATTATGGGGTAATACAAACTAAGGATTAATACCATGGAACATATAATACTACGGGACGACTTACAAAGCACATGCGTCCTACAACAATATACTAACAAAGTAAAGAGAAGGGTTGACACAGGTTCCTAACATCCCCTCCCCCTTAGAAAAAACTTTGTCCTCAAAGCTTTAGATGTGGAAATTGATGCTTAATCTGAAGGAGTGATTCCCATGTAGCATCCTCTGGTTGCATTCCGTGCCACTGTATTTACCCCTGTGATAGATAGAGAGCGAAGCTGGTGAGTGCACTTATTGAGGATGGCCTCCGGATCCAAAAGGATGGATCCTTCATTATCCAGTTCTGGTAAAATAGTGTGTCTTTTGATGTTGGTGCCAAAAATTTCATCATACAAGAGACATAAAATACTAGATGAATGCAGGAAGAAGGAGGAAGTTGCAATTTATAAGCAATGGAACCAATATTCTGAAGAACCTTATAGGGCCCATATAACTTTGGAGCGAGCTTGTGACACCCTTTGAGTTTCAGGGAGGATTGCTTGGACGACTGTAGACGAAGAAAAACCATATCACCTGCTTGAAAAGTGCACTCAGAACGGTGCTTATCGTTTTGTTGTTGCATTCGAATTATTTCCATGTGAAGATTGTCTTGCAAAATGCGAGGAATCTGATTGCGGTTTTGAAGAACTGAGTCAATTTCCTGAATTGGTGAACTGCTGAGGGTGTATGGAAGAAGAATTGGCGGTGCATGACCATAGATTGATTCATATGCAGTCATTTTAGATGCAGTATTGTACCACCGGATCCCTTCAATGAAATCCATAGAAATATCTGTCCAAATCCGTGTAGGGATGGGAAAGGGTCCGAGCAATCCCGGAAGGAGTGTCGTTTCACCCTTGTTGACCTGGTAAGTATCACATTCAACCACCATTTGTCGAATTGTCCTTTTCATTCCCTTCCAAAAGAAGTTACAGTGTTCCCTCTCATACGTTATGAGTAAACCAAAGTGCCCTACCGATGGAGAAGCATGGAGTTCATAGAAGACATAGCCTTGTTGAACAGATTGCAACCAATTTGGAACATGCATAGAAATAGCCGAAAGAGAAATGTGCTCATCATATGTCCGAGAAAGAGCATCCACCACTAGATTGTCTGTACCCTTCTTGTAAGTGATCTCATAGGAATAACCCATGAGTTTGCTAACCCATTTCAGTTGTGCTGGGGAGGAGACCCGTTGTTCCAGGAAATTTTTCAGACTTTGGTGATCAGTCTTGATGCATAAATAATTCCCTAATAGGTATGGCTGCCACTTCTGTACTGGATGCAAAATAGCCATCATTTCCTTCTCAGATGTAGAGGCAGCTAAATTCTTATCGGAAAGGTCTCTTGAAGGCGGCAAGCCCACTGATTCAACAAAGACACCTGCATATCTATGCAAAATGTGTTGTAGATCCAAGGGAGTAGTGGAGACCGTTGAGGGGTGCATCTGAATGGAATGGAGCTGAGCGATAACACCATGTGAGTTCTTCCTAAGGATCTTTTCCAGGCAATGTGAACTGATAATGTGGAGTGACCCTGGTTGTAAGCCTGTAAATGTGTGTTTTTTCCCATTGACTGAAAACTACATCCAAAGTTCATCAAAATCCCATAAGATGGAGCCAAGTGTGCGTAACCATTGAGCGCCCAAAACCACATCACATCCGCTTAAGGACAAGGAAAACATGTCAGAGCGCAGGTTATAATCTTCCATAGAGATACGCACATTGTGACACTTCCCCTTGCAAGGTAAGGTGCCCCCATTGGAAATCATGACTTAAAGTTAGAGCAAGGATGGAAAAAAAAATCAGCCCATTTGGCGATCCGAGGGTCAATGAAGTGATGAGTGCTACCAGAATCAATGAGTATTGTAAGAGGGATCTTCTTGAAGTAACTCCTAACCCACATTGTTTGTGGGTTGGTGACTCCAGCTAAAGCATGGAGAGATATCTCTAGGTGGTCGTCTGGAGATGAAGGGTCAACAGGTGGCTACTGAATGTCGACTTGATCATCTATTGTATCTAGAGCTTCTTCGCCAAGTTCAGAGGCAGGCGGAGAATCTACATCCGAGAGATAGAGCTGTTGCTCCACACATCTATGTCCTCGAGTGAATTTCTCATCACAATTATAACAAAGCCCTTTTTCTCTATGTGCCCACATCTCTGCTTCAGAAAAAATGCTTGATAGGAGTTGGGCGAGGAGTTGGCGTGATGGGAGGTCGTTGGGAAACCATATTTCTGAATGGAACAAAAGTGGATTTGGAGCGCTGTTGGGCTGTGATATTGTCCTCCGCTAACTTAGCCAACCCTAGGACTTCCATCATTGTGTTGGGACAAAACATTTTAATCTCTGAGCGGATTTCATCCTTGAGACCAATGATAAAACAACTCCTGTAGAATTCATCAGACAATACTTCTGTGTGATTGGCCCGTTTCTCAAATTCTGTCTGATACTCTCTCATAGTGCCAATTTGGAAAAGTTTAGTGAGTGCTCCTGTGAAGTCATCAAAAGCACTAGGACCAAATCGTTGCAAAAGGAATTGGCAAAAATATGTCCATTTTGGCTCGTCATGAGCCTTGATGTACCAATGGTACCATTGAAGGGCTTCATGGTCCAAATGAAAGGATGCAAGTGGAACTTTGTGGACATCAAAAGTATTTTGCAGACTGAAATATTGTTATGCCTGGTATATCCATCCAGTCGGATCATTACCATTGAAGCGAGGAAAATCAAGCTTTGGCCCACAAAAATTGCTGGAAGAAGAGAACCCAGTGTCAACAGAAGATTCTGGCTGTCGTTTATTGTTCATGGCGAAATGCTGAAGATGGAAGCTGAGAAATTTTTCATCCAGATCTTGGAGTTTGGTTTTGAGGGTTGCAAGTTCTTCCTCCATGATTTGTGCTCCTGCGTGGGTGACAACCATAACCAAGAGTTTTTTTTTTTTGTGAATGGGTAGAAAAACACAAACATGAGCTTCTTTAGTAAAGGGAAATTTGGATTTGGGAAAAACTCTAATGGGTAATTGGGGTTTGACTAGGTTTTGGACACTTTCTGATGGACAAGGAAGCCGAAAATGAGGATTTAAGAAGCGGGGTGAAATAATGAGAAAATTTTTCAGAGAGGGACAAATAAGTATAAATAATAAATGAACACTGTGGCAAAATTTGAAGGTGATTACGTGAAAATCAAAGAAGTTATGGGAAGCCCTAAAAATATACAAATGTGAGATTTTTGGCTTTGGGAAGTGGAATTTGGGATAGGGTCCTCATGAATGAAATATGCAGAATGGGATTGCAAGGGTGTCAGTGAAGGTTCAAGGGAATTTTTTTTTTGGAATGGATCTGCAACGGCTCAGAAGTGATCGACAACAGTTCTGGATAGATGTAATCTGCAATTTATCAGCTGAAAATAGATATGGACCCCAGGTATGCTCGGATTCCTAACGGTTCAGGGGATTCACTCGACCAACAATGTTGTCTGACAATTTGCGTATTGGGGCAGTACCCCTCACTCCACGACTCAGGTAAAACTGATAACCGCTTTGCCACAAACAAAATCTCTTGGTTTACCTCACGGGTGGGAACTAGTCAATTAGGTAGGGGTCATTTCCCTTTTCATGGCAGGTCCTCTCAATGGGCCAACTACTTCAGGGTTCCTGTGGTACTCCTCACAATGAGTTTTAGGGCTTATTCCCAAGTACTTCCCACAGTTAAGCGGATAGGGATTATTCCCAGATTCGAACCTGCAACAGACACAATTTTTTTTTTTTGGCAGAAATTTCACCCAACGATCCCAAGAAAGTGCTCTGATACCAGATGAGAGGAACCTACAACAATTAATTAATGAAAATGCACGAGATAATAGAAATAACAGAACTCATAATAGATTTATTGATCACGGGCCACTTCGAGGGGGAAACCTCCTTTGAGCAAGCTCAATACAAATAACTTCATCGTGCCTTCATTGGCCTCAACACACACTTATATACTAAGTCTATGTGCCAATACTATGGATCAATACCATGGAACATATAATACTATGTGATGACTTACAAAGCATATGCATCCAATACTATGAATCAATACCATGAAACAGATAATACTATGGGCTAATACAAACTAAGGATCAATACCATGGAACATATAATACTACGGGACGACTTACAAAGCACATGTGTCCAACAACAATATACTAACAAAGTAAAGAGAAGGGTTGACACAGGTTCCTAACAGTTCCATAGTTCATGTTCCACCCTCTCAATTTCCTCATGTATTATCAGAGGAATGCGCTTTCTAAAGAAATGGGCCACCTGCCCAGCTTTCTTCAATTCCCGTGTGGGATTCTTTTTTCCTCGCTGCCTAATCTTCTTTCCCCCCCTTGATTTTCTTTTGGGAGCCATCAGAGCAGTTACCCAATACCCAAACTGATAACAAAACCAGTCCTTTTCTCTCACATAAACATGACCCAAAAAAGGAAGAAACACAATGCAAAGTTGGTAAGTCTGCATTGTATAAATAGTTGGGGCACCCATCTACCTTCGGTTAACCTTACTAAAAACTATGTACTTGCTCTCTAATAGCATTGTACAGTATCCAATCTTTCTACTGTCCTCCATGGTTTGTCATTAATTCCCATCATTCAAGGGACTTGTCCTTAAGCTTTCCTCATTATTTGCAGATGATGGATTTAAATGGGCATTCATATGGGGATTAAATATGGATGTACCAACGTCAGTCGAAGTGGTGGTTATTATGGATCCAAGTGGTGGATGGAACCTCCACGTGTGCTTTGTCCAAGTGAGTCATTTATGGCCTTGTGTCTTTAGTCACCTCCTCGAAAAGCTTAATATCTCGGGGTTCCAGATGGGAGCACTGAATGTGCCATTCGTTACCACCATCACTGGACAGGTGTCCTTCCACAATCATTTCTTTGCTCCATTCTCCTAGGTTAGCTAGCATATCCGCCACCTTGTTCCCGTCATGTTTGACATGGGTGAAAATCCATGTGTGATGCCCTCTAATGAGGTCGGCTAGACACTTCACCCAACCTATCATTATCCAGTTGTCCACAACTTTAGACACCTGTTTCCCACCTTGGAGTTTTTTGGCCATCTGGATGATGATGTGTGAGTATGCCTTGATGACCAAGGGCTCCCAACTGTTAGTTATTGAGAGTCTGATGCCGTGAAGTAAGCCTTCCAACTCTGCCACGTTGTTAGTATCTTGACCAATGTTTCCATGATAAATCTGGATAACAATACCATCATCATTTCGAATGACTCCTCCAAATCCAACTGAACCTGGATTTCCTTTCGACGCACCATCGAAATTTAACTTAAAATGGCCACTTGGTGGAGGATGCCACCGATGCGGGATTTCTGGAAACACTTTATTTTCCTTAAACTTTTTCCACCCTTGTGGTGAGCATTCAAGTCCCCATCCAACCAACATTCTCTTCTCGTTATCATACATTTCCCAATATTTCTCGTTCCATTGGGTAATTTTTCTAGTCTCCGTTATGTGATTTTTTACTTGGTTCCAAACCTTTTGGATCATGTTTTTATTTCCTTCAAAGATTCTTCTATTTCTTTCCTTCCAAATTTCCCACATCAGGGTTCAAGGGAACATGAGCCAAATTTTGAGGATAACCGGGTTCTTGAAAGCCTCCTTATCCCAATTTTTAATCGTTTGATGAGGTTGGCCTCTCATACGACATGACGTCCGAAACATTTCTGCTCCAGAGTCCCATAAGGAGGACGCATAAGGGAAAGAGTCTAGTAGGTGGTTCATGGATTCCTCCTCTTGTTTACACAACACACACCAGAAAGGGCCATTCATACCTCTCTTCATTAAGTTCTCTCTTGTCAGAATTCGTCTATACGAAACCAACCAAATAAAAGTAGCAATTTTGGGCCAAGGGTTAGAGTTCCATATCGCAAGCCATGTTTTACTGTGCTGGATATCTTCGTGGTTGAAAGTTAGATTATACACCTCTCTTGTATCGTATATCCTTTTGACTCATAACCCCATCGTAATTTATTTGGACCCCATCGGATATGAATGCACCACTCCTAGAGGGAATCCTTGAGCCTGGATATTTCCTCATCTAGGAATATCTGGTTCCACCATTCCTGGGGGTTCCATTCACGAAGCTCCTCATTTTCCTGCTCTTCCCTCCAAAATTGTCGAAGTTTTGTTAGCCCCATTTCCATGGATCTGGTCTAGCTTATATCAAGATTAATTTGAGAAGTGATGTTTGGCATCTATTTCCAAGAATCATTCCAAAAATTGGTGTCCTGTCCTTCCCTCACTTCACAGAAGCTATGATCTTGGATTATCCTTCTGTTCGAAGAAGCATAATTCCAAATATGGGATCCTTGCATGTTTTCATTAAATCTAATGAGATCTTGTTTCGGATTCCCCTGAGCATACTTTCCATGCCATACTTTTTCCCACTGCTCCTCTTTGTGTGTCACCCAGTGCCACCAAATTTTCACCCCCAGAACTTTACTGTTTTTCTCCAGGTCTCTCAATCCCAGGCCTCCATTGTCCTTTGGTTTACACACATTTTCCCAATTCACCAATCCCAACGACGTTTGTCGAGATTTCCTCCCCAAAGAAACTGTCTTTGGATAGTCCTAATTTGTTTTAAGACTAACTTTGGGGCATCCAGGGAGGAAAAAAGGTAAATAGGCATGGCTTGAAGCACAACTTTCACTAACACCACTCTCATAGCCAAATTGAGTGGTTTATAAGCCCAGTTATCCAATTTCCTTTTCATTCTCTCTAGCAGATCTTCCCAAGAGATTTTTCCTGATTACTCCTTCCTCTAGAGGAGTGCAAAGATATTTGGACGGAAGGGAGCTTCCTTGGAACCCCAGAATGCACAGAATGATCCTTTGATTAATCCTTGGGGTGTTAAAAAATAACACTTGGGAATTTGTATTATTCACTTTCAACCCAGAGGCCTTTGAAATGATGTTCAAACATTTCTTCAGAACCTTTGCTTCTTGAACCGAAGAGTGTCCCATAAGCATTGTGTCATCGACAAACTGTTGGTGAGAGATAGTTTTCATCCCTATATGGAGGTTCAACCCTTTGAGTTCCCTATTTTCAACCTTGGCTTTGATCACCCTGCTCATCCCTTTAGCCATAAGGATGAACAAGAAGGGGGAGAGAGGGTCTCCTTTTCTGATACCTCTTGTAGGTTGGAAAGTTCTGGTAGGAGCTCCATTTAAGAGGATAGAAAAGAAAGCAATTGACGTTATATTCATTATCCACTTAACCCAATCCTGGCGAAAGCCATAAGCCTCAAGCATTCCTCTCCAGTGAATTACCATCTTAGTTTATCATAAGATTTAGATATATCTAGTTTCAACATCATTCTAGGTTTTTTAGTCACTTTCAAAGAGTGGATGACCTCATGGACCAAAATAATTCCGTCTAGGATTTGACGACCTTCTACAAAACCCGATTGTTCATGGGCCACCAAATTTGGGAGGAGTGGCTTGAGTCTATTAGCTAAAACCTTCATGATAATATTATGAATTAAATTACAAAGGGAAATGGGTTTGTATTTGTAAAATTCTATGTCACAAAAGATCTAAAGAGTTGAGGTACCTCACAAAGAAAGAATGAGTAGAAAATTAGAATAAGAGTGAAAACTACAGTAAAAAAGAGCAGAAGAATAATATGCAACAGAACTCAGATAGGAGCAGAATAATGTCACACTACTCAATTATCAATATAATGAATAATTATAATACAATGGAGAGAATTCGAATCATGCAGAAGAATTCGAACCTCAGTTGTTCTAGCATAGGGATTATCACCACTAGAGTGCTCTGGAAGACCCAAACTCAACTGAACTAAACCTAAAATCAGCTAACTAAAGTCACAATCAGTTAATTGAATAAGGAGGGATAAATAGTGATTTTTCATGCATGTCAATCATAAATGGGTGCATGAGGCCACAATCAGTGGCATCCAGAGCTCCAACCCCCCACAAGAGTTAGCTAACTCAGGTGGACTGCACTGAAACACTAAGTTGGTTCCTATAAAATAGGGAACTGACTGAAGTGGTCCTAAAATGATGCATGAAGGGATCATAAGGTGGTAGATGGATCCTGGATGACATCTGCACACCACTAGGGGGAAAATGACATCATCAAAAACTAGGAAAAATAAATAATGCTAGGTAGGAAAAGGGTGGAGTATTGAAATATCCTAACACCCCCCTTAATCCAAAATTTTGCATCCTGGGCCTTGGTTACTGAGATCAAAGGTCACCCATACAATAAAATAAATGATAAAAACTAAAGAACAGTCCATGAACCAAGGAAATGGGGAAAACCTCATGGGAAACCCCCCCCTCAAATTGGACTGAAACACACCAAAAGATTAATTGCTCCAAACTCAAGTAGGTGTGATGCTTGATCATATGTCTGGAGGTATCTTCCTCTTGGGAAGAAGTGGATCATGCTCCAAAAACATGTGCTTGTATTCTCCTTTAGTGGATGCAAGCAAATATGGAGGATTTCTGAACTTTCTCTTCAAACTGAACATGGTGAGAACAAATCCAAAGATATGAAGATCATCTTGGAACTTGTGATTCGAACCAGTTGAGGTAGGATCAACTCCATGAATGTGTAGATAGTTATTTGATATCTCCTTTAAACCAACATAGGTGAGATCATAACCAAATGAAATATGACATGATGGTGGTGGCTTGCAATTCAAATCAGCTCCAAGACTTGATAGATGGTTTCTTGTGATCTCCTTTGAACCAGCAGGGGTGAGATCAAAACTAAATGAACCATGACATAATGGTGGTGGCTTGGACTTCAAATCAACTCAAAGAATTGATAGCTGGTTTCTTGTGATCTCCTTTGAACTAGCAGGGGTGAGATCAAAACCAAAATAAAAAAGATATGCCTGAGACTTGAACCCAAGCGAATGGTAATGTCCTCCATCTTCAGTGAAACTCCAAGAACATGTGCCAATGATCGAATAGAAGTACATAGAAGGCATATGATCAAGGAGGAAAAATGCATCACCTCCAAACTCTAATTTAACCTCCAAAACATTCAATATATCGTCATTTTGTACACCAGAAGACTCATGTGAAAGAGAGGATTTAAGAACCTCTTCAAATTCTAGAGTATGAACTAGCTTATCTTGCTCAGAATTCGAAATAGAAGACATTGAGAACATGAGTGTTGAATCTGCAGCTTTTTCTTCATCTTGAACAACTTCATCATGAGATATGATTGAGGCTGAGACATAATTAGAGAGAACACTTAAGGAGGTATCACTAGGCTTGTTCTCCAAATAATTTGCACCAATCCATTCATTTTGCTTTCCAAATGTTTTGTCCTTTTGGGCCCATAGCTCATTTGGATATTCAGTAGTTTCTATGAGGTATCTCATACAAGGAGACATAGCAATACACATTGCTCCAAAGGCTCTGTCACATTCATTTAGCCAATCATTCTCTTCTTCATAGGAAGCAAAGTCTCTCATATCACCAAGACATTTATCAAAAAGACCTTGTCTCTTCAGATATGCTATCATCTTTGGTTTCCACTCATCATAGTTGAATGGAGAGAGAGGAGGAATTCCTTTCAGATACGTGGAAGCTGTTGTAGAATGCCTACAAAAAAAATGGAAAATATTTGCTACTGCTACTGCTGCAAAACTGCTGCAGCCGCAGAAAACTGTTGCAGCTGCAGAAAACTGCTGCACTCAAAAAATTCGAATAACCTGCAAAAAAATCTCAAGAATGGAGGTAGACTACTATTGAGAACTGCTTTAGGATAGTAGGAAATTTTATCCAGATCCTTCACACCTGGCTAGACCTCATTGGATTTCTCCAATGAATTCAATGCAATGGCACCAGGATTTGCTATGGAAATCCATAGGCTTATGGTGCACTACTGAAAGCAGCTGATCAACCTATTCGCTCAACAGGCTCTGATACCATGTGAAATTCTATGTCACAAAAGATCTAAAGAGCTGAGGATACCTCACAAAGAAAGAATGAGCAGAAAATTAGAATAAGAGTGAAAATGACAGTAAAAAAGAGAAAAAGAATAATATGCAATAGAACTCAGATAGGAGCAGAATAATGTCACACTACTCAATTATCAGTATAATGAACAATTATAATACAATGGAGAGAATTTGAATCATGTAGAAGAATTCGAACCTCAGTTGGTATAGCATAGGGATTATCACCACTGGAGTGCTCTAGAAGACTCAAACTCAACTAAACTGAACCTAAACTCATCTAACTGAAGTCACAATCAGTTAACTGACTAAGGAGGGAGAAATAGTGAGTTTGTCATGCATGTTAATCATAAATGGGTGCATGAGGCCACAATCAATGGCATCCAGAGATCCAACCCCCCACAAGAGTCAGCTAACTCAGGTAGAATACACTGGAACACTCAGTTGGTTCCTATAAAATAGGGAACTAACTGAAGTTGTCCTAAAATGATGCATGCATGGCTCATAAGGTGGTATATGGATCTTAGATGACATCTACACACCACTAGGGGGAAATGACAGCATCAACAACTAGGAAAAATAAATAATGCTAGGTAGGATAAGGATGGAGTATTGAAATATCCTAATAATATTTACTCGGAGATTCAACACCGTCCTCTTTGGGGATAAGGGTGAGAAAAATGGAATTTAAATCTCTTAGGACTCCCTTACCCAAATGAGAGTCCTCAACGATTTTCCAAACTTTAATCTTGATAAGGTCCCAAAAGTGGTGGAAGAAATTAGTTGTGAAGCCATCAGGACCTAGAGATTTTTCATCCGCCATTTGATTAACAACTTCCTCCACCTCCTGGAGTTCAATGGGTTTCATCAAGATTTCATTTTGGTTTGCTGAAACTTGCATGGGGACGAGTCTTGTAATCTTCCTGATGTATTCAGTTCTGTCTTTCCGGTCTTTCTTTAGAATTGTTTCAAAGTATTAAACCAGTTCCGTCTCCATCTTTTCTCATGTTTCTACGTACTTTCCATCTTTTTTTTGGCCTCATTAGTTTTTCCCTTTGACAATTCTAGATCACCGAATGATGGAAGAATGTTGTATTTTGTTCCCCTTCCTACAACCTTTGGTTCCTAGATTTCCGTTTCCAATAAATTTCTTCCTGGCGTTCTCTAGCATTCAACTAATCCAGGGTAACTTGCTCTTTGTGTTCCAAGTCTTTAGTGTACCCTGAGTTCATACCTTCCCATTGGATTTCTTCCAATTGATCATTGAGAAGCTTCTTATCTTGGAATATGTTCATGAATTCCTCCTTATTCCAAGTACGGATTTTGGCCTTTAACTTTTTCAATTTTTGTTGGAATTGGTACATCAATGTTCCCTGGATGGGGTCCATCTCTTCCCACCATTGGCTAACAAGTTCCTTGAATTTCCCATGTCCAAGCCAAAATTGTTCAAATCGGAAAGGGCGCCTAATTGTGGGCCCCCTATCATCCCAAATAAGACTTACGGGCCAATGATCAGAGCCTGCATATGGGAGGACCATAGCAGTTACTTCTTTGTCCCCGCTAATCATTTCCTCAGAGAGAATGAATATGTCCAATCGAGAAGCCACATGATGCTCGCCACATCTGCAATTATTCCAAGTGAACCACCTGTTCCCTGTTTCTATTTCAACCAACCCTTTCTCCTATATAAACTCTTTGAAAGAGGTGTTGGTTGCTTCCATAGTTCGTCTTCCTCCCTTGTTCGCCTTCAAGGAGGTAATCATGTTGAAGTCCCCACCCAAGATCCATAGCTGATTTTCATTGTCTTGTGATTCCTTATCCAAGTAAGATAAGAAAGTCTGTTTCTGAGCTATTATACTTGGTGCATACACATTTGTAAGTATCCCCTTTACCTCAGAGTTGCATAACTGGAAGTCTGCACTGATAGAAAACCTAGTTGCTATGAATTTGCTTAGGTGTAACTCTTCTGGTTTCCAGAGTATAGCTATTCCTCCAGCAACACCTCTTGCATCAATAGTTATCCCTTTACTTCCGTGCCACAATTTCCATCCAATCTCCTACATACTATCCGAAATGCACTTGGGTTCTTGGAGGAATAAGACCATTGGTTTTTCCTTCCTTGTTTCTAAGAGTCTTCACTTTCCTTGGGTTATTTATCCCCCGTATGTTCCAGGTTAGTATCTTCATTTAAAATTTTCTATTGACTTCTGAAAAGGCCGCTTTTATCGCAGTATATTGGCCTGATTCAATCAGTCTGGTTCCAACCTCTGTTATTCTTTGTCTATTCGTCTTCCTCCCTCGCTTCTCTCCTTCCTCTGCATGTTTTGCGTTTACTCCCCTTCAATGGACCTCTTTCAATGCCTAAATGAGGTGAGGCCTTTGTTTTAAGGATTGCTTACTGCAGAAGTTCCAACTTCCTTATGGAGACGTACCCTTTACCTTTCTTACTACATTCCTTCTTTATCTCATCTAGATCCAAATCCCCTAAGTCCATATCCTCCATTTCCTCCAAGATTTCTTCTTCCATGTCTTCCGTTAACCCTTCTATCTGCATTTTCTATGGGATGGGTGGCGATTTATTCCCGTCCTCGACATGCGAGTTATTTTTATCCTTGTTGTCTTCCTCCTCCTCGATCTCCATGCTTCCTAGGGTTTTAAACCTACTTCCAAACTGTTTTTTTTTGGATTCTGCTTTGGTTGGGGTTGATTATTGGTCCTTTTTCCTTGTCTCTTTCGATTCTGAACTTGAGTGAAACCTTCGCTATGATTTTTAGTTTCCTTCTTCTCTTGGGTTCGGATTTCTTTAGGGTGAAGGGTTGGACAATCTCTGCTCAGATGACCATATTGCCTGCATCAGAATGGGAGTTGTTCGTAATCAAGAGGTTGCACCCAGTACTCATCATCCCATGTTAAATTGATTGCTTCCAGAAGTTCTTGCGATAGGTTCATATAGACACAAATCCAGGCATAGGTAGTATACCTTTGAATTTTTGTTTGATCTGAGACCTTCACAAACTTTCCTAGGGTATTTCCAATGGCCACCAGAATTTTTGGTTCCAGTACTTACAAGGAAGAGAATAAAGCTTGATCTAGACTGGGGCAATACTCATATCCTTTGTATCAGGGTTGAACCTTTCTTTCCAAGGCCGGAGGAATAAACCTGCCGAGTAAAAAATTAAGGTCCCCCCGACAAAACCCGATCTCTATTTTCTTGGGTGAAAAAAATGATAGTGAAGAAACCTTTTGCTCCCAACTTCAGATCATAGTGTCCTTTAGGATTCCATGTAACCTTGATCCATCTAAGTAGATCCTTCTCCTTTGGCCATATAACGATAAATTTTCAAATGAGGGATTTTTCCTTCCATCGTTCCACTCGTTCCCGTAGCTTCTCAGACGTGATCTGCAAAGAAGGGTATTTTGTAGATCGAGGTAGGCATCCCCTCTTGTCTTTTTCCTTTCCATCTCCTTCTTCCTCTCACATGTTGTCTCACGATCTAGTAGGTTTATTGTTAGATCTCGAGTTCCTTGTTGCTGGGGATGGGAATGGGATGGGGATCCTCCCCCTCCAAACGATGCCATTCCGGCCAAACCCTTACCTCCTTCCCCAATACTCCCCGTGATAATATCAATTTGTGCCTTCCTGGCTTCTTGCCCTCACCTCTGCGCGCACAACCGCAACTCTTTTTTCTCATTTTGCTTACTCATCATCTAGTTTCTTCATTTGCAATGTAAATTCATGTATATGGGCATTGTACACATTCTCCTTTACGATGCACATTTTTTTACAATTGTGATAAATGAACATTTTATTTTTAAAGATTGGGAGATACACAAACCCCACTTTACAATTACGTTTAATCCAAAAATTGGAATCATCCGTGAAAATTCATAATTCCTAATTTTTCTGAAGTACTTTTTCTTTTAGAATTTATGAATATACGTATAACCTTCCAAACTCTTCAATTTCACTTGCTTTTTCCTTTTCATAAATCTTGATGTAACACCTATTCCCTTTTTTAACTTTTTTAAACTTTATTTAAATTAACTTTCCTAACGCGTTTAGTATCTTATTCACTTGTCACCTTTTTACCATGACTCAAACTTACTATATACTATATATTTTAATAGTAATATTTAAGTGTGGCTTTATAAAATTAATAAATACTTTCACACTATAAATTCCTTTGGAAATTTGCAAAGACGCACCTTTTATATATGGTATTATATCATTTTTATATGTAATATACTTCATATCAAATAAAGTAAATTCATATAAAATCTCTCTTATGTAAAGTCACAACCTATGGAATCTTAATGTAGGGTCACAACCTTTATAATAAACCTTTGAATATTTGGTATTTTTTCTCCTTTTAAAATTTGACTAAGCTTGGTTTGATTAAAAATGGTGGCTCCAAGTATTCTCACTAAAAATTTTCTAGGGCTCATAATCCCCAAAGAGTTTTAAAAGTGCTAAAAATATTTGTTGAAAGGCCCTCGGGAACTTGGCATAAGCTTCTTAAGTCACTTAGCTGCTTAATGAAATAGGTAAAGAAGAGATGCGAGGGCCATAGACTAGTGATTGTAGGATAAAGAGTACGCGACCGGGCCCTAAAGGTAAAAGAGCATAAAACCAAGGGTGAGAACCTTCTGCTAAAGGATATGGGTGCTAAAGTTGATCAAGCGCAACACTGTTAGATCTGAGAAAATCAACGGTTGAGGGTGATAACACTTCGACGAGGTGTGAGGAAGATAAAGAAAGTGATTGAGATAATTAAGAGAAGATACCGAAGATCAACGACTGACAGTGATAACGCGTCGGGAAGATGCCCATTATTTAAATTTTCCTCGAGGATCCATTGTCCCAAAACCACCAAGGACACATGGAAGATGCTGATTGATAATGACTCCAAAGATCCCATTCCAATTCCACCGAGTTCCCGAGTCGTTATCACCATATGAAACCAAGATGGTTTCCTCCCAAAAGGAAAAATGACAAGGCATCCACGCATGCAAAGGAGAGACACGTTGGAATCCATACCCACTAATTAGAAGCTGACACGTGCCAAGTGGGTCCCACTAACACCATCTGATGTCATACAGGCACGCCAAATCAAAATTTTCCAAGTGTTCAAATTTGAAGTGATTCAACTATTAAAAGAGGGGATATTCAAATTTCAATGCTACATTGTTCATGTTGAAAGGAAAGCTTGAGCAGCCTGCATCCACCATAGATCCAGTCAACAAATTGTACACAGAGCACCACCACCAGCAAGTTTTTACCCCCAGGTAAAGTACTATACTAAACCTCTCCATTATTTACCTTAGATAAAACAGTAAAATATAGATTTTACCCTCCAGTTTTCCTGTAAATCTAGTTTAACCCTACCCATTTTTCAATTTACCTAAAATGGCCTATACATCCAAAGCTAAGCCATTAAAACCATGATTTTTTGGTGATGAACATGTATATGATCACGATGTCGATATTTTTGATACAATAGTCATCTCTTATGTTCTAAACACCACTATTAGAGAATATAAATCCTTGGCCATCGTTGGACAAGACCTTGCCACCTATGGTAGTCAAATCTAGCTAGAGCAGTTTTCCCACATATTGTATATTTCCTCGAATTTATGACCTGGTGCTCCATGTGATATTCTCCTAGCAGATGAACAATCATTTCCTCAGATTACTCCAGAACCCTATGCATGGTAAGTGCCGATGCCATTCAAAAAATGTTGTGCCTCCCAGAATTCTTGTTCCTGCAATCCCTCAATGAGAAAAGCCTTGCTGCATCCTACAATTATTTAAAACCACTTCAAAGGAATTACTGTTTATCTAAACACATGAAAAGGGGGATTGCAATCCCTACTTCTCCTTCACATTATGACACAATGGTATTTTCTAAGAGCTCCAAGAAGGCCATATCCTTAATATGCACAATCTTGGGGTATGAAAATGATAACAAAGTAGATGATACCATCCTTGCATTCCTACACTGCTTAGACCCTGCCGATAGGGTTATTCCTCCAAATTTTGATCTTTGTAGCTACTTGGCCAAAGCTATCCATTCGCAGTTGGAAGAAATCCCTACAATAGAACAATTCAGATACCCTTCATAATTGTTCTATATGTTTCTATACCAGAATTATGAGCACTATAAAGACTTGAATTTGAAACTTACAGATGAGAGTGGAAATCAATTGCATGTATATGAATGGAACAATTTAATTTTGAGAAATCCCGATAACTCCAATTACACAGATTTTTCCAACACGGTTATGTCTATAACTTACACTCTGATGCATGACTCATAACCTCCAAGGATATTCCTAGAAAACAAGAAATTGTTACAACTAAGTCCCGATATGAAAGTAGGAGATTGGTTTATATATGAAAACTACCCAGTTTTGAGAATATATGGCTTTGAGGAGGAAACTCAAAGCCATAGGCTGTTTTCCATGGAGTACACAAGGAAAATATTCAAATATGACCAAATGCATTTCCTACATTTCAAACACCAAAGAACATTTTTGTTTCCCAAAGAGGTGGGACCCTTCCAAGTAAGAGGATTAAATGCCTTGCAGTCACTATGGATGAGTTCTTAAAATAAATAAATTTGGAGAAAGTAGATAAGGGATCCTATGATCCTTATCATATCATTTCCAAATTAAGGGTTGCAAATAGAAACTCACCCTACAATTATGTTCCCAATCCTGAGTGGGAGAGAATTGCAAATTTAGAAAGTTGGGAACAAGTAGTGGTAGTTCAGAGTAGTTCAGAGGGGTAGGGCACCATAGAGCAACAAATAGGATAGAAAAGGGGAACTAAAGAGATCCAAACATACATGGAAATTGATGTGGCTGAACAAGGTCCTCAAACTAAAAAGGCCAAAGTAGAAGGAGGAGGAGGAGAGAAATAACTAGTAGAGAAAATGAGTATGTTAAGCTCCCAAAAGAGCTAAATTAATTGATAACGCAACCATCAATTACCAGAGAAGGGCCACTAGTCAAGTTCACCCATTACCCTTCTTTAGAATTCATAGTACCTCAAGTGCTACAGACATCATCATCCATAGGCCCAGTGCAAGTAAAATCAAACCTGCAAAGCAGATATATGTGTTTGATGGACAATCTACCAAGAGCGGACTCGAGGCGTGATCTCCCTAGCTCAACGCGAGTCTAGAACAAATAGGACCGAATATAAATCACTCTCCTAGATCTATTAAGGATCAAGGAACTAGATACGTTTACCTTACAGATTGCTAATCCTTTTCTCCTTGAATGCTGCTCCAAGCTTGACGATATTCAGATCTGGGCTGCAAGACCTGTCAAGATAACAAGACAACAAAACAAAACAACAATAATAGATCTAAGTAAGCAGTCAAGTAGGAAAACTACGCAAAATATCATTAACACAATGAGATTTTGGTGGAAAGCACTTATATTACTGTATTGAAAAGAGAAGTACATAGGATAGAAAGATTACAACCATTGACTTGACATAGCAATCCTCATCCAATCAAACCAAAGCCAAAGCCTCCCAAGGAAGTGTGAGTCTCCCAATAGATGAATAGAGATCTCTCCTAAGGTGATTTCACCAGCATGAAGACACTATAGAATTCCTCCTTTTGGAATGGGAATGAGCTTCACTTAAATAGGACTAAGTGGATAGGGTAGGTTGAGATATGGTAGGAGAGAAATAGGGGATCCTTCCAAGAGGTTAGGAAACGAGTGTCAGCTCTCCCAAAAGGTTAGGGATAGGGATCCATGTTAGCTAGCTTCAAGAATGGGCTTGAAGAAGCTATTTTTTTCCATTAACTTAGATCGTCATAGGCTGCAAGAGACCAACCCGCGACATCGCAGGTTGCATGAGGAAAACCTGTGATGCCTCTCAAAACCTAGTATGAATGGGTTTGTATCTCTTCCAGGTTAATAACTTAGTCAAGGAAACTTTAGGGATGTTCACACTTAGTCTCTTGATGGTAAGATTTAGGTGTAACAGAATGCCCCCCTAAAGCATGAAGCTATTGAAATTGGACAGGTGAAATGCTTTGACAAAAGGAATGGAAATGGCTTGTCGGATGAAGGACGCTGCTGCAGTGCAACTGATTCTAAGTACATAGTCTCATATGACGTACAACATAGCTACCGACCAATACAATGCAGATCCATGGCAGTAATGATCGACTGAACACAATCATGGATACTAGACACAAGCGTAGATCCATGATGAGATGATAACACAACCACGACCAATACAAATGTGGATCCATGTGATATGACTCAATACAATCTCCATCACAACCTGGGTAAAACATGACTCCCCATGGTATTCAAGCCGAACCCGCAATGATACGAATCTATCCATGTGATTACAAATGTCTTGACGTCGAACATGGTAGAAACCACTTGATTACCGGTCATTGATGTATAAAGTTAACAAGTGTGAGGGAGATCACCATTAATGTCAATGATTCCCAAGGTATCATAGTACATATCATCAAGAGTGAATAAATGAGTTGAAGTCGAACGCATGATGAAATATTTCAATCAGGATCCAATGACATAAACTCATGTTGAAAGTGAGGTAACCTGGCATTGAGGCATGCAGGCCCAAGGTACTTGACTGGTTTCTAGATTCAAACCTCGGATGATGAGCTGAAGTCAAAAAGGATGAATCCGTCGAAGGAGGGCCATAATGAATCCCCCATCAATGACATGAAACTCGATGACAGATGTTTGTAATAGATCAGACGACAGAGTGATGTGCAAGACTGACTCAGGGTAGACTGACATGATTGAAGGTGTACTGACTGCAGAAAATGAGTAACAAATGTCTCTTGAACATGGGCATGGCATGACTTGGCAGTATTGACATGACGAGAATGACACCAACCCCCAATGCGACTGATGCTGGAAGCATTCTTTGGGTGACCCAAAGGAGTGATAAGACTCACGGAATTGATAGGACTCGGAGACAAACGGATTACCCAAGTACTGAATGCAAATGAAAACTAGTGCCATGTTCAAAAGTGACTATGTGCTGCCATAATTAAGATGTAACACAAAATATTCCCTTTTTCCCCATCATGATTGATGAGTACCTCATGTGTTTTTTACGAGCTTAATGAGGGTAACCAGATGCTCGGTATAGCTCATCTCATAGATGAGTCCAATCCCAAATATTTTCCAAACCTAGGAAAGAAGAGGTTCATCCCATGACTGGTCCTTCAATGTCAAATTTTAACGAGTCCATAGAAGCTAAACTCAACGTCATTTCATATTTAGAGATTCTGAAAAGAACTAAAGAAGACTCCAAAGGTCCTTTTTCGTAAGGTTAGCCTCTTCGCCCGAAAAAGGGTAAAACAACGCGAGAGAGGACCCTTCCAGTCATGATTGGTTGGAGTATACCTTTTTCGTAAGTAGTGCCCCCTGGTCTGAAAAAGGGGTAAACTAACGCCAGGAAGACGACCATTCAAATTCTTTAACAAGCGTGAACGCGACAAGTTCGCTTGGCAATCTTTCGTATTTTGAGAGCCTGAAAAGAGATTAAAAAGGACTCCATGAATGACTTTGTCATGGTTGGTGACCGAGTAAGACAAAGGAAAAAGTAAACTCGGCACAATTCCTTTTCCGTAAATAGTCTAGCGAGGCCGGATAAAGTGATAAACCTACACTCGTTAGACACACCTTTTTACTCAAATTTTTAACGAGCACGATAATGGTATCAAAAGCACTCGAAATCTTTTTCATATTTGAACCAGAGCACGAAAAAGTAAAAACCAAGCTCAAACCACTTTTCATGTTTTAACCAGAGCACGAAAAAAGTGAAAAGTAAGCTCAAATACCATCTTATTGTTTTTAACGAGCTCGAAGATAGGTTGGAGGAATGCACATGATGTTTGCTTCTTTTTTTAACGAGCTTGTAACAGAAAATGAACTATGCTCGGGATAATGCCCATTGGCAGGTTTCTTCCCAACATGATGACTAGAGGTTGGAAAGTTTGCCCCCAGCGCAAGAGACTGACGGATTGCTTCTAGTACGATTCTAGAGGTACTGTTTCATTTTTTAGTGAGCTTGATATAGGAAAATAACTCTACTCATAAGACCTGTTTCATTTTTTAAAGAGCTCGACACAGAAATGGAACTATGCTCATGAAGCTGGTCTCATTTTTATGCAAGCTTGAAACCAAAGGTAAACTATGCTTAAGGGGTATATTCCATTTTTTAACGAGCTTGAAAGAGAATAAAACTATGCTCACAGGAACCTATTTCATTTTTTAATGAGCTTGACATAGAAAGGGAACTATGCTCATGGGAACCTATTTCATGTTTTAACGAGCTTGAAGTCAAAGGTAAACTCTGCTCAAACTACTGGTTTCTATTTTTAACGAGCTTGAAGCCAAAGGTAAACTCTGCTCAAACTACTGGCACCTACCCAGAGGTTGGTAGTGTGCCCCCCAGCGTGATGTCTAGAGGCTGGAGATACGCCCCTCATGCTTAAGGGGAAGAAACCACTAATACGTGTGGAACATTTAGGGAAGTTTGTTGAATGGCAGTCATACGATGATTGGGTGTCACGAAGGAAAGTTGATCAACGGTCACAATCTTCCCATCATAGGGAAAATAAATCACTCGAAAGAGTGTGGACACGACGACTTTCATAGCATAGGCATAATCACGTCCAAGGAGTAGATTGAAATCTAAAGGACCTTGCACAACCATGACATCAACATAAACAGTTTTACCTCTCAACGTGACAGGTAACTGCGGGAGAATCCCTAAAGGTTCGGTAGGCCTTCTATTAAAAGCCAAAATCTGGCCGGTAACCGGCACAAGTTGAGGAGACCCTATAACTTGCCAAGCAGTTGAGGATAAAATACTAACAGAAGCTCCCTCGTCAATTATAGTGCGAAAGATTTCCTTATCGGCAACACCTATAGATATCTGGAAAGGAACATCTGAGGGGAGACGAGATTCTGCTAAACTATTCCAATCAAATGAAATAACCTCAGTACTTGGAGGGGGTCCCGTGGAAATGGACTCTTGCCCCCCATGATCGGAACTGACTAGAAAAACATCAATGGTTACCAATCCACTCTCATTGGGGAGAGTAGGATGAGATGAAGACTGTGTCAAGGTGACGGTTGCAGTCTGAACGCTCTCTGATAT
Source organism: Larix kaempferi (assembly GCA_027924585.1). Taxonomy (NCBI): domain Eukaryota; kingdom Viridiplantae; phylum Streptophyta; class Pinopsida; order Pinales; family Pinaceae; genus Larix; species Larix kaempferi. The sequence continues at coordinate 6,390,496 of BSBM01000556.1, forward strand.
AAGAGCGGGAATGAGTGGAGATGACAGCGACTCGATCACTTCACTCTCAGGAGGAAGAGTGGGATCAATTACAGATGAAACTGAATTGATAACTTGGTCAACCAGCGGGGGGTTGAGGGACAACTTACTATCACTTGTTGGAAGCACTTATGGAGGACTAGTAATATCTTCCAACCACCGTGAAGCTTCATCCATGCTTGGACAAAGGAAAGTACGGTGCATACCCTTGCATATCAAACATGGATATAGGACTTTACCCTTTCGACCCTTCACTAATGCGTCATTGGTCGAGGGAGTGTCATCAACATGATGGTCAGAGGTTGATGATACCAGCGGTTTGGGGTTTCTAGATCACACTTCTGACACACGGGAAAGACCGAGGCAATCCTTGAGAAGGTGATCACCCTTGCAAAGTTTGGAAGGGAACTTGGGCTTACGAGGTGTTCTCATAGAATGAGTGCCATCAAAGGCAGATGGTTGACGCTCGGTCCCTTTCTTATCCTTCTTCTTCTTTATCTTCCTTTTATTCTTCTTCTTCTTCTCCACCTTCTTACTAACATTATAGTTTTCAGTAGGAGAAGAGGAAGAGACAGAAGCCGATTCAAATTTCGACGAAGAAGGAGAAGGGTCACCATGAGATTGATGCTCGTGTGGTGAAGGACCTGGGTTTGACAAAATTGGTGCACTTGTTGTAACTGGATTAGAGAATAACCATACTGGTAATCCTATCGTCAATCTAGGAAGAATCAACGTAGCCATAAAGGGAGGACCAACAGTTCCACAAGGGGGAATAAAAAATGGCATACCCTAGAAAGGGGCCTCTTGGTTGGTAGTCCCAGAAGAGTCTTACATATCTAAAATTCCTAAGAGTCTCTAAAGTACCACACAAAGCAAACACTACTCAAGTCTAAAAGCAACAAGCAAACTGTGTGAATAGGATTGGATAAGTAGTCAGTATCCTCACAGGATTGTCAAGGCGCCATAACTCACTATATACCGCAGGGTCCAAAAGTAAAATGCGACAAGGAGGATTGGGACCGTACCCTTTCCTGAATACCCGACTACCTGGATGACATGTGCATAGTAATCTCCCCGAGTGCTGTTCTCCGTGTATTGCGATGCCAAGACAACCAAATGGTTAACTCAGTTGGTCTCAGGAATCCTAATGGTGTCTCCCGATATATGCAAGGTATGTGGGAGCTCAAATCCGTAGTGGTGCTGTCTAATACACAACCGTACGACACGAGACCTTCCTATATACTATTGTGTACATGAAACACCTTTCTATATATGCCAAGTACGTGAAACACCTTTCGATATACACCAAGTACTTTAAGTACTTGGTGGGTACGTGAAAGAGCTTTGATATACCTGGTTGGTACATGAAAGAGATTCGATATACCGATAAGTACGTGGAAGACTACAATACCCCCGGAATATAATGCTGGCAAATAATGATAGCTGCCACGCTTAATGACGCTGGAACACGTCTCTAACTTACACACAGTTACTAAATGATTTTAAGCTAAGCTAGCATTAATTTTATCTTGTGCGGTTAGGTGGATGCATGAGGTGAGTACATAAATGTAAACATAATGCAATCCTCAACTACATGATAATGTACATTTTACTTTGTCTTTTGATGAAACCTACTTAAGGTAAGGAGATATCTCTTTTTCCTTTTATAATCAAAATGACATTAAGCAGTAATGAAATTAAGAATTCCTATCTAGAGTGCAGAAATTCGAACTTTTCGCTATAATAAGCCAAAAATGCAAAGAGAATGAAAGATGCAACAAATCTTAGCAACGTATAAGACAAAATAATGAAGCACTTTCAATTTTCATATGCATGTACCAAACATGGAATTTGATATCTAAACGCTTTTCATATCTATATACAAAAAGTGAGAGAATATCTACAGCACTCTAATCATTCGTAAATTCCCAAAGAAAAATGGCAAGCACCCAAACAACTCAAAGGAACTCAAGAAAGGCTCAAAATCTACTGAATGCAATAATTATAACTCATTTCCTATCTTTTTACACTTGAAGAAGACACATCTAAGCTATTGAAAGAAAGATTCCATCAACGTTTCCAATTAAATGTAAGACAAAGAAAAACACTCAACAATCTTATCTAACTCAAATGCATACAAATCTGAAACGAACCTTTTTTCTTCTTATGAATGTGAGACCAAGAATTTAAAATGATCAAATTAAAGCAAGAAGAATACTTATGTTCTCCAATTTCATGAATATAGCAAAAGAGTGACAAAATCAAGCTTCTCTTTGAACTAAAGTGGAGACAAAGAATCAATCTTTCCAAACAATCATTAGACAGGATGTAAAATAAGATGCACAACCCAAGAAAGAGAGTCTCAAGAAGACATGGATATCACACACTTTTTAAGTCTTTAAAACAAGCCAATTACACCGAACCAAAAATGATCTCAAAACCTTAATATGCGTCAAAACGACTGTAGGATACACGATTCATGGCCCCCCATTTCACCATAGAACCCATTTCACTTAAAAATAGAACCCATTTCACTTAAAAATGCAAGCAAAACACTAGTTTTTACTCAAGGGGCCAAACATGAATCCAAATCTCAAAAGACCCAAAAAACCAATACAAATAAGCCAAACAAAGCACTGCTGGACAAAAAGGGTCTCTGCCTGGAAGGTACAGTGTAGAGGGGGTTTGCACACCAAACCAAAACTCAAATCAAAAGATGGAGGGGGATGCCCACATGTCAATTTTGACATATAGGCGCAGTCTGTGTTTGTACACAGAGCGGCCGTCGCAGGTCACTAATGCGGGAAGTGCGACGATGTCGCAGTCTACTAATGAATGGGTTGCAATGATAGGACAAAAGAAAGAGAACAGAGATCACATAATGACACAGTGTCGCTCTGGATCCACTGCCCAGCTGCGACGGGCGAGATCTAAGTTAAAAAATGAACAAATCTCCAAACAATGAGCAATGAAATGGTTTAAAAATGGTGAGTGAAAACTCATAGGAGGACTACAGCCTCTTCAAAGTGAAGATCCGATGGTGAAATAAGGATTATAAGGAAAATAAGATTATGGATGGCTTGCAAAAGCAATCAACTGAAAATGGTATTCAAATTGACAACTACAAACAATGTAATCCCCAGTATGGTCACCAGATTTATTTGACGGACAATCTACCAAGAGCGGACTCGAGGCGTGATCTCCTTAGCTAAATGCGAGTCTAGAAAAAATAGGATAGAATATAAATTACTCTTCTAGATCTAATTAAGGATCAAGGAACTAGATACGTTTACCTTATAGATCGCTAATCCTTTTCTCCTTGAATGTTGTTCCAAGCTTGACGATCTTCAGATTTGGGCTGCAAGACCTGTCAAGATAACAAGACAACAAAACAAGTAAAACACATCTATACAATAATAGATCTAAGTAAGCAGTCGAGTAGGAAAACTACGCAAGATATCATTAACACGATGATATTTTGGTGGAAAGCACTTATATCACTATATTGAAAAGAGAACTACATAGGATAGAAAGATTACAACCATTGACCTTACGTAGAAATCCTCATCCGCTCAAACCAAAGCCAAAGCCTCCCAAGGAAGTGTGAGTCTCCCAATAGATGAATATAGATCTCTCCTAAGGTGATTTCACCAGCATGTAGACACTATAGACTTCCTCCTTTTGGAATGGGAATGAGCTTCACTTAAATAGGACTAAGTGGATAGGGTAGGTTGAGATATGGTAGGAGAGAAATAGGGGATCCTTCCAAGAGGATAGGAACCGAGTGCCAACTCTCCCAAAAGGTCAGGGATAGGGATCCATGTTAGCTAGCTTCGAGAATGGGTTCGAAGAAGCTATTTTTGTCCATTAACTGACATCGTCGCAGGCTACAAGAGACCAACCCGCGACGTCACAGGTTTCATGAGGACAACCTACGATGACCTCTCAAAACCTAATATGAATGGGTTTGTATCTCTTCCAGGTTAATAAATTAGTTAAGGAAACTTTAGGGATGTTCACACTGAGTCTCTTGATGGTAAGATTTAGGTGTAACAATATGAATATAAAGGAAATAAATCTAGACTTGGTAAATGATGCAAGAAAACAAGTGGGGGTATTAGAGAAGAGATTACTGACTATATCAGACAATAAAAATGATACTCTGAGACAATATGTTCTAGAACCCAAAGTTCCAATGCCCTCAACATTTATAAATTGGAGGGAAAATGAGTATGAGATAGATTTTAAGAAATTTGGGAAGTTAGACAAAGTGGATTTCTACAGGAAAGCATCTGACATGATATGTAAAGACATGGTATAGTCAACTACTACAAAAAGGAGGTTTATATCAGCCCTAGATAAATTTGAACGATTATTAAAGATAGAAAGGGTGACTGTTAAATCCAAGCAAGTCACCATTAAAGAGATGGAAAGTAAAATCATATCCCTAGGGGTTAATCCAACAAAAACTTCTCATGCTAAGTCACTACTGCAACAAAAAGACAATTAGATTGCACATTGCAAGAAGCAGTTGAATATGCCTAGAGACCAACCAATCCAAACTCCTTCACTAATGAAGAAACACGAAGAAAATGATAAGATATATGAAAGCATGTTGAAATAAAAGAGCACAGCAGAGGAATATGAGAATACAATAAATTATTTGGAGCTTCAAATTCAATTATGCTTTGAAGCTACAAAAAAATTTCTTGCATATAGAGCCTATTCCACCAGCCTCATCCCCTAGCTTATAAGATGTAAACCAACCTACATGAGAGGTAGAACAGATTACAAAGGAACCTAAGAAGCAAAGTACAACTCGAGTAGTAATAGATGTCATGGAATATGATAGCACAATTCAATAGCCATATAACAGAGATAATAGAGTTAATGAATTAGAAGTTGAAGTGAGTCAAAAGGACAACATAATGGAGTTAGAGAATGAAATCAGTGGAAAGGAAGACAAAATTGATGATTTGGAAATTGAAATAAACGATCTAAAAATCCAGATATCCAACTTGCAGTTAGATGTTGAAGGAGAAGAATTGTTGAGAAGAAAAAATGAAGCTTTGTGGTATAGGATAGCACATCAGTTCCTGAAAAAGTGGGATCATTGTGATGTGATCCAAGATGAGCTAGAAATGGATAAAGCATCCCAATAGGAAGTGACGAGAGTGGAAATAGAGCTTGGTGAAATGCTTGAACAAGAAATGAAAATAATTGAATACCTAAAAAATAGAACCAAGAATCAATTAGAATATTGCAAATTCCCAACAGAACCCAGTTGATCAAGATATCTAGAAAAATTATCATGAAGCAAATGTTGCTAAAAGGGACTTAGGGTAGTGTTGGAGGAGCCTAGTCGACTGGCCTACTATGTCCTTCGACTGACTGTGGTCGGGTCAGTCCAGTCGGTCAGTTAGTTGATCAAACTGTCACTTGTAACTGAATAACTACCTATAAACAAGATATATAGGCCGTTGAGCCATGCATCTGAGAGACATTGTGCAATATTTTATGTTTGTTAATACCAAGGCTTGTTGTTGCTGTCTCACTTACTCTTTTATCTTGTCCTTGTATGTTATATGTTTATATATATATATATATATACATATATGTATATATATGTATATATATATGTATATATATGTGTATGTATATATGTATGTATATATATATGATGTAGTACTGGTATCCTAGACAATTCCTGAGACTAAAACATTGGTTCCGTTGCCGGTAGTACGTAATCATGATGAAACAATGAGCACATTTAGATGTTAACTGAAAGATATATTCGAGAGTGGTGGGACAAGAAAATAACGAATTGAATCCAGAATTATGCAAGGTGGAACAAGCTAACAATTGCACATGCAAGGGAAAAGTTCTCCACTAAGTCCCATGAAAATTTCATAGAGGTTGTGCCCTGTGAAATAAAGAAATTCTTGGACATCGTTCATGACCAAATTGAACGGTTAGAATGAAATACTGCTAATGCACAAGATTTACAATGAATGGAGAACGAATTTATATGAGTGGCTCGATAAGATATGCGAATATTTCTATGAAGAACAAGCTATAGAAGAGAGATCATTTGCCGATGAAGTCTGATGAAAATTCTACACTGAACTTCACGAAGGATTCCTGTGTTCTATACCGATATTTCTATATAAATTTTTGATTGAAAATGGAGCCATACATATAGCTGAGCCATGAATTCCGTTAGCTGAACCTGCTTCATCAGATTCGAAGAAGCAACAAAAATAGTGGGAGCTTTTTTGTTAACGAACGACAGTGGGAATATTTCTTAAGTAAATGAATACCATTTATGAACCCACCTCCATCGAACAATAAGGGTTGGGTCGACAATGGGGATTTTTAGACCATGTGTTCTAAATAAAATAACAAGACTGGTTGATGAAAGAAGAAAAGAATGAAGGCCTACAAAAAGTTGAGTCCGCTCCAACGAAATAAGTGCCTATCCGCTCACAAGCAAATAATAGATATACATAAAATATAATGAGAAAAGAGGTACACACGATGAGAGTAGATGAGATATATTGCTAGTCCATTACGTACGAAAATAATTATAAAGACATCAGGTGAGATGATTGAGCAACCAAAAGTCCTTCTTGATTCGAGGGAAATTCGACTAGATGAGAAAGAAGGTGAGGTGCCGATACCCGAAGATCGGTCACACGCGATGGTGTTGACCCCACAAACGTTGTGTATTACAATCAAAGATTCCTTGACCCCTGTCAATTTTGTACCCATGATAATGATGACTGGGCCAACCATTAGACAAATAGTCGAGCACGACGTGAGACTCAGACCACGCGATAGTAGCGTATGGAATCGACTAGACCAATGTGGACAAATTGCAGATAGGTTGATGATTCAACGTCCAGTACATGGTAGATAGATTACCTTCACACTTGAATTTGGAAGACACTCCTTTAACTTATTTTAATTAAAACATATGGAGGTATGCCCCTTTCCAGCAACATTATTGATTGAAGCGACCAAGCCATCAGAGAGACGACCTAGTGACGAGGAGTCTGTAGAATAAGTACATTTTTTGTGGCATCGATCACAATCACAAGAAGTCAATAGTAAGTCAGTAAGCTAGCCAGTCTGCCTTGGTAAGTATTAAAAATTGTAAATATATCAATATGGCTTATCGTATTCCCGTTAATACTCCTATTTTTGAGGGAGATAGTGACCCTATTAAAAATTGATTTGTATGTGAATTCCTTTGACAAGCTAACTTGATTGATGATGAGAACCAACAGATTGCATAGTTTGCAGGAGGACTTAGAAATAGAGCACTTACATGGTACATGAACTTTCTTGAAGAAGGTCCAAAGACAAAGCAACAAATAAAAGACAACTTTCTAGAATTCTTCAAAACTGAAGACACCAAGCACCTCGATGGACATAAATTAAAGCAAATCGAGCAAATAATAGGAGAATCCGTATGAGAATATGACAGAAGATTTAAATATCTCCTTAGTTAGATTCCATCTAAGATGGACCCTATGATAGTAATCCAATTTTTTGTTGAAGGAATCTAGCAGAGATTCAAGACACCACTACTAATGCACGCATATACAACCTATCACGACATCTTCAAGAAATATTTGAGAATCGAATTGAATTCATATTATTCAGCTGGACCTGTCAACAAACGAATTGAAGAAAAAATATAAACTATACAGAAATCACTGCAACATATTACAATGAGGCACAACGACTTATGGTGTAACTCATGCTCTTGAGAAGGACATGCAAGAGATACCTACCCCTACGATAAAATAAGAAGGTACCACAATGACTGCAATACATACCAACGAGAAATGAAACAACTAGAAGAGAGCTCGAGGATATTTCGAGAAGAATGAAATCCAAAAAAATTCCAGACAATGCAGATGACATATTTTTGTGACATATGTGAAATATTTGAGCCTCACGCAACTACAAACTGCCCCTACAATGCCGACAATGCAAAGAGAAAATGGTGTGAAATTTTCCGAACAACACAACATTCGACTGCAGAATGCATAAAGAATTTAAATACTAAAGCAAACTACTTCACAGTATATCAGAGACAAACGGTCGATCAGAAAAGTTGGGATGGTCGTAACAACAACCAATGCAACAATGACAACAATTGATTAGGAGCATACAATGGTTGCAAAAGAAATAGAAATCGGGGATACCGACCACCAGGTTGAAGTAAACCACGCTTCTTTGTGTGTTACAATGAAGACCATTTAATCCCTGAATGTCCATAGAAAGACATGAAATACTTCAAATTTTGTACAAAATGTGGCGTTGGGGAGCACAATTTAGAAGAGTTCCCCATAATGCTATATGCACTTAACAAAAGAAAAAATGTTAACATCTTGTCTTGTGCCCCTAAAAATGAAGCATTCAATACTAAGAATCTACAAATCATTACTGGAAAAAGACACAAAAATTGGTGGGGATAATCCCCAGGTTACAAGGATACACAGAAAACAAGATTATTATCTCAATCCACTGAAGTAGAATGAAATATTTAATAATGCAATATAAATATTTACACAAATTGCTTATAAAGAAAGTAATAAATAGAATAGAAATAAAACACTTAACGAGTTGCTACAACTCTTAACAAAAGAAGAAGTTGTTGCCCGACTGATTGAATTATTGTCTGTTATCAGAAATAGTTTAGAAAATGGGAGGGTTATTAAAAATATTTGTATCCTGAATAAAAAATAAAAAATTGATATTTGTCCCCTCGTTGACCTTGAAGTGAAAGGATTCTGCATTGCACAAGTGGTCTTTAACATCAGTTCATAAGATAGCATAATGACGAGATTGACATGGGAAAGCATGGGTCGACCGCGACTAGTTGATTCGGGCATCTATCTTAATCTTGCCGACCAAGGATTAATCGAACCCATTGGAGTATGGAAGAACATTAAAACTACAATCATGGGAATCAACACATACATCGACCCACGAGAAGGATCTAAACCCTTCCCAGCACTAGTTGGTTGATCGTGGGGATGCAAAATGAAGTCATCCATCTCAATAGAAAAACATAGAATTAAAATCAAAGGAGAGGAAAATAAAGTAATTATGCCTATTAATCCATCTCAGGGGAAACCTTGAGCCAAACCAGATGATAACGACGATGACATTCACCGACTATACCAAATACTCCAGAATAATGAATATACCGTCAAACTAGAAAATCATGTAGAAATCCACTTGGGAAATCCTATGTACATTGGATATAACTCTAAATCGTAACTATATGACTAGCAAATGGAAAATTATGAAGTACAAGCTCGTGAATGCTGGTCGATTGAGGTCATCCCTAGAAAAGGAGTGCAACAATGTTTTACTATATCCATCATCCCAAAGGTCTTTGAGAAGAAAATAAGAGAATATCCGATGATCATACCAATAAAAAAGGAACCAAAAAGGGTGAAATCGCGAACCTAGGAAATACTTCTGTGACAAACAGAGTGAAAAAAATGGAGCGCGGGCGGATGATCACGTGAAAAAAAGTCAAACTGAAACTCTAGGCCGAGAGTTTAAAAACTCTAGGCCGAGAGTTTTGAGAGTTCAAACTCTGGGCCGAGAGTTTAAAAAAACTCTAGGCCAAGAGTTTGAACCAATCTCCGTGCTATATTTTAAAAAAAACTCTCGGATGAGAGTTTGAACTAAACTCTAGGCCGAGAGTTTGGAAGACATTTTCACACCCGAGAGTTTCTGGTCAACAATTCCAGCACCATTTCTGCAGAATTCAGAAATGTGTCACTTTAACAAGGTTAGACCACTGCAAAACACGAGAATTACATGTCGGACTTTATACCAGTAGATTCATCATTCAATCTACTTTCTAGTAATATAAGTTTTTTTCAATTTCATTTAGGATTACTATTTTTTTCTATATTTTTACTAAACTTTATCATTAAAAAATTAAGTGTCTGAAAAATTAGTCACAATGAAAATTCAATATCATCACAATGATGAAGCCAAATTTAAAAAAAAAAATACAAGGATGTTCCTTGAAGTTTCCTCTTCAATGGGTTGGTTTTGAAAGAAAATGTGAAGACAAAAACATGTGTCGATAATGCACCATTTTCTGAACATATGCTGTTTCGATAAATAATAAAAAATAGTTCCCAAGTCTTAAAAAACTCAAAATATAGTCCAGGATCAAGTTTAATGTGTGTAGATTATGAGCATACAATTGTTTTCCCTAAAATGAATAACCATCTATCAAAAAACCGTCGTCAACACAGGTCACTCATTATCCATACCTAAACTTTTCAAGTATATGTTTGTTGACAACAAATTTGTCCCATGATATGTCCATAAAAAAAATTAAAAAAAATATGAGTAGAAAGCTAATTCAATTATGTAAAACCTTTGTGTGTACTTAAGTTGAAATTCCTAAGGGAGATATGGGTTTGAAGAGGTCGAAGTTGAAAAACATAAAAATTAGCAGTTTGTTTTGTCAAAAACAAGCCAAAATTGTTTCCCAACTTCATGTTTTCACCCAAAAGTATTCCACCTCGATGATACAAAGAATGAGAATCTACGATTTCACATGTTGAGGAAGTCTCTAAAAACATCAGTGAACAAGGTCAACTTCAAAGTCTGGTCGAAAGTTTTACTGGACAAGCAACAAGATGGTGGGATACACATCAATCTTCTCTCCAGGCTTGGACTATGCATCAACATATTTCGTCTAATGATTTGGAGGAAAGAAACTCACAACACAGATAGTAATACCGAAATTTATACAAGGTTAAGACCCACCAGAAACATTAATATATGAGAAAAGGAATGGAAATGATTGGGATGACAGAGACGAAAGATCATAGACCCATCTAATCTCGAATACACTTGAAGACTTACCAAAAAAATGGTATAAGATGGAAGAAGACAGAGGAGAAACATTTAATTGGAAAGAATTGAAATAAAACTTTATAAAATATTTCTCTTTTACTCAAGAAAAATAATGCATCAGAGAAGCAGTCAAAGAAATTCAAAATTTTATATAACCAATGAGCAATAGTAGGTCAACACCGAAAAAATGATCGCAATCGAATTGTAATAATATGATGACCAGACCAACATATCGATTGACTCAACTAGAATTTTAAAATGATAAAACTATAGGAAAAAGTTTCACGTGGAAAAGAAATCACCCTGGCTTAGTAATACCTGTAAAATCTCTAATGAAAGTCAACACAGAAGAAAAGATAGAACAACTAAAGATTTACTGAAAAATAATTCTCCCATGCGTCCACAAGATTTAAGGAAGGACACCAACCAATTAATGAAACAAGAGCACCATAATGGATTGATGCATAAATACAAACAAAAAAAGTCGACATTTCAAAGGATGACCGACCAAAGATGGAAAAAATAGGAGATTATTGGTATGACTAGCAAACAACAGAGATAGCCAAATTACTAAAAGAATACCAAGATGTCTTTGCAAGAGATTATAAATATTTAAAGGGGTTAGTACAAGAAATGGGTGAAATGAAAATTGACATAAAACCAAACACTAGACTGTTGGGTAAAATATGCACTATCTAATTCAATACTTAATTGTCAACCCGGGAAGGTAGCTTGTGAGATGCAAACACTATATGTGCAGGATTGAAGGCCTGAACTAATCTAGGCTAACCTAAAGCTGGTAATCTATCTAAAATTGAGTAAGGGTTTTGAATTATCAATCGACTTGTCAAACAGACCTTCAAAAGCTAACTAGGATTTCAAATGTAAATCTAATCTATTAATTCAAAAGCTAACTCTATGTTATCTTAACTTATGAACGAGAATTAGAATTGCAATGTAAAGCATATACTAATCTAGAAACCAAAGCTTGGTTTGAAAGCAATTAATTAACGAAAGAAAAACTACTTCAAGCAAACTATTAATCTATTCTATTTATGTAGGATGAAAGATCTATCTAAGAATTCAATTGCAACTGACTACTAAGGATCTAAGCTATGTAACTTGTAAACTAATTACTTTGAACATAAAACTATGTTATTTCTACGCAAGCAAACTAACTACTTTGATTTATGTAATTTTAATCTAACTAATTAAGTATGAATTCACAAAAGCAAGATAAATTACTATTAAAGACCAAGCATGAACTAATCTAATGCTTTAAAAACAAGGAATTAATCAAAAGCAAACTACCTAATTAATCTATGCAATTTAACTCAACAACTAACTATGAATTGACAAAAGTGAATTGAAATGCTACTCTAAATATTAACTACGAAGCGGTAAATGAGATTCTTTATTGACCATAAACTAATAAACTACTTAATCATAAACTAATTAACTAATTAACCATAAATGAGATTCTATTTACATCAATAGATTCTATAAATTCTATGTTAACTATAAACTCAATTCATGAACTAATTAAAGAACCTACGTTATCAGTTAAAATATCCTAGCTTCAAAACTATAAGAATCAAAATTGGAAAATAAAACAAAAACCCATTTGCAAAAGTTTAAATACTAATATTCTTAGAAAATATTTAAAATAAACCATACGCTACAAACTACAAAAGAATCTTTAAATTACAAACTAGAAACTAAATTATAAATTACAAATTGCAAACTAAACCTCTAACTACAAATTAAGTTACAAGCTACAAACTACAAAGCAAAATCTTTAAATTATAAACTAATTCACAAACTACAAATTACTTTGCAAGTTGAGAAGGATGCCTATTTCTTCTTGAAATTAAAGACTAATCTATATAACAAGATTCAATTGCTATCTAAAATAGAAATTACTTCTACTAAATATTATTCTAAGTGTTTAAAATATGAAATTCAACTCTATTTCTATTTATGAACTCAATTCTTAAACCAAGTGAAACTTTACATCACTTGCATAAATTAAATGTAATGGGTAGTAAAAGTAATTCTATTTCCTATCTGCAACAAACAAGAAAAAGCAAAGGCGTTATACTACTCAAATTCTAACCTCTAATATTATCTCTGTCTACTGACGAAAATATGAAGATGAAGTGCAGGTCTACGGTGACAAAAACAAATGCAATCAATCAACAAAGGAATAACACAATGTTGGGAATTGAAACTAAACCCTACAACAATTTGGAAAACGGGATGGAAAAGAGAAATACAAAGGAAAAACACAAAAGCAAAAGAAAGGCAAAACGTAATGCTATGACCAGTGAAGAGGTAACTCTAGAAATGTGTATGGAACCAAACGTGAAGAGGGAAAAACACTATGATGTTAAAACAACTATCTGTAGCAAAACAAAAAGGGATTACGATCTATGAATAAAAAGGGAAAAACGTGAATACAGTAACATGAAAAAGGGAAATGAACGGGCAGAGCTCTGCGAATCAAAGGAAAAACAACTAATCTATTAAGCATGAATTAATAAGACTGAAAGCATGAACATCTAAACATTTAATTAAACTGAAATTAACAAATTAACTTGCAGAAACAAACTACTTATCTGATAGAGAACTGGATCGATCCAAGCAAACACAGAAACAACTTGTAACCTCTGGTGGGCCCCCCAGGGTTACAGCTTCAAGCTAATCTACTCTTCAGATGAACATAAACACAGAAACCAGCTTCTTATTGCAATCAAGTTCGAAATTACAGAGTTCAGCTAAAAATGTGAGCAACAGTGGCAATAGCTACAATGACAATTCCATCCCCCTCTCCTTAGCCCTATGGGGTTCTATTTATACATAAAAATGTCAGTGGGGAAGGATAGAACCGAATCCCCAAAACCCTGGACCATCAAAACTAATTTCTAAATTTAGAAAATGGCCAACCACATTTTCTAGGCAAATCCATTTCAAGGAACCGCGAACTGCTCCGAAATGGCTTTGAATTTTCGCAAAATTCCACACATTGACCTAAATAGGTCTATTCTGCACAAAACCCATGTGTCAGAATTTTCAATTTCACCTCTTTTTTCCCGCAAATCCAGCCCGAAATTTGCTGTCTGTTAAAAACACGTTTTTGACGGAATCTTTAAATTGCAAGCTGCTCACATCTGAATGGTTCTGGGTGAGATTCGATAGGTTCCTCACCATCTAGAATCATATAAATGGCTCCTCCAAGTGGCAGAATTTGGATTGGTGAAGTGGAAGTATGACAATGGATGATCTTCCAAGTTTTAGTACGAATGGAGGTCCGAATGGGCATCCGAATGACCTATAACTGCAATTAGTTCATAATTCTGATTTCTGGGCTGAATTGGTGCTGGGTTGTTGGACACATTGATTGCTGAGTGCCAGGTTCGAATTATGGCTGGGCTGTATCACGGGATTTACCAATCATCCTCTGTCCCGTTCTCATGATGCGTGCGCTCCTTCTCTTCACGGTGCTTGAGTTATTCTTTTACGACCTCTACAAAAACATTTACATTGTATTAACCCAAAGTATTAAAAATAGGAAACATATATTTAAAACATGAAATGGCTGAAAGTTAATATCATTAAAATATATGAAGTGGCTTTTTAATGAATATGCTTTTTTTAATTGATGTCACACTTTTAATTCCATAATGGTTCCTTTAAAGCCACGTAACATTCTTTAATGAGTTTTGTAATTAAAAACATATGAGTGGTCTAAGTTAAACAATTTGTTTTAATATTAAATTTTTTAAATGTTTTAATACTTTTATGTTTTTATTTAATTTTAAATCAATGTTTAAAACTCATCATCACTTTATGTTTTTAATTTGTTCATGCAGGATCAACGGGACTAGCAAGAATCGAAAGATGAAGATATCACAGGATCCACGAGAGCCGGAAGACAAAGGCAAACCAAACTTAGTGAACCAACAAGAAACATGCGATCAAACCCAGTGTAGAACTCGGAGACTGAAAGAAGGGTTGAATGAAAGGTTACATGAAGTACCGAAATGAGGGTTGTATGGACCATAATACATAAAAAAGAAGTAGATCAGGCTTTCTATATATTTAAGAGTTTTCATTAATAAAATAAAGTAAAGATATCCTTATTGAACAGAAATGTACTAAAGTATGGTAAATAGTCCAGGAAATTAATGTAAATAAAATCATTACAAAGGACAATTCCGGAGCCCAACACAATTTGTCCACTTTTCCTACCATTTAGCCTCTAAAACCTCAAAAAACCTTCAAATGGTCACCAAAAAGGCCAAAATCAATCTTTTTCTCCTCAAAACAATTAAATTTCCTCAAAAATGCCACAAAACCCTCCAAAAGGGCCCAAAATTCCCAAAAATCAATTAAAAGGGAATAAAATTAAAAAAATTAATTCAAAAAAGAAAAAAAGAGGGAAAAAGAGGAAAAAAACCCCTAAACCAATTACCAATACCACTAGTTACCCAAAACCATGGTTTAATACTCCATCACCCAAAACCTATAAAAGGTGATAGAGGCTCCCCATTATTCATCCACATTCTTTCCTATCCTTATGCTGTCAAAATCACTCTTGAGAACCCTAGCCTCCCATTTGAGTTTGAGTTCCCCATTTAGAGTGAGCCTTTGGCCCACCCTTGAAGCATCTTGGAGAAGAAACAGACCATTGGAGCACCTCGTCCATGCAGTTGCACAAGCTCCATCAACCTCACCATTTGAGGTAACACCATTGCAAACCTTTGTTTGCCCATTAATACAAAAATATCAATTTTATTTACTGTATCTCTCATGGTTATTTAGTTTTTACTGTTTTGATTTAGATTTACTTTCATGCACATGTTATCAGTTAATGGTTAAATTTTATTGATCTTGCATCTTAGATTTACTCTTTATTTGGACTGCTATTAAGGAGTCCATTCTCCTTAGTAGGTGCCCATTTGCACAAGCTAGGGTGAAAATCCTAGCCACAGTAAGTGCTGGAATGTTGTCCAAGGCTAGCAATAGAGGGTGACAGCCCAATCTGAATGACTTCAAAAACCTCTGCGCAAGAGCAGTTCTATCCCCAGACTGTTTGGTATGGTTGACTCCCACGGATATAAGGCCTCCACTGGCACGTAAGTGGTTTGATCCTGAAGGATCTGTCCTTCTGTGAAGGAAGTTCAAAAGTGTTATATCTCTAGAAGTGAGTAATGTTTGCTTTAAAATAAATCTAAACTAAGTCATCTAAATTAAATGAATGAGTTTTGGTGTGCAGGATAACCTGATCTGGAAATTAATAAGTATGCTTCCAATTTGACAGACATGTGAAATGGATATTTACTTATTAGCTTAAGACACAATCAGAAAATGAAAATTAAATTATTGTAACTTAAGGGTTGAAGCACATGCATGATTATCCTGTTATATCATGCTAATTGAAAAATTGGCATTAACTTAATAATATCTATTTATCATTTGCAGAAATAGATAATTTTTTTAAATAAATAAATTCATTTAAGACATGAGACACACAGATCATAGGTTAAGACAAATCTAAACTATAGATCAATGTATTAATTATGATTGCAAAATAAAACAGTGTTCATTCATGAGCTGGAGCGAAAATCAAAATCCATCAAACAAATTTAATGAATTAAACGAAACGGATAGCAATAGAAGAACTAACTGTATATCAATGGGTCTGCAAAAAATCACAAAGTCTTGAATGACACGGAGTATCTCCAATCCTCTTTCAATGATTTTATCCCCACTTCCCCTATGAGATATCTACCCATTTAATAATAATTACAAATAAAGATACAAAGGGTGGACTTCCCATAAAAGAGGGATTACAAAATGAATCTAATCTAAGAATGGCCAAGGGCATCTTGCCACTTGGCCCAAACTTATAACAACTCATCCACATCAGAATACTTAGCCAACTCAAGTCCTAACTGGGGATCACACATGAAATATTCAATCTCATTCTTGCTTAATTTGTGCCACGTACGCATAAAGATGTGGATCTTGTGCTCCAGATTGTCAAGCTTCTTGATGAATTTGTCAACTTCAGAAATCTGGATGTGCTCGAGCTGTTGGATCTGTTCTTTGACCTGTGCACACCTACTATCCACCTGCTCAATCATCAGCTTTGGTGGACAAGCTTTCTCGATAAGATCCATAGTGGGAAACTGTAGCATGACCATGATGTTAACTGAAGCATATCATCTCCTGCTACAAATTGCTTGTGCCTTGCTAATTGTTTCTTCAACCATCTCATAAGTATTCTGCCAGGCCTCCGGAGATTTTATTATTCTCCTAAACTTGAAACTATCCAATACAGGGATATCCTCAGGTTTGTCCTTGATATACCTTTTCCAATAAGTAATATCATCAATGCATTTGGAAGCTTGTTTCCTTTTTTCAATTTGCTGCTCAAGAACAACAGAAAGTTTCTCAAAAACATTATAAGTTTCCTGAATATTATTGAGGGAACTAAATAACTTAGCCAAGAGTTTGTGATTCTCCTCATTATCTTCAAAGGCCAAATCCTTGAACTCTTTCTGAGAGAGTCTGGAGAATGAAGAAGTGGCTGCATTGGAAGCTACATCTTTCAGCTGATGTTCCAGTACTGCTATCTTCTCAATATTTTTAGTATTTTGGGATTGTGTATCCTGCAGCTGTTCCTGGAGATAAGTGTTATGCTCTTGAAGATCCTTGAGCTGAGTTTCATACTTATTCCTTAATTCATGAAGCTGAGCTTCATGTTCTTCATTAATTTTGATCTGTTGCTCTTAGAGCTTCTTCAATTATTCTTTCTTGATGTTGATTTACTTATTCAGTGAAGTTACTGAATCATAATTGGATCCAACAAAATATCCCATCGTTGTAGTAGTGTCTAATGCCTCTTGCTGAATGTCAATAGACTGTTTTGCCCAAATTATTTAATTGGGGCCAGGTGCTTGCAGCATAGTTGATCCCCTGCTTCTCTTGTTACCTCTTTTGACCACTGCTTTGGTTGATCTACTATAAAAGTATTCCCTAAGGGGAACCACAACATCATATTTAAGATCATCTTCCAACTCAGTTGAAGATGTGACAATATTACATGTTGCCACTAATGGATTTGTTTGGGTAACAGTGGAATTAGGGGATAAACATGGTGATTTGAGAAGTGGATATTGTTGAGTTGTATTTACTGTCTTAAAGAATCACCAAAATATTTAATTATAGACCATGGTTGGTAAACTTAGAGTTGTGGCAAAATATATGCTGAGGTAGAATGGTACCTAAAGTTTCGGTTCGACAGACCTTAGAAATGTTTAATAAAGAAAAGATGGAAAGATCTTTCAAATTGAAAAATCGAGTCAAACTTCAGAAATACAACAAACGAACTAATTAAACCTAACTAAATCAACAGATCAGAATAGTACCAAGCTATACTACTCTACTCTATGGATAATAACTGAAAGATATAAAAAAAGATATTATTTTAGGAAGCAAGACTGAATCAAGAACTACTTTGATGAAATTGAAAACTACTGGAAAAATCTAAACTAGGAATTAGAAACAATTGTAAATGAGTTTAGAAACCTATCTACGATATAATTCAACTGACAACTAATTATGAAACAAATAACTATATCAACTCAAAGCAAAGCTATAGACTACTTAATGAATTCAACAACTACTTATGCATTCAATTAATATTTCAAGACTACACTAAACTACCTAATTCCATTCTCCTTGGGGATTCTGAGGAAGTGTATCAAATGTAATGGGAATAGGAGCGAATGTATCGAAGTGACTTTCAAATGTGATAAGGAAACAAAATGGAAACAAATCTAGCTTAACTTCTACAAATAAATGCAAACTAAAGATTTCCCAACTACAATTAACTTTAAACATCTTGATCTATCTTTTATCCATAAGCAAATGATATAAAACTAATGAAATCTAGAAGCAAGTAGAAAAATTAATAAAGATATTTACTTGAACTGAATTTGATTTGGAAGCAAGTAGAAAGCTTGACAAATATATTTTATATAGAAACAAGTAGAAAACTTGATAAAGATATTTATTTTTGAACCAAACCCTATTTCATGAACATCTTCATTCACTGTATGAATGAGAGAAATGATTCAAGACTGAGATAACTTGGAGAATGAAATTTCTAAACCTAATATGATATTAATCTTAACGACATATGATAAACTACACTAAGAATGAATCTAATAAATTCTGTAACAGTAAAGCATTAATGAATCAGACATAAGAGAAACATAACTTGTAAAGCAACTGAAGCAAGGTTAAGGAAAGATAGAATGAAAACTAAGGATGATGACAAACTTAATTAAAACTCTAAGTGGTGTAAAACAAGATCTTAATTACATCTAAGGAGGCTAATTAAAAGTAAGAAATATTACAGTTCAAAGACCTAAGAAACTGGATTCTAAATAAGCATAAAAACAATGCAGAAAGTATTAAGGTCCGTATGACAATCCGGATGACAGTTTGAAAGATAGAAAGAATGACAGTCCGGATGGAAGAAAATGATTTAAACTAAGGAAAGAAGCAGTTTGGATGATCTTAACGTCAGCTGACTGGTGCATATGAACCTATAGTGCAAAGAAACAATGAATAGAATGTTTAGGTGCTAAGATAACGAGAAGTAACCTATTCTAATCATTTTCTAAGGAATGAACTATTTCTATGGCATAATAAAACAAAACTGAGATCAATAAAACTAACCTACAACTAGAGGAAAGAAACTGACAGAACTAATTCTAACTACGACTGAACTTGGAATGTTAAGCTAACTAAACTCTAGGTATTTGTAAATAACAGGACTAAGAGCAAACTAAGCAAACTAAACAATGTAAGCAAACTAAGCGTACTAAGAAAACTAAGCATGACCGGTCACTAGTTACATTCTGGAAATATCATTAATGTGAACAACAAATAAGATATACATTTCATAAAACAGAGGTATCATTTACATAAGTGGAAAAACAACATATATATTTCAAGACAAAGATATCATATACAAAATAAATACATGAATTAAACAAATAATACAACTTATCTGTAGAAGACAAAGACATATTATGTACACAGACGGAAGACCACTGGTTGTTGAGGGGCCCTTCTCAACAATTAGAGGCTGCGCCTTAATCAATCAATCACCACGCATGTTACTAAGCTTTCATGAAACTAGAATAGAGGTATATTAAATTAAAACAGAGTTACAACATTGTTGTGTCTACTTGCAGCTGAAAAAGACTAAATACTAAGGAGACTAACTCGTCTCAATCACGAAGACGTCTATATATACAGAATTACAAATGGGGGAGCAAGTCTTCCCTTTAGTGGTCGACTGCTCTAATAATAGGCAGTATTAATGCTAGAAAACGGCTCTACTTAGCAACTCACGACAACGCATGGCCAAGGAACGACCCCATAACAGTTTAAGACAACGCACAGAGCATCTACCAGGTTCCACGACATTGGTTTCCTTCACGCGGTCGTTGAGATGTTAATCCTCCTTTGACGTGGGCAGAGAGATATGTGTTGTCGAGTTGAGCATGTAGGTGAGGGAATCTTCCATAACACCAGCTCACACACCATAAGGGCCACGTTCTAAACAGAACCCATGTGACGATTTGCTTTCTAACGACCCGAGAATATCTCAACTAACGATCTCACGGGTTGAATGAAGGTCTGAATGGCGGGATATGCGACTGATCGTTTGCAACGTGAATACGCATCTGAATGGAGGTTCGTTTGAGAGCCATAACCTGTAGAATGAAATATATTTTCCAAGCAAGCCAATAAATATCAAATAAACATCAATAAATCACAATACGACGATTTTTACCCAAAATTCATGTGATGTGTAAATATATGCATACCTGATTTGTTTGACGGTCTGAATGGAGAAAAGAATAACTTATTATATTAAAAAATAGTGAAAACGACGCCAATCAGAGTGTGTTTGATTATCAAAAGTGGTGACAAAATGGACACCAACATTCCCCCTAACCGGAGATATGCCAGGTCCCACTAAGCAAAAAGAAGAGAATTTCAAGAAGAAGGCTGAGCTGTGTTAGCAGCTGCCTTCGACTTGGAAGAAGAAGTGGATTTAGTTCTTAGATTCTGGAACTGGTCCTTCAAAGCATCATGCTTCAACCGAAGAGAAAGGTTGGAGGCTTTCTTGGCGCTATTTAAATATTCCACACACTTCACCTGGAAACACAAGTCCTTGTTCTCTTGACGAAGCCCAGAGATGATCTCAACATACTTCTCATTGTGGCTTCTCAACTCTGCTATGTCTTTGGTTAATCTGTCCACAGTATGATGGAGTGGAGCAGATGCTTCTACAAGAGACGCAGGGTCCTTTTGAGGGCTTGATCCCCTTAGAGATGGTTCGGGACCAGCTGGTGTAATGTGTTACTTAGGAACCTTATCTTCAGTATGTGTAGGGGTAGGTTCCAAGACAGGATTTTCAAGTAAACTGGCTGATAAATTGGCCAACGTGAGGAGAGGTGATTCAAAGAAGGGGTCATTTGCTTGGTCGTCAGGTTTGTCCTAATGCATTGACTGAATGACGGACTGATTGATGGACTGAATGATGGTCTAGTCATCAGACTGGTCATGATTAGCCTTCCTCGATTTCGTGGGTATGGGTGAGAAAAATGGAGGTTCCGTTGTTGTGTCCTCGTGGACAGGCTCAGGAGATGATGAAGAAACAGGGTGTATTTCTCCTGAGGCACCTTCACTAAATCGTACAGACGTGGCAACCTTTTCTTCTTGGGCCGAGGTTTGGGCCGGATCATTAGCACGGGTTAGGAAACGATGACATTTACGAGAGGAAGGGGATTTGACCGTAGGATTCTTAACTAGATGAGGGTTCAGGACTTCAAAGACAAAGTGTTCCTAGGTTTTCCCCTTTTCTTCCAATTGGTGAGTGATCAATATTTTGATCAAACAGTGGTGGTATAAGCTTCCAGAGGGGTTGTGGTATTCTTCCTAACTTGGTTTGACATTTTATCTAAAATTTTCAGAAAATAGAAGGGGAAATTGAGAGCCTAACCATTAACAAAATGTGCCAGTAACCTAAAGTGACAAGCTTTGAAAACAGTGAACTTACCTTCGCAGGTAATCAAATGGATAATGACAATCAATGGCTCGAGGTATTCAGGCTTAACCCATTCCTCGTGGAATACTTTGGTGACAAAAACATGTTGATATTTGGTCTTAAGAGAAAATTCGTGCTTCGTCCGTGGAAGAAAGAGATGTTTGTGCCAATGGGCTCCTTCCCTGGGCATTTTCATGGCCGATGCAATGGATTTTTTCGTCATCGGAAAAGTGAGATGGCCGACTCTGGCTGTCTTGCCATCAAATCCCTTAGCAAACAGTAGTGAAATATCGGCATCATGGGCATCAAGAAGGTGAAGAAATGGACCCCATCCGGATTGCAAAAATATTTCACGACATGCCTTAAACTCGGGAATGCGAAGGAGGTCCTAGTAACTGCCAGCCTCGTAACGGGTTGGAATTTTGAATAGAGGCCAAAGGATGCAGATGGATAGAGGGAATGCGTGAAATTGCAGGAGATGGGACTTGATAGGTTCAGGGCAGATGAAAAATGAGCAAGATGAAGCATAGTTTACGTAGAGGTAAGTTTAAATTGAGATCCGTTTGAGCGACTGAATGATGGTGGAGATAGATTTGGCACATTCGAATGATACACTATCATTTAGTTACCTTGAGTCATGTGCCATCATATAACTGCGTGAGTTAATGAATTCGTATGGCTTATGATATGTTCAACCATGTCCAAAGTGAGACTTTGGACAGGTTGAACGTAATCCTCATTATGAAATCATAGACATGAATTACACATAAAAATCATGATAACTTAATAAATGAAACGATAGACCGCATGATAAAATGGAGGATTAAAATTGTATGATAGCCATATGATGGTTAATCAATTCATTTGATGAGACAAAATGAGTATGCAAAGATGGCATTTAATTTGATGCTTGACATGATTAGTTGATTGGATATATCAATAAAAATCAAAATTTTTAAATATCTCAACACACTTATTAATATCATTACAAGCTAAGGTTTCATTCGGCACTTCATTCAAATCGTTATTCCCATTTGCCTCATTTGTCACCTCATTCGGATCATCATTCGACCCTTCATTCAACCCTTCATACAGAATTTTGTACAAAAATGTGCTTTGATGGATCTGCCTGCTGCTGATTATGCAGAGAATTTTTCTGGGACTTGTCACTACACAAGAGATGTTGTAAACCTGCTTTTCTGGAACTTTAGTAATGTTCTTCCTTAGTTTTCATTGATCAGAACGATCTTCCTTCTGATTTTTGCATTATCCTGAAAACACCTATCATTTTATCAGAGATAAATAAACTTTTTCATAAATATCCAGAAAGTAAAAATAGTTCTGATCCTCCCCCAAATCGAGAATATGGCGTGTCCTCAAGCTATCAAAGAAAATTTGATTAATATTCACATATTTTTAATTAATGGTTTAGGCAATAGCTTAAATGCTGTGATAATTTTCGTAAGAAAATGAAATATTCACTAATAAATGTATATGATTCAAATATGTACATTTATCAAAAGAATACAACAATGCTTAAGAAGACCATATGAAGAATGATAGTGTAATGAATGCGAAAAATGCCATAGGAAAAATAGTCATCCATGAATCATTTTAAAGATCTCTTGTCATCCAAAGAATATAGATAAGGTTCACCGTAGATTTTGTGAGATTTCTATAGTCATGGGTCCCTTTCTATGATAGTCATATCCTAGGTATTGTTTGAATTAGATGACAGGGTCCAAGTCCAACTTACGACCATTCTCTAATGACAATATAAATAATAGGCCTAAACATGTATTTGTATACTTAGGGTTTTTATGAGCCATGTGCATAGCAATGCATTAACCAAACCTCTTTTACCCGATATTGCCCCGCTGCCAGTAGGCCTATTTAGTACCTCGACGGGTTTATCTTGGTACCATGCAAGCATAGCCCCGCTGCCAGCGAGCCTATTCATTACCTTGACGGGTTTACTTGCATTTACTGAGCTTCCTTGTTTAAGATTTTACTTAGCATGGACCCTCTACCAGTGAGCCTGTTTAGTACCCCGATGAGTTTGCCTCATATAATGATATATATATATATATATATATATATTAAGGAAGTCGGTTGGCACTAGAGTGTGCTAAGGCTGCTAAACACATAACTCAAAATTTTAGAACGAACCTTGTGAGTAACTTTATTTAAAATGGTCTAGATTATAGATCATGTCAAAAGATAATAACCTAAAGTTGTTCTTTGACCTCTCAGTACATCTTCTTCATGAAATATTAGTAATGTTCCCCACAAAAATAGAAAATATCACTCACTTTTGAGCTACCTTTTAAAGGTGCTTTAAGACACAAGTTTTGATAATGACTCTAGGATGAACTAGTAGTCCATAGGTGTCAGATATAACTTTTTTTTTTTTTTTGAAAAATCATGATGATTAAAGTAGGCCTTAAGCAACATTTATAATGATAAATCAGAAATGTACATGTCTGAATCAAATACCATATGCATAATCATAAAAGAAATTGGTTTTAAATTATGTAAAGAACATTTTAACCTTTCACTATAAATTTTCAATTTTCAACAACGATTGAAAGAGAAGGAGTTAGGATATATTATGAGGTTTTTAGAGCACTTCCCTTTTCAGATATTATTGCATGAGCTGATTATAAAGATAAGGTTCTTGTAATCAAACTATAGAACCACTTGTTAGATGATTCAAATTTATTCAAAACAAAAACATATGTACAAAGAAAAAGTCATACAAAATTTAGAAAAAGGAAAAAGAGTCTTCCTGTTTTAACTGACAAAATTCCATAAACTGATCATAAAGATGAATTTCCTGTATAAATGCAATTAGTCGTTAGAAATGACTCTTTATTATGGAAAAAAATATATATATTTACATATATAGAAATGAAGATAACCCAAAATAATTCAAGAACTAGGAGAAGGAGAAATGACTTCCTCTTCTACCAACTCCATTTCCTCCTGTTGTAAGGCATTTTGCACAAAATCTTGTTTAAATATTGGTTGATGATAAAGTCTAAGTCTATGTCCATTTACAACAAAGGAAATTTGAGAATCATCAATTGTCTTAATTTTATCAGATCCATTATCAAAATCTATAACAATTTCATATGGACCCATCCATTGAGTAGTTAATTTACCTTTAAAGTTTTTGTATCTTGAATAAAAAAGCAATGCCCAGTCCCCAGTTTTGAATTGTTTTTGTTTAATGTATCTATCATGCCACTTTTTGCATTGATTTTGTATTAAAAGTGTGCGTTGAATATCATCTTGCCTAATCTCGTCTAATTCATTTATTTGTAGGATTCATTGTCTCTGTGCTTCTTCCAGATTCATCCCTAATTGTGCAACCATATGAAAGGTTTTGACTTGAAATTCAATAGGTAGAAGAACTTGTTTACCATAGACAAGTTCATAAGGTGTGTGGCCAGTGGTATTCCTCCAAGTTATTCTATAAGCCCACAAGGCTTTTGGAATCCTATCTGCCCAGTCTTTGTGGTGTAACTGGATAGTTTTAGTCAGGATGGCTTCTAATACTTTGTTAAATTTTGAGCATTAATTCACAATACTCTAGGATCTTTACTGAGAGAATAACATGTACAGTATATCAATGCATAACAATCATAATAAGCATGACAAGCATCACAAGAATCAAAAGCATGAGAGACAAGAGACACATAATTTCCGTGGGGAAAACCTTAAGGTGAAAAACCCCACAACTTCCTCAGAGATAGAGAGAGCAATGGCTCAGCCAAAGTACAACCAAAATACACTAAGATAGTCTCCTAGTAGCAGATGATCCTCCTCCTCACTAGTGCGCCACTTTTTGAGTGAGAGAAGTGTGAGTTTCCGAGTGATCAAAATAGAGATCTCCCGATCTCTATTTATACTAGTCTGTTTTCCCAGTGACCTTATGGGGCTGACTTGTCTAGCTAGGTACATCAACCATATAATATATATATCAGGGCCGACCCTACACATTGTGGTCTAATAACCCATCAGCAAGTTCACACACTTGCGACACTTGTCAATACACATGACGACACTTCCTTATACAGGAATAACACATCTCTTATAAGGGTACAATAAATATATATAAAATACATAGATGAAATACATTCCGAAGTTACATATACATCAACACTCCCTCTTAACTAGGAAGGTATTTCTCGACACAGATCTGCTAGCACAAGTCTTCTTCTCGGAATCATCATCATCGATGCACCGTCATCGTCACTGTCACTGCTACTGCTATCTCAGCCAATCTCTGAATCTACTCGTCATAGGAAGTTCTACAGAGCCAGTCCTTTTTCATACTGGATGTAGACCCACCACCTGCAGGTCTTTGTCATCATTGGCCATACTGTGGAATCCTTAGGACTTATTACATGTGTCACAAAACCTTTAAAGAGTCTCTTGCCTAGCAAGAACCCTAAAGAGCATCTGAGGCCTTTTTCATCTTGTCCAGATCTCCAGAACTTATTACATGTGATTGTCACAAAACCTTAAAAGAGTGTCCCAGGAACGTTTATGTGCATAGCACGACCAGCAAGAACTCTAAAGAGCATCCCAGGAACATTTATGTTCCTAAGCACGACCGGCAAGATCTCCAGGATTGATTACATGTGACCTTTGCTACAAACCCTCGAAAGAGCATCCCGGGACTCATTACGGGCACACGGCCCAACCTATCGGATCTCCCAGGTCTTACATGTAGCAACCCACCACAAACCCTCGAAAGAGAATCCCAAGACTTATTACGGGCACACAGCCCAACCTATCGGATTTCCCAGGTCTTACATGTGGTCCACTATCACAAACCCTCGAAAGAGCATCCCAGGATGTTACGAGTACACAACTCCGACCTATAGGATTTCCCAGGTCTTACATGTGATACACAGTGCCAGTCCTTTTTCATACTAGATGTGACCTAGAACAAATATAGGATTTCCTTTGCACAACCTGTCCATGGCCACAGAGTATCAACCTGATACTCAACATACATCATCCTGATGTACACATGATCATACTGATCATCATCACTGTACTGTCCTGGTACATATCATCTGGAGCAACATCCTGAAGCTCATCATCATGATCATCCTGATCATACAATGCATCCACCTGATGCATACCAAGTATCTACTTGATACATATCATCATACATGATCCACCTGATCATACAATGTATCCACCTGATACATACATAGATACATGATCCACACAATGCATCTAACTAATATATATCAACATACATGATCTACCTGATCATACACAGTATCCACCTGATACATATACAGATACATGGTCCAAGCATCCAACATGATGCATATACAAAATATATACAAATGATCCAACCGATCATATCCAACATCCAACATGATGCGTACATACATAGATGATCCAACTGATCATATCTAGCATCCAACATGATGCGTACATACATATACATATAAATGATCCAACTGATCATATCCAACATCATTCTGATGCATATACTGAGCAGTAAGTGAAACATCGTCCTGATGTTCATCATCTAGCGCTTACATCCACAGCCATGTAAAGGATCCTCCTTCCAACATGCTTGGAATGGCTTCAAAAAATGTGTCCATCACTTCTTCCTCGAAGTGTCATCGATCTGATGAATGCCAAGCCTCTCTCTGAAGTACTCAAACTTCACCCTGGCTAGTGGCTTTGTCAGTACATCTACAATTTGCTCATCTGTCGCAACATATAGGATCTTCACTACTCCTCTCTGCACCATATCCCTGATATAGTGATATTTGATCTCTATGTGTTTCGACCTGTCATGAAACATTGGGTTCTCAGACAGCTTCTCATAACTCTGGTTATCACAAAAGATACCAGTAGCATCCAACGAGAAATCAAATAACTCAGACAGTAGCTTCCGAAGCCATACTGCCTCACAACTAGCTGAGCAGGCTGCAACATACTCTGCCTCAGCTATACTCAGTGCTACGTAGGACTACTTCCTACTAAACCAAGAGATCACACCTAATCCCATACTGAAGCAGCACCCAGATGTGCTCTTCCTATCTGCAACACTGCCTGCCCAATCTGAATCAACATAACCTTGCAGGTTAAACTTTTGATTCGCTTCATACTTGAGCCCATAATCAACTGTACCCTTTACGTACCTCAGAATATGCTTTACAGCAACCAGGTGAACACTCCTCGGATCCGTCAGGAACTGGCTCAATGTGTTCACCGCAAAGCAAATATCTGGTCTCATGTTCATCAGGTACATCAAGGACCCAATCATCTGATGATACATAGAGACATCAACCGGCTCAGATGAATCATCACAAAGAAGCTTCAAGTTCGATGCCATAGGTGTGGCCATGGCCTTGCAATCCATCATCCTGAACCTATTCAAGATATCTACTGCATACTTCCCTTGTCCAAGGAAGATCCCATCTGCACTCTGCCACACCTCCATACCTAGGAAATAATGCATCATCCCTAATTCCTTCATATCGAACTCAGCAGCAAGCTTCCTCTTTGTATCTGCAAGCAATCTGTCATCTCCTGTTACAAATAAGTCATCCACATATAGGAGTAGAATCACAGGATTCCCTTCCTCAAAATTGTAGTAAAGGTTGGAATCTGCTTTACTCTTGGCAAAGCCGAAACTAGATAGGAAACTGTCCATCCTACCATACCAAGTTCTGGGAGCTTGCTTCAAGTCATACAAGGCTTTCTTCAATCTGCACACATATGACTCCTTGTCATGTGTTTCAGAACCAAGTGGCTTCTCCACATACACTTATTCTTCAACTACACCATTCAAGAAGGCTGTCCTGAAATCCGTCTGGTGTATCTTCCACTTCATCACTGCAACCAGAGCAAGTACGGATCTAATGGAAGTGTATCTGGCTACAGGAGCAAAAGTCTCTATGCTACCACCTGCAGCATGCTTGATCTTGTATATCCTCTTGGAAGTCACTACAGACTACCCTTTGGGACTGCATCCCAAACATCTTCATGATCGACTGGTACTCCTCGATCATGGCATTCTTCCCAAATCCTGGGAACTTCAATATCTTCAATATTTTCAATAGATAACTTTGTTGCTGAACAAATGTTGTAGTCCTTCTTTTTTAGGTGATGGTATACGATCTTTCCTACACAACAAGTTAAATTGCATGATTAGAAAACATCTCATAGTTTTCAGAACAAATTCTTACACATAAAGAAATATGTCATACAGTCATGCAATTATCTTAGCCAATGCTTCAATACAACATTTATCCATATTCCGTAACTTTCTAGATGCCCTCCAATCTCTACCAGAACATTGTTAAGAGTGTGCACAACTCCTAACATGTCAGCAAAGAGGTTTCATTCTAGATAAGTAGCATTGGAATGTTGTACAGTGCCATAGGCCACTTACCCATGTATATTAGTAGTATACTGTTCATCAATGCAACTATTCTAATATGCATAATACACAACCTAATTCTAGGAACATAAGCATATACATAATTGAATAACATTATGACAATTCAAATACTTATCTTTGTTTGGTTGCTAGGTGGACTCCCTCTGAATCTTTGCAACTCCATTCTGATGTGGATTGTGAGAAGTGGTCAACTCCCTCTGACTATCTGCATCCTTGCAGAAACTACTGAAGTGTGCCCCTTTGCTTTCTTGCAGGAACAACTGGAGTGTGCTCCGTCTTGATCTTTGCTTCTTGGATTACCTGTTCTTGAACTTATATCCATCCTTAATCACTATGCATGCTTATTAGTATCATCATTGTGTTATCCTTGATGTCTCATACATAATCACACATTTATTAGTATAATCTTAATACTATCAAAACACAATAATCTTAAACATGTATAGTCATGATCATTCACAGATAATAAACATTCAAGGTTTCAGGGAAGTCTTCTTTTACTCATGCATATTCTTATTTGATCATAGGACTCTTCTGATTAGTTAAATCATCAATGCATACACCCGTGATTACTCAAACCTATAACTTAATGAATAATCATTATCAACAACACAACAGTATAAGGTAGGATTCTAGCTTGATATAGAAAAAAAAAACATACTTGGTTTAGCATGCTAGCTAGTTATGTCTAACATACCCGCATAATGGCTTTTGGTTCTCTTCAATGACTTGTGCTAGTAACTTGCATGTCTCATAAGTTATCCATTGTAGAACCAAGTTATACATACCTCGTAAGTAGATATTCTAAGAGATCTGTGACATTGGATGAATCTTTGTCTTCATAACATGTTCAGGTTGTCCCTTTAATTTGTACAATCCTCCCTCTTGCTCTCCAATCACTACTACATCATCTATGGTCTTTCCCTTTGGCCACATTAGAACTTGGCCATCGACAAATGCAACCCTCATACCTTTTGCATCCAATGCAGAGATGGAGAGTAGGTTCTTCTTGATCCCAGGTACATAAAGGACTTCTTTCATCTTCAAAGATTTTCCAGAGTCTAGGTTGTAGGAGGCTTCACCACTTCCTTTGATGGGGTATTGATAATCATCCCCAAGTTTCACTTTATGGGGTGATTCATGTTCGGATAGATTTACAAAAGATTCTTTAAACCCAGTCATGTGTTTGGAATCCCCACTGTCAATTAACCAATCATTACAACCATGTGAGATAGTACCTGTGAGAGCAGAGATAAGAACATACTCTTCTTCACTTGATGAGTCATCATCACTTTCTTCCCTAGCTTTCTTCTTTGGGGGTTCATCATCTTCAGTAGCATGAGCATGGAACTTTCTCTTGCTACCCTTCTTCTTCTTGCTGGAGTTGTTGTTGTAATCCATTTTGTTCTTGGGACATTCTGAAGCAAAGTGACCTTTCTCATTGCAATTGAAACACCTTAGGTCTTTCTTATCTTTGTGATAAGGATGAGAAGATTTCTTCTTGTGATGGGATGGCTCCCTCTTGAACTTGCCCTTCTTAGTGTGAGCTGTGAGATCTTGATCTTCATTCCCCATATTTTCTTCCCTTGCCACAAGCCTTGCTTCTTCTTGAGAAAATTCCTCCCACAATCTACTGAAGGTGAGTAATTTCTTTCTTGCACAGATCCCTTGGATAAAAGAGTCCCATGACCTAGGTAGGCCATTCAAAGTGGTCATAACAATTTCACCATTCTCCACCATTTCATCTACAGCTTCAAGTTGTTCCTTGATCTGAGAGACCTTGGATAAATAGGATTGAATGGTTTCTCCATTCGACATCTTGACCCCTTTCAATTGATTCCGTAGGGTCATCTTCTGATTTATGTTCTTCCCTTCAAATAGCTTGGTCAAAGAGTCAAACATCTCCTTGGGTGTCTTCAGAGATGACACATGTGGTATGAGATGGTCTTTGATAGAATCATCAATGATTCTCTTTGCCTTGACCAAGTTCTTCTTATGCAATATTTTAGCCTCTTCATCCTTTGGGATAGGGATGTCTTCTTTTACATATGAGACCAACTCATTCTCTTCTAGGATTAACCAAATCCTATACTTCCAGGCTCGGAACTTATCATCCCCTTCAAGCTTATCCTCAAGCTTGGTGTGGTGAGACATCTTAAAGAGTACTTCAAATGGAAATAGAAAAGATTTAGGTCTTACCACTTGAATTGCTGAAAACTGGATCTGGTCCCAGATTAGGGTTTGTCGAAAAAAACCCTAAAAATTCAAAATGTGAATTTCAACTTTCTGAAAGGATAGAAAGACGCACCTTGATGAGTTGATCAACCTGGTGTATTCAGAATTTGAGATCTGCAAAGCTACACCCTTCAAAACTGCCTTTTTGTCTTCCCGGATTCACTAAGGAGAGCCCTGAATTAGGGTTTGAGTTTCCCGGAGATCTACCTAGCCCAAAATTTTGATCCAAAGCTCTAAACTTCGATTTTTGCAAGGAGCTTCCAGCTGTGTCTTCAGATTTCAGAAATTCCTATTTTTGTGGAAACCCTAATTTTTAGGGCCAAATCTAAAAATGCTCAGAATTGAATTTTGATTGGACAGATAGATTCTCCTTGATGAGTAGAGTCAATCTACTATACTGCTTTTCCAAAATCTGTGGAGAGAAACCCAATAAACAAGAAACCCTAGTTTCCGTCACTGCACAATGTCTTCTTCTCAGTTTAGCTTTGATACCATGTTAAATTTTGAGCATTAATTCACAATACTCTAGGATCTTTACTGAGAGAATAACATGTACAATATATCAATGCATAACAATCATAATAATCATGACAAGCATCACAAGAATCAAAAGCATGAGAGACAAGAGACACAGAGTTTCTGTGGGGAAAACCCTAAGGTGAAAAACCCCACAACTTCCTCAGAGATAGAGAGAGCAATGGCTCAACCAAAGTAGAACCAAAATACACTGAGATAGTCTCCTAGTAGCAGATGATCCTCCTCCTCACTAGTGCGCCACTTTTTGTTTGAGAGAAGTGTGAGTTTCCGAGTGATCAAAATAGAGATCTCCCGATCGCTATTTATACTAGTCTATTTTCCCAGTGACCTTATGGGGCCGACTTGTCTAGCTAGGTACATCAACCATATAATATATATATCAGGGCTGACCCCACACATGGTGGTATAATAACCCATCGGCAAGTTCACACACTTGCGACACTTGTTAATACACATGACGACACTTCCTTATAGAGGAATAACACATCTCTTATAAGGGTACAATAAATATATATAAAATACATAGATGAAATACATTCCGAAGTTACATAGACATCAACATTGTTGGTGGACTCTACCTGACCATTGGCTTGCAGGTGATATGGTGAAGATTTACATTGTCTAAAACCATATTTGTCAGTAAGCTCTTTCATCAACTTGGAGGTAAACTGAGATCCTTGATCGGTTACAATCTCCCTAGGTACACCGAATTGGGTAAATATTTCTTCATATATAAACTCTACCACAGATTTCTCTGTGGCTCGGAATAAGGCTTTAGCTTCTACCCACTTGGTGACATAATCTGTTCAGACTAGAATGTACTTCTTGCGAGACATAGGGGAAATTGGCCCAACAAAATCTAGAGCCCATTTCTCAAAAGGCTCAATCATAACTTAGGGTTGTAAAGGCATCTAATCAGATGGCATAGGTATACCCATTCTTTGGAAACTGTCACACCCCTTGACATACTTGGCAGCATCTTTAAAAATGCTTGGCCAATAATATCCAGAGTGTAACACTTTGTATGCTGTTATTTTATCAGAAAAATGCCCGCCACAAGGTCCAGCATGACATGCATGAATGATCTCTGCCATCTCATCTTCTCGTACACATCGTTTAATGATGAGAATAGGTACAATACGAAAAAGATCATTATCCACCCAAGAATAATTAGAACTTTGAACTATGATCCTACATTTCTCAGGTGGAGAGAGATGGTTTGGTAGCTTCCCAGTTGTTAAATAATTGGCTATGTCTACAAACCATGGGGTTCAAATAGACACAGCGAACAAATGTTCATATGGGAAGCTATCATTAATAGGACTAGCATTTAGGATTTTAGGTTTTCGTGGTTTGTAATTTTATGTTGGGCTTCTGGATGATTCAGAAGCCTAACATAGGACTAGCATTATCGTCAGTTTGAATTCGAGAGAGAAAATCTGCTACCACATTCTCTCGACCGGGACGATCAACAATGGTGATGTTAAATTCTTGTAACAAAAGAAGCCACTGAGTCACGCTGCCATTGGTGATAGGTTTATTCATTAAAAATATAATGGCAGAGTGGTCAGTGTGTATAAAAATTTCATATCTTGTGATATAATGACGAAACTTGTTGATGGTATAGACTACTCTGCTAGAAACTATTTTTTCAGTAACAGTGTATTTCGATTCTGCAGGAGTCAAATTTTTACTAGCAAAGTAAATGGCATGTGATGTTTGTCCCTATTTTTGAGTTAAGACTGCCCCTATAGCTATGTCGGAAGAATCAGTGGATATATGGAAGGGAAGGGACCAATTGAGGCCCTTGAGTATTGGTGCCATTGATAGCTTTGCCTTCAAAGTTTCAAAGGCATGTTGACATGGTTCAGTCCATTGGAATTCTGTGTCTTTCATGAGTAGCTTGAACATAGGTGCAGCTATCTTAGTGAAATTTTAAATAAAACGTCTATAATAGCCTGCATGGCCAAGAAAATGTCTTACTTCCTTCAGAGTTTTTGGAGGAGGAAGATTAATAATTATTTCTATCTTGGAAGGATCCACCTTGATACCTTGAAGAGAGACATGATGTCCTGGAACTATTCCCTCGGTTAATAGCATCTTACATTTTTCATGACTAAGGGCTAAGTTCGTTTCTTAGCACCGAATAAGAACAGTTTCGAGGTTATCAAGGGCCTCTTGGAAGGTATTACCATAAATTGTAAACTCATCCATATAAAATTCTACACAATCATGTATAAGATCAGCAAAGATTCCTAAAACTGCACTTTGGAAAGTAGAAGGTGCATTACATAGGCCAAATGGAAACACTCAGTAGGCATATGTCCCCCAAGAACAAGTAAAGTTTGTCTTGTCTTGATCCTCAGTTGCTATTAATATTTGATTGTATCCACTATACCCATCAAGGAACGAAAAATATTGTTTCTCTGATAAGGTGTCTAACACCTGGTCAATGACAGGCAAAGGGAAGTAGTCCTTAAGAGTGGCCTTGTTCAATTCTTGAAAGTCAACACAGATACGCCATTTCCCTGTGACTTTCTTTGGAACTACCACCCGAGGAGACACCCAATTAATGTTGGAAATTGAGTAAATGAAACCAACACTAAGGAGTTTTTGTAATTCATCTTTTACTATATCCTTTAGGGCTGGATTCATTCTTCTTTGGGGCTTCCTGACAGGGGGTATGTTTGAGTCTGTGTAAATGTGCTGAATACAAGTATCTGGGTGTATTCCCTTCATATCGGTGTATTCCCATGTGAATACTCCAGTTTGACTCTTGAGAAATTTGAGTACTTGTTTCGGAACTAACCTCGCAAGGTATGGTATAGGATCCTAGATGTTCTTCGATTGCGAAGACACATGGTGTATTTGTAAATGTTGAGAGGCTCATGTTTTCTTGGAATTCATCCCCAAAGATTTGGTCAAGTTGGGAAAAAGACTGAGGAAAGTCTATACATGTTGTGGAAGAGATAAATTGGTTCAACACATTCTCATTATTTTGTTCTTGAAATGCCGAGGAGAAATCACCAACAAGGGAAATTTCTTCCAAGTTCTCATCCCCAAAAGGACAATCTAACCAAAACAGGTTTTCAGTTACTGGTTGTGCTGGTGGGTATAAAGCTAATTTTCTTGTAGATAACCCATCAAAGATAATCATCTCTCCATCCCTACATCCTATGAATGCATTGGCAGTAGCCAACCAAGGTCTTCCTAGAATAATGGGATGACCTTTGGAAGGGTCTTTTGATTCTATGACCATGAATTCCATAGGATATTCTCATGAAGCTACTCATACAGTGATGTCATCTAAGATCCCAACAGGTTGAACCATAGTGCGATCTGCTAATTCTAGCATTGTTGGGGTAGGGTGGAGGAACTTTCCTAAATGGAGAGTTTATAAAACTGTGGTAGTCATCAGGTTAATAGTAACTCCTAGATCAATAAGTGTGTTCCCTATGGCGGTGTTATTGATGATAACAGTCACCATAGGGTTTCCCGTATTTCAATACTTTGGGATTCTAGGTTGGTTTGCTATGCAATCTGAAATTTCTCCTATTACATGAATCGTTGGAGGGTCTTTTTGTTTCCTCCCTGGTCTTTTAATATAGATTTCCTTTATTACTTAACTATATATCGGGATATCCTTAATGGATTGTAACAAAGGGATCTTAATACAAATATTTTTCAATTCGTTAATGATATCATACTCTGGATAAGTTATAGGTTTTTCTATTACTAGATGCTCTGGATATGGGGGTGATTTTTATCTTGTAATTACTTCTTGATGTGAATGGTTGTGTGTTAAAGATTTAGGGATAACCACATCTTCAAGAATGGCATCATTCAAAACTTCACTAGGTATGTTTTCTTCTGCATTATCTTCTCAAATACCAATTGATGACTTGGGATGATCTTGCAACCAGACCGTAGTTGAATCTCATGTATTGGTGCGGTCGAAATGGCATATGATGGAAGAGGTAACAAACCAATGTTATTAAGAGCTTGGGTTGGTTTGTTGTTAGGATTTGGTATTGGTTGTGTAGGTAATATTGTGGGTCTTGGAGGATTCATATTCTGGAAATGGTGAGGTTGATTTGGGATAGGGGGTAATGAAGGAGGTACAAATCTAGGTAAGAGTTGTTGAATATTAGGTGGGTAAGGATAGTTAGGCATAGGAGGAGTTGGTTGAACATTGGCTTTTCCTCTCCATCCATGTGGCCATTGTTGTTGTTGAGCATTCTGAGGAGGGTACTGAGGTGGCCAATTTTTCCAACCTAAAGTGTTCCATTGTTGAGAAGGTTGATAAGGATAGTAATAGGGTGGAATTTGTGATGATAGATCTTGATATGATGATTGATCTCTAGGTTGCCAAGGCCTCCTAGATGATTCACCAAAGTTTCCACTCTTATACACGACTTTCAACCTAGGAAACGATGGACAATTATCAGTCGGATGTTCTTCTGTACAAAGGTGACAAACTGAAACATTGTTCAATGGACATTCTCATTGGCGATGTATAGTTCTACACCTAGGACAGAAAACACTCATTGTTGCACGCTCTTCATCCTGTCTCTTTTTGGCTTGTAATGCATCCGATTGGGAAGCCATGGCTCCTAAGATATCTATTTTGAAATTTTCCAATAGGTTTCCCAACTCTACCCTTGTAACTCCACCAGGATTGGATGTGTTTCCTTTTAGGTTCCTAGCATAAGATTCTCGAAAGTGTCTTCCACTTTTCCCTCTGCTCCTAGATTAATTCCTACATAGCTCACAAATTTGTGAAAAAGGCTTATGAGAGATGTCTCTTGCTGCCATGAGATTAAGGTTTTCTAAGAATTCTTTTGAGATTCCCTTGAGGAAGAGTGTTCTTACAGCATCCTCCCGAAGATCACTATATTTATATTTATGTAACACATAGTTAAATCTTTCGAGATAGTCTTCTAGGCTCTCGTCTTCAAGTTGATGTATTTTAAAAATATCATTGCGAGAGTCCTTAGGTTTACAGTAATCTTGATATTTCCGTAGAAATATAGTCTTCATGTCTTCCCAAGTTCTAATACTAGATTCTCCTAACCCCATGAACCATTGAAGAGAAGAATCTTTTAATGTGGCAGGAAAGAGTTTTAGCTTTTGGCCATCTTGTAGGTAGTTATAACTCCTATAGAAAATGTCAAATTCGAATAAGAATGTATCTGGATCCTCACTACTCTTCCCATTGTTGGCGGGAAATACTACCCTATAATGAGAAAATGGACATTATCAACTTAAGGGGGTGACAGGTAAACATACTAATTGCATTACATAAATGTGTATGAATGGAAATAGATTATAGATCTTGAGGACATACCTTGTGAACGAAGTTTGATCCTAGCTCTTGTCCAATCTTGCACTCGATCCTCAACTCAATCTCCCGTTCGATAAACCTGCAACACAAAGACCTTTCTCAGCGTATCTTGGCCAATATAATAATGATGGAATTAATAAGTAATTCAAACATCAAGCATTAACCAACATTGATCCAAACAAATACATAATCCAATAAGCATTTGATTTGGGATGAGAAAGATGCTTCAACCTTTTATTGTCAAAAACATATGAATGATACAAAGTATACCTGACTTTGCAGCATGCTCATGCAACCTGATCCTAGGATCCTGCTCCTCTCTGACTTCAAAATTCCTCCAACATAACCTCCTTCAATACAAGCTTCTCATATAGAAGAGTCTCTCAATGGCTTTCATATATAAAATGTCTCTATGTCTAACCCCTCTCTTTAATCCTCCTTGTATTCATAGGACAAGGTAGGAAGTTCAGGGCGAGAGGTGGTTGCAGGGGAAGTTAGGGAAGTTGGGAAATCAACTGCAACTAATCCCCATTCATCAAATTAATATTTTTTGATCATATTTTAAGGTGTGCGCTACTATTTCACAGTGGAGTAGCACCCAGGGCGCAACTACAGTGTTTTATAACAAGCATTCACCACTTTTTAAATGCCGTGCACTAGTCTATTGAAGAGGAGTAGCGCCCATGAGGAGGTGTGCGCTACTATTGCACACTGGAGTAGAGCATATGCGCTAGTTTATTGAGGTAGAGTAGAGCCCATGTCTCAAAATGATTTTTTTTAGGGTTTTTCCAGCTTGCAAGGAGGTGGATTAGGTCAAGGTCTCATCTAAGGTCATCATGCTCCTCAATCCAAGTTGTCCTTTTGTGTGATCGACAGCTTAAGGTGATCATGGACGGAGAAGTGTAGATTTGACCTATAACAGATGCCCCCTAATGTGTGAGGTCAGATGGAAGCGATGGCCGAAATACATTACAATCCAAAGCCAAAGGAGGAGCAAGGAACCACAGAATCAAGTCATAAGAACACCTGAAACAAAGATCAAGGTCAGTGAGCAATTACAATCTTGACATCATATAGATGTGTAGTGTGATACAAATATGATCTCCGATACATAACAAGGAGATGTATATAAAGCATGGCCACTTGGAATACAAGCGTGGATCCATGTCAAAGTCAGAGGTCATAGCCATAACAACAAAATGGATCTATGTCTCATGGAGAGCCAAATATGAGTGAGGCTCAGTCTTGCGCAACTTGGGTGATAACATAATGAGGTGATGTCATCAACATCCCAAGGTCTTCATCCAAAACAACTCAAGGTACAAACCCTAAACATGTGAATAGATGAGCTGACAATCGAACATGGGGGGTATCGTTTGATTATCGGTCATTGATGTATACCATTAACAAACGCGAGGGCTTCCACCGATAATGATGATGGGGCCCAAGGTACCTAGTACGATCCTACAAGTGTGAATAAGTGGACTTGGAGTCGAACACTCGAAGATCCTGTCGAATAAGAGACATTAATGTATTCTCATGATTCAACAACAAGGAAAATTTCCACTGGTGACTGCAATCTCCAAGGTACTAACCGAAACTCTAAACTTCATTCCCAGAGTAAAATGAGTTGATATTGATGGGAAGAAGTCCATTGGAAGGGAGGCCTTAAGGAATCCTCCATCATCCAACTCGAGGGACACTCAACTGGTATGAGCTGATATGGAGTAATATATAACAAGATTGACACTAGTATGGCCGACACATGAGGTCAAGGTAAACTGCAGAATGGCCGACACAAGGTATATCCTTGAACAGTGAGCACGACACAAAGTGACTTAGGAAATTTTCAACATCATGGGGAAAATGATATAAGTCTGTAATGTAGGAGACATTAACAGACCCTCCATATGGTTGGAAGAATAACCAACCGGGGGAGTAAACAACTCGGAGATCAGGTTTACCCTAAGGTAAAAAACTAAACCCAACCAACATGATAGACTCAAGTAGGTGCTGTGTTCAAGGATAGAACTGACTGAACTGCCTTTGACACTGAAGATATGACACATCTTTCCCATCCCTTATTCTTTTTATATAAAAGAATACCTTTCTTGTTGTTTTAATGAGTCCAAGAAAGAATGAAACCTCAATAGATCCAACCATGTAAAATTTTAACGATCCCATGGGAGGAAGACTCATAACGTTCTTCATTGTTTATAGAGTTCGAAGAAGAGATAGAAGATTACTCTATATTACTAATCTCTGGATTTTAATATCAAGCCGAGATCTGTCCCTGCTCGCTGGTGTTTTCAATTTTAAGGAGTCTGAAAAACTTAAACAATAACTCCATATACCTGCTCATGGATTTTAGTATCGAGCCCAAGCAGATTAATGCTCGCCGGTGTTTTCCTGTTTATAGAGTCTGAAAAACCTAAACAATCCTCTTTACACCTATCCGTGGATTTTATATCGAGCCCAGATTCTTGGCGGTGTTTTCTTGTTTATAGAGTTGAAAAACTTAAACAATCCTCTATTAACCATCTCGTGGATTTCACATCGAGCCCAAGTAGGTGAATGCTCGCTTGGTGTTTTCATGTTTAGAGAGCCTGAAAACCCTAAAGAAATGCTCCAAAAGGTCATTTTTCGTACAGTTAGTCTCCTCCCCCAAAAAAGTATAAAACAATGGAAGAAGAACTCTTCTAGCGCATACAAAAGTATACCTAGAGTATACCTTTTCCGTCATTTATCCACCTAGGCCCGGAAAAGGGGTAATTCTATACCTAAGTGGATGTCGCTTCAAATCCTTTAACGAGTCTGAAATGACAACTGTCCTTGGAAATCTTGTCATATTTAAAGAGTCTAACAAGAGCTTAGAGAGAACTCTATAGGAATCTTTTTCATAAAATTTTAACGAGTCTGAAAAAGTAAACTTGTGACCTCCTTACTGTTTTTAACAAGCTCAAAGGAGAGATGGAAGAATGCTCATATCCTCCTTACTGTTTTTAATGAGCTCGAAGAAAAGGTGGAAGAATGCTCGTAACCTACTTACTGTTTTTAACAAGCTCGAAGTAAAGGTAGAAGAATGCTTGAAACCTACTTCAAGTAGGGTCGAGGCCTGGGATCTCTTCATGAGGTCGGGCAAAGATGTCACGGAAATCATTAAACATATTGGTGTACGGAATGATCTCATCAAGATAACAGTCTGCTCCAATAAAGATATGCTCTGTGACCCCAGGTTCAGTGGGAATGTTGACAGGGATGGTTCTCACTGTACTCATCCTACTCCCTTCGGCAAAAATAGCTTGTGAAGTGGAAAGAACAGAGGACCAATCAACATTCTCACCTCTCTCTATCAGGTTTAGAACAGGAAGAAGATAGGTCCTGGGGTGTAAATTTTCCCAAGGTTGTCTCAGGCCTATCATGGCTTCAAAAAATGTTTCTTCAGAAGGAAAAATTGTTTCCAAACCATTAGGAGAGAGGGTAGAGTCCGTTGACTGTGCAAAAGCAGTGTCCATATCCAACTCAGTAGAGACCAAAGGAGTCGGGATATGTTCTGTTGCAGGTTGTTGTGAATCCTCATGGGTTATCTCTGCAACGACTACAGACATAGCTGGTTTTGGTTCAGTAGGAAGGATCCACAGATTAGTCTTTGAACCTACCGTGAAAGTTTCAGTAGAAGTACCCACATCAGAACGCATAAAAAGGATTGGAGAGGGAAGGTCAAACGTGCCTATTAATGACCCGTAAAGCCATGCTCCTAAACTCTCACTTACTAGGGCAGTTTGATCAACTAAGGGAATTGTGGACTCCAAAGAAGTCTGGTTGTTTCTCTGAGTGAAAGAAAGCTGATCGACTGTAATGACCTTCACTTCAAAAGGGAACATAACAACTCGAAAAACTGCCGATGCAATGGCTCGCATGGCATACGTCCAACTCCTGCCTAATAACATGTTGTAATCAAGCGGAGCGTCTAGAACTT
The DNA here is from genome assembly GCA_027924585.1 of Larix kaempferi. Classification (NCBI taxonomy): domain Eukaryota; kingdom Viridiplantae; phylum Streptophyta; class Pinopsida; order Pinales; family Pinaceae; genus Larix; species Larix kaempferi. Next base: position 6,432,104 of record BSBM01000556.1, read on the forward strand.
CTACTTCTACATCAACTGTCTTACCGGCCAAAGTGACATCAAATGATGGCAAAACTCCGTGTGGACGGAAAGTCCTATCGTCAAATGCAGTAAGCAGTGTGTTAGAAGGGGCTAACTCGGGTGAACCCAAAGCTTTCCAACAGGAAATTGACATTACGCACATAGATGCGCCCTCATCTACGACAGCCCATCTAATGGTCATTGGGCCATGGACGACTTTTATCTGAAAGGAAATGTGGTACGAAAACCGGTATTTGATATCAGCCATATCAAATCACGCAGACATGTTAGATGATTCCATACTTCCAATAGCTGCCAGAAGTGCATTTTGTTGTAAAGGAAAACTTTGCAAGACTTCTAAGGTGGACATAGCACAAGGGGTCTGGGCTAGATCTTCAACCACGTTGTAGTTGGAAGCAGCTCGAGTATTGGGATTGTGCGATTCCCGCTTCAGGACACCTTTCGGGATCTTAGCTAGTGGGTCCATAGGTATGTGGAGTGGAGTGGAAGATTCTGGAATCTCTTTATCCTTGTTCTGCATATCTGGGGTATAATTTCTTGCTCGCGTTTGCATAAGTGCATCCACACTAACCATGTTATTGAAAGTTTGATCAACTGAAGCATGTGTAGTGCCCCCAGCATTGGAGGTACCAGAAGCTGAACCCTGTCCCTTAGGAAATGGATCTTTAAGTACGGCAGGTTTCTTTTCTTGAAGTAGCTTCTAGGCTTCTTCGAGTAGAGGGCATTGGTGAGTGAGGTGTTCCTGCTTGCAAAGCTTACAAGGGAACTTAACCTTCTTCTTTTCTTTGTTAACCTCCTTGACATTCTCATTATTCTTGGGCTTTTGATGGTTCCCTCTCCTTTCTTGCCCTTCTTTTTGTTATTGGGTTGCCGAGGGCCCTTTTGATTGTTCTGAACCTGGTTTACAGATTCAGAAGTAGAAGGAGAGGTTGTGACGGAAGTAACTTCTGTAGTCAATTGTTTGATGGATAAGGCATGAACCTGCTTGGTCAATGCTTCGAAGGCTACAGAATCAATTGAACCCACTATGCCATCAGCATGTGGTCCAGGTTTAGGTCTACTCAGATCAGGTTCTGATCCCGGTGCCTCAGGTATGATTTCATAAAGTAACCTAGATTGTGCATAAACAAGGTCTAGCTGCTGGGTCTGTAAAATGGCTTATTCCTCTGTAGACACTCCAGAAGTAGCTACTTCCTTAGAAATAGAAGGAAGAAGTGATTTCAAATGCCACTCAAGCAGGAATTCTGGAGGTATGTTGGCTTTAATGAGCCTCTTCCATCTTCGCCACTCCTGAATGTGATCAGATAAGTGAGTGGCCTTATTTTGTCTAAATGTAGACAGGAGGTCTGTTCCGGCATCATATTGAACAGGAAGTTGGAAGTGGTTCAGAAAAACAATCGTGAGATCCTGAAAGTTAAAGAATGTGGCTACAGGTAACTCAATGTACCATTTGGATGCAGCACCGGTTAAGGTCCTTTGGAACAGTCTCAACCTAATGGAATATTCATTTAATGAGTTCGAGGAACACCATAAATGGAAAGTAGTGACATGATCACCAAGGTCCTTGCCAGTTTTGCCTTCGAATTTTGGAATGTCCGAAGGTAACTTGGTAGGAACTAGTGGCCATGTGGCATTGTGATACACTGGATCGTTTGTCAACTTGGAAAGGTTTGGCTAGTTTAGAGTTGCCAGAAACGGTAAACGAGGTCTGCAAGACAGCATTTGATAAGCTGGGGTCATAAAGGGGGAACCACCCAAAGTCTGACCCATGAATTGCTGGTAGGGGTTTCCCCCGACCATCTGCTGGTAGGGACTGCCCCCGACCATTTCCTGGTAGGGGTTGCCCCCAACCATCTGCTGTTGCACGAAAGTATTATTGAAATTCCCCCACCCATATGAAAGTGGGTTAGTGCTCTGTGGGTTCATCCACTGTGGCTGGGTGTTAGCCCCGCCATATTACTGGTTAAAAAAGTTACCCCCTCCTCCCGAGAATAGAGAGAAAGGGACGTTTCCTGCAGGTATATTACCTTGATTCAAATTGGGACCTGCAAGGGTATTAAAACCAGTAATAACTGACATGAACGGTGCAGTCATGGTACTCATGACAGGCACAGTTGCAGAAACATTTGGCCCTACAGTGGGTGTGGGAATCCAAGTACTGGGTATGTGATACAACGGTTGAGTCACAAGAGGTGGAACTAGATTAGCCGTACTGCTAGGTCCAAAAGTGGGTGTAGAGGCATATGCCATAGTTGTTGAAGTCGGTATGCCTAACGTGCCAGCATTAAAGCTAAAGGATGGAGTGGACACAGAGGTTGTCTATTCCGAACTCAGTGTAGTAGTAAGAGGAGGATTCACAGTATTTGTGTTCATACCTATGGTGGGAGTCTGTGGGACTCCCTGTTCACCTCCTATATTAGTCATAAAATGCCCAGGTGTGAAATGATATGCACTATAATCAGGCTGCTGGAAACCAATGGGTAACAGAAGCAGAATGTTAAGATTAGTCAAAGGAGGATTAAATAGAGTACTGAACTCACCAGAAGTGAGATCCTCAATCTCAACTGTATTAAATGCTTGCTGATATGGGGTCCCATGTTGTGGTTCCTCAAGAACCTCCATTTCAGGTCTTTCTGTTGCAGGTTGTAGTTCTTCAGGAATTTCTATTTTAGAACTTTCTGTTGTAAGTTGTAGTTCCTTAGGAAGTTCTATTTCACCAGTGGTTTCCAAAGGAACACTGGAGTCTACCCTCCGTCGTCTAGCTGGCGGTAGTGGTTCCGCTCTAAGTGGAGGAAGGTTTTGCAACCTTCTAGATCTACGAAGCTCTTGATCTTCCACGATTATATATAAAAATAAACTAGAAAAACCTAGTGGCCACTAACACTAGGGGGAAAATAGCACGCCAACTAAAAAATTCCTAAGTATGCGAACCAAGCAAACAAGATGCCTTTCGGAGAAGAGTCTGGGATGATGAGGGCCCAGAAAAAATCAACGAAGGATGAAGAATAGTTACCTGGGGTCCACAATACAATGACTAAGGGTGCAAGCACTGGAATCACCCAACCGCCCTCCCAAAGAACTGCAAGGGATTTCCTCCCACGTCTGTCCTAGGTACAACAGATATACCCTCCGCTCTCATCTGTGTTTGAACCTATGGTCAGATACTAAGGATACCACCACACCAAAAACTCCTGGGGGAATAGTCTATGGTCGAATCAGAAGGCGTGGGCAGGGTAACTGAGCCCGAAACTCAAAAGAGTCCCCAAACGCGATCCAATACTGGTATATGCTCGAAACAAAAAGTAGGAGGAGTATTCCCAACAATCTGATCTCACAAGACCTACTGCATAGATCCCAGGAAAGCTTTGAATGAGGTGGTCTTACCTGTGATAGTCGAACTACGATTTTTGCGTAATGTGTGATCTTGGGTGGTTTAAGGTGATTTAAACCCAAGATCCTAACCAAGACTAGTTGGTGTTGTGTATCCCTAAAAAAGAAAATTGTTGCTATTTAATTTTATTAAATATTTTTAGGGTTACTTTTTAACTCAAGAGGTAGTGCATTGTGTGGCATGGTTGCAACAGAAAAACAAAGTGCATAAATTATAACTTTCAACAACAAAACTTTTTATTTTTTCATTTAATGTTCTTTCCAAATTGAAAACTAAGCAACCTAAGCAAATCTTTCTTTTTGTTTTCTTTTCAAAAATCGAACAAAATAAACTATGCTATTTTGTAGAATATATAAGCCTCACTATTCTTAAGCTACCAATTTTTTTTTTGCTTTTTCTGTTATTATGAACGAAAAAGAACTTTAAAGTAGGGAGAAAATAAGACTTATAAAAGATGTGTAAGTATGGCAAAATGGCTCCTAAGCTCACAGCTGTCAAAACAATGGTTCGACAAAGACTTGTCCTACAAGTTTTTTCAAAAGAAAAAACCCTCACACTTGCAAGCAAAGCGGCAAGAAAACAAAGAGGAAAGATGCTCAAAACTGGAAATCAAACTCAAAAGGAATGTCCTAAAGCACCAAACCCTAACAAGACCACTAAGCCAAGGACTAGGTAGGCAAGCAAACTAACAACCACCTTACTGACACAAAGGATGAAAAATGAAGCAAACTAAAGTACTCCAAAGTCACTTGATACTGGAAAAGACAATGAAGTCAAGAAATGTTGGGACTCAAAAAGTTTTGGAAGACACCCCGAAGGCTCCAAGAATGGATCAAACCCTAAAACAAAGGATGAGATACCTAAAGAGCAACCAAGTGTTGCAACAAACAACAAATGCGAATCATACATGATTGTAGGTCAACAACACACTATCAGGGTATAGTTAAGCGACTGTGTTCACTAAGGAACTAATCCCAGTCTTCAATAAGAGTAAAAATGAACCAAACACTTCAAAAGTAAACAAGTGACCTAAAGATGACCAAAAGGACTCAAAGAAGGGTACTGAGACTCAAAGAAGAGTTACAGACCTCAAAGACCAGTCAAGAAGGCCCAAAACAAAGTCAGAAACCTACCCAAAAAAATAGAAAACTCAACCAAACAACCAACAGAAGGCTACAGGAATGTGCCCTACTGTGCAATAGGGAAACTAGCGCATCTGGAGAGATGGGCGCTACTGTATAGAGAGTTAAAAAATAACTTTGCAAAGGTGTAACAGGACTGATTCAAGCAAAGGGAAGCAAGCAGGGACTACCTACATGGCTTCTCAGAAGATTGAAAGGGATTATAGGTACTGGAAAGACAATCAAGAAGGGTTTCCTAGAGCAGAAAAGACAACCTCCCTAGTGGAATCGCCAGTCTGTTGGCGGGAAATACTACCCTATAATGAGGAAATGGACATTATCAACTTAAGGGGGTGACAAGTAAACATACTAATTGCATTACAGAAATGTTTATGAATGGAAATAGATTATAGATCTTGAGGACATACCTTGTGAACGAAGTTTGATCCTAGCTCTTGTCCAATCTTGCACTCGATCCTCAACTCAATCTCCCGTTCGATAAACCTGCAACACAAAGACCTTTCTCAACGTATCTTGGCCAATATAATAATGATGGAATTAATAAGTAATTCAAACATCAAGCATTAACCAACATTGATCCAAACAAATACATAATCCAATAAGCACTTGATTTGGGACGAGAAAGATGCTTCAACCTTTTATTGTCAAAAACATATGAATGATACAAAGTATACCTGACTTTGCAGCATGTTCATGCAACCTGATCCTAGGCTCCTGCTCCTCTCTGACTTCAGAATTCCTCTAGCATAACCTCCTTTAATACAAGCTTCTCATATAGAAGAGTCTCTCAATGGCTCTCATATATAAAATGTCTATATGTCTAACCCCTCTCTTTAATCCTCGTATTTATAGGACAAGGTAGGGAGTTCAGGGTGAGAGGTGGTTGCAGGGGAAGTTAGGGAAGTTGGGAAACCAACTGCAACTAATCCCCATTCGTCAAATTAATATTTTTTGATCATATTTTAAGGTGTGCGCTACTATTTCACAGTGGAGTAGCGCTCAGGGTGCATCTACAGTGTTTTATAACAAGCATTCAACACTTTTTAGATGCTGTGCGCTAGTCTATTGAAGAGGAGTAGCGCCCATGAGGAGGTGTGTGCTACTATTGCACACTGGAGTAGAGCATATGCGCTAGTTTATTGAGGTAGAGTAGCACCCATGTCTCAAAATGATGTTTTTTAGGGTTTTTCCAGCTTGCAAGGAGGTGGATTAGGTCAAAGTCTCATCTAAGGTCATCATGCTCCTCAATACAAGTTGTCCTTTTGTGTGATCGACAGCTCAAGGTGATCACGGATGGAGAAGTGCAGATTTGACCTATAACACCCATAAAAGGTTGGTAGTAAGGAAGGAGGGATGTTTTTCATAGTTACATCTTGCACAGTGTCTAAGATAGGGAATCCAAAAGTACCTTCAGTTCTAACCTCTCCCTCTTCTTCATTTTGTCGGACATGATCTTCATTTTCATCCTCCATGAAGATTTGATTGCCAAAGAGAGAATACTTAGGTGGATCCTTGATTGGATAATATGGGATATACCAACGTTCTGTTTCAGGAAGAGTATTTTTGTTTTTAGGCGAAGAATTACCAGCTATGTGGGAGTCCAGCTTTGAAGGTCCTACCGTTGTTGTTTCAATCTGTGAAATAACTATGTTCACAGAACTTTCAAAAAGAGTATCTAATTGTGTGGGATCAATAAAGTCTACTAAGTTTGGACCATCTACTATCGAAAAGGTAGTGTCTTTGGGTTTTTGAACTAATGGAGGATTGAGAGGTTATGAAGTCTTATCCTTTTGAATTTCCTCTTGTCTAGCTTTGGTCTCAATATGAGCTTGAGGTTCTTCTAGTGGAATTTCTTTATGAATAGACTGTTCTGATGTCCCTATGTTTTCCCCTAATTGATTTCCAGAAAGGATTTCCTTTGCTTTCCAATTAGGACTATCCTCTTTAGGTGTCTTCCGATACCTTTATGTTGAGTTAGTAGTTGGGGTGGCACGCCCCCCGTATAGGTTAGTAGGAATTTTAGTAGGGATTCTAGTAGGAGGGCTAGTTTTAATAAATCTACTTTTGAGTCTCTAGACCTATTCATGAAAACAAACTATAATTGAAATAAACTCTAACTGCATCACTACTACTGCTAGGTTTTGGGGATGCCTGTTATAACAGATGTGCAGGTTCTTACCTCTCATCTTATCGCTCACCTGCCACCAGCCTATTTCTAAATTTCAAAGAGGAGAATTCAAATCTATCACTAAGTTTTTAAAAGAGAGTTCTACCTTTCTACAACTGAGTTCTACCTATCTACAACTGAGTTCTAGCTATATACAACTCCCTAGCAATGGCGCCAAAATGTTGAGATGTATATACTGTCTTAAAGATTCACCAAAATATTTAATTATCGATCAGGGTTGGTAATCTTAGAGTTGTGGAACAGTATATGCTGAGGTAGAATGAGACCTAAAGTTTCGGCTTGAAAGACCTTAGAAATGTTTAATAAAGAAAAGATCGAAAGATCTTTCAAAATGAAAAACCGAGTCAAACTTCATAAATACAACAAACGAACTAATTAAACCTAACTAAATCAATAGATCAAAATAGTATCAATGTATACTACTCTACTCTATGGATAATAACTGAAATATATAAAAACAACAATATTATTTTAGGAAGCAAGACTGAATCAAGAACTACTTTGATGAAATTGAAAACTACTGAAAAACTCTAAACTAGGAATTAGAAACAATTGTAAATGAGTTCATAAACCTATCTATGAGGTAATTCAACTGACAACTAATTATGAAAAAAAAATATATATCAACTCAAAGCAAATCTATAGACTACTTAATGAATTCAACAACTACTTATGCATTTAATTAATATTTCAAGACTACACTAAACTACCTAATTCCATTCTCCTTGGGGATTATGAGGAAGTGTATCAAATGTAATGGGAATAGGAGCGAATGTATCGAAGTGACTTTCAAATGTGATAAGGAAACAAAATGGAAACAAATCTAGCTTAACTTCTACAAATAAATGCAAACTAAAGATTATCCAACTACAATTAACTTTAAACATCTTGATCTATCTTTTATCCATAAGCAAATGATATAAAACTAATGAAATCTAGAAGCAAGTAGAAAAATTAATAAAGATATTTACCTGAACTAAATTTGATTTGGAAGCAAGTAGAAAACTTGATAAAGATATTTTATATAAAAACAAGTAGAAAACCTTATAAAGATATTTATTTTTGAACCAAACCCTATTTCATGAACATCTTCATTAACTGTATGAATGAGAGAAATGATTCAAGATTGAGATAACTTGGAGAATGAAATTGCTAAACCTAATCTAATATTAATCTTAACGACATATGATAAACTACACTAAGAATGAAACTGATAAATTCTGTAACAGTAAAGCATTAATGAATTAGACATAAGAGAAACATAACTTGTAAAGCAACTAAAGCAAGGTTAAGGAAAGATACAATGAAAACTAAGGATGATGACAAACTTAATTAAAACTCTAAGTGTTGTAAAACAAGATCTTAATTACATCTAAGGAGGCTAATTAAAGGTAAGAAATATTACAGTTCAAAGACCTAAGAAATTGGATTCTAAAATAAGCATAAAAACAATGCAGAAAGTATTAAGGTTCGTATGACGATCTGGATGACAGTTTGAAAGACAGTCCAAATGACAGTCTGGATGGAAGAAAACAATTTAAACTAAGGAAAGAAGCAGTTTGGATGATCTTAACATCAGCTGACTGGTGCATATGAACCTACAGTGCAAAGAAGCAATGAATAGAATGTTTAGGAGCTAAGATAACTAGAAGTAACCTACTCTAATCATTGTCTAAGGCATGAACTATTTCTATGGCATAATAAAACAAAACTGAGATAAATAAAACTAACCTATAGCTACAGAAAAGAAACTGACAGAACTAATTCTAACTACGACTGAAATTGGAATGTTAAGCTAACTAAACTCTACGTATTTGTAAATAACAGGACTAAGCGAAAACTAAGCAAACTAAACAATGTAATCAAACTAAGCGTACTAAGCAAACTAAGCGTGACTGGTCAGTAGTTACATTCTGGAAATATCATTAATGTGAACAACAAATAAGATATACATTTCATAAAACAGAGGTATCATTTACATAAGTGGCAAAACAACATATATATTTCAAGACAAAGATATCATATACAAAATAAATACATGAATTAAACAAATAACACAACTGATCTGCAGAAGACAAAGACACATTATGTACACAGACGGAAGACCTGTCACCTACCCAAATTTTGAGACTATTTATTTTATTTGCAAAAACATTATGTTAAATTATAATTACAAAGTTTTGTAATTATGACCAAATTTGGTCAAGGATGATTGTAATGACATATTATTATTATTTAATAAATGAAAATAGGAGACAAACACCCAAGGGAACTGTTAAATGAATTTTCACTGACCCACTAGGAGGAATGGAAGCTGTTAGAAGGCATGGGACAGATGTCAGCATTTGCAGTCCACCTCTAGCTGTTGGTTATGGGACAACAACCCCTAAAATTGTGGCAGTATCCCCCAGGTGGGTGGAACATAGCTGTTAGCTCATTAATGACCAGGTTAACCACTAAAAAGGCCTAGGCATCCTAGATAAGGCTATTCGAATTGAGCAGGGAGCTCTACATTACTTTCTGCAAAAATAATTCCTCAAGTGTATCAGGTGATCACTAAGAGATTCGAAGAGGGAGGCTAAGTGGAAAGTGCATTGTGAGTCTATTGATATTATTCTGAGAAGGAAACTAGAGGTGCTGGTGCAGGTCTCTTTGAGTGCTAAGTCTACATGACTGAATGAACTACTTTGTTGCTGCAAGTGGATTACCTAAAGCTTCTACAGATTCTTCTTCCTAGTGGTTCAGTGAACGAGCTTAGGGGTCCTAAGCTAAGTAATTTGGCTGTCTTCAGGAGTAGGTTGGGTGGAATAGGATCCTTGGGTTGTTTGTTTCTCCTACATTCAATCAAGTTCTACTATTATGTCTTATTGTTTACAGTTAAATGATTTTCTGCATTTGTAGATTTAGTATTTACAGTTATACAGAAGAAACTGTTTCAATTCCTGACCTAGATATGATTTTGTATAATGATGGTTAAGTAAATGAGATGATTGATTAAAAATCCTTTCTGCATTTTTCCCATACTGTTTCTGTATAGTACTGTAGTACAAAGAAGTAGAATTAATATAGATGAATGATGGGCAGAATGCCAATTGAATGATTAGATTAACATTGTAGTGTTTCTTTTAAATTCTAAAATATCAATTATGTATGTTTAAACTCAGAATATAGAACATCACATCATAAAATAGATATATAGCATTTCCTATACTTAGTAACAAAAGAAAGACATTTCATCTCTGCACAGAACTAGGTATTCAAATTATCACTATCCATTGTTGAAAGCTAATACTATGAATTCTATTTCAACAATAGGGTGTTATAATTCCACCTATTCAGGCATTATTATTTCTAAAAACTTAACAACTGCAAATTCAAATATCCTTTTACAGAGCTGTTACATTTAAATGATAAATAGATATTTATCATTCACATCACTGAATATTACTATTTCATTTCAGCATCCATATTTCATTTATGATTTAGTAGCAACTACAAATATTAAATTCAAACACTATCATCTTGAGCAGAACCCTAGTTCTTTTTCACTTATTACTTTTAGCATCCTGTTGCAATACTTTAGACATAGGATCAAAACCCTTAATAGGGAAAACAAATTATTTACTTTATTGTGACAGTAACTGATTCGATGGTCAAATCCTTATATTCGAAATAACAACACAGACTTTTACAATCTCCAAATAGATTAAGATTTCATGTTCAAACATCGTTAAAAACGTACATACACTTTTAAATGAAAACAAACCATATTATTACTTGAACACTAGATTTTTATTTCAAAGTTTTCAGATCAAAAACATTGTGTTGGCTCTCAGCCATTACCAAAATGATAGCATAGTCTTCAGTTAAACACAGAACAAGCAAAACCTATCATCGAAACCTATAGGGTAGAGTTTCGACTACTTGGAACAAGGTCGAACCCTTTGGCACGTAGCCATTATAAACACATGATAGTTCAAGTATCAATTATCATAAACCTGGAGCATAGCTCTGAGTTTTCAATACAAGTTAACTTTAGCAAGTTACATAAACCAAATTCTTTGCATTTCCAGTTGAACCGAGGGATGAAACCCTCTCAAAAGTTACATTATTTATACCTCGTCTACGCTAAAAACAACACTACAGGTTTAATGCCAAATGGGTTGAGGACTTGATCCTCCCCAGGCTGCCAAACATCTCTTAACATTTTCGAAGATGGTCACTTCCCATAGAACAGGTTAAACATAAAGTATCAGCTAAGAACACATCCAACAGTCACCTAGCCGAAGCAATAGGGTAACCACCGAAGCTTACCAATTCTCTTGCAGCTGCCAGTTAACCAAACTCGAGCTTGGAAGCCGAACGCCGAAGTAACCTGCCAAAACAATTAAGGTATGGTTAAAACATATCATAATAGAAGTTCTCAGTAAAATGAATTAACATAAACTACAACTTTTAGAAGGGACAGGTTCGAAACCTGTTACATTACCTTAATAGCTATTCTGGAGCAGAGACGTCGCAGCCATTGTTAACCCTAGCCACCACTTCACCACTGAATGCATCAGAGGTCAAAGAGAACTCAGAAATTCTACCACTCAACATATGCATAAGACCAACCATTGATTTTCAACCTACAAACAAGATTACCATCAACCCCAGAGTACTTCCTTTATCATCTCAGGTGCAGCAAACTCTCACAGTAAGCTCGACTCTCAAAACAATCGTTTAGTAGCAAAGAATACCAACAAGCCACGGGTTCAATTCGTGAAGAATCTCACTAAAACCTGTTAGAGAAACCCTGGAGTTTCTCGGCTTGTCGGCCTCTTCCCAAAAACCGCTCTCAACAAACAATGAGTGCCAAGAAACAATAACTTTGAACATAGTGGATTTTAGGGTTAAGTTTTGAAATCCAAGACCCACGTATGATCAACGGTGGAGATTCACATAATCGAGTACTTCGCATCCCCAAACAATCACCATATTTATGACGGGAGTTAATCACTATAGCCACCGTGGAGACCAACTCATATAACATCCAAACAAAGTAAGGCTCAGTTAGACCACGTCAACTTGTTGCACACTATGCCTCACGTGCTATGTACCACGATGGAAGACACGTAGACCTTCCACTGAGCTGGTAGATGGACTTAATAAATGCCAAGGATGAATGCGTATGCTTGCCAACACATTCTTCCACTCCTTCATTAAATACCAAAGCACATCACATGTTGCTAAGTTGGTTATGGTCGCCACCCTGTCATGACATATATCATGTGTTAAGTATAGTCTATTTTGGTAAGACCTAGATATATAATTGGTTTCAATTATATGGTTCGGAAGGATCAGGATGATTGGATGCTTTGATTATAATGGTTGGTGTATAGGAATAAGGCACAAGCCTATCCATATAGATCATATGTATAGATTTGTTTTTATTCGCATATAGTATATACTATAGTAGTTCACATATATTGTTAAGTTATAGTTAGGACTTGCATATAGTTATATGCATTGGGAATTATACAATTAAATAGAAGTTGCATGCTATAGGAAACACATAGAACTTGTTTTTTTTTACAATACAGGAATTATATTGAAGGTGACCTATAGCTTATACTATAGGTTATGCATATGACATGGCATACAGTCTTGCGCATTAGAAATGCATAATAGTTGCATATAACCAATATATCAAAGTATTTGCACGATAATTACATTGAGTGGTTTAACATAGAAACAACTTGATAATTACTTAAAGTTTGTATAACATAGGATAGATCAAGAAGTGCATAGCAATCATACATATTAATATGAAAACAAAATATTTACGGAAGAGATCTCACCAGTTGCACTTCGACATTATTCTCTAAACACTTTTAAAGACATGGAGATTACTGAAACTAGTTAGGAACTCTTTTGTCATACTTCATAAACATTAAATCTCTTACCTATAATCTGCGAAAGGAACTATTCAAATGCTTTAGCACAAATGCTAAGTAAGCCTTGGGGTACCCTCAGACCCCTTTCATCATCAAAAGAAGAACAATAGTTAGCACTTGTAGACATTTATAATTGACAAAACATTGACATAAGTATTACTAAATTATAACTAAACATCCATAGCATCTTAATGTAGATTTCTATTTCATTTCATAATAAGATGATAATTAGTACACCGTATGACAGTCACAAAATTTATTACAACATTTAGATTTATAATTAACACAAGCAAAACTAATGTTGTATTTTGTGTTAAGAAGTATGAATTGTCGTTATCATAATTGTTATTAGTTAAGAGGACTGGTATTTATTTTATTTCCGCATTAGTAAATACAATTTTTAACGTTATTTTTTTTTTTTTTTAATTTTTGAGAATTTTTCAGGATGTTACATGTGGTATCAGAGCTCATGTTCGAACTCTCAGCCTGAAAAGGTCCAAAGAACACGCAACAAAATTTTTTTATGACAACAAAAATCTTTACTAATTAAATTATTTTGTATACGGAAAATTGTTTTCTAAATTACAGGTATGGAAGGATCAGCTGAACACATGGAGGACAGATTTCGACCAAACAGTCATACCAACAATAGCACTGGACATCATTATGAAGAAGAAATCCATGGTGAATTGAATGACAATTCATCAGAATTGTTACATGCCTTTCAGGAGTTGAAAGCAAAAATAAGATCTGTTAAACAAGATAATGAGAGAATTCTGAAGGCACAAGAAGAACTGAAACAAGTACTATTCGATCAGTGTCCAACTGATGAACATGATAGAAGGGTTGAAAATACCTCCAAGGTTGAAGACTTACCTCATGGAAACAAGGATAAGAAAATGAAAACTGATGATGAGAATAACAGTTCAACATCATCAGGAGCTTCCATTGAGACATGTAAAAAGAAACATAATTATTCAAGTGATAGCAACGAAGGGGATTACAAACCAAAAAGAAAGAGCCACAAACAGTATGAGCAGATTTTCGGGGAGTTCAAGAAGATCAAACCCCCCAACTTTCAATGGTGAAACTGAGAAAGGAGAGACAGCTGAAGCATGGCTGTCCAACATGAAGAAATATTTTCAAATCTATGATTATTCAGAATCATTGAAAGCAAAGATGGCCATATGCAACCTGATAGGGAAGGCAGACATTTGGTGGCAGGATATCAAAAGAGTGAAGGGAATCAAGGACAAATATGTGAATTGGAGCACTTTTAAAAGGTACTTCAAGAAGAAGTTCCTATCTGAACAATATTACAAAGAAAAGTCCAAGGAATTTTATGATTTAAGACTGGGAACTATGAACATGAAAGAGATGAACAACAAATTTCTAAATTTGCTAAGGTATGTGCCATACCTTGTGGAAGAGAAACCAAAGATTCAGAGATACCTGAGTTGTATACCTTTCAACATCAAGGACATAATAGAGTATGATAATCCAAAGACCTTAGAAGAAGCCATGATGAAAGCAACTTTCTGCTATGATACGAACCAAAAAAGAGAAGGGATATCTAACTGGAAAAATCATAAACCCAGCAACTTTGAGCTGAAGAAGAAAAATTTCAGGTTCAATGGAGATTTAGGTTTTCAAAAGAAAAACTTTCCAAATCAAAATTTCCAAGGAAACAGTCCTAGAAATAATCAACAATAGAATTTTACTGCTCCTAGAAATACACCCAATGTTACCAGAACTAATGACCAGAGGACACCTATAAAATGTTTTGAGTGCCAAGGCCCTCATTATGCTTCAAACTGTCACAATAAGAAGCGGACAACCAATAATATTCATTCCATACAAGCTTAACCTACTGTGGGAGACTTGGCAAGAGATATGCCCAGAATTAATGCATCTCTAGACAACAGGCAAGCGGAGCATCAAGTCTCTATGGTAGAGATTGAAGGTATGCTACAAAACCACCTAGTTTCTATTTTCATTGATCCAGGCGCTAGCCAGAGTTACATATCTCCAGATATTGTAGAAAATTTTAATCTGAAAACAGAAAAATTTAATAAATCCTGGTTAGTTAGACTAGCAACGGGAACAAAAAGAAAAGTGTCTGATTTTGTTGAAAGTTGTGTTTTAGCTATGAATCAATTAAATACACAAACCAAGCTAAATGTTTTACCGTTAGTATCCTATGACATCTTAATTGGAATGGACTGGTTAGAATCACATCATATTATTTTGAATTTTTATGAGAAAAGTTTTACCTATCTAAATGATGAAGGAGAAACAGTAGAAGTGAAGGGTATTCCTAGAAAGACATCACTTAGACAGATTTCAGCTATGCAAGTAAAAATAGCAGTTAGAAAAGGATGTAAGATGTTCGCAGTGAATGTAGTACATGAGGAGTAAATGATAAAAGAGGACAAACTGAAACTAGAAGATATACCTGTCCTAAAAGAATTCCTGGATGTTTTTCCAAAAGAGATTCCAGGATTACCCCCGAAGAGAGATCTAGATTTTACTATTGAGCTGATACTGGGTGCGGTACCGAACTCTAAATCTCCATATAGGATGAATATATTGGAATTAAATGAGTTGAAATCACATTTGAAGGAATTGATTGATAAAAACTATATAAGACCCAGCGTGTCTCCTTGGGGAGCACCTATTATTTTTGTTAAGAAGAAGGATGACACTTTAAGGCTTTGTATAGATTATCGCCAACTGAATAAGATGACAATCAAGAATCGGTATCCATTGCCCCGCATCGACGATCTATTTGATCAGCTGTGTAAAGCAATGATATTTTCAAAGATTGATTTAAGGTCAGGATATCATCAAGTTCGTGTGAAGGATGAGGATATTTTTAAAACAACCGTTAGAACTCGCTATGGACATTATGAGTTCGTAGTCATGCTGTTTGGGTTGACTAATGCCCCGATAGCTTTTATGTGATTAATGAACAATATTCTGCACAAATATTTGGATGAGTTCGTCATTGTGTTCATAGATGACATTCTAGTATATTCTTAAAGTAAGGAAGAACATGACGAACATCTGCGTATTATTTTACAAGTTAAGAAAGATCATCAGTTATATGCTAAGTTTAGTAAGTGTGACTTTCACAAGGATAAGATTCAGTATTTAGGTCACATAATCTCTAAGGAAGGAATTTCGGTTGATCCCGATAAGATAAAATCCATTAATGAATGGTTGATTCCTAAGGATGTGTCGGATGTATGATCATTTATGGGGATTACAGGATATTATAGAAAATTCATAGAAGTTTTTTCAAAGATTGCAAACCCCATAACCTCACAGAAGATTTAGAAAATCAGATTTTCGAAGGAATTAAAATGGATGAAAAATACAGAAATTTGCATGATAAGACAACAGAAAGTAATTCTGAAAATTCTATGGCAGATTTCAGGTTAAAAGAAAATGGCTTGCTGCTGTACAAAAACAGATTATATGTGCCCAATGTACCAAAGATAAAAATTCTGATTTTAGATGATATGCACAAAAGTCATTATGCTGGTCATCCAAGTTATCAGAAAACCATAACTATGTTACAGAAAGATTATTATTGGCCCAGGGTGAAGGATGAAGTAGCAGAATATATAGCTAAATGAATTGACTGTCAAAGAGTAAAGGTTGAACATCAGCATCCGGCTGGACTGTTACAGCCATTACCTATACCTAGTTGGAAATGGGAGATCATAAGCATAGATTTTATTACTGGACTACCCAAGAATCATAAACAAAATGATTCCATCATGGTGGTAGTGGACAAACTCAACAAGGAAGCGCATTTTATACCAATAAAAACTACTTATAATGCTCCAGATATTGCAGAAATTTTTATGAAATAGATCTTTCGATTACATGGAATACCAATGGTGATAGTTTCAGACCGTGATTCTAAGTTTACTGGAAAATTCTGGAGATCTTTGTTTAAAGGATTGAATACAACCTTAAACTTCAGTACAACATTTCATCCACAAACGAATGGATAGATGGAAAGAGTAAATCAGATATTGGAAGACATGCTAAGGATGTATGTTAAGGACCAGCCTGGTAAATGGGAGGACTACTTGCATTTAGCAGAATTTGCATATAATAACCATTATCATGCATCAGCCAGGCTTAGCCCTTTTGAAATTCTTTATGGTAGGAAATGTAATACACCAGTTTCTTGGAATGAACCAGTTAATAGAGTTGTTTTAGGACCTGAATTGTTGTAGGAAATAGAACTAACTGTGCAACAGGTACAAAGAAATCTTAAAGCTTCCCAAGATAGGAAAAAGAGTCAAGCAGATATTAAAAGGACTCATAAAGAGTTCTAGATTGGTGAGCATGTTTTCATTAGGGTAAGACCAAAGAAGAGCTCATTAAAATTGGGAAGCTGTGCCAAGCTGGCATCCATGTATTGTGGTCCTTTCGAAATTTTATCAAAGGTTGGACCCGTGGCATATCAACTAGCTTTGCCACCAAATCTAAAAATACATAATGTTTTTCATATATTAGTTTTAAAGAAATATGTACACGATGCTACTCATGTTATAAATTGGAATGATGTACAGGTGGAACAAGACGATGATTTTCAGGTGGAACCGGATTGTATGCTCGAAAGGAGGGAAACTCTACCCCGAAATCGCACTATTGGGCAGGTATAGGTGCAATGGAAGCACCTTAGCCCAGAAGAGGAAACCTAGGAGTTGGAGATTAATATGAGGGTAACATAACCAGCTCTATTTAAAGAACACTCAAAAAATGAATGAACATCATCGAGGACGATGTTGAGACTTAAGGGGGGGTGTATGTCACCTACCCAAATTTTGAGACTATTTATTTTATTTGCAAAAACATTATGTTAATTTATAATTACAAAGTTTTGTAATTATAACCAAATTTGGTCAACGATGATTGTAATGACATAGTATTATTATTTAGAAAATTAAAACAAGAGACAAACACCCAAGGAAACTGTTAAATGAGTGTTCACTGACCCACTAGGAGGAATGGAAGTTGTTAGAAGGCATGGGATAGATGTCAGCATTTGCACTCCACCACTAGCTATTGGTTATGGGACAACAACCCCTAAAATTGTGGCATTATCCCCCAGGTGGGTGGAACATAGTTGTTAGCTCATTAATGACCAGGTTAACCACTAAAAAGGTCTAGGCAACCTAGATAAGGCAATTCGAATTGAGCAGGGAGCTCTATATTATGTAGAAATAATTCCTCAAGTGTATCAGGTAATCACTGAGAGATTCGAAGAGGGAAGCTAAGTGAAAAGTGCATTGTGAGTTTGTTGAGGTGCTGGTGCAGGTCTCTTTAACTACTAAGTCCACATGACTGAATGAACTACTTTATTGCTACAAGTGGATGACCTAAAGCTTCTTCCTAGTGGTTTAGTGAACAGTCTCTTGGGTCCTAAGGCAAGTAATTTGGCTGTCTTCAAAAGTAGGTTGGGTGGAACAGGCTCCTTGGGTTGTTTGTTTCTCCTACATTCAATTAGGTTCTACTGTTATGTCTTATTGTTTACAATTAAATGATTTTCTGCATTTGTAGATTTAGTATTTACAGCTATACAGAAGAAACTATTTCAATTTTTGACCTAGATATGATTTGTATAATGATGGTTAACTAAATGAGATGATTGATTAAAAATCCTTTCTGCATTTTTCCCATATTGTTTCTGTATAGTACTCTAGTATAGAGAAGTAGAATTAATATAGATGAATGATGGGAATAATGCCAATTGAATGATTAGATTAACACTGTAGTGTTTCTTTTAAATTTTGAAATATCAATTATGTATGTTTAAACTCAGAATATAGAACAACACATCATAAAATAGATATATAGCATTTCCTGTACTTAGTAACAAAAGAAAGACATTTCATCTCTGCACAGAACTAGGTATTCAAATTATCACTATCCATTGTTGAAATCTAATACTATGCATTCTATTTCAACATTAGGGTGTTATAATTCCGCTTATTCAGGCATTATTATTTCTAAAAATTTAACAGCTACAAATTCAAATATCCTTTTACAAAGTTGTTACATTTAAATGATAAAAAGATATTTATCATTCGCATCACTGAATATTACTATTTCATTTCAGCATCCATATTTCATTTATGATTTAGTAGCAACTACAAATATTAAATTCAAACACTATCATCTTGAGCAGAACCCTAGTTCTTTTTCACTTATTACTTTTAGCATCCTGTTGCAATACTTTAGACATAGGATCGAAACCCTTAATAGGGAAAACAAATTATTTACTTTATTGTGTCAGTAACTGATTCGATGATCAAACCCTTATCTTCGAAATAGCAACACAGACTTTTACAGTCGCCAAATAGATTAAGATTTCATGTTCAAACATCGTTAAAAATGTACATACACTTTTAAAAGAAAACAAACCATATAATTACTTGAACACTAGATTTTTATTTCAAATTTTTCAGATAAAAAACATTGCGTTGGCTCTCAACCATTACCAAAACGATATCATAGTCTTTAGTTAAACACAGAACAAGCAAAACCTATCATCGAAACCTATAGGGTAGGGTGTCGACTTCTTGGAACAAGGTCGAACCCTTTGGCACGTAGCCATTATAAACACATGATAGTTCAAGTATCAATTATCACAAACCTGGAGCATAGCTCTCATTTTTCAATACAAGTAAACTTTAACAAGTTACAGAAACCAAATTCTTTGCATTTCCAGTTGAACCGAGGGATGAAACCCTCTCAGAAGTTACATTCTTTATACTTCGTCTACACTAAGAACAACACTACAGTCTTAACGCTTAATGGGTTGAGGACTTCATCCTCCCCAGGCTGCCAAACATCTCTTAACATTTTCGAAGATGGTCACTTCCCATAGAACATGTTAAACATAAAGTATCGGCTAAGAACACATCCAACAAACACCTAACAGAAGCAACAGGGTAACCACTGAAGCTTACTGATTCTCTTGCAGCTGCGAGTTAACCAAACTCGATCTTGGAATCCGAACGCCAAAGTAACCTGCCAAAACAGTTAATGTATGGTTAAAACATGTCATAATAGAAGTTCTCAGTAAAACAAATTAACATAAACTACAAATTTTAGAAGGGACAGGTTCGAAACTTGTTACATTACCTTAATAGATATTCTGGAGCAGAGACGTGATAGCCATTGTTAATCCTAGCCACCACTTCACAACTAAACACAGCAGAGGTCGAAGAGAACTTAGAAATTCTACCACTCAACATATACAGAAGACCGACCACTGATTTTCAACCTACAAACAAGATTACCATCAACCCTGGAGTAATTCCTTTATCATCTCAGGTGCAACAAACTCTCATAGTAAGCTCGGATCTCAAAATAATTGTCTAGTAGCAAAGAATACCAACAGGTCACGGGTTCAATTCGTGAAGAAGCTCACTAAAACCTGTTAGAGAAACCCTGGATTTTCTCGGCCTATCGGCCTCTTCCCAAAAACCGCTCTCAACAAACAACGAGTGCCAAGAAACAATAACTTCGAACATAGTGGAGTTTAGGGTTAAGTTTCGAAATCCAAGACCCACGTATGATCAACGGTGGGGATTCACATAATCAAGTACTTCGTATCCCCAAACAATCACCATATTTATGACGGGAGTTAATCACTATAGCCACCGTGGAGACCAACTCATATAACATCCAAACAAAGTAAGGCTCAGTTAGACCACGTTAACTTGTTGCACACTATGCCTCACGTGCTATGTAGCACGATGGAAGACATGCAGACTTCCATTGAGATGGTAGATGGACTTAATAAATGCCAAGGATGAATGCGTATGCTTTCCAACACATTCTTCCACTCCTTCATTAAATACCAAAACATATCACACGTTGCTAAGTTGGTTACGGTCGCCACCCTGTAATGACATATGTCATGTGTTAAGTATAGTCTATTTTGGTAAGACCTAGATATATAATTGGTATCAATTATATGGTTCGGAAGGATCATGATGATTGTATGCTTTAATTATAATGGTTGGTGTATAGGAATAAGGCACAAGCCTCAACATATAGATCATATGTATAGATTTGTTTTTTTTCGCATATAGTATATACTATAGTAGTTCACATATATTGTTAAGTTATAGTTAGGACTTGCATATAGTTTATATGCATTGGGAATTATACAATGAAATAGAAGTTGCATGCTATAGGAAACACATAGAACTTGTTATTTGTTTACAATATAGGAATTATATCGAAGGTGACCTATAGCTTATATTATAGGTTATGCATATGACATGGCATACAGTCTTGCACATTAGAAATGCATAATAGTTGCATATAACCAATATATCAAAGTATTTGCACAATAATTACATTCAGTGATTTAACATAGAACTAGCTTGATAATTACTTGGAGTTTGTATAACATAGGATAGATCAAGAAGTACATAGAAATCATACATATTAATACGAAAACCAGATATTTACAGAACAGATCTCACCAGTTGCACTTCGACATTATTCTCTAGACACTTTTAAGACATGGAGATTACTGAAACTAGTTAGGAACTCTTCTGTCATACTTCATAAACATTAAAGCTCTTATCTGTAATCTGCGAAAGGAACTATTCAAATGATTTAGCATGAATGCTAAGTAAGCCTCGGGGTACCCTTAGACCCCTTTCATCATCAAAAGAAGAACAACAGTTAGCACTTGTAAACATTTATAATTGGTAGAACATCGACATAAGTATTACTAAATTATAACTGAACATCCATAGCATCTTAATGTAGATTTCTATTTCATTTCATATTAAGACGATAATCAGTATACCGTATGAAAGTCACAAACTCTATTAAAAAATTTAGATTTATAATTAACACAAGCAAAACTAATGTCGTATTTTGTGTTAAGAAGTATGAATTGTCGTTATCATAATTGTTATTAGTTAAGATAATTGGTATTTATTTTATTTCTGCATTAGTAAATACAGCTTTTAACGCTATTTTAAATTTTTTTAATCTTTGAGAATTTTTGGGATGTTACAAGACCACTGTTTGTTGAGGGGCCATTCTCAGCAATCATAGGCTGCTCCTTAATCAATCAATCACCACACACACTACTAAGCTTTCATAAAACTAGAACATAGGTATATTAAATTAAAACAGAGTTACAATGTTGTTGTGTCTACTTGCAGCTGAAAAAGACTAAAGACTAAAAAGACTAACTCGTCTCAATCACGGAGACGTCTATATATACAAAATTACAAATGGGTGAGCAAGTCGACCCTTTAGTGGTCGACTTCTCTAATAATAGGCGGTCTTAATTCCATAAAATGGCTCTGATTAACAACTCACGACAACACATGGTCAAGGAACGCCCCCATAATAGTTTACGACAGCGCACAAAGCATCTACCAAGTTCCACGATGTTGGTTTCTTTCACGCGGTCGTTGAGACGTTGATCCTCCTTTGACGTGGGCAGAGAGAGATGTGCTGTCGAGCTGAGCATGCAGGAGAGGGAATCTTCCAGAACACCAGCTCACACACCATAAGGGCCACATTCTAAATAGAACCCATGCGACGGTTTTCTTTATAATGGCTCGAGAATATCTCAACTAACGATCTTGTGGGTTGAATGAAGGTTTGAACGGCGGGATGAATGCAGTTGATCATTTGTAACGTGAATACGCATCTGAATGGAGGTTCGTTTGAGATCCATAACCTGTAGAATGAAATATATTTTTCCAAGCAAGCCAAGAAATATCAAATAAACATCAATAAATCATAATACGATGATTTTTATCCAAAATTCATGTGAGGTGTAAATATATGCATACCTGATTTGTTTGACGGTCTAAATGGCGGAAAGAATAACTTATTATATAAAAAAATAGTGAAAACGACGCCAATCAGAGTGTTTTTGATGATCAAAAGTGGTGACAAAATGGACACGAACAGATATAAAAAGGGGCAGTGGCAGCAGAAACTAAAGGTGGAGAAGGAGGAGAAGTAAACAAAGTGGAAAAATCTATGATGGAAGTAGAGTCAATGGCAACTGATGGTTGTAGAGAAACAGTTGGAAACTTCATCTCAGTAACTATTGGTGGTAAGATGATAGGTGGAATTGACAAGGTTGGAGGTGAAGTAGTAATGGAGGTCGATGTAACACATAATTCAAATATGGTGGATGGTGGAAGTGTAACCTCAACAGATTACGTGGAAGGACGCTCAACAGACGAGGTGGAAGGAAACTCAACAAAAGTGAATGGAGATGAAGAAGTTGATGTAAAAAAATTGTTGATAACTTCAGGAAGTTTAAGCTCTGAAGTAGTATCATCCATCACCATGCTATCAAGCAAATCAACAAAAGTCTGAGAATCTCCAGTGACTTCTATTATAACAGGTACAACAGGGAAACGAGGAATCCTTTCATCATCAACATCACTGTCTTCAATATTCAATGTGGGTATTTGAGATGTAGAGGGTTCAATATTATTTCTTTTGGCTGGGGTACTTGCAGCAATCACCTGAGTATCAACCATTGCAATCATGTGTGCCAGTTCCTTCTTCATCTCTTCAGCTAATTTTATTAAAATTTTCTTGGCATGTTGAACATATTCCACAAGGCCTTTGCCTTTACCTTCATCAGGGTAAGTTAGCATTAAGAGTACTTTACTTTTGTGCTTCTTTCTCTGCTTTATCCCTTTTGGTTTGTCCATCAAGTTGTAGTTCCATTTTCCTATAAATCAAAACCTTAGTCTTGAGCCCCTGTTGGTATTGAAGAATGAAACTCTGTTCTTCTTTGGTTTTAGCCCTAACCAGGACTTCAAAAAACAAATTTGCTCCTTGGTAAATGGAATGATCACGAGTAGTCTCATGAGCATAGGTGTTCTTCATGTGTTCTTGGGAAAAGTGAGCTTCCAGGAATGCCTTGGGATCATGCATCCTTCTGGGAGCTTGTCCCAGCTTTAATGAAACAATCTTCTTTCCCAATACTACAGCGTGTATTGTGTTCTGGATAACCAGAGGCCCAAGGTTCATAGGGAATTTTGGCCATCCTTTTCTTTTATGCCCAGTTAGCTTGAGGAATACTCCATCTATAACAGTTTGGAAATATATTTCTTCAAGCAGCAGTTTCTATGGAACTATCCTTTGCAGCAAATGGACTATATTACTTCCCCAAACCCTGATAGAGGAGAAGGATTCTCTTACATACCAATCACCGATAGTGGGGATCAGTGTTTTGGCATGGAAAGAGAAGGTTGTTGCATCCTCTTTGAATATCTTATAAGAAATTGTCCCAAAGAAGTGATCACAGATGTCATACAGTAGAGGCACATAGTTGTTTTCCCATAATGTTGAACAATATATGTGTACTGGAGAAGCTGAAAGGGTCCAATTCCATCCCATGGAGGGGTATTGGAAGGTTGAACAGAACACATCAAAGATATAATATGAATAGAAGAAAGGGGGTTTCTTTCAAGCTAGTGTCTTCTGATAACGCTCAATGGTTGTCTTTAACTTAGCTGACCGAATTGAAGCCCAATTAAATGATTCCCCTGTCATAAGAACATGATTAGCCACAGGTACACATTTGGCTTTGAACACAAAACAATTGGGTAGGCAGTGAAGTATTCACAGCATGGCTTCCAGAAGAGAAAAGGGTTCTATGAACCATGAAAGGGGTATAAATTATCGGCTCTAGGTATGAAGTTGGTCGGGTTGTTCATCCATGATTTTATCATCTCATCAAAGTTCAACCGAGTCTTGACTGAGTCTAGAAAAGTGGCATTGATAAGTTGGGTAGTCGGTCTAAGGGCATATACTCTGGTGAAAACTTCAGGGCGGAAAGAATCTAATTGAGACCCTGCATGGTCATTGAACAAACAATATTTAGGCTTTGCATGGTCAATTATCCACTTCACGACATCAGTGTATGGTAGAAGGGATGGTATAGCTGCTATAGCATGTAATTGGGAATCCCTAATTTTCTCATAAATGGACTGGTTTTCCTGGATTTCAGACAGGTCATCGTTATAAAAAATGGCATAGATTTGTGACCAATATATCTGATAGGTTTTAGACACCCTATCACTGGTATCGGCTAGAATGCCAAAGTTGGGGTCTTTGTTTTTCAGGTCCTTCTTAGTTGTTTTGGAACGGGTATTTTGTGGCATGGTGAAGGACTGGAAATTAACGAAAATCCATAAACAACCAATGAGAGAAAACGGTAAACCAACCTGTGTTGACGAAAATAGCAAGAAAACAACCCTGGTAAAAATCCGCAGTGAAAATTTTTTCCACAAGTAAATTCACGAAATGATAATGGTAAAAGAAAATAGAGAAAATCAAAATATTTAACAAAGATCGTGGGATGAAATCTGGACTATAGGATTAGGACAAATCGATGGCCAAGATCTAAAATTCAAGATGCGGAAAACAAGTTGCGGGAGTTTATTTTGGCAAATATGTACATACTTTCCGCAATCCGTAATCCACAATGCAGATTGCGGGTGCAATGCGGATTACGGGTTGCAGAAACACAACTCTAAATATAAATAAACCAAAACTTCCCACAATCCACAATTGCGGGTTGTAGGTTGCAGGGACGCAAATGACAAAATTTAAAACAATGATCTTTTCACATTCCACAATCCGCAATTGTTGGTTGCGGGTTGCGGAAACTTAAAGTGCAAATTTATTTTTCAAACACTTTCCGCAATCCGCAATCCACATTGCGGGTTGTGGGTTGCAGGAACGCAAAGTGCGAACTGATTTTGGGAACTCTCTCCGCAATCTGGAATCCACAATTTGTTGGCAGGCGGGTTGGTGAAGAAGATCGCATCATCACCGATGCTACGACACATCAGAAGAGGTCATGGAAGGAAGAAGGCTGCATTATTTTATGTATTTTTTGAGTCGTTTGTACAACAAAATGCGGGTTTTTGGGTCATTGGACCATATGAGATGTAATTTTGAGCTAATTGTACCGCAGTAGGCGGGTTTTTGGGTCATTTGGACCGTGTAAGTTAGATTTTGGGTCATTTCTCCAGCAGTCGGTTAGGAAGTTGTTAGTAAGTGGACAAGCATTGTAAAGGCAGAAGCCTATATATAGACAGAAAGTTGTAGGTCGTAGAATATCTTGGAGATGCATTTTTTGCATATGTTCTGAGATCAAGAGATATTGTGGAGATCTGGTTTTGCAGAGATTTTGCATCAAGGTTTTTCTGAAGTAATATGACATGTTGAAACTGTTTGGTGAAATTCCCTGTGTACCTTTTGTGTCAATGCATGTTGTGATGATTTCTTGTTGCAGTTAATATTTTAATGTTATACTTGCCGTGATGAATGTCTCTGTTGAATAATTCTATGAATACGAATGATGTTAATCATGAATGCATAGATATGTTTGGATGCTGCAATAAGTTCAATAATTTTTTCCGCAATCATCCTCCTTCATTCGGTGGAAAGATGGTTCCGTCCACTCTCCCTTGATCGCCTCGGGTGAGACCTCATCTGCTCTGCAGGTGTTGCTAGGCAAGGCAAAACCTATCTGGGATGGTGCTAAGGGAGATCGCGGTGGGTTGGTGTCGACAGTGATGGGAACCCTTGTCGACTGGGTTTGAGTCAACAAATGGTTTCGTTGTCGGGACCGTGTGCGAAGTGAAAGGAGGATATGTGGTGGCACCCGACAAAACCGAAGATCCAAGAATGGTTTGATCAAAAGTTGCAGGAATTTGTTGAAGAAGAAAGTCGGAACACTTAACTGACGGTAGACCAGTGGGTGGATAGATATATTCATGATGGTCTACACGAGTGGTTTTTCTGTGAATTCCTAGTCATTTTGTATGAGTATTTGGCAAAGTTGACCTTCCAGAAGAGGAACTTCCAAGGCGGTGATCCAACAACCTGGACCCCTGAGTTGATTCGGGAGCTGCAGGAAGTCAATAATAAAGCGTCGCGGGCTATTGAAGTGTGGTTCGATAACATCCTAGAGGGCTATATCACAGAATTCACAGTTGATACCCATAAATCCTATAGTGAAGCCGAAATATATTTTTTCCACAGACCCAGGGGCAGGTTTCTGCTGTCGCTTCAACTGTCGATTAAGATGCTTATTTGCGAAAAGGGTATATTGAAGATGCATCTTGATCAGTAGACAGCTTGGTGGGAGGAGGTCATGGGTACGGAGACAGTTGAGGGGTGGTACATGGAATGATAAGGGGTAGATGGGTGCAGGTCATGATGAGACTGTGAGTGAAGCCAAGGAAGAAAGTGGTCTTAGGAGGGGAGGAGTGAGGTTCCGATAGGAAAAGAGGCAGAGGATAGGAGAAGGTCCTGTTGTAGTTGAACCGCAAGGCCGTGAAGAAAGACCACACATGACGAAGCGACCTCACAGTCCTGACAAGGACAACCAGGCTACGCCCAGGATATAGGTAGGACCAAATCCCAGCACCAACGTACCCACACCTCTGCTCACTATCTCTCAGGTAGCAAGAAATACCACTTCGACACCATCGAGTTCGTTAACTCCACAGAAGTTAATCGATAGTAGTACAGCGAAAGGAGGAAGGAACCCCAGAATGGCGAGCAAGGATACTAACTTACCACTGTTCCAAGGAAATGGAACAGAAAACCCTGAACAGTACTGGTTTCTATGTGAAGCCGTATGGACCGTCAAACAGATCACCGATGATGATGCTAAAAAGGGACAACTGGCGACGACTCTTCGAGGTCATGCCTTGGATTGGTTTATGAAATTTACGCAAGTTCCTGTTGGCACTCCAGTAAAAACACTGGATGAGATTCACACAGGCCTGATCGCAGAGTTTCGGAAGCCCAAATCTGAAGCACAATACATCACAGAGCTTAAAGAGATTAAGTAGTATCCCAATGAGACTGTGTGGGATTTTGATCAGCGATTTAAAATGCTGATGGAAAGAGTTAGTTTTGACATGAGTACTATCCAACATAAGGAATGGTTTATCGTGGCCTTGCTTCTGCATATCCGGCTACCACTGATGTAGCAAAACATTACCACACCGAGTGAAGCTTTGGAGATTGCGATGTGGCTGGAGGCATCGCCCATTGGGGAAAATGCAGTTGTGATGTCGTAGATCTAGACACACTTGGCTAACCTGACCATCCAGTTGCAGGATCTGAAGAAAGGAAAGGAGCAATGTGAAGAAGTCTGGTGTACGCAATGTCGGGGAGAAGGACATACTAAGGAAAATTGCCCTGATTTCCGCAACTATCTTATTTCGGGAGCACCAAATCCATTGAATGGTGGTAGCATGTCATGGTGTTGTGTCTGCCATGTATATGGGCACAACCATGACAATTTCCCGTACATGCAGACAATGGTCACAACCCCAAGGAATCTTTATTGTACATTTTGCAAATCAGTGGGTCATGATGACAAGTATTGCCATGCATATGGGTTGCTCCAAGAGAGAATGTATGATGCATTCTATGTAAAGGATGACCAACGTTTTGTACAACAGTCGCAACTGCAACCACAAGTAGCCCAACCACTACCTCAACTGCAGATGCAGTTTGTACCGCAGCAGCAGTAACCGCCACAATTCTTGCCACAATATGCTCCAATGCAGATGGCTCCACAGCAGCCACAGTATGTACAGCAACTGCAGTTTGCACCGCAAGGGAAAGGAATGCAACTGACACCAATGCAGCAACAGTTCAACCAACTGCAGTACCAGCAGCAGGGAGGATTCCAGGGAGGATACCAGGGAGGATGGGGTGGAGGATTTGGTCGTGGAGGAGGATAAGGTGGTCACGGACCTGTTCAATGCTATCACTGTGCGGTATGGGGACACTAACAGCGAGACCGTCCACTGCTACAGAACCAATGTACGTTCTATTTTGTTAACGATCACATGGTTGAGAATTGTCTGCAGTTGATTGCGCGATGGCAAGCAAGGAATACTCCATAGTTGCAGAGTCATCCCCAGGCACAACAACCTACCCAGAACCAAGTACAACAAAAAGTGCAGAACCAGAATCCGTGGCCAAATTAGAATCAGAATATGAACCCACCCAAGAATCCACCGCTGAACTAGAACCAGGGTGTGAATATCACGACGATTTCTGCAGAACCAAGACCGCAAAATGCTTCCGTTGCTATGGTCACTCGCGAAGACAAGACAATTAGAGAGGACAGCTCACTGATCCAGTTAGCCAGACAGAAGAAGGTATCATTTGACATTGACGCTGAGTGGAAGGCATTTCTTCAAGCACGTCATGCATTAGAAAAAGACCGAGGTAAGGTTGTTGTGTACGACATGCCCTCTACTTTTGATGCCACTTCAGAGGATGGCCCGTCACGGCAGTCCAACACACTTCAAGCATTTTTGGAACATTTTTAATCCTTAGCAAGAGATCCCGACGATCTTGCTGAGATTGAAGCTCTGTTGCAACGATGTTGATTCAGTTATTCTGGATCTTGGTTCGGATGTCAACATCTTAACCAAGCAGGCTTGGTAGAAGATGGGGAGTCCCCCATTGAGTTGGTCTCCTGTACAGCTCCGGTTAACTAATCACACTAAGGTGACACCGATTGGGAGAGTTTCACGAATGGTGGTGGACATCGAGGGAATGAAAACATATGCCGACTTTCATGTAATAGAAGTAGTTGATGGAGGAAGCTCTTATCCCGCATTACTGGGGATTGGATGGGCTAATGATAGCGGAGCAGTAATCAACTTCAAGCGATGGATGATGACTTTTGAAAATTGCGATCTCAGAGTTATCGCCCTGTTGGATCTGACAGGAGGACACTTCTACATAGAGCCAGTGAAGGATGATGATCCCAGTGGATGCGACCATGCATTCAATATCTCTGAATATTATATTCATCCGACTGCCAACGGTGAGCTGGGATGGCGCAGTGATATCTCTGCGTCTTCTGACTTTGATGATGCGCTAGAATATTGGCAGAATCGCTTGCACGAGGTGTCAGTCTGTAAGTGTGGGTTGATCACACAGTCGTTATGTCGTGTCACAACTGAAACGGTCACACTTCCAACATATGAAGGACTTCCTAGATTATCTGACTTTCTGACGGAGTCTGAGGAAAGAGTTTTCGAACCA
Organism: Larix kaempferi; assembly: GCA_027924585.1. Classification (NCBI taxonomy): domain Eukaryota; kingdom Viridiplantae; phylum Streptophyta; class Pinopsida; order Pinales; family Pinaceae; genus Larix; species Larix kaempferi. The sequence continues at coordinate 6,461,921 of BSBM01000556.1, forward strand.
CAACGATTACTGGCATTGGACGAAGCACTGAAGGCTACTCTAGCACGCTAGTGGGCGACACATAAGGAATCGATTGATGGATGGTCGAAATGCAGAAGATTGATGATGGTATGCTTCGACGATATCGAGGTCTACCGCGCAGGGAAGTATGATGGTCGGAACGATCCTGGCGACCATTTGATGGAGTGTCAGACGTTATGGGCATCGCGACCAAGAGATGAGTGGGTGCATGCATTCATCCATACCTTGGATGAAATGTCGCGGTCATGGTATACTGCTGCTGAGTTATGGGGAGAAATCACTACTTGGTTGGAATTGACCATCTGTTTTACTCATACATTTAGTTTTGCTGATTCCAATCCGGATATCCATAATGCTCTGCAAATCATTCGCGATGTGGTGCTCAAGGTTGTTCTTGTAGCATACCTGGCGGATCCACATATGCACGGCCAGATGCAATCAATTATGGAATGTTATAATATCACTGGTGGGCCCAAAGACGGTGATGATCTGTGGAATGTTAATATTCCAAAATCTGAAGGAAGTCGCGATGTGGTACCACCTGGTGCGCCAAGTGATCCGTTCAATGAGCCCTTGAAACTTCGCAAGATCAATATTGGGATGGAGGCCACTCCCAAGTTCGCGAATGTTGGAGATTATTGGGATGATGAGATGATGGGAAAGGTCACTGAGTTGTTACATGATTTCCAAGACCTTTTCCCTACAAAGTTCTCCGAAATGAAAGGTATTTTGGGTGATCTAGGAGAAATGAAGATTCCCTTGAAACTAGATGTGAAACCAATCAGGTAGCGACCGTATCGACTCAATCCGCGACATAAGGAGAAGGTCAAGGTAGAACTTGATCGTATGTTGGATGTTGGTACCATTGAACCAGTTGAAGAGTTAGAATGGATTAGTCCTATGGTGGTGCAGGACAAGAAGACTGGCGAGGTGCGCATCTGCGTCGATCTGCAGAAGTTGAATGACACTTGCTTGCATGACCCCTTTTCGACCCCATTTACTGATGAAGTACTTGAGGGAGTAGGTGGCCAGGAGATGTATTATTTCACGGTTGGTTCTCAGGATACCATCAGATCCGAATTGCAAAAGAAGACCACCACAAGATGACTTTCGTGACCGAATGGGGATGTTTTTAGGATACCATGATGTCATTCGGGTTGAAGAATGCACTTGCGATATTTTCGCGGGTTATTGTTGCTGCATTCAAGGATTTCATCCAAATTTTTTTGTAGGTATACATGGATGATTGGACAGTTTATGGCTTGATCCGCGATCATCTGTCCAATCTGCGGTTGATGCTGGAACGCTGTCGCTAGCACCAGATATCGCTGAATTTGAAGAAGTGCATTTTTTGTGCCCCGTTTGGGATATTGCTGGGCCACATCATATGCAAACAAGGGTTGCTGGTCGATCCAACAAAGATTGCGCTTATTTTGAGTTTGACACCACCAACCACTGTCCAGCAGCTGAGGGCGACTTTAGGACATACTGGGTACTACCGCAAGTTCATCAGGGGATATGCAGCGATCACCGCCCCAATGGAGAAGCTATTAAAGAAAGATGCATTATTTCAATGGAGCACTGAATGTCAGGATAGTTTCGAGCAGCTGAAGGCTAAGATGTCTTCGACACCGATAGTAGTATTCCTAGACTGGAGCAAAGAATTCCATGTCCATGTTGATGCATCGTCAATTGCACTCGGTGTGGTGCTAGCGCAACCAGGAGAGGGTGATCTTGATCACCGTATTGCTTTCGCCAATCGAAAGATGTCATCCACAAAAAGGAACTACACCACTACTGAGCGGGAAGGATTGGTGATGGTCTATGCACTACAGAAGTTTCGACACTACTTATTGGGCGGCCATTTCAAAATGTTCACAGACCATTCTACCTTGAAGTACCTGCTCAATAAGCCTGTGTTGGGGGGGAAGATATGCTGTTGGTTACTTCTCTTTCAGGAGTTCAACTTTGAAGTAATTGTGAAGCCAGGGAGGTTGAACTCCGGTCCTGATCACTTATCGTGGATTGAAACAGGCGAGGAGCCGACTAACATTGAAGACGGGTTTCCTGATGCGCAACTATTTCGGGTTGAAGTAGTTGATGGCTCTTTTGAATAAATCATTCAATTTTTGGAAACAGGTATTGCACCAGAAGAGCTCACCACTAGTTAGAAGAAGTAGTTGGTGGTTAAAGATGTAGACTTTCAGCTCATCGCAGGAAAGTTATACAAGATGGGTGCAGACGAGGTATTACGACGGTGTGTCTTGCCACACGAGCAAGCACAGATATTGGCAGAAGCACATGGAGAGGTGGATGGAGGACACTACGGCAGTCGGGTGACTTCCAGGAAGGTGCATTGTGTGGGGCTCTAGTGGCCCACGCTCCATAATGATGCGACCGACTATGTGCGGTCCTGCGATGTCTGTTAGAGAACTGGGAAGCCATCCAGGAGGGACGATATGTCATTGATGCCTCAGTTAACACTACAACCATTTGAAAAATGGGCAGTGGATTTTGTAGGACCATTCAATCCAACTGGTAAGCACACTGGTTTCAGATACATCATCACTGCGATAGACTATTTGACCAGATGGGCATAAGCTGCACCGATTGTTGATTGTTCCGCAGCCACGGCTACGTGGTTTTTGTTTGATAATATTATCACTCGTTTTGGCTGCCCCAAGATATTGTTGAGTGATCAAGGCAGCCACTTTCTCAATCACACCATCAGCGCATTGACGGAGGAGCTGCAGATATAGCATAAGAAGAGTACGCCATATCATCCGCAAGCAAATGGCACGGTGGAAGCTTTCAATAAAATATTGGAACATGCGCTGACAAAGGTGTGCAATGCGAACCGTGACGACTGGTATCTCAAAATCCCAGCAGTATTGTGGGCCTATCGCATCACATGTAAAAGGTTGACGGGTCAGACACCATTTAAGCTGGTATATGGATAAGAAGCAATCATGCCTATGGAGTACATTGTTCCAAGTTTGCGCATAGCAGTAATGACAGGAATGGATTCTGCGGCAGCATTAGAGGAACGTTTAGCGCAGTTAATCTAGCTGGAGGAAGATCGCTTTATTGTCGGTTTCCATCAGGGTGTGGAGAAAGATCGCCAGAAGGCTTGGAATGATCGCCACATCAAGAACAAACAGTTTCAACAGGGTGATTTGGTGTTGTTGTATGACAACAAGTTTATGAAACATCCAGGAAAATTGCAGATGCATTGGCTTGGTCCGTATTTCATTAGTAGCATCACTTCAAGAGGAGCGGTACATTTGCAGAAGTTGGATGGAGCAATGCTCCCCAAGTTGATTAATGGTAGTAGGTTGAAGCCCTATCAGCCAGGCTTGGAACAGAGTGATGCCTAAGTCACATCAGGTAAAAAAAAAAAAAAAAAAACAAGTGTAGATTGATTGGTGGCAGGGTGGCGCACCAACAAGAATGGAATGCAGTAGCAGAGAGGCTTATGCCGCAAGTTAGGAGTGGTCCGTGACAGGTGGCAGGGTCGCAACTGGGTCAAATCAGCAATAAATGCCAAAAGTTAAAACAGTTAATTACCAGTGCTTGTTCAAATGATGGGAATTAATGGTGGATCCGGTTGATCGGCTCACAAGAACGGTGGATTTGCGTCATTAATACAGGATTTCGGTTGAGTAATGCAGGATTTAGTGATGATTACGGAGGATTCGACTGGAGGCTATAAAAATGGGTAGAATTTGGTTGGAAGGCATTGAGATTTTAGTTGTTAAGTGCCTGTGTAGAGCTGAAGAGTATTGTTATCATCTTAATTAGTGTAGTTGTGAGTTGGCCAAGGTTCAATTGCACTTACAAAGTGCTGTTAGGATGAAGAAGCTATCAGTTGTGAGCGCTGGGTAAGGTATGCCATGAGAGCTAGAAATGGTTGAGATTACTAGCGAAGTTGAGTCTCCTTTCACCGGGATTGTAGTTGAGGAAGAAGTTGCGTCTGTAGGAAACATCAATCTTGAGGCAGAAGTCACAAACATGGTAGTGGGAGCATCAGTTATTGTCAAGAAGCGTCGAGGGGGTCAGCATTCTCAGTCCCCGCAGAGCAAGAGGCAACTTAGATCATCTACCGTAGTGGTAGGAGAAGCTCAGGTACAGGTAGGGAAGTCTAGTTGCCACGTTGAAGAGTTTTCCCCATGGGAGGGACTGTCAGCTGTTGACATCCCTGGGTACCTCCATCCTAGTCGGTCGGACACAACCCCACGCAAGTTGAACCCAAAGCAGAAGTATGGTGTGAAGATGCCGCGCTCTCTAATGGAATGGAGTGCTCTGTTGATATTGTGCCGGCATTGATGCGTCTATGGTATGATGATAATGATATGGTGGCCTACCCAGACATTGCATTGGCCCCATATGTGCCCGGGTCACACCTTACCACGACACTGATTGTACAGGACTGAGCGCGAGGATTGAAGCAGGCCGGTTTGTTAGGGCTCATTAACATGCCGCATTTCGGGCGGATGGCAGAAGTTAACGCGTGTGTGAAGCAGCTCCTTCCATGTTTCCATGGTGGTTCCTTGTGGCTGGACAGAGAAATTTCGGTCACTGTTGATTTGATTTCGTACATTATCGGATTGCCGAAAGATGGGGTCAACCCATCGCAGTTCTTCCAAGGGAAGGAAAATGATAAAAAGCGGGCAGGATAGCTAGTAAAGAAATATGGCTTGGAAACGGATGGTTGTGGGTATCACACTGGTAGTATTAGTGATCAGGCGGTACTCACCGGCACCAAGATCTTATCCTGTAAGGTGGTTAGGGGTGGTCAATCTAACCAGTGCAACTCGAGGATTGTTGCATGCGCAATACAATGCACGGAGGGCGTCCAAATGAACTGGTCCTTGTTTCTGTTGAATCAATTGGCAGAGGATGCTGCGGAAGTTCAGGCCGGTAAGGGCTCGTTTACATATAGCTGACTGCTGCTCTTGATTGCATTCGTGGCTTGGAAGGAGCCCGACATATACTAGCCACCAGGGCATGGATGTTGAGGTTGCAAAAGAACAACGGGATGCGCGCTATCAGAACTTATGGTATGTATGGGAGCCAGAGCAACTCCGGGATTGCCAATTGCTATTCTGGCTCTATCGGGAGATGCTTGGTGATGCAGCGACAAAGGTACCATGGATATCTGAAGACACTGCGGCAAGGTTTAAGCCAATCATGGAGTTTGCGGTTCGGCCGCATGCTATTTATGTGCAGTAAAGGCATGACCCTAGTCAACAATGGCTGCTGACCCCCTACAAATTAATGACGGAAGCATTGGATGCCATCATGAATGATTGGCCACCGGAATGGCGTGAACCTATGGCATTGGCCGAGATTGAGGCTGGCGGGCTGGCAAAGGGTCCATACAATCGCGTATCAGCACAGGACCCACACAGCCATCATGATTCTGATGAGTCAGTTAAAACACCGACAGATGACGACAGTGACCTCACCTTGGAAGAGCACAAAAGAAAAGGGCACCAGGACCCGGCGATAGTCAGTGGGCTGCCACTATTGGTGGAAGCACACTTGGATCGAATTATACAAGCAATCGCTGATTCATCTACCACAACAGCTCAGAAAATGGCCAGGGTGACAAATGAAGGATTCCATGCACTCACTACTCGTGTGGACTTTGTGTATGACATGGTTTCGTTAAGGGCACCAGAAGATGCAGGGGCACCACAATTTAGCACAATCAGCACCGAGCCGCAAGTCAGGAATGTGGAGATTCCCCCAATTGCGATTATGACTGAAGACGAGGCTGTGAACACCTTGATGGAGCAGTTGAAAAAGGTGACCATTAATGTCAACGCATTTCCCGCGGAAGCGTTGACCACTATGTAGGTAGCTACCGAACGGAGATGACAGATCGACTGCGGGAGATTAGTGGCATGTGCATATGATTGCAGGAGAGAGAGGCCGATGCAAAGCACGACACTGAAGAATTGAACAGCAGGGCTACTTCGGCACGACAAGCTGTCGATGAGCTTGAGGAAGATATTAGGAAAGAACAAGCTGAGAAGGCTCGTGCAATCAAAGAATTGAAAAAAGAGCAGGACCGCCTCATCGCCGAGAAGGCCAGTATGTGGGATGATAGTGTACGGGTCGACCAGGCCATCATGGAAGCTTATCAGCATGTGCCGGAGCCCACTGAAGAGGTGGATGTGCTCCAACGGGTGCAGCGACTGGGGGCTTCCATTGTCCAGTTGCGATAGGAGAATCAAGAGTTGAAGGCTTAGGTGAATCCCAGTACACCTCAAGTTGAGGTCGACAACAGAAAAAGGGTGATTGAGGAAGTTGCAACTCAGCTGGAGGAGCTGGAAAAGGCTGCGACAAAGCTTACAACTGATACCATACAATTTTGGAGCCAAATTGTCCAGGATGAGCAGGTTGACCAGTTGATCAAGTATCAGCAGGACACAGAAGGACAGTTGGCGATCCTCAAGGCAGCTATGTGCACAATGCCACCCATGGAACAGGTCGCCAAGTCTCAGGACTTAAAATAATTGCAGCAACAAGTTACCAAGGCTGATGAGCGACAGAAGAAGCGTGCTGCGCAGCTGGAGCAATTTCAAGATGTTGGAGTACAGTTCATGACCAAGGCTGGTGAAGCGCTTCAGGTGGTGCAGAAGGGTCATCAATAGGTGACGGCAAAGCTCAATACGCATCCATCTGCCGAAGATGTGGTCGACAGTCAGGTGGTGGCTACGAAAGTCAAGGAAATGGTGACCACAGTTGTGCAGCAGTACGAAGAATTCAAAGTGAAGATCACAGAATACACCATGTCCAGCTGACGTGGCTCGAGGGTGAACCACAAGATTGTGTTGGGGGCCCGTTGACAAGCAGGTTGGTGAAGAAGAATCGCAACATCACTGATGCTGCGACACATCAGAAGAGGTCACGGAAGGAAGAAGGCTGCATTATTTTATGTATTTTTTGAGTCGTTTGTACTGCAAAATGCGGGTTTTTGGGTCATTGGACCATATGAGATGTAATTTTGAGCTAATTGTACCGCAGTAGGTGGGTTTTTGGGTCATTTGGACCTTATCAGTTAGATTTTGGGTCATTTGTCGAGGAGTCGGTTAGGAAGTTGTTAGTAAGTGGACAAGCATTATAAAGGCGGAAGCCTATATATAGACAGAAAGTTGTAGGTCATAGAATATCTTGGAGATGCGTTTTTTGCATATGTTCTGAGATCAAGAGATATTGTGGAGATCTGGTTTTGCAGAGATGTTGTATCATGGTTTTTCTAAAGCAATATGACATGACGAAACTGTTTGGTGAAATTCCCTGTGTACCTTTTGTGTTAATGCATGTTGTGATGATTTCTTGTTGCAGTTAATCTTTTAATGTTATACTTGTCGCGATGAATGTCTCTGTTGAATAATGCTATGAATACGAATGATGTTAATCGTGAATGCATAGATCTGTTTGGATGCTGCAATAAGTTCAGTAATTGTTGTCGCAATCATCCTCCTTCATTCGGTGGAAACATGGTTCCGTCCACTCTCACTTGATCACCTCGGGTGAGACCTCATATACTCTGCAGGTGTGGTTGGGCAGGGTAAAATCTGTCTAGGCCGGTGCTCAAGGAGATCACGGTGGGTTGGTGTCGACAGTGATGGGAACCCCTATCGACTAGGTTTGAGTCAACACAATTGCGAGTTGTGGAAAAGCATAACCCACTTTATTCAAAACTTATTTCCGCAATCCACAATCCGCATTTCAGGTTGCAGAAATAAGAAATTACAAATCCAAAACCGAAGCATCTGCAATCCGCATTGCAGATTGCGGGTTGCAGAAAGGACAAATTTTGGAGAAAATTCATGCCTTCCGCAACTCACAAAAAACAATGAATTTTTTGAAGGAAAAATTATTAACTAAATTAAATCATGACAAAGAAATGAAATGCATGATTAATCATGATGAAACCCCAAAGTGAATAAGGAATTTAAACATTACCTTTGCAAGTAAAATATTGGGGATCTCATGTTTTATAAAACATGGGATCTATTGTGCCTACAACAAACCCATACAAAATTGGCACTCTGACCTACATATCGTGTACATGCCGCTAAACAAGAACTATAGATAAAATATAATCATGGGGAGCACGATGCTCATGATAGCATACCACTGCCCTAGCCACACGACAGAGAAATATGCCAATGTGCTCTGACACACCTACAGTATGCCTCTGGAGATGGTAGGAAACCTATGGAATCCTCATAAGAGGAATACCCATATTCAATCCCTCGAGATTATGTTTTACGTCACTGAATCCCCCCGCCTCATCCTCCTCAGCCTTGTACTCAACCCCTTGTGGATGCAATGGTGAAGATCTTGCTTGCCTCACCGATCTGCGATCTGTAACAATACACGTACATATATTAGATATTTTATGCATTAAAACAATATATATATATATATATATATATATATATATAGAGAGAGAGAGAGAGAGAGAGATAACTTAAAAAATTCAAAAACACATTTTGAAGGTCACATACCTCACTCGTCCCAGTATTCATCCTATGGTAATGCCAAGTCAATATCACCATGGAATTCTACTCTAGCATAGGAATAATATTTTATCATCACAATCTTCTCCTTGAGCCAAGAGAAGAAGTCATCTCCGAATTCTAAGACTTGTGGCCCACCAAGCCGCCCGACATAATCACTCCATCTCCCCATCCATATCTCAGATGGAGGACAGAGAGGCCTTTCTATATGTGGGTGCAGTAGAGGCACCCTCTCTAAAAAGAAGGTGACCAAGATACTCCTGTATCCGAACTGGTTGATGCTCCCGTTGCTACATTTAGTTACTTAATCTTTGATGTTGACCAAGAATCCTTCACACCAGTTGAATAATTTGGGTTCAAGGCACTCCAAGGAATAGGTCATCTAATCCTTGGTCGCATGGTGAGCCCCCACACTCCCCGCTACTCGAGCAATAGTGTATAATATCGTCCTAAACGAAAGTTCTATCACATCAACAACGAGCACTTTGCCGCTTTTCTTTCGAGATTCTTGTCTATATTATTGATAAATGTAGGTCTTCGTAGTTTATTCAATAGCACGGTGCCCTATCAAATTGACTCATGCCTCTCTTTTGGAGAGACAAGTCAAAAAGTAAATGTCCTCGAGCTCTATTTCAAGGACATGCTCTCCTATAAAGAAAGCTTGTATGTCAGCCTCCCACATCTGTATGATGTGATTTAGCAACTTTCCTTGTTTTCGGATGCCTCTTGTTTTGAAAAAATTCAATAAACCACACTCTCTCAGTGCGGATAGAGTGTTGTCATCCTTGAGGGAATCTCTGTCCTCTCCTTCATGTTCTCTCTCTTTACAGTCAACCATCCTTGCTTTTCTCACTTGGAATCCCCTGTAAATCATCCAGGGAACCTCCAGTTAAAAGATTGAAACCAATATTTATTGCATGAGATGGGGGCAAGTTTTTCATTTTCAAAACTGAGGATTTTCGCGCCCTGGGTGTTGTAAGGGGACGTGAAAACTGATAATTTTGGTGTCTCTGCCACTGCTCATAGCGTGAAATTCTTGAAATTTTCATGTCTCTCGATATAGGGAGGGCGCGAAAATTCTTGACCACAATCATTTTTTCCCTAAGGCTCTTGAAAATCCCCAATCTAGCATGAAATAAAAAAATTTAAGAATTGAATGGAAGAGTGGGTTAAAAGGATTTACCTGCTTCAGACAATGATTCAAATGGTTCCCTAGATCTCGTGGTATCATCAGGTGAAGTTTGGCTTCCAACCAAGGTAAAATCCTCCTTGAAGTGAAAATGACCAAGTAACATTGGTAATTTCTCCTTTTACCCTCTTTTATATATTACACCTAGTCATTTTTGCATATTTTTACATTAATAACCTTTGCTTGAATTCTATTTTCACATTGACTATGTTCTAATACATTTTTCTAGGGTTTTGACCACGTTTCACAGGTTCATTCAAGTTGTTCACAGTGGTGGATTTGTTTATTTGACCTTCTTCGAGCTTACTTTCTCTCTTTCATGCTCTAGATATGAATTATGAAAGAGATTCTAAGCACTTTTTTCATGCTTGTTAAACCCAAGTAAAATGGTGTCGAGCTTAGTATGCTTTACTCGTGCTCGTAAAACAAGGAGGAAAGTATCATCTTAGTATTATTTTATTCATTTTTCGGGCTAAGGCAATTAACTCTTGAAAATGAACCACTGGAGTTTTCTTTAAGCTCTTTTTAGACTCCCCGATCAAGAAAAGATTTCCAAGTGCACTTGTCTCTTTCACACTTGTAAAAGTATTTGAAAGGTCGTCTATTCGGTGGTAGGTTATCCCTTTTTTGGACCGTTTATACTATTTACGAGAAAGTTACACCTCAGTCAACCTTTGACTGGGAGAGTTCCTCCATATATTATTTTATACGTTTTTGGATCCACGGACTAACTTTTACGAAAATTCAAAACTTGGAATCTTCTTTAGATTATTTCAGACTCTCTAAACATGAAAAATCACCGATTTTTCCTTCCTTGGACTCATAAAATGAAACATAGAAGGATACTTATGGAACCAAACCTCTCCTTCCTTGGGTTAGTGAAATGTACAAGGTTGGACTCACCCAAAGGTGAGCTATACTGAGCATCTATTATCCTCCATGAGCTCGTTAAAAAAAAAGAGGTACTCATCATTCATGACGGGGTAAAATGGGAGAATACACCGAGTCTACCGTTTCTGGCAGCTTATGAGTCTTTACCTTTGAACATGGCATGCATCCATACCATGTCTTCTTTGGGTATTCAGTATATATCCGGGTCATAACCACAATCGTGAGTCGTCCTTTAAACAGTATCTTGAGTCTTCTCACCTTTTGGTTGTCATATCTGTCAGTCTCTACTACCAAGTCGTGTCACATGCTGTTATATGTTCAAAGGATCAGTGTTAACCTGAGTCAATCGTCTGCAATATTGTCAACCTTTACCTTTTTGTGTCATTCCATACTCATCCATTCCATTACTCCACACTACTTTCCTATATTGGTTTCGTGTCGATGATGTGGGATTCATTATGGCCCTCCTTTGACGAGTATATTCCTGTCGACATCAACTCATTATCTAGGAATTAGGCTTAGGAACCAATCGTAGTACCTTGGTACCTGCATGCCTCAATGATGGGTTTCCTCGTATTCGACAGTAGGTTTCCATCATTGACCTCTGATCGAATAATCCCTTGAATTTTTTACTTCAAGAATCCTTATTCACATTCATTGGGTTGTACTAGAGATACCTTTGGGATCATTTTCATCATTGGTGATTTCCCTCGTACTTGTTAATGGTTCACATCATTGGCAGGTAATCAAGTAATATCTGCCATGTTCGACTTCAACACCTTGTAATCACATGGTCAGATCCGTATCGTTTCGGGATCGAGTAGAAGACCCTGGATGATTTTGATGATTTTTTCACATCCAGGCTGTGATGGCGATTTTTGAGTCGGTCCACAGATATTCATTATGTTGGTGGCCTCATTTATGAACTGTCACATAGATCCACTTTTGTATTGGTCATGGATGTGGCAATATTATATCATGGATATACACTTGTAGTCTAGTATTTGTCTTTAGTCATTATTGAGTTAGTACAATCATGGATTTGCTTTGTATTGGTTGGAAGCCATGCTTTGAGTCTGTTGTTCCGAGCATGGGTATGCCCGCCTCGAGGTTCTTAGACATATTGTTGATGTTTATTTATGCTTCCTCTCCAACTTCCTTTCACCTATCTCTGCGAAACTTATTGGTAAAGTGTTTTGGCCATCAATTCCTTCTGACCTCACACTTTAGGGGGCATTTTTTGTACCTCAAATGATCACTTTGAGTGCCATTTCGAGTCTTCATATTATACCATCATGCTGAACCTAATGGACATACCTCATAGAAAGTGTTGAGATTATTTTCACCATGTTGGTACTCTCCTTAAACTTACCTGGAGGAAAATCCAACATCTCATGGTCGAATGCCACCTCATAGAGTCCACTTTGCCCATATTTTTGCTCCCTGCTAGTGGTGCAAGGTGCGAAATTACAACATTTCCGCGCCCTGCATGCCTTCAGGGGCACGGACATTACATATTTTCATGTTATGCTTAGTGTTGGGGGTGCAAAAATCCCTCAACCACATTATCCCTTGGATTTTGGATCTTGAATTCGAAGGAGATATTTGTGGGATCGAGGTTCCTCTCGAATATCACCTCCTCCTCCTTCCCTGCTATGAGTCACCTCCTTGATCCACCTTCTACTACCTTAGATCCATTATTATCTCCTAGTGGTTGGCCTCCCACATCCTATAAGGAGGCCATCCAAGAGCTAGGGGGAGAACTTTGGAGGCATCAAACCTATGGTCTTAAGGGATTTGCAGAGGTAGCAAGAGGAAATCTTGGAAGAAGAAGTTATTGCTTGGACATCAAGGGTAACTTTGTAATAGTCTTCTTAGCTCTCATTAATACAAACTTGGCTTATTCTCCCATATTATGCTTCTTACTTCAGTTAGATGCATGGTATGTTTTGTTGTATAAATTAGATCTTAACCATTACATCTAGTGCTTGGAGGTATTGTTCTTGTCTTGTTCAAATAGATTCAACTCTTGGAGATCAAGCATGAATTTGGAGCTAGTACAACCGGAAAATTTGAGGTAAATCTCATTATTCATTTCCCTATTAGTGTTTAAAAACTTATGTATTGTGTTAAATCTAGGAGAGTAAACAACCACTTGTTACGATTATGTCTTAGATTAAGCTTCTAGAAACTCAGTTTGATCTTTGAATAGATTTAACTATCCATAGGATGAATTTTCTAGTACACTTACATGATACGAATCCGAGGGCTTATGGTTGCTTTCAGTATTTAATCAAGAGATCTGAAAGCTTTTGCATTTGCTTTGGTAGTGTGTTACTTTGAATTTCATTTTTTTTCTCACCTTTAAAAGCATAAAAATTTGGTTCATTTTACAAGTTAGTGTTGGTAGAATACTTTGCAAGTGACTTAAAAGATTTAGGAGTGTTTTGCATCAAAAAACAAGAAATTTTCTTTTGCATAGCTATTTGTTTGAGTAGTTGCATGCTTAGGTTTTAAGTTTTGTTTTTCACATTAGACTTTAAATTTTTACCTTTTGCATTCGAAAAGACCAAAAATTGCATTAGATACAAAATTTTTGCATATGCATTTCATATTATATCTTTAGGAATTGCATTGAAAATAAATGGAGAGTGGACGAGTGCATATTTGTGGTGATTAAGTGATTCATGTTTCAGTTAAAGGATATATTTCTTTAGTTGCACTTGTTTTACTTCTTCTGAAATTTTTTGAAGTACATTTTTAAAGCAATCAATTAGTAACTTGGATAGGATCTTAGGCTTTCTTCTAGTTTAGAAACACACCTAATAAATTAAGTAGGATTGTGGAGGTAGGGAGTTGTGAGTTAACTCCTCCACGATCACTCAAACTTGTAAAAACATAGGTGTCATTATTTTAGGGATAAAATCCATCTTTGTACAAGGTGATCCGGGAAGATCCACTCACACCAGAGTCAAGCACGAGGTCATGCAATATTGAGTAGAGGAGATACCCCTCCGATATTCAATTGAGCATCTACCAAGATCGGTGCACGTACAAGGACTTATTAGTACCTTTTTTTTGGTGCTTTTGAGTTTCGGGCTTTGTTACCCTTCCCATGAGCATTGATTTGACCTATGACTGTGCCCAGAGTCTCTCTCTGAAAGATTGGTATCCTTAGTATCCAGACTCTAGGATTCATATGTTGGAATATTCACATCATCATTTTTGCATTTTGCATGCAAACTGCATGCTGCATGCATTTGTATGCCATTTCATGCATCTAGTCATCATCATGGTTGTCTCCCCAGCACCTAGAGCTTGCCTCTAGCTCTCCAGAGCTTGTCTTTAGCCCTCATTTGGCCTCCTACCTACCTAATGCGCCCTCCTTGACTTATCTGCTTAGCAAGTGCACCCTTCTCACCTACCACTATCAGTTAGAGCACTTTTGCTCACCTACCACCAGTTATCACTCAATTAGGGCGCCTTATCTCACCTACCGGGAGTTATCATTCAGTTAGCGCATTGATTGAGTAGTTATTCCACTGATTACTCATACTGAATACTTGTAGCTTCTAGTTAGCTAGTTCTGGAGTTCCACTTGACTATTTGATAGTCTCATGCGCCCTCCTTGGAGTCTCCATTCCTTGATTTATGCCTAGATGGTTCTGTTAGAATCAGTTAGACACACTTGACTGACTATTACCATTTATGATTGATACTATTGACAGGATGATGTCTTCATTTTTATCCAAGCTAGACTTTGAGTTAGACAGCCTTATTCACCCACCTTGGAGTCTCCATTCCCTGATTTATGGTTAGATGGTTCTGTTAGACTCAGTTGGCCACACTTGACTGACTCTCACCAGTTGTGACTGATACTACCAACTGGATGGTATATCCATAGTTATTCATGCTAGACTTTGAGCTCAGATTCGAATTCCCTACTTGGCTAATTCGAATGCTATATGATGCCTCATCATTGATTATTGTAACACATTCTCTACATTCATTATTCATTGTATGATATTGACATTGTCCATTATTCTGTGTTTGTGAGTGGTTATTGAATGCATGCTTCTTCTTCTTTGCAAATAATCTTGAGAGTTAGATTGTGAGTTTGTTACAGTTGCTAGATCCCTATAGATTATCACATGGTATCAGAGAAGTAAGCAGGTATTCGAATTGCAGCAGTTGCAGCATTTCTTTGAGAAGCTATCTTTTCACTTGTGCACCAGAAGCCTTTGAGTTTCCACAACAAATCCTGGTGCTATTACTTGAATTCATTGGAGAAATCCAGCGAGGTATATCCAGGTGTGAAGGACTTAGTCTATGTGCCAAGTGTCCTTAAGGTAGTGTTCAGTCGAAGTGTAGCATTCTCCATCAGCAAAAATTCTCTTGTTTTGAAGGTTTATTCACCCATTTAGAATCTTCTTCAACTATTCGACTTTATCTGTTTCAGATGGATCTAAAGCTTACATCTTCCAACTATGTTGAGTGGAAATCCAAGATGACTCTCTTCATGAGATCAAAGAGCTTCACCTGAATACTCAACGGAACGATGGTAGAACCTCTCAGTGCAATTGAAAAGTCCAAGTACTTGGATAGGCTTGATGAAGCAATTGGCCTACTCCTTCTCTCAATTTTTGAAGATCTTCACTTCCATGTCATCGATCTTACATCTCCTAAATAGGTTTGGGACAAGCTTGAATCTCTTTTTGGACCGAAAGATGATATGCAAGGACACAAATTGGAGAATGAGCTCATATGTTCGATTCTAGACAGCTTCGAATCTATCAATGCCTTCCTCACCAAGTTCAAAAGCTTGATATCATAGTTGAAAATATATGAGATAGTGAAAGAAGACAAGTAGCTTATACTTGCCATTATCTCAAAGTTGGGGGAAAACTTCTCATTTTTTGTCTCTACTTTCCAGTCAACTAGGTTGTCCATTCCAAGATGGAAGTTCCCCTCATTTGATGATTTCATCCAATCTCTTACTCAAGAGGAAGAGAAGTTGATCTCTATGGGAATGATCAAACTGAAATTGGATTCAACCCTCACAGTTGCAGAGAGAGATAATGGTAAAGGAAAGAAAAAGATTTCTAACAAGAGATCGAAAGATACAAGGCCTATAGATATTACATACCAATCAGATGGGGATTCGAACTCAAGGAAGACCGAGCATTCTCAGAAGGGAAAGACAAAGTGCACCTATTGTCTTAGAGGTTTCCATCCTAAGAGTTCTCGCATGCAGAAGACTATAGATTTGATGGCTCAATTACTTGAGAAGAACAATCTTCCTGTACCAGCATGAGCAAGGAAGAAAGATCATTATACTGAATCCTCTAGATCTAAAGGCAAATAAAGATGTAATGCTCTCATAGCAAGTGCATCAACTGGTTCTTCTTTCATCATAGATTCAGGAGAATCAAGTCATATGGCTTCCTCCCAAGATCTCTTCTCTAGCTTCGAAATCTCTATTGTCCCTTCCGTCAGTTTGGGAAATGATTTAGAAATATCCTCTTAGGGGATTGGAAGAATCGATCTTGATCATGGTCACTTTTCTGATGTGCTTTATGTTCCTTCTCTTGTAGCTAATGTCCTTTCATTGTTTCAACTGACTCATACTGGAGAGCCCAAAAGAGTGATCTTTACTCCATATGAAGTTGAGATACAACACATGATTTCAGGGGAAGTCATTGCAAAAGGAGTTGCAAATCAAGAGACAAAACTCTATGAGTTTTCACATTTCTTACCTCTCTCAAAGGAGTCTTCTCTTCGCTCTCATACTCATGAAGAGATTGGACTATCTCATCTCAACCACAAGCTATCTTAGATTGTGGTTGATGGTATCCTAAGTGGCAATTTTTCTCATGGCACTTTCAAAAGCTGCCTAAAAAGCAAGGAAACACCAAAAGAGATTGAGAAAAAGAGGACTCTTGAATAAGTGCGAATGCTAGATCCAGATCCAAAAGAACCCGAATATCTAGCACCTATTGGTTCAACTCCTATTTCAACATGGGCCTCTACTACTGCATCCTCCTCTGGTCTTAGTGAAGATTCATAATCATCTAGCTCCAGTTCTTCTATTGGTTCAGAAGAGGACTACATGCATATTCTAGAACAATTTCATGACATCAATATTTTTGGATATGTTCCTCCTTCGAGTGATGATGAGCATGAGCTAGTTTTACTTGCTTCTCCTCATGAGATTTCATATTCAGAGTTTGCACATGATGACGAGCCATTTTTACTTGAGATTTCATATTCATAGTTTGCATGTGATGATGAGCCAGTTTTACTTGCTCCTTCTCATAATATTTCATATTCAGAGTTTGGATGTGATGATGCATCTTCACATGATATTTCAGATGGAGATAATGATGAGAGAATGCTCGACCCAGATCCACAAGAACCTGAAGGTCCAACAACTGATGATGAAGATGAGAGAATGGGAGATCCAAATCCACAAGAACCTGAAGATCTCTCACCTGCTTGGCCTCCTCTTCCTTGATGGGAATCCACTGTTCCCAGATCATCCAAATTAGAGTTTCAGCATGGGAATTTTCATCCTTCTTTCTTTACTGATCCTCTTCTTTGATGGGAAACCACTGCTCCCCAATCTTCCAAATCAGAGTTTTCACATGTAAGGATTCATCCTTGTGAAATTCCTGATCCATTTCGGAACTATCGATCCTTCTTTGAGAAAGAAGGACACTTACCTCCTTTAGGGGTGAGAGATGATATGCTTCATTAGCATCCTTCAACCTATTTTGAGGGAGGGATTTCTTCCCACTGGGTTTTCCCTCTTTCCTCACTTAGTTGATTTAGATTGATTGTACGAGGTGACCTTTGGTCTTAGTTGCCAGGGCCCTATTTTTTTTTTGGTCATTATCTCACAGTGTAGCTTGCGGGGGGGGTGTTGGAATATTCACACCATCATTTTTGTATTTTGCATGCTTGCATGCAAACTGCATGTTTGATGCATTTGCATGCATCCAGTCATCATCATGGTTGTATCCCCAGCACCTAGAGCTTGCCTCTAGCTCTCCAGAGCCTGTCTTTAGCCCTCTTTTGGCCTCCTACCTACCTAATGCGCCCTCCTTGACTTATCTGCTTAGCAAGTACGCCCTTCTCACCTACCACTGTTGGTTAGAGCGCTTTTGCTCACCTACCACTAGTTATCACTCAGTTAGGGTGCATTATCTCACCTACCAGGATTTATCATTCAGTTAGTACATTGATTGAATAGTTCTTCCACTGATTGCTCATACTGACTGCTTGTAGCTTCTAGTTAGCTAGTTCTGGAGTTCCACTTGACTATTTGACAGTCTCATGCGCCCTCTTTGGAGTCTCCATTCCTTGATTTATGCCTAGATGGTTCTGTTAGACTTAGTTAGACACACTTGACTGATTATTACCATTTATGACTGATACTATTGACTGGATGATGTCTTCATTGTTATCCAAGCTAGACTTTGAGTTAGACAGCCTCATGTACGAACCTTGGTGTCTCCATTCCCTGATTTATGTCTAGATGGTTCTGTTAGACTCAGTTGGCCACACTTGACTGACTCTCACCAGTTGTGACTGTTACTATTGACTGGATGATATCTCCATAGTTATTCATGCTATACTTTGAGCTCAGATTCAAATGCCCTACAAGGCTAATTCGAATCCTATATGATGCCTCATCATTGATTATTGTAACACATTCTCTACATTCATTATTGATTGTATGATATTGACATTGTCCATTATTCTGTGTTTGTGAGTGATTATTGAATGCATGCTTCTTCTTCTTTGCAAATAATCTTGAGAGTTAGATTGTGATTTTGTTACAGTTGCTAGCCGGACCCCTATTCAGGGAGCTCCTTGTGCTTTTCTATTCATTGGGAACATTGGTACTCCCTTAATGGCTACCTTGAGTCTGTAGGGATTCACTATAGGGATATTGGTTTGGTTTGGTTTTTTTCCACTCTGAATGATTTGCATGCTCCTGATGCTTCTCAAGTAAGCACCTCAAATCAAGAGCGTCAGAACCCTATGCCTTCTTTTCCAGTAACATCTCCTCCTCCTCCTTCTACCTCATGTGGTGAAAGTAGTAATACTAGTAACCAACAGTCTAAAAGGAATAGACACGGGCTGAATAGGGAGAAGATTCCAAAGAAAGGGGGCATCCACTTGGCCTCTGGAGGTCATGTTGGGGTCACCTACCGAGCTTCTAGAGGTCATGATGGGGGAACTCATTCAGTCACTGTCAATCCTAATGAACCTATGCAACCATCCTCTACAGGTCATGTTGGGAGAAAACTTTCAATTACTGTGAATTATACTGAAAGTATGTCTTCAACCACTGTTGGTCATGTTGAGGATGCATCATTGATCACTGCTGGTCATATTAATGACAAGTCACCGGTTACTATGAGTCATATTGGAGACACTAAATCAACCATTGCAGGTCATGCTGAGAAAGTTGACATTGTCAACAAACCTAATAAATAGAAGCTTAAGTTCCCTTGTGATTTTTGCAAGGGAGACCACTTGAACTATTTGTGCCTTGTACTTCCAGAAGTGCAAAAAGCGTGGTTCATAGTTCAAAAGTCCTCTGCTTATGAGAAACCAACCACTGCAAGTCATGCTGGGGGAAAGTTTTCAGTCAATCCTAGTCATGCTAAGAGTACTGATGTTGTAAAGGAGTCTAATATTATAGGATGCAAGCCAAATTTCCCTTGTAAACTTTGTAAGGGATATCACCTTACTCACCTGTGCCCTTCCATTTCAGAGGTGTGGAGAGTGTGGTCCATGTATGAAGGATCCTATGCTCCTGAATTGTCTATAGATTCCCAATAGCTTCGTCAACCTTTGGTTGATAAAGTGGTTGAACCAAAATAGTCTTTGGTCAACCCCACTCTTCCTTCAGAGAGTGAAGTGATCGAATCGATGAAATATTCAATTGATTCCATTAGTCCTTCAAGGACTGATGCACCTGCCCCTGAAGTCTTCTGCATGGGACAGTTCGGATGTTTTTGAAAAAGGGGGTACTTCATCTATGCTGAGTGAACCCCTACCAAGCTCTAGGATCATTTCCTTTGATTGGAATAGTCTAGTTGGGCCTCGTCTTCCTTCGTCTACACCCTTCCATATAAGGGTTGATATTAGAAACCATACGACTCATCGATGTATTGTAGATGAAGGAGCCTCTATTAGTATCTTATCCCCTTATGCTTGGAAAGATTTAGGTTTCCCTAACCTTGTTCCAGCTGTTGATTTTCCATTGACCTTAGATAGAAGACCTAGTGAATGGGTGGGATTCAACACTCAAGTACCTGTTACTTTGGGTGGAAAAATAGTCTTAGTTGATTTTATGGTTTTAAAGGATCCTGTGGACATTGATACGATCCTCGAGCATGATTACGTATATGTTATGCATGCTGTGGTGTCTACACTCTTTCGTATGATGCATTTTCCTCATAACGAAATCATGGTCACTATTGATCAACTTGCATTTGTTGATCCCTCTTATTACCCAACTGTAAACCAATTATATCCCTTGTTAGTAGGCACTACCATGTTACAAGAGAATTATGTGGCATATTGTTCCTTGAGTCCAATTTCTACTGACAAGAAGCTTCTAACTTCATGCTTACCTTCTCGGGACTTGGTCCTGGCAATTGATCAGGTGATATCTCCATCTGAATGTTTAGATATGTGTTTTATCTGGGATGATATACTTCCTTCTGATGAATTTTTCCTAGAGTCTATATTGCAGTCTGCCATTCATTTGGACATTGATCCAGTTAAAGTTATTTCGAGGCCCGATTTGAATTTGGAAAGAAATATTTTACCAATGCTGAGTCTTTGGACTCTCCTATAGATTCGCAAATTAGTGTTCCTAATGAGTTTGATTCTGCTTCTAAAATTTTCAACTCCCGTGATGATGAATTTTTTTTTTCTGCAGATTCCATGATTTCCTTCAAATTTGTTCTTCATCCTCAAGTTGATCTTGTTGATTGTAAGTCCTCAGGATTAGGTACTATAGAGTCTTCATTAGTTAACTCTACCTACATTATGCCTGTTGTTGTTGATAGTGAAGTTGAAAGTATTTCTACCATAGTGACTTGTATCGGATATTTATTTACATATGTTTTAGATATGATCTTAGTACTAATGTTTCTTGAAAACAAGATTCTTAGCTGGAGTTATACTTTCTTACTGGTCCTTTTCGACACTTTCTTCGATCATGTCAGGTACATTTGGAACCTTGCATATAGGCTTAGGATTCCTTGTTTTTATGATGCATTTGAACCTTTTCCATCTGAATTCACCATAGGGACGAACTTGTTGGATATTGGTAATTTAAGCATCTTTATATGCATTATGCACCAGTCCGAAAACATAGCCTACCTAACATGGTTCACCCTAGTCAGCACTCTTATGCCATTTTGGTGCCCATGATGAGTTTTAATCATAGGCTCAAGTGCCTTTTTAGATTTACCATGACTTTGGGAAGAAGCCTCATGTCTTTATTATTCATATATTTCTGGTCATCCCCTATAAATATATTATTAGTACAAATATTTTGTGGCACGGTTGGTTAAGAGCGACGTCACAGATCGTGAGAAAAGCTGGCATCCTTATCAGGGATCAACATCGTCTTACCACGAGGGGATGGAAGGAAAGGTTGGTTGCTCAGTTTAAGAATGATTTATTAATGAGTAAAATTTAATCTTCAATCGAAATCATAGTCTGGAACAAATCAACGGCTGATATTTCATTGAGGGGCCCGAAGTGCATGATGTTTACTGAGCTCAGGGCAACCCTGAATAGAAACCACCAAGGCCACGCGTCATCCTCAGTATCATTCAAGGCCTGAAAAGTGGTATACCCGAACCGCTTATATTGAGCCCTGAAACCACTAAGAAGCCACCATTGTGGTATTATATCCATGAGCCATTAGAAAGTGATTTGTCAGAGAAAAGGGGCCCATTCCGTAAAGATGCACTAGCCAGACACAAATCTCGAGGGGATACGGAGAAATATCAACGGATATCCTGTTTTCAGGATCCACAAAGAGCTCGGAGTTTAATGCATTAGATGCACCCCTGAATAGAAACCACCATCTCCACGTGGCATCATCACGCTCATTCAGGGCCCAATAAGTGGTCTACCTAAATTGCTTACCTTGAGCCCTGGAACCTGTCATGGTTTTCTTTTCCCTGTCTTTTTTCCTCCGCTTATCCTCCTTAGCATTTTCATTAAGCCTCACCTAATGTTCATTACCGTCGTCATTTAGGAGATAAATGTTCCCCTCGCATTTAAGAGCCACCCGCCTCTCGGATAAAGAACCAATCCTCGAGTGCCATGTCCACCTCACATTAAAGCCCACCATTTTGAAAATTTTCCCTATAAATATGCCTTTGAAGACTTTGTCGAGCATCTTATCCCCATCACGCTTATCCCCATCACGCTTAGTCCCTCCGCTATCATCCTCCATGTCATCCTTTTCATAGCCAAATCCAAGCATTTACCACCTTTCACTCCAACCTATTAACATCACTATGGATTCTACTCCTACCCCTGAAGTGTCTCCCTCAGCATCAACAACTTTCAATCAAGAGGATCACCTCGGAGACAAGATTTTTGATGTTTACGATCCATTTTCCTCCTTCCCAAACCTTCATCAATTATCAAAGGAAGCCGAGGAGCGGTTAAAGAATGGAAATGACCTTTTCAACTTATGGAGCTCAGGATTGGCCAAGATTGTTGTACCACAAGCCAGGCATTTCCTAGAGCTAGTACAGTGGTGCGCTCAGAGGTATTCCCTGGAGAGAAAAGAGGACATATCCATATTGGGAACTGTCATTTTTTTGATCACCAAGGAGCTCATCATGGAATTAACCAACACCAAGGAAAACGACACTAGTCTGTAGTTCGATGAGGAAGTCCTGGTAGGAAAGATCAGAGAGTTATCATTAGAAAGTAGGGATACTTTCATCCACATGATAATTCCAGCAAAAGCCAATTTTCCCAGTACCCAGTCGATGTTCATCCTTGAAGTGTTCGCAAAGTCACCCAGACCAGTACTATCTATTATCTGCCAAGTCCTCAGATACGACCATGACCAAATAATCGATGACGTAGCCTTAGGTTTCCTCTTCCTCATGAATTTATCCCAGGTAGAGAGTCTTGTAAAGTTATATTTGTCATCTCTTCTCACCCAGTCTATGCACCTTCAGTTTAAAAAAACTTCATCTAGGAAGATGTTTAGATAGAGTTCTCTTCTTTTATATATGAATATCTATCACAACAAGAATTTATTCAGCCGAGACGACCTTCAAAAGTCGGTCATTCCAGTCCCTCCACATGAAGGTTTATCTATGTTTGTAGACATTGTCATAGCCAAGGTTTATACACTCTTGTTCGATTTTCCTCCCCCCAGAGTTTTTCCAGAGTGCAGACAGTTGCTCCAGCTAAATCCAAGTGACTATGTTGGAGATTGGTTCTATTTTGAGGCCCATACCGAAATCCATGTGTATGGAGCAAAGTTGGATCCCTATAAACTTTCAGTGTTCGTGAGTCCCAGGATTTTCTCCTTGGAGTATATGTGTCATAGATTCAATTATGACGATGTACATTTCATGAAAGGAAATAGTGCCAATAATTTAAAAGTCCCTAATGAAGCCAAACTGTTCAAATTTAGGAGCAGAGCTTCTCAGAAGGTAGTTGAAGAAATATTAGCGGATTTCAGTTTCCCAGTAATCTTAGTGTGCAAATACGATCCCAAAGGGATCATCTCACAAAAATGACAGTCTTCGAGAGAAGCAACATACCTCCATGAGCCACATCCACTGCTGGACAAGATTTCCAACTTAGACAGTTGGGAGCATAGCAAAGCAACATTGGATCCAAGCCATGCCACTAGGGCACCGGTCATCCCCATGCCTCATAAAGTGGATACATTTGGAAAAGGATCACACCGGAGCTAAACTCTGAGGTCGACAAAGAGAAATTAGGGAGCGTTGGATCAAAGGTGAAAAGAGAAAAAGCTGAAAATATATCCAACACAACATCAAAAGAGAATCAAACACCCACCTCTTTAGCACCTGTCATCCTGGAAAATTTCCCATCTACATCGTGGCCTCATAAGCAGGAGACACAGTCCTCAGAAGGTGCTTTGGTCACCACCTCATTAGTTAAAGGCGGTTTTTTTGGATTATATTCCCAAATCAAAGACGAGAACAATTATCTCCAAAAGACTTTGTTCCCAAAGAAGGAGCTCGAGACGGGACAACAGTCCAGAATGCTGTCTGCACTATATTTGATACAAGGAATCCTAAAGATGGCAATTCTAGAGCCATTGGTGCCTGGGGGAAAGAAAGTGCCCTCAAATTTCAAAACCACCTAGGTGACTGTAAATCTAGATGCATTCCCTACCAAGGATATCATGGAGCTTCACCGAAAAACTGGTGAAGGAGTATATAGGGATGTAATGAAATACACCATGAGCACCAACAAGCTACAGACTATTGTCCAAAGATTGGAGAAGTAGTTGAAAAATGAGAAGTCAACTAATAAAGCAAAGCAGTTAAAGATAGCTGACCTAGAGTAGAAGATTGTAAAAATGGTTCATAATCCCAATGACATGGATCCAGTTCAAGCCATGCTAAAAGAAAAAGACAAAGAGATTTCAGGCCTAAAAAAGAAGCTCACCATTCCCATCGTTGAGCATTCGCAAACCATCGAAGTGTCGGCAATACAGTCTGAGCTGGAAAGAGCCCTGACTGATAGTCAAGTGATAAAAGAGAATATTGTCACCCTAGAGAATGAATTGAACAAGTTAAAAAGGCATAATCAAGACATCCTCCTTCAAAAGGAAGTCGCATTACAAGTCTCTTCTTCCACATACCCTACTGACAAACTCACCCAAGCGATTGCAAAGATGAGTCTCAAATATTCCTAGCTGAACCAGGTGCAGGATTAGCTAGAAGCCAAGTGTGATGAGCTTAGCAGTATGAGCAAAAATTTGGCCAGAAGGAACCAAGCCATCTCAGAACTACAACAGTCTAGAGAGGATCTCCATAAAGATGTACAAGACTTTTCTAGAAGATTGACAAGTAAGCCTCTGCTTAAAAGCACTAAGTTCGCAATCTGGGAATAGGTAGCAACCCTGATAACCACATAGTGGAACCATTTCATCATGTCTCAAGAAGAATGTGAAATCGCTGAAGCCGCTACTCAAGACGCTCGTTTAGTCCTGAATAGCGTGAGCAAAAAGACAGATTTGCCCAAGTATGTAATTGAATTTCTGAACGAGAAAACCTTTGGCGTGCTCCAATCATATGCCATCCGAGATAGAACAAAAGTAATCATGGAGGCCAACAAAACGATTACAAAATGAATAATGGCTCAAAACATTGCTGACATGGCGACCCAGCTGAAGCAAGATGTTCATTCATTCAAGGAATTATTCAAAGCAGTTATTCCCCTCGTCCTCCCATCGTTTTGGGATGGACATGGAGATTTGTTCCAAAAATATCATTACAACGCTATGATACTGGACACAAGGAAATATGAATTTCACATGCCAGACACTCATCAAGAGCTAAGTGGTCGCGTATTCTTAGACAAACTGCACACTAATTTTGAGATGCTTAACCGCCTTCAATCCATTTTCAAAGCTCTACCAAAGCCCACTTTTGAGCATTATTCCAAGCTGGATATGTCCCTCAGAGAGCTAAGGGTTTTCCAATATCCTATGGGAAAAGATTGGACAAATATCACAAGGGTTCTGCAGATACATCAACTAGTGAGGCCTTCAATGGCACAATCAGTAGTTGGAACATCTTCAGTGCAACAGAACATTCCTCCACCTCAGCAAGGAGGACCCCAGTCTCCTATGCCGACAAGTCATTAGCAAGTTTAACAGATATACTTTTTGTTGTAACTATTTATGTTTGTAATAACCAAAAGCCGTTGGGTTATAACAGATTTGATGTAATATTTGTAAAGCCCATAGACGCTATATATATAAATAAAGGCAATTGAGAAAGGGTCGAATTTTTTTGTAAGAAGTATAACTTTGGATGATTTGAGTCTGATCAAGGAATATAAGAAAGAACCTTCAAGCTCTATCTTGGTTTTTGCGGATTCAAAACTTTGATGTGCACAGTTAGTACTCTCTTCTTTTTCTGATATCATCCCTCCTTTCATATGTCTTCTATGATTTGCAAAGTTAGCATTAATTAAAAAATGAGTGTTCTTGGATTCAAGTTGTGAGATTTTAAATGGCTTAGATCTAGATTCAATAAGACAACTTCACATGGAATATTTCTGAGAATGAGAGAATACGAATAAAGAAGATAATTTGTGGAAAAATGTCACGTCCCCTTCCATCAATCCAATGCAAGGGAGGGAACATGACTGTAACATAGGATGTCTAATTCTTCCCCAAAGCCATAATGGTAAAAAAAATTCCATTTAAATAAAATGCACAATTAAATTACATAGCGGAATTAAAACATATTAATGCACACACACAAGCTGGAATGCATCAGCATACCCTTCACAAACAGGTGATGAATTATAATGCGAAGAAGCAATCACATTCTCATGATATACACAGATTACATGTTAGCCATATTAAGATATGCATTCATCATCCAATAACAATCATTATTTAACACAATGCATAACATAGAATAAACATACAATTTAAGCACAGAGACAGTTATCTTTGAGATGAACCTATCCAAACAACTGGCTATGTGGGAGCAACGTTCCACCCAACCATAGATCTCTATCCAACTTGTATTCTTTCAGCTGAGAGATCACCCCCAAGCTGGGTTGTGTATCCACTAAGGAGGAACTAAACAGGCTCACTCACAGCCATGGCTTCACTCAACGGTTATACTAAGCCAACTCATAGTTGGATTTATCAAGCATACAACAGACAAAGGAGGGCAATGCTAAGCCAATGATCTCATCCACAGAGCTACAGGCATCTCAAATGAATTCAACAGTCAAGGCACCCACATTACCTACCACACCCAACAAAAGGAAGGTCCCCTTCTCTGTTGCACAGTCCCTCAGGCGTCCCTTCCCTCCAATGCTCTTCAGGATGGGTATAGAAAGGTCCAACTGCTAATTCTTGAGATTCTAGCCTTCACTAGGTTTATCAAGCAAACCCAACCTCTGCTCAGTCATTCACCATTGGATTTGTCACAATTCTGTTCATCAAATAACTCAATCCCGTCACTGGTTTTCTGGGCTATAAAAACTGGGTTTCCCAATGGATTTCGGGGTGTCTAATCCTCTTAAATTCGCCCCAAGGTTCATATCTATGGATCCCCCATTGGATTTTACTGTCAAATACCAAATCTGGGCATTTTTTGCTCTTCAAAACGTGGGTTCTTTCAGAGTTGCGATTTCTGGTTTTTCTCACTGTTTGGCATTCATTTTTGGATGAAAAAATGATGCTAGATCTTCAATAATGGATTGGGAATGAGGAAGAACCCATTCCCATGAGGTAGAGTGACTCGTGGTACAAGAAAATAGAGCCCATACCTGCAAATACGAATTTCTGGGCTGCCCATGCTCCATTGAAGCCACGGACTGAAATCTTCAACTACTTCCTTACAACAGAAATAAATGTCATCAAGAAAAGTCAAATGGGTTCTCACAATGACATTTGTAAGCATATGGTTCATCCCCACAGCCCCCTCACCACTCCCTAGTGGATACACATGGCCCCTTCTCATTCGTTGCTCCCATAGCCAGTTTTTGGTATTTGATTGCAATATTAAATATTTACATCATTTACAATATTCCATGGCTTAATAGCACATGGGCAACAAAATGTCAAATGCTTGTCCATTTTAAATAAAATACGAACATACACTAGCGGGGCCTTGGCCTTGAGCTCCACGCTAGAGAAACATATATTGCATGTATACAATATTTACATAAAAGCTAATAAATCACAATGGTCAAAATTGGGGTATTACATTCCCGTCCCCCTTAGAAAAACACCGTCCTCGGTGTTCTCAAAATTGAGCAAAAATGGGAATGCCTCTCTCATGGCATCCTCCAGCTCCCATGTAGCCTCATCGGGGCTAAGGTGCTCCCATTGGACCTTTACCTACCCGATGGCTCTGTTCCGGAGCAAAGTGACCTTCTTGTCGAAGATGCGCATAGGCTCTACTTGGAACTCTCCATCGGGTTCCACCTGTATCACATTCCAATCAATCATATGATTAGGATCATGTACATACTTCTTAAGCAAAGATACATGGAAAACATTATGAGCTCTTATGTTAGCAGGCAATGCAATTCTATATGCAACTGGCCCTATCCTATCAAGGAATTCAAATGGCCCACAATATCTTGGTGACAACTTGGAACAACTCCCCAACTTGAGGGAACTTTTCCTTGGTTTCACTCTCAAATATACATGATCCCCAATATGAAATTCCTTATGCACTCTTTTCAAATCTGCATAACTCTTTTGCCTGTCCTAAGCTGCCTTTAAATTTTGTCCGATCTTAGCAACTTCCCGTTCCATTTCCTTGATCATCTCTGGCCCAAGTACTACCCTATTCACCGGGCTGTCCCAATTCACAGGAGTCCTGCACCCCATGCCATACAATGCTTCAAATGGACTCATTCCCAAGGATGCATGATGTCTATTATTGTATGCAAACTCTAACAAGTGTAGGAAATATTTCCACTTTGATGGTTTGTCCATCACATACATTCTCAGCATGTCTTCAAAGACCTAATTCACCCTCTCAGTTTGGCCATCTGTTTGCGGATGATATGTTGTACTGAAATTCAATTTAGTTCCCAATTCCTGAAACAATCCCTTCCAAAAATTGGAAGTGAACTTTGTATCACGATCATAAATTATTGCCTTAGGCAATCCATGCAAATTGAATATCTCTCTCATGAAGATATTCACAATGTCATTAGCCTTGTGAGTGGACTTGACTGGAATAAAGTGAGCTACCTTTGATAGCTTGTCCACCAAAACCATGATTGAATCATGCGTCTTCACTGTCATGGGCAGACCTGTTATAAAATCCATAGAGATCACTTCCCACTTCCATTCCGGAATGGGTAAGGGATGCAACAATCCTGCTGGATGTTGGTGTTCTGCCTTGACTTGTTGGAACTTTTGACACCTAGCAATATACTTAGCTATGTCCTTCTTCATACCATGCCAAAAGTATTGCTTTCTTGCTGCTGTTATAGTCTTTTGATATCTTGGATGTCCAGAGTATGGCATTTGATGAATTTCATCCATCACTAGCTTCTTCAAATATGCACTGTTTGGAATGTACAATCTATCCTTGTAGATGAGGATATTGTCTTCACCAAGCTGATATTCCGCACACTTTTCATCCACATTACCCTGCTACAACTTCTCTTTAATTTGAAGGCAAGTCTCATCACTGTTTTGGGCTTCAATAACTCTTGTCTTCAAATTTGAGTTGCACATACTTACTGTTGCAACATGAAATTTTCTGCTAAGAACATCTGCAACCTTATTCTCCTTCCCTTTTACATGCTTAATTTCAAAATCAAATTCACAAAGGAATTCCATCCACCTAGCTTGCCTAGCATTCAAGTTTGGCTAATCAAACAAATACTTCAAACTCATGTGGTCTGTTCTAAGCTCGAATCTTCTTCCCATCAAATAATGTCTCCACATCTTGAGAGCATGTACTATGGCTACTAATTCTAAATCATGTGTGGCATAATTCTTTTCATGCTCTTTTAATTTCCTTGACTCATAGCAAATCACAGCTCCTTCTTGCATGAGCACTCCACCCAGCCCTTCAATGCAAGCATCTGTGCACACTACAAAATCCTTCTTTGGATCTGCTATCTTTAAAACAAGAGCGCTGGTAAGTAACTCCTTTAACTGCTGAAAGCTTTTCTCACACTTTTCAAACCATACAAACTTGATGTTCTTTCTTTGCAATGAAGTGATCGGATGAGCTATACTGGAGAAGCCTTCAATAAACCTTCTTAGTAACCAGCAAGACCCATAAAAGATCTAACATCTTAAACATTCTTTGGAGTAGACCAATCCATGATGGCATCAATCTTTTCTGGATCCACTGCAATACCATCATTAGAAATGACATGACCCAAATACTGAATCTTCTTTTGATAGAATTCACACTTGCTTAAATTGGCATACAGTTGATGTTCTCTCAGGACTTGCAACACCATTCTTATATGTTCCTCATATTCTTCTTCATTCCTTGAATAGACAAGAATGTCATCCAAGAACACAATCACAAACTTATCCAAATATTTGTTGAAGACACTATTCATGAGACACATAAATGTAGCAGGTGCATTGGTAAGACCAAATGGCACCACAGTGAACTCATAATGACCATATCTAGTTCTAAAAGTCGTCCTGTCTTCTTCTTTAATCCTCACTTGATGATAACCGGACCTCAAGTCAATCTTTGAAAACACTTTAGCTTCTTTCATTTGATCAAACAAGTCATCAATTATTGGCAATGGATACTTGTTCTTGACTATCACTTTATCGAGCTTCCTGTAATCAATACATAGCCTCAAAGTCCCATCTTTCTTCTTAACAAATAGCATCGATGCTCCCCAAGGAGACACACTTGGTCTGATGTACCTCTTGTCCATTAATTCTTGTAGCTGCATCTTCAACTCTACCAATTTCAGCATGCTCATTCTATAAGGAGCTTTGGAATTTAGCACTGCCCCTGGAACAAGATCAATGGTAAAATCAATATCTCTCTTTGGTGGTAGTCCCAGCACTTCATCCGGAAATACATCTTGGAACTCCTGCAATAATGAGAAATCTTCTATCCTTGGACCCTTGTCCTCTGATGAATCTGACATATGGACTGTATACAATTTACAACCTTTCTTATAGAACTTTTTCAACTGCAAGGCCGAAATTTATCTTACTGAAACTTGCTTGGGAATTCCTCTTACCAATCTTGGTCTTCCATCTTCATCAATACATTCAAGTGCTTTCTCATAACAATCCAACTTGGCTCTATGCTTTTCCAACCAGTCCATGCCAATCAAGGCATCATGCAATCCCAATGGTAGTACATTTAAATCTGCATGTGTGTGGAGTCCTTTCAATTCTATAGGGCACTCCACCACCACTTCACTAACTTTTCTCTTGGTCCCTGTGGCTAATTGAACTAACCAAGACTTATTGTGCTTCACCTTTCTAAGAGAACAACCTTCAACCACTTTTGGAGAAACATAACTATGAGTAGATCCTGGATCAATCAAAACAGAAATAGATTCCTTAGCAATCTTACCTTCAACTTCCACCACTGGTGATTGATGGTCTACTTGATGATTATCCAACGCTGCATAAATTTGAGGCGTTGCCCTTGCCATGTCCTCCACTATAGCTGCTCCCTTTAAGTTGTGCAACCTTCGGGGATTATCTTTCCAATGTGGACAATCCTTCAGCATGTGGTTTTCTCCACATCCCCAACACTGAAGTGGTCCCTTTGATGCTTTGTCTGCTGCTACTACTGGTTTGAATCCACTCCTTGCTTGCTGCCCCTGTGGAAAGGTTCTAGGATGACTTCTGAATGGTGGCTTGAAACCACTCTTCTTTTGATCAAACCTCCCTCTTGGATTTCCTTTCCATGCTTGGTTAACCTCTGTTTTTCCTTTATTCTGCTTGTAGCAATGCATTTCCATCCTAATGGCCTCATCAAGACTTGGTGGATTAACAAATTCAATCCTATCTCTGAAACTCTGAGGTAGATTCCCAAGAAAGCAATGGATTTTTACTCTCTCATCCTTGATATAGTCAACATACCTCAGTAATTCCAAAAACTTGTGGACATGCTCTTCCATAGATTTTTGCCTCAATATGAGTTCATTGAACTCCTTTCTCTTACTGTCATAATACCTAGCAGAAAGGTATTTATCCTTGAAGTACTTCTTGAATCTCTCCCAACTGATCTTCCTCTCACTGATTCCTTTCACTTGCAAGAGGTTGTCCCACCAAATTGAAGCTGTGCCATTTAGATTGTAAATGGCAATTCTAGGTTTTTCAATTCCAAAGTAGTCTTGAATTCTGAAATGTTTCTTCATTCCAATAAGCCATGCCTCTGCCTCTTGGCCAGTCTTGTCTTCTCCATCGAATGTGGGAGGCCTTGCCTTCCTGAATTCTCCCTGTGGGATTCCCTTGGACTTCTTTCTTCCATTACATATCCTAGGCACATGCCTTGGACTTCTTTGAGAACCCCTGGAGTCACACGACTTGCTAGAAGAAGATCTAGAGGAAGGTGTTCTATGATTTCTGCTCACCGAACTCTTCCTTGGGCTTGGAGTCCTCTTCTTTGAACGACCTCTAGAATGACTCTCTGCATCTCTTCCTTCTTCACCCACATTGCTTGGGTTGGACCCAACGTTTATCCTCTGCTGCATATCAGTGAGACTTTGCAAGATAGCAGCATTGAGTTGGTGTTGTTCTTCTTGAGCCTTCATCAATCTTTCATTGAAGGTCACCATGGTTTCAACCAAATTCTGAGGAGTCACCTCCTCCCTTCTCCCATTGGATTCAGTCTCAGCATTCACTTCATGCACATTTTCTCCTAGTACGTATTCTTCATGCTCATAAGGATCTTGAGCATCATTTATGGTCACCATTTTTCCTGTATGCTACCTCTGTTTTGTTGCAGCAACATCCCCCCCCCCAACTTTTTGTGTAAACATTGGGGCCCCTCCTTTTCTTTTCCCAGAAAGTTCGCTTAGGAGTTAAGTTTTCTCTGGAAATGTTTTCTGTACTAAGTTTTTGTTTCAATGAAAAACTTTTTTGAGTTGCATTTTTTCTCCCAAGTCCAAACTCAAGTTTTTCTCTCGAAACGGCGGAAGAACTTAGAATTTTTCCCCGAAATTGCGGAAGCACTTAGACTTTTTTTATTTTCGAGAGAACTCAAGACGTTCACCCGCAATGGCGAAAGCATTCATGAAGTTTTCCCGTAGCAGGCGCCTCCTTACCAAGTCATTCGACCATTCATTTTTCGGAAAAGACTTACCAAGTTCATCCAATATTGCGGAATAATTCGTCACGTAGTCCTGCAATGGCGGACCAACTCAATAAATTTCACCACGAGGAACTATGGCCTTGTCAATTTTGGATGAACTCGTTGAGTCTTTTCGCAATGGCAGATCCACTCTCATTCTTTCGCCGCGAGGAACTATGGCCTAGTCATTTTCGGAAGAACTCATCGAGTCTTCCCGCAACGGTGGATCAACTCTCATTCTTTTTCCGTGACAAACAGATACCGCATTCAAACGCCGAGTCTCCCGCGCTTCGAAAGAAACTCACAAGTTCTTGCCGCAACAGTGGACAAAACTCACATTTTCCCTCCGGTTTTGACGGTTAGGATTAAATGTCGTTTATGATAATTTGACCTGCCCTATGCACCATTTTAAATTACCACCAATTACCCATTAATTGCCACACGCGTGGACCTCATTATAAATGTGGTAGAGGTTGTTTTTGAACCCATTGGTTGAATCAAGTTGCTGGAAGACACTGATTGGAGATTATTCAAGTTTGCTCCAGCTCATCTTGGTCGTTGCATCAAACCCTGTTAGGCCGTCATCTCGTCGCCAGGTAAGTGATTCTACCGTTAGTTTTGTCCTAAATTCACGTCGAGACTTTCTAGGATAGTTTTCACCGTCTCAAGTGCATGGCCTACGGGCATTCATTGTATACCATATTTTGTTTTCAAGTTGCCCGTATTTGTAGATTTTAGCAGCCACTTCAGTCCTATATGGGTTTCCCAATCCAGTTAGCTAGCATAAGGTTTTTATTTAACATAACCACGCCCATGTGCCCGCTCAAAATTATCTGAGGCCGACATCGCCTCCCTAGAACGTTCAAGTTAGGTGGCCTTAATGTGTGTTTCTTGAG
This sequence comes from Larix kaempferi, assembly GCA_027924585.1. Taxonomy (NCBI): domain Eukaryota; kingdom Viridiplantae; phylum Streptophyta; class Pinopsida; order Pinales; family Pinaceae; genus Larix; species Larix kaempferi. The sequence goes on from BSBM01000556.1 coordinate 6,495,519, forward strand.
TGATTTGCGTTTTTTGTTTCTTTCCCCAACATGCAACATTGTAGTTTATTATGATTATACATTATCATGCTAAGTCCTGTTTCTTTCCAATCTTGCTCTGTTCTACATAATCATTTACAATCTCATGTTCATTCACGTATGGTTGCTTGACAAAGATAAGCTACAATGCCGAAGGGTAGCAGAAAGAAAGCTAAAATGATGGAACCCGAGCCAGTAGAGCCAAGGATTGAAACTCTCTTTCAAGACACTAACTGCACAATAGGCATCTCTCCCGAGGTCCAGTGGGGAGATATTTACCGGATGATCAGAGACCAAGATATCCCAGAGGTAATCTTAGAAGAAGAAAAAATCTACCTAAACATCAGGACCTCTGGCATATCCATGGCTTCTACTCGCCCTGAGCTATTCCCTTGCTCAGAAGTAATCGGGTGGATATTGGAACATGCCATCCTAGAAACAAGAGTGTTGCAGGGAAACAAGGGAGAGGCATTCACTTCATTCCATCCAACTTATATTGCAGCAGCCTACAAGTTCTCACGTCCCTAGCAGGCGTTGAACAATGCATGGTTAGGAAATATCAATAATTTCAAAATGGATAAAAAGCTATTAATCACGGGAAAACAGTTAAGGAAGAGGGACAATGATGAGTATGACGTTCACAGCCTAAGACCTCCTTTTAGGTTGATTTCCCTTATGCTAAGCAGAATTTTCGGCATGCTTGATGGAACTGTATATAGGATACAATGGGCTCCCATAATCCACTACATAGCATTTAAAGGAACTGTTTTTGATTGGGCTACTATCCTCTCAGATAGTTTGTCATCCACTATGGCTGCAGCTAAAGAAGGTTTGGCCCTAAAAAAGTCATAGTTTTACATGTCTTCATAACTCATTGATTGCATCTTGGCAAAGCTCCCTTTCCCCAGGTTAGGTTGCTCATGGGATCAGTCCAATACCCTGGTATACACTGCTTATAAAATACTATGGGCTCAAAATTATAGAATGCACTATAAGCTAATATGTGAATAATTCATTATGCCTTTGTATGAGCAGATGTTCAATGAAGAACCCAATTTCTTGTCAGAGAATGCCATGGAAGTCATGGAAAATTATGGAGATTTCTACTTCTCAGAAGAGGGTACCTATATTAGAATGTTTGGAGGTACTAAGCCACCATACATCTTACCAAGATACACCACTGATTACATAGTCCTGAAAGAAGTAGTCAGATAAGTTTTCCTTGATGGAGTAGGCTGAGGAGTTCTTAATAAGCAACATAAGGCTTCCTTCCCTCCTTTGCCTTTCTGTATAGGAGCTTATAAGTTCTCATGGGTTGCAGCAGTCGAAGAGTTCATTCAAGAGTTAGGAGGTTTCCACTTTGGAGAGGCACTCTTTCATAGAAATGACCGCCGAAACAAAGTTGCAGAGCATTGCAAGGAGTTGTATGCTCATTTTGAGTATGCCCATTACTATGATGATGAAGAAGAAGTGTTCAGGGGAATCAACAATATGACTAAATTACAGATCTGTCGTCATAGTGGTGGAGCTAGCTCTAGCTCTACCACAGCCTGAGAAGCCAACCTGCAGAAAGAAAGGGAAGTAGCTGAGGTCCTGACTCGTGAGGAGAAAAGGTTGAAAGAGGAGGCAGAGAGATTCCAGAAAATTGCTGCCGATAAAGTGCAAAAGGAGCAAGAAGAAGCTCTGAAGCTTGAAGAAGCAAGCTTGCGGAAGGAAGCTGAAGAAGCAAGGTTGCAGCAGGAAGCTCAAGAACAAGAGAAGAGGGAGGTAATTGAAAATTAGCAGAAAGCTGAAGAGGAGCAAAATGCTGAAGAAGAAAGAAGGTTTATAGCCGAAGAAGAGGTTAAGGCCAACCAAGATACACAAGCGGGTGGTTCTAACACCCTGGATATGGAAATAGACTTATCTTAGGTAGTATAGACCCCACCCGTGGAGGCAGACATCCATATAAGAGATCTCCCAATCATCCCTTTCACCCCATCCGAAGATCATACTGTTTCTCGATGGGATAAATTTGTATATTATAAGAAGATAAAGTCTGTGGTCCTGAAGTCAGAAACAAGGTTAAAGAGACCTTTCCATTCAGATATTGTCACCCAGCAAGAAACCATGGTTATGCAAAATACAAATAAGGCTACCGTGGCCATGGCATTAGCCGTCGTGGCAGCAGTAAAAGAAACCGAGGACAATGTGATCGACATGGTTAAAGAGTTGGAGTCAACAAAGAGAAGAGCTCATATGCTACAACACACTGTGGCTAACAAGCAGGCCTACAGGGACCTTGTGGTGAACAAATATAATCGCCTGTCTGCTGACCAAAAAGAGTTGTCGGATAAGTATCGACACCTAGAAGAAGAGAAGGAGCACCTGGCAATTCAGATGATGGTACTAGAGGCAGAAAAGAATGATTCCGAAGCTAGAGTTGTTCAGTTGGAAGTAATTAAACAATCAATGGTTGAGCAGCTAGAGTAGGCAGAAAGTAGAGCGATGGATATGTCTCCTTTTCACGAGCAGTCCTATGACATCTTGAGACAAATGCATGCCACACAAGAACTTATTACTGAGGAGGTTTTCAAACTCAAGACCATGCTGGATAGGATGAAGGAATTTAATGCCGAATCCGTTAGGCTTAAATGCAAGTACACTCGAGTAAAAGCAAACATTTTGATCCAGATGGAGTGGAGAGAAGGGAAGGCAGATTTCCCCAAGCATCTCCCATTCAAATCTATGGACGATTTTAAGGAAGATGTATCCCTCATGGAGTTTTGCAGGAATTGTGGCACCAAGCTAATGGCTAAGATCCAGGGAACGATGGGGAAAGGTAATATCCTATATCAAAAGATTCATGAAGTGCATGAAAAGTGCAAAATTGTTTTTCCTCAGACCCTGGATGAATTTCTAAGCAAAGAGAAACGCCTGTCAGATTTAAGGGACGAGTTGGGAATTCAAATGGAGTATGTAAAGAAGATTGATGTGTTGGCCATCGATGATCTTCATCTCTACATTGGGCTATCATCAGTACACAATCATATGCTCAAGGAGATCCACCAGATAGCAATAGCAGAAATTCAGAGTATTGAAGCAGAACTTGGGAAACATGTGACTTCATAGAAGATCCTGCTCCCCTCACCAGCAAATGTGGTTATAAGAGACACTAGTGTATGGTTTAGTTATATAGCAGAGGAAGAGAAGAAGGCAGCAGCAGCCAGCACAGGCACATCATCCCCAGCAGAGGCGCCACCCCAAGGATAGCTGCACCAGCCATGATGCGTTGTTTTATTTTTGCTTATTTCTCTTTATCCCTATGGTTAGAGCGTGAAGTCACAAGGACAACTGTCCTTTTTTCTGTTATGTAAAAGAGACCACGAATTGCTTTATTTTGGGGAGTCTTTAAAAGAAAATTGTAAAGGGACAGGTGGCAGCGCTAGAGGCATTTTGTAAACTTATAAATAGATGAATAGTGAATAGTGGAGAGGACTTTTGGCAGGTGAAAAGACATTTCTTGTCTTGTACGTGAACTACTTCTCTACATGTATAAGGAACTCATTTTTTTTACCTAATGAAAGCCTGGAGAGGACATTTTGCCTGGAATTGTGTGTTGGATGCTTACCAGACTGCTCTTGTATCATTCACATATTATAGTGAGATCTTTCTTTGCTGCTATGAATTATTTATGTGCAATGAATGATTTTCTCTATTTTCCTGTACAATGATATCTCTCTCAAATGAGTAATGGGATGTATTTCTTTTAGATTAGAAGCTATCTTTTAATATATTTTACCTCCTGCTGTAGATGCATCTGTATGATTTAATGGCTACCTGTTGATCTTTAGATGTTTTCTTTCAGCACATTACTCATGTTTACATTTTGCTTCTTGCAAGGATAGATTAGATTGATTTCAGTTGTAGATAAAGATTTTTTTCAGCTTTGCATTTAGATTAAATTAGCTTAGGGTAGTTGCATATCATCTTTAAAATAAAATACATAAACGGTGGATCAGGCCGTAACCGGTAGAAAGAGTAGCAAACTTTAAATCTTACGGTAGCCGGAACCATTAACCGAACGGATTCCCCACACCAAACGGTGAGCGATCTAATTGGGATTTCCCATCGGGGAGAATCTCTTTCTGCTTGATAATGCGATTCTTGGGGCATCAACAGTTTTTGGCACTAGAAGGAGGGCCTGAAGTGCATGGCTGATAAAGGAAGGCCTGAAGTGCATGGCTGATAAAGGAAATTCTCCCATTGTCAGAAATGTCACTGAAAACCCGCTTGGAATAATAATTTCAGACACTCCAAATCTTGAAGTAACAAATCAAGAAATCCCCAACTCTAACTCTGAACATCAAGAAGTATTGTATGTTGTACCTTTTACAGAAATAGAAGATTTCAGAAGACATACACAATCTTATATTAGACAACTGGGTGGTTCAAACGCAATAGCTTGTCTCCCTAGGAAAAGCACTCCCAGAAAAGAAAGACAGCACACCCTTGATGCAATTCTTGTGCAGGATTTTGAAGAACTTGTAAATTTATCTTTGGAAGAGATCACATAACCTCTGAAAGAAGTTGATCTTGAAAACCCAGAAAATTTTGAAGATCCAGATAATCTTGGAGAACTTTTTACTCCAAGAAACACTCCACTTAATTCACCACACGATTCTCCACCCAATTCTCCACAGAGAACCATGGCTGTACCTGCTTTGAGAGCAAGGGGAGCATTAAATCTAGCTGGGCCATTCCACAATTTGCCTAAAAACCTAGAGAAAGTTTTACCCAAATTCGACCCAGGGAAAGGTATATCTGCTGAAGATCATCTTAAGAGTTTTTATTTGGCATTGAATATTTTAAATGTACAGCATGAAGATGTAGTCTGTAGGCTGTTCCCATATATATTCGAACCAAAAGTTTCTTCCTGGTATTTTAGCTTACAAGCTAGCTCAATTTCCAATTGGGAAGAGTTTGAAAATTGTTTTTTAAAGAAGTATGGAAATCAAAAAACTGTAGCTACACTCATGAAAGAATTGTTGTCCATGAGGATGGAAAAGAAAGAAAAGGTCCAATACTTTAACCAAAGATTCACCACGCTCTTGAATAATTTCAACGAAGCAACTAAACCTGCAGAAGAATCTTTAGTTGGATATTATACAACAGCACTTGAAGGTCCCATAGCAATGTTCGTTAAAAGAACTAAGAAAACTTTGAAGAAGCAAGAAAGGTGGAAGAGGAAGCAGATAGCATTGCTAAACACGCCTTAGATGTAGAAGCAAATCCAGCGACTAATATAAAACCTCTGTTGCTGACCAGCAATAAAGAAGAATCATCAGTAGACATGGAAAACGTAGTGAAGATGATGCAGAAATTGTCCAATAAAATTATAGATCTCGAGAAAGATAAGGCAGCTAGTACATCTAGGAAGCCTTTAAAGCCTTTCTACAAGAAAAGGGAAGACAATGACCAACCTCATCCACCTATGAATACTTCTCCCGTTTTAAATCAAAATAAAATAGGAATGGAACACTTCTGTACCTTTCATCAAGAGCCGCACTCTGAAAAAAGATGCCCACAATGGATTAACTCTATGAGTTTAGTCATGAACCAAATGCTGGATTCCCAGATTCTAAATCAAGATGATCCTCCAGAGGAACCAAACCTTGAAATAAAGGAACCGTCCCCAGACACTACCATGGTGCTATGGCATTGGGTACCTTTAACTGAATTGATAAAAGACGATCCCGTGGAAAGCTTAGTCTCTGCTGTAAACATTAACACTCACAGTAAAGGTCCCATTGCAGACCCAGTTCCAAGCTCGACTACTCCCAAACCTAAAATTTCCAAAGAGTTACCTAAAAGACACATTACAGTCATTCCGCTTCAACCTAAAGCTAACCCAACAGCTGCCAAACAGCCAAACATTAACACAACAGTTCAGCAACCAAAGGTCACACTGAGTAAGACAGACAATCAAACAAGAGTTGTAAACGAATGTGATATGGGATATGACATCATTGAAGATATAAAGAAAGTGAAAGCAAATGTTTCGATATTCGATATGTGCAGTTTTTCCCAGCAACGAAACAAGTTGTTGCAAGCTCTTCAGTCCCAGCCCAGCATTCCATTAGCGGACGCTCAAGAAGACACTGAAATTAATGAAGCTAGTATAGGCGGGAAATCCAAATCCCAGACATTGCCTTTCCTTTTAACTTTTGAAATCTTCAATCACAATGTGCACAATTGTTTGGTGGATTCTGGAGTATCTTCGAATGTTATGCCACTATCTATTTGTAAGAAAATTAATGGTCAACCGATTCCATCTCCTGCGCAGATTATTCAATTGGATAGGACTGTTATTAAGGTTATTGGGGAAATGAAAGATGTTCTGATTAGGTTGTCAGCATATTCTAGAGTTTTTCAGTTCATCGATATAATGGTAGTTGACATTCTCGAAGCCTATGGTTTAATCCTAAGTAGGGACTAGTCCACAAAGTTGAATGGCTACTTTGCAACTGATTGGTCCCATTTATGGCTGCCATATCAGAATAGACAGAATCAGATCAAGGTTCTGAGAGAACCACACATGAAACAAAATGTAACTCAACTAGAAGGAAAGAACGAAGTTGTAACCTTCTCATCTTCAGTTTTGGGAATTACTTTTTAGAAATTGATCCGGGTAATTATCAATCTGAAATTATGTCAATGAAGTGGTGGTCCAGCGGTGGGGGAAGGTGGTTTTCACCCAGCCCACCAGGGGTCAATTCTCACCGAGACATGTCCCGTTGTGATAAGGCTCAAAGGATAGGCGCCCCCTGGATAGGCTACCGCCCCTTGTCGGGATTGGATTCGGGACGTCTCGGTCCTTGCTGAGTCACAAGTTGCTGGTATATCTTGGCTTGCGGGCTGCCGGTTTATACCTTAGGGGTTATAGTGGCAGCAGCGGATTTGAACCTGGGTCTGGCCCAGACAAGTTTGACAAGTTACCGATTCCCCTCGAGCTAAAAAAAAATTATCAATCTGAAATTATTAGCCATGAGTCAGATAAACAGTCCAATCTCCTTCATTTCTCTCGGACTAATGATATTGATTGTAACATAGTTAGCTTAGTCACTGACTTGGATCGTAAAGACACTAACTTAATTAAAACAAATGATCCTTTTTGGACTTTATACTTTGACGGTTCTAAAACTTTGGAAGGGTCCGGAGCTGGTTGTGTTCTGATGGATCCAGAAAGAAACAAGTACTTCTTGTCCTGTAGATTAGAATTTGATTGTACTAATAACACTACTGAATATGAAGCTTTAGTCCACAGATTGAAGAAAGCCATCGGTTTAAATGTTAACTACTCGAAGGTTTTTGGTGACTCAAAAATAGTTGTGAGACAGGTAAGAGACACCATTCACTGTCTTTCACCTCATTTGAAGAGTTATCAGGCTGAGGTATGGGATTTAATTATGCATTTTGATGCTTTCAACATAAAATCTATTCCTAGATTACAAAATGCTGCAGCTGACTTATTAGCAACATCCGCCTCCAAATTGGTGCCAATTAATAACAAGTGCTCAATTGAATTGGTTTTCAGGCCTTCTGTCCCTGACAATGTCACAAACTTCAGGGTTTTCGATGATGACGAGCAGATTATCAGTTTTCTAACAAACGAAGATGTGTTCGAAGAAGCTGTGATAGACGAAGAAGAGCACGATTCTGATTTACAAAAGAAAGATGCATCTAAAGACAATTTCATCCCCAAAGGGGCGAGGTCACTTGAAATGTTGTTTGATCTACAAAGCAAGTTCAAAAGGCCAGCAAATACCAAGACCAATATCTCATCAATGCATGAATTAGTAAATCTGGGTACCGAAGCTGAACCAAAATTTGTTAACCTTGGAAAATGTTGTTCACCGGGAGAAAGAGATAAGTTCATCAAGTTGTTTCGACAATATAAGGATGTTTTTGCATGGACTTATGAGGATCTGAAAACATATGACACCCGCATTATTCAGCATGTCATACCAATGAAGGCAGGCGTCAAGCCATTTCAGCAACAATTAAGAAGGATGCACCCTACTCTTGAACCTCTGATTCAAAAGGAATTGGAGAAGTTACTTGATGCTAAGATAATCTTTAAAGTCCGGAATTCTGAGTGGGTTGCTAACCTAGTTCCCGTAAGAAAGAAGTCAGGAGAGTTAAGGTTATGTGTGGACTTCAAAAATTTGAACAGAGCTTCAGATAAAGACAATTATCCTGTTCCTTCAATGGAACAAATTCTCCAGATGGTATCAAGATCAGAACTCTTCTCCTTTCTTGATGGTTTCTCTGGTTACAATCAAGTATTAGTAGCTGAAGAAGACCGTCTTAAGACTACTTTCTGCACTAAGTGGGTAACTTTCGCATACTGAAGAATGCCATTCGGCCTAATAAACGTAGGAGCCACGTTCCAGCGAGCAATGGACATCGCCTTCGGAGGATTGGGTGGCCACTATGTTGTGGTCTATCTAGATGATGTGACAGTTTTTTCGAAGAAAAGGGAAGATCATGTTGTTCATTTGAACCATATTTTTTATCGTTGTCAAAAGTATGGTATTTCTTTAAACCCCAATAAAAGTGTGTTTGTTGTCCCTGAAGGTAAACTGTTGGGTCACATCATTTCAAAAAGGGGAGTTTTGATAGATCAAGAGAGGGTACAAGCTATCAATAAAATTTCCATGCCTCATAACAAGAAATCTATGCAGTCGTTTATGGGAACTATCAATTTTCTTCGGAGATTTACCCCCGATTTCGCGCAAATTGTTAAACCTTTGCAGCAAATGGTCAAGCAAAGCAGATAGTTCAAATGGACAGAATTGGAGAAGGATGCATTCAAAGATATTAAAGCGGCCATAGCTAATGCCCCTTCCTTAAGAATCCTAGATTTTGACAAAGATTTTATCTTGTATACTTTTGCTTCAGATGACTCTCTCGCGGCTGTGCTCACGCAAAAGGTAGAATTAGGAGACGAATATCCAATCTCGTTTATGAGCACTAGTCTGCAAGGTGCTGAACTGAACTATCCCGTTGTTGAAAAACAAGCATATTCCATGTTCAAAGCGGTAAAATAGTTCAGACCGTATATTCTTAAGAACAAAACTAAAGTTATAGTTCCCCACCCAACTGTTAGATCCCTTTTTCGTTCAAAAGGAATTGGGAGAAAGAAGCAGAAACTGGGTTACAACTCTTCAAGAATATGATTTAGAATTTAAACCGGCCACCATCATCAAAGGACATGGTCCGTGTAAATTGCTTACAGAACATCCGATTGATGAAGAGCAGCATTGGAGGAATGAGGCTGAGCTGAATTCAGTCAAAGTATGTCCTATTTTCACAGCTCCTGAATCATGGTATAGGGATCTAGTGCATTAATTGCAGCAAGGATACCTACCTGAGCACTGGAGTTCTAAGCAAAGAAGGGCACTCTGTTTAAAATCAATAGCTTATCAGATCATTGATGGAATACTTTTCAGAAAAAATTACGATGAAATTTTTCTTAGATGTCTAGATAAAGAGGATGCGAGTAAAGTTGTCAAAGAGTTACACAATGGTCCTGCTGGTGGACATTATTCAGGGGAAACAACAGCTCACAAAATACTTAGAGATAGATATTACTAGCCCACTTTATTCCAGGATGCCCATACTTATGCACGGAACTGTGATATATGTCAAAGGAGTGCCGGAAAAGTACCAAAGGCAGCAGGGCCCTTGCAGCCGGTTATCATCTCAAAACCTTTCGAACAGTGGGGTATAGACGTCATTGGAGAGATAAAGCCAAATTCTTCTCTACAACATCGATACATCCTGATAGCCACCGACTATTTCATCAGATGGACGAAGGCTACTCCATTACACATGATCAATGAAGATGCAGTCATCACTTTCTTGAAAGAGAACATCATAACCAAGTTTGGGGTTCCAATTTCTTTAGTATTTGATAATGCCACTTATTTCTCCTCTTTTAAAATAAATGAATTTGTTTATGAAAGAGGAATTAAATTGCATTATTCAGCTAATTACTACCCCCAAGTAAATGGATTAGATGAATCCTCAAACAAAAACCTCATCCGAATTCTCAAGAAGACTGTGATCGAAAATCAGCAAAGCTGGCATATAGCTCTCCCAAATGCCTTATGGGCAGATGGGGTGACACCAAAGAATGCATTAGGGGTTTCCCCTTACACCCTCGTCTATGGTAAGGAATCCATCCTCCCTCCCAACATCTTACTTCCATCCTTACAGTTGTCCCAAGCCTCTCGAGGGTCTGGTAGTCAGGTTTTACAATCCAGGATCGATACCTTGCTTCAACTTGAAGAAGCCCGATAGAAAGCCAAGGACCGATTTCATCAACACCAAGACATAGTCAAAAGATGGTTCGATAAAAGGAAGTCTGGTAAAAGAAGTTTTGAAGTAGGAGATTTAGTTCTAAAATGGGACCATAATCATGAAGGCAAGGGAATGCACACGAAATCCAACACTTATGGGTAGGCCCTTACCAAATTTCTACAAAGCTCGGACCATCCACTTACAAGCTAACAGGCCTCCAGGGAGAGGAAGTAACCCTTCCTCTCAATGGCCTCGCCTTGAAACAATACTTTGCATAGTCTTGTTGAGGCTTTCTGTACATAAATAAAGCTTTTCTTTTGTTTTACTTTAGTCTTTTGTTTTCTTTGTTTCAGCTAAGTTGTTTTCTTTTCTCAGCATTTGAGCCTTTTGTACAGTTTTTTTTTCTAAAATGCCTGCGATTGGGCCTCTCGTGAAGGGAGATCTCTCAAGAAATCTCACAACTTGTGAAACTGGGAAGACATCCTCAAAAGGAAGTTTATCCATGCATTTTTGGCTTTTGCTGATCGTTCTCCAGAATGAAGAGATCCTGTTCTGCTGGTCACGCTAACCCTTGTTATAATAGTAGATATCTATGATTATCTTTATCACTTTCTTTGGGCTCCATCCACCCTCACACTTAAAAGCATCTCAAGAAGATCGCTATAGTTGGACCCACGGAAAGGAAGCACGTCTCGAAGGCATAGGGTATTGAAATGACTCCATGCTGCAAATCAAAATCCAAAAGCTTATAATCAAGGGTCTGTTTTCCAGAAATTCTTGCCTCAATCAAATCATGGCTGAGATAAAGTAAAATGTACAAGTCAAGAAAGCTGTCCAAAAGACTCAGCTCAAGCTAGGTTCTTCTCCATTCGTGAGGCTTGATAAATCAATAAAATCTCTCGCTCACACAAAAGGACATTATGGATTGAGGAACCAAAATCAAAGATCGTGATTTTAAAGAAAATATTTCTGGAAGGCTCAAACAACAAAAGCTGTCAAATATATGAAACATCCAAAAGGATGCAAGCGGCATGGGAATGAGGAACAAGAGTAATAGTGTCTACAAGATGTTGTTACAATCCTGTGGAGTCCGATAACAGTGGTCATCTGAAAGATGAATCTCCTAAAATTAACCTCATATTTTGGCCCTTTGAAAGTTTTAAGGATGTCTTCATCAAAGCTCCCCTTTCCCAATGACCAGCAGATAAAGTGACTACTTCCTTTGCCGAGTTTTCGAATGCTCAAACAAATTGTTGCACATAGGGTGAGCAACTTTTAAAATAGTTTACGATGAACGAGAAGAGAGTTTTTCATAGATCTATGTTCGCCAGTGATTTGCCAATTGTTGTTGCAGCAACATCCTCCCCCAACTTTTTGTGTAGACATTGGGGCCCCTCCTTTTCTTTTCCCAGAAAGTTCGCTTAGGAGTTAAGTTTTATCTGGAAACGTTTTCTGTACTAAGTTTTTGTTTCAATGAGAAACCTTTTTGAGTTGCATTTTTTCTCCCAAGGCCAAACTCAAGTTTTTCTCCCGAAACAGCAGAAGAACTTAGACTTTTTTTTTGGGGGGGGAGAACTTGAGACGTTCACCCGCAACGGCGGAAGCATTCACGAAGTTTTCCCGCAGCAGGCACCTCCTTACCAAGTCCTTCGACCGTTCATTTTGCGGAAAAGACTTACCAATTTCATCCAATATTGTGGAAGAAATCGTCAAGTAGTCCCGCAACGGCGGACCAACTAAAGAACTTTCGCCACAAGGAACTATGGCCTTGTCAATTTCGGACGAACTCGTTGAGTCTTTTCGCAATGGCGGATCCACTCTCATTCTTTCGCTGCGAGGAACTATGGCCTAGTCATTTTCGGAAGAACTCATTGAGTCTTCCCGCAACAGTAGATCAACTCTCATTCCTTTGCCACGACGAACAGATACCGAGTTCAAACGCAGAGTCTCCCGCACGTCGGAAGAAACTCACAAGCTCTTGCTGCAATTGCGGATGAAACTCGCCTTTTCCCACTGGTTTTGACGGTTAGGCTTAAATGTCATTTATGACGATTTGACCCGCCGTATGCACCGTTTTAAATTACCACCACCTACCCATTAATTGCCACACGCGTGGGCCTCATTATAAAGGTGGTAGAGGTTGTTTTTGAACCCATTGGTTGAATCGAGTTGCTGGAAGACGCCGATTGGAGATTATTCAAGTTTGCTCCAGCTCATCTTGGTCGTTGCATCAAACCCTGTTAGGCCGTCATCTCGTCGCCAGGTAAGTGATTCTACCGTTAGTTTTGTCCTAAATTCACGTCGAGACTTTCTCGGATAGTTTTCACCGTCTCAAGTGCATGGCTTGCGGGCATTCATCGTATACCATATTTTGTTTTCAAGTTGCCCGTATTTGTAGATTTTAGCAGCCACTTCAGTCCTATATGGGTTTCCCAATCCAATTAGCTAGCATAAGGTTTTTATTTAACGTAACCACACCCGTGTGCCCACTCAAAATTATCTGAGCCCGACATCGCCTCCCTAGAATGTTCAAGTTAGGTGGCCTTAATGTGTGTTTCTTGAGTGATTTGCATTTTTTATTTCTTTCCCCAGCATGCAACATTGTAGTTTATTATGATTATACATTATCATGCTAAGTCCTATTTCTTTCCGGTCTTGCTCTGTTCTACATAATCATTTGCAATCTCATGTTCATTCACGTATGGTTGCTTGACAGAGATAAGCTACAATGCCGAAGGGTAGCAGAAAGAAAACTAAAATGATGGAGCCAGAGCCAGTAGAGCCAAGGACTGAAACTCTCTTTCAAGACAATAAGTGCACAACAGGCGTCCCTCCCGAGGTCCGGTGGGGAGATATTTACTAGATGATCAGAGACCAAGATATCCCAAAGGTACTCTTAGAAGAAGAAAAAATCTACCTAAACATCAGGACCTCTGGCATATCCAGGGCTTCTACTCGCCCTGAGCAATTCCCTTGCTCAGAAGTAATCGGGTGGATATTGGAACATGCCAACCCAGAAACAAGAGTGTTGCAGGACAACAAGGGAGAGGCATTCACTTCGTTCCATCCAGCTTATATTGCAGCAGCCTACAAGTTCTCACGTTCCCAGCAGGCGCTGAACGATGCATGGTTAGGATAGATGAATAATTTCGAAATGGCTAAAAAGATGTTAATCACGGGAAAACAGCTAAGGAAGAGGGACAATGATGAGTATGACGTTTAGAACCCGAGACATCCTTTTAGGTTGATTGCCCTTATGTTAAGCATAATTTTCGGCATGCCTGATGGAACTGTATATAGGATACAATGGGCTCCCATAATCCACTACATAGCATTTAAAGGAACTGTTTTTGATTGGGCTACTATCCTCTTAGATAGTTTGTCATCCACTGTGGCCGCAGCTAAAGAAGGTTTGGCCCTAAAAAAGTCATAGTTTTACATGTCTTCATACCTCATTGATTGCATCTTGGCAAAGATCCCTTTCCCCAGGTTAGGTTGCTCATGGGATCAGTCCAATACCCTGGTTTACACTGCTTATAAAATACTATGGGCTCAAAATTACAAAATGCACTATAAGCTCATATGTGAAGAATTCATTATGCCTTTGTATGAGCAGATGTTCAATGAAGAACCCAATTGCTTGTCAGAGAATGCCATGGAAGTCATGGAAAATTATGGATATTTCTACTTATCAGAAGAGGGTACCTATATCAGAATGTTCGGAGGTACTAAGCCACCATACATCTTACCAAGATATGCCACTGATTACATAGTCCTGAAAGAAGCAGTCAGACAAGTTTTCCTTGATGGAGTAGGCCGAGGAGTTCTTAATAAGCAACATAAGGCTTCCTTCCCTCCTTTTCCTTTCTGTATAGAAGCCTATAAGTTCTTAGGGGTTGCAGCAGCCAAAGATTTCATTCAAGAGTTAGGAGGTTTCCACTTTGGAGAGGCACTCTTTCATAGAAATGACAGCCAAAACAAAGTTGCGGAGCATTGCAAGGAGTTGTATGCTCATTTTGAGTATGCCCATTACTATGATGTTGAAGAAGAAGTGTTCAGGGGAATCAATAATATGACTGAATTACAAATCTGTCGTCATAGTGGTGGAGCCAGCTCTAGCTCTACCACAGCTCGAGAAGCCAACCTGCAGAAAGAAATGGAAGCAGCTGAGGTCCTGACTCGTGAGGAGAAAAGGTTGAAAGAGGAGGCAGAGAGATTCCAGAAAATTGCTGCTGATAAATTGCAAAAGGAGCAGGAAGAAGCTCTGAAGCTTGAAGAAGCAAGGTTGCGGCAGGAAGCTGAAGAAGCAAGGTTGCAGCAAGAAACTCAAGAACAAGAGCAGAGGGAGGTAATTTAAAATTAGCAGAAAGCTGAAGAGGAGAAAAATGTTGAAGAAGAAAGAAGGTTTACAGCCGAAGAAGAGGTTAAGGCTAACCAAGATACACAAGCGGGTGGTTCTAACACCCTGGATATGGAAATAGACTCATCTCAGGTAGTACAGACCCCACCCGCAGAGGCAAACATCCATATAAGATATCTCCCAATCATCCCTTTCACCCCATCCGAAGATCATACTGTATCCCGATGGGATAAATTTGTATATTATAAGAAGAGAAAGACTGTGGTCCTGAAGTTAGAAACAAGGTTAAAGAGACATTTCCATTCAGATATTGTCACCCAGTGAGAAACCACGGTTATGCAAAATACAAATAAGGCTCCTGTGGCCATGGCATTGGTCATCGTGGCAGTAGCAAAAGCAACCGAGGACAATCTGATCGACATGGTTAAAGAGTTCGCGTCAACAAAGAGAAGAGCTCGTATGCTGCAACACATTGTGGCTAACGAGCAGGCCTATAGGGACCTTGTGGTGAACGAATATAATCGCCTGTCTGCTGACCACAAAGAGTTGTCGGATAAGTATCGACACCTGGAAAAAGAGAAGGAGCACCTGGAAATTTAGATGATGGTACTAGAGGCAGAAAATAATGATTCTGAAGCTAGATTTGTTTAGTTGGAAGTAGATAAACAGTCAATGGTTGAGCAGCTAGAGCAAGCAGAAAGCAGAGCGATGGATATGTCTCCTTTTCACGAGCAGTCCTATGACATCTTGAGACAAATGCATGCCACACAAAAACTGATTACTGAGGAGGTTTGAAAACTCAAGACCATGCTGGATAGGATGAAGGAAGTTAATGCCAAAGCCGTTAGGCTTAAAGGCAAGTACACTCGGGTAAAAGCAAACATTTTGAGCCAGATGGAGTGGAGAGAAGGGAAGGTAGATTTCCCTAAGCATATCCCGTTCAAATCTATGGACGATTTTAAGGAATATGTAGCCCTCATGGAGTTTTGCAGGATTTGTGGAGCCAAGCTAATGGCTAAGATCCAGGGAATGATGGGGAAAGGTAATAGCCTGTATCAAAAGATTCATGAAATGCATGAAAAGTGCAAGATTGTTTTTCCTCAGACCCTGGATGAATTTCCAAGCAAAGAGCAGCGCCCGTAAGATTTAAAGGATGAGCTAGGCGTTCAAATGGAGTATGTAAAGAAGATTGATGTGTTGGCCACCGATGATCTTCATCACTACATTGGGCTATCATCAGTACACAATCATATGCTCAAGGAGATCCACCAAACAACATTAGCAGAAATTCAGAGTATTGAAGCAGAACTTGGGAAACATGTGACTTCACTGAAGATCCTGCTCCCCTCACCAACAAATGTGGTTATAAGAGACACTGGCGTATGGTTTAGTTATATAGCAGAGGAAGAGAAGAAGGTAGCAGCATCAGTAGCAGCTAGCACAGGCACATCATCACCAGTAGAGGTGCCACACACACAGGCTGCAACCCGCAACCCGAAACCCGAAATTGCGGGTTTGAGATTATAGAAACTGGAACATGCAAGTTCGAAACTTTGCATTCCAGCAACCCAAAACCCGATATCCCGAAAGCCAAAAAAAATTGCGGGTTCGAGATTTCGGAAATCCAAACGCAAATTTTTAAAATTCGCGTTCCCGAAACCCAAAACCCGACATCCCGAAAGCCGAAGAAAATTGTGGGTTCGGGGTTTCGGAAATCCAAACGCAAATTTTGAAAATTCGCATTCCCGAAACCCGACATCTCGAAAGCTGAAAAATTGTGGGTTCGGGATTTCAAAAATCCAAACGCAAATTTTGAAAATTCCCGTTCCCGAAACCCGACATCCCGAAAGCCGAAAAATTGCGGGTTCGGGATTTCGGAAATCCAAACTCAAATTTTGAAAATTCGCGTTCTTGAAACTCGAAATTCGACATCCCGAAAGCCGAAAATTGTGGGTTCAGGATTTCGGAAATCCAAAAGCAAATTTTGAAAATTCGCATTCCCGAAACCCGAAACCTGACATTCCAAAAGCTGAAAACACCTGCGTTTTTTGTAACTTTCGGGGTTCATAACTCCCTCGTCCCTTGGCCAATTGAGGCGAGTTTGATACTGTTGGAAAGCTGTTGGAGAGCTCTATGCAATGGTGTGATCCTCCCCCACACCGGAGAACTCTAACCCTATCATTTTTCCAATAAATAATGCCACCCCAACTTCATCAATACTGCATTAAAACCATTATGTTACTTGCCTGTAACTCAGAGTTTGGCCCAAGCAGCCCCAGTGCTGCAATCTGGGCTCTAATACCACTCTGTCACGTCCCCTTCCATCAATCCAATGCAAGGGAGGGAACATGACTGTAACATGGGATGTCTAATTCTTCCCCAAAGCCATAATGGTAAAAAAAATTCCATTTAAATAAAATGCACAATTAAATTACACAGCGGAATTAAAACATGTTAATGCACACACACAAGCTGGAATGCATCGGCATACCCTTCACAAACAGGTGATGAATTATAATGCGAAGAAGCAATCACATTCTCATGATATACACAGATTACATGTTAGCCATATTAAGATATGCATTCATCATCCAATAACAATCATTATTTAACACAATGCAGAACATAGAATAAACATACAATTTAAACACAGAGACACTTATCTTTGAGATGAAGCTGTCCAAACAACTAGCTATGTGGGAGCAACATTCCACCCAACCATAGATCTCTGTCCAGCTTGTATTCTTTCAGCTGAGAGATCACGCCCGAGCTGGGTTGTGTATCCACTAAGGAGGAACTAAACATGCTCACTCACAGCCATGGTTTCACTCAACGGTTATGCTAAGCCAACTCACAGTTGGATTTATCAATCATACAACAAACAAAGGAGGGCAATGCTAAGCCATTGAGCTCATCCACAGAGCTACAGGCATCTCAAATGAATTCAATAGTCAAGGCACCCACATTACCTACCACACCCAACACAAGGAAGGTCCCCTTCTCTGTTGCACAGTCCCTCAGGTGTCCCTTCCCTCCAGTGATTTTCAGGATGGGTATAGAAAGGTCCAGCTGCTAATTCTTGAGATTCTATCCTTCACTGGGTTTATCAATCAAACCCAACCTCTGCTTAGTCATTCAACATTGGATTTCTCACAATTCTGTTCATCAAATAGCTCAATCCCGTCACTGGTTTTCTAGGCTATAAAAACTGGGTTTCCCAATGGATTTCAGGGTGTCTAATCCTCTTAACTTCGTCCCAAGGTTCATATCTATGGATCCCCCATTGGATTTTACTGTCAAATACCAAATTTGGGCGTTTTTGGCTCTTCAAAACGTGGGTTCTTTTAGAGTTGCGATTTCTAGTTTCTCTCACTGTTTGGCATTCGTTTTTGGATGAAAAAATGATGCTAGATCTTCAACAATGGATTGGGAATGAGGAAGAACCCATTCCCATGAGGTAGAGTGACTTGTGGTATAAGAAAACAGAGCCCATACCTGCAAATACGAATTTCTGGGCTGCCCATGCTCCATTGAAGCCATGGACTGAAATCTTCAACTACTTCCTTGCAACAGAAATAAATGTCATCAAGGAAAGTCAAATGGGTTCTCACAATGACATTTGGTAGCATATGGTTCATCCCCATAGCCCCCTCACCACTCCCTAGTGGATACACATGGCGCCCTCTCATTCGTTGCTCCCATAGCCAGTTTTTGGTATTTGATTGCAATATTAAATATTTACATCATTTACAATATTCCATAGCTTAATAGCACATGGGCAACAAAATGTCAAATGCTTATCCATTTTAAATAAAATATGAACATACACTAGCGGGGCCTTGGCCTTGAGCTCCACGCTAGGGAAACATACATCACATGTATACAATATTTACATAAAAGCCAATAAATGACATGGGTCAAAATTGGGGTATTACAAAAAATCTTTGTATATTATTCATCAATATGATTACAATATATAATACATCTTCCATGGAGAAAATCGAATTCCTTAAAGGCAAGTTGAAAAGGAAAAAAAGAAAATGCTTACTAAAGGCAAAAAAATCCCATAAGTGGCAAAAGTTGTTTCCAAAATTGTCTAAAGGCTTATGAATTTGCAAAATATGATATGGCAGCTCATGAGTGAGGTAAATGGAATGTAATGATGGCTTTAGGAGAGAATATATGATGTGGAGGTTGAATTGGTAAAGTGGAGAGAGTTTCTATGTCAACTAGCTTTACCTTATCCACTAGAAAGTAGAAAAAACAGGATAAAGCTGTCTAAATCAAGAAAGCGTCTTCTAAAACAGAAATGGAAAGAAATCAGACAGAATACAATTAAATCTTATATAGAATGTCCTCAAGTGTGCCCTAGTGACTTAGGATGGCAAGTGGTCCACTAAAAGACAAAACTGACCCTATTTACCTATTCAAAACTTAGGAAATTAATCATAGATGATTAATTAATTATATCCTAATTCTAAAATGGTATAGGTGGGTTTTTTAATACTCCAACACCCCCCCTTAAGCCTGACTTTATGTGGTGGATATCAGAAAAATATCAGAAATATAGGGCCCAAGCAACAAGGTTTATGGTCACCCCAATACAAAAATAACAGTCCATGTAAAACGAGGAAACAACATAAGGAATTAGCCAAGCCAAAATGTATCATAAATAAGAAAAAACGTAAATATTCCATGAATCTTTCATATTTTGGGCATAAAGTTTTGCTCGTAACTCGGAATTGGTCGGACTTTGGACCATTGGAAAGAACTTGAAATTATATACAACTTTTATGTTTTGATTTTTCTCTGATTCCTTATCGTTTGTGATATGCGAGCATTTTAGTAAAAAAGCATCTTTCAAAAGATGCTTTTCTAAAAGCATCTTTTGAAAGATGTTTTTTTACTAAAATGTCCTCATCTCACGAACTGTAAGTAATCAGAGAAACCTAAAAACATCAAAGTTGTATATAATTTCAAGATATTTTCATCGGTCCAAAGTCCTCCCAATTCTAAGTTACAAGCGAAAATTTATGCCCAAAAGACGAAAGATTCCTTGAATATTTAAAAGCATCTTTTGAAAGATGTTTTTTTTACTAAAATGCTTGCATCTCACAAATGGTAAGGATTCAGAGAAAATTCAAAACATCAAAGTTGTATAGAATTTCAAGAGATTTCCAACAGTCCAAAGTTTGCACAATTATGAGTTACGAGAAAAAAGTTATGCCCAAAATACGAAATATTCCTGGAATATTTCTTAAATAGGATATATTTTAATGTTGGGTAGAATGTTATGAGGGAAACCCTCATGGGAAAAAAACCCTCCCTCAAAAATTGGACATGCTTGGATGTCTTCATACTTTCTTGTTCCTCATTTGGAGGAGTTGAATGGGATGAATTGGTTGCTTATGAGTAATAGATTTGATGAAGAGAATGTGAATGTCATGATCATGCATTAATGCATCATTGTGGTGTAGGAAAGAATCATATGTAGAGGCTCCATGAAGCTCATATTCTGATGATGGAGGAGCATCATATGAATTCTTTTTACTATTATAACATATATAATCTGATCTGGAAACATAATCAATGATGGAAAGAAGATCTGTGCAAACTCCTTCCCAAAGAGCATCAATGGACTCAACATGATCAACTTCTTGTGCAGCTGCAATGTGGTGCACTAATTCTTCTACCTTCTTCTCAAAATGATGTAGAACCTTTCTGATATTTTAAAAGGATATCATGCAGCTCTGAAATATCATAATTTGAGTCATATGGAGCAGCAAACATTAAGGGTGGAGAGTCTCCATGATCAGATAGAGTTTCAGTGGGAAAATAGTGAACAACTAGGTCACCTTGACAGCTGAGCGAGCCTGGAGAGTTTGCGGACTTGAATTTTGAAACATGAGTGATGGGGTCAGGTCCAAATGTGTGAAATATCAATCCATTTATGGCCAAGGACATGGTTTTCCAACCAATGAAAGATATGGAAGACATAAGAACAACAGAGACAAGTGACACATTGTAGGAAACCATGGAATTGTGTGGTTTATTAACTAGAGAACTTGGGGGTTGTAGGGTCTTTTGTGCATCCAATGGTTGGTAAAATGGTGTGGGAGGTGTCATGGCCTGTATATTAGAATGTATATCATCTTCAAAATCAGAATCTAAAATATTTGAATGGAGGTGGAAGACCTTTCAGAAGACAAGTAAGAAACTAGTGAAAAATGACTAAGTTTGAGAGGAGACTTGGGTGAACTGGCTGGAGATTGTACCAAGGAAGAGGTGGAGGTTTTTGATTTTGATATATGAGAATGTGAATCAAAATTAGAGACATAAGAATTATTTTTCAGTTTAGTACTCAAAGCATAAGCATAATTACCTTTGGGAGAGTCTTGGAGACAGTGTTCTTGCTCTACAACAAGCTTGCCTTTTTCTTTTCTCGCAAAGTCAGAAACATATATGTTATGCTCTTCAAGCATCTTGGCCATGATGTCCAATTTATTTTTGAAACAAGATTTCTCAGTATGAGTTCCCTTGTAGCAATAAGAACACTTGGGCTTCTCCTTCTTCATATTCTTGGCTTTGGAATCTTCATTAGAATCCTCTTCATCCGACAACATCTTTTGTTTGGATTTGTCATTCTTGAAACTCTTTGCTCCATGAGCAACAAGTGCAAAGTATTTGGAGGGTGTTAGAGCCTTTATTTGGACCAAATTTTCCTTCTCTTTAGTGAGTGAATAAATGAATGCATCCAGGGTTGGAATATTCCAATTGGGAACTACAAGTAGACACAAATACTGAGTATTCAGAACTCAGTTTTGACAGAATGGTAAGGATTAATTATTCATCCTTCTTATCTATGCCACATTGCTTGAGTTGAAGCACCAGGTTCTTGAATTTTGATATGAACAGATTCTTGAATTTAGAGATGAACTCTTCCATTGAATCTAAATTACTTGGACTGGGTGAGATCAGCTCAATCTCTAATAAATGACCTCTGAGCTTGTCCTGTTTTCCAAAGAGAGACTCTAGCTTTGTCCACACTTGATTTGGAGTGGATAGAGAGTCAATATGGAATAGAACATCTGGAGATGTAGAGAGACAAAGTAACCCATAAGGTTCATCAATCCTATTGAACCATTTGTATTTTAATGCAACAGCTCCTGGCTCAGTTTC
Organism: Larix kaempferi; assembly: GCA_027924585.1. NCBI lineage: Eukaryota > Viridiplantae > Streptophyta > Pinopsida > Pinales > Pinaceae > Larix > Larix kaempferi. The sequence goes on from BSBM01000556.1 coordinate 6,517,423, forward strand.
AAGCCCCATAGTGACTCTATACAATCCTTTGCTTCGAAGTTGGATGATCATATGCGCCTTCCAGTCAAAGTAGTTGAAGGGAGTGAGAGTCACAACTTTAGCTTGATTTTGATCCATGCTGATGCACTCCTAGTGATGGAAATACCCTGCAAAAAACACTTTGGAATTTTTTTTTAATCAATCTAGCTCTGATACCATGTAATATTTTAAATGGCTTAGATCTAGATTCAATAAGACAACTTCACATGGAATATTTATGAGAATGAGGGAAGAAGAATAAAGAAGATAATTTGTTGAAAACTCTCTTTAGCTTATTAATCAATATGATTACAATATATAATACATATTCCATGGAGAAAATCGAATTCCTTTGAGGCAAGTTGACAAGGACAAAAAGAAAAGGCTTAAAGGCAAAAAAGAAACCTAGGTGGCAAAAGTTGTTTCCAAAACTATCTAAAGGCTCACGAATTTGCTAAATATGGTATGGAAACTCATGAGTGAGGTAAATGGAATGTAATGATGGCCTTAGGAGAGAATATATGATGTGGAGGTCGAATTGGTCAAGTGGAGAGAGTTTCTAAGTCAAATAGTTTTACCTTATCTACTAGAAAGTAGAAAAAGAAGGATAAAGCTGTCTAAATTAGAAAAGCACCTTCTAAACCAGAAATGGAAAAAAATCAGATAGAATCCAATGAAATCTTATCTAGAATCTCCTAAAGTACACCCTAGTGACTTAGGATGGCAAGTGGTCCACTAAAAGACAAAACTAACCCTATTTACCTAGTCAAAACTTAGGAAATTAATCATAGATGATTAATTAATTATATCCAAGTCTAAAATAGTATAGGTGGGTTTTTTAATAATCCAACACAAGTATTGTTTCTAGGTTATTTATGTTGTGAAGTATTCATAATATAAAGATCTGGTTATATCTCCCTCATAAATATTGGGTCCTATTTTGTGGTCATTTTGTTCTAACTACTGAATTACTCTGGCTCAGTACGTTTTCTGTATACATGAGGTAAAGATTTACTTTTAGCAAGTACATTATCTCATGACATTCAATTAACACAATTCACTCAAGTTTTTACTGACATATCAGAAGTGCTGCCCACATTGTACTAAGCCTAATTATCATCATTATATTCAACAACAATAATATGATTGTTTGATTAAGTATTGAAAAAGATAAACAGGGAAACTTATTGATGCCCAAGAACAGTTCTAAAAACATACTTAGAACGTCTCTGGGACTAACATATTTTTTGGCGCCATTACTGGGGAAGTGAAGCAAGAAGATAAATCTTCACTGTGGACAACGACAAATCATACACTCCTGATTCCGTAGTGGACGAGACCAGGAAACAGGATGTGAAATCCACTTGGTGACTCCACCGAAGCAAACCTGTCATTTGGACATCGACATAATCACCAGAACCCTAGCCACAAAGAATTAGTGGCTCTACAAGATTCTGTCTCCTGGAGACATAGACGTGGAAAATATCATTCCACTTCACCAGGCCATCACCGATGAAGCTTTTCCCTCCTCTATTTGGCCCCTAGTTCATTGAGTCTGAGTTTATTTATCAAAACCTTGAATGAGAGTCTTCTCCCCATAATCCCATTACTCCTTTTGATCTACCCAACTCGTAGGCTATTCCCACCAAAAGCGGAGAATCCCCAACTCGTAAAAATCCACTCAATTCCTTTATTACTCCTCAAGCCAAGAATCTCATTACCAGTCATCTTATGTTAGGAGGAGGAGGTCGCAGAGGACCACCACCACTTCCCAGAACACCGCGATGAATGGAAATTCTGCATGGACCTTTACAGTTACCTAAACCCTTAAATGATATTCTGACCCACTATCTAAAGTTATTACCAAAATACGATGGAAGTAAGGGTACATCCACAGAAGATCATGTGGATCACTTTCAAGATTTCACTGACAAAATTTTTATTGATCGTGATGATGTGTTCATGAGATTCTTCACCCAATCACTTGAAGGGGAAGCCCGAAAATGGTTTAGATCATTACCAAATGCTTCCATCGGAACTATGGAAAATCTAGAAATCACTTTCATCAAGAAGTGGGGAATTAAGCGTTTTAACTTGTATTATCTAATAGAATTTTATGCCCTAAGAAAGAGCACTTCTGAAACTGTGGTAGATTTCACTGCAAGATTCAACAAAGTATATTATAGAATCCCCGAGGATATTCGACCTACAAAAGCTGCGGCCCGAGCCACGTATGCAGGATCTTTTCCCTCTAATTTCACCATCATGCTAAGAGAAAAGAGATCACCCTCCCTTATTATAATGCAATATTATGCTATAGACGTTGAAGGAAATATGAGGGGGGGGGGAAAGATCAAATTGACAAATGATGTTGAGCAAAAAGACAAAGAGAAATTCAAATAAGAGAGTATCTCCTCAGGAGTTAAAGACTCTCAAGAAGAAAAAATTGATGAAATGACTCGCATGATCAAAAACCTATCAAATAAAGTTACTCGAATGGAATAGGAAAATAGTAGTCCTAACAGACAATCCCTTGATCGTCCTCCCACTCAATTCAGAAGACGTTATAATCCTCAGATGACATACCGAGAAAAGAGAAATGATGAAAAACCACTAATACCACCAGTCAGAGATAGTGATAATAATCTGCTTGAAATACCGTAGGAAGAAATCCATGAGGAAGTCAAAGAACAACTTAATTGGATGGAAGATGATTCCTATCTCATGCACCTCATTAGAGACTATTATGAAAAATCACTTCCACCTAACCAAACAGGTGGATATTATAAAAATCCTCAATAAAATGATTCATTCTCTGGTGAATATCCATTATTCCCAAATACTCTACAGGTGGAGTTGCAAAGGAAATATGATCTTGGTCCTAGACCAGACTCGGTAAATAGACAGAATGAAACTCCTCCTAAGAGTTCTCCCCAGAAGACGGTCCAAGCCCAAGCTTCCCAAGCATCTCCCTTGTAAAAAAATAGAGACCCGTCAAAGGACAAAACTACTAAGGTCTCTGTTCCAAACAACCAAACAAATCCAGGTGTCAGCCCCCATAAAAAGCTGGAGCCAGATCCTAAAGAGCATAAAGCAATCCATATGCCTTTTAGTCTGGAGCATGAATTGAGCAAGCTCAAGATAACAGTCCCTTTGTCTCAATTAATGAAGAATCCTCTATATCAGAAGCAGATAGATAAGATGTTGCACAAAGTCAAAGTTATTGACCAGCAAGATACCATAAACCTAAATGATGAGTCCCCAAATTTTCAATGTGGTCCTCATATCGATGACAAAGAAGAACCCACTGCTCCTTTTTATGTTACCCTAAATGTACATGACAAATTACTTCACAACTCTATGCTAGATTCTAGTGCCTCCCACAATTTGATGCCAAAATTTATCATGGAACAACTGGAACTAGATATTACTGGGCCTTATCACGATCTCTACAGTTTTGATTCCATAAAGGTGAAGTGTATAGGTTGATAAAAGGTCTAGTAGTTACTCTCGCCCAATTACCATCCAAAAGCATAATGATGGACGTAGTAGTAGCAGATGTCCCAACCAAATATGGTATGCTTCTATCAAGAATTTGGGCTAAACAAATGGGAGGAACCATGCTGATGGATATGAAATACGCTACCATACCTATGTTTGTAGGAGAAACTAGACGTCTGTATGAAGAAGCCATGTATGCATATGTGATAAGCGATCAATATAGCCCTATTAATTATCCCATATACACCACAAACGAGGATATGGGATACTATATGTTGTCACTGGGTGAGCCCCCTGGAAAAGAAATTGTAGAATCTCCAGTGATTAAATCTACTAGCAAAGATAACCAGAATCAAGTATGGAAACTTTATTTTGACGGATCCTCGGCCAAAGATGAATCTGGAGCTGGTGTATTGCTATCCTCACCAGCAGGGGAAGAAATTATGTCGTCCTATAAGCTAGATTTTGATACCACTAACAATGTTGCAGAATATGATGCCCTCATCTTAGGCCTCCGAGCTGCTAAATATTTAAAAATAACTAAGTTGGCAGTATTTGGGGACTCTGAGTTGGTGGTAAAGAAGATCAAAGGTATTTATCAAACGAAACTTCCAAGGCTTAGAGCATAGCGGAACCTTCTCTAGGATCTCATTGAAAATTTCTTTGATGCTTTTAATATAACCTTTGTCCTAAGGGAGTGCAACCAATAGGTTGATTAATTGGCCCTAACGGCTAGCACATTCAAACCACCCAAGAAACAAAAGTTAAAATATGAAGTGGAAATGCGATGTCGTCCCTCTATTCCTGACAATATCAAGCATTGGGAGGTCTTTGAGGATGATCATCAGATTAAACATTTCCTACAACTTATGGATGAGTTTTCAAGTACTAATATAGATAGCGATGAAGAATATGAAATGGAAGACATCTTATTGATAGAAGAGGGAAAAACCCCTTAATTAACACAACAGATTGTTGGCCACAAAATTCTTCAACTAAAGAATAACTACATCCCTAAAGGTATGGTTCCTCTAGAACAATTGTTTGATAAAAACAAGATCCTGGTTAAACAAGCAGTACAGCTAACTACTGAGGCTGTGCACGAAGTAAACATTGGTACCCCCGAGGAACCAAAGTTCATCAAGATTTCATAGTCCCTAACAGTGGAGCAAAGGCAAAGGTATAAATATATTTTCTTAGAACACGTGGATGTTTTCGCCTGGAAGTATGAATATTTGAAAACCTATGATACGGCTGTCATACAACACAGAAGCCCTCTAAAACCATATGCTAAGCCAATAAACCAAAAGCTAAGACAAGTGAATCCTATTTTACTCCCTATAACTGAAAAGGAAGTGAGAAAGTTGCTTGATGCTAAAATCATTATTCCTCTCAGATATTCAGAGTGGGTGGCTAATCTAGTACCAGTCAGAAAGAAAAGTAGAGATATTTGTTTGTGTGTTGAATTCAGAAACCCTAATAAATGCTCTTTAAAGGACAATTACCCTTTTCAAAAAATGGATCATATTCTTCAGAAAGTAGTTGGTTCAACTAGAGTGTTTATGATGGATGGATTTTCAGGTTATAATCAGATTTCCATGCACCTGGATGATAGGGAAAAGACAGCTTTCACCACACCATGGGAAACGTTCATGTATGATAAGATTCCCTTTGGCCTTATAAATTATGGAACGACATTCCAAAGGGCCATGGATATAGCATTCATCAGTGAAAAATACAAGTTTATCATTATATATTTCAATGATATGACAGTATTCTCAAAATTTGATGAAGATCACCTCCATCATCTAAACCAAACCTTCAGGAAATTTGGTTTGCCTCTAAATCAAAAAAAATATTTTTTTGCAATGACAAAGCGAAATTTGTTGGGACACATTGTCTCCAAAGATGGAGTTAAGATAGAACCCGATAGAGTGGCTGCTATAAAACTGATCGATCTCTCGAGAAATAAAAAGGAGGTACATTCTTTTATTGGAAAAATAAATTTTCTGTGAAGGTTCATCCCAAACTTTCCTGAAACGATGAAGGAGATCACTGACATGCTAAAAAGGGATGTTGAGATTAAATGGAAAACATACACAAGGAATTATTTTAAACAAATAAAGGATGCTTCAGGAGAATCCATATTCCAGACTACACTAAGGAGTTTCTCATATTCTCATTCGCCTTTCCTGAAACGATGAAGGAGATCACTGACATGCTAAAAAAGGATGTTGAGATTAAATGGACAACATACACAAGGAATTATTTTAAACAAATAAAGGATGCTTCAAGAGAATCCATATTCCAAACTACACTAAGGAGTTTTGATTAGTCCGGACTACACTAAGGAGTTTCTGATATTCTCATTCGCCTCTGAGGTTACTATTGCAATAGTCCTCCTACAGAAAAATGATGAAGGACACGAACAACCCATTTCCTTTTTCAGTCGATCATTGAGAGATGTTGAGCTAAAGTACAACATGATGGAAAAAAAGGCATATGCACTGGTTAAAGCTCTTAAATCATTTAGGAATTAGGTTCTGCACTCCAAGATCATCGCCTACATTCTTAGGAGCACCATCAAGGATATCCTATGTCAACCGGATAGCGAAGGAAGGAGGCGAAAGTGGATCTCCAAGATGGTGAAAGGACAAGGACTAGCCAAACTCCTACCTGAATCAAACTATCAAGCTTTCGAGATAAATTTGATAGATCGACTTCCTAGTCAGGAAGAAGAAGAAGGTATACAAAAAAATATACTTTTCAATGTTTATGAAAATTTTTCTTATTCAGGATGGTACAAAGACATTGTTTACTACCTACAACATCTGACTTGCCCTCCTGACATGGAAAAATCCAAAATGAGTTCTCTTAAACTCAAAGCTATCAAGTATTGCATTTTAGATGGATATATCTTTTGGAAAGATCCTCTTGGAATTCTACTAAATTGTGTTATTGAAGAAGAAACCGAAGGCATAATAATAGAGTTTCACAAAGGCATGTGCGGAGGACATCATGCATGGAGAGCCACTGCCTTTAATGTCCTTCAAGCTGGTTATTTTTTGCCTACATTGTTCACTGATGCTAATAAGATTGTTAGAGCATTTAGGGAATGCCAAATATTTGCTGGAAAGCAAAAACTTATACCATTTTCCCTCAAACCAATCAAAGTGGAAGCACCATTTCAACAGTGGGGCATTGATTTCATAGGAGAGATAAAACCCCATTCCAGTGGCCAACACAGATGGATTCTTACGGCTACTGACTATTTCAAAAAATGGCTGGAGGCAATTCCAACAAGAAACGCTAATGATACGGTCATAATAAATTTCATGGAAGAGAATATTCAAGCAAGATTCGGTTTCCCAAGAAATATCATTATGGACAATGCTCAGGATTTTAAATCCTCCAAAATGATGAGTTTTTTCCAAAACTACAACATTGAATTAACTCATTCAATAGCTTATTACCCCCAAGGAAATGGCTTGGCAGAATCCTCTAATAAAATCTTAGTGACTATCATTAGGAAAAATGATGGATACAAATAAAAACTCTTGGGACTCCCAGCTAAAATTTGCACTATGGGCAGATATAATCAATGTCAAGCGGGCTATAGAAACCTCACCTTTCCAACTTGTTTATGGAAAAGAAGCAGTCCTTCCTATTTAGATGGGTTTACCAGTGATCAAACTATTACAGCCAAAGCATGAGGAACCAAATGATATGGAGATAAGGATTCATCAACTGATCGAAATTCAAAAGGTTAGAGAGCAGCTAGACGACACAACCAAGATACATCAAGACATGATAAAGGAAACTTTTGACCGAAGAGCCATAGCTCGCTCAGAATTTTAAACATGGAGACCTTGTTCTAAAATGGGATGCTAGAAGGGAAGAGAAATCTAAGCACGGGAAATTTGACAACTTATGGCTGCGTCCATTCAATATTGTTGCAATCCATGACAATAACACCTACGAACTAGCACAACTCAATGAATAAATCTTCAAAAATCCCGTAAATGGGATATTTCTGAAATGTTTCTTTCAGTATTGATCTCTATCTTGGTCCATCAATGATCCTTTCTATCATTTATGTAATATATGTCTTTTCCCTTTTCCAAGAATTTTTGTTGTATTTACATTTTTCTTTTTCGTCTCATGTTCTCTGTTATTTTATTTTCTAAAGATAGAAATAGATATGACTCCACAACCCAATGGACTTAAAGGAACTAGTCTACAGTTCTAAGCCTCTTCCGAAGAAAAAGGTTTTCCCCGTTGAATCCAATGTTAGCACCAAGATTTTGCGACACGGTTGCTTAAGAGAGACGTCGTAGATCACGAGCAAAGCTTGCCTCGTTATCAGGGATCAAAGTCATCTTATTGCTTGGGGATGGAAGGAAAGGTTGCTCGCTCAGTTTAAGAATGATTGATAATGAGCAAAACTTAATCTTCAATCGAAATCGTGGCCTAGAACAAATCAACGGTTGATATTTCATTCGGGGGCCCGAAGTGCACGATTTTTACTGAGCTCGGGGAGACCCTAAACAGAAACCACCAAGGCCATGCATTAGCCTCGGGATCATTTAGGGCCCGAAAAGCTTATCTTGATCCCTGAAACCACTAAGAAGCCGCCACCATGGTATTACAACTGTGATCCATTAGCAGGTGATTTGTTAGAGAAAAGGGTCCCATCCCATAAAGCTGCACTATCCAGAAACAAATCTCGAGGGGATACAGAGAAATATCAATGGATATCATGTTTTAGGGATCCACAAAGAGCTCAGAGTTTAATGCATTAGATGCACCCTTGAATAGAAACCACCATCTCCACGTGGCAGCCTCACGTTCATTCAGGGCCTAAGAATCGGTCTACCCGAGCCACTTGTCTTGAGCCCCGAAACCTCTCATGGTTTTCCTTTTCCCATCTAGATGCAACCCTGAATAGAAACCACCATCTCCACATGGAAACCTCACGCTCATTAAGGGCCTGAAAAGCGGTCTTCTCGAATCGCTTGTCTCGAGCCCTGAAACCTCTCATGGTTTTATTTTTCCCATCTTTTTCCTCGGCTTATCCTCCTTAGCATATTCATCAAGCCTCACCTAACAGTCATTACCACCACCATTTAGGAGATAAATGTTCCCTCGCATTTAAGAGCCACCTTCCTCTCAGATAAATAACCAATCCTCAAGTGCCACGTCCACCTCACATTAAAGCTCACCATTTTCAAATTTTCCCCTATAAATATGCCTTCGAAGAGTTTGACAAGAATCTTATTCCCATCACCCTGAGTCCCTCCCCTAGCAGTCTCCACGCCATCCTTTTCTTATCCAAATCCAAGCATTTACCACCTTTCACTCTACCCTACCAGCATCGTTATGGCTTCTTCTCATACCCCCAAAGCGTCTACCTCAACATTAGTATCTTTCAATCAAGAGGATCACCTTGGAGATAAGATTTTTTACATTGGCGATCCATTTTCCTCCTTCCCAAACCTTCATCAATTATCCATGGAAACCATGGAGAAGGAAAAGAATGGAAATGACCTTTTCAACTTATGGATCTCAGTATTGGCCAAGATGGTTCTACCACAAGCCAGACCTTTCCCAAAGCTGGGACAATGGTGCGCTGAAAGGTATTCCCTAGAGAGAAAAGCGATCATCTCCAGATTGGGAACCATCATTTTCCTGATCACCAAGGATCTCATCATGGAATTAACTGACACTAAGGAAAATTCCACCAGTCTCTAGCTCGATGAGGAATTCCTAGCAGGAAAGATCAGAGAGTTATCATCAGAAAGCAAGGATACTTTCATCCGCATGATAATTCCACCAGAAGCCAATTTTCCCAGTACCCAGTCGATGTTCATCCTTGAAGTGTTCGCAGAGTCAACTAGACTAGTACTATTTATGATATTCCAAGTCCTCAGATACAACCATGACCTGGTAATCGATGACATAGCCTTAGGTTTCCTCTTCCTCATTAATTTATCTCAGCAAGAGAAACTTGTCAAGTTATATTTGTTATATTTTCTCGCCCAGTCTATGCACCCGCAGTTTAAAAAAATTTCATCTAGGAAGATGTTTAGATATAGTTATCTTCTCTTATATATGATTATCTATCACAACAAGAATTTCTTCAAACGATATGACCTTCAAAATTCAGTCGTTATAGTCCCTCCACATGAAGATTGCTCTGTGTTTGTAGACGTTGTCATAACCAAGGTTTATACACTATTGTTCGATTGTACTCCCCCCAGAGTTTTTCCATAGTGCATACAGTTGCTCCAGCTAAACCCAAGTGACCCTATTGGATATTGGTTCTATTTTGAGGCCCATACCGAAATCCATGTGTATGGATCAAAGTTGGCTCCCTATAAACTTCCAGTGTTCATGACTACCAGGATTTTTTCCTTGGAGTATATCCGCTAGAGATTAAATTGCGACGATGTACATTTCATGAAAGGAAATAGTGCAGGGACTTTCAAAGTCCCTAATGAAGTCGGACCATTCAAAGTTAGGAGCAGATCTGCTCAGAAGGTAGTTGAAGAAATATTAGCTGCTTTTATTTTCCCAGTAAGCTTAGCATGCAAATACGATCCCAAAGCAATCATCTCCCAAAAAAGACAGTTTGTCAGGGTAGGAACCTACCTCCATTTGCCAAATCCACTGCTGGACAAGATTTCCAACTTAGATAGTTGGGAGCAGAGCAAAGCAGCATTGGATCCAAGCTAGGCCATTGGGGAATCGGTCATCCTCATGCCTCATAAAGTGGATAAATTGGAAAAAAGGAGCACACTGGAGCTGACCTATGAGGTCGAAAAAATAGAAATCAAGGAGCGTTGGATCAAAGGTGAAAAGATCAAAAGCTAAAAATATATCCAGTGCAACATCAAAACTGAATCCAACGCCCACCTCTTTAGCACCTTTCATCCTAGAAAATTTCCCATCTACAGCATGGCATCAGAAGCAAGAGACACAGAACTCAAAAGGCCCTTTGGTCACCACCTCATTGGTTAAAGCAAGTTTTTTCGGGTTATATTCCCAAATCAAAGACGAGAACATTGATCTCCAAAAGACTTTGTTCCCAAATAAGGAGCTCAAGATGGGACAACAGTACAAAATGCTGTCTACACTAGATTTGAGACAAGGAACCCTAAAGATGATAATTCTAGAGCCATTGGTGCTAGGGGGAAAGAAAGTTCCCTCAAATTTCAAAACCACCCAGGTGACTGTAAATCTAGACACATTCCCTTCCAAGGATATCATGGAGCTTCACCGACAAACCGGTGAAGGAGTATATAGGGATGTAATGAAATACACCATGAGAACCAACAAGATATAGACTGTTGTCCAAAGACTGGAGAAGCAGCTGAAAAATGAGAAGTCATCTAATAAAGCAAAGTAGTTAAATATAGTTGACATAGAGTAGCAAATTGTAAAACTGGTTTAGAATCCCAATGACATGGATCCAGTTCAGGCCATGCTAAAATAAAAATACAAAGAGATTTTAGGCCTAAAAAAAGAAGCTCAGCATTCCCATAGTCGAGCATTCGCAAACTGCCGAAGTCTCGGCAATACAATCTGAGCTAGAAAGAGCCCTGGCTGATAGTTAAGTGCTAAAAGAGAAGACTGTCACCCTAGAGAATGAGCCGAATGAGCTAAAAAATCAGAATCAGGACATCCTCCTTCAAAATGAATCCGCATTACAAGTCTCTTCTTCCGCGGACCCTACTGACAAAATCACCTAGGCAATTGTAGAAATGAGTCTCAAAGATTCCCAACTAAACCAGGCACATGATCAGCTAAAATCAAAGTGTGATGAGCTTAGCAGTTTGAGTGAAACGTTGGAAAAAAGGCATCAATCCATCTCAAAACTACAACAGTCTAGAGAGGATCTCCAGAAAGATGTCAAGGACTTGTCTAGAAGACTGATAGGTAAGCCTCTGCTTAAAAGCACTAAGTTCGCGATATGGGAACAAGTAGCAGCTCTGATAACCATGCAGTTGATCCATTTCATCGTGTCTCAAGAATAATGTGAAATCTCTAAAGCCACCACTCAAGATGCTCGTTGAGTCCTGAACAACGTGAGCAAAAAGACAGATTTGGCCAAGGCTATAATTGACTTTCTAAACAACAAAACATTCGACAAGATCCAAGCATACGCCATCCGAGATAGAACAAAATTAATCATGGAGGCCAACAAAATGATTACAAAAGTAATGATGGCTCAAACAGTTGCTGACATGGAGGCCCAACTGAAGCAAGATTCATTCAAGGAATTATTCAAAGCAGTTATTCCCCTCGGCCTCCCATCCTTTTGGGATGGAAATGGAGATTTCTACCAAAAATATCATTACAATGCCATGATATTGGACGCAAGGAACTCTGAAGTTCACCTAGCAGATACTCATCAGGATCTAAGTGGCCGAGTATCTGTATACAAACTGCACACTAATTTTGAGATTCTTAACCGCCTTCAAGCCATTTTCAAAGCTCTGCCAAAGACCACTTTTGGGAATTATTCCAAGCTGGATATGTCCCTCAGAGAGCTAAGGGTTTTCCAATATCTTATGGTAAAATATTGGAAAAATATCACAAGATTTCTGTAGATACAACAACTAGAGAGGACTTCAATGGCACAATCAACAGTTGGAACATCTTCAGCACAGCAGAACATTCCTCCACCTCAGCGAGGAGGACCCCAGTCTCCTATGGCGACAAGTCATCATGAAGTTTAACATATATACTTTTTGTTGTAACTATTTATGTTTGTAATAACCAAAAGCCATTGGGTTATAACAGAATTGATGTAATTTTTGTAAAGCCCATAGAGGCTATAAATATAGATAAAGGCAATTGAGAAAGGGTCGACTTTTTTTGTAAGAAGTATAACTTCGGATGATTTGATTTTGATCAAGGAATATAAGAAAGAACCTTAAAGCTCTATCTTGGTTTCTGTGGATTCAAAAATTTGATGTGCACAGTTAGTAGTCTCTTCTTTTTGTGATATCATCCCTCCTTTCATATGTCTTCTACAATTTGGAAAGTTAGCATTGATTCAAATATGAGTGTTCTTGGATTCAAGTATTTTTTCTAGGTGATTTATGTTGTGAAGTATTCATAATATAAATATTTGGTTATATCTCCCTCATAAAGATTGGGTTCTGCTTTGTGGTCATTTTTTTTTAACTACCGAATTCCTTTGGCTCAGTACATTTTCTATATACATGAGGTAAATATTTTCTTTCAACAAGTACCTTCTCTCATGACATTCCATTAACACAATTCACTCAAGTTTTTAATGACATATCATAAGTGTTTCCCACATTGTACTAATCCTAATTATCATCATTATATTCAACATCAATAATATGATTGTTTGATTAAGTATTGAAAAAGATAAATAGTGAAACTTATTGATGCCCAGGCACAGTTATAAAAACAACCTTAGAATGTATGTGGGACTAACAGCTCCCATTTTCGTGTTTCAGTCACATATGGATTCACTTTGATCCTGCTTGCGCTTATGATCCTGATGTCGACTTCCACGCTTTAATATTGTTATATAAGACTCCATCTATGATCTCATTTCTGTTCAACTATGTATCACTTTTCCTTTGTGATTTCACATCCTTTACCCGAAGGATACACACCCTATGTTTCCTTATATTTCTCATGTTCCTTGCATTATGCATAGCTCTGTTCCATGCACTTGGAACTAGTCTCGTATGCCCCTAACACTCATCTCCTCCCTCTATAAGCATTCTTCCATCTTCCTTTCAAGCTCATTAAAAACATTAAGGAGGCTATGATCATTCTTCATCTCTCCTCTGAGCTCATTAAAAATAGTAAGGAGGTCACGAGTTAACTTTTTCAGGCTCGTTAAACCTTTACGGAAAATATTTTTATGGATTTTTCTCTAAGCTCTTGTTAGACTCCTTAAAATTGACAATATTCCCGAGTATACTTGTTCACTTCATACTCGTTAAAGGAAATGAAGTGACATCCACTTATGTATAAGTTTACCCCTTTTCTAAACCTTTGTGGATTATTTACGAAAAAGGAAAACTCTAGCCATACATGGCTAGAAGAGTTCTCTCTCGCATTGTTTCACCCTTTTTCGAGTGAGGAGACTAACTTTACAAAAAAGGACCTTTTGGAGTCTTCTTTAGGATTTTAAAACTCTTGAAATATGAAAACACTAGTGAGCATCTACCAACTCGGGCTCGATGTGAAATCCACGAGAGGGTGTATAGAGTTCTTGTTTAAGTTTTTTGGACTCTTTAAATATGAAAACACCGACAAGCATGAACATATCCGGGCTCGATATTAAAATCTACGGATCAGTATCTTATCGAGTATTATATTTTCTTCAAACTCGTAAAATAAAGAAGAAATTCTTGAGTTTCCCTTCCATGGACTCATAAAATTACACATGGTTGGATCCTTATCGAGCATGCTTTATGTCTTTGTCGAGCTTGTTAAAAAATGAAAAAGGTACCTAAAAGGAGAAAAGGGAAGGTAAGAGTGTTAAATATATTTCAATATAATGGTAGTAAGTCAACTATGTCCTTGAAAAAAGCACATGTTTTGAGTCTATCAAACAAGTTGGGTTCTAGTTTTGGCCTTAGGATAAATATGATCTCATAGTTTTTACTCCTTCAATTGGTTACTCTTCCAATCATATGGAGAATCTATTAATGTCTCCTACGTTGCAAATTTATATCATGGTCTCCTTATGTTCAAATCTTCCTAAGTCACTCTTTTTTCATGCTCATTATTCAAGGATACAACCTATATCAGCCATTCTGTAGTTTCCTTGACCTCATGTGTCGGCCATTCCTTGGTATTAGTATGTTTCATCGTGTACTCAGTCCTACTCTAGATCAAGTCAACCTTTGATTGTCCCTCGTGTTGGATGATGGAGGATGCTTTAAGGCCTCCCTTCCAGCAGAATTATTCCCATCGAATTCAACTCGTCTTGCTCTGGGAATGAAGTTTAGATTTTTCGGTAGTACCTTGGGGATTGTAGTCATCAGTGAAAATTTCCCTAGTCATTAAGTTATAGGAATACATTAATGTCCCTTACTCGATGGATTCTTCAGGTGTTCAACTTCAAGAACATCTATTCACACCTATTAGAATGTTATAGGTACCTTGGGCCCCATTTTCATCATTGGTGGGATTCCCTCGCATTTTTTAATGGTCCACATCAATGGCCGGTAATCAAGCGGTGTCCTCCATGTTCGACATCAACTCATTTATTTGCATGGTTAAGATTCGTATCTTGAGACGCTTTGGATTGAAGACCTTGGGATGATGGAAAAATTTGTCATTTTCTATCATATCCCAAGCAATGCAAGACTGAGCCACACTCTTTTTGGCTCTTGATGAGATATAGATCCAGTTTGTTCATTATGGCTATGTTCTCCAGTTTTGACATAGATCCACCTTTGTATTTTTGTGGATATGTTCATATTTATACTGTCCTCATGGATCCATGCTTGTATTCCAGTGGCCATGATATATGCATCAGTTATCCATATGTATTGGATCATCATTGTATCCTCCTAGAGGTCATGTTCCACTATTTGAACATGGACATTTATCCTAGGGATGAGTTTGTCTGACATTTCCTTTCTTTCAAGTACTTCATTCGAGCCTATGATTCTTGGTTTCTCTGCTTTCTTCGACTCCATGACCAAACCCTTTATTATTTATAATGTATTTCATCCATATTCTTACGCTCTGACCTCATACGTTAGGGGGCATCTGTTATAGCCAAAATTGGCACTTCACCATTTGTGACAACACTTACATCTTTTGGTCGCATGACGACACTTCATGAGATTACTGTGAGTCACAAAAAAGGAAATTTGTGGATGGAAGATCCATATTTGGGACATTAGATGGATGTAATTACCTAATTCATGGCCCATTTGATAGATAGGAACCTTAGGAACAATTTTGGAGATCAAAACTTCTCCATAAAACCCCTCAAAAAGGTTGTTTTTGACTATTTTTTCACAAAAATGCAAGTGGAAGGTTCTTCACCCGTAGGTTTTCCCAAAAAATGCAGGTTGCACATGGTAAATTCGCGGGTACCCACGTGTTGTCCATTTCAAAGTCGCAGGTACCTCAGAAATACTTAAGACATATATAAAATCGTGAAAAATGGGTGGTTCGGGTGGTTTTGGAACCTCCTCTTTGGTTGTAACTAATTCCTCCTCAACCCTATCTTCTCCATTTGACATATAAGAGAGGGAGAGGGACCATGAAAAGAGATAAATACCATTGTAATGTTATGTCGGAGGAATTGGGAATCATATCCCCCTCACTTGTGCCCTGGTTTCTTATAAACCCTCGCACATATGATCGGAGATTGGGATCCTTGGAGAACAGGAGCATGAGACCTTTAATATTGGTTTCATGGAGTGCCATGCTTGAAGGAAGGTAATTTGATGCACTTTATTCATTCATTAATAAATATTGGACATTCTTCCCTTTCCAAATAAATTTGGTCATGTATGTTTCAGATCTGATTACAATTTTGATGTTTTATTCTCTTATAAATATCAATCTTTTATTTGTAGTCAAATTGGTTTGAGGAAGGTTTTGTTGAATGTTTTTGCAGGTTGTTGCATTGGAGAGCAAGAAGAGAGGCTTGGATCAACCTTCTGAATAAGGTACATATCCTCCTAACCCTAATCTCTTTGCTTAATAAGTGTACTTGCAGAACCTTGTATGTCTATCTTTTACCCCAGTACATTGGTAGTCTCACCCCGGCTATAGGAACACTTTCCCTAACAACAAAGACTACTCCATACACACCTCAATAGAATGGAGTTGCTGAAAGGATGAATAGGATGTTGAGGGAAAAAGCAAGGAGCATGTTAAGCAATGCTGGGATAGGACAAGAATTCTAGGCAGAGGCAGTGGAGACAACATGTTTCTTGGTAAATCGATCACCCACATCGGCATTGGTTGAAAAAACTCCACAAGAGGTATGGACTGGTAAGAAACCCTCTATTAAACATCTGAAATTCTTTGGCTTTGATGCTTATGTACATGTTCCAAAGGAGAAAAGGAGTAAGATGGACAATAAAGCTGAAAAATGTATCTTTATTGGTTATAAATATGGTATGAAAGGTTATAAGCTTTGGAAACCTGTAACTAAGAATATTTTTTACAGTCAATATGTTGTGTTTAGAGAGGTCAAAGAAATTACCATACATGAAGTGACTCCAATGGAAAAGGAACCAGGGAAGATAGAGTTTGAGTTAGAAGATGAAGAATCTGACTCAACGGAAGAAGTTGAATCATAAGAAGAAGAACCTCATACCCATGTTTTAAGGAGATCATCTCGAGAAAGAATTCAACTAGAAAGGTATTCCCCTCCTGATTTTCGATCTAGTTTTTCTTTATCCATTACTGATGATGATCCTATAAATGTGAAGAGGGTTGTTGATTCAAAGGATAATGATATTTGGAAGAGGGCCATGCTTGAATAAATGGATGCCTTGGGACAAAAATGAAGCATGGGAATTAGTTCAGTTACATACTGGAAGAAAAGACGTTGGCAACAAATAGTTGTTTCAAAGGAGGTTAAATGCAGAAGGTAAAGTGGAGAAGTACAAATCTTGCTTGGTAGAAAAGGGATATTCTCAGGTAGAGAGAATTGATTTTGGTGAAATATTTTCTCTAGTTGCAAAATTAATTTCTATTAGATTTCTTCTTTCTATTGTTGTTGCACTTGATCTTGAAGTAGAGCAAATGGATGTGAAGACAATGTTCTTACATGGGGATATAGAAGAAGAAATCTACATGAAACAACCAGAAGGGTTCACCGTAAAGGGAAATAAAGAGCTGGTATGTAAACTAAAGAAGTCCCTTTATGGTCTAAAGCAATCTCCAAGGATGTGGTACCAAAAGTTTGACACATACATACTTGGATTGGGGTTTGTGAGAAGCAAGGTTATCATTTTATATACTCCAAACAAGTTGGTGATCACTTCATTAACATAGTATTGTATGTTGATGACATGTTGTTGATTGGAAACAACAAAGATGTCATAAAGGAGGTGAAGTCTCAACTATCCTCCAAATTTGACATGAAGGATCTTGGTGCTGCAAACTTCATACTAGGAATGGAGATTAAAAGAGATAATGCAAACAAGAAGATCTGGTTAAATCAAAGAAAATATGTTGATACGGTACTACAGAGATTTAACATGCAGGAAAGTAAGCCAGTCAAGGTCCCTATACCTGTAGGTGTAAAGTTATATGTAGATCGGTGTCCCAAGACACAAGAAGAGGAAGAAGATATGGCACGAGTTCCATATGCTAGTGTGGTTGGCAGTTTGATGTATGAAATGGTCTATACTAGACCGAACATTGCTCATGCAGTGGGAGTATTGAGAAAATATATGTCAAAACCAAGGAAAGAGCACTGGATAGTTGTAAAGAGGGTCTTCAGATATTTGTGTGACACTACAAATTATGCAATATGCTACCAAGGAAGACCTAGACCAAACATAGTAATAAATTTACATGGATTTGTTGATGCAGACTAGGATGGAGATCTTGACCACAAAATATCTACAAGTGGGTATGTGTTTAACCTATTTAGAGGATCTATCAGTTGGATGAGCAAGATATAGGCTGTAGTTTCACTCTCAACTATAGAAGCTGAATATATGGTAGCCACTCATGAAAGTAAAGAAGTTGTATGGTTGTAGAGATTATGTTCAGGTGTTTCCTTTGTATAGAAATCTGTAAAGTTAGATTGTGAAATTCAAAGTGCAATATTCCTAGCAAAGAACCCTGCTTATCATGCTAAGACAAAGCATATTGATGTGCAATATCACTTTGTGAGAGATATGGTTGAAGACAAGAAGGTGTTGCTGGAAACGTTTGACACCTTGAAGAATGTTGAAACCTCATTAACAAAGTCTATCAGTACATAGAAGTCATCTTGGTGTATAGAATCTATGGGCATTGATTCCCTAAACCTATGAATTTATGAGTACATGACTCATTGTTATGCAGAGAAAACAACAAGTGGGAGAATGTTGGACATGTGTTATATTATTTGCATGTGTGTGGCGGGGGATGGTGCACTTGTCAGTTGCGCCCCTGACGATACCTTCGGAAATGGCCGGTAGGCCGTTTCCATCTGTGAGGGCAACGAGCGCCAATTATTTTTGGGTTGTTTTCGGCTATTTTGGGGAATTGTCTAAAAATAGGTAATTTAAACTCGGTTAAGGCATTGGCGTCTATTTTCTAATCCGGGTTAATGGATTAGGGTATTGGATGATGTGGAATAACTATATTGTATTGTGAGTCATTTATAATGAGTATGAGAAAAAGAGAGGAGTGACTCTAAGTTTTGTTGGTTTTCTTGGTTAAGGGTTTCCAGGGTAAATCTCTGTGTATTATGTGTGAATGTTGTGGTGTAATCTCTGTTTTGCTTAAAAGAATAAAGAATATGTATGCTCTGCTTCTCTACACAAGTTTAAAACTTAGAATCTAACTGTAGGAATGATTTGAATCAAGAAACTAGTTATGGAATTGAATGAAATACATCCTACGTGAATACATAATTAAATTACGAAACAAGAAATGAAAAAAACCATCTAAGCAATCTGGAGAACTATAATCTACATTAACAAAGAACTCAAAATAAATTGTTGGAACATTTAAAAACCCATTAAATACTTAGGATATATTTTACTAGTCATCTAGATTAATTTCCTAAGTTTTGACTAGCTAAATAGGGCCAGTTTTGTCTTTTAGTGGACCACTTGCCTTCCTAAGTCACAAAAACAAATTTGGACAAATCCTGGATAATATTTTCGTGGATTCAATCTAATTTTATTCCATTCCTGAATTAGAAAGACACCTTTTTTATTTAGACAGCTTTATCCTATTTTTTCTACCTTCTAGTGGATAAGGAAAAGCTAGTTCACTTGGAAACTCTTACCACTTGACCAATTCGACCTCCACATCATATATTATCTTATAAAGACACCATTACATTCCATTTACCTCACTCATGAGCTTCCATACCATCTTGCCAAATTCGTGAGCCTCTAGCACAGTTTTGGAAACTGCTTTTTCCACCTAGGGGGTTTTAAAGTTTTTAGTAAGCCTTACTTTTTGTGCTTTACAACTTGCCTTTAAGGAATTCTATTTTCTCTCTTGAGATGTATTATATATTTTATTCACATTGAGGAATAATATATGAGATTATATTTCCATTAATTGAGTTCCTTCTCTTATGTTTTGTCTCAATATTTCTTCTTCTCATTCTTGCATGTCTTTGAATAATTCTTGTGAGGACTTCTTTGCTTCAAGATTCTTGGCTATTAGAATTCTTTCATGGTATTCAACCTATATAGAATTCTCATAGAAATATGATTTTATTCCATCGTAACTTGGACTTGTTTCCCTATGATTCCTCACCTTGGAATGGAGATGAAACTCTTATTTATACATGAGTTTTTCGTAACAAATAATAAATGAAGATCCAAAATATCCTCAAAAAATTGCTAAGAATTTAGATCTCAAAGTTAATCCCAAGATCTTTGCTAACTTCCACGCTATTTAGGATGCATTTAAATTCAAATTCGAATTTAGGTATCTAAGTCATCATAACATACTAAAAGATAATCCCAAATGACTCATAATAACATTTAATTTGTTAGGTCCCTCACATATTACATGGAGGTCTTCAAATCCTTCTAAATAAACCAAATATGTGCTCTCATCCACCACTAACTTGGTGGGTTTTTGTTATATTCTTTGCATGTGTGTTTGTGGGGTGCATATGATGACAACGTGCCTGATTATCCCCACCATCTAGTGCTCTATTCCCCCGGTGATGCGCATGGAGTTGGATCAAAGTTGCCCTATTTTGGATTTTTCTAATAATATGTAATTTAATCCCTATTAATGGATTGGGGTCTATTTTTAATCCAGGTTAACGGTTTAGGGTTTTGGATATTGCAGAATACCTATATTTGTATTGTGAGTGGTTAAAAATCATGATGAGAAAATAAGAGGTACGACTCTAAGTTTTGTTGGTTTTCTCGTTTAATGGTTTCCAGGGTAAATCTTTATGTATTATGTATGAATGTTGTGGTGTAATCTCTATTTTGACTAAAAGAATCTGTATGCTTTTCTTCTATGCACAGGTTTAAAACTTACACAACTTGTCTCTTTTATCTTCAAATAATTTAACATCATAATTTGAGACATATAAGAAGGATAGAAATAATGGATTGGTAAAAATACATTATCCCTAATGAATGTGTTTCTTCAAGGTGGCTTCATGGAGTAGCAGCAACAATAACAACAGGAGTAATGATGGTGATAATGACTTGATAATGCCTCCTATGAAAAATATCAAGTATCCACTTTCGTGGATCCTCAACCATACAAGTTGCAGAAAATGTCCTGGAGTAATGGTAAGTGACCTGGAACCGGTTCTACTAAAATCATCAAACTCCTCCATGTTTCAAAGATAAATGCAAAATATGTTATTTTTCCAATGATTAATCATAATTCACATGAAATACTAAAGAAATGTAATGGAAACATGGTTGGGTCTAAATCTCAAATATAAGCATTAAGATGGGCTAATGAAAGATTATGGGAAAGCAACAAGTGATTAAAAATAGGGAAAAGAGGATGTAAAATAGTGACAATTCCATGTCCCAACAAGGATCTCACTTAGAACGCTCATGGAGAACTTTAACAAATAGAATACAATCAACGTATCTCCCATAGTCCTTTTTATACTACTCCCACCATTGCCATCATTCTAGATATAAATACCATATCCCCAACTTAAGTTTCATCATGTCATTGGAAATACCATAGAGGGAGAAGTAATGTTCCATTTTAGTAATCCATCCTAATGGGTTAGAACCATCGAACTTGTTTAAATATACAATTTTAAGAAATGGTTCCAGGTGTTATTATCCCTAGAGTGTGTTTTTAGGAGCCGAAGGGGGTTGTTGTTGGATAAATAGTCCTGAGTGAGAATTTTCTTCCTAGTATGGTCCATTGTGTTGTGCATTCACATGTTATTTTGCATGTATAGAACTAACTTCCAAATGTGCCAACTTCTCTTCCAACTTATTCTCCCAATGGTCTAATTTTGTATCCAACTTATTTTCCCATATTTGATCCCAATTGCTCATGGTCTGCTGAATGTGATGAATATGTTAATTAATATCTATGTATTGAGATTATAGGTTTTCCAACCTAAAGTAAATAGAGCGGGTGGTCATATTGTTTGGGGTGTTGGTGTGAGGTGGTTTATAGGGTTCCACCATGGGTGGGATCTGTCAATTCCTAAGGATAAGGGACTGTTAAGTGCTATAGCTCTTTGATATACATGCAGAGTCCAATAGCAGTACTCTACTGAATATCTCAAGGAACTAACTAAGTATGCTCAATCATGGCCTTACCCATACTAATCAACTACCTAGATACTACAGGGTGATCTCCCTAAGTGGTGTTCTATGTGTACTATAGCAACAAGATGGCCAACAATTTTATCTAAAGCTGGTTCCAAGTATACTTAAGGTACTTCTGATATACCCAAGGGTATGTGGAGGTGAAATTCCATATAATGTAGTAGAAGGGGTACCACCAGAGATTACAAGGGTGCATAATAAGGTGGATTATGTACCCTTGTATTTTATGCATGTAGCTTCCCCATCCATATGATTACCCATTGAACAATAGATCTTTGTGTTATTTAAATATATAAAAACAAGTCTCTACAAAAGAAATAAAAATTGATCTCAATAACCCTAGAAAGAGATCTACAATTATTGGAAAATAATTTACTTTTCAAGGTAGGGTTTGAGGCAAAAATTTAGAAACAAAACCTTATTTGAAGACATTTTGGATGCTTTGTAAGCCAAAATTTAGAAACAAACCCTTATTTGAAGATAGTTTGGATGCTTTGTAAATCTGAAATTTATGCAATTCCAAATCTAGAGTTGTGTTCTTCAGTAGTTTGATATGTCTAGTCTGTAGTGCCACAAGTTTCACTAAATTCTAAGGTACAAATAAAAAATTGGGATAGTTTTCCTAAGACTTGTCAATTTTGGATTTCTTGTAAGGGAAATATTGTATGGACTACTACACATCCAAATTTTTGTCTATCTTCTTTCCAATTGTTACAGCGTATTTTGCCACCTTATGAGCATTAGCACTCATTGGCCTCCATTATTCATTTGATTGAATCAGAACCACTTTTTTCCTCCAGGAACCCTTGTTTCCATATTTTTGTTCCTGTACACGAACTACTTCACTGCAACTCACGCATACGCCTATTGTACCACTATTGCCCGCGTACATCAAGTTAATTGGTAAATAATAGTAAAAACTCTATTTTTTCACTCCAAAAAGCAGCCATTGTGACCTTTGGCCATCCATGTATCCCAAAACAACTCGATTCGACCTTTCACCTACCTTTGGAGGTTTATATATTGAGCTCTTATGGTGCATGGAAGGGGTGAAAGGAGAAGGAGAGAGCATCGAAACTCTATTGCATTTTTTCCATAGCTTGAGTCTACATCCATTGATCCTAGTTGTTGTGAACCCTTTATGTTCACCTACCAAACTCTTCCATATCTTGTGAAGGACTCATTCCTTTACTCGTGAGTTTTCCATTGCATGGGGGATTGAAGTGGTGGAGACACAAGTGGAGGGACCTAGTTCTTGGTTCAGATGAGTTGCCGGCAAGAGGTTGTATCATGTACTTCTTATTCATATTAATAGAAATACTCATTTTCTCGTCCAATTGATGTTGTGAATGGTTTATTATCGTTGGGTACCTTTGCATACCAGAAAATTCCCTTCGTCCTTAAAAACACCGGAACTACTTTTCAGCGGGCCATGACCTATGCCTTTCATGACCTTAAGTGCATAGTGGAGGCTTATTTGGACGATCTTGTTGGTCACTCTCGTAAGAGACTAGATCACCCCAGTCACCTCTGCCTTATTTTTGAAAGATGTCGTTGCTATAAGATTCATTTGAATCCCAACAAGTGCATCTTTGTCGTGAAAACTGGTCGCCTTCTAGGGTTTGTAGTCTCCAAAGAGGGTATTTGAGTCGATCCATTAAAGGTTGAGGCAATACTTCGATTTCCTCCCCTTGGTAATTTAATTCAACTTCAGAGCCTCCAAGGGAGAGCCACTTTCTTACGTCGTTTTATCGTGAACTATGCCAATCTTACTAAGGGTTTCACGCAATTATTGAAGAAGGGTTTCATGTGATTATTGAAGAAGGGCACTCCTTTTATGTGGGATGAGTGAGCCCAAGAGTCTTTCAATGCTTTAAAGAAAGCCTTGGTATCGGCCCCTCTTCTTAGTCCACCCGAATTTGCAAGAGATTTTTTGCTTTATGTGGCCGCTTCTCAAGAGACGATTGGTATGGTCTTAGTTCAGGTACATGATGTACTTCAAGAGCATGTTGTCTATTATCTTAGTTGAAACCTAGTAGACCTTGAACTGAGATATTCTCATGTTGAGAAATTGGCCCTTGCAACTGTTCATGTAGTCCAATGATTACGACATTATATTTTACTTAGGAAAACCACAGTTATAGCGCATGTCAATCCGTTTCAGTTCGTGCTCTCGTGACGTTTAATTGGGGGGGGATATAAGAAATGGATTGTCATTCTTCAGGAGTTTGACCTTTATTTTTCTTCGACAAAGTTGGTGAATTCCTTGGTTTTCGCAGAACTTATGTCGTATTTTCCGAGACTTGATGAGGAAGTAGTCCATGAAGACTCATTTGTGGATGAACATTTATTTCTTATATCATCAATGGACCCTTGGTATGGAGAAATCATTATATATCTCCAAACTCTGAAGTTCCCTTTGCATTATTCGCGAGATCAGCAACGACGTGTGAGACATCACGCCAATTATTGTGTCATCATTGGTGATACTTTGTATCGCCGAGGAAAAGACTCTATCCTACGTCGTTGCTTAACTCATGAAGAAGTGGAGCTAGTGCTTAATGACTGACATAGTGGAGCGTGTGGTGGTCACTTATCCGGGCTTGCGACAGCCCAACGTATCTTGCGAACAGTCTATTTTTTACCTACGATCTTCAAAGATTGTGTAAATGTTGTGAAGAGATGTCACCCTTTCTAGGTGTTTGCTCGGAACATGCGCTCGCATCCTGCTCCTTTACATATGGTCGTCACCGTCGGTTCCTTCACCAAGTGGGGGGTTGATTTCATGGATTGCAACCCAGCTTCGGCTGGGGGGAATCATCACATCATAGTGGTCGTTAACTACTTCACCAAATTGGTTAAGAACATGCTGACCATTAAAGTCGATTGTACAACTGCATCCCACTTCGTATTCAATCAAATTATAGCTTGATTCGGTATCCCGAAGGAGATTGTCACTCACTATGGCAGTCACTTTCAAAACAAGATGATGGTAGGATTATCTCTTAATCTTGGGTTTCGACAAGATCACTCATCTTCTTATTATCCCCAATCAAATGGCCAGTTTGAGGTAGTAAATAAGTCCCTTAAGGCCATTCTTCAAAGGACCATCTGACAAAGAAAGAGTAATTGGCATATTATGTTGTATCCTACTTTGTGGGCATATCGAACCACAGTAAAGACTTCCACCGGTTTCTCACCATTTCAGTTAGTTCATGGTGTGGAGTCTATCTTACCGATTGAATGCAAAATCCCTTCCTTGAAGCTAGTTATAGAGCTCCTACCTAACACTTCATAAGTAGAGCAACGTTTAGTCTACCTTGAGCAAATTGACGAGCAGTGTCGGGATGTCACTGTAGCAATTGATGCCAACAAACGTCGTGTTAAGGTTCAGTATGATAGGTCGATCAGTCCCCGACAATATGCTAAAGGTGACTTGGTCCTCCTTTATGACCAAGCTAAGGAACCTCTGGGGGCAGGCAAGTTCAACCCAATGTGGCATGGTCCTTACGTAGTGAGGCATGTCCTTGATAAAGGAGCCTATGAGTTAGAGCATTACGAGGGGAACGCCTTGAAGGAGCCTAGAAATGGGCTCTACCTCAAGCGGTATTATGCTTGAGCTTTTAGCTCAAGCTGATACTTTTGTATATTATTGTATATTTTTTCTATACATAGTCTAGCTTTCTTTTGATTTTTCGAGTCTGTTGATTTGCTTCCGTTTGGTTGACAAATGTCAGTGGAATCTCTATTTTTCCTGGGATTCGCAGACGGAGCTAGCCGTCATACGTAGAGACTAGCTTCTATTGTGTGGGTTATTTACTCTCCTGAGGGTCATATTGTGTCTACAGGAGGTGCTTGTCTTGGTCCTACATCCAACAATGTGGTTTAGTACAGTGATGTTGTCGAGATACTTCGCGATGCCATTTCGTATGGTATCCAGTCTTTTGAAGTCCTCCTGGATTCGCAACTGGTTGTGTCTTAGTTGAATGGCCAATACCATGTGAGGGATCCTACGTTACTAAGGAGGCTCTTAAGGGTAAGACTCTTGGAGCGTCAATGTGTTTTCATTACATACATTCATGCTACAAGACGTTTTAATCATGCAACTGATGCATATGATAATTATGTCCTAGATTTGCATTTGTCACATCAATAAAAGAAGCACACAAATAACATTCATTCATACATTTGTACATACACAATAGTAGAGCCGGAAAAATCATAGTTTTTTCATTAATAATATGTCCAAAAAGTGGTTTCATAATACAAAACTAGAGCTCGTAGCTCTCAAATATACAATCCGATACAAAAATAGTGAGATTCCATGGCATCTAAGCCCTGCGGGGAGCTCTAGCCTCTTGGGATGGATGAGTTTGCATGTAGTAGTGTATAGCATTGGCTATTCCCCGGAGCAACTACACCCATGTACCTGGTACCCCAACCACATTCTCTACATATCCTCTGGGAGACGCTCTACCTCGATCATCGGTACTCGGGTAGTCATACGAGTCAGGTTGACCTGCATAGTCTCCAATGTGCGCTCTGCCGTTGTACCTACTACCTCGCCTCCCCTACCTCTACGGAGATGTTGTGGGAAACCCTGAGGTCTTCCTGGACCCATATCTGCGAGCAAACAGTCATACATCAATATATGATACCACACCAAAAATATTTTTTCTTTCACTTAAATAAAAAATCCAAAAGAAAAATACACAAAACTTAAAAAGAGTAGTCATACCAATGTCCCCAAATGCAGCCCCTAGTGGGAGCAGAATGCTTGGTCCCCTCAATAGTTTATCCCCTCATATGGGTAGTCATCAATGGCGATCACCTGTTTCCGCCACCAGTGAAAAAACTCATCATAATAGGGCGAAGCTTGTCGGACACCCCCCTGCCATGTCAAACCTCCACCCACCAGGTCTGGGATGGGTCTTAGAGACTATGTGGAGGGACATCTACCCTCAGACTCAAACCCGGCACCCTCTCAAAGAAGAAGCTGCACAAAATACTACCAAAACCGAAGTTTTTGTCCCTCCTCAGTTTGCACTCCGTTAGCTGGCTGTTCATAGTACCCAGCAATGTTGTGCACCAGCCATATACCATCGGTCTCATACTCTTAGCCACATAGAATATCAATGGCCTTGAATCCTGATGAAGTGAAGCCGATCCTGCAATCCTCCCGACAGTGAGGACTATGATCTTCATGCTTAGGCTTTCTATAGCCTGTATGGGGATCTGGCTACCCACCTTCTGGGTTCCAGCAATACAGTACTTGTCAATGTAATCACTGATAGTGATTCCTCCCCCCACGATGCGAGACCTAAGACTCGCCACCTCCCCTCGGCGGGACAATCTAATGATGAAGTATATATCTTCCACCTCCAATGGAAGTGGTTGCCCATCTAGATCAAAATGTTGTGCTTCTGCATCCCAATAGTTGACCAACATGTTGAGTAATCAGTTTTGGGCCCTCAAACCCCTGATGCTCCAAAATTTGTATAACCCACAAGCTTGCAATGCTTTTTGGGAAGCCAAGTATTCACAAACACGCTAATCGATGACATCATGTTCTCTCTCTTGCCATTCTAGAACCATCATGGAAGCGAAGAAATGAATATTTTAGTGTCCATGTGTTTAAAAACATCACCCACGACATTGTACGCAGGCTAATTTGTATACAGTTGCGTG
The DNA here is from genome assembly GCA_027924585.1 of Larix kaempferi. Lineage (NCBI taxonomy): Eukaryota > Viridiplantae > Streptophyta > Pinopsida > Pinales > Pinaceae > Larix > Larix kaempferi. The sequence goes on from BSBM01000556.1 coordinate 6,545,118, forward strand.
TATATGCGGTCAACGCAAGAGTTGACCGCGTACAAGCAGCCCTCCACGCGACTCATGAATTTATAGCCCGCATACAGCGCTGAATAGGTTTAGTTATTTTATAATAAAAAAATTGACCATTAAAAAACAAAATTAAAATCCATGGAATTGAAGAGGAAGATGAGAGCACTAACCTGATCCAGACGGCTCATGATTTCGACGCTCATAGCTCCTAGAATCATCGATTGAAGATCGGAGATAAAAACTAACCATAAGAACTATTTGGAGTGAAAAGTGAAAATGGTGTGGTAAAAGTAATTCTTTTTACTATTTATAATTCTTCAAACCCACTTTTCCATAGTTTTTGCCACTTTTGAGCCATTTTGGACTATTGCCACTTTTGAGCCATTTTGGACTAATATGTCGTTATAAAGTGCCTTTTTGAGCAGTTTTTTCCAACGAGAGCAGATTTTTGAACCATTTCACGCCTTCGGTAGGTATTTTTCTACACCTGGCATATAGGTTAGGATGTCGATTCACTTGCATTTTTGCATCGACCTTATGACCACATTCATAAACCTTAGGTGCGACCTCGCTTTTTAACTGACACAGAACCTCTATGCTGCTTTAGAAGTGTCGTTATATGGTGGTAGGGCTTGTCTGACCATGGATGCCCTAGTTAGATCCTTTTATTCTTTTTGGCGCCAATGCCATTGTTTCTCCTTAAGATTGGGAGCAGGGTATTTTTTAAGGGTTATAAAAGTATGCTTAAGTGTAGTATTCTAGGCGATTATTTTGGATTGAAAAAAACGTAAATATAGATTGGTAGGCGAATATTAAATATGAAACATACAATTTACTACTGAAAATTGTAAATTTTGGCGAATATTATGATAAAAAAACATATTTTATGTAAATATAAGCGATATTAGAGCCTAAAAATGACCAAATAGCGAATTTATTTTTTGAAAAAAGGCCCAAAAAATAGCCAATTGACGAAATTTCACCCCTAAAAATTTCCCTGATTGGGAGTCCTTTGTAGTCACTCCATGACATTGGGATGAAGATTGGTACTCTACTTTATCTTTATTTTGGTCATCTCCCATGAGGAATCCCCATTTATGTCGAGTTGTGACTCCATTGCATCATTCTGCTTTCCTTTGAGCCTTGTGTCGGCTCCTGCTCTTCGCAGTTATTATCCATGTTCCTGAGCACTTTACCTTCCGAGCCAAGCAGAGCCATCAATTATCTTTCGCAGCTTAATGACCCTTTACCTTGAGGGAACACCCCACATTTTGCACATGCTTCCTTACATTGATCATAGGTATGTTCCACTGCTTGGAACTACTTTGCTTGCACTTGACACTCGTTCCCTCACTTTTGTACTATAAGCAATTTTATTCTTTTTCAATCTTTCGTAATATGAAAAAGACCAAAAAATTCATATAACTGAAAAATCCGAGCGGAAAAATATTTACTACCTCTTATTGGCAGTTATCGTGTCGCCTTTGAACAGAGCATTCCTCTCCACTCCATTCATCATGAGTCGGTACATTAGTAGGACCTTAGGAGTCGTACTCATTTCTTAGATCTTACTCCATCGAGTGGTTAAGCTTCCAGTCATTATGGAACCTTTTCTAATGCCTCATGTGTCACAAAGTATTATTATCATCTAGTACTTGAGTCTATGTTGCCTAAGTCTATCCATCTGCTCATGCTCTTTTTCAAAGGAAGTATTGAAACCAGAGTCGGCCACTCCTCATATCTCTTGACTACTGCATGTCGGCCATCCCATACAGTTCGATCTGTTAGTCCAAGTTCTTCCAAATCTTTCAGCATAGCTGTTACCTCGTGCTGGTTGAGGGGGGATCCATTAATGCCCTCCTTCCAACGAGTTTCATTCCATCGACTCCAAATCATTTATTCCAGAATCGAGACTTAGAGTCCGTTGAGTACCTTGAGGCTTGCAGTCATTAGTGGTAGGTTCTCTCTCCATCGACAGATTGGGAATTCATCAATGTCCCCTGATCGATGAATTCATCAAGTGTTCGACCTCAACACCTCTATTCACACTTGGTGAATGTACTCTGTGCCTTGATGCCCATTTTCATTATTGGTGGGTTATATCGCGTCTGTTAATAGTATACATCAATGACCGGTAATTAGACGATGCCACATCAGGTTTGACATCAATACCTTTATTCGCTTGATAGGGCATGCACCGTAGATGATTTGTGTAGAAGACCCCAGATTTTAGTGGCATTCAGTATGCTATTGGTGATCGTGATTATACTTATGAGAGATCAATCTCATACATCAACAGTTTGTTCCTTCAGTTTGCATCAGTTGTTTCCTCTTCAGCAGGAGACCATATCTTACTGTATTGGGTCATGGCTATGACCACTAATGATATGTATTCACTATATACCACCTATTCATGGCCATTGTATCAGATTGCTATGTATTTTACCATTATGTATTCAGAGGTATCATTGTATTATGACGAGTGGGATACTCCTTCCATTTTTGTTTCCATCACTCCACTTCTGAGATTTATAATGCATTTCGGCCATCGTAGTACCTTCTCTGACCTCACACATTAGGGGGCATCTGTTATAGCGTATTTTTCCACCTTGTGAGCATTAGGACTGATTGGCCTTCATTATTCATTTGATTGACTCATAACCACTTTTTTTCCTCCAGGAACCCTTGGTTCCATATTTTTGTTCCTGTACGCGAGCTTCTTCACTGCAACTAGTGCATACGCTTGATGTACCACTATATTCCGCGTACATCGAGTTAATTGCTAAATAATAGTAAAAACACTATTTTTCACTCCAAAAATCGGCCATTGTGACCTTTGGCCCTCCATGTATCCCGAAACGACTCGATTCAACCTTTCACCTACCTTTGGAGGGTTATATATTGATCTCTTATGGTGCATGGAAGGGGTGGAAGGAGAAGGAGATAGCATCAAAACTCTATTGGATTTTTTCCATAGCTTGAGTCTACATCCATTGATCCTAGTTGTTGTGAACCCTTTATGTTCACCTACCAAACTCTTCCATATCTTGTGAAGGACTCATTCCTTTACTCGTGAGTTTTCCATTGTATGGGGGATTGAAGTGGTGGAGACACAAGTGGAGGGACCTAGTTCTTGGTTCAGATGAGTTTCCGGCAAGAGGTTGTATCATGTACTTCTTGTTCATATTAATAGAAATACTCATTTTCTCGTCCAATAGATGTTGTGAATGGTTTATTATCGTTAGGTACATTTTCTTACATATATAATGGACTATGCTATTGTTTATGCTAACAACTTTCATATATCATATGCACTTGCTTGTATTTATTGGTGAGACTAAGTTGCAGGTTCAAGTTTGGCGATTGGAAAGCTCAACGGGTATCTACATCAAACGTCCGATTGAAGGTTGGTATTTTATTCCACTTCTTAGCATTTACATTTATATAGCATGCATTGGGAATTGAGTTGATTTCTGGTAGTCATCTGCCTGTTGTGGTCTACCCCAAGCCATAGGAATTCTTTCTCCATAACACCAATACAACTAGTGGCACTCAATTTGGAGTTTTAAAACTTTAGATATAACATTTTTATCCAAAACACGTGTTTAAGGCTTGTTTTTGGTACATTCAAATTTCCTAACTTACACCAAGTGTATTCCTAAAATGGTATCAACCCAATAGTAGAAATTTGGAAACAAGTTACTTCCCTATGTCCTTTCTATACCCTATGAAAATGAATTTCAGACACTTAAACTTTATTAAAAAAAATGGAGCGAAAATTCCAAAGTGAATCATTTGAAAGAGCTAAACCTAAGAAAAAATTCCTTAAATTTGACAGAGTATATCTCCAAAAGTATAGCATTCCAAAGTATAAAATTTGGATACAATCTACCTCCGTATGTCCTTTCTGTACTCTGCAATTTTTAAACCTTAAAAATTTACCCCCAAAAAATTGGAGCAAAAATTCCACGATGGCTCGTTTGAAAGTCCAAACCCTAAGAACATTTCCCTTAACTTTCACACAGTATATATCTAGAATTATAGAGACCTAGAAGTTTAAATTTAGATAGAAGCTACCTCTGTATCCATTCTTTGTGCCTTGCAAATTTCAGATACTAAAACTCTACAAATAAAAGTTATACTACTATGCTATTGAACCAAGGGCTTCTAATGGTCAAAATGTTCCTCTTGCCAGTTCTTCCAACTCAACATATTCTAGTGTAGGGGTGGGAATATTTAAGAATTCATTCTTGATGGGTACTTTCCCTATACTTCCCTCACAATGTTGCATGGTGCAATCCCCGATTCATGCAGTGTATTTAACACATGTAGGATCGTCATCTATTGAGCATGCCACTACTTCATTGGCAATACCTTACAAGATGAATCTGTGGATTACTCCAATCCCTTTTTTTCCTACTAGGGGAAGTCACTAGTCACTCTAATTCATATTGGAGATAAAAACCATCCACTGCAAGGCATGCTAGCAGAAAGAAACTAGCTATTGCAGGTCACGATGGGCACATGGATATGGTCAAGTTTCATTCTTCTAGTAGATATGAAGACTCTTGTGATGGTGATTATATTCCTATAGAAACTACTATAGCTTTCATCTTTGATATCTCTCATGATTTTGATCTTATTGATTGTACATCCTCAAACCATGGTGGTTTTTAGCCTTTGTTGGTAGACCCTGTCGTGGTAATAAGTATGGTGGAAGACATTAGAGTTGTAAATCTATCCACCTAAGTAATTCATATCAAATATTTCTTTTTGGATTTTTTTTATCTATGATCATGTGATTAATGTTTCTTAGATATAAGACTTTGTGTTGGATTCTTGGTTGCTTAGGAATCATGCTTTGCAAATTGTTCGATATGGTCAGGTATATTTAAAAACTTGCATATAGTTTTAGACCTTGAGTCTCCGTTATGATGCATTTAATATTTTTCCACCCTAATGTTCCATAGTGTTGAACCTATTGTATATTGGTGTGCCAGCCTTTTCTATCTACATTTTATACCAATTCGAAAGAAGAGCCTACCTATCATGGCTACCCTAGTTAGCACCTTAATTACCATTTTGGTGCCCATGCTAAATTTTTGTCATATGCTCAAGTGCATTTTTAGTTGTACCATGAATTTGCTAAGAAGCCTCATACCTCTCTTTCTCATATATTTATGGCCATTCCCTATAAGTCTCCCATTTTAGTTCATTATGCATTTTATTTTTCTCATTGTTACTTGCACACGTATTCCTAATGCTTTGTTTCAACCTTCATACTGCCATTGCATTCATTAGTTGTTCATCGTTTGCATCCATTTCATTTTTATTTTGAACCATATCACTGGAAGAAACATGTTGATGAGTGTCCACCTCCTTCCCAATACCTTTTTTGCATTTTGTTTTACATAGGCCTATTCCATGCACTTTGAACATAATTGCTTTCCCTTTGACACTCATTTATTCCATTGTACTATTGTTGGCACCCCAACAACTCCCTTTGATTTTTCCAAAATAAAGGGGCCCCATGTAAATTTTGTAAATGTATAGTTTTTTATTTGATTTTCTTGCTTGGATTGATAGGTGATTTCATGACTTCTATTTCTTTGGCTTGATTTTCAATTCATGAGATTTTGAGGTTTGGTGAATTAGTTCCCTGACTCTCTTGGCATTTCTAGTTTCTCAATCATGCGTTCATCCTCTTATCTAAGCTCGGTCAAATTGGTTACATACTTTGGTTTGACTTAACTACATTGATATCATTTTCTTTTAACAAGATGCACAAAGTTCTAGGTCTTTAATACTTTAATTTGTTAAGCGCACATTTGAACGGATCAATGCACATCTTAAAAGAATTTACATCAAGGTTGGATGACAAGGTGATGTTTTTCATTCTCAAATGACATTTTTTCTTAAACTACCTTTCATTAAAATTAATAAAGTGTCAAAGAAACAACGTTTAGACATTGCAAGCTTAGATTGAATGGCCATAACATTATTGTTACTTCAACTTAAGAAAGAGATCATATATTTTCATATATATATATATATATAAATTCTTTGTTTAAATATCTTTCTATAATATTATAAAGTTACTTTATGAATGATCCTTCAAATAATGAAATTCCAATAATTACTTTATAAATATTTTTGAGGATTGTTTAATAGTGAATGTAGCTTTATGATTTTAACTTTAGAGAGTTAATCTCGCCATCCATTGTAGCCGAAAACTGTTTTATTCTACCAAACCATAAAGACCGTTGGTTCATGTTTGTTGAAAACTTGTTCTATGTCCAGTTCAAAGAGGCCACAGTTATGTTCTATTTTCTTGCGGTCATTTCCAGAAATTATTCAATGCTGCCACGAAGAAAAGAATGCTAGCACATTGAAGTGTCATTATATCAAATTGCATCGTATATCACTATTTGTTGCGAATCTCACACAAAAAACCGGATTGCATGGGGATATTTACTGCCATACGTTAAAAGATTGCACGTCTCATTCACCAGAAAATATGGTTACATGACAGAGTTTGCTCGCCGAGTCACCGTGGTCTGTTAATATGTCATCGGTGGTTGTTCTGGTTGCCATAAATAATACTCACGCGAAAGAAAAGGAGAGGTGGACACTAACTTCTTCTGAGGATTATTTAGTGTTGCAGGATCTTAAAGACCTTAGCTAAGTCTTTAGAACATCTATACTGTGTTGCTGCTGGTTACTTTCTTCTATTATCTTTATTTTCATATATATATATATATATATATCTTGCTATTGTATATGAAATATGTTTAATGGATTTCGAATGATTATGCTTACCTGAAATATAAATGATTTATTGTCATATTGAGATGAATGAACTTCTTCATAATTTCAATTGTTTATAAATCAATTTTGATAAATTTCTAATTTGTAGGTTGATATATGGTATTTTGACACATCCATTAAACTTGAGGTACGCTTATTAAAATGTCATATAGTGATAGATTTTCCCCACATTTTCCATTGCATTATTAACCATCCCTATCTTCATTTTTATACCTTAGGTTCAATCCTATCAAGTGGTGACATTATTCCTTCCTTCTTGCACATCATCAATTGTGCAGTAGTGTCTACCTGCCATGGGCGTCCTAGATTAGCATGTTGGTTGCCATTTGGTGTCCATGTTTCCATCATTCATCGGATGGGAACTCTTTTTTATCCCTGCCATGACTCATCATTGAGTCACATGCTCTTATTTGCATCTTTGTTCTAGCCATATCCAATGGAGAGTTCCCAACCATATTATTTCATTTGATGTTTTCACATGCTTATTGATTCTCATGTCTCAGTGTCTACTGCTACGCTATTTTTTTCCTTGCTTATCGCCAATGCAATCACTCTTGATAACTCACCATTCACATTTCCTTGCGTACATCTTGTGCTACCTTTTTACCCACAAAGAGAACCAATGTCATGAGTATACTTTACTTTCTATCACTGTAGAGCATTCCCATTGCTTAAGTCAGTTCCATGCGCTTAGAAAATGCATGCATTTTGTTGATCCACTTGTTCTCTCCAAAATAATATCATTTTATCTCTTTTTCAAGCTTGTAAAACCTCCACCAAAAAGACAATGCCAAGCATAAAACCCACATGAAAAAGACACTATGGAGCATAATTTTATCTCTCTTTTGCACTCATAAAACTATGAAGGAGACACATAAGAAAAAAATAGGGGGGAGGAGATTCATGTTTTGATCTATAAAAAGATGTGGCAGTAATCTAGCGTGTCACTCTTGAACATGAAACCTGTTTGATGTATTATCTTATAATCGACCTTTATAGCTTGACTAGGAGTCGTACCATCAATATGAGTCCTTTAGTCCTTCGGCTAATTACTCTTCCAGTCAATATGGAGAATGCTTCACTACTTATTGAGTGTCGTCATTATATTCATGGTGCCCTTGAGTCAATGTTGCCAAGTTATCACTATGTCATGCCATATTTTCAAGAGAAGTAAGATTGAGTCATTCATTTGAAATCTCATTAACCTTCCATCCCATCCATCCTTTTGATAGTTATGATCATTGACTCTATCTCTTCACATCTACTCCCGGTTTATGTTTCACGATTATTGATGGGAGATACATTAAGGACCTCCTTCAACATATCCCTTCCTATTGACATAAACTACCTATATAGTGTGAAATTTAGTTCACACCAAGATCTGATCAAGAAATTACACACTCTCACAAAATATCTCACACAACTAGTCAAGAACACAGAAAATTACTCAAAATAGATACAAACTGTATTGCTCTTATGAATAATAATACATCAACCAACCTTGGGAAATTAAATGGATGTCAATATATATGTTTACATCAGAGATTTGAATGGCTAAAGATGCCATTTGAATCCTCACAAAAGAAGACATACTAAATTGATGCAAAATCCCCCTAGGTGGCAAGAGTGTTCTCCAAGTCACACCAAAGCCTCACGAATTTATGATTTAGTGATCAGATAGTGATGTGGGATGAAAAAAAATGCTAAATCCCAAAAATGGAAGGAAGAAACATCAAGGAGTGAAAGTGGTACAAAAAACACTTTCCCTAGTCAACTGGCTTTTCACCTTTCACCCAAAAGTAGTAAAAAGCTGTAAAAAGAAGGAATGTGGCTTTGTCACCGGAATATTATCCAGAATCAGTATAAATGCATGCCCAAGTGACTTAGGAAACTTGTGGTCCACACCAGGAAGGCTTGTGGTCCCCCCAAAGATGCCTTGTGATCCACATAATGACTCATATGCCAACTATTTAGTCTAATACATAGTAATTAATCATAAAATGATTAATTATTGTCTCTAATGTATTAATTGACATAGGAGTGGGTTTTAATTATTCCAAAACCCCCCCATAAGTATGAATTTATGTGCTAAAAATTAGAAAATAAAAATACTAAGGGTCCAGTAACAAGACATGGTCACCCTGTACAATACTGTCTAGTCCACAAAACAAGGAAAGAAGGAAAACCTCATGGGAAAAAACTTCCCTAAAAAATAGACATCATCAAAATTGAAAGATTGTTGATCAATCATTCACTCCACCACATGTTCAACCATCCCAAGCAGTGATCTCAAATAGCTGAAAGTATTCTCAGTAAAAGCTTTGGTGAAGATGTCTGCAGTTTGCTCACCTGTTGGGCAATACTGCAAATCAATGATCTGGTAATGCACTAAAACTATGATGTAGTGCATATGGATATCAATATGCTTGGTCCTATGTCTTTGTACTGGATCACTTGAGACCCTTATAGCACTCTGATTGTCACAAAAGATGCCAGTAGGAGTACTAAAGGCAATCTAAAACTCTGAAAGAATACCCTGCAACCACACACACTGAGTAGTAGCATTCACTGCTCCTCTGTACTCGGCCTCTGCTGAAGATAGTGAAATTGCACTATGTTTCTTGATAGACCAGAAAATAGGACCACCTCCAAGCATGAATACAAATCCAGATGTGGATTTTCTGTCAAGGCTATCACCAGCCCAATTTGAATCAGTAAAGCCAAGAAGATCTAGGCTAGAATCTACAGCATATTGGATTCCATCAGTCTTGGTGTCTTGCACATAGTGAAAGATTCTTTTTTCAACCCTCCAATGGAGCTCATGTGTCTAATCCATGTATCTTGATGCCACACTCACAACATAATCAAGATCAATTCAAGTGTGAGTCAAGTATAGCAAGCTGCCAACAAGATGCCTATACAAGGTGTTGTCAACCAAGGGTGTAGATTCTACTTCTTCAAGTCTAACTCCTGAAAGGAAAGGAGTCTTTGAAGGTTTGCAATCAGACATATTGAAATTATTTAGTAGATCAGATGCATATTTGGACTAATATACCTTAGTCACATTCTCTATTTGTGAAATCTCAAACTCCAAAAACTGCTTAAGAATTCCCAAATCACTCATGGAAAATGCTTGATGCAAAGCAGTCTTTAATGAAGCTATTTGATCGGTAGAGCTACCTGTGATTCGTAAATAATCAACATACAACACTATAATCATTATTGAACCATCAATCAGGTTCATGTAAACATTAGGATCAAATTTGTATCTAACATAAGATTGTGACAAGAGAAAGTTGTCCATTTTGGCATACTAAGCCCTGGGGGCTTGCTTAAGCCCATATAAGGATTTCCTCAACCTGAACACATAGTTAGGATCAGATGTCTAACCTTCTGGATTTTGCATATAAATATCCTCCTCAAAATCCCCATGGAAGAATTCGCTCTTGACATCCATGTGGTGCACTTCCCAGCGCTTGGATGTAGAAATTGCCAGAACTAGTCTTATCGAATCCTTGTGTGCAACTGGTGAAAAATTCTCATTGTATTCAAGTCCTTAGACTTGGGAGGAGCCCTTTTCCAACATAATATCCTTATATTTCACTTATGTACCATCAGATACAAACTTGGTTTTGTAGATCCACTTACACCTTACCAATTTTCTGCCTGGGGGGAGCTTAACTAGTTGCCATGTTTCATTCTTCTGCAATTACTGAAACTCCTCATCCATGGAATCCTGCCATATTGGGTCATGTGAGGCTTCATCATATGTCTGAGGATCAGAATCTACCATCATATAACATCTCTCAGACAATTAAGGATCATTCACATTGAGAGCAGTCTCAAATTGTGCTCTAGTCCTCCTAGTGTCCTAAGGATTTCCCATTAGTTCACCAGCATCTTGCAAAGTCTTAGCAGCCCATTTAGGGCTTTTTGGTGAATTAGGTTCTTCAATAAAATGGTCCTCATCATCATAAATATCAAAATCAAAAATTTCAAGAGCAGCATCACTTACTTCTTCAGGTGGTGATGAAGATGGTTCTCCAATTTCAACATTCTGAGAGGGCTCTTCTTCGAATTGAACACTTCTTTCAATTAAGGGTTTTTGAGTGGTCATGTTCAGAGACTTATAGCCTTTGGAATCCTCTGAATATCCAACAAAAATACAATGTTGTATTTGGGGTTGCATAGCCCTCCTCTTCTCCAATGGAATTCTAGCCCAAGCCTTGGATCCAAAAATCCTGAAATGAGAAATATCAGGTTTGTACCCAGTCCAAGATTCAAAAGGAGTGATTCCTTTGAGATATTTGTGTGGCACTCTGTTCTGAATATATGTGGCACAATTTATTTCCTTACCCCAAAGTCTTGGAAACAAATACTTTGCCTCGAGGATACATGTGGCCATCTCCTTAAGAGACTTATTCTTTGTCATGTCCCAAAATTGGCATTGGGTCACAATGGCCTAATCACAATGGCCATATTCATTAGTGTTTGTCAAATTAATGTTAAAGCTCAAATAATTTCCAAGGAGGGAAATTACTAGTTTCCTAGGTTTGGGGTGGAAGCTTTGGGATTGTGAATAATGGGGATAATAAATGATGTTGTAAAATTAGTATGGCATAAATATTTAATAAAGGAGATAAATAAATATATACAAGTGAAAATCAAAGTGGCATTTGATCATGAAGACACATGGAGAAAGTGGGACCCACACAAGCCAGAATGTATGTGGCACATGGCATTCTCTTCTTGCAATTTCGAATCTATCGGAAGCCTAATGTTCTTGGGATGAGTTATAATTTCAATAATACTTGTCATGAGTCAATGAGGTTGAAATATAGAGGAAGAGTAACTCCCATGGAAGAGGAAGAGGCAATTTGGAGCTAGTGAGACACTTGGGCTAGATTCCCTAGCTCGATGACAACAATGATGAAGATGCTATGACACCTATGACACAAATAAGACCTGAAGGCTGACATATGACATATATGAAATTTCAGGGCTAAAAATAGACTCCAAGAGGGCGCTCAAGGGTGTTAGGGAAGCTAAGATGCTTCCACATGTGATTTGGTGGAAGTGGGAGACTAGGAATTGTTGTACAAGTGGCATTCTTTGGAATCTCTTCCCAAATTGAGTTGGCATGAGTCTCTTGGAAGGAATTCAACCCATGGATGACATTATAACTTTATAAATGTCAATAAAAAATATTGAAACCAGCTTTTGATCATTTGTAGAATTTGCAATTGCATTTGTGAAGAGGGAGAGCTAGTGGATGACTAGTTTCTTGCCTTGGCCAATTTCGAGGGTTAAAGATTCCCATCCAAGTTGGTAATTGGAAAGGCCATTCAGAATTTTCATTTGGAGCTTTAATGGAGTCTTTATTTGTAGGTGTAAGCTACAAGGCATCTCATGGTTTCTTCTATTGCAGCTCACTCCTTCAACCATTTCCAGTTTTTATGGCATATTCTTGATCCTTGAGGGAGGGCATTTTTGGTGAGCTATTGTACTCTTTGGGGGAGCTTTTAATGCCCCATTTATTTTTTAATATGAAGCAAATACTCTGTTCTTCATCTCCAGAAAGTTTCAGGTCGAAATTCCAAGTAGAAATGTATAAATCTCAATTTTAATGAAAGAACAGTGCCATTTCCCCACTATCTTGTTGTGAATCAATGTAATGCTGATGATTTCGAATGAATGGATTATTCTATGATATATTTGTGATCAATATATTTCCATGGATGTATTATACAATTTTCATGTACTGTACTTGAGAATTTGAAGCATTTTTACTCAGTTTAGTTGTATTAGGAGGTGAAATAGTGTCATTTCCCCAAGGGTCGAATTGGGGATTTTTGCAGTTGAATGGGAGAGGGTGAGAACAGTTGTAATAATCCATTAATGGTGCATATGAGACTTTAATAACATAATTAATGCCTTACATACCTCTGTTCATAAATTTGAGTGGGTTTGGAGGCATTTGGGAAGCCATTTTTCAGTACTTACCCCATGGGGATTTGAACCCCAAATTACTAGTAAAATTGCATAATTGGTCCAGAATCTTAAGAGAGTTTGCAGAGGCCTTTTGGTGGCCATATTTCATCCATAAAAATCATATTAAAGTTCTAATATCATTCATACACCTTCCTTGAAGATTTGAAGGCATTTTGAGTCAATTTGAGACCTAGAGACCAATACTAGTCAAAGGGAAATCACTAGTAAAGTTACCTACATTGATCAGAATTGAAAGAGGATTTGCAGAAGTATTTTAAAGGTCCAAATGAATCCCTGAAACACATATTTATGTTCTAATATCATTCATATACCTTCTCAGAAGATTTGGGATCATTTGGGGCAAATTTGGGACCTAAAGATCCAAACTAGTCAAAGGTCAAACTAGGGAAAAAAGTGAAAATTTGCCATTTTAATAAAATTCCTAAGAAGGGACATTACAGTGGTATCAGAGCATGGTCCTTGCACCTGTGGATTAGGTACATACATTCAAGAATAATAGGAAGCCATGTCTTACTATTATGATGAATCCAATGAGTACAATTCTTATGAGGAATATGCAGATGCTTATGAGCAATATGAAGCAGAATGTGAATGGTACGAGGAAGAGATGCCATCATGCAACACTTCTTACAATTTCAAGAGAAATGAAGATTATTATTATGACTTTAAATCTGATGAATATGAGTGTGTCACACCAACCAAGGATAATTCTATGAGTGAGTTCCAGAGATGGAGAGCAAAATATAAAACCTTGCCCCAACAATATAAAAAATATCAAGAATACCTTGCTTTTAGCAAAAATACACAAAATGCCATGTCTTTTGAGTACTTTGCTGAACATGTTTTTGAAAATAGGCCCAAAAATGAAGATGTGGAGTTAGTAAAGAAAGGTTTATGCCCTTCTTGTTAAGAACCTTGGAGTGAGTATCATATATGTGTGCATGAAATTATGTCCCACTTGAGGAGAGCTTTTGGGAATTCTTCAAAAAGAGATTCCAAAGATATTGATCATAAGAAAAACAAGGGGAAAAATGAATCATCTTGCTTGAAGGATAAAAATGAAGAGACATCACAAGAGCATGAAGAAGATTCTATTGAAAATATGGAAGATCATTTCGAGACACCTTCTAGCTTAGACATGAACCAAAGAGCATCTATTGATGGATGCTTAAACTATGAAGGAGTACCTACTAATGGGTGCTCACACCTCTATGTTGGTGACATAGAGATCACTTTTGAAAGTGTTGCTGCAAGCCCAAGTTCCATTAAGCATGATAATGAAGACCTTGTAGCATTTGAAGAAGAACCAAGATCAAATTCCCCATCACCACTTGAGCTTCATGAAGTTGGTCCAAGCAGAATGAAGAAGATGAGGAGGTTCATTTGCAAGAGCCTCATTTTCTTGAAGGGTCCTTAAAGATGAATGAAAAGAAGATCCAAGAGCCCCTCAGCATTCTCCATGACACTCAAGCATTGGTGTCAAATTCTTGTTGGAGAGCTACTTCATTGGAGGAAACATCCTTCCTTGAAGACATGGAGAAGATTCAAAGAGCATTGTGCCACATCAAAGGTAATTTCATGTCTTTGCTTTTTGATAGAAACCATTTGTTTGAGCTTAATGAATTGTTACATGATGCATACTTAAAGAATAATGAGGATAATCATAAGCTCACAATTCAAAATGAGCAACTTCTTGAAAAGTTGGAAGATACTTGTTTTTCCTCCCATGTTTCAGATTGTCAAATGGTAGATTGTTTGGAGGATTCTCATGACATGGTGGACCATGAGAAATGTGAAAATTTGAATGTTCTTGATATCTTTGAATATGAACTTGAAGAGATCCAAACACTTGATGTGGTGGAAGAGGAACTTGAATTGTCTCTTGATGAAGGTTATGCAAATTTTAAAGAAGAGCATGATTCCTCTACATTGGAACCAATCTATGACAAAGGTTTCACACTTTTGAAGGAGCTGCATGATACTACCCATATGGATCCTTTCCATGATGAAACTTCTTCACTTTTTGATCATTTGTGTGAGTTAGTTCATTCTCCTACATCCTACAATTCCATGTTTTGCAGCATTAGTCTCAATGAAGTATGGGTGAAAAGGTTCTTTTTTATGGTGCCACATGAGGATTATGGAACTCCTAGATTTACCTTTTATGATGACATAGTTGGAGCACATTCTTATTCACATTTGTAGCAACATTATTTGTCATGTTGTGATGATGCAAATCTACATGGATGCACCTATGATATGCATTTGAGTCACTTGAAGACTCATGGTTTCTCTTGCTCAACACTTGATTCATTTGACGTTGGAGGAACTTCATCCAACACTTGGGTGAATAGATTTATGATTGGAGAACATTTTTGTTGGAAGCCACATTCTTTGTTATATCTTTATGACTCTCACATTCAGGGATGTATGGGTGAGACTTCTTTGAGTCATTTGAAGTCTCCTTGTTTTTTCTGCTCATTATTTGGTTCAGATTTTAGTGGAGATTCTTCATTCACTTCTTGGATGAAAGAATACATGGATGAATATTTTGATGCATATCACATCCTTTTGGAGCAGCATTATAGGACATGGGATCCTCACCTATGTCATTGGGGCAGATTTGATGGGCCACTTGAAGATTGTATGCACTTTGAAAATGGTGGTCTACTTGCTTGGAGGTATAGGCACTTTCATGACTCTTTGATGAAGCATCTCCTTGATGTACATTTTCATTATGTTGTTATGTACTTTGATGATATATTTTTGGTACTCATGATGTTTGGAAGAACGCATACAAGAAAATGGGATCCAGGAATCCTCTTATCTAATGGTGTGGGTTGGAGAGCACTCTTGATTGTTGGAGTGCAATACAAGCAATGGGACCCTGGAATAATTTTTGTTTCATTGGTTTCAATTTTTTGGGGAAACAAGCAATATGGGAGATGGATTTCCCACTTAATAAAGTGATTTTTATCAAAGTAGTGCAGCAACAAGCATGGTGGTTCCTCTCTAAAATCTTCATGGAAACTCAAAGACTCAAGGTTGGGCAATTCAATGGCAACTTCAAAAAAAATTTTTTTACAGAAAGCAGGTTCTTCAACACCCATGTTTGAAATTGCTTGAGGACAAGCAATATTGGGAAGGGAGGATTTGTCATGTCCCAAAATTGGCATTGGGTCACAATGGCCTAATCACAATGGCCATATTCATTAGTGTTTGTCAAATTAATGTTAAAGCTCAAATAATTTCCAAGGAGGGAAATTACTAGTTTCCTAGGTTTTGGGTGGAAGCTTTGGGATTGTGAATAATGGGGATAATAAATGATTTTGGAAAATTAGTATGGAATAAATATTTAATAAAGGAGATAAATAAATATATACAAGTGAAAATCAAAGTGGCATTTGATCATGAAGACACATGGAGGAAGTGGGACCCACACAAGCTAGAATGTATGTGGCACATGGCATTCTCTTCTTGCAATTTCGAATCTATGGGAAGCCTAATGTTCTTGGGATGAGTTATAAGTTCAATAATACTTGTCATGAGTCAATGAGGTCTAAATATAGAGGAAAATTAACTCCCATGGAAGAGGAAGAGGCAATTTGGAGCTAGTGAGACACTTGGGCTAGATTCCCTAGCTCTATGACAACAATGATGAAGATGCTATGACACCTATGACACAAATAAGACCTGAAGGATGACATATGACATATATGACATGTCAGGGCTAAAAATAGACTCCAATAGGGTGCTCAAGGGTGTTAGGGAAGCTAAGATGCTTGCACATGTGATTTGGTGGAAGTGGGAGACTAGGAATTGTTGTACAAGTGGCATTCTTTGGAATCTCTTCCCAAATTGAGTTGGAATGAGTCTATTGGAAGGAATTCGACCCATGGATGACATTATAACTTTATAAATATCAATAAAAAAAATTGAAACTAGCTTTTGATCATTTGTAGAATTTGCAATTGCATTTGTGAAGAGGGAGAGCTAGTGGATGACTAGTTTCTTGCCTTGGCCAATTTCGAGGGTGAAATATTCCCATCCAAGTTGGTAATTGGAAAGGCCATTCAGACTTTTCATTTGGAGCTTTAATGGAGTCTTTATTTGCAGTTGTAAGCTACAGGGCAGCTCATGGTTTATTCTATTGCAGCTCACTCCTTCAACCATTTCCAGTTTTGATGGCATATTCTTGATCCTTGATGGAGGGCGTTTTTGGTGAGATATTGTACTCTTTGGGGGAGCTTTTAATGCCCCATTTATTTTTTAATATGAATAAAATACTCTTTTCTTCATCTCCAGAAAGTTTCAGGTCGAAATTCCAAGTAGAAATGTATAAATCTCAATTTTAATGAAAGAACAGTGCCATTTCCCCACTACCTTATTGTGAATCAATGTAATGCTGATGATTTCGAATGAATGGATTATTATCTGATATATTTGTGATAAATATATTTCCATGGATTTATTATACAAGTTTCATTTACTGTACTTGAGCATTTGAATCATTTTTACTCAGTTTAGTTGTATTGGGAGGTGAAATAGTGCCATTTCCCCAAGGGTCGAATTGGGGATTTTTGCAGTTGAATGGGAGAGGGTGAGAACAGTTATAATAATCCATTAATGGTGCATATGAGACTTTAATAACATAATTAACACCTTACATACCTCTTTTCATAAATTTGAGTGGGTTTGGAGGCATTTGGGAAGCCATTTTCAGTACTTACCCCATGGGGATTTGAACCCCAAATTACTAGTAAAATTACATAATTGGTACAGAATCTTAAGAGAGTTTGCAGAGGTCTTTTGGTGGCCATATTTCATCCATAAACCTCATATTCAATTTCTAATATCATTCATACACCTTCCTTGAAGATTTGAAGGCATTTTGAGTCAATTTGAGACCTAGAGACCAATACTAGTCAAAGGGAAATCACTAGTAAAGTTACCTACATTGATCAGAATTGAAAGAGGATTTGCAGAAGTCTTTTAAAGGTCCAAAGGCATACTTGAAACACATATTTATGTTCTAATATCATTCATATACCTTCTCAGAATATTTGGGATCATTTGGGGCAAATTTGGGACCTAGAGATCCAAACTAGTCAAAGGTCAAACCAGGGAAAAAAGTGAAAAATTGCCATTTTAATAAAATTCCTAAGAAGGGACATTACATTCTTCCTCTCAACAACCCCATTCTGCTGAGGTGTATAAGGAACTGTGTGTTTAATCTGAATTCTTGAAGAGGAAAAAAATAGTTGAAACTATGATTTGATGTACTCCCCACCATTATCAGAGCTGATAATCTTGATATGTCTACCAGACCAGTTCTCAACTGAGGCCTTGTAAATCTTGAACAGACCAAAAACTTCAGACTTTAACTTGATGAAATAAATCCAACAATTCCTGGAAAAGTCATCTATGAAGGTGAGGATGTATTTAGCATGGTTCAAGGACTCATGGGGGAATGGACCTGTTATATCAGTGTGAATAATCTTCATGGGTGCATAGGTTCGCTCAGTTTTGGATCTCCCATACTTATGCTCAAGGTGTTTTCCTAGGATGCAAGATTGATAGACACCTTTGGAAAATCTAATATAGGGAAGCCCTATGACCATTTCTTTATCATGAATTTGGGAAAGGTATTTATAGTTCAAATGGCCAAATATTTCATGCCATAATTTGCTTGAGTCATTGGCATGGGTTAAAAGATCAAAAGGTGAGGGGATGGCACAAAATGAGAAAACTTGTAGATTCTAGAGCTATGGTCAGCACTGCCTAATGCAACAATTCGGCATGTTGACATTTCACATATCTCAACATCATTTGGGGTAAAGGTTACCTTCTTGGGTGTACTTGTGTGGGTCATCTGATATACCAAAAATAGGTTTGTAGCAAATCCAGGAACATACAAGACATTATTGAATGAACCAAATTCGAGATCTATGCTACCTTTGCCTTTGCTAGAGGTTTCAGAATTATCACCCAATACAACATTAGGACCACAGGAAGAGTCAAGTGAAGTAAAATACTCACTTGTAGACACCATGTGTCTTGAAGGTCCGAAATCAATAATGAGTGAGGTAGGCTTGGATGTGCTTGCCATCAGTGCATGTACTTCTTGTGCTCTCAGGAAGAGGAATGTTGGCTTTCTCCAGGAGTAGAGCCATTTGGTCAATGGTTTTCTTCATGCAGAAGCTTTCAGGATGAAATCCCCTACTACAATAAGTACATGTTTCCCTCTCATTCTTCTTATTTGGATTCTTGTTTGAGTGGTAGGAGTCTTCAGAAACTTTCTACTTGTCTTTCTTCTCACCGGTGGGATTCTTGAAATTGCCCTTCTTCTTCCCTTTCGAACTCTTTGAATCTCCAACATTCAGACAGTGGTCTTTTGATGGATTTTTAATGGCTCCCATCAAGACCAACTTGTCTTTTTCTTGTGTTAGTGATTCCATGAATTCTGAGAGAGTTGGACTCTTCCAGTTTCGAATTGCCTTCCTTGTGGCATGGAAGGTCGAAACAAACACCGAGTAATCTGGGCCAAGCTTGGAGAGAATGGACAAGATTAGTTTCTCATCCTTTTTATCAATTCCACATTGCTTCAATTGTAGAACAAGTGACTTGAATTTAGAGAATAAATATTGATGGTTATCGAAATTCTGTGGACTCAATGAAACTAGTTCATTATCTAGTTGGTGGCCTCTTAATTCATCTGTCTTGCCAAACAATTCTTGAAGCTTTAGCCAAACTTCATTGGGAGAGGTAAGACCATCAAGATGGAATAAAAGATCCCTAGATGTAGTGAGACATAGCAGACCATAGGCTTCATCTCTTCGATTATGCCACTTTGATTTCTCAATTGCTGAAGTTGGCTTAGTCTCAGTTGCCATAGTCACCCTGTAGAGGCCTTTGCTCCTCAACATGATCTCCATATTCACTTTCCAGTCAAAATAATTGAATGGAGTGAGGATAATCTGATGTGACTGATCCATGTCAGCTCCAAAATAAGTTTTAGACTGATTTGGGTGCGTTCCCGGATGCTCAGTTGCGCCCCGTGGATGATGGAATGCGCCCTGTGGATGAATTATTGTGCCCTCCTTGAGACAGGTTGGATCCTGCAAGACAATAGAAGGATAAAGGAATAGCTTGATAGCTATGATACCATGTGAAATTTAGTTCACACCAAGATCTAATCAAGAAATTACACACTCTCACAAAAGATCTCACACAACTAGTCAAGAACACAGAAGATTACTCACAATAGATACAAACCGTATTGCTCTCATAAACAATAATACATCTTCCAACCTTGGGAAATTAAATGTATTTCAATATATATGTTTACATCATAGATTCGAATGGATAAACATGCCATTTGAATCCTCACAAAAGAAGACTTACTAAATTGATGCAAAACCCCCCTAGGTGGCAAGAGTGTTCTCCAAGTAACACCAAAGCCTCACGAATTTCAGATTTAGTGATCAGATAGTGATGTGAGATGAAAAAAAAATGCTAAATCCCAAAATGGAAGGAAGAAACATCAAGGAGTGAAAGTGGTCCAAAAGACACTTTCCTTAGTCAACTAGCTTTTCACCTTTCACCCAAAAGCAGTAAAAAGCAGGAATGCGCCTTTCTCACCATAATCTTATCCAGAATCAGTAGAAATGCACCCAAGTGACTTAGGAAACTTTTCTTCCACACTAGGAAGGCTTGTGGTCCCCCCAAAGATGCCTTGTGGTCCACACAATGACTCATATGCCAACTATTTAGTCTAATACATAGTAATTAATCATAAAATGATTAATTAATGTCTTTAATGTATTAATTGACATAGGAGTGGGTTTTAATTATTCCAACATCTAGGAAGTGGATCTAGAAACTAGTCAGTAGCTTAGAGCTTGTAGTCCTCGGTAGTAGTTTTCCTCGTGTTTGGAAGAGGGTTTCCCTTATTGACTCCTAATTGGATAATTATACAAGTGTTTGACATTGAATCATTTTTTCACACTCGCTAGATTTAACTGTGTACCTTGGGGGTCATTGTCATCATTGGTTGTCTCTCCCACATTTGTTAACAGTAGTCCTCATTAACTAGTAATCAGACGATTTCTCACATACTTGACATCGACACATATATTCACATGTTGTAGAATCATACCATCAAGGTTGAGGTGAAGACCTTGGTCCTAGAGGGGATATTACTCATTCATCCTACCCCTCCCAAGTTTATATGGAGTATATCATTATCTTATGAGTACTTTAGAAACTACTATGACTTCTTGATATGTACTATGACATAGAATCACCTTGTATTTGATCATGTCTATGATCTCTTTGATGACATGGATCCACCATGTGTTCTTTTGTTTCCATGATATTACATTTTATCACATGGATCTGTAGTGTATTTTGTTGGTGGCAATGCTTGATTTTTGCTCTAAGCACAGGTGTGCCTACATCATGGATGATCTATATATGTTTTCTTGACGTTTGGTTGTAGGTACTCTTTGGTTCCTTGAGATTCAACTCCCTCCTTATGTCATCTCACTGTTATGTTTGTATAATTTTTTTCAGCCAGTTGCTTCTCTTATGACCTCACACAATATGGGGCATCTGTTATAGATATATTTTTCACCCTTGAGATCCATTAAGGATATATTGATGTCACCTTACTGACACACTACCTTACACCCTTTGTTTCCTCGTCCTTTAGGACTCAATTTCTCCTTGCAATTCTAACATGGAATGACCATAACCTTCTGGTCACACCTTTCATAACTAACATGGATCGTCCATCTACTCCCCGGTCCCACCTTGCATCATTGAGAGGGAGTGAGCAATCTTTCAACGTTCTAGAATGATCTTTTTTTGAGGAGATGAGTATGAACTAAGATTCGCATAATGAGCTTGGGAAATTGTACATGACTTGGAGTTCACTAAGTTCTAGGAGTCTAGATCTATCATACCATCTTCTCTATCAATCTATATAAGGAATGGGAATTTTTTATGCAACCAAGTCCTAGAAAGAGCATGAAAAGAGCATAAATAAACCAGAAAGAGTAATATACACCTTAATAATGAAGAAAAGAGATGAATAGAAATCCTCTTTGAGGGGGAAACCTCCTTACACAATGTACTAAGTACACAAGAGAAGACAAGATGAGATGATATAAATGAAAAGGTATCATTCCTACATATATAGGAGACAAAGAGGTACAATTACAACTAATGGACCCAAACTGACATAACTAATATAATAATACTAATGAAAATTACTAGTAATAAACCCAATCTGACATCAATAATATGTAATGAGCCACAATATAGGGGGTAATGTTCCAATATTTAGGGATTAACATGCCCCTCCCCTTAAAACAAGTGTTGTCTTCAACACTTGATTAGTTTTGGATGACTTTGTATGAAGGACTCATCTTCCCATGTCGAATCTTCAACTAGTAATTTATTCCACTTGATGAGATACTTAGTGATAGTCCGATTGCGTAGTTGTTTGTTCCTTGTTTCAATTATTTGTTCAGGTTCCAATATGAATTTTTCTTCTTCATCAAGCTTTGGCAAGATGGTTTGAATTGGGATCTTGTCTCCTATTACATTATTTAAGGAAGAAACCAAAGCGTGATTCATTAAATGAGAGATGCTAACCAAATAATTGGAAATGCCGCAAGCAAATATCATATAGCCTAATTGACTGCGAGTTGGATGATTTATGACCCTCTTTGAATCGTTCTATAATATTGCAGTGGTTTTCGCGGAGAATGACATAATAGCCCCTGCAAAATCAATAACAATCAAATTCGTGGGTGAGTATTAAAATAGAGGGGAGCACCTCGCTATCATGGATGGAAAAATAGGTGTACTCTTGAATATGAAGGGAGCTCCAATTTGTAAGCCATATTACCAATCTTTTGCAACACTTTATAAGTATCATGATAGTTGGGTGCTTATTTATTGATTGAGGGACATTTTTTTGTAAGGTTTCAGCCTCAGAAATACCTAATCCCCTTCTTCAAAAATGCTTTCACTGCAATGTTGATATGTGTGTTGTGTCACCCTATTTTTTTGGCATTGCCATGTTGTCCTTTAGTAACTGGAGAAATTCTTTCTTTCTCTGTGTCATTACTGTGAATTATTGTCATCATTGCTCCCAAAAATAATATCTTCAACATATACTTCAACAAATATCATTTTCTCATGCTCGATCTTGATGGAGAGATTATTGTCTACACTACCCCTTCTAAAGCCTTGTTGTTGCAGATACTTGTCCAATCTCAAATACCAACCTCTAGGAGCCTGCTTGAGTCCATACAAATATTTATTTGATTTGTAGACATAGTCTCTATTATCAGAAAGGGATAAGCCATCTGGTTGTTCAATGTATACTTCTTCTTCAAGATATCCATTTAGGAAAGCAGATTTTACATCCATTTGATACACTTCGACATTTTCAGCACAAGCATAGGCCAGGAACAGTCTGATTGCTTCCATTCGCTCCATAGGAGCAAAGGTTTCTTCAAAATATACTCCTTCAATATGTGCATAACATTTGCATGCCAATATTGATTTATTTATGACAACTTGTCCATCTTCATTTAGCTTGTTTCAGAAAACCCATTTTGTGTCAATAACATTTTTATTTTTGGATCTTGGTACTAAATCCAAGGTCTGATTCTTTTCAATTTGATCTAATTATTTGTTCATGGATTTAACCCAATGCTCATCTGTTTTGGCCTCTTCAAATCCTTCTGGTTCTATTTGTGACAATAGATGAAAATGAACCTCTTCGGATGAATCTCTTAGGCTTCTTCTGGTTCTTACACGAACATTTTTATCTCTAATGATCAAATATTATGAATGATTCTTTTGAACGTATTTGGAAGGATATTTTGTGTCCTGTCTTCCATCTTCTAATTCTCGTTGATATATCACCTTATGTGGTTATTATGCCTCTCTATTTTTTGGTTGTTCCAAATATGATTGTTCGATCATATGGAGATCATCATCATCTTCTACCCTCATATGGGTAAATACTTCATCAACTTTCACATCTGGACTTTCTACTATCTTTCTGAGTCGTAGCTTGTAACACTTGTAAGCTTTGCTTATGGTGGCATAACCAAGGAAAATTCCTTCATTTGATCTGGAGTCAAACTTTCCAAGGTTTTCATCATTTATTTTGATGTAGCACTTGCTTCCAAATATTTTGAAATGTTTAACGGTGGTTGTCCTAACTTTCCATAGTTCATAAGCTGTTTAACAATTTTTCGTCCTAATTTGACATCTATTAAGGATGTGTATAGTTGTATGACTGTCCTGAGTCTAAACATATGTGATAGCTTTGATTCATTCAACATTGTCCTGGCGATTTCCTGCACAATCTTATTTTTCCTTTCCGCCACTCCATTTTGCTACAGATTTCTAGCTAGTGAGAACTGTCTTCTGATTCCATGTTTTTCATAGAAGTTGTCAAATTTGTTAAAAGTGTATTCTCCTAGTCCTCCATTTTTAGATCTCAAACACTTTATTCTTAATTCTTTTTCATTTTCAACCACTTATTTAAAAGCCTTGAAACATTCAAACATTTATGATTTTCTTTTAAGAAAGAACACCCATATCATTCTAGTGTAATCATCAATGAAAAGAAGAAAATAAGATTCATCGTTTAATCCTTTGGTTCTCAATGGACCGCAAAGTTATGAATGTACTGTTTCCAAAGGATTTGATGTAGTATACTCTTTTGTCTTGAATGTAACCCTTGTTTTCTTTCCATGCACACAGTTTTTGCAGAATGAATTTAATCATTTAGTAATCGTCAAAGTTGATGTGCCCCAATATCCTATGTCGGAGCCAACTTTCATATGTTTTCCCCATGTAACACTTCTCTTCATTTTCATCATCCAATATGTATACATTGTTTGGGGTTCTAGAGGTTGTTGCCACTAATCTGCCTGTATCCCTATTTCTGATTTTGCATTTTCCTGAGTCAAAGGTGAGTGTGTTCCCTTTATCACACATTTGGTTGACAATGAGAAGATTGTGTTTCATGTTTTCAACTAGTAATAAATTTTCTTCTTTGGTCCTTTTGTTTCCCAAACTTGATAAGCATCTTCCTAAGATTTTGGCAGAATCATTATCCCTAAAGTAGACACTACCTCCCTTTTCTTCCCTCTATTTTAGAAAAGTGTTTTTGTCTCTTTTCATATTCTTGGACCAACCGTTGTCTATATACCATTGCCCCTTTTTATTTTGCACATGTAAACCTAGGTTGCATCCTTCCTGATAAACCTAATCCTTCTGAGATTAAACCGGTTTTATTTTGTTGGTATCACCCGACTGATTTTCGCAGTTCAGACTATCATGACCATGATTGTGACACTTACAACACTCATTATCTAGGTTCAAAATACTGAAGGGATTGAGATCCTAATTTGGGTTTTCACCTATTTTTGCGAGGTTTTTTTGTTTGGTATTGATCTTATTACAAAAGCCACTTCTCCTAGCATACGCAAGTGCACGTGATTTGCAGTTTATTGCTTTATGACCAAAGTTATGAAAAAAGTAACAATTGCCCAGAAAGAGATTTTGATACCTGATTGGATGAACTCTCCTGAATTGTGCAGATTCATCTTCTATATGAATTGATTCCCTATGTTGTTCTTCAAAATTTTGCTTGTTCTTTGAAAAAGGAGTTATGAGCACGTATGCATAACTCTTTACAAAGCTTGATGTTTTTTTGGAGTAGTTTCTGGATTTTTGTCCATGTTCCAATTGATTGCTCAACTTATGTAGTTCTTCTCTTAGATAAGTGATTTCAGCTTCCAGTTTCACACACATTTCTTCTCTTAGTTTCAGCTACCTAGGGTTATCTACCTCTAATCTCAAAAGTGATTCTTGCAGGTGCTTGTTTCTATTCCTTTATTTCTTCAGTTCATCTAGGGAACTGATCAATTCTCCTTCAAAGTCTACTTCTGCCATCTCTTTATATTATGTACCCATGTTTGTTAAATCATTTTTGTTATCCAGAAGCAGTTTTTATTGCATGTTCAATTACACGCAGGGATATGTCTTCCATATGTTAAGCTATTACTAAAGACACCCGCTCTGATACCAATTGTTGGAATCTATTTAATACAGAGAGGGGAGTGAATTAGTATTAGCGCAGTTATAAACATTTTTTAACTTCTGATCTGATTATTATTGATCTTTAATTATGCATCCACCATAAATAAAAAATTCAACATCACATGAGCACAGTACACAGAACACACATAATTTTTACATGGAAACCCAAATGGTAGAAAACCACATAATGTTCTCTTATAATAAAATATTACATTTGAGGAAGCACCAACTTCCTAAGTTCTCCAGCACCAACTGGAAGGAGGCACCGACCCCCTGGTTTTACAGGCACCGACTTGAAGGAAGCACCAACTCCCTAATTTACTAGCTTTATCTGGAAGGAGGCATCGACCCCTAGCTCCTTGCCCTATCCTGCCTCCCTGATGTACAAAATAAAGATATTGCTCTGATGTACTTCTGATAGGTGCACACTTCATATATTCTTCTATTCATTATGTTGTGCGCACCTTATGTATGTTGTAGTATTGTTTTCATTGAGTTGCATACACCACTTGACTTCACATTCAACACATCACTTCAACTGATGTCGCACTTCATATACTGTGTGTTACTTCAACTAATTCTGTAATATGTGCCAAGGTTCAATATACCATTATGCTACTACGCTTCTGTAACCTCAACTGATATTGTGCATCAATTGATAATCTGTTTTTATGTCTTCGTGCACCAGTATCAGATGGAACTCCGCACCTTCTGAGATATGCTTGTTATGTCTTGGTGCAACAGACTTTAGATCATATGTGACAAACTATGCATCATATGTTACATGTCTTTTCTGTTTAGCACACTTGTCTTAGATCATCCTTATCATGGTGCGCATCCCTGACTGTGCTGCAACTCTTTCTTTGTGCATCTGATGGACTACCTTACTTCGCACACACCAACTCAATCTGAGTGCATCAGATAAACTTATTCACTTCTCACATCACAATATATACTTCAAATATGTCTCTGTGCTCCTGTCTTAGAACATCTATGACTATCTGCTTGTTATCTCTGATACTATCGTTCAGTCCTCATGCACTTGCACATATTCTGTAATTATGCCTTTCTATATTCATGCAACCGTCACATATTCACAGCATCGTTCTGCGCATTTTTAGTTATTCCATTCCTCTGTTTGTGCGCACTCAACTCTTTAATAGATCATATTGTTCTAGTTCAACGAGCCCATAATGCCTTGAAAATGACAAATTTGTATCTTTGAGCTTTCTTATCCTTCCATCTTCAAGCTTCAATCTTGCCATCATTCTCCATCATGGCTTCTTATTTATAAATTGATCTGTGCATATGGTGATGTCCACAAGTTAGTTGTGGCATTCTTTCTTCCTTGCTTCATGGTTTTGCTTGCTTCACATTTTTGTCATCTTCTGTGCCACTAAGGTGTCATCTCTTGTGGGTCTTGCGTATACTTATTCCTTTGGCTAGTAGGGCTTGTGCCCTTGCGGTTTGGTTTTGCGCCCTTAATGTACTATCGCTTGTGGGTTTTCTACACTTGACATCTTCAACCACTACTCCCTTTTTGGTACTTATGTGCACTTCAACAACTGAGAGATTCTTCCAATTGGTGATTCTTGCACGCTTTTGGGACTTGCCTTCTTATTCAACCAATTCTTGTTCCAAGCTGCTTGCGCACTCCCAAACCTTGTGCAATCAACTCTTTGGCATGATTGCGCACTCCTGAACTTTTTTCCAACCAACTCTTTAGATTTTACCTTGAAGGGATATGACTAAGTGGACTTGAGACCTACGCATGTACCATATGTCTTGGATGTATTCCTTATGTACTTTTTCAAACTGGATATGCTTGATGTACCTCTGGATATACTTCTTTAGACTGTATTTCATGTATTTCTTTCTTACATATACTTCTCCAAAGTGGCTTTCATATACTTCTTCAAACTGGAACAAGAATACTGATTCCTCTTTGACATTAGTTGACATCAATGATAACCCAATCTCAACAAGTAAGGACGCCATTACTTAATTTCATGTAGTATTGCCATGATTTCCTTCTCATAAATGGGTTTCTGTAAAAAAATTCCCTTGATTGGTCGACTTTTGAAAGCAAAGGGTCAACCTTCCTGCATTAGAACAACATTGATTCCATTTCTTGATGCATCGCATTCCACAATAAATGTTTTTGTGAAGTCTGGTGTGGTCAAAATAGGATATTAGCACATTTCCTCTTTAAGTTACTCAACTGCTTGAGTTGCCTCTGAAGTCCACGAAAATGCCTCCTTCTTCAATAAAGTTGTTAGAGGTGTTTTTATTCTTCCATAGTTCTAAACAAACTTAGAGTAGTACCCTGTCAAACCTAAGAATCCTCTATGATTCTTTAATTTTTTGGGAATTGGCCAATTCATCATTTCTTTATTATTTTTAGGGTCCACCTTGACACCTTCATGAGATACAATATGACCCAAATACTCTACCTCATTTACCCCAAAGAAACATTTGGAAGGTTTACATATAGTTTTTGCTCCTTTAGTAGTTGTAGCACCTCGTAAACATGTTGAACATGTTCTTCCCAAGACTTGCTATAGATTAGTATATTACCAAAAAATACCAACACAAATTTTCTAAGAAAGAGATTGAAAATGGAATTCATCAAACCTTGAAATGTGGAAGGTGCATTCGTAAGGCCAAAAGGCATGACCATAAATTCATAACGACCTTCATGAGTTTTGAATGTTATTTTTGGGATGTTTTTGTAGTTAAGTGTATTGCATAGTTACCAGCGATACATGTTATAGAACAAACAAGCATATATATATATATATATATATATATATATATGTGTGTGTGTGTGTGTGTGTGTGTGAACACAAGATAAGTAATGGTGGCAGAGCCAACAAGTCTTTCTATTACTTAGTACAAAAGTGCAATACAAAGTATGGGTGCCTCTATGTATCTGGCTCTTCATCCTATATATATGTTTTACATACAATTACATAACGACATGTCGGTTCACTAACTGACGCAACTAACCGAATCAACATGTGGTAACTGTTGGAATACTCTCACCGTCATTTTTTATATTTGCATGCATACTGCATGAATGCATCCAGTCATCAGTATGGTAGTCTCCCCAGCACCTGGAGCCTATTTTCAGCCCCCTAGAACCTATTTTTAGCCCTCAATAGCCCTCATACATACCTAGTGTGCCTTGTTATCCTCACCTGGATGACAAATGCACCCTACTACACCTACTTGGATTCCAACAGTTAGTTGCAGCATTGATTTCCCAGTTCTTGCATTTATTGCTCAGTTTAACTGCATGTAGCTTCCAGTTGTCTGTATCAGAGTGCCACTTGATCTACTGACAGCCTCATGCACCCTCCTTGGAGTCTCCTTCCCTTGATTTGTGTTCACATGACTCAGTTAGACTCATTTGATTGATATTTGACTATTTGCGACTACTACCACTGATTGGGTAATGTCTCCTATGCGATCCAAGCAACACATTGAGGAGAATTAGAATGACCTTAGGAGTATTTGAATTCATTCGATTGTATTGAGTTATGATTTAGTTTCACAGTTCCAGCTTTTAGTCGATGTATGATTATACTGCAGATTTTACCATTTCTGATTTTATAAGTGAATACTGATTCAATTCTTCTTCTTCTTCTTCTTCTTCTTCTTCTTCTTCTTCTTCTTCTTCTTTGCAATTCTCTGCAATTCTTGAGTGAGATTAGTGAGATTTACTCTAGCTATGTGATATATCCTATAAAATATCACATTAACTGACACAACTATTCGACATGTTCTCTGAAGTGGTCGAACGGAGGACCTAGTTGGGCGGTCGACCTAGGCTCCTCCAACATCTCCCCCACAAACAAAGTCTTTCTTCATCCCAAAGAAATTAGAAAGTAACTTGTGTTGGATAAATAGATGAACTTCATTGTGTTTTGTCTCGTGTACTAAGTGTAGACATTCGATGACTCTAAGCTGGTACCTACTACTACCTCGGTTGGAAATGGGTCGTCAAGGTTGGAAACGTGTCCATGCAGGTAGAAGAAGCTGCAAACAGAATCTGATATTGAACAACATCTAACGACTGTTGTAAACCTATGGTCGACGACAGTAGAAGCGCATGTTGTTTTAAAGAAGAAAGCATCCAATAAAATAGTTACTTGAACCTCTAATCTTCTCATGTCCACTCTAGTTTTCACACCAATCGGCTATGGGAGGAAGATCTACGGGGACGTGATTGGTGGTAATCAATAGAATGACAAATCTTGGTCTTGGGACTCCGAGAGTGCTCGAAATTACCATATATTATGGAGTGGTGAGGATTTGTCAGGGTAAAAACGTCGAAATGCTCATATATCAAGAAAAGAGCTAGTGACAGAACATTTATAATAGAACAACAAAGGGAAAGGGACAGAGGCGAGAAATAAAAATGCCATGGCTTTCCAAAGATTTCAATTGTGTTGTTATATGGGGTATATACATCCTTTTATAGTGAATGGTCAGTGAAGTGGTGGATTGGCAGGGATGGGATGGATGGAGAAACAACAATTGTCAAACTATGGTGGGATGGTGGTCATAAATATCACATGTACCGATTGCAGACTTGCCGAAGTAATCATACGTGTATCAATCTGATCGATTCCTTGAGATTGGGTTGTATCATGACATGATGGTAGTTTAAATGATGATAACTGAAATGGAGGTGACCCTCATGGCACTAATAGTGAATGATGGCTTGTGTCGTTCGTGTGAAAAAATAATAATCTCATCATGCTTCAGTTGTCATTATGTCTTGTCCCGATCGATTGATTAGTGGTGATGATGAATCAGTCGACATATTGTTGGTTGGTTTTGTGTTTGTTCAATTGAATATCCTTGTTCAACATCTTCTTTTCGACCTATTCCACTTTGTATATAATTAACTTCTTTCTTATTCTCTCCCGTTCTTCTTTTTTTCTCATGCTTTGTAATGTTTTAGTTGAGTGCCATTCACAATTTTTCGGAATACGCTCCCTTGTAGTGTTTTCAGTCGAACTGCTTTGTTAGCGTGGATTTCTTCAATGACATAGGGTCCCAACCATGCAGTGTGTAGTTTTTTAGGTTTTCCTTTGATTTGGATGTTGTAAAGCAGGTCTATATCACCAATTGATATATTTTTGTTCTTTATATTTTGTTCGTGCTAAGCTTTCTGTTGTCGTTTTTTGTATTTCTTGATGATGGATCGCTATCTATCGATGTTCTTCAAGTTTCGATAGTTAGGGGTACCTTTCTTTTCTCACATGTTCGATATTGGTATGCAGTACTTCTGCAATTGTTGGTGCTTGTTGTCGAAAATATAGAGGAACAACTACTTCTTGTCCATATACTAGGTTAAATGGTGTCTGACCTATCGATCTTTTATATGCTTTTCTATATGCCCATAGTACTACAGGTATCTTGTCATCCTAGTCATCCTTGTCGATATTGCACAGTTTATTCAATCTTGTAGTTATCATTTTATTGAATGCTTCAATTATTCCATTAGACTAAGGGTGATATGTTGTACTTCTTCTATGCTCGATTAAGAATTCTTTCATTAATATGGAAATTGTTTTTTTGACAAAGTGAGTCCCCTGGTAGCTAATCAAGGTGAGTGGACATCCAGATCACGTAATAATGTTCTCATGGATGAATTTGGCATCTATTTCACTTGATCAGGTGTCGACGGGTTCTGCTTCCACCCATTTAGTAAAATACTCGATCGCCATAATAATATATCTTGCTCTTGTTTGTCACCCAGGAGTCGGGAATGGACTTATGAAGTCGGTTTCCCAAATTTCGAAAGTTAATCTCGGATTTACTGATATTAATGGCATTTGAGTACTTGTAAATGGTCTTCCAAGTCGTTGAAATCTATTGCATTTATTCACAAATTCTCGACAATCTTTGTGGATTGTCGGCCACCATAATCCTGACTACTGAATTTTTTGGCTTTCATGTTAGCTTAAAAATGGCTTCCTGTTGGTCCATTCATGTGCTTCATTAATTATACTTTGTCGTTTGTGATCGAGAACACATCGTCATAAAACATCATCTGATCTTAGTTTATAAAGGAATCCATTTACTATAGTATATGGTGCATCTTTCATTGCTAAAATATTCTTTTTATTTTCATGCATTCCTTCTGGAGCTTGACCTTCTTCTAGGAACTGAGCAATTTTTTATAAATCTAATGGAACAGCTTCAATTTGAAATAAGTGAGCATCAAGTAAAGCATCTTCTATTCCAGTTGGTTCTTCTCCTATGTCTATTCTCAGCAAGTGGTTGGGTCCGACATTTGCTTTACCTGGTCGGACTATAACTTCAAACTCGAATTCTTGGAATAACAGTAACCATTGACAGATTCTTCCGTGGTGGAGGGGTTTGTTGACCAAGTATTTCACAACCTGATGATCTGTATAGAACACAAAAGGATTGGCGAGTAGATAATGTCAGTATTTCTTGAGTGCAAATACCATTCCCAATGCTTCTCTTTCAGTTGTTGAATAGTTTCTCTCTGCCTTATTTAATTTTCTACTACTGTAGGCATTGGGTAATCCATTCCATGATCTATGGGTTGAGTCAATATTGCACCAATTTTTATTCCAGAGGCATAAATGTGTACATGAAATTTAATTGACCAGTTTGGAAATCTTAATATGGGAGCTTCGACTGGTTTTATTTAAAATGTCGAACGATGTAGCACATTTGTCGATCCATTGATAGTCATGATCGTCTTTCAACAATTCTTCTAATGGGTGTGTCATATCGGAGTAGTGACTAATAAATTTTTTGTAATACCCTGTATTCCCTAGAAACACTATGACTTGTTTAGAGTTAATTGGAGGTTTCAGGTCGAGAATGACTTTAATTTTTTCAAAGTCAACTTTTATTCCTTCTTTACATACGGCATGCCCAAGTAGGATACCTATTGGAGTGGCAAATATGCATTTCTTTATATTCAGTGACAATTGGATATGTCGACATATTTCTAACATAAGTCTTAACCATTTTCAATGATCTCTCAACATAGAAAAGATCATCCAATAGTCAAAATATACGTCCATGGTTTTGTAGATATATTCTTGGAAGGCTTTAATAACTATTATGGAGAAAAAAACTGGTGCATTCTTTAATCCAAATGGAATTAATTTATATGCAAATGACCCGAACTCGCATACAAATGTGGTCTTCTTTGGCAATAGGTACTTGATTATACCCAGAAAAGTCATCTGTGAAGGAATAATATTCACGTCCGACAACTTCATTAATAATTTCATCGGCAAAAGGTGTCGGAAATGGATCTGTAAGCGTTACTTTGTTGAGTTCCCTGAAGTTGACACAAATGCGTAGTCATGTTGTGTCGTTCTTCTTAGGTTGGACGAGCACTAGGATTTCCCATCCAGATTGGTCAATGGTATAGATAATTCCAACGGCAATCATGCTATCTATTTATTTCTTGACTATTTCTTTGTATTTATGTGCAAGCTTATAGGGTCTCTTCTTGACTGGTTATGCATCTAGTTTGATGTCGATCTTCATTTCTCCCATTTCCTGGAAAAGTCCTTTCAGATATTTATAGTCTCGTGCAAAGAAATTTTGGAATTCTTTTAATAAGTTTGTAATTTCCGTTGTTTGTTCTTCATTACAATAATCTCCTATCTTAGCCATTTTGGTTCTATCATCATTAGAGATATCTACTTCTTTGAGCTTAATCTATACATCCATCCATTCAGGTGCTCTAGTTTCATTGATCCGTTGCTCACCTTCTTTGAATTGTGTAAATGTTGGTGGAAAATCTAATTCTGTCATCCTTTCGGGATCAATTTTTTCTAAGGTTTCAACATTAAAGATTGATCTGATCTATTTTGATGTATTCGGATGTTCTCGTTTCCATTGGAAGCTTTTCCCTTATGTTTTGTCTGTTTCCATTTGTATCCTTGTCGCATGCTGAAGTTTGGTCGATTCGATATTGTTACATGAAATAATGTGTCGGTCATGTCATGGTTGAGTTTTAGATTATATTGGGCTACTTGCTAGATATAGGAAACTTTTCACTTGATTGCTCGATTCTACTAATAGATCGTCCTACGGAGAAAACATAAAATCTTTGATGAAATTTTCTCTTAATTCTTTCAAAATAAACGTTTCTCCTCTTGCTTCCTCCATTTTATACCATTTTTTGGGTAAATCGTCAAGTGTACTTGGAAAAAGGTGTGGCAAAACTCTTTCGTCTCGGTATCCCAATCTTTTCCAGTCTTTTTCGCAGTTGTCGATAAGCTTTTCAGGGTTTGGGCCTTGTGTGAAAATCGGAATATTTTCCTGTGTTGTGATATTTCTTCCTCCAAATATTTCAACAAAATACGTTGATGTTGTAGTCAAAGTTTGAAGTTTCAACTGATGTGTATCCCACCATCTTCTAGCTTGACCTACGAATGTTTCGACTAAACTCTGGAGTCGACCTTGTTCTCCTATATGCTTGGATACCTCCTCGACATGGAATGCAAGTGATTTTCATTCTTTGCATCTCAACAGGGGAACACCCGACGACTCATTTCTCACTGGTTCAAGTGTCGGATGTTCTTTGATTTTTCTTTCAAAAATCTTTGGAATGATGGAGACTGAGAAACAGTGTTGGATTGTCTTCTTGGGAATAACTTTGATCGTCTGACATTGTCATGCTTGTAATTCATAATTCTCTATTTTCCAGTCGTAGAGTTCAGCATCGGAATTATATCCAACTGATGAAGGGTTTCCAAGGTGGAGTTCTCCTTGTGTATTAGGTTCAGCGTAGTCTTCATTGTTTGCTACTTGATATAATTGGCAGATGTTGATGTCTTCATCAATAGGTTCGATCCATGGTTGTCCTTGCGATGGGTGAATTGGAAGAATCAATTTTTTTCCATTTCCCTTGATTTGTATCCTATCCTTGTCAAGTGATATTGAAGCTTTCATTTTTATTCCCCACGGTCGGCCAACTAGTGCAGGAAATGAACTAGAACCTTCTTTTGGGTCGATAATTTCAATGTCAACTTGTGTGGTTATTCCCTTGATGGATGTGTCGACATTTTTCCATACTCCGATTGGTTCGATCAATCCTTGGTCATCTAATTTGAGGTAGATGCCTGATTCATGGAGTTGTGGTCGACCAAGATGTTCCCAAGTGTCTCAAGTCATGATGTTTGCTTGTGATCCAAAGTTGAGGATGACTTGTCGAACAGAATATCCTTCAATTTCTAAATCGACAAGTGGGTCTACGTCATTTTTGTCTCTCTGACTTAGTCGATAGATATTTTTAGTTTGTTTTTCTTCAACATAATTAATTTTAATATTGTGTAATATGATTACGAATTTTGCAACAGCTTCTTCTTTGGTTATTAATTTTAGCAGCTCGTTAATATGTCTTTGTTGAAATTCATCATTGTCTTGGTGTGATGCTAACTCTTGAAATATTTTTACAGCGTTCTTATATAAGTGCTTTTGTGCAATTGGATTAGGATAGTCATCTTTGCCTTTTATTTTACTAATTTGTGGATTATCAATACCAATTTTAGTTCCTTTACGAGTGACAATCTGAAGATTCTTAGTTTTAACAATATCAGACTTTGGAACACCAGACAAGATGTTTACGTTCTTTTATTAGTGATGTTTTCAAGTATGGTGGGGAAATCCTCTAAAAAGTGATCGCCCACCCTACACTTAGTACAGAATTTGAGATCTATCTGATCTTTGAAGGGACGGTCTACAAAAAGATGGTCTTCACTCAGACATGTAAAACACTACAGTCGTCAACGTGATCGAGGATCTCAATTTCCAGTGTTTCGTCCATGACCTTGGAATCCTCCTCGTCGATGGAAGTTTTCATTTCTTTGATCGTATCGTCGTCCATCATTGCTGTCGTTTATATCATTTCTCTCGTCAACAACATTGGTTTCATAGGCTGCGTGGTAATTCTATTTATTCTTTAGATTCAATTGCATTCTGTTGTGGAACAATATTTGACGTCGCATATAGCGCACCATTGATCTTGATCATTTTTCATGTTGTAGGGACAATATTTTGTTGCATGCGAGCCGCGTTCCTAGTAGATGTCACTGGAAATTTTTCTTTGTACAAAACATTCATCATGTTGGTAGTCATCTTGTCGGAAATAATATTTCGCATGACTGACTGTGGAACAATTTGTGCACCAAATATCAGCTCCCCGCAAACTGATTTCACGAATAGATTTTTGCATACTTTCCAACTGTTCTTCGATGCGGTGGTCGACGAGGGATATAGGGTAGTCATCATCTGTTAGGATATCTCATCATTTAGTATGTACTTTGCATGCACTTTGCATGTTTCCCAGTCACCAGTTTGATGCCTCCAGCACCTAGTCCCTAGTCTGCCAGCACCCGGGAGCTTCCTTCCACTCAGTTTTAGCCCTCCTAGTGCCTAGTGTTCCCATCATGCACCTACCACCTGAGATGGGTGCCTTTTCTCACCTACCACTCCAATTTACTTCAGTTAGCTAGTTTTATTTCCTTGATTTGAGGCTAGACTGACTCCTAACTACTGTTATCACTCCGATGGACCTCCGATGAGACTTGAATACCTATTTTGAGTTCAGTTAACTCCTCATGCGCCCTCCACTAAGCCTCATTCCCTACATTAGTGCCATTACCATCAGTTACACTTATTACTCTTGGTTAAACTCAGTTTGACACTTGGCTGACAGTTACTTGTGCATTGATGACCACCACTGATTGATGATGAGGACTCCTAGTTGGAGCCAAGCTACACCATGCAGTATATCTGAATGAACTCCTTGGATAATTCGAATTGCACACTCATTGTGACAGTATTATATTGTAATTCTACTATTCTGGATTAT
Organism: Larix kaempferi; assembly: GCA_027924585.1. Lineage (NCBI taxonomy): Eukaryota > Viridiplantae > Streptophyta > Pinopsida > Pinales > Pinaceae > Larix > Larix kaempferi. The sequence continues at coordinate 6,581,986 of BSBM01000556.1, forward strand.
AGAGCACTGATGCATCTCTCTTGCACATTTTTTACTCGAATTTGTTTTACATCGTTGTGATTGATATTCTTGTTCAATAGATCTGTTGTGTCTAATTTTACATCAACCATTTTTATCTGCAATTATTTTGTCAGAGCATCTTCATATGTATTAAAATCCGTGAAACGGATGTGCACTCTGATTTTCTGTATCATTCCAACCATGAACCATTGGACTAATAAGGATTCTTCAATATAATGCTCGATTTGGCTCAACAGATATTTAAATCGCTTATCGAAGTCCCTAACAGTATCTGTCAGTTTTTGAATTGTGGTCTTCAATTTCTTGGCAGCTAGATATTTGGAATCTGGGATCTTGAATAAAGACATAAATTGTTGTTTGATGTGAGTTGTTGATGTAGTGACTGTCCTTTATTTAAAAGTGATGTACCATGTAAGTTATTGTTTCTGAAGGGAACCTACGAACTGTGTCATTTGTCTATCTTGATTAGAAATAGCATTGGCTTCCCATATTGATTCGCAAACAAACCAATGTATTCTTGGATATTCATCACCTTCACAGAATGGAAGGTGTGTCATTATGTGTGCCATCTCTGTTGCAACCTTCGACTTCTAAGCTCAAAGTTGGTGATGTTGGATTGTTCTCAATGGAAAAAATGGTCATACACTTGCTTTCGACAAGTACTAACTCTCGGTGTGCACTAACGGGAGTTAATGCACGTTCTTCACTTTCGACAACAATATTGCTAGTGTCAGGCAGTTCCTTGTCAGTTGTTAGGTGTCGACTTTATTCGACAGATTTTGTCGAAACCCAAGTAAATTTGTGGTAAATTTCTGGTCTATCTAGGTTGTACTTCTTTTCGTGGATGCCGACTTACTCGACGAATCACTTAATGATGGAAGTGGCTGGGGTGGTGCTTCCTCACATTCAGAATAGAGTAGATGAAAAATCTGAGTAGAAAGTAACCCAATTTTCTTCTTGCAGTCGATGGATCATCAATCGATCAACCTCATTACCATCATCGTTCTGTCGGCTCCAAATGCCATATTGGCCAGCACGAAGTCTTGGATACTCTTCGACAATTTCTTGTACCTAAGAACTTTGAGTCATATGTAATGGGGAGTGTGGATTTATAACATCGGGTATACTCACGTGGAGAGCACTACCATGCTCTATCCACAAGTATTCATCCATCGGTGACAGTGATTCATCATCGCCCTCTTTATTTCGAGCTCAACTCAACTCTAGCGGATTTCTGGCTGCATCTGTCATGATACCCGATCTTCTTTTTTTTGGAGCGCACTAGTCTGCTCCCTTATTTCTTTGTGCCTCTTCCTCCTCTTGTCTTGTTCAATATTTTGGATATCTGGTGTGCTTTTATGTATCATCATTCTCTCTTTGTCAAATTTTTGAGATTTCTCACTGCTGGCCATGTTTTATTTTTCATCTGTCGACCGTTATTCATCTACTCCATCTGAAACGTGGTCGGATACACCCCCAGTTCCGACTTGAAATATCTTTAGAGGATTAGGGTGGGGCGGCAATTCATTTTCTCAAAAAGTATTCCCACTCTCGTTCTGTCACGAATTTTTCCCACACTTTTGTTTTTCCTCTCCATTCGAGTTCGGAAGCAGTGGTAACAATAGTGGTCGAGGTTCGACAATATGCGCAACTACCTTGTCGATCAAGAATTTAAACATAAGTGTCAGTAGAGAACAAAAAAATTGATCGGTAAGGTCGTTATAGAACCTGTACTTCACGTTATCGACGGATACTCGTTCCTTGATCGCGCATTCTTCATAGAACTCGTCAACAATTTTTTTCGAACCATTCAGATAAATTTGTGGTGACTCCTCTGTTTAATTTTGTTAGCAATTGTCGATCTTTGTCATCTGCCGGTTTTTTCATCCAGAAGTTTCTTCAATGCAAGTGGCACAGACTCAATGAAATTTTCATGTGTTTCCGAAAAGAACTTCTCATTTGCTTGAGCGATAGTCAACTTTTTTCTTCTAGCGTAATTTTGCAGGAAGTTTGCTATTTTTCCCTCCCACCATTCCTTTATCTAATGTTCTAATATCATTAGATCATGTTCATTATCATGTTATGCATGTATCACTAGCAACGGAACCAATGTTGTAGTTAAGTGGATTGCATAGTTACCAGCGATACATGTTATAGAACAAACAAGCAAATAGATATATATGAACATAAGATAAGTAATGGTGGCAGAGCCAACAAGTCTTTCTATTACTCAGTACAAAAGTACAATACAATGTCTGGGTGCCTCTATGTATCCGTCTCTTCAGCCTATATATATGTTTTACATATAATTACATAACGACCTATCGGTTCAATAACCGACTCGACATGTAGTAACTGACACAACTGTTCGACATGTTCTTTGAAGTGGTCAAACGAAGGACGTAGTTAGGTGGTCGACCTAGGCTCCTCCAACGGATGTCTTCTTCCTTCATTCTAATATGATGTTACCCTGAATGGAGATCCAAATTTGTGAAGTAAAATACTCCATGTATTTCATTTAACAATTCATCAATGACGGGAATGGGAAACTTATATTTAAGGGTGATCTTGTTGAGCTCTCTATAATCTGTACATATACGCCATGATCCCTCCTTCTTGTGTACCATTACCACTTCTGCATAGTAATAACTTCAAGGCTAGGCCTAAGTATACCAACTTCTAACATTTCTTCAACCATATGCTCAATTTCACTCTTCTGTCTATAGGGGTATCTGTAAGGTCTAATGTTAGATGGAATTAAGTGAATATCATAATCAAAATATTAAGTAGGTGGAAGACCTTTTGGAACATATTCAAATACCCTATAGTGCTTATCAGTGACCCTTTGGAGATCCAGGAGAATAGGTGGCTTAGATGTTTGAACATCTAGAGAGCATAATTGTGCAATTACACCTTGATGTCCTTTTTTCAACAATTTTGTCATACCATTAGAGCTTATCACCTTGCTTGGCTTCCCTACGATACCCCTTAATTCAAATTATTTTCCTTCATAAGAAAATTTCATGAAAAGTTCTTGAAAATCAAGTCATTGTTCCCAATGATTGTAACCAGTGAACCCCTAAGACAACATCAACACCACCCATTGGCATAGAAATAATAGGACTATTCAATACATATTCCCCCATAGTAAGATTGATATTATGGCATTTCCCTAAGCAATTGATATTTCCTCCATATGCAATCATTACTTGAAATACTAGTGCTGGATATACAAAGCAATTGAGAAATTTGGCTAATTTACAGTGAATGAAATTATGAGTACCACCAAAATCAATCAACATTGTTACCTTTTTTATTTTTGATATATCCTTCGATCTTGATAGTTTGAGGAGTGTTAATTCCATCCAATGCATGACAAGATATGGTGGGAGTAATCTCTTCTATTTCTTCAGTTGGAGATGGTTCACGTTCTTTTGCTTCTTCCTCTTCACAATATATGTACAATAATTTCTTCTCACCACACTTATGTCCCTTACTATACTTTCCATCACAATTAAAGCATAGACCTTTTTCTCTTCTTTCATCCAGTTGTTGAGGTGTCAACCCTTAAGGTGGGTTAGAAGAAGGAACATTATTCTCTCTATATGTGTTGGATATGGTTCTTCTAGTAGTCATTGCCATATTTTTACTTTCAACCTCCATTGCCAAGATGAAATCCTTCTATAAGGATGGTGGTTCAAAGAGGCATACCCCATGTTGGATGTTATCCTTCAAGCTTCCAGTAAATATATCCAACAATTTATCATCTGATATTCCCTCCACTTTGAGACTCAACCTTTGAAACTATTGAATGTGTTTTCTTACTGGACCCTTTTGCCTTAGATTCATTTATTGGGTAAAGAAGGAATTGCTCTTAACATCATCATGATATGATATCAATTCTTCTGTAAAAATGGACCAAGAGATAATGGAGTTCTTTTTGCAATCACAAAGCCATTGATACCACACAAATTGCTCAAGATCTAAATATAAAGATGCAATAGGTACCTTTTGGAGATTTGGCACCTGGTGTATACCAAATAATTGCTCCATCTGAAATATCCAGGTTATGGGGTCCTTTCCATCAAACTTCCTCGTGTCAAACTTGGGGAGTTGGATACCCCTTAGGGACCATCCCTGGTTACTTCCATTACTAGAATCAATTCCTCTTGGAATATTCTTATTAATGGGAGATTTCTCAACATGGACATTATCTTTATCTTTTTTAGTAACCTAGAACACATCATCGCCTGCAAGGAGATTATCCTTTGAATTTTGCATGAGATTATAAATATTTTTCATATTTTCCTCCATCTTATTATCCATATTTCCCATCATATTTTCCATGTGTCCCATCCATTCCTCTAAATTAAGTAAATCAGTTGTTTTCACTAACCCTTTAATCATATCTTCCAACTTGGACACTCAAAAACATAGGTCTTCACTTTCATCGTAGTTCAAGATGAATCCTTAGGTGGTTTGATTGGAGTTGTTGTTGCCACAATATATCCCACCTTTTCATTAAAAAGATGGGAGCCCCTTTCAAATTTTGTATTCTTTCAATTTATTTTTGTCAAGTATTGTTATTTAGTATTTTGAGACAATTCTTTGATTATTCCTTGTGATAAGTACTCAGAGGTCAATTTAAATTAATTACCTTTCAAATTCAGGCCATTTCTAACATTTATGATGTCCTAATTATCTTGTTTGCAGGAAAATCACCGACTTCGGGAATCAGGATGTTATATTTTCATAGTTAAGTTGCCGGCATGTTGATCCCGACATCCCATTGCCGAAGTTATGATCCCGACATTTTAAAATATGTAAACCTCGGACTTCGGTAGCTAGCGAGTTATTTTCACTTGAGTTTTCTTGACATTCGTGCGTTTTCCTTATATTCAAAATGTTGTTTTTCTAACATAGTAGTCATTGTTATTAATGATCATTGTTGCAGAGATTGAAATTGGTACTGGTGTATATATGCATTAATTGGTTCAGATTATTATCAGCAGGGTATTTAGGTATCTTCAACATCAATGTTTATAATGATTTCCTCTATAATTGATCTATAATTGATATTTTGTAGCAGTTTAGGGTTTAAATTATTACATTTTAATTAGTTAGCAAAGTTCCTCATATTTCATTATGCATTTGTAAACTAGTTCCATAATTTAATGGTGTTTTCATTCAATTATGATCAGTTAATTTGTCCTAAAAATGTTAAGAATTTGCTATGATTATTTTTAGTACATCTTATTTTAATTAAGAGATCAAGTAATAAAGATTTTATTGTTAGGTATGTTTCCCTGTTTAACCTAATTTACTTTTAAGCTTTATCTTAGTTTCTTTTAACTAGATTAGAATTGACATAGCAAAATTAGGATTCCATTAACCTTAAAATCTCCTTTTGAATGAGAAAAACCCAATTAGTGGCCAACGGAGGCCTTATATCCATCAAGAACAGTTATACCAAATGACTGAGGACTATTATAACTCTTGCGTAGGGTTTCCTGGCACCTTTGGATCAGACTGTTTCCTTTGCAATAAGGACTACACCAGTTTCGAGTGTCAATAGGAGTGTGATTTTTTCCAGTGCCTTTTGGTGGCATTTTGAACAATATAAATAGATATCACACCTTTGGTTCACCTCAAATAGATCCTTTTACTAAAATTTAGTCAAATTTAAAATGGTGTACCTTTTTCAAACCATGATTTGAAGACTGATTTGCTATCCGACCTTCCAACTGAGATAACCCTAAAATTTTGGCCCCTGGTATCTTGGTATGTCCTCTTTCCAATTCTACAGGTTTCATTGAATTTGGATGTGCCAAAAAAAAGTTGTGACAATTTTCCCAAGACTTGTTATTTTTTTCCTTTTCAAAAGAGAGGGAGTGTATGGCCTTCCACGTGTCTAATTTTGTAAGTCTGATTATGAAATTTATACAAAATATAGCATGTTCTATATAATTTATGATGCAACAGGTCTCACTCAAATGAATTTGGATCTTGCATGTTCCAGATATAACCATTTTTCCCAAAACACTTGTTCTAGACTAGTGAAAAACTCTAACTTCCACTAAGTATAACTCTGAACCTATAAAGAATCAGGATCTGAAACTTGTACCATATATTTCTCATTTTGTCCTTTAATTCCCCTACAAGTTTTTCTATCTGAAACATTCTAAAAGAAAAAATTATAGAGAAAATTACGAGATGACTCGTTTTTGGAAGCATCCAAGCTCTGATACCAAATGTTATGCAACCAAGTCCTAGAAAGAGCATGAAAAGAGCATAAATACACCAAAAAGAGTAATCCACACCTTAATAATGAAGAATAGAGATGAATATAAATCCTCTTCAAGGGTTCAACCTCCTTACACAATGTACTAAGTACACAAGACAAGACAAGATGAGATGATCCAAAGGAAAAGGTCTACTTCCTATATATATCGGAGACAAAGAGGTACAATTACAACCAATGGACCCAAGCCGACATAACTAATATAATAATACTAATGACAATTAACAGTAATAGATCCAAGATGACATCAATAATATGTAATGATCCACAATATAGGGGGTGATGGGCCAACATTTAGGGATTAAAAAATTTCAAAGGAGAGAAGGAAGAAAGAAAAAGAAGCTAAATGTTTCCCATTTCCATACTGAAACTCTTCTGCCATAGCCTTCATGAGATCTAAGTTAGATTTTCATAGGTGAGGGTTAAGGAAAAGGAGTTGGATTAAGGATCCAAGAGGAGCTTACACCATGGCTCAAGGTACATCTAAAGGGTTGTAATGTTCTTCACTATTTTAATATGGATTGACATGATTTCCCCCCTCCATTGTATTGTTAATGTGCTCTTTCATACATTACAATAGTAGATGTAGTCTTTTCTTGAGTAGATTAGATGTAATTCCTTGTATCTTCTTATTGCTTTGAAGGGTTTGAGATTGCTATATATTTGTCTTATTATGTGCAAGTATCAGGTGTAAGGGACTAGAGTTGTATCTATAGAGCTGCATCAACAAGGATTACGCAATGATAACTATCGGATCTAAATAACTTCCTCTTTATACAATATATAGGTTAAAATTTTATATATAGAGGAAACCTTGTAGGATTCTATCCCATAGTCTGTCTTGGATCAAGGGCATATTCGAGGCAAGCCTCACCTATCTGCAAGAGGGATTTCTCCTAGAACATTGTGTTTCCTTCTTGTTTCTTTAGTTAATCAAACGAGTCTAAGTCAATAATCTTAAGGGAATTTGATTAGTTATCTTTCCTTTGCTTTATGATAGTCAGCCCTAGCTATTCGAGGGGTTTTCCCCATAACAATAGTAGGATATACAAAGCCATTAAATGTATATGGTAACAAGGGATTGAAGATTATAATGTGAAGTGATAAGTCAATAAGGAACAACGCATATGTAATTTTTTTTGTTTGTGGGTATGGTCAAAGGGTGAAACATATGCCTTGGCATGTGTATTAATGAATGTATGGGTAGGGTGATATACTGTTTCATATGGTATTGATGGTGTATGGGTGATTTTAATGGTGTATTAATGTTGTCAATTTTCATTGATATTTGGCTTAATTTCTCTCCCGTGTAAGAAAATGCGACACACATATACTTGACCAATTTCCCACCACTTGTATCTATTGTATTGCACTTTTATTGAGCATTTACGTGAGTTGTTGGAAATGACCCTAGGTTTGATCCCCATCATCGATGTGACCTATGGAAGGTAATGAGGGACACTACCATCTAGTTGTTTGCATCAAATCTTGTTTTTGCTTCATATTCGGCCTTTGCATGTAAATAGCCATGTAACTAAGTGAACTCTGCTAACTAATTGCTTGGAATAGTGTAACCACTTTTGTAATTATTTAAGGTGCTCTTAGTTATCTCTAAGCATCAGTGGCGAGGAGAAATGTTGGGAGACATTCATGTCAAGTTGTGGAAAGAGTTTTCGATTTGGTGATTAATCTTCAAGGTATGACTATACTCCACTATCCACTATAGTGAGTGTAGTTTTGGTTTCATTTCATGAATTCAGTTGCTTATGTAATCAATTATATTGACTAAACGTAGCCCCTATTTTTGAATCATTTATGATATGAATTCCCATGTCATGAATATGTCTATACTTTGATTTTCAAATTTTTATTCTTATTTTTTTAGAAAGGCAATAATGTCAATATCAAACCATGAATAACATCCCATGAATTCTAAAGGGCAATAATTCCTAGTACAAAAGCACGTTAAGTGCACTTCATCTCAGTTTTCTTATACCATAGTCTATCATACCAATCAGCCTCACATAGAAACCCAATAGGTGATCTCTCTTCCTCCCTCAATAATGGAAATATCAAATGTCATTTGCAATTAAATGGGTAATAAATCTAAGAATGCATACGGAATTTAAAAGCTATAGTCTTGGCTCAAATGAATGGGCATAAAATTTAAAATCTATTGTCTTGGCTCAAATGAATGGGCATAAAATTTAAAATCTATTGTCTTGGCTCAAATGAATAAGTGTTGCTCTTGTAAGACCTAGGATCCTCCTCGGAGTACTCACTAAATCCCTTTACTCAACATCTAAAATGATGCATCTCTAAAATTACTCCATGAATATATTGATACCCCTCTTCCATAAAGATTAAAAAATAATAATGAAAATGATATTTACTGAGCACCCAACACTGGTAAGCTAAAAATATTTGATTTGAAGATAAATTCACGTGCTTAGAAATCATTTAAATACAAAATTGTGCCTCTATTTCAATACCAACTTTCACTTACCATTGGCTTACATATATCACCTACTAGTTGAAAGCTCTTTCCTGATCAATTTTGACTCATTTAATTAAGTATTTGATGATGTTTTTGTTTCCATTCTATGATCACAGTCAATTGTTTAGTATTTGTTAAGCAATATGAATGGAAAGTAATAAATTTATCTTGTTATAGATTACTTTTTTCAATAGAGGAACAAGAGGTTCAAGGAGAAGGAAAAGACATAGGCCTAATGCAATATGGAAAGAGGGCGGAAGGAAGAGAATCAGGTTCTTTGATGTTGATTCAGAGGATTTTAATTAGCTTGCTTAGACAGGTCACTTGTTTTTGTGTGGAAATTCTTGGCCACAACCCTTTATGACTTCCCCATCGCACTTACAACCACACTCAAGCATTGCAGACCTTCCTCAAGCACCTCCTAATGAAACTAATGACAGTTGGAATTAAAATCATGGTCAACCTTTATTAGGTGTAGTTGGTTGGGGATTCCTTGAACCTGAATAGAAAAACCATGCCTCCCCATCCACCACTACCTCTGTCCACTCATCGGCTCCCTCCATCATTCATGTTGACCTTAATCCCCTTTGCTTGAAAATATTGTGAATGACAAGGAGAAACAAACAGTTTCCCCCTTGCCTCCTCTAAGTCATGTGAAGCCTCAAGTGACATCACCTACATCTACCCACTCAAAAATAAATATTGATAGATTTGGAACAATGACTAGGAATGACATTACCTTCATGGATATGCACCTATAAATATCATCGTGTTAATTCTATTTGGTTCTCCACTTGTGGTATTTGAGTTGCATCATCAATTTGACTCAATAATATATTTTTGGATAGCTAAATTATAAAGGGATTGTTATATGCAATACTACACGCATAATTTTGTGTAATATATTGCAATCATAATGATGTATTCATACATACACATTTTCATATTAATAGATCATATTGATATATTATGTGGATATTTTAGAAACATATGTGCATTATGGATATAGAAGCAAATACTCACATGTAGTATTGCATGATGTGATGATTTGTAATGTGTGTTGAATTTGTTATGACAACATGATGATATGATATAAATATTTGAAATCTACAAGGGTATTTTTATAATGTTGATATAAAAGGGAAGCCTAAGGTTAATGTTTTTAAGCCTAAGGATTTATCCCCCTTGATGGATGTCTATTAGAAGATATGGGTGGGACCCTTTTTTCACCCTGTGCTTTCCACTCAGTATGCTTTACCTATGTTGTACTTTATCTTATTTAAATGAAATAAAATATCCCCTCTTTTAAAAGTAAAATGGTTCTTCCTCAATTTTTAATGAAAGATTATAGCATTAATTTAAAAATGTAGTTGTAACTAATACATACCTGCTAGAAGCATAAAAGGAGGAAGAAATGACTATCAACATGCCTTATTCTAGAGAGAATAGGTATGCCAAGAGCTGTGTGAGGTTTATATATAGATTTGAATTTTCACTCTCTATACATCGTTTCTATTGGACTTGATATTCTTGTTGACAACACGGAGTTCCTTGAAGTAAGAGAATGGTGAAGTGATATTGTAATACATTTTATTCAAAGAAGTAGAATGTTCGTCTATTTATTAGATGGTCCAAATCATAATCGGTGCTAATCAATGGCCTTGTATGTTGAAAAACAATCATTGCATTTCACATCTTATTGGTTAATTCAAGTCCAAATTGTTATTCTTGCTTCTCATTTCTTGGTTATGTGGCTTTCTTTATATGGTTTCAAAACATTGAAAATTGTTTGAATCACCCCTGGTCTAAGTCCTCACAGGGGCTTGAAGAAAATATTAAGTTGTGGTTGATGATGTACAAAGTCATATTTAATAAAACAACGGTATGATTTGTTGGCTCATATCGCTTATTATTTTGATAACCTATCTTTATATTTTTAGTTTTTCTTCTAAAAAGGACATTATAAAAACATTGTTTCACTTATGTTATACTTAATCTTTGTTTTAAGCATCTATATATTGTAGTTCTATTAGTTTTATCTCTTCACTATTTTATGCATTTTAATCTCTACAAAACTCAAAAGAAATTAAAGTATCAAAACACATAAAAGTCAATATTTCTTTAAAATTATTTATTAGCAATTCAAGCTTAAATTCTAATTGGTTATAGTTTAGTGTGTAGTTCAATGAGGATTTAAACCATAGGGTGACATTCATGCCTCTTCCCATTTGGCCTCATGGGAGGTTGAAGTTATCAATTTCAAAACATTCATTTTGAAATCAACACAATCTAGAACCTCCATGGTATGTCCATTGGGTATATGCAACTAGTGTTGAAGGTGTTTGGGCCAGATATTATGCCTATAATTGCAATTTATTAATGGAGGTCAAGCCCACCATAGATTCGACACCAAGTCCACTAAAATCAAGAAAAATGGAAAAGGTAAGATCTAGAAAAGGAAGAAGCCTACATTCCTTTCCATAATGTGATATATGCATGGTAATTAGATTGATATGCAGCTAGGGTGCATATCTATTTGTGCATTCTCAACCTCCATTTATTAGTTAATTGATTTTTTTATTCCAGGTATGAACCATTTTTCATAACATGTTTGTGTAATACCCCAATTTTGGCCCTTATGAGATATTGGCTTTTAATGTAAATATTGTATACATGCGGTGTATGTTTTCTAACGTGGAGCTCAAGGCCAAGGCCCCGCTAGTGTATGCTCGGATTTATTTAGAAAGGAAAGTATTTGATATTTTGCTACCCATCTACTATTAAGCCATGAAATATTGTAATTGATGTAAATATTTAATATTGCAATAAAATACCAAAACTGGCTATGGAAGCAACTAATGAGAAGGCGCCATGTGTATCCACTAGGGAGTGGTGACGGAGTTGTGGGGATAAACCATATGATTCCAAATGTCATTGTGAGAACCCATTTGACTTTCCTTGCTGACATTTAATTTTGTTGTAAGGAAGTTGTTGAAGAATTCAGTCCATGGCTTCAATGGAGCATGGGAAGCCCAGAAATTCGTATGGCAGGTATGGGCTCTGTTTTTCTTGTACCACAAGTCACTCTACCTAATGGGAAGGGGTTCTTACTCATTCCAATTCCATTGTTGAACATCTCAACATCAGTTTCCATCCATTACGAATTCCCAGCAGTGAGCAAAACCAGAAATCGAAACTTTGCAAGAACCCACGTTTTGAAGTGCCATAAACACCCAAAATTGAGTATTGATAGTGAAATCCAATGGGGGATCCATAGATATTAACCTTGGGGCGAAATTGAGAGTATTAGATACCCCGAAATCCATTGGAAAACCCATTTTTTATAGCCCAGAAGTCCAGTGACGGGATTGAGTTATTGGATGACAGAATTATGAGAAATCCAAGTGTGAATGATTGAGTAGAGGTTAGGTTTGCTTGATAAACACAGTGAAGGCTAGAATCTGAAGGAATTAGCAGCTGGACCTTTCTATGCCCACCCTGAATAGCACTGGAGGGAAGGGACGCCTAAGGGACTGTGCAGCAGAGAAGGAGACCTTCCTTATGTTGGATGTGGTAGGTATTGTGGGTGCCATGACTGTTGAAGTTCATTTGAGATGCCTGTAGATTTGTGGTTGAACTCACTAGCTTAGCATCCTCCTCATTTGTCTTTTGTATGCTTGATAAACCCAACTTTGTGTTGGCTTAGCATAACGGTGTGAGTGAAACCATGGTTGTGAGTAAGCTTGTCTAGTTCCTCTTTAATGGATACACAACCCAACTCGGGTGATCACTCAGCTGAAAGAATATAGGCTAGACAAAGATCTATGGTTAGGTAGAACGTTGCTCTCACATAGCCAGTTGTTTGGACAGCTTCATCTCAAAGATAAGTGTTCTCTGTGGTTTAAATTATATGCATTATGTGTATTGCAATGTGTTAATTCTGAATGACAATTATTCATGTTAATGGATCAAAATGATTATCTTAATATGGTTGATATGAGATCTGTGCATAGCATTGGAATGGGATTGATTCCCTGCATGATTGAATCACCCCCTGCTTGTGATAGATACGTTGGTGCATTACTGTTTGTGTGTGTGCAAATATGTTTTAGTTCCGCTATGTTTATATTGAGTATGTATTTGCACATAGAAGTTTTTTATTTATCCATGAATTTCTTAGTAATGTTCTGGGCTAAGATTGTCAATAAGTCCGGTATATTGGTCATGTTTCCTTCCTAGCACTTGATTAACAGAAGGGGACGTGACAGAGTGGTATCAGAGCCCATGTTGCAACATTGGGGCTGCTTGGTCCAAACTCTGAGTTACAGGCAGGTAATAGAATGTTGTAACACAGTATTGATGAAGTTGGGTGACATTTTTTACTGAAAAAATGGAAGAATCAGATTTCTCAGGTGGGGCAAGGGATCACACCATTACATAGATCTATGCAAGAGCTTTCCAACGGTACCAGACTCACCTCATTTGATTAAGGGATGAGGGAGAAATGAACCCCGCAAGTTGCAGGGATGGAGGTGTTCCACGGTTGCAGATTTCAGGTTTCGAGTTGCGGGAATGCAGAATTTTGAAAAATTGCGTTTCGGTTTCCGCAATCCCGATTCCGCATTTCGGGTTTCGGGTTGCGGGTTGCGGGAACGCAAAGTTTTTGAAAAATTTTGTTTCGGTTTCCGCAATCCTGATTCTGCATTTCAGGTTTTGGGTTGCGAGTTGCGGGAATGTAAAGTTTTTGAAAAATTGCATTGTGGTTTCTGCAATCCCGATTCTGCATTTCGGGTTGCAGGGACACAAAGTTTTTGAAAAATTGTGTTTCGGTTTCTGCAATCCCGATCCCGCATTTCGGGTTTCGTGTTGCAGGTTGCGGGAACGCAAAAGTTTTAAAAATTTGCGTTTTGGTTTCCGCAATCCCGATTCCGCATTTCGGGTTTCGGGTTCAAGTAAAAAAAGAAAAAAATATAGAGCCCGAAAATTGACTTTTGGATTACAAGAGCATGCAAGATCAGAATTGGATGAGTTCAGTGGCGTTCTGAGGCCATTAACAGAGGCCATGAATGAACTAGTGATGATCTCGAGCTCATTTTGCTCCAATTGGGCATAAATTTGGAATTAATGGCTTTTACAAATCAGTGTCCCAACGCTTGACAGAACGTCAGATTGAGGCGAAACTGATATGGAGCGGTCATGGAGCAGGAACAGTTTTAATTTTGGAATTTTGGAGCCATACTCCAAAGGATGTGGAGTCGGGGTGAGTGTGAAGGCCAAAAAGCAATATTCCGTGCCACTTTTTGGAGATTTTGAAAAGCTTACAGTGGATGAAAGAGACCTTAGATGAAGGATCCAAGAAATTTACTGAACTCAACATTTCATATTCTCATTAAAACAGACATTTTCCGTTGGACAGAGATTTTCTATAAATGCTCAGTTTGGGAGATAGCCATTCTTGGCTCAAAATCTTGAAAATTTGGAAAATGTCAAAAGTTAAAAGTAGACAAACCCAGAATTTTATCGAAGATGAATAGAGCATCGGAACAGAGATCCACAAGTTGTTGAGTGTTCCTTTCTATATGGACTGAATCCTTATAGATTTGCTTCTACAAGTGGCTGAAGTTGGCAGTTCATGATATTTTACAACTGTGTAAAAAGTGCAGAATTGTGGTGAAAATTGTCATTTTTGAAGTGATGTAGTTTCCACACCCGAAGTCGGAATGGAACAAATGGATAGGAATTGGAAAGCTTATCCAGCAGGAAACAATGATGTATGACCAGAATTTGAATGGAGTTATCATACCCCATAGATAATTAGAGCAGAAAAGTGCCAGTGACTGTTTTGACATATTGTTGACAATATGAGCAATTTCTAGAATTGCATGAATGGGCAAACGAAATGAACACATACTAACTCTGTAAATGATTCCATGAGTTTGATTATGTTAAATATTGATTGTTTATGTTTCTATAAGCATTCCTAAGATTTCTAACAAATATATTCATAATGCAAAGTGCTTGCAGCTCATAAGATTTAATAGTGTAGTAGAAGTAGAATACATGGAAGAGAGTCTCCAAAGAAAAGAAAAAATGGTGACCATAAATGATGCTCAGGATCCTTATGAGCATGAAGAAGATGTGTTAGAAGACTGAATATAATAGGAGAAGGGAGCAAGTCACTCCTCAGAATTTGGTTGAAACCATGGCGAGCTTCAATGAAAGGTTGATGAAGGCTCAAGAAGAACAAAACCAACTCAATGCTTTTATTTTGCAAAGCCTCACTGATATGCAATAGAAGATAAATCTTGGGTCCAACCCAAGCAATGTAGGTGAAGAAGGAAGAGATTCAGAGAGCCACTATAGAGGTCGTTCAAAGAAGAGGAATCCAAGCCCAAGGAAGGGTTCTGTGAGCAAGAAGCATAGGACACCTTCCTCAAGATCTTCTTCTAGCAAGTCATGTGACTCCAGAGGTTCTCAAAGAAGTCCAAGGCATATGCCCAAGAGTTTTAATGGAAGAAAGAAGTTCAAAGGAATTCCACATGGAGAATTCAGGAAGGCAAGGCCTCCCACATTTGATGGAGAAGACAAGACTGGCGAAGAGGTAGAGGCATGGCTTCTTGGAATGAAGAAATATTTCAGAATTCAGGACTACTCAGGAAATGAAAAGGCCAGAATTTTCATTTACAATCTAAATGGAAGAGCTTCAATTTGGTGGAAAACTTCTTGCAAGTGAAAGGGATCAGTGAAAGGAAGATCAGCTGGGAGAGATTTAAGAATTACTTCAAGGAAAAATATATTTCTGCTAGGTATTATGACAGTAAAAGAAAATAGTTCAATGAACTTAGGTTGGGACAAAAGTCTATAGAAGAACATGTCCATAAATTTTTGGAATTATTGAGGTATGTGGATTACATTAAAGATGAGAGAGTAAAAATCCAATGCTTCCTTGGGAGTCTACCTCAAAGTTTGAAAGATAGAATTGAGTTTGTTAATCCACCAAGTCTTGATAAATTCATTAGAATGACAATGCATTGTTATGAGCAGAATAAAGGAAATCGGAGGTTAACCCAGCATGGAAAGGAAAGACAAGAGGGAGGTTTGATCAAAAGAAAAGTGGCTTCAAGCCACCATTCAAAAGTCAGCCCAGAAACTTTCCACGGGGACAACAAGCAAGGAGTGGATTCAAGATAGCCGTAGCAGTAGAAAAGACATCAAAAGGGCCACTTCAGTGTTAGGGATGTGGAGAAAATCACATGCTAAAGGATTATCCACATCGGAAAGGGAATCCCCGTAGCTTACACAACTTAAAGGGAGCAGCTATAGTGGAGGACATGGAAAGGGCAACGCCTCGAATTTATGCAGCATTGGGAAATCATCAGGTAGACCATCAATCATCAGTGGTGTAAGTTGAAGGTAACATTGCTAAGCAATCTATTTCTGTTTTGATTGATCCAGAATCTACTCATAGTTATGTTTCTCCAAAAGTGGTTGAAGGTTGTTCTCTTAGAAAAGTGAAGCATAATAAGTCTTGGTTAGTTCAATTAGCCACAGGGACCAAGAGAAAAGTAAGTGAAGTAGTGGTGGAGTGCCCCATAGAATTGAATGGACTCCACACACATGCTGAATTAAATGTACTACCATTAGGATCTTATGATGCCTTAATTGGAATGGATTGGTTGGAAAGACATAGAGCCAAGTTGGACTATTATGAGAAAACACTTGAATGCAATGATGAAGGGGAAATACCAAGGTTGGTAAAGGGAATTCCCAAGCAAGTTTCGGTAAGACAAATTTCAGCCTTATAGTTGAAAAAGTTTTACAAGAAAGATTGTCAATTATATGCAGTCCATATATTATATTCGTCAGAGGACAATGGACCAAGGATAGAATACTTTCCATTGTTGCAAGAGTTCCAAGATGTGTTTCTGGATGAAGTGTTGGGACTACCACCAAAGAGAGACATTGATTTTACCATCGATCTTGTTCCAGGGGCAGCACCAAATTTCAAAGCTCCTTATAGAATGAGTACACCGGAATTGGTAGAGTTAAATATGCAGCTACAGGAGTTAATGGACAAGAGGTATATCAGGCCTAGTCTGTCTCCTTGGGGAGCACCGGTATTATTTGTTAAGAAGAAGGATGGGACTTTAAGGTTGTGTATTGATTACATGCAGTTCAATAAAGTGACAGTCAAGAACAAGTATCCATTGCCAAGGATTGATGACTTATTTGATCAAATGAAGGAAGCTAAGGTGTTTTCAAAAATTGACTTGAGGTCTGGCTACCATCAAGTGAGGATTAAGGAAGAAGACATTCACAAGACAGCTTTCAGAACTATATATGGTCATTATGAGTTCACTATGATGCCATTTGGTCTTACCAATGCACCTGCTACATTCATGTGTCTCATGAATAGTGTCTTCAGCAAATATTTGGATAAGTTTGTGATTGTGTTCTTGGATGACATTCTTGTCTATTCAATGAATGAAGAAGAACATGAGGAGCATCTAAGGATGGTGTTGCAAGTCATTAGAGAACATTAGCTATATGCCAAGTTAAGCAAGTGTGAGTTTTACCAAAAGAAGGTGCAATATTTGGGTCATATGATTTTTTAAGAAGGAATTGCAGTTGATCCAAAGAAGATTAATGCCATCATGGATTGGTCTACTCCAAAGAATGTTTCAGATGTTAGATCTTTTATGGGTCTGGTTGGTTACTACAGAAGGTTTGTTGAAGGCTTGTCCAAGATAGCTCATCCAATCACTTCATTGCAAAGAAAGAATATCAAGTTTGTATGCTCTGAAAAATGTGAGAAAAGTTTTCAATAGTTAAAGGAGTTACTTGCCAGCACTCATGTTTTGAAGATAGCAGATCCAAAGAAGGATTTTGTAGTGTGCACAGATGCTTGAATTGAAGGGCTAGGTGGAGTGCTCATGCAAGAAGGAGTTGTGATTTGCTATGAGTCAAGGAAATTAAAAGAGCATGAAAAAAATTATGCCACACATGATTTAGAATTAGCAGCCATAGTACATGCTCTCAAGATGTGGAGACATTGTTTGTTGGGAAGAAGATTCGAGCTTAGAATAGACCACATGAGCTTGAAGTATTTGTTTGACCAGCCAAACTTGAATGCTAGAAAAGTTAGATGGATGGAATTTCTTTGTGAATTTGATTTTGAAATTAAGCATGTAAAAGGGAAAGAGAATAAGGTTGCAGATGCTCTTTGCAGAAAATTTCATGTTGTAGTGTTAAGTGTGTGTAAATCAGATTTGAAGACAAGAGTTCTTGAAGCCCAAAATAGTGATGAAACTTGCTTTCAAATTAAAGAGAAGTTGCAGCAAAGTAATGTGGATAAAAAGTATGCGGGATATCAGCTTGGTGAAGATAATATCTTCATCTACAAAGATAGACTGTACATTCCAAATAGTGCAGATTTGAAGAAGCTAGAGATGGATGAAATACATCAAATGCCATACTATGGACACCCATGATATCAAAAGACTATAACAACAGCTAGAAATAAATGCTTTTGGCATGGTATGAAGAAGGACATAGCTGAGTACATTGCTAAGTGTCAGAAGTGCCAACAAGTCAAGGTAGAACACCAACATCCAGCATGATTGTTGCAGCCCTTATCCATTCCGGAGTGGAAGTGGGAAGTGATCTCTATGGATTTTATAACATGTCTTCCCATGACAATGAAGAAGCATGACTCAATCATGGTTGTGGTGGACAAGCTATCAAAGGTAGCTCATTTTATTCCAGTCAAGTCCACTCACAAGGATAATGACATTGCCAATATCTTCATGAGAGAGATATTCAGATTGCATGGATTGCCCAAGGCAATAATTTATGATCGTGGTACAAAGTTCACTTCCAATTTCTGGAAAGGATTATTTCAGGAATTGGGAACTAGATTGAATTTCAGTACAACATATCATCCTCAAACAGATGGCCAAACTGAGAGGGTGAATCAGGTCCTTGAAGACATGTTGAGAATGTATGTGATGGATAAACCATCCAAGTGGGAAGATTACCTACACTTGGTAGAATTTGCATACAATAATGGACATCATGCATCATTGGGAATGAGTCCATTTGAGGCATTGTATGGCAAGGGATGTAGGACTCCAATGAACTGGGACAATCCAGTGAACAGGGTAGTGCTTGGGCAAAAAATGATCAAGGAAATGGAACAAGAAGTTGTTAAGATCAGGCAGAATTTAAAGGCAGCTCAGGATAGGCAAAAGAGTTATGCAGATTTGAAAAGAGTGCATAAGGAATTTCAGATTGGGGATCATATTTATTTGAGAGTAAAAACAAAGAAAAGTTCTCTCAAGTTGGGGAGTTGTGCCAAGTTGTCACCAAGATATTATGGGTCATTTGAAGTCCTAGATAAGATAGGGCCAGTTGCATATAGAATTGCATTGCCTGCTAATATAAGAGCTCATAATGTTTTCCATGTATCTTTGTTTAAGAAGTATGTATATGATCATAATCATATGATTGATTGGAATGTGATACAGGTGGAACCCGAGGGAGAGTTCCAAGTAGAGCCTATGCACATCCTCGACAAGAAGGTCACTTTGCTCCGGAACAGAGCCATCAGGTAGGTAAAGGTCTAATGGGAGCACCTTAGTCAAGATGATGCTACATGGGAGCTGAAGGATGCCATGAGAGAGGCATTCCCATTTTTGTTCAGTTTTGAGGACACCGAGGACGGTGTTGTTCTAAGGGGGAGGGGAATGTAATACCCCAATTTTGGCCCTTATGAAATATTGGCTTTTAATGTAAATATTGTATACATGCGGTGTATGTTTCCTAGTGTAGATCTCAAGGCCAAGGCCCCGCTAGTGTATGCTCGGGTTTATTTAGAAAGGCAAGTATTTGATATTTTGCTACATATGTGTTATTAAGCCATGGAATATTGTAATTGATGAAAATATTTAATATTGCAATAAAATACCAAAACTTACTATGGAAGCAACTAATGAGAAGGAGCCATGTGTATCCACTAGGGAGTGGTGACGGGGTTGTGGGGATGAACTATATGCTGCCAAATGTCATTGTGAGAACCCATTTGACTTTTGTTGCTGACATTTAATTTTGTTGTAAGGAAGTTGAAGAATTCAGTCCATGGCTTCAATGGAGCATGGGCAGCCCAGAAATTCATATGGCAGGTATGGGCTCTATTTTTCTTGTACCACAAGTCACTCTACCTCATGGGAAGGGGTTCTTCATCATTCCCATTCCATTGTTGAACATCCCAGCATTAGTTTCCATCCATTACAAATTCTCAGCAGTGAACAAAACCCGAAATCGCAACTTTGCAAGAACCCACGTTTTGAAGTGCCATAAATGCCCAGAATTGAGTATTGATAGTGAAATACAATGGGGGATCCATAAATATGAACCTTGGGACAAAATTGAAAGTATTAGATACCCTGAAATCCATTGGAAAACCCATTTTTTATAACCTAAAAGTCTAGTGACGGGATTGAGTTATTGGATGACAGAATTGTGAGAAATCCAAGTGTGAATGACTGAGCATAGGTTGGGTTTGCTTGATAAACCTAGTGAAGGCTAGAATCTAAAGGAATTAGCAGCTGGACTTTTCTGTGCCCACCTTGAAGATCACTGAAGAGAAGGGACGCTTGAGGAACTGTGCAACAGAGAAGGGGACCTTCCTTGTGTTGGGTGTGGTAGGTATTGTGGGTGCCATGACTGTTGAAGTTCATTTGAGATGCCTATAACTTTGTGGTTGAGCTCACTAGCTTAGCATCCTCCTCATTCTTCTTTTGTATGCTTGATAAACCCAACTATGTGTTGGCTTAGCATAACAGTGTGAGTGAAACCATGGCTGTGAGTGAGCCTGTCTAGTTCTTCCTTAGTGGATACACAACCCAGCTCGGGGGTGATCTCTTAGCTGAAAGAATATAGGCTGGACAGAGATCTATGGTTGGGTGGAACGTTGCTCTCACATAGCCAGTTGTTTGGACAGCTTCATCTCAAAGACAAGTGTTTTCCGTGGTTTAAATTATATGCATTCTGTGTATTGCAATGTGTTAATTCTGAATGACAATTATTCATGTTAATGGATCAAAATGATTATCTTAATATGGTTGATATGAGATCTGTGCATAGCATTGGAATGTGATTGATTCCGTACATGATTGAATCACCCGCTGCTTGTGATAGATACATTGATGCATTACTATTTGTGTGTGTGCAAATATGTTTTAGTTCCGTTGTGTTTATATTGAGTATGTATTTGCACACATAAATTTTTTATTTATCCATGAATTTCTTAGTAATGTTCTAGGCTGAGATTACCAATAAGCTCGGTATGTTGGTCATGTTTCTTTCCTGGCACTTGATTGATGGAAGGGGACATGACAGTTTGTATCTCTAATTTTGCAAATTACAATAATGTGCAGAGGCCAGGATCAAAGGGTATGAATCCTTTGACCTCTTACACTATTTTTTCTATGGTTGTGAGCATTGAAATATTCGACTCCATATGCAACTCCTTGACTTGTTGTGTGTGGCCTATGTACCAGAGGGGAATTTTGGGAGGCTAGAATCTTGAACCCACACGTTGTCCATACTTGAACATTTGAATATATAATGAAACGAATTTTTGGGTTTAAAATATATATTTGAATCCATACCTCAGCATATGCATTGCCATGAGAATAATGAAATGAGTTTTGGCTTTAAAAATACATGCAAATGAAGTTGAAATGGGGGGCGCCTTTAGGCTTCTTATTATACCTTACAAATATCCAAATAAATGAGTTTGACCCAAAAGGCACGTGTGTGTAAGAAACCCAAAGGCACTCCCCATTTCAACTTCCTTTCACATGTATTTTTAGACCCAAAACTTCATTTTGTTATTATGTTGACAACACATATGTTGAGGTTGATTTCGACCTGTGCATGGATGTAATGAATATGGCTTGAATGTTTATTCACTCAACAATTTGATGGCAGGTTGTTAGCATCAAATTGTGCACACATTTGTGTGCAATCATGCAATCATTGGGGTGACAATGGGTAAAATAATAGTGTTGTTTATAGTTTGTTGAATGCATGCCCAAGTTGCGTTTGAAGTTTGATATGGCAGCCTCTTTGAATAGTTCGAAACCTAGTTTGAGTCATGAATTCAAAACATGTTAATAAAGATTCTGAGCACCAAGTTTTAGGTTTCTTTGAGTAGTTTGAGGACATGAATTCAAAACATGTTAATAAATATATGTGCACCGAGTTTTAGTGGAATTTTTTCATGGTTTTAGAGCATTCCTCCATGTAAAAGAAATGAATTTTAGTATTATCTATATATAAAAGTTTGTGAGATGGAATAAATGAGGTCATGGTTACGATTGTAGAATTGATGTTGGTATTAGACATGGGCATGAATTAGATGAATTAGATGGTTGATAACAATGGTTATAACCATTTATAACTCATGCATGACATAATTGATATACATATTGAATATACATATGGTTTATTCCAAGGTTTAGATGTTGGAACTACACTTGAATTTGAAGTTGTTTGATCCCATGATATGATGAAGAACCTATTCCCATAAGCTAACCAATTTTGCAACAGGAATAAAACATGAGTTCAATGAAAGAATATAAATGCAAGAAATATAAAATCACAATGAGATATCAAATCAATGTTGTCGCCAATAAGAGTTCCCCATGTGTATTTTGTTCATCCTTCATTTTATTCCCCTTATGCATAGATAGTTATAGTCTTGTTTCTCTTTGTTGCATTGAAACTATTGCATGTAGCATTCATTGTGTGGAGTGATGCATGGTTTTTAAGTTTTGTTGATTATATGATTTTGATGTTTGCATTGATTTTAACCAACATAGATCCATTTTAAATCCAAATCTATCAAGCACCGAGAGGGATCCAATTTCTTGAGGTGTAAATTTTTTAATCTTAAATTTTGTACATGTCTAGAAAAAATTTACTCCTCAAGTAATGTGATCCCTCTTAGTGGTGCTTGATAGATATGGGTTTAAGATGGATCTATGCTGGTTTTATTTTTTTATATGAGTCGACATGGATTTTTTAAATTATTTTTTATTTGGTTTCAATTTTCTAATATTTTATGAGCCGACATGATTGTTTTTAAATACTTTTTATATTTGGTAACATTACATAACGTTATGTTATGTTACGTGACAATATCTCCCTCATACTGGGTTGTAGAACACCTTGCTACTCTCAGTGCAATCATAGAAAATGAATATCAGGGTAGGGGGCTTCCAATTATGTTTACTTATCAATGGAAAAGGAGAATAAATTCTCCTTTAGAAGTTTAGTTTGTAACATGACTCTGCCACTTGTGAATAATGTCCTTGAATGGCTTACATATCTACTCATAATATAGATACCCTCTATCTTAATAATATTTCCTTAATTGATTATGGTTATTATGAGTTCTTCTAAATCACCTATTGTATCATTGTTGGACCTTGATGTTGCCAGTCTTGTGACCTAGAAAGACATGTTTTATTATCAAACATAAACATATATTTATTTTTGGACCGTTAATATTTAGAAGATGAAGTTGACAATTGATGTTTATGCATATTTGTTGCTTATTAGAATTAGATGGTGAATGATATGTAGTATTTACTTAATAAGTTTCATTTACTTAATATGAATGATGAAGATAAGGAATTTCATAATATTCAAGATATTATGTTTCATTGGCATTGAATGCATACATAGTAGACTAGTGGTGGGCACTTAGTTTTCCTAGGTGATTTTAGTCTTTTTTTTTCACCCTGAAAAAGTACTTACTATTAATATTGGTAATAGTAACGAAGGATATACAAGCACAAGCTCAAAGCATAGTCACCATCCGGCCAGCCAGCCCAAATACATAAAGAAGAGATGCCAACAAAGGAAGCAAAAGATAAAACACAGGATTGGCCAAATTACACCGGGCCAATCCCCCCAAAGGAGACCATAGTCCACCGCTAAGTAAAAAGCACCAACATAGGAATACAAAGTCGATACAAAAGGGTTGGCCAAATTACACCGGGCCAAACCCACCCAAGGAAACATATGTCCATCACCCAAAACATGAAGCAAAACAAATACCAAAGTAACCGCGTCCAAAAATATATCAACAATGATAAGAACATCATAACCCCCGGAACCGAATCATCAAAAGCCACCATAATAAAAAAGCATAAATAAGATACACCTCCTCGGAGATCAAGAACCTACACAATGAGAAAGGCTGCTCCATAACCATGACGAGCAAAACAATAGAAGACTCAGAAAAAAGGTAAAGAGAACCGGTCCAGTAACAGATTGTCCCGCCACTCCTCGCAGAATATGGTGCCCTCAGGAACCGAAAGAGCCCTTTTAGATAAAAGATCGGCCAGTGAATTATGCTCTCAAAAGACATGTTTGAAAGAAATATGGTCGAAGTAATCAATCAATCGTCGCGTATCCCACAGCCAATAGTCCAACTGAATGGTCTTGAGAGCACATTTCGAGCAGGCCCAAGAAATAATAACCTTTGAATCCCCCCGAGCCAATAAAAGAGGAATACTCTGTACCAAAGAGAAATGCAAGAGTAGCCACAGAGCAACAAGTTCACTCCTTGTATTAGTGCCCATGCCACAGTTCATCCACAAGTGGAAAGAATGTGAGGCAGAGAGAAAGATAACCGCCCCGACACCACTACAACAAGAAGTAGATTAAGAAGCACCATCAAAACCACCCCACGGGAAGGTGACAACAACACATGGTGCAGGGCGAGGGGCGCAAACCGTAGTCACCCCACCCATGGATAGATGACCTAGTAAAATCATTGAAACTATCAGGATGTGTAATCTTAGGAATGAAAGTCAGAAAAGTTTAGTTCATCGAACCTGTGACCGAACCCAGAGTTCTCGATTCTTCCACTGCGTTAAGAATATCCAAACCCATAATATCAAAAAAATGAAAGAATAATTCCACCGACCACCCGTCCGGGACATGAATTTTATCTTTGGCAAAACCTTTTAGGACCGACTCAACTTCTGAAAGAGTCACATTAGCAAAAAAGCAGTCACCTTCTGTAGGAGAGAACATCCGCAGATATTCCTTTATAACCTTGAATTGGTCCAACATTGGACAGGACCCAACATCACCAAAAATATCCCTGAAATGATTAACAGCAGCCAAATGCAAATCCTTTTGAGATGAGATTTTCCGCCCAGCATGATCATTAAGTTCCCAGATAGACTTGGTTTTTTCGAGAGTCAACAAATTTGTGAAAAAAAATTGTATTATTATCCCCAGCTTTGATCCAGAGGGCATGGCTCTTAAGACGCCAAGTCTCCTCCTGAAAACGAAGAAGTTTCAATTTCCTCCCCTCTAGTTCTGACAACTTAAAACTAGTTAATCCCTGGATAGGAGAAGTCTGGTGTGCAGATAAAATAACCTCAATCTCATCCTCCACCCTAGATAGCTCCATAACCATCTGAGCCTTACGCACGCATTCCCATGTGATGATGTGTGATTTAAGTCGTTTCAATTTGATTGATAGACTATCCATAGCATAGACACCAATTGCCGGCACCATACGTCCCCAGAAAGTAGATACCTCCTTACAAAAATCCACCTCCGAGAGCCAGGAGGAATTAAACTTGAAAGGGTATGTAGCTTTAGTATTCTCCACTTCGAATTGAAAGAAAATCGGAGTATGATCACTAATGCGTAGGTCTTGAGACCACGTTCTATATTTGGAGCAGCAGGATAATAGACCATCAGAAATCAAGAAACGATCAAGCCTTTTGGCTGCAAATTGGTCACCCTGACGGCCATTACTCCATGTAGGGGTTAAGGGAGCAGAAGCAATGTCCACTAAATCCCAGTCCGAGAACAAATTATGAAAGAAAGTTCCCAAAGGGTCCACATTAGCATGTTTACCCCATATTTCTCCCACGGACCATGTAAAGTTTAAATCCCCCACAAATATGAGATTTTCCAAAGACAAAAGATTGTCTGCACAAACACCCTCCCAGAAGGAGCACCTTTCCGCATAAGGCCCATAGCAGTTAATAAAATTTAGATCCACATCAAAACCAACCAAACAACCAGAGAGGAGGATCCCAACACACGTTACAAATGGGCTGAGATTCAAACCCAGCGGATTCTAGGCCACCAACAAACCCCCAGAGAGACCTACCACACTGATTGCACAAATACACCACACGGACCTGAGTTTGGTAAAGAAAACCCGAGCCTTCAGCTCAGATACTATAGTTTCTTGCAAAAGAACAATATTAGGATTATGTAAAAGAAGTAAGCATTGGAGGGCTAGTTGTTTTGGGAGGCCACCCACTCCTCGCACATTGAGAGAGAGACAAATTAATTCCTCACCCTGGCAAGGGCTTTTATATCTCTAAGCACCCCAGATTCAGAAGAAGGAGAATTCTTATTAACGCCCGATGGGCCCGCCAAATTGTCAACTGGATTTCTTTTGGCACCACCCCTTCTAGCACTACAAGTTTTAAGTGGTGATATATCCATGGCCAAACCCCCCTCCTGAGCACCACACACCAGGTTATTGATAGAAGGAGAAACAGTGGTATTTGTCTTCAACCCCACACCCACAAATACAACCCAATTTTTTTTATAACAGGGTATGGGTTTTTTTTTTAACCACCTCCGAGAAAGAGGGCACATGGATACAAGTTAACTATTCCAGGGGTGAAAGTGTCTCTTCGAGTGTAGGGTTTGCATCCAAAGACTGCACTGAGTCTAAAGGGGCCGAGAAATTCGTATCCATAATGGGCATCGAACCAACCGAGGGGGAGACATTAACATCAGAAGAAATAAGAATGGTGTCATTTGGAGATAAGTTCCCGGGGGCAACCCCATCACTTGAACAATTATGGTCCAAAGGCGTAGATGAAATATTTGGGTCGGCCAACAATCGAGGGAACCATTAGAAATAGATAAGGTATTCAGAGTAGATCTCACAGAGGGATAAGGCGGGTCGTTACAAGGATGGGAAACATCATTTACCGGACCAACATCGACTGACTTTTCAAGGTCTAAAGATGAAATATAAGCCTTTTCAGATTCATTTAAAGATAGGAAAAATGCAAGGTTGTAGGATTGAAGCTTACCCAGAATGTCTGAATCCAAGGATGAAGGGGGAGAGATACGATTTGAGAACCCATCCAGTGAACCAGCCGCATCCACATCCCGGTCACTAAGGTCATCTAACGACCAATATGAATCAGTAGCCTCCGTTGAATGAGCATCCAAGGAAACCGTAGGCCCCGAGCAGTTCCTCCAGAGATGGCCAACCTCCTTACAATTGGAGCATCTAAAGGGGATGCCCCAATAGTCAATAATTTGGGTAAACTTCCGACCCCTCCAATCAATATGTAAGACATCGATAAGACCAAGCGACATATCAATTTCAACCAAAATGCGTCCAATACGCTTATCCACACCCAAGAGAACATCCTTTCCCAAATGAAGGAAACAGCCCAAACGATTGCCGACCGCCTCAAATATCTCCTGATTCCACATAGCGAGAGGAAAACCAAGTAACAGTACCCAAAGACGTCACATCCTGATGGACGCATGGTCAGGGTCAAAAGCCGTGTACCATCTCTACAGCATGAGGTTGCCCATGCCTTTGAGCCAAAGATGCCCTAGAATCACATTGGCATGAGCCTCCTCTCTAAATTTGAAACCAGACCAAGTGACTTTATTCTACATTAGACCAAGTGACCAACTGCCAATGATCAAGTAACAATTATTATTCAAAATTATTATATTATATTCAGGAGGTAGTTATGTCTTTTCATATGCCATCCTAGCTTCTAGAAAACAAGGATAATTGGACTTGAATAAAGGAGGAGAAAATAATAGAGAAGCTTGATTTTGGTAAATGAAAACAAATTTCATGTTTTTTTAAATCTCCTAAGTAGTTTGACAAAAGCTTACTAGCACAAGATGGCTTACAATAGAAGTCAAGCATTGATGTGAAAATAAGTACATTTTTTGAAAGTATATTTGTTTGTTTACATTTATGGTTACATTTTTATTCAATTCTACAAGACTAATCAAACAATCTATGCATATTCCTTGTCACATCTCCTCCCGTGGATCCGACGCAAGGAAGGGAACATGACTCAATTTATGGGGATTTTTTACCAAAACTCAGCCCCATTCATTAGATTCATACAAATAAAAACATATGTGTGTGTAGATCTATCAAACATAGCAGAAGTAAAATTCTTCTACACACATATATCATGCAATTTCCAACATATTGATAGCATTCATCAATTAATTAAAACAGTGCAGAAGTAAAACACATAGAGAGAATACTTATCTCAATGTAATGTTGTCCCAAGAAACTAGCTATGTCGCTGCAACGTTCCATCCAACCATAGGCCAGTTGTGTTCATCAATCTCTCAACACAACTGCCACCCCTGAGCTGGGCATGATTTCTACAAGGAAAAGGGGACTCTCAAGCTTAGCACAGCCCAAGCAACATCATATCTAAGCCAAGCCATCCCACAACTGGGTTTATCAGGCCAATGTGAACCCTTGTATATTTGGATGCTTGCACTCAAGCTCAAGCCAAAACAATGGATACCCAGAACCCATACCCCAACATACTCTTTCTATACACAGCAAAACACAACCATTGGGCATGGATACACATTTTTAACAATGGGATTTAGAAACAAGATGGCCATGGGTTTTTCCCAATTCGTGGGCATACCAAAACAACTTACGGGAAGGGAGATCAACTCCAAGGAGAAAAAAACGAGTTCCCCAACAGGTACGTGGGCATTCAAAGAGAAAAAAAACCTCCCAGCTGTGGAAAATGAGGGTAAACTTAGGGAAAACGTGAGGGAAAACACCCATCTAGCCCCCGAACTCGTGAGAGAGCAAAACTGATGGATGAAGAATGGCTTGGGGAACAATTCGTGGCTCTTTTCTTGCCCAAGAAGCCAAACACGAATTTCCACAAATGGTGGCTTGCCCATACTCGAATTTGGACAGCCATAATTCCCCATTCCCAATGCATTAACTACCTCAACCAAATCTTGGACGAAATAAATGATTGGATACACAAGTCAACATGGGTAGTTGAGGGTTTATGAGTTCTCTCATTGACACTTGGCTTGAATTGATTGGCTCCAAGGGTTTGAATATTTTGCCTCCTAATTCCTTGTAAAAATCATGCCTTCATCTCTTGTTGCATTGCATTGCATAGCTAGTTGTGGGTATTTTATTAAAATGCATATTTACATTATATTTGCAATTTCATTGTGTCTGGCTAGCACGCAAACCATATGCATCACTAAATCGATGGTGGGGCCTTGGCCTTGAGCTCCTCGCCATGATTTTATAACGATATTACATCATTTACATTTTAATGCAATGGGGTCAAAATCGCGATATTACGTTCCTTCTGGAGAATCTAGTTGTAAATCCTCATGTGGTCTCCACCATATGAGGCTTCTCTGGCTTGATTACATGATGATAAGTGTAGCATATGGTAGCATATGGTTTCATAAACATCCTACTCATTGGAACCTAGTGGATCATTAACCCTATCATTGGATTATATAATTTCACTAACAAATATTTTAATAGAAGTATCATTCTAAGGCATATCCATTGTTCTCTTGTACTTTATGATTTTTAATTTTTTTTACTTTGGTTTAAGAGCTTTTATGTTGTTCATTAGTTTTTCTTTTTGCAGCGAGTGAAACGAGGTGCTCTACAATCCAATACGGGGGAGATGTTGTAACGTTTGTTACTAACAAAATAATTTAAAAAATTCATGTTGGCTCATAAAATAAAAAATTATGGAAAGTATTTTAAAAAAATCCATGTTGGTTCATAAAATAAAATATTATGAAAAGTAATTAAAAAATAGATGTTCGTTTATAAAATAAAAACTTAAAACTTAAACCCTGATCTATCAATCAAGAGAGATCAAATTTCTTTAGTTTAAATTTAAAAAAAGAAATACACCTCAAGAAATTGGATCCCTCTCCGTGCTTGATAGATACCGGTTTAAGATGGATCTATGTTGGTTCTAAGCTAGCCAAATTCCCAACAACAATGGCCACAAGAAGTTGAACTAACCCCTTTGACTCTCCAAATTGTGTGTATTAGAATGAGTAATCGAAAGTGTATTTTACTTTGTTCTTTTGGTGATTGCCGTTTCTATTTCTATATTTTAATCATTGTTACAATTTGAAATCAAATGTTATTTTTTTGTTTTTGTGATTGTGACTTCTAGTTTTCTATTTTAAACATTGTTACGACTTTAAATCAAATGTTGAGTGCGAAAGTAAATACAATGAATACTAAATATAACAAATATTTGAACAACATGGTGATGATGGAGCGGATCTATGTTAGGGTTTCTTATCTCAATGTTTCAATCCCTTCTATGGGATCATCTTTATGAGAACAATTTTGGTCAAGGATATATGCAACCAACCCACTAATAAATACTATCTATCAGAGCTAATACCTTTCATCGGCTCTTTCAACATTAATTAATTAATGCTTGAACCTTCATTCCAAAGCATGTGCAGGGTTGGTTTCCAGGTTTCACTTAATTTGGAGCATTCATCTCTGTGCAATACTTGCAACAAACAATGGAGGACTTGGATTATATGGTCACTTTCACCAATTTATAATTGGCAATCTAGCAACAACTTGCGATTATATATATATATATTGAACTATATACAACTTGCGAGGATACTTACTGCTTCCCCAAACTATATAGGTACATATCTGTCTTGTACTATGGGGGCAGAATGTACTGTTGTTGTTGCTGCTGCAGCAGCCGGATGCTTATTGCTTCCCCAGACTGTGTAGGTACATATCTGTCTTGTATTCTGCGGGCAGAGTTTACTGTTGTTGCTGCAGCAGCATGTGCTAGTTACAAGTTGCAATAACCCATTTCCAGTTTTGCATATCTACGGAAATCTTTCAGTGTCAGTGTCACTTACCTAAAATTGAATGAATGGAAAATTTAAGCATTCCCCAGTGCCCACATGTAATAAAAATCTGCCCTCTGACATTGTCTCTGTCGCTCTACATTTTCTTTCAATCCTCCATTAGTTTTGGAGACCAAGTTTAAATATTATGATGTTGCTAAACTAATGACATGTTAAAGTGTGGAGCGGCTTTGAAATTTTCATTTTGCCATTTTGGTCAAATAAATAATTTTGAGATAGTTAGAGGGTTATTTATGGAATTTTGAATATTTAAATTTGAGATAGTTACAGGTTATTTATGGAATTTTGGAGCTTTTACGTTGATTAAAAAACTCTCCAAATTAGACATGGAAAGACTTTGTTCTTTGATACCTTATACATCGAATTATCCTTTACAATCAATGTTTTTCTAGATTGTTATCTATAATTTCTATCTTAAAAAAATTCCAAACCCTTTTGAATAAAGAGTATCCTAGTCCATTAAAATGTATGTAATGAAAACAGTTCCATGGAAGTGAGAGGACAAGTCTAGGACGAATATGTACTTATATGCCCACTTTATTATGTCAAGAATGTAGTTGTGGACCTTGTTAAGCAAAGTTAGCCTTGGTATAATTAGTATATATCCATCTAAAGGTTTGAGAAAATGTTTAAAGGAAGAATGTCATGTTTGTGCGTGACAAGAAAGCAGTAGAAAAAGCGAAGGAAAACTTAAGTATTCAAAGTGTGAAACACCTAGAATAAAGGAGACAAAGAAGAGGTTATTGTTGTGTTATAAAGGAGGTTGTTGTGAGCATAGACATGAAACATGAAAAAATTTAAAAATACAATTTTTTTATAAAGAAAGTAAAAGAGTTAAACTTTAATTTAAAGAAGCATAGTGTGATCATGATAGAGGAAAACAAATGAAATTGCATTAAAAATTTAGTGGATGTGGAACTTCTTGGGAATTGGATCCACGAAAGGTGAAGCAAAAATGGAAGGTGGATGTGGAGCTTCTTGGGAATTGGATCCATGAAAGGTGAAGCAAAAATGGAAGGTTGGGATGACCTACATAAATATAATGGTGATAATGATAATAATGTATCCATCTTGATAGATAACTAAAATGTTAATGAAGTAGCACTAGTGACCCAAAGAAGGCATTCACAAGAAAATAATCTCATGATTGAAAAAGTCTATCCATTAATGATGTGTCACAAAGCTAATGAGCTAGTATTTTCTTGGGTGAGTGCTTTAGGCTCACTAACAAACAAATAAATAAGTCATTCTATTGTTCCCTAGATTCAACATGCAAATTCAACATGCACACGGGTAAAGCTTTACAAAAAAGTAAGAGGACTGCGTATCTTGTTACTATCATTTGCCAAAGTTTTGTCGAGCTGAGTTCTTGAATTTCGATCCCTGCATCTAAGCTCCAAGAAAATTTATGCACACAAGAAAACACAATACCTTTCTAATTCTTCCAACTTGTATATAATAGACATGCATAAAGAAACTAATTCATAAACCTCAGATCCAAAACACACACACATATTGTGGGGTGGGGGGGTGAAGTTAGATTTATATTAATCAATGAAGAGAAATGTAGCACTTACAATCCTTGACTTTGTTTCTTGTGCTCCCTTCTCTAGAGCTTGAGTCTCCGCCTTTGCCTTTGACCTCAATGATTAGAAGCCTCAAACAATGGAAGCATCTTGCTCTCTAGTATGATAATGCTCTTCAACCTTAGTCTATCCAACCTCCTTTATCTTCACCCAATACGTCACTTTTATAAATTTGAATTAGGTTTGAACTAAGTGATGATTACGAGGTGCATGCGAAGCATGCACTACAAGTATCCTCTATGCAAAATTGAACCTTCGGTCGGCTTGAGTGTGCACTCTAGTGTTGATTTTACCCAATTTAAAGTCTTGGTCATGCTTATCAAGCTAAATGAGTGACCAGATTGATGTGGTTGTGACTTTCAGGCCAAATGTAGTGACTAGTCGCCCCTTTTGTAGGGAAATTAGTGACCAAACTCAAATTCTATGTTCATTTTACTGTTCTGAAGTCAATGTCTTGTGTAGAAGGTGTCTTGATGTCCACTTATGCCGTCTCCATTAAGAGTGTTTAATATAATTATAATAGATAGGCATCCAAAAAGTCAACTAGCGACCCTAAGAAAGCATTTAGGATAAAATAATCTCATGATTAAACATGCCCACTAGAGATTATCATTACTAGTGGTGAAATTTGTCATTCATCCTTGTTCCTCGAACAAAAAATCTATGACACTTCTAATATTTTTAATTTGCATTCACATAAATTAATATTTCATCAATTTTACTTTTACAAAAATGTATAGATTATTTTTTTTAAATAAAATATTGATAATTATTTTCAATTATTCAAAGCGATAGCGATAGAGTAAAGAAATTTAAAAAAAAACATTTTCAATATAAACACAAATAAAATGTTAAAAAATGCAAACTAAAAAAGAAAAACTACTATTAAATGTTATTATAAATTATATACTGGGTATAACTAAATACAAAATAACCAAATAAAATTGCATGAATTGATAAAATTGTTGGTACTTGCTACCTCAAAAAATTGTGCACCATAAATGTTTTTTTGATGTTGTAATGCCCAACTTAATCTTATTGGGCAATGTAAATTCATGAATGGTTGCATTATACTTAGAATTATAATTCTTAATTAATCTACTATATTCCACATTTGATCCATAAATTGGAACGCATAATTTACCTATCATTCTTTTAATTTGGATCATATGAATTGATTTTATGTTTGTAAAAGACATTAAAATTGAAAATATTTTTTTTAATTAACTATAAACATTAATGAAGGAATTCATAAAAATAAATTCATATAAAATTATGTGGACATTTTTTTTCCTATTTGAGCATTGGAGTGTAAAATCTCTTTAGTCTTACATCAACAAGCTTTGATCACTTCACCATGTAATATGCCGATTATGACCCTATTGCATTAAAATTGTAAATGATGCAAATATCGTTATTAAATCGTGGTGAGGAGCTCAAGGCCAAGGCCTCGCCATCGATTTAGTGTTTTATGTATCGGCAATTAAAAATCGATGCGTATGGTTCTCATGCTAGCCAAGCACAATAGAAATTAAGACATCATGTAAATTTAAATTTTAATGAAATACCCACAACTAGCTATGCAATGCAACAAGAGATGGGGGCATGATTTTTACAATGAATAGAGAGGGAAAATATTCAAACCCTTGAGACAATAGTGTTAAGTCAAATGTCAATGAGATAACCCATAAACCCTCAACTACCCATTTTGACTTATGCACCCAATAATTTAATTCTTCCAAGAGTTGGTTGAGATAGTTAATGCATTGCGAATGGAGAGGTATGGCTACCTAATTTCGTGTATGGGCAAGCCATCAATTTGGAAAATCATATTTTGGCTTCTGTGGCAAGAAAACACCCATGAAATTACTCCCCAATCCATTACTCACCCATGGTCTTTTCTCCCTCACGCAGTCTGAGCTAGTTGGGTGTTTTCCCTCATGTTTTTCCATCATTTTCCCTCATTTTCCACAGTTGGGAAGTCATTTTTTTGTTGCAGAGTGGTTAGGAGGAAGAGAGTCACGATTTGGGGGTTTATATAGGTCGTTTATGCCCCTTGAATGCCCAAAAACGTGTGGTGAAATCGATTTTTCTCTCCAAGGGTTTACTCCCCCTCTAACAGTTCATTTTTGGGTGCCCACGATTTTGGAAACTCATGGAAACCCCATTTTGGGCATCCCACAGTCAAAACGTTTTTCTTCATGCCCAACACTTGTGTTTTGTTGTTATGTGCATCCCTGTTTTGGTTTGAACTTGTGAGTAAGAAATTAGGAGTGGAAGAGGATTAGAATTGGCTTGATAAACCTAGTGAAGAGAGTAACCTCATAGAAAGATCAAAAGGCCTTGGATACTCTTCTATGCACACCCTGAAGAGCAATAGAAGGGAAGGTATGGCCTGAGGGACTGTGTAGTAGTGAAGGGAATACTTCCTTCTGTTGGGTGTGTAGGTATTGTGGGTACCAAGCTAGCTAGATCTTGTAGAGGTATCAATAGCTCTGTGGTTGAGCTAACTAGCTTAGGAATTCATTCCCTTCCATTTCCTTAGCAGCTTGATATACCCAACTGTGGATTGGCTTGGCTGATTTTTGGTGTATATTTGGCTATGTGTGAGTCTGTTGTTTCCTTTTTCCTTGTAGAAATCATGCCCAACTTGGGGGTGGCAGTTGTGTTGAGAGATTGATGAGCACAACTGGCCTATTATGCAATGTCTTTATTTGATGACTATTATGAATATGTTGAATGCATGCTAGATGTGTAGGGAATTTTATTCCATTGTGTCAAATTTAATCATGCATCTGAACACATATGCATTATGTTTGTATGAATTTGTACATTTTATCATGGCGCTGAGAAGCAGAAATAGCTAAGTTTTAGTGTCATGTTCTCCCCCTTACGTTGGATCGATGGGAGGGGACGTGACAGTGTGGTATCAGATCCACAAGTTACAACATTGGGCCTAAATGGGCTAACTTGAATAGTTTGCAGTGGTAGGATGGCTTCCTGATCACCACTGATAAGTAGGAAAATTTCAAACAAACAAAAAAAATTCTATGTTTTTGAAGTTTTTGTCTAAGTATGTTTCGGCGCAAAATAAGAAAGAGCGTCAAAACTATCGGTGATAAATTGAATACTCACCGATACATTTCGGTGAAAAATCGAAAAGTTGTCGAAAAAGGCGTTTCGGCGCGAAAACGGAAATTTCGTCGATCGGCGGAAAAAATAAATTTTTCGCCGAAACAAGTCGGCAACAAAATGAATTTTGCTCTGAAATGGGCCGACGACAAGGTGGAAAATGCGTCGATCAGAGGGAAAATGAATTTTGCACCGAAACAAGTCAGCGATAAAATGAATTTTTCTTCGAAACGGGTCGGTGACCAAGTGGAAAATGTGTCGGTCAGAGGAAAAATGAATTTTGTGCCAAAACAGGTTGGCGACAAAATGAATTTTGCTCTGAAACAGGTTGGGGACAAAATGAATTTTGCTCCGAAACAGGCCGGTGACAAGGTGGAAAATGAGTCGATCGGAGGAAAAATGAATTTTGCACCGAAACAGGTGGGTGAAAAAATGAATTTTTCTCTGAAACGGGTCGGCAACAAAGTGGAAAATGCGCCAATCGAAGGAAAAATGAATTTTGTGCCAAAGCAGGTCGGTGACAAAACAGAAAATGCATCGATCGACGACAAAAGGCCAAGTCCGTCGAAACAGGTTGGCGTCAAATTGGAAAGTGCGACGATCAAAGACAAAAGGATAAGTCTGCCGAAATAGATTGGGTTAAAATGGAAATTCTGCCGAAACAGGGAAATTAAGCAGTTTTCCAGGGAGATTTTCATGTGCCTGAAATTGAAAAATGCCATGGAACGTATGCGCCAGATTGCGCGAAATTGAAATATTTACAAAAACAAATCCACAAGGGGGAAAGCCCCCTTGACTCCCGTCGTCCCCCCTAACACAGTCATTGATTGTGAGAAAAGTCTATGATTTTTTTTTGTTTTGTAATAGCTGCAAGTTGTATTAGATTAATAAAAGTACATAATAGTTTACAGTCCTTGATGGTTTGGCCCAGAGATGCCATCCATGTTGATCTAGAGAATAGACAATAAGCAAAAGGTTTCCATATAAAAAACCCCTGTCAACAGAGGGGAGAAGCAGGTGAAAAATAAAAAAATTTGAAGCCTTATCGGCATTCTGCATACGGTTTACAATAAGATGATCAAAACAAAAAAAACAAAAAAAAAAATCAAAAACCTGCACCAAAGATGCGTATGGAGTCTCCTCCAGAATTGGGCAGTTGTAGGGAGCGTTGTCCTTCCATGCCTGAGCCGAAATCTGGGCCGCATTCTCCTCCGATGAAGCAGATGTACCAGGAATCGCCACTAGCTTGACAGGAACCGGGTGTTTGACAAGCAGAGGGGCAGTTTTCCTTGGCAGCACAGGGGTGAAGGCAGACTGCTCGTTGTGTGTGCGTTTAGCAAGTATAGGGCCCAGAGTGTGAGGAATGTGGAAGGAGGTCTAAATCTTCTCCTTACCCTTCAGGATGGATTTGCTGTGTGTCAAACCTACGGGGCTGCCACCGGGGTTGAGGTTGTTGAGTCCAAGCGTGGAGTTCAGGGCAGCTGCAGAGGAAGTGGCACCAGGAGTGGTGCTGCCGGAGCGGAATTCACGAGCGAAGGAGTGGGTGGGGGCATAAGAGTCCTAAGTCTGCGTGTTGCTCAAGGAGCCAAGTGTGGAAGCCCAGTTGGGCAAGGTGGCCAACAGAGACTATGTTGCTCGGTGAGCAGAGATCCAGTTGGACTGCATGTTCTCCATCATCTACCCCATCATGTTCTTGACCAACCAGTACGGGTCCCAATTCGCTTCCTGATTCCCAGGTGTCATGGTTTCAGCTATGATTCTGGCTTCCCAATTATCCGGCAACAGACAG
Organism: Larix kaempferi; assembly: GCA_027924585.1. Taxonomy (NCBI): domain Eukaryota; kingdom Viridiplantae; phylum Streptophyta; class Pinopsida; order Pinales; family Pinaceae; genus Larix; species Larix kaempferi. Next base: position 6,619,359 of record BSBM01000556.1, read on the forward strand.
ATTGGGGTGGAGATGGCAGGTCCATAACCTGTCTTTAGGGGAGCTTCTGCCTCTTTGTTTTTCGACTTGGCACCCTTGGTTTGGCCCATACTGTTCGCAGGAGCGATGAGGCTAATAGAGGATTTTACGTGCAGGTGGTTAAGAGCACAACTAGCTTCGAACGCAGAGAGCATGAAGCCGAGAGAACAATGAGCCTGGAGAATGAACAGGCCAGAGAGCTTCATCGAACAAGAGGTCGAGTGAACGTAGCCTTGAGCCCTGAGCTGATGGTTCGCACGCAGGAAGTCAGTCATCATGGTGGCCAGAGAGGCAGAGGCGACGTCGAGGACAGGCTTATTAACTAGTCTTTCAGATTGATGGCGCTTCGTTGACATCAGCGGGAGGCTGCGTGGGATCAGTGCGACCAGGTGTCACCGTGGGACCGCCATCTAGCTCATGCACAGTGTTGGCATCCGCATCCGGGGGAGAAAAGTCTATGATTTGAAAAAATTGTCAATATGATATTTTCCCAAATGCATGAAAATAATTTATGAATTTATGAGAATATAATGCAGCTAACAATTGTGTTTATGAACACATAATGCAGTTTGGAAAATTTGGTCTTGGTTGGGCCAAGAAGATCAACATCATGGATGATGCACAAGATCCCTATGATCCCGAGATAGATGCCATGGGGGAGAACATACAAGTGGGAATGTTGAAACATAATCCAATGGGAGAAGAAATCAAGATACTCCCCCATATATTGCAGCCATGATGAGTATCCTAAGGGTGGAGTTGCAAAGTTGTAGAGAAGATAATGAAAGGATGTTGAAATCTCAGGAAGAAAAAAATCAGTTGAATGCAACCATGTTGCAGAGTTTGACAGGTATCCAAAGGCAGATTAACTCTGGGAATCACTCAGCAAATCCAGAAAGGAATGGGAGTAGTTCAAGGAGAAATTCCCGCAAGAGGTCCAATACCTCAAGAAGAGTTTCTAGAGACAAAACGTATACTCCAGAAATCTCTTCTAGTGGATCATATGACTCTGAAGCATCCATTGAAGGTTCAAGCTCTTCATCTCACAAGAATAAGAGGAAGAGGCATTACATGAAAAATTCATATGGGGAATTTATGAAGGAAAAACCTCCTACATTTGATGGTGAAGTAAAGTCTGGTCAAGAAGCTGAGCTTGGCTTCTTGGGATGAGGAAGTATTTCCAAGTCCAAGACTACTATGGAAATATGAAGGCAAGGGTATCCATCTTCAAATTGAATGGAAGAGCATCTATATGGTGGGAGCACCTTAGGAAAGTGAAGAATATCGATGAAAGAAATATTTTGTGGAGGCAGTTCCAGAAGTACTTCAAGAAAAAATACCTCTATGATAGGTACTATGATGATAAGATCAAAGAGTTCCATGAGCTGAAATTGGGACAATTGACCATGGAAGACTATGCAAAAAAATTCTTGGAGTTGCTGAGGTATGTCAGATATATCCGAGATGATAAGGTGAAAATTCAGCATTTTCTAAGTGGACTACCTCAGTCATATAAAGATAGGATTGATTTTGATGAACCTCGAACTCTAGAGGAGGCAATGAGGAAGGCCAAGTATTGCTATGATCAAAACAAAAGCAAACCTGACTTCCATAAGGCATGGAAGGACAAGAAAAATGAGAAGATTGACCTAAGGAGGAAGGGTTTCAAACCTCCTCATCTCATAAATCAACAAAGGCAGCCATCACAAGTTGTGACTAAGGTAGCTAGAATGATGGGAGACAAGCTAAGAGATCTAAAGGATCCAAGAGAACCACTTCAATGTTGTGGATGTGGAGGGGACCATATGCTTAGGAACTCTCCACATCTGAATGGGAATGTAAATCAAGTTCACAACATCCAAGGAGATGAAATTGTGGGTCAAATGGTGAGGAACATCCCTAGAATCTATGCAACACTAGAGGAACTCCAGGAAGATCATCAATCAACTGTTGTTGAAGTTGAAGGTAAGATTGCTAAGCAATATGTTTCTATTTTGATTGATCTTGGATCTTCTCATAGTTATATCACTCCTAAAATTGTTGAGATTTGTGCTTTTAATAAATTAAAGCATAGTAAATCATGGTTAGTTCAACTAGCCACTGGAACCAAGAGAAAAGTTAGCGAAATTGTAGAGAAATTTCCATTAGAGATGGATGGGTTATTCACTTATGCAAATCTGAATATTTTTCCACTTGGTTCCTATGATATTCTCATTGGAATGGATTGGTTAGAAGCACACAAGGTTAAACTTGAATACTACGATAAGAAATTTCAATGCATGGACGAAGAAGGAAACCCAAGGGTTGTAAAAGGAATTCCAAAGGTGATTTATGTTAGACAGGTTTCAGCCATGCAGCTGGAGAAGTTTTGTAGGAAGGGTTGTCAATTGTCTGCAGCCCATGTTTTGGAGGCAACAGAAAATGAAACTCCTAAGTTGGAGGACTATCATGTATTGTAAGAATTTAGGGATGTTTTTCCTGATGAAATTCTAGGACTTCCTCCAAAGAGAGACATTGATTTTACAATTGACCTTGTGTTGGGAGCTGCACCAGTGTCCAAGACACCCTACAGGATGAGTACACTAGAATTGCTAGAATTGAAAATGCAGTTACAAGAGTTGTTGGAAACAAAATATATCAGGCCAAGTGTGTCCCCGTGGGGAGCACCTGTTCTATTTGTGAAAAAGAAAGATGGAACACTCAGGTTATGTATTGACTAAAGGAAGTTGAACAAATTCATTATGAAGAAAAAATACCCATTACCTGGAATTGATGACCTTTTCTATCAAATGAGAGGAGCAAAGGTATTTTCAAAAATTGACTTGAGGTCTGGTTACAATCAGGTAAGAATCAAAGAGGAATATATTCATAATACAACCTTTAGAACAAGGTATGAGCACCATGAGTTTGTGGTGGTACCATTTGGTCTCACAAATGCACCAGCTACATTCATGTGTCTCATGAATAGTGTTTTTAGCAAATATTTGGACAAGTTTGTTCTTGTTTTCCTAAACGACATTCTTATCTATTCTAAGAATGAAGAAGAGCATGAAAAAAAATTGAGAATGGAATTGCAATTGCCAAGGGAGCATAGGTTGTATGCAAAGTTGAGAAAATGTGACTTTTATAAAGATAAAATTCATTATTTGGGTCACATTATCTCAGACAAAGGAATATCTATGGACCCTGAGCAGATTGAAGTGATTATGAATTGGCCAACTCCAAGGAATGTGACAAATGTGAGATCCTTTATGGGACTTTCTAGGTACTATAGGAGGTTCATTGAAGGATTTTCCAAGGTTGCACATTCAATCAATTCTTTGCAAAAGAAGGGGATAAAGTTTGAATGGACACCAAGATGTCAGGGAAGCTTCCAACAATTGAAGAATATTCTTACAAGTACACCAATTTTGAAAATTGCAAACCCAAAAAAAGAATCTGTGGTGTCTACCAATGCATGCAATCAAGGACTTGGAGGATTTCTTATGCAAGACAACCATGTGGTATTCTATGAGTCAAGAAAGTTGAAGGAACATGAGAAGAACTATGCTACTCACGATTTAGAACTTGTTGCCATAGTGCATGCTTTAAAGATGTTGTGGCATTACTTAATGGGCAAGAAATTTGAACTAAGGACAAACCATTATGGTTTGAAATACTTGTTTGAGCAGCCAACTTTAAATTCTAGGAAAGCTAGATGGTTGGAATTTTTGTGTGAATTTGATTTTGAAATCAAACACATAAAAGGGAAATAAAACAAGGTGGTTGATGCACTCAACAAGAAAGTACATGAAATGCATGTGGCAGCGCTTATCACCTACCAATCAGATTTGAGGCAACAGGTTATTAACCACATTGTTGAAGATGAAATGTATGTGCAGATAAAGGACAAATTGCAACAGTAAAACCTTGAAATGAAGTATGAAGGATATCATTTGGAAGAAAACAGACTTCTTACTTATAAAAATAGAATTTATATTCCAAATGTGGCAGACTTGGGAAGAATTGTTATGGATGAAATCCATAAAGCTCCATATTCTGGTCACCCAGGATATCAGAAAACAATTGCTACAATCATAAAGCAAAAAAAATTTCCAGGGATGAACAAGGACATCGTTGAATACATTTCTAAGTGCATGAAATGACAGCAAGTGAAGGTCGAACACCAACACCCAGTAGGTTTATTGCATCCATTTCGAATTCCGGAATGGAAATGGGAAGTAATTTCCATGGATTTTATTATAGGTTTGCCAATGACTGTGAGACAACATGATTCCATCATGGTTGTGGTGGACAAGTTAATAAAGGCAGCACATCTTATACCGGTCAAGTCCACATATAAAGTCGATTCCATTGCAAATATTTTCATGAAGGAAATTTTCAGATTGCATGGATTGCCTAAGGAAATAATTTCTAACAGGGATACCAAGTTTACTTCCAATTTTTGGAAAGGTCCCTTTGCAAATTTGGGTACGCGGTTGAAATTTAGTACTACATACCATCCTCAAACAGATGTGAAAACAGAAAGAGTAAATCAGGTGCTTGAAGACATGCTTCTCATGTATGTAAAAACCATCCAAGTGGGAGGATTATCTACACTTGGTAGAGTTTTCATACAATAATGGGAAGCAAGCATCATTAGGCATGAGTCCATATGAATATTTGTATGGAAGAAGGTGAAAAACACCAGTGACTGGGGATAATCCAGTGAACAAAATTGTGCTTGGGCCAGAATTGTTTAACGAAATAGAACAAGAGGTTACAAAGATTAGGCATAATTTAAAAGTAGCCCAAGATAGACAGAAAAGATATGCATATAAGCATAGGGTGCATAGGGAGTTTAGTGTTGAGGATCATGTTTATCTTAGAGTGAGGCCAAGGAATATTTCCTTGAAACTTGGGAGTTGTGCCAAGCTATCACCTAGATATTGTGGGCCATTTGAAGTGCTTGAAATAATAGGGCTAGTTTCATATAGACTTGCATTTCCTACTAGCACTAGAGCTCATAATTTTTTTCATGTCTCTTTGCTTAAGACATATGTACATGATCCTAACCATGTGATTAATTGGGATGTGATCCAGGTGGAACCCGAGGGAGAGTTCCAAACTGAGCCATTGTGCATCCTAGACAAGAAGCTAACATTGCTCTGGAACCAAGCCATCGGATAGGTAAAGGTGCAATGGAAGCACTACGGTCCCGATGAGGCTATATGGAAGCTAGAGGATGCCATGAGAGTGGCATATCCATTTTTGTTCAATTTTGAAGAGCACCGAGGACAGTGTTGATTTAAGGGGGAGGGGAATATAATACCCTGATTTTGACCCTATTGCATTAAAATTGTAAATGATGCAAATGTCGTTATTAAATTGTGGTGAGGAGATCAAGTCCAAGGCCCCGCCATCAATTTAGTGTTTTATGTATCAACAATTAAAAATCGATGCGTATGGTTCTTGTGCTAGCCAGGCACAATAGAAATTAAGACATCGTGTAAATATGAATTTTAATGAAATACCCACAACTAGCAATGCAATGCAACAAGATATGGGGGCATGATTTTTACAATGAATAGGGAGGGAAAATATTCAAACCCTTGAGCCAATAGTGTTAAGCCAAATGTCAATGAGAGAACCCATAAACCCTCAACTACCCATTTTGACTTATGCACCCAATCATTTAATTCTTACAAGAGTTGGTTGAGATAGTTAATGCATTGCGAATGGAGAGGTATGACTTCTCAATTTCGTGTATGGGAAAGCCATCAATTTGGAAAATCATATTTTGGTTTCTATGGCAAGAAAACACCCACAAAATTGCTCCCCAAGCCATTATTCACCCATGGTCTTTTCTCCCTCACGCAGTCTGAGCTAGTTGGGTGTTTTCCCTCACGTTTTTCCATCATTTTCCACAACTGGGAAGTCATTTTTATGTTGCAGAGTGGCTGGGAGGAAGAGAGACACAATTTGGGGGTTTATAGAGGTCGTTTATGCCCCTTGAATGCCCAAAAACGTGTGGTGAAATCGATTTTTCTCTCCAAGGGTTTACTCCCCATCTAACAATTCATTTTTGGGTGCCCATGATTTTGGAAACTCATGGAAAATCCATTTTGGGCATCCCAAAGTCAAAACGTTTTTCTCCATGCCCAACACTTGTGTTTTGTTGTAATGTGCATCCTTGTTTTGGTTTGAACTTGTGAGTAAGAAATTAGGAGTGGAAGAGGCCGATTAGAATTGGCTTGATGAACCTAGTGAAGAGAATAACCTCACAGAAAGATCAAAGGGCATTGGCTACTCTTCTATGCACACCCTGAAGAGCACTAGAAGGGAAGGTATGGCCTGAGGGACTGTGTAGCAGTGAAGGGAATACTTCGTTGTGTTGGTTGTGCAAGTATTGTGGATACCAAGCTAGCTATATCTTATAGAGGTATCAATAACTATGTGCTTGAGCTCACTAGCTTAGCAATTCATTCCCTTCCATTGCCTTAGCAACCTGATAAACCCAACTATGGATTGGCTTGGCTGATTTTTGGTGTATATTTGGCTATGTGTGATTCTGTTGTTCCCTTTTTCCTTGTAGAAATCATGCCCAGCTCGAAGGTGGCATTTGTGTTGAGAGATTGATGAGCACAACTAGCCTATGGTTGGGTGGAATGTTGCAGTTGCATAGCCAGTTGCTCGGGACTACTTCGTTTGAAGATAAGTACTCTCTTGTGTTAATTCTGCAATGTCTTTATTTTGTGACTATTATGAATATGATGAATGCATGCTAGATGTGTAGTAGAATTGTATTCCGCTGTGTCAAATTTAATCATGCATCTGCACACAAATGCATTATGTTTGTATGAATTTGTACATTTTATCATGGGGATGAGAAGCAGAAATAGCCCAGTTTTAGTGTCATTTTCTCTCCCTTGCGTTGGATCGATAGGAGGGGACGTGACACACCACCGAGTACTCTTGTCTTAGATCCCCAATATTTGACTTTCAACTTCTCCTTCTTCCCACCCATATAGTGTTTTGTCAATAAATTGATTTAAAATTTAACTTATAATAATATGTATGTATGTATGAGTGAGATGGGAGGATTAAGTTAAAGTGGTTATGATCAAGACGTGACATATTTCCTTATTTTTGGTTCATATAGTACACCTATAAGGAGAAAATGATGGGTATGTAGTTTCCTCCTCACAACAAGACATAAACAACCTTCAAAATAAATAAATAAAATAGCATAAAATTTCAACACCGCTCATCACCAATTTAACAAAAAACACTATGAAACAATGAACAAACCTATAAAGAAGAAAATATTTCCAATGGGAATTTCCAAAATCACAAAGCCAATGAAGTGGATGGATTAGAGGAAGATATAGAAAATGAATGATCCAGAAGAAACTGTGCAAGAAGGGATAGAGTGAAAAAGAAATGGTTGGAAATATACATAAGATCTCGTAGAAGGGGTTGGACAAATGTCCTCTACACAAGGGTGTTGGGACCACCACTTCGAAAAACTAAAAACAAAAACAAAAATGTCAGAATATCATTTGGAAGTCACTAAGTTAGTTCACAAATATTCTTAATATCAATCATATAATTTAAAAATAATGTTAAACACTAGTGAAGGGGTAGGTAATTTAGATAGAGATAAAGAATAAGATAGGAAGGGAATAGAAGGGAAAGATGCTTTTCCCAACCCTCGTAGCAATATCACAGCAATATTCTAGGAAAATGATGCACAATAGAAACCAAAAGGGTAAGATTTGATCCCACAACAATTGTAACTTAATATGCATTCCGTTTTGTTTCTTATATTGATGCATAGGTATAGGCCGGGTAAAGGCATCTTACAATAAGATTTGCAAAAGGTAACTCGTGATATGAAGCAAGTGAGTTGATTATAATCTTATATATTGTTGATCTACTAGATATGCATGTGTTTTTTCGTGCACAATAAATAGCGACACAACTTTTCCAGCTTGCCAACATATGGGTGTGGGATATGACAACAGGGTACAATTAAGCTTAGCATGTCATGACTCCACTTATTTTGGAAAAATAGGATTTATCAACATTATCATCATCAAATACATCAAGAAAAATACAATATAATATTGCTATGGATGATTATTTAAAAAGAAACATTAATATCATCGAAAGAAATACAATGTAATATTGCTATGGGTGGTTATTTAATATAATATATATTAATCTAAAGGATCAATATTATGGATTAATAACAATAGATTATGGATATTTAATAAAACATGTATCAATCTAAAGGAAGAATATTATGGATTAATAACAATATATTATTTATTGGAAATATAGCATGCATCTTCAAGCCCTTGAAGATGCTCATAAGTTGCATTGATTCATTGTTTGTTGATTTTAAAATGAAGTATCCTAAATGACTACTAGAAATAAAAGAAAATAAACTTCATGCAATCAAAAATTATTTTTATGAAGAAGAAAAAAATCGATTAAGTTAAGGTTATTGCTTCAACCCAAAAGCAACACATGTAAATTTGATTTATAATTAATAAAATATATAAATAGATTATTAAAAAATAAAAATAGTATAAAAGAAAGTGAAAGAGTTAGTATTAATTTGATGAAACATAGTGATCATGATAGAGGAAAATAAATGAATTTACATTATAAATTCAGGTATCCTAAAGTTCGATGATTTAGTCTGTCCTCAACAACATTTTCCAGTATGATTTCTAGGGAATCTGGTAAACAAAATTAAGGTTAAATTTAAGATTTCACAAAACAATGTTTAAACTTGTTTAATCTAGGTTCCCTAGGGTATTTGAGGGCATTGAATCCATTCATGCATTCATAAGCATGACTTGAACAACACAAAAAGGGGGATAAAAAAACTATTGTCGGATTCCAGTCAAAAAATCACTAGGCAAGCGAAATCGTCGAATGTTTAGACCTCTTCTTAAAAATTTAGTGAAGGTGGGACTTCTTGGCAATTGGATCCAAGAAAGGTGGGGCAAAAATAGAAGGTTGGGATGACCCAAAGACAAATATAATTGTGAGAATTCTATATAGGTTGAATACCATGAAAGAATTCTAATAGCCAAGAATCTTGAAGCAAAGAAGTCCTCACAAGAATTATTCAAAGATATCCAAGAATAAGAAGAAGAAATATTGAGACAGAAACATAAGAGAAGGAACTCAATTGATGGAAATATCATCTCATGTATTATTCCTAAATATGAATACAATATATAATACATCTCAAGAAAGAAATTAGAATGCCTTAAAAGCAAGTTGTAAAGCACAAAATAGTAAGGCTTACTAAAAGCATAAAAAACCCCTAGGTGTCAAAAGCACTTTCCAAAACAGTCTAAAGGCTCACCAATTGGCTGAAATGGTATGAAAGCTCATGAGTGATGTAAATGGAGTGTAATGATGACTTTATGAGAGAAGAAAGTGGTGGAGGTCGAATTGGTCAAGTGGAGAGAGTTTCCAAGTCAACTAGCTTTACCTTATCCACTAGAAAGTAGAAAAAACAGGATAAAGCTGTCTAAATTGGGAATGGAATAAAATCAGACAGAATCCAATGAAATCTTATCCAAAATCTATCCAAATTCGTTTTTGTGACTTAGTATGGCATATGGAGGCATAAAAGACAAAACTAGGCTAACTACATAGTCTACACCTAGGAAAATTAATCTAGATGACTAATAAAATATATCCTAAGTATGGAATGGGTTTTAAATGTTCCAACAATAATGGTGATAATGATAACAATGTATCCATATTGATAGACAACCAAAAAGTCAACAAAGTAGCAATAGTGACCCAAAGAAGGCATTCATAAGAAAATAATCTCATGATTGAACAAGTCCATTAGTGAAGTGTCACAAAGCTAATGATCTAGTGTTTTACCAGGTGAGTGGGTTAGACTCATCGAAAAACAAATAAATCAACTATTCTATTGTTCCCTAGATTCAACATGCATGCGAGTAAAACTTTACAGAAAAGTAAGAGGAGTGCGTACCTTATTATTGTCGTTTGTCCAAAGCTTTGTCGAGTCGATTTCTTGAATTCTGATCCCTTCTCCTAATTTACAAGAACATTCCTGCACACAAGAAAACACAATACCTTTCTCATTCTCCCAATAAGTAAATAACAATAAACATGCATAAAGAAACTAATTCATAAATCTCAAATCCAAAACACACACACACATTGGGGTGGGGGGGTGAAGATATATTTGTATTAATAAATGAAGAGAAATCTAGCACTTAAGAGCTTGAGTATGAGTCTCCTCCTTTTCCTTTAGCCTTAATGATTAGAAACCTCAAACAATGGAAGCATCTTGCTCTCAAGTATGATAATGCTCTTCAATATTAGTCTATCCAAGCTCCTTCATCTTCACCCAATAGGTCTTTTTTATAGATTTGAATTAGGTTTGAACTAAGTGATGATTACGAGGTGCATGCTAAGGACACAATACAAGTATCCTTTATGCAAAATTGAACCTTTAGTTTGCTTGAGTGCACACTCTAGTGTTGATTTTACCCAAGTTGAAGTCTTGGTCATGCTTATCAGGCTAAATGTAGCGACCAGATTGATGTGGTCATGTCTTTTAGGACAAATGTAGCGACCGGTCACCCCTTTTCCTAAGGAAAGTAGTGACCAAACTCAAATTATATCTGCATTTTATTTTTCTGAAGTCAATTTCTTGTGTAGAAGGTGTCTTGATGTCTGCTTATGCCTTCTCCATTAAGGGTGTTAAATATCATTATAACAGGTAGGCAACCAAAAAGTCAACAAAGTAGCACCAACGATCCAAAGAAGACAATCATGCTAAAATAATATCATGATTGAACATGTTCATTAGTGATTCCCATTATCACTACTGAAATTTGACATTCATCCATGTTCCTCAAACAAAATATATATGACACTTTCTAATATTTTTAATTTGTGTTCACATAAATTAATATCTCATCCATTTTACCTTAAAAATAAATGTAAAGATTATGCTTTTTTTAATAAGATATCAATAATTATTTTTAATGATTTAAAGTGATAGAATAAATAAATAAATAACATTTTCAATATAAATACAAATAGAAAGTAAAAAAATGTACACTAAAAAAATAAAAACTACTATTAAATGTTATTATAAACTATATAATGGATATAACTAAATACAAAATAACCAAATAAAATTGCATGAATTGAAATAAAAATTTTGGTACTTGCTACCTCAAAAAATTGTGTGTCATAATAAATGTTTTTTGATGTTGTAATGGCCAACTTAATCCCAATAGGGGATATGTAAATTCATGAATGGTTGCATTATACTTACAATTATAATTCTTAATTAATCTACTCTATTCCACATTTGATCCATAAATTGGAATGTTACAATTCTTTCAATTTGGATCATACGAATTGCTTTTATGTTTGTAGAAGACATTAAAATTGAAAATATTTGTTTTAATTAACCGTAAACATTAATGAAGAAATTCACAAAAAGAAATTCATATAAAATTATGTGAAGATTGTTTTTCATATTTGAACATTGCATGTAAAATTTCTTTAGTCCCACATCAGCAAGATTTGATCCCTTTAGCACCTAGAGTAAGCACCTAATACTCTTGTCTTAGATCCTCGATATTTGAACTTTCAACTTTTTCTTCCCACTCATATAGTGTTTTGTCAATAAATTGATTTAAAAAATAACTTTTAATAATATGTATGTATGTATAAGTGAACTCGGATGATTGGTTTCATCCCCACAAAGAGACATAAACAACCTTCAAAATAATAAAAAACAACATAAAATTTCAACATTGCTCATCACCAATTTAACAAAAAAAAGCACCAAAAAACAATGAACACAAAAATATGAACAAACTTATAAAGAAGAAAATATTTGCAGTGGGAACTTCCAAAATCACAAAGCCAATGAAGTGGAAAGATTAGAGGAAACTATAGAAAATGAATGACCCAGATGAAATTGTGCAAGAAGAAGTAGAGTGAAAAAGAAATAGTTGAAAAGATACATAAGATATCATAGATGGAGTTGGACAAATTTCCTCTACCCAAGGGTGTTGTGATCACCCGTTCGAAAAACTCCAAAAAAGAAAAATGTCAAAATGTCATTTGGAAATCACTAGGTTGGTTCATAAAGGCTCTTGATATCAATCATATAATTTAAAAATATTGTTGGACGCTAGTGAAGTGGTAGGTGATTTAGATGGAGATTAAGAATAAGAGAGGAAGTGAATAGAAGGGAAATGATGCTTTTCCAAACCCTCATAGGAGCATTATAGGAAAATTATGCATAATAGAAACCAAAAGAGTAAGAGTTGATCTCACAACAATTATGGTTCACTTTGTATAAGAATAATAAATCTATCAACATTATTATCATCAAATACATTAAAAAAATGCAATATAATATTGTTATACCGAATATTTAATAAATAAAACATACATCAATCTAAAAAAATAATTCCAACACTATTGTTATGTAAAATATTTAAATATTTAATAAAACTTAGGAAAAATAAATTTATCAACATTATTATCATCAAATACATGTAATGTATTATTGTTATAATAAATATTTAATAAAATACATCAATCTAAAAAATAATATCAATATTATTATTATGAAAAATATTTAATAAAACCGATATCACTCTAACGAAATAATATCCACATTATTATTATCTAAAATATAAAAAATAACAATGTAATATTACTATGGATGAAATAAATTATGGATTAAAAATAATAGATTATTTACTTGGAAAAATAACACACATCCGTTGAAGATGCTCATAAGTTGCAGTGATTCTTTGTTTGTTGATTTTAAATTGAAGTCTCCTGCCTTACTAGTAGAAATAATAGAGAAGATGCAATCAACAATTTTTTTTTTAGAAAAAAGAAGTGATTTATCCAAAAAGCAACATGCAAATTTGATTTATAATTGTTAAAAAGAGTTTATTAAAAAAAAAAATCATTGTTTTACCATTAGATCAATAAAGGCGTAGCTAAGGAGTGAAGATGAGATCAAATGTAATAAGAGTTTGAATGCAAATGCATGGAGGTTATCTAATAGTTTAAACAACTTAATTCAAGAGTGGATAAAAATAACCTTAAGTTGGACCTATTTTATAAAATGACTAATTGCCTCGAGGGTGAGAAAAAATGGGCAAATTGGGATTTGTTGGCACCTTATTTTTTGTTTTTTTGTTTTGCAAGTACTCATACAACCCTACAACATTAGTGTGTGCTCTCTTTTTGTTTATGTGTCAGTATTTTATGCATGCCACTGAGAAAACACAACAACAAATATTTTGTTTAGATTCCAATTCAATGTTGTAAGGTTGATTGGTTGTATATTAGGGTCTAGTTGTTAGATATTATTTTATTGAGAGTTGCTTAGAGGATCATAACAAGGGAATGATGCATAATTCATATAATAAAATGTGTGATATAATGTATGTATTATTGGTGAATGATTATATATTTATGGAATCATAACAAGGGATTGATGCATAATTCATATAATAAAATGTGTGATATAATGTATGTATTATTGGCGAATGATTGTATATTTATGGAAATAGGCATTTACATTGGCGAATGGAATATCTATGGATTTTTATGTTTTCTTTGGTGAATGATTATTTCTTTTGTGGTATGATGTTGAATTGATATACTTCATGTAATATGATTTTCTCTTTTGGTCTTTCGCATATGTCTTTGTAATTGCCTAATGGTGTCTTGGATGAGACTTTACCTTTTATGGTATTGAAAACACCAATATTTGTAGGTCTTATTTGTTGGTATGAATTTGAACCAAGGGTCTATAATTATATGCCAGTAATTAGAGGTTAATGGATTAGGGGTCATTGGTTAAGAGTTAGTACGTTAGTGGGTTAGTGATTTAGTATATTATTGGTTAGGGGTTAGTGGGTTAGTGATCAATGGATTAGGGATTAGTGGGTTAGGGATTGGTTGTTATTGGGTTGGTGAACTAATGGTTAGTGAGATAACAGATCAATGGGTTAATGCATTGGTGGTTTAGATGGTGGGTTAATGAGTTAAGATTTAGGGGGTTAGTGCATTTATGGGTTAATGGTTTAATGACTATGGGTTAGTGGGTCAATAGGTTAGGGGTTAGCTGGTTAGTTGTAGGAATCACTAGATTAGGGGTTGGTGGTTAGTTGATAGGGTTTGGGGTGGGTGGATGGTGATTAATGGTTAGGGTTACATGTTAATGGTTAGAGATTACGGTTTAAGTATTAAAGACATTAGGAGACAACAAATTAGTGGATTAAGGGTTTTAGTCTAGTAGTCAGTTAGTTAGCAATCGGTGGGATAATGGGTTAGCGTTTAGAGGCATAGTGCATTATAGTTTAGGGGTTTGTGTATTACTGATAAGTGGGTTACCAGTTAATGGGTTAATGAATTAATGTGTTAATGCATATCATTATTATTTAGTGGGTTATGAGATAGGGATTATTCATTAGGGATTAATAGGTTAGTTGTTAGAGGTTATGGGTCCATAGGTTAGTGGTTAAAGGACTATTTTTTAGTGGGGTAGCAAGTAGTGCATAGGGGTTAGTGTGATAGTTGTTAAGGTTGAAGGGTTAGTGAGTTAGATATTAGTCATTAGTCATTATGGGTTGGTGGGTTAGTGGATCAATGGTTATTTAGTTAGTGAGATAGTGTTTAATAGGCTAGTGGGTAAGGAGGTTAAGTATTAATAGGAAAGGGTTAGTGATAAGAATTAAGGGCTAGTGGTTAGGAATCAATGGTTAGTTGTATAGTGGGTTGGTCAATTAGGGGTTAGAGAGTTAGTGCATTAGTAGGTCAAAGGTTAAGGAATAAGTGGGTTAGGGATTGGGGGTTAGTGGGTTACAAGTTAAATATTAGTGAGTTACAAATTAGTTATCAGGGGTTAGTGTTACAATGGCTATGTTTCTCAGCATCTTAGTGGTCGGGGGTTAACAATTCAAGGGGTTACAGGTTACAGGTTAATGTGTTTGAGTGTTGGTGGATATATAGTTAACGAGTCAATAGATTGTATTTTAGTGGGTTATTGGTTAGGGTTACATATTAATGGTTACAAGTTAGAGGATTAGGTGATTTTAGGGTTTAATGGTTGGGGTTATGGGTTAGTGTTATGCACCTAGGGAGGATATTATTAAGTACCTAGGGAAGTACCCAAGGGATAATGTATGTAATGTGGCCATAGGCCCACTTGGTAGTAGGTGGGTAATAAATGGGACCACTAGGTTATTAAAGGAAATAATATAATAATAAGGGGTAGTTGGCATATACCCCCTAAGAATACTCATGAGAAAGTATAAATGTACATGAGTATCATTGTATGAGATATTTTGGATGAATCGTATTGTAACAAACATGGTTTATGGAGTGATTCCTTCCCTGAGGAGTATTTCATGGTCTTACCCTACTTTAAGGCTTCTTCTCTACATTCTTGTGTTCTTTATGGTGTGAATGTATCTCGGCACTTATGAAGTATAAGGGTACTATATCATTGTTTTGATTCAATTTCTAGGTTAATGATGGCTACAAGTCGTATCAGAGC
Source organism: Larix kaempferi (assembly GCA_027924585.1). Classification (NCBI taxonomy): domain Eukaryota; kingdom Viridiplantae; phylum Streptophyta; class Pinopsida; order Pinales; family Pinaceae; genus Larix; species Larix kaempferi. Next base: position 6,634,975 of record BSBM01000556.1, read on the forward strand.
CTCATTAGAGCACTTTCTTGGACTAAAAAATTGGAAGTTTTTTTTTCTTCTTTGAAGATTTTTGGAGGAAAAAAGAGGATGGTAGCATTCAACTCAATTTATGAAACTGTATATGTAGCATTCATCTTGTCGAGACACCCGATTTATTTTTTTTAAATCGTCCAAATCAAATTTTGGTTAGTAAAGTTATAATTGATTTAAAATCAACTATTTTAAAGGTTTTTCCAGTGATGACCGCATAGATTGAAAAACTAGTATCCTTTGATAGAGTGACCAGATTTAGGTCAAACCAACTCCAGTAGATGCATAATGACCATGGAAATTAATAATTTTGGTCAAATAGAGATGCCAAGAAATATTGAGGATGTTATGCTCAGTTTAAATTTGATGTGTCAAAAGTAAGTTATTTTCTTCAAAACCCTTGTTCTACTTTTGGAGCTAAAGTAAGGAAGAATCTTTTTACAAGAAAATATGATGGTCCCGGTATTGAAGAATTCCTAAATGGGAGGGGTAAAGTAGGCATGTTTTGGAGAACGTATGTAATCATTGGTTAACAGAAAGATGTTGATCAATGGTGGCAGCCACTTAACACTAAGGAAATATATAAATTTCTAGATAAAGAATATGGACATGTATTTCTAAATAGGTGGTCTCAAGTTGTGAAGAATGATAAAGGAAGCACTAAGGGTTTATTATCACACACAAAATTCTTTACAATATTATGGATGTATTCGGCAAGAAAGTGTTATTATTTCTATAAACCCTAGTAGCAAGTATAATCTCAACAATGTCAATTTGGCTAAAACATTGCAACTCACCATAAAGCATATTCAAAGAGCACATGTTGAGGGTGCAGATGTTTAAATTTTAAAAAATTTGAAGATTACCATGGATAAATATGTGTTGAATTCATATTTTCATTATATCAATATGGATGATGTAGATATTATTTTTGGGTTCCTCTATTGGGACAGTTAATATCAATGTGCAAAAGAGTTCTTGAAGCTTTGTTGTAAGAAGAAGAAAATTGCATTGTGGGGTAGTTATCTTACTAGTCAAGAAATGCATAAGGGGGCACATGAAGGAGTCCTTGCAGGTAAAATAGTTGAAGTATCTATAGACATAGCAGATGAAGAGTCATAGGTTGAATCAAAAGAAGAAAAAACTACAGACGCACATGAAGAAACACCCCAAGAAGGATATTAAAAGGAAGAAGAAGCTAAGGAGCTACATTACCCCAAGGAAAAATAGGTTCAAGAGTCAAAGTAATAATAAATTATATCTAATGTTGTAGTCTATTGACACCCACGCCGCCATAAAAAACAATAATCATCAAGGAAAGGTTGTGATCATTAGCAGTCCCAAAAAGGCAATTGTTATGGAGGACCATGAAGGACTAAAAGAAATGCATGTTGATATCTTAATAGCAAATCAATAACAAGGAACAAGAGGAGCAACTAGAATCAAGATTGTGGTGGAAAGGAAGCAAGTGGGTCCACATTTCACTAGGATGGATGGATGTTCTTCCTTGGTACTAGTTGGTTACATTGCTTAGTACTGAGGATGAAACATGCGAAGGGGGTGAAATGTTATATACCTAGGGATAATAATATGAAGTACTCAAGGAGGTACCCAAAGGGATAATGTATGTAATGTGGTCATAGGCCCATTAGGATATTAAAGGAAATAATATAATAAAAAGTGGTAGCTTGTATAGACCACCTCAGAATACTCATGAGAAAGTATAAATATATATGAGTATCATTGTGTGAGATATGTCAAATGAATTGTATTGTAGTAAGTGTGGTTTGTGGAGTGATTTCTTCCCTAAGGAGTATTTGATGGTGTTACCCTACCTTAAGGGTTCTTCTCTACATTCTTGTGTTTTTTATGGTGTGAATGTCTCTTGGTATTTATGAAGTATAAGGGTTCTATATCATTGTTGTGATTCAATTAATGGGTTAAGGATCACTACAATTAGTGCATTTGAGGTTATTTGTTAAGGTTAATGGTTAGATATTATGGGTTGTAGTTAGTGAATCAAATATTTTAGGTAAGGGGTTAGGGGTTAGAAGTAGTTGATTCGTGGATTATTGTTACTAAAGCAGTTACAAGTTAAGGGATATAGTGGTCAGGGGTTACAACGATTAGGTGTTAACACTTATATAAATTAGGGTTTTATAAGGGTTATAGGGATTAGGGTTATATGGTTTATAGATTATACTAGTTATATGTAAGGTTTTATGGGGTTGCAGGGGTTATGGATTATAGGTCTTATAGGGATTATGTATTATGGTTAAGGGATTATAGGGGACAAATAGTATGGGTAATAAGATTTATATGGGTAAGGATTTTGTAATTTATGTGGGTTAGGGCATAGGTGTTATAGGTGTTATCAATCAACATCGATAGAGATTAGGTGCTATACATGTTAGGGTTTGTGGGGATAAGGATTAGGGATTTTAAGGGTTAAAAATTTATCCTTGAGTGTTATCTCAAGTAGCCAGAGCTCGATGTGAGACGTCTCCCCAAAAATTTGGGGAGGTGATGGGTTCGACTCTCTTGATCCCCTCGAGGTTAGGATTTGTAATAAATGTTGAGGGTTTACCCCTTTTATCATTTATGAATCACGGGGAAGTACTCGGAGGGTTTTCTGTGAGGTTATTCCTTGGAAAAAAAGGATTAGGGGTTGTAAGGGTTATATGTATAGTGGTTAGAGGTTATACATTTTACATGATATATGATTTATGTTCTAGGGGTTATAAGGGTGCAACATGAAGGGATATAAGGTCCTATTTAACATACATGTAGAATTTTATAGAATTTGTTAAGTGTGATAATAGGTCAATGAAAACATCCTTCTTTCTATGTTCTTTATGCAAGATTTGATTGATTTGATACTACTAATACACATCATGAAATGGGGTCTCACTTTATTTTTTGAATTTAGGATTTAAGTTAATAGATATCAACACTAATAATCCAAAAAAAACACTAATTATGTATTAATTATATATTAATATGTCAATTATATATCAATTATATTAATTATGCTAGTTCATAAACATAGATGTAACCAGGGGTGTAATTTTCGATAAAAACTAGTGACATAATTATGTCTTTATTAATAGAGATGTTAATTTGGTCGTAGATATTATCACAACAATGTCTCATTTATGAGTGTCATTCAAAATATTTTTTAATTATAATGATAATTGGAAAAACAAAATATTTTTTAATCATAATGATAATTGATAAAACAAAATATTTTTTAATCATAATGATAATTGAAAAAACATTTACAATATTAGTAAAAGTTCGCAAAGACCATTTTGATAGATTTTGTTTGGATATCTCTTTGGTCATATATAATTCTTAAGATGATAAAAATTAAAACAAGGTGTTTGGAAGTTTCTTGAGTATAAGCCCTATAAATCAATCAAAGTGAAAGTAGTCATTCTTGGAAAAATAAAGGTCTTTGATTATGAGTGCAAAGAAAGTAATTGTTGAAGGTGATTCTAGGTTGATATTTATCAAGTCAATCATACTCATTGAAGAAAGCAAGTTCATGGAATTAATTTCAAAATGATTGAGATGTTAATTTGTAGCGATTCAACGAATAGGATAATATAAGCTAGGGTAGGTTTGAAGTATTTCAACCTTTTGAAGAACCCATGGCCAACGAAGGAAATTTTATATAAAAAATGTAACGATGATGCATTCCAGCCCATCATAAAAAGGTACAAATATTTCCTTAATAAAAGAAAATTAAAACTTAACTTTTCTATTGCATTCATTTTTAATGTGATATGTTAAAAAATTAACATTTTTAAAGCGAATTCAATTAATAAAGTTTTTTTTTCCATCAGAAAAAAAAAACCGTATTATTGCTACTCAAATCGAATCAAATAGTACAATGATAGTTCAAGTACAATGAAAATTCAAGATGCCATCAAGTGATCTTGATCGCAAAAAAGCGTCAATCTTATCTGCTATACAGAGTAAGAATTTTCCCATCAAAAATACTTCTCAAAGAGTCTTACATCATTTACAAAAGTTGAACCAAAATTAAAAGAAGAAAAAGTTACCCCTGTCCAGCAGACAAGAATCCATCCATTCTTCCCAAAACAAAAATCCTTTTGTCCCTTCAAGTGCCTGTTTAGAAAGTTGTTCAACAAGAGAATTGTGTTCTCTGAATATATGCTCAAAAGTAATGTGCTCATGTCTAGATATCTCATGACGAGTGCGAAGACACCAATTCCTAAGAGCATAAATATTCAGATTATATTCATTTGCTGCCCATTTGATGGTCACCCGTGAGTCACCATAAAACTTGAGATTGACCAAACCAAAGATATTTGCCACTTTTAGAACAACCCAAAGAGCCAACAACGCTTCCTTCATATTAGTCCCTCTACCTCCTTTAAGACGTAGGGAGAAATAATGACCTTCATTTAAGAAAATGACTCCACCTGTTGCACAAATACCAGCTTGTGCCTCCCCATCAAAAAATAAAATCGGCTGAGATATCTTGTAAGAGAATAGACTATCTCTCTCAATTCTCTTAGAATCCTCCTCCTCCTGAAAAGTTTGGATCATCTTAAGAACAGTCATCACACATAATTCAACCACTGGCGAACTATTCTGAAAAATCATTTCATTCCTAGCATACCAAAGGACCCAGGAGACAAAGATGGGTAAAAACAGAGGCCTTTTATAGTCCCCAACCCAACTGAGCAGACCTGAGACAAAATCCATCTCACCCCAATCCATATTCAAATGAAGGTCTTTACAGCATAAAGACCAGATTTCTTGCATAAATCTACACTTCATGAATAAATGGTTTATAGATTCAGAGCTCTTCTTGCACAAACAACACCAATTCGGGCCATTCCAGCCACGCCTGAGCAGGTTATCCCAAGTCTTTAAGCTGCCATTGAGAGCGTGCCATAAAAAACATTTAACCTTAAGTGGAAGTGACCACTTCCATATTTTCAAATACCACCAATGTCTAGGAAAGATGCAGACAACTTGTATCATTCTGTTATATGCAGACTTTGCCGTAACACATCCATCTTTTGAATTACCAGCCCACAAAATTTTATCAGAATCTTCAGATAAAACTATTCCAGCCGATCTTAAAGCCAATATGTAGCGATCCCATTCCTAAAAAGATTGACCTGTGAGCTCCAGATCCGAAGCATTTAACCAGCCATTCATAGACCAATTATTAGGGTTGCGATTTATAACTTTATTCAAAGTTGAGAATCCCAATGAGTTTAGCTATGAAATCAAACTGTCAGAAAGCTTAAACGCCTCCTCCATTCCAAGAATGGGATCCACTCCAATAAGAATTTTGCTTCCATCACCTACCTGCCAGCAAATGTCACTTGCAATCCAATCATAAACCTTTAGAAAACCTCTCCAAACTGGAGACAACAGCCCATTAACAGACTTCGGTTTCCTCAACCAACTAATTAAGTCTGTCTTGATATATTTAAGATGAAGAACCTTCGACCACAAAGTATCACTAAATAGACCACGCCAGAGACTCTTCAATCATAGAGCTTTGCTAAAAATACTGATATCCTTGATTCCCCAGCCTCCAAACTTTTATGGGCGTGCTAAAACCTCCCATCTCACCATCACTAGTTTCGAACCTTCAATACTACCGGACCATAGAAATCTGAACATGAGTTTCCTGAGCATATTTAAAATATAGACCGGTATCTCCAGTAAAGATAACCAAAAAACGGGAATGCTTGAGAGGACCTCTTTCACTAAGACGAGCATGCCTCCAGTGGAGAGAAGCCGATATGTCCAATGGTCAATACGGCTTTCAAACTTGCGAATAAGCCATCTCCAATCATTCACTTGATAGGAATTAGGTTTTAACAAAAAACCTAAATATTTTATACCATCTTCCAAATTATGACATTTGTAGGGTAAGAAAGATTCAATATCTCTTCTTCTGGCTTCTTCCACATTATATTGATAAAAACAAGATTTAGAAATACTGACCTTCATCCCTGAAACCTTACAGAAGAAGTTGATTATGTTAAAGAAAACCTTCCATTCTGTAATAGAATCAATACCAGCAAGTAGCACGTCATCAACAAATAGCAGATGTGATAGAAAGCACCCATCTCCCATCTTGATACCTTTGATCAACCCCATATATTTAGCATGCTGAACTAATCTGCTAAGACCATCAATGATCAATAGGAATAAAAGAGGAGATAGTGGGAAACCCTGTCGAATCCCTCTAGAACACTGAAAAAAGGAGGTAGGATTCCCATTTACCAAAATAACAATGCTGGTAGTCGTGACACAAGCCATAATCCAGCTCAGCACTAGAGGAGGAGTACCAATTTGAATCAAAACCAACCTGAGGAAAGTCCAATTGACACGATCATAAGCTTTCTCTAAGTCCATCTTTAATAACAGTGCCTTCAACTTCTTGGATTTGATTGTATGCAGCAGCTCCTGAGTAAGACCAATCGAATCATGAATTTGTATATTCTTTAAAAAACTGAACTGTTCTGGAGTGATGAAGGATGAAAGAGCATTCTTAAGCCGTTGAGCAATGATTTTTGAGATGAGCTTATAGATTAGGTTACACAAAGCAATAGGTTGATATTCCCCAAATGTAGCTGGCTTGTTACATTTGGGAATTAAAGTGAGAAATGTAGAATTGAGAGCTCCAGAGACAAACCCATGAACTCTAGTAAATTCCACTAGGTTCTGGATATCTTTCCCCATAACATCAAATAAATGTACATACACTTCCACCGGCCAACCATCTGGGCCAAGGATTTTCTCCTTGGCAAAAATCTTCAGGGTTTTCTCAATTTCTTCCAACGAGACCTCCTTCCCCAACTCTTTAGCTTCCCTTTCATCAAAACGCCGTGGGTAAAGTCTTGCCAACCGGATTTGGTCTAAAAGGTCACAGCCACCTTCATCTCTGTAAATTTTACCATAATACCTCATAGCCTCAACACTTAAAGAGTCCAACCCCTTAATAGAATTACCAGCTTCATCACTGATATCCCAAATAATTTTCAAATTCCTACGAGCATATGCATAAGCATGGAAGAATTTAGTATTCTTGTCTCCATGGTCAATCCACAATGCACGACTCTTTAACCTCCACTCCTTTTCTTCCATGAGAAGTAATTCCTCCTTTTTTTTCTCATATTTCTTCAAGACTTCAAAATCATCCTGATTCAAAGTACCATCAAAATTCAACACAAAGGCATCTTGAATACAATGCTCCAACTCCTTCAGTTCTGCAGCATCTGAATTTTTCCTTACCTTTATCCATTCAATAACCACTTCTTTTAGCTTCTTCATATTGTGACAGAAATAATCAACTGGATTTAAATTTTCAATATCGGCATTAATCCAGAAATCTTTAACCATCTCACAGAAATCTTTCTCCATGAGCCATGAACTATTAAATTTAAACGGATAGCAAACCTTTTGACCATAATCTTCAAATTGAAAGACTATGGGCCAGTGATAAAAAAACTTCACTTCGTGGACCCATGACCGGGTTTTTTGAAAAATACTAAGTAGTGAAGACTTCACAAGAAACTGATCAAGCCTCTTATGAACACCCGCATCACCACATCGACCATTTGTCCAAGTTGGAAGTAATTTAGCTGGAACCAAATCCACCAGATTATAACCACATAAAAAATTTGAGAAAAAGTCTACCAACGGATCCATTCTAGCCACAGAACCCCAAATTTCAGAAGCTGATTTAGTAAAGTTTAGATCGCCTGCAATAATCAAATTTTTTAACCTTAGAATCCCAGACAGAGCCAGAGCCTCAGAAAAATTCCTCCTGTCAACATAAGGAGCATAACAGTTTAGGATAGACAACTTTAAATTCAAACCAATACAAGTTCCCTCCAGTAGTAAACCCCAGGGAGAATTAAAAACTTTGAAGGAGAACAGAGCAGGGTTCCATGCCACTGCCAATCCCCCTGAAATCCCATTGGAACAGCTAGCCGCGAATTCCCAACTGGGTAAAACACCCCCTAACTTTGAAATAGCCACATCACTAGAACACATAGTTTCTTGCAGTAATACAATACCCGGGCAAATAGCAACAAAAAGTTTAGAGAAGGCCTTTGCCCTAGCAACCTTCCTTCAAAGATAATAAGGACATTAAGAACCAGAAGTGTAGGGAAACCTTGCTCTAAGACCCTCATCAGAAGAATAACGAGTTTCCCTTGTCGACAAATGATCAGACACCAGGGGAGGGATCAAATCTGAACAATTCTTACCTCTATTTGCATCTTTCTTCTTTTTCCCCCTCTGAATAGTAACATTTTGAAATTTCACTGAATGTAGGGGAAGTGCATCTGAATCAGCTACCGGAAATTTAGAATAAGAGGTCATAGGAGTTAGGGTTTTCAAAACCCCATCAACATTAAATCCACAGTTTTCCCCAATCTCAGAAACCCCACTATCTGAAGTTAAAGAATTCTGAACCCTAGGAAGCCCTGTCCCCAAACCGGCAATAGAGGGAGAATTTTGCCTATCTAGCACCTGAGGCTCGGCACAATTGACAAGAGCAGAAGTAGAACCCTCTCGGACATCCTCTCCAAAGGCAGCTAAATCTAAATCAAAAGAAAGACTGTGGGCAACAAATGGTTTCTCCTTCTCCACATACCCAGAGGTTACTGGTTGAGTCTCTATTAAAGGCGAAAGAGTCCCATGTCTCAAGATAACTTCCCCAGACGCAATTCGAACATCTAATTCCTTCTCAACAACTACAACCAAAGCAATATCATCTTTTGAGACATCAGTATAAATGGAATCAGGAGCAGTGTTACACTTACCAGGGCCAAATTGCAAAGAAGAGAGCGGTGGTGTAAAATCCTTGGAACCATCCACAGGAGACCGCGTCTTCTTATTATGAGGACATTTTGCTTGGATATGTCCTGTTTCCCAACATAAGAAGCAGCGTAAAGGGATTCTGAAAAAATCAAGCCTTTGCTTTCAAATCCGCTGCCCCCAAACAATCTCTACTTCTGCCAGAAGACCAATATCAATTTCAATTTCAACCATTAATTTGGCATAACGCCTGCCCATACCAAATAATGTCTTCCTGTCAATTCGAATGAAATGACCCACTGAATTAGCCAACCCAACAATTATCTCCTCTGTCTAGAGTTTGATAGGTAGGCCTGGTATCATCATCCAGAGATGCCTCAACCGTTGTTTCTCCGAAAGAGGGTCAAAAGCGAGGTGCCAACGCTTCAGAATTAAGGACCCATCCTTAAAAAGCCAAGTTTCATCAAGTATCCTGGACAGAAAAGAAGCATCTGGAAAGAAAAGAATCCAACAGTTCATCAACATGTTAACCCTAGGAGCCATGCCTGTCACCGGCACCCAATGTACCTTAACCCATTCCAGAATTTCAGCTTTCGATCCAGAAGTGTACTCTAAACGCCCCACTAATGCTCATTCAACTAACATTTCCACTCTATCAAGATTTGAATTCTCAACTATCACAAACCTGGAGAGCGATGAACGAGCTTTGTAAGCTTTCAACTGCCTTCTTACCCTAGCCTTCGCACCATAAAGATTCTAGTTCCTCTTCCCAATTTCATTAGTTTGCAGAGCAACAGGCTCCGGTAGAACCTCTAGTTTATCCAGGTGAAACGGGGAAGACAAATCCCGAAAAGGAAAAGGTGTTTCCATAAAAACTTTTCACCGGACAAAAATTCTGACAGTGAAAACCCACACCTGTCCACCCACAGCTTGGATGAGGAGGGACCCACAGATAGCTGGATCCCACTAAAAAAGCCACCACCAACAAGTCAAATTTGAAACCCTAAGGGAGTGAAAGAAGAGCTAATCCACAAAAAAAACTAGTATTGCAAACCGAGAGCAAAAAGATTCGGAAAGAACAACTTTTGAGCACCATCGTAAACCCCGGTTCCCACTTTTTTATACTTGGCTGGTACTAGACTGGTTCTAGTCGAACCAACTTGACTCCAAGTCGATGATAGCTCAAAATTCTTCCCTCCGGAATCCAATCACAACCCAACTCTGCAGCAGGACAGCCAAAACCCTAGCCATCGGAAGATCATATCAAACAAAAAATCATCAACTCCCAGTTCAATTCAATTTCCAAAGTTATGTAGTGACTTCAATTTCTAAACTCCCCCCAAATAATTTATATTTTTTATGTAGTCAAATGATTTCTTTGTACGATCACGTCTTGTGGTCAACTTTTATCATTTAATATAAAAACTGTTTTTTTCATGTGAAAAAAAAAACTTCAAATTTGTTGTTTGACTAATAATTATGTTATGATCAAAATCAATCTAGACAAACTTAGATTGCTTAACCATACACTTATTATGGAATTATTCTCTAGAAAGACCTAGCCTCTTCAACCATACACTTATTATATAGTAACTCCTAAAAATATTAGTTAAACAACTTTTGTGATTTATGAAATTGTTTCGATTACAAGAAGGAAAAATGATAAGATGTCTCTAACGTTATTTAACAAGTTTTTAAATTGTAAACATCAAAAGTTGCGTGTTGAAGTAAATAAACTACTACCTCAAAGCATGTGATAACATATGCAAACAATTAATAAAATGTTAGAATTCACTACTAGAAAGTTAGAATCCAAGTGTGAATTAATTTAAGTAACTATTTGTTTTGGTTAACAATCGAAAATGGTATCATCAATATTGGTTAGATTATTTTTTTAGGCTTATATATGTATATTTTGATTTTATATTTAAAATAATAAATATATCGATTTTTTTGGAAAAAAATAAAAATGGAAAAAAAATTAATCTAAAATTTTATAAGGTGAATATGATTAATGTTGTCTAACCTTTTTAAGAGGAAAGAAGAAAATTTGTCCCAGGAATGTTATGATATTTTTAATGAAGAAACATTTTAACAAGAGTATAACATATACCTTTAATTTAGAGGTGATTTCCGCCTTAAAATTAGTAAGTTCAAACTTATTAAATTAAATTCATTAGAATATGGTTGATTTTATATTGATGATGATGATGATGACGACGACAATGATGGTGAGAATGATGATGATAATTTTTAACACCCATTGAGACTAACTTTGGTTTATTGAATCTTAAAGAAAATTGCAACCAATAGGTTCAATTGATCAAACTAACCCATTGGACTATGGTCGATGAACCACACACACACACACGATGATGATTATTAATGTCCACTGAAACCAAATTTGGTTTATCAAACCTTAGGAAAAAAGGTAAGGAATTCAACAATGAGGAAGAGGAGGAGGATCAAAATTGTTAACATCCACTCAACCTAACTTTCATCTATTGGACCTTACAAAAAAAATTGTAATCAAATGATTCAAACTGATTAAGCTAACCCATTGGACTATGGTCAATGGAACACACACACACACACACACACACACACACACACACACACAAGAGAATGAACACAAAAGTATAGAAATAACCCTTAAGTTAGGGTAACACCATTAACTATTCCTTATGGAAGGAATCACTCCACAAGCTATGTTTGCTATAATATTACATCCAACATCCAACTTCCTAATACAATGATATTCATGCATATTTATAATATCTCATGAGTATTCCTATGTCAACTACCCATTATTATTATATTAATTCTTTTAAATACCTAATGAGCATACTTATGACCAACCAACTACTAAGTGGGCATATTTATGACCCACCAACTACCAAGTGGACATATTCAAAATACATTCATTATCTCCACATTACATTCATTATCCCCTTGTTTACCTAGGCACCCCATATTATCCTCCCTAAGTACATTACAACAAATGCCCCATAACTTGAATTAGTGTATTTAAGAGTTAATTCAATATGCATAAAATGATTCAAGCTTAAAAGTCCAAGAAATGCTTTACCTTTGCTTGCAGAAAAGCACAAAGCAAACTATTTTGCACCTTGGACAATACATGTAAAAAAAAAATCAAACTAACAAAATTTGAATAATAGGTGCCAAACTTGAAGGAGTGTCTTACCTTTCCCTACAAAAAATATAAAAACACACTATTATGCACATGGAAAGGCCAAAAAACGATTTCAACCAACACAAAATGAACAAGAGGTGCAAAAACAGAATGTTTATCTTACCTTTCCCTACAAAATGTGGTGCTCCAATATTGACATTAGGTGATTCTTCTACCTAGTTGACAACCAACCACACACAAAATGAAGGGCATATTGAATTGAACGCACACATACCCAAGACTAGAAACCAAAGTGGTAAGCCAAAAACCTCTGCTAACGGCCTATCCAACTACAACAAACAGTGGGAACAAAAATACAATCACATAACCAAAAGTAAAAACCCACTTGACAGACTTCAACCATACCACAAGAGGTGGGACAACACATCACCACTAAGGTGGCATCTCTCTAGATCAAGGAGGTGGATTGCTCCACAAATTGGCACTCAAACAATAACACAAGTAAAAAAGTGAGCTCAAGACACATAAGAAATTATCCCTTTCTACCATGTATCCTAGATATAAGAAAAAAAAATCTTTCAATATTTTTTCCATAACTTTTAATGATGAAATCCTTTTTGGGCACTCTTTATACCAGAAGAAAGGTCTTGAAAAGATATACAACTTTTTTGTTATACAAATTCACGATTCTTCATGGATTTTCCACTTCTTATGTTTTACTGATACAATGGAAAATAACATTTACAATCATGAATTTTCTACGATGTGTGTTTTATTGTTATAGGTGGAAAATAATATTTTGAAATATTATTTTATGTATGTAGTATTAAAATGAAAACCACATAAAATATGCGAGGAATAAGAAAAAATGTATAACAACAAAGTTGTAGATCTTTTCAAGACCTTTCTTCCAATATAAAGAGTGCCCAAAATGGAGTTCATCATCAAACGTTATGGCAAAATACCAAAAATAAATTCTTAAATTTGATACATTTTAGGTGTGGTAATTTCTTATGCATGAACCAAATGAGCAAGAGAACATGGAAAATAACTACCCAAATTAAAATGCTAACAACCTTCACACAATGGGGAAGTCACATGGATGTTGTTGTACGCTACATTGACAAGTCCACGTGGTAAATTTGAGCTAGCGAAGGTGCACCACTACTAGAGTCCCTCTCCTAATGTTTATAGTGAGGTCTAAGATTGGTCTAACATCACACCTAATATCTTGCTAGAAATTGTTCTTTGAATCCATGCATATCTACATTTCCACTTGATATCTTGCTAGAAAATAGTCATGTGAGTCCATGCATCTCTACACTTCCACTTGGTAGATATTCTTTAAAAGGGAAATATTTTTATAACTTTATAGAGTTTCCAACTAGGTGCTTATTTGATTGTTATACTAGAGTTTGGAGGCTATGTGAACACATACATTTCAACACTTTATACATATTTGAAGCTGAAGAAAGTCAAATGCATCCAATTGGTGGAGCCTCCCCTTTTTTCACACACTGCTACAAAATAGGCACTTTTATCCAATATTTATGGAATTAGATCGATAATGGTCTAACAAATATGCTTTAGGTGTTCTCAAAATCATCTACCATCAAATTAATCTAACACATTATATTTTAGTTTATCTTTCAACATGGCGTTGTATCCTCAAATTAGGTGCAACATAAAAAAAATTGATGGAAAGCATCCCAAATCACATATTTGCATCTTTAATGCATAAGACAAGATCCTATGCACACATTTGCATAAAAAATTAGCAAAGATTCATCTTAACCCCATACTTTTTATCCATGGGTTTTATAATGGATATACAATCCCTTGACACAATTGATCACTTTTATATGTTTATGCGATTGTTGAAAATAATAATAATGACTTAATTCTCTACAAGGATAACCATAATTTCCCCCTCACCACTTTTTAAACTGCAAACTCACACATTATACTACATCCTGAAATAGAAAATATCCATATAAATCAAAACCACCACACTCTCCCTTGCAACTTAGCAAACATATGTTATTCTGTTTCACTTCCCTCAAATGGTTGAAGTGAAGAAAGTCTAATATTCTAAAAATTATTAACACACAAATTCTATTTAATATGCATATCACATTCTTGCTCTTTTACAACATTTCCTTACACTAACTAAAACAATGATTAATTATTCACTTTTATAATAAAAATGAGAAAACTAATGACTACACAATCAAAACTCTGAGCTATGATATTTCATGATATTTTCTATTCCTAATGCATGTTCTCTTCATCATTATGTGGCAAGGAGACAGATAGGCCAAAGTGGAATCAATTAACTTTATCCTATCTACATAAATGCTATAAATGCCTACACCACCATTAAAAATAATTATGCTTTATTCAACTTCTCTGTCACCTAATGCGTAGAATTCTTTTATGCTATAAATGCCTACACCACCATTAAAAATAATTATGCTTTATTCAACTTCTCTGTCACCTAATGCATGGAATTCTTTTATGCTATAAATGCCTACACCACCATTAAAAATAATTATGCTTTATTCAACTTCTCTGTCACCTAATGCATGGAATTCTTTTATGCTATAAATGCCTACACCACCATTAAAAATAATTATGCTTTATTCAACTTCTCTGTCACTTAATGCATGGAATTCTGTTATGCTATAACTGCCTACACCACCATTAAAAATAATTATGCTTTATTCAACTTCTCTGTCACCTAATGCATGGAATTCTTTTATGCTATAACTGCCTACACCACCATTAAAAATAATTATGCTTTATTCAACTTCTCTATCACCTAATGCATGGAATTTTTTTATTCTTTTGATATTTCATTCATTGGGTATTAAAAAGAATATATAGCGAAGTAAAACTATATTAAAAGTCATCCCGACTCTGTTGCTCAGAAAAATCTGAGCTACACGCTATATCAAATATATTTTACTCTTGTGGATCAACACACCAAACAAACTTTCCATAATAATTGGACGTAAAATAAATAATAAATAATGGATCATATGGATCACGTTGACCAATTTCTGATGAGAAAATCTGCACACCAACCTCTGATTTTGAAGATTGGATATGTGCAGTTTATTAACTTAAGATATTGCTCCACCCTATATTTTAATTCAAATCTAGAACTTGCAACACATATATTATATATATGCGCCGCATCAGAGGTTACATCGATTTCGTTGTTGCATTAAAAGGATTTGATACGTCGTGTATGAATTTGTCGGCTACTGGTGAAATGCCGAGCATTAAATTGATAACGATAATATTTAGGTCATCGGGTGTCAGGGTTCCATTCAGATCACATGTATTCTGTGCAGTTCAGCTTTGGAATCTGGGGAGGGAATCAGACTATGGGGTCCAATGAATTGGAATGGAGGGCAGACACAACCACAGACAGCTGCATTAGATTTTTAATGTTGCTACAGCAGCATCTATTGGTTACAAGAACTTCAAGATCTTTAATGTTGCTACAGCAGCATCTATTGGTTACAAGAATTTTTCAAAATCTTCAACTTACTCATTTAAGTGTTGGTTCAAAGTCAAATACCAAAAACGGAAAAGTTAGAAAAGTTTTAAGCATTCTCCACTGCTTTTAAGACCTAATTAAAATCTTAAAGTATTCAATTTCTGACATTGTAATTTGTAATCTGTCTCTGCACATTTTCTTGTCATTTCATTTGTCACAGATTTTGCGTACCAAGTTTGAATATGTTTAGTCATATCAAACTGATTATAAAAACCATCAGAGCTTATCAAAGTGATTTTAGAAGCTATAAAAGTACGAGTATGTAGAGTGCTATAAAAGTACTAGTCTGTAGAGTGCTCAGACAAACATTGTGGAACTATGTCATGGAACTGTGCCCCTGGGGCTTTGGCCCATTTTAAGACGACTCGAATTGTAGAAATTCCAAGAAAATAACGAGAAGGGGTGGAACTGTACCTCGTCGGAAAATTTTCCATCGCTGGCAGTGGGCGATTTGAGTGCCTGTTATCACACGTCGTTTCAACCTTTCTCATGGCATGTTTTCCACGAACAATATTCAGCCTGCTGCAGGCCATTTAATGCAGCTGCAGCCGGCCTGTTGACCGTTGGATCTCAAGCAGCTTGAGATCCAATGGTCAACAGACGTGCTGCAGCTACATTAAATGGCCTGCAGCAGGCTCAATATTTTTGGCCCATGTTTTGTGAATAAATATAGTGTCCTTTGAGTCATTAAATATTTATTTTAACTTTGCATTCATTATTATGGCAAGTAGTCATCCAAAAATATAAATACTTTTTTTTTAATTATTATTATTAAATAAATTAATCTTGTAACGAGAATGGATCTTCTTCTTTAAGAATAAATTTGCTAAAAATAAATACATAAATTTAAACATCATAAAAACAAATATGACATAAATTTAAGATACTATCAAAGTTTTGTCATCATCTAAAAGTTACAAATAATAAAACAATGCCTTCAAAAGTTTTGTCACTTTAAATTTAAACATGATAGCGACGCATGACATAAATTTAACATAAAACAATGCCTCTAACATTTTTGTATATTGAAACAAATCCTTAAGTTTTGTCATGATCTAAAAGTTACACATAATAAAACAATGCCTTCAAAAGTTTTGTCATGTTAAATTTAAACATGATAGGGACGCATGACATAAATTCAAAATAAAACAATGCCTTTAAAAGTTTCGTATATTGAAACAATCCTTATAAAATGATTTTTTTGTCTAATTCTCATTCTATTATTAGAGGTGGTGAATCTTTGCATTAATTTTAAAGATTTTTGTCGAATTGTCGTTCAATTAATTCTCATTTTATTATGAGAGGGTGAATCTTTACATTTAATATTTTCCATTTTTTTATTTGTCTAACTGTCATTCTATTATGAGAGAGGGTGAATCTTTGCATTCAATATTGTTATTTTTTGTAAATGAAAGTTATTGTGTATTTTAAGAAGTTGATTATGAAAGGTGAATTTGTATTCGATCAAAGGATTAAAAAAATTCTTTAAGCTTTGTTTGTATTATAAGCTTTGTTTGTATTATACATTGAGTCGATTATTTATATATATTTTTTCATAGTTTATATACTTTTTAGTATAATAAGAATAAATATTGTTATAATGATGAGATAAATATTTTTTTTATAATATGTATATATTTATAGTATGTTTGTACTTTAATATCATGTAATATTAATTATAGATAGGATTCAATAAATATTTTGGAAATTATGATAATATTTAGAAATTCAAACTATAAGAATACTAAAGTGTATGGTACTTTTTTTTTGTTAGAATTTTCTTGATTTGCGGGAAAATCATTCAAGGATTGCACCTTCTTTGGGCCACATCAACCCTTGATTGATTGGATTTTAAGTATCTCCTCCCAACTAACCCAACCTTAATAAAAATTAAACCTGAATTACCCTATGATAAAATCCACACCTTAATATAATAAACTAACTAAAATTAACAAATACACAATACTTTAAAATTAAATTCTATTACAATTAAAAATAACATTTCAATTTCAATTTAAATTACAATAACAACCATTATAATTATCCTCAAAATATCCTCAAAATATATGAGTAACTCATATATTACCCAAATCACAAGACGAAGATGATCTCTTGAACATCCATAACCTTAACCTACTTAAGACATGGTGAGCATACCTGACTTGCCAAGAAATATTATAAAATATCAAAACACATTACCAAACGCACTGCTAAGGCAAAAGTATATATCCAAATACACTTAAAATTCTGACATGTTCCTAAAATTGTACATAATAAAACAATGCCTTCAGAAATTTTGTAATATTGAACCATTACTTTGAAAGATTTTTTTTCTAATTTTGAATGAACCCGATTGCACTATGAAACTTTAATATAAAAAGATATGATTAATTAAAAATATATTATTGAATTAAAGTATATAATTTATTTCTTTTAATTTAATTGGTTTATGTTAACTTGGGAAGGGACCTTAAAAGGGAATCCAAGGTCAACTCATTATATTAAAGATATGATTAATTATATTATTGAATTAAAGTATATATATATATTTTTTAAATTTAATTGGTTTATGTTAACTTGGGAAGGGACCTTAAAAGGGAATCCAAGGTCAACTCATTTCACAAAGGATTTGCAAATAGATTTGTGGATGTTAGTTGTATGTATGGGATCATATTATGAAAGGTTGTGAATTTTTGCATTGAATATTTTTCAAATTTTGAAAACGAAGTTATTGTATTTTAAGTAAGGGGATTGTGATTATAAAGGTGAAGTTGTATTTTATCAATTGATAATAAAAAATTAGAATTTTGGTTTATATTATGTATTGAGTTTATTCTCATATATTGTTTTTAATATATGAAAATATATATTATTAAAAAGATAAATTTATATTTTAGGTGTTTTTTAATAACATGTATATATTTATAATACTTCTGTGTTTTAATATGATGTAATATTAATTATAGGGAGGATTCAACAAATATGTTAGAAATTATATAATATTTAGGAATCAAATAGTTCTTCAAACTATAAAAATACTAGAGTGCATCATACTTTGAATCTAAGTTCCATAGTAATTAGAAATTACATCAAGTTAAGTTACAAATGATAAGAGATATAACGGGCATTTAAAATACAAAACTCATATATTACATAAATCATAAGATGATCTATTAAACATCCATAATCCTAACATAATACATGGTGAGAAAATGTGCATTTCCAACAAGTGTTATGTCAGTATGCAATGTCAAAATACATTGACAAATACACTTTCAAAGAAAAGGGAAGATCACGGAGATATCCATTACACCTCATATCGTATAAGGTTCCACATTGGGTTTTCAGCTGGTACCTTTGAGCCCCTTAATGGAGCATGGGGTATCTACATCTTCATGTAGTTTCTTCTCTTCTTTAGAATGGATATTTGATATAAAAAATTGGTGGAGGATCTTTCCTTCTCTTGGTTTATGGTCAAGTTAATGGCCATTCTGAGATGGGATGCTTCTTTCATGTAGTTGCTTCACATTCTTAACATATGGATGCTTCCTAGTGACTATATGTGATGATTGTGTATTATTGCTATTACTAGGAAGGAGTCCATGCATGGTCTTGCTCGATTGAATGTGTGGTGGGGACATACTTGATGCTAGATGGAGTTAACACTAATCTCTTGTCCCCTTTTCATTTGGTGTTGATGTTTTGTGGTAGTGCACTTTTCCTTTGTGGGATTTCCCTAGGTGATATGACTTGATGTTATAACATTTTCTATACACTGCCTAGGGGGATGTGTATGAATGATGTTAATACCCATGTGATGCAACCTTTCCTAGATTTGAATTAGAAAAGGGGGCACTACACATATTCTTGATAATCAAGCATTTTCCTAATATTTGATGGAGTATTAATAGTCCTTTGGTAATGCGCCCTAGGCTCAATCCTAGGTAGAGCTTCTGATTTATCATTATGTTGTTATCATGTTGTGGTTTTACTAAGGAGAACAACTTATTTTCATGGAACAACACTTGATGGAGCAACACCCCCCCCCCATTGGCACACATGTTCATGTTGATTTAATAATTCAGTGATTAATTGAAGGTTGGATTATGGTTTAATCAAAATATTAACCTTATTGCACACATGATGAGGATGATTTAACCATTCAATGACTAATTGGAAGTAGACTATGGTTGTATTAGATCCCTAACCTTTGCGCATACATGTTGAGGTTGATTTGATTATTCAATGACTAATTAAAGGACTATGGTTATATTAAAGCACTGACCTTGGGCACACATGATAAGGTTGATTTAACCATTCAATGTCTAATTAGACCACTTTTACCTTGGAGAAGGTCCGCAGGTGCCACTTATGCATATATCTACTTGCTCCACTCTCTTGGAGGAGCATACCCTTCGGATTGTTTTATTATTTTCTTAGAGGATACACGTGTGGAGACACTTGTTTATTATTTCATTTAGCATTTGACATGGTCAACTAACTAATCACATGAGGATTCATCCCACTCTTCTTGAATTCATCTGGTTTGACTTCTCTCATGGATTTGGTTACATGAGAGCAATATTATATCGTTTTCCTTGAGCATAAGAATGTATCTAGATAAATGCAAGTCTAACTTATCATTTATTCTTGGAGGAAGTTGTGGATCTAGGAGTACAATTATATTTTATTGTAAGAGAGAGATAAATCTCAATTATATTTAAAGAGTAGCTCTCACTTTCATTTGCATGGTTGGATTTGGGGATTTTTCCCCTTAAATTTTTATTGAAATTATATCTTTGAAGATCAATTTGGAGATCGGATTCTGTAAGTGAGATTCAAATTTGTTGAATATGAACAATATGAGATGGGCTTCTAATTTGGTTTTAGGGATTTGGATTGGGTAACCTTGTTATTTATTCAAACTTTTTTCTTTATTTGAAGAATAACAATTTGTGATCAATAATCATTTTACATTTTGTTAATTTCATGTTAGAAATAAATATTCTTAATTTGAGTTGGCTGGAAATTACATTTCTTAGTAAGGATTACACCCTCATAGTCTAATTTGTCATCTCCTTTATTTGGATAGTTAAATTTTATTTTTTGCAATCATTTTTAGCCATATAAGTGGTGTTGTAATTCATTCATTTTGATTTTAGTTTTCCTTATTACATAAGAACAATATTGGTAAACCAATGCCTCAAAGAACCCATTCGCCCAATAGATAGGCACTAATCTTGATCCACCTATCATTTTATCACTTTCCTATTCTATAACACTTGTTTTATTGAAGCCACTCTTCAATTTCACCTTGAATTTAATGCCCTGCAAGCTTTAGCAATCCTAATTAGGGAAACCCCCTTTGTGCTGGAGGAGAACTAGCCAAAAGTGTAGAAGAGGGTTGGTGAGGTGACACTAGCATCCCTCTTAGTTTCTCATAGGATAGCTTGTTCTTTGGGACTTTAATAGCACATGCTAGTTCATGTTGTAACACTATCATCATACAATCACTACAATAACATTGACATCAAATCCACAAGACATAGTCTCATATGCCTTTTGTTGTTTACATTCAAACCCAATTATCAACTAAGACATAAGAACACAAAATACTTTCCATATGTTTCAAAAATAAGCTATATAAACATTCTACATAATGTAGATTTCGAAGTAATAAAGTTCTAGATATGTTTAATTCATTGTATGTGACGCACTTGGAAAATACTTTAATTTTACTAGTGCAACTTTAGTTTTACTTAACCAAGTTATCCAATAATAGGCACACGTCCAACTGCAACCTTGTAATATCCCAAAACTTTGACTATGATTATATTATATATTGGGCGTAAGCCTCGATGCACATGATTTATTTTGATTATATAGATACTGGGCATAAGCCCTAATGCACATGTTTTACTTTTGTTACATATACTGGGCGTAAGCCCCAATGCACATGATTTAATTTTGTTATATATATATTGGGCACATGCCCTAATGGACACGGATTATTTTTATGTATTGGGCATAAGCCCTGATGTACTTGGTTGATTTTTATTATGTGTTGGGCACAAGCCCTAATATATTGAGATGACCTTTGTTATGTACTGTGCAGAAGTTCTAGTAATACATGATTGACTTCTATGATGTGTTGGGCATAAGCCCTGGAGAACATGGGTTACAATGCTATGTATTGAGCATAATCTTTGGAGCACATAGGTAACCCCAGCAGATAAATGATTGAGTGTTGGGCATAAGCCCTGGAGCATCAGATATTTGGCCATTGTATCCCTAGGTGTATCTTACAAATGCATCCTAGTACTAGTGTTGAGCAAAATGACCTGGAATTGCACTAGTGTAACACCCATTTGAGAGTGTTGAGCATAAGCTCTAAATAGCACTAGGGGTTACCTCACTTAAGGGTGTTGTGTTTGAAAAAATCTAAATAGCACCAACGTTCATCATACTTATTCAAATTGATTAATTGAATCATTATCTATTTATCATCAAGTACTATAATATATTTCCACGAATACGAGGTAATCGAGCATGCAAGGGAATCTAGGGCTACCTATCTTAGTTGACCGACCAAACCCACAAGAGGCCTTGTTAAAGAATTGACATAATTTAAGAAAGCATCGAATATACAAATAATGTTATATGATGCATGAATAAGAAAAGATAAATAAATTAACTAAGTGAAGTCTATATACATATATATGAAAATATCATATATGTGAAATTATTTGAAGAATAAAAGATAAACAAATTAAATAAGTGAAGTCTATATATATATATATATATATATATATATATATATATATATTATTTTATAAACTAAAATTCTTTTTCTAAACTCAAAATAGAAACAATTTAAAAGTTCAAGTTATCAGAAATTATAATTAAAAATGATCTTCTAAATATATTACATATGATTCAAACTAAGAGTTAAATTCAAGAAGATATTAAAAATATTGATGTTAACTCAAGATAACAAAACTACCCCATTCCAAAGATACCTATGAATATAAGGGCAAGAGCCAAGAGAGGGCATCTTATCTTATCATCATTTCTTAAGGGAATGAAAGAGAATTCTAAATCTTGTACTTGAGAATTACATAGATTAACTCCAAAAGACCAATAGCCTTTTCCTTAGGTGTTCTAGATTTTCTTGCGTGTTCTAACTAGCTCGAGGGTAATCCAAATAACAACTAAGAACGGTTATGGATCAAAGGTTGGGAGGAATGTGGCAATTCTAAGGTTATTCGGATACCACTCCACATGTGAGTCAAAAGTATTTCCTATTAATTAGTGTTTGAAGTGTGCAGGTTCTAGAGCTATTGCAAGCAGCGTAACCTTAGGTAAGAGGTTTACACTCTCCCTATATCAGATTCTTTCTCTGTTCTTTAATAGAATTATAGGCTAAGTTTTACCTTTAATATTAACATTGAAAGCTGCAAATTGTCTTGTATGAACTTTAGATAAATTATCTATTTTCTTGGTCCTTTGACAGAAGTATTTAGTCATGGCACCTTGGTTTTTTTTTAAATAATTTTATATAGTTAGCATTTACATTTTTATACATTGTTAGACTAACATAGGGTAGTTCTTTCTTCCTTTTGTAATCTAGAAAACGGACTTTCCAAACTTATACGAAACTTTCAAACCCCAAACATTTACATTTCAAACTCTACATACATCTACAGGAATCAACAATTAACGAATACTCATTTTAGAAACCTTATGTGGAATTATTTCAGCATCATGAATATCGCTTTCTTTCACAAAATCATAACACTGGGATCGCAGACCCTAGAATCTTTTACAAACAATATTACATCTAAACATTTCATTAACCTTTTATTTGGAACTGTCCTTCATAGGGCAGAGTCGTTTTCTTACGAGCAACGCTCTAGCAAAGCAAGCTCGTGCTAGAGCTCTACTTTTAAACCTAGATTAATACTCATAATTTAAAATAAATTACCCACGCGGGAACTTATCAACTCAAAATGACAGAATTTTGTAGTTATTATGCAAACCCTAGATCCATTTATCAAGAATCGATCTACAACATTAAATAAGAAAATTACACGTCCACATTTATAAATAAACAGAGTCATAGAACAAGAACAATAAAGACCTCGATTCCCTTTACATTTACCCTAAGTAGCTAGAAAACGAATTTAAACAGAATTACATGCTAGCCATTTTTACCCAGCAGATAAATGATAGACATAATTTTAAATCTAGCTACAAGTCATACAGAATCATTATGTCCCAAACTTTCAGGCTTAAACATTTTCCTTCACACAGTATCAAATAGAACAACGAACAACATTGTTCTAGTCACAAGAAGAATGGTGCTAGCCTTAGTATTATCCATGCTATCATCATAAAAGAGAGAAAAACATCAAATAACACACCCGAGACTCATGTTTTACATTTCAACAAATCAACCCGAATCTTTTACAATCAAACTTGCAACCAACAGAAACAATGTGCCATTGACATATGCTTTCCTTTTTATTTAAAACTGGGACCAAAAAACTGTTCAAATAGTAAACACATTAAAGACGCCAAGATTTGAAGATTACATAGGCCGAGAGCCCAAAACTTCCTCTATCAAACAAAAACGCCTATACAGGCTTGCGAATTAATTACGCAAATCCTGGGCAAGTTTTCCCATACAATAAACTACCTATGAAGCCCCGAACAACAGAGCATGCCCAGTAACACCAACGGGATGAACATTCAACTACTTGTTCCTGTGAATGGTAAATACCATTAAAACACACAGTACACTAAAGACCACTTCTTCTTCCGGTGATCTTGGAGCATCCACAGTTTCAAAGTTACGAGGTCGACGTTTCGAATCCATATCAAGATTCATCATCAGGACGCAAAGTCAATCTTGTGGAGAGCATGAGAACTAAGGTATTAATAGTGGGATGAGTAGAGATAGAGAAAAGTAAAATAAAGTCGGCTGTGGGAAATTAGGGTTTATTAAATTAAGAAAAGGGTTAGATAATTTAAAAAATGCTAATTAGTTATTAAAATGTTACCGTTGATTCTAATTGTTTTAAATGTGAGAGCTTAGTTTTAATTTAATTGATTACTTTAAATTATGTAAAGTATTAATATAAAACCTAAAAGCTTAATAAATAATTAACTAATTATTAATTAAGGCCTTAATAATAGGGTTGCTAGTATAGTATGAATATTAATAAGGTTTTAATTAATTAATTAAAAAGGCCTTGTCGAGTTAGCCTCCATCATCCACGCTTTAAATATGTGGAGACACTACCTCATGGGGAAGAAGTTCCATTTGAAAATGGACAATATGAGTTTGAAGTATCTATTTGACCAACCATACCTAAATGCTAGGCAGGACAGGTGGTTGTCCTTCCTTAGCGAGTACCACTTCGATTTGAAACACATAAAAGGGAAGGAAAACAAAATCGTCGATGCCTTAATTCAAAGAGCTCATATGCTATATGAGGTAACTGTGAGTCAAACCGATTCGTACTTACTCAACAGGATTAGAACGGCAAGCAGGGATGACCGATTCTATGTTGAAATCCTTAAAAATATTCAGGAGGATAGGTTATTCCAACAACAGAAGGAATATAGGATCGACGAGTCAGGGTTGTTATGGTTGAAAGAAAGACTATATGTCCTGGACGGCTGAGACATTAGGTCTAACATTTTAACAGAGTTTCGTCAGAAACCCTACTCGGGACATCCGGGATATCAAAAGATGATATCGGCAGTAAAGAAACACTTCTTCTGGCCTAAGTTAAAGACCGACATAGCATTATTCATTGCCAAATTCCAGGAATGTCAACTAGTCAAAGCAGAGCATCAACACCCTTCAGGGTTGCTACAACTACTACCCATTCCAGAATGGAAATGGGAGGTTATCAGTATGGATTTCATTACAGGATTACCGAAGAGCAAGAAACATAATGATTCCATTTTTGTAGTGGTCGATAAGTTGTCCAAAGTAGCACACTTCATTCCTGTGAAGTCTACATACAAATTTGTCCACATTGCGGACATTTTCCTAAAAGAAATATTCTAATTGCATGGGATACCCAAGGAAACCATCTCGGATAGAGACACCAAATTCACTAGTAATTTATGGAGATCCTTATTCTCCGGTTTGGAGACATAGTTAAAATTCATTACAACTTACCATCCGCAGACATATGGACAGACAGAGCGGGTAAACTGAATATTAGAGGATATGCTTAGGATATACGTAATGAACAACCCCACAAAGTGGGAGGACTACTTGCACCTCACAGAGTTTGCATACAACAACGGGTACCAGACATCTTCCAAGATGAGTCCCTTTGAGGTACTCTATGGCAAAAAATGTAGGACACCAGTGACTTGGGATATCCCGGTAGACAGACTCATGCTAGGGCCAGATTTACTAAAATTCCTAGAACAGTTAGTCACCAAAGTGCAACAGAATCTAAAAGAGGCACAGGACTGCCAGAAAAGTTATGCAGATAAAAAGAGAAAAGACAAAGATTACCAAGTCAGCGAACATGTCTTCTTAAAAGTGAAGGAAAAAAGGAGCTCATTGAGCTTGGGGAGATGTGGAAAGTTGCCCCCCATATTTTGCAGACCCTTTGAGATATTGGCCAAGAAGGGGCCAGTGGATTATGAATTAGCTCTACCTGCTCACATAACAGTTCGCAATGTTTTTCATGCATATTTATTAAATAAATATGTCTATGATGCTAAGCATGTGATTGATTGGTCCTTGTTACAGGTAGAACCAGAGGGGGATTTTTTTCCAGAACCCCTTCACATACTGGACAAGAGGGAAGTACGGCTAAGGAAGCGAACTATCGTCCAGCTAAAAGTGCAATGGAGGCACTTCGAGCCTGATGAGGCCACATGGGAGAATGAAACCACCATGAAGGAGGCTTACCTCGCCTTATTTCATGAATTCATTTCTAGTCCCTAGAACACCGGGACGGTGTTGTTCTAGGAGGGGAGGGATGTAATATCCCGAAACTTTGACTATGATTATATTATATATTGGGCGTAAGCCCTAATGAACATGATTTATTTTGATTATATAGATACTGGGCGTAATCCCAAATGCACATGTTTTACTTTTGTTACATATACTGGGCGTAAGCCCCAATGCACATGATTTACTTTTGTTATATATATATTGGGCACAGGCCCTGATGGACACGGATTATTTTTTATGTACTAGGCATAAGCCCCGATGTACTTGGTTGATTTTTATTATGTGTTGGGCACAAGCCCTAATATACTGAGATGACCTTTGTTATGTACTGTGCAGAAGTTCTGGTAATACATGATTGACTTCTATGATGTGTTGGGCATAAGCCCTGGAGCACATGGGTTACAATGCTATGTGTTGAGCGTAAGCTCTGGAGCACATAGGTAACCCCAACACATAAATGATTGAGTGTTGGGAATAATCCTTGGCACACTCCAACTTGATGTTGAGCATAAGCTCTGGAGCATCGGATCTTTGGCCATTGCATCCCTAGTTGTATCTTACAAATGCATCCTAGTACTAGTGTTGAGAAAAAGGAAACAACAATTAGCAAATACACATTTTAGAAACCTTATGTGGAATTATTTCAGCATCATGAATATCGCTTTCTTTCACAAAATCATAACTCTGGGATCGCAAACCCTAGAATCTTTTACAAACAGTATTACATCTAAACATTTCATTAAATTTTTATTTGGAACTATCCTTCACAGGGAAGAGTCGTTTTCTTACGAGCAACGCTCTAGCAAAGAAAGCTCGTGCTAGAGCTCTGCTTTTAAACCTAGATTAATACTTAGAATTTAAAATAAATTACCCACGCGGGAGTATCAACTCAAAACGACATAAGTTTTTAGTTATTGCGCAAACCCTAGATCCATTTATCAAGAATCGATCTATAGCATTAAATAAGAAAATTACGTGTCCACATTTATAAATAAACAAAGTCGTAGAACAGGAACAATAAATACCAGGGATCGATTCCCTTTACATTTACCCTAGGTAGCTAGAAAATGAATTTAAACAGAATTACACGCTAGCCATTTTTACCCAGTAAATAAACGATATACAGAATTTTAAATCTAGCGACAAGTCATATAGAATCATTACGTCCCAAACTTTCAGGCTTAAACATTTTCCTTCACACAGTATCAAACACAACAATGAACAACATTGTTCTAGTCATAAGAAGAATGGTGCTAGCCTTAGTATTATCCACGCTATCATCATAAAAGAGAGAAAAGCATCAAATAGCACACCCAGGACTCATGTTTTACATTTCAACAAATCAACCCGAGTCTTTTACAATCAAACTTGCAACCAATAGAAATAGTGTGCCATTAACATAGGATTTCCTTTTTATTTAAAACGGGGACCAAAAAACTATTCAAATAGTAAACACATTAACAACTCCAAGATTCGAAGATTACACAGGCCGAGAGCCCAAAACTTCCTCTGTCAAACAAACATCATATTAATGCTTATACTTAGATAATTTTATAATAGTTATACAACATAATGCATCACAGGAAACATAACAACATTCATCCAACCAAAGAGAACACAAGACACATGTGCAATTGGCATGCAAGGCAGATGCCTTAAAATTTATTAAATGATGTATGTTACAATGTACAATAAAGGATCCAGACGAACTACCTTCCACTCTTTTTATACACTACAATTACAAAAGGAACCACTTGACCAAAACTACCAATCCAACCCCTAAAGAAATGGAAACCTTGTCTCCTACAAGTCGTGTTCACTTAGCCAGTGAAAATTCACCCTCTTGTGCAAACTCCATAACTTAGCACAATTGCAAATCACTTTGCACTTGAATTCTTCATTGCATGAATGATTTTCCTTATCAAAATGAGGTATCCTCCAATATATAAGAGTCTTGATAAGGTATTGCCATACCATTGCTTCTAAGATGGACCCAAGTTCCCACATCTAACTTTTATTCCTTTGGTATCTTCCATTTGTAAGTCATCCACATCTGCAAAGTTTTCCCATCACAAATATGTCAAGTGCTTGTGTGCCCACAACTGCACCCATTGCATGTTTTCTCATATCATGTGAAATCATCACATGTGTTCCCACAAATATATTCGTTGCAGGTTCATCTATCACAAGAATGCCCAATGAGTGCACCCGGATGCACCCAGTCAAGTCCATCAAAGGTAATGCTCAACAACTAATGGAAGGATCAACTCCCTTAGGTCCACATGTTTAGATAATGCACCCAAGGAAACCCCAAGTCTTATAAAGGAAACATGAAGTGTTCACCACTCTATTCATCTATTCAACAAGTAGCATCTAGCATTGTGATCTTCCTCAATTACCCTACATGCTCACCTGATAGTGCACCTACTGTAGATTCTACTTCTCAAACTCTTAGATATTATCTTCATATTGCCACAATTCTTTCTTCCTTTACCATATTTTTCACCTCTTTGGGTCTATCCTATCAGTTGGTAAAGTACTCCTACCTTTAGTTCTTACCAAATTGTGCAGTCTTGTGTACAATTTTCTTGTCAACCTCTAGCTCTAGTCTATGTGTGATCATTGCAGGGGCTCTAGATGGTGCAACTCTGTTAGTATTTCCTTTGTCAATCCTACTAGCTGATTTGAAAAACTAGATGGAAGACTATCATGTGTCTTAGAAACTCCAATCTGTAAGTGACATTGCCAATATTCTCAAGTACCTTGAACTTCCCTTCAAAATATCACAACAAAGCATCTCAAACATGCCACTTGGTGGATTGAACTATTATTTTCCCAACTTAACAAAGACCAAGTCACCTACTTTGAATTCTACATCCTTCCCATCACAATCCATGTCATGTTTCATCCTTTTTGCTACATTCGTCAATTGAATACAATCCATCTTCAATCTATCTGACCATCCCTTCATGAACCCCAAGGATAATGGGTTATGACCATAGTAGTCCTGTAGAATTTTGTGGGGAGATAATGGCTATTGCCTATTTTCCAACTCAAATGGAATGTGTCCTATCGTGAAACTCTTATACATGTTGTAGAGAAACTAGGTTGCATCCAACAATTCTAGCCAGCTAGATTGGTCTGCACAGAAAAAATTCCTTAGGTAATCTTCCAAAAGGTCATTTATGCACTCTATCTACCCATCAATATGAAGATGATAGCTCAAACTAATTAGTAACTTGGTACCAACAAGATTGAAAAACTATGTCCAAAATTTCCATGTGAACCTTGTGTCTATGTTCGACATAATGCTCAATAGTAGAGCCTAGAACTTTACAACGTTTTTTAATAAAAAATTTGCAACACAAGGCCCATTCATTGGCATGAACATGGCATGCTTGGAAAAATTTTCAACAACCACAAAAATACCAAGTATCCTTGTGAAAACCCATATCTAAGTGATAAAGTCCATGACGACACTTTCCCAAGGTCTCTCCAACATTGGCAACAATTTTAATGGACAAACCTACAGTTTGATATTTTCCTTCTCATGTTGGCATACAAGATAGGTCTCGACATACTCTTTTATGTCCCTTAACATCTACTCGTAGTAGTATCCTCTTTCCAATATTGCCATCATTCTTTATTTTCCTAGGTGGACAACCCACGGTGAGTCATGGCACTTCTTCAAGAGCTCCTTCCTAAGATTGGATGACTTAGGCACATAGATGCAATCACCAAAGTACATAATTAAACTCCTTATTTTTCTTTACTTTACATGTTCCATGATGTTCATTTCCATGGGATATTTTTGTAATCCTTCCTCGATCTTCTCATGCAATTCTGTAAAGACTTGCACATGACTGCCTGTAGTAATGGGATTTTTCAATCAACAATAATGCTGCATCCCGTTGGGACAAGATAGCATAAAGAATGTTGTATCTAACCTTTACTTTAATTATTGACCCAAGGATCTGTACAAACTTGTGAGGGTCCTTCACAATATGTGCAACTACAAAAAGAACTAACTATGCCTAGTAGCATGTAATTGTAAATTAATCAACCAAAACATTCAAGTGTTGATGAAAAGAAAGAGGAAATTCAATAAAAAACTAAGGGTTGCAAGAAACATGGATCTTATCATTCAATTAGGCACCTATTTCCCTTATCAGTGGTATCAGTGACAATCATCAAGAAGTTCTTCATCTAGCTGTAGACAAACCTTTTGGAAAACTTCCCAATTACCCTACCATCACTCACATAATACATACATTCAGTCACATGAAATTATATGCAAGCAATGAAACAAACAGAGAATCAATGCTTCACCATGGTAAATTGTGTGTCAAGATCCCATGTGTAATAAAAGTGAAAATGCAATTTGAAATTTAATCTAAGAATAATAAGGATATCTATGAAAATCTCACTTGCAAAAATAATTTGTTCACATAATTCAATAAGGAATGTTGGAAATCTCTACAAAATTTAGTAACTCTATGTTATCTGCTCTATTTTACTAAAAGGAACATGAAATAATAAATCTATGCTACCAAAAGTAGCCACCTATGTATGGGACCTAATCCAAAGGAAACACGGGAACATAAAGATACTCAGTAATATGTAGCAATGAGAATCGTCATTAATCTATAAAAGAGTTGTTAAACATCAAAATATTGGTCTTCAAACTATAATGGTTGCAGTAAAAACTCAAATCATAACATATGGGCGCTAGCTTGACTAGCTGCTAACCCTTGAACTTAAATATAAAATGTATCTCCTAATCTAACCCATCAACTTCTAGTCTATCTAAAGAGTCGCTATGCAAACTACGCTAGATGCACCAATGGAGGTAGGTAGGATCACACGGGATTAAAACAATGAGAGTGTGGCATCATGGGTATGTTCAATTAGTTGCCACACTCTCTATGGATTTGGGGACTAAGCCTCCAACTAGTCGATCTTTGAATACATCAAATCCATTGTTTTAATTGAAGGACTTATGCTTGCAACTGGTGTTTTTGTATTTAACAGTGTCATATTAAAAAATGGAAGTGTGTCATCAAAACTGGTAGTGCTTTGTCATTATCTGCCTATGCCATAGGTTATTGGAACTTCCACTGGATCAAAAGTCAAAATCGGTGCTTCTATTGAGTATTGGATCAAAACAGTGTCAGATGAAAACCTGGCTCCTTCATAACTGTTATAGGTCAAATCTGCACTTCTCCGTTCGTGATCACCTTGCCTTGTAGATCACACAAAAGGACATAAAGGATTGAAGAGCTTGATTTCCTTGGATGACTTGCTTCTAGAAGTACACTTCTCAGCTGAGAATATAATAGTTCCTCATGATTTTTCCACATGTACGCTCCTCTCTGCACAGTAGACCAGCGTACACCTTGAGAAAATACCCTACTTTGCTCAAGGACAACCAGCGTACATCTCCCAAAAAGTTGTAAACGCATGTTGTAAAGCACAGAAGTTGCTTCCTATACGCTAATCCTATTGTATGAAACCCGCATACATCTTAAGATGAAATCAAAAAATATATTAATTTGATGAATTGGGATTAGTTGAAGTTGGTTCTGCAACTTCCCCAACCTCCCAATCCAACTACCTCTCGATCTAAACTACCTACCTTGTCCCATAAATACAAGGAGGATCCATGAGAGGGGTTACTCATTAAAACACAAGAAAGATCTAGAAGAAAGGCTTTAAGCACTGTTACGCTGGAGGAAAGTTCCAAGTCATTGTGAAGAGCAGGAGCCCAGAATTCGGTTGCAGAAACATCTCTACACGTCAAGTATATTGTACTGATTCATGTTTCTTTGATAATAAAAAGGTCAAAATACCCTTCCTATCCCAAATCAGATATCTATTGGATTGAATGTCTATTTGGCTCAATGCTTGATTATATTTGATGTTAAATTGATTTATAATTTCATCATATGTTATATGGTCAATATATGTTGAGGAAGGTATCCTTTGTATTGCAGGTTCATCAAGCAGGAGATCAAGTGAAAGCTAGGACCAGCCGTCGGTTAAAGGTATGTCTTTCGATATCCCGATCTCTGTCATTTGTAAGAACTAGTTGGAATGCAAATAATGTATTTACCTGTCAACCCCGCCCAGTTGGTAGTGTCCATCTCCTCACTATAAGGTAGAAATCCTGAACAACAGACTAGCAACTCCACTGGGGAGTAACCGTGTGTTTCACTGCTCTAGGAGACTTAGTTTTGGTTTTCTTTCGGCCCCTTTTTCAGTCTTTTGATTGTCTGAGACGCCTTGTAGGTCTGTGTTACCTATCCTTGCTTGCCTAATTCATCTCAGTTGATTGTTGCAAAGCCTGTTTGTGCCCTTCTGAGGCATGTACGCTGGTCTTCCCTAGTTACAGTAGCATTTTTTACCTGATGTACCCTGCTTTGTCTACTACACAGTAGAGTATTTTATCTGATGTACACTACTTTGTCTACTACACAGTAACATATATTTCCTAGTATACGCTAGTTTATACACTGCACAGTAGTGTATTTTCCTGTAGTGTCCAGTTTGTTGTTAGGGCTTGTTTCCAAGCTTTTGGTTTCTTTTCCAGCCTGTTGCTTTGCTTCCTTTACTGACCCCTGAGACCTTCCATGTCTCTTTTGAGTCTTGTTTGCCTCTCCAATCTCTTTGTGCTCGCTTGAGTGCTTTTTGAAGTGTCTTCACTGCCTTCTAGCCTTTTCGAATTTTGTACACTCCTCTCTTTTTGGTTTAGTTGCACACTTTGACCCTAGTTGCTTGTTGCAGTCATACAAACCTGCGTTCTTAAACGTCAGTTGTTTGTGGCAACAATAGCACACTTCCACAGTTTCTTATCCTTTTCTTAGGGTTTGACCTAGTTTTAAGTCCTTAGGGTTGCTTTGGAGAGTTGCTTGGTTTAGATACTTCCTGATTGTTTTTTAGTTGAGTCCAAGTGAGTCGAAGCCTTCTAGTTTGCTTTCTTTCTGAGTCTGTGTGTTTGGTAAGGTCACTGTTTGGTTCACTTTCCTACTCCCTTGCTTGGCTTAGTGTTTTCTTAGGGTTTTGATGCTTAGGAGCAGCCTTTTTAGGTCTGCCTTTCCGCTTAAGAGTGTCTCTTTTCCTTGTTTCTTTTGCGCTTTGTTTCCAAGCCCAAAGTTTTTCTTTTTTGAAAAAAACTTGGTAGGTTAAGTCTTCCTCGAGTCCTTTGACTCGTTTGTTTTGAGCCATCTAGTTGTTAGTCTTACCCACACTTTTGCATTTAGGTCTTACTTGCGCTTTTACAAGTTCTTTTTCTTTTACAATTATCAGAAAAAAGCAAAAAATTGTTTTAAGTAGCTTAGTAGTAAGGTCTAGCATTGTTTTGAAGTAGCATAGGTTGCTTTGAAATATTAAAAGAAAATACAAAAAGATTTTGATTTAGGATTTCCTAGATTTCAAGTTTTTAAAGAATCATAAACAAAGAGAAAAAGTTTTGTGAATTTGAAAGCATTATTTTACAAATACTGTACTTTCTATACAAACCATTCCACACACCGCACTACAAACTTTGAGTAACAAGTAGCCCTTAAAAAGAATATTTAATAAAATTTATTAGCAACATTTTTGTTTTAGGCATACACACATCAACTAGCTTAGGCTAGAGTTTCAAGCTTAAATCATCTTAAACTGCTTGAAACTGGATTCATTACTCAACAATCGTAGTACGACTATCTTTTAGGGAAATCCATCTATATCAAATAGTCCTGGGAAACTCTACTTAAAACAGAGTTAAGCATGAGTCCGTGGGAGATTGGAACTGTTGAGGGTATCCCCTCACCTTCCCTTCAACCATAAACTAGAGTTGACTCACGTACGGGGGTCCTTTTGGACTTCAGGATTTGCTACCCTGCCCATGCGTTTCGACTAGGCTGACGACTGTCCCCCCAGGTTATTTCGTATTGATGGTAGCCTTAGTATCAGACCTCTAGGATTCTACACGGGTAGAGTGGGCGGTTATTCCCACTTCACCTCGGACAAACGTGGAAGGTAACCCTTTGGCAGCAATCCCGGGAGGGCAATTTGGTGATTCAAACGCTTGCACCCAGTGGACCTCCAGAGGATGCCACGTAACTGACCGTCGATACTTTGTTAGTCTATTCTGGGCCCTGATCATCCCAGTTGCTTCCAAGAGTATTTTCCATTGTTTTCCTGGTTTGACTACTTAGGAATTTTTTAGTGGTATGTTGTTTGCTCCTTAGTTGTAGTGGCCACTAGGTTTTTACTTAGTTTACTTGTTTATAGTTGTGGAGGACCAACATCTTCGTCAGTCTCGGAGGTTGCAAAACCTTTCCCCACTCCTAATGGAGCCTCCACCGCCACCGCGATGTCGAAGAACAAATTCTCGTGGTTCTTTTGAACTTACGGGAGACACATAGGTTTTTGGAGAGCCACAGCCCAGAACACCGGATCGACAAGTCTTTGATATTGTCGAGGTTGAGGATCTAACTTCAAGAAAGTTTAGTACTCCTTTCAACCCTCCTCTTACTGGACCCCACGATCCATTACTGGTACTTGTTGATTTTCAACAACCTGAGTACAGTGCGTGTGCTCTTTGTTGTGTTCTCT
Organism: Larix kaempferi; assembly: GCA_027924585.1. NCBI lineage: Eukaryota > Viridiplantae > Streptophyta > Pinopsida > Pinales > Pinaceae > Larix > Larix kaempferi. The sequence goes on from BSBM01000556.1 coordinate 6,670,138, forward strand.
TTGTGCTGCTTGATTTTAGTTGGCCTTAGAGATTTCTGGCTTGTTGAGTCAGAAACTATGGAAAGAATCCCGGTGAGCACCAATCAAGGGACCCCTGTTGAAGGGGCTGCTTGTGCTTTTCCATTCATTGAGAACATTGGTACTCCCTTAATGGCTACTTTGAATCTTCTGGGATTCACTATAGGGCTACCGGTTTGGTTGTTTTCTACTCTGAAAGCCTTGCATGCTCCTGATGCTTCTCAAGTAAGCACCTCACATCAAGAGCATCAGAACCCTATGCCTGCTTCGCTAGTAACATCTTCTCCTCCTCCTTCTACCTCATGTGGTGAAAGTAGTAATACTAGTAACCAACAGTCTAAAAGGAATAGACGAAGGAAGAATAGGAAGAAGATGCCAAAGCAAGGGGGCAACCACCCAACCTCTGAAGGTCATGCTGGGGGCACCTACCCAACCTCTGGTGGTCATGTTCGGAGAACTCGCTCAGTCACTGTAAATCATACTGAACTCACCCACCCAGCCTCTGAATGTCATGCTGGGGGAACCTACCCAGCCTCTGGAGGTCATGCTAGGAGAAAAATTTTAGTCACTGCAAATCATACTGAAAGCATGTCTTCAACCACTGTAGGTCATGTTGAGGACATGTCATTGATCACTATTGCTCATATTAATGACAAGTCACCAGTTACTGTGAGTCATACTGGAGACACTGAATCAACCACTGCAAGTCATGCTGAGAAAGTTGACATTGTCGACAAACCTAATAAACAGAAGCTTAAGTTCCCTTGTAAGTTTTGCGAGGGAGACCACCTGACCTATTTGTGCCCTGTAGTTCCAAAAGTGCAAAGAGTGTGGTCCGTAGTTCAAAAGGCTTTTGCTTCTGAGCAACCAGCCAATGCAATTCATGCTAGGGGCAAGTTTTCAGCCAATGCTAGTCATGCTAAGAGTACCGTTGTTGTAAAGGAGTCTAAGCTTATAGGACGCAAGCCAAAGTTCCCCTGTAAACTTTGTAAGGGAGATCACCTTACTCACCTATGCCCTGCTATTCTAGAGGTACGGAGAGTGTGGTCCATGTCTGAAGGATCCTCTACTCCTGAATTTTCTATAGATTCCCAACAGTCGAATCAACCTTTGGTTAATGAAGTGGTTGAACCAATGCAATATTTGGTCAACCCCACTCTTTCTTCGGAGAGTGAAGTGATTGAATCGATGCAATCTTCGACCGATCCCATTAGTCCTTCAGAGACTGATGCTCCTGTCCCTGAAGTCTTCTGCATTACCAGTTTGGATGTTTCTGAAATGGGTGGCACTGCATCTGTGCCAAGTAAACCCCTACCAAGCTCTGGGATCATTTCCTTTGATTGGAATAGTCTAACTAGGCCTCGCCTTCCTTCTGCTACACCTTTTCAAATAAAGGTTGATATCGGCAACCATGCAGTTCATCGATGTATTGTAGATGAAGGAGCCTCTATTAGTATGTTATCCCCTTATGCTTGGAGAGATTTAGGTTTTCCTAACCTTGTTCCAGCTGTTAATTGGCCGTTGATTTTCGACAAAAGACCTAGTGAACCGTTGGGATTCCTCCCTCAAGTACCCATTAATTTGGGTGGAAAAACAGTCTTAGTTGATTTTATGGTTTTAAAGGACCCTATGGATTTTGATATGATACTCGGGCATGATTACGTATATGCTATGCAGGTTGTGGTTTCTGCGCTCTTTCGTGTTATGCATTTTTCTCACAACTAAAGCATTGTCACTATCGATCAGCTTACATTTGTTGATCCCTCTTATTACCCAACTATAGACCAAATATGTCCTCCGTCAGTAGGAACTACCATGTCAGAATCAAATTATGTGGCATATTGTTCGTTGAGTCCAATTGATACTAAGAATAAGCCTCTGAATTCATGCTTACCTTCTCGGGACTGGGTCCCAGCAATTGACCAGGTGATGACTCCATCTGAATGTTTAGATATGTGTTCCATTTGGGATAATATACTTCCCTCTGATGAAGTTTTCCTAGAGTCTATAATGCAGTCTTCCATTCATTTGGACATTGATCCACTGACGAGCATTCTTCCACCTTCACTTCGAGCTCATTAAAAACAATAAGGAAGTTACGAGCATTTCTTACACCTTCACTTCGAGCTCATTAAAAACAGTAAGGAGGCTACGAGCATTCTTCCACCTTCACTTCGAGCTCGTTAAAAAAAGTAAGGAAGTTATGAGCATTCTTCTATATCTCCTTTGAGCTCGTTAAAAACAATAAGGAGGTCACAAGTTTACTTTTTCGGGCTCGTTATAAACTTTACGAAAAATATTTTTATAGAGTTCTTTCACGCTCTTGTTTGACTCTTTTAAGATTGCCGAGTATAGTTGTCTTTTCATACTCGTTAAAGGATTTGAAGCGACATCTACTTAAGTATAAGTTTAACCCTTTTCCGAACTTCTGCAGATTACTTACGAAAAAGGAATACTCTAGTCATACGTGGCTAGAAGAGTTCTCCTCTCATTGTTTTATACTTTTTCGGGGGAGAGGACTAATTGTATGAAAAAAGACTTTTGGAGCCTCTCTTTAGGGTTTTTAGGCTCTCGAAACATGAAAACACCAAGCAAGCATTCACCTACTCGGGCTCGATGTGAAATCCACGAGAAGGTATATAGAGGATTGTTTAAGTTTTTCAAAGTCTATAAACAGGAAAACACCGACGAGCATTAACCTACTTGGGCTCGATATTAAAATCCACAAGTAGGTGTATAGAGTTATTGTTTAAGTTTTTCAGACTCCTTAAAATTGAAAACACCAGTGAGCAAGAACAGATCTCAACTCGATACTAAAATCCAGAGATCAGTACTATAGAGTATTCTTCTATCTCTTCTTCGAACTCTGTAAACAATGAAGAAAGTCTTGAGTCTTCCTCCCATGGGCTCGTTAAACTTTTTACATGGTTGGACTTATTGAGTTTTCTATCTTTCTTGGACTCATTAAAACAACAAGAAGGATATTATTTTACCAAAAAGAATAATGGATAAGAAGGGTATATCACATCTTTTTCAATTTCAAAGGTAGTTATGCCAGTCATGTCCTTGAACACAGCGCCTACTTGAGTCTATCATTTCAGTTGGGTTTTAGTTTTTGGCCTTAGGGTGAACCTGATCTCCGAGTTGTCAACTCCCTCGATTGGTTATTCTTCCAATCATATGGAGGGTCTGTCAATGTCTCCTACATTGCAAGCTTATATCATTTCCCCTCATGTTGAAAACCGCCTAAGTCACTTTGTGTCGTGCTCATTGTTCAAGGATACAACCTGTGTCGGCCATTTTGTAGTTTACCTTGACTTCATGTGTCGGCCATCCTGGTGTCAGTTTGTTTCATCTTGTTACTTGTCCTACTCCACATCAGCTCATACCTGTGAGTGTTCCTTGTCTTGGATGATGGAGGATGCATTAAGGCCTCCCTTCCAGCGAGCTTCTTCCCATCGACTTCAGCTCATTATGCTCAGGGAAGGAAGTTTCAAGTTTTGGTTAGTACCTTGGGGACTGCAGTCATCAGTGGCAGTTTCCCTTGTTGTTGAATAAATGAGAATACATCAATGTCTCTTATTCGACAGGTTCCTCAAGTGTTCGACTTCAACTCCTCTTATTCACACTTGTTGGATCGTACTAGGTACCTTGGGCCCCATTATCATTATCGATGGAAGCCCTCGCGTTTGTTAACGGTATACATCAATGACCGGTAATCAAATGATACCTCCCATGTTCAAATTCAGCTCATTTATTCGCATGGTTAGGGTCTGTACCTTGGGTTGTTTTGGATGAAGACCTTGGGACCATGATAGCATCACCTTATTTATGTTATCACCCAAGTTGCGCAAGACTGAGCCTCACTCATTTTGGCTCTTCATGAGACATAGATCCAGCTTGTTGTTATGGCTATGATCTCTCTTTTTTCACATGGATCCACGCTTGTATTTCAGTTTCCATGCTCTATATATACATATCCTAGTTATGTATCGGAAATCATGCTACACATTTATATGATGTCAAGATTGTAATTGCTCGCTAACCTTGATCATTGTTTCAGGTGTTTTTGTGACTTGGTTCTACGGTTTCTTGTTCCTCCTCTAACTTGGAATTATAATGTATTTCGGCCATCGTTTCCCTCTGACCTCACACATTAGGGGGCATCTGTTATAGGTCAAATTTGTACTTCTCTGTCTATGATCATCTTGCCTTGTAGATCACACAAAAGGACATAAAGGATTGAAGAGCTTGATTGCCTTGGATGACTTGCTACCAAAAGTACACTTCTCAGTTGAGAATATAATAGTTCCTCATGATTTTGCCACATGTATGCCCCTCTCTGCATAGTAGACCAGCGTACACCTTGAGAAAATACCCTACTTTGCTCAAGGACAACCAGCGTACATCTCCCAAAAAGTTGTAAACGCATGTTGTAAAGCACAGAAGTTGCTTCCTGTACACTACTCCTGTTGTATGAAACCCGCGTACATCTTAAGATGAAATCAAAAAATATATTAATTTGATGAATTAGGATTAGTTGAAGTTGGTTCTGCAACTTCCCCAACCTCCCAATCCAACCACCTCTCGATCTAAACTGCCTACCTTGTCCTATAAATACAAGGAGGATCCATGAGAGGGGTTACTCATTAAAACACATGAAAGATCTAGAAGAAAGGCTTTAAGCACTGTTACGCTGGAGGAAAGCCCCAAGTCATTGTGAAGAGCAGGAGCCCAGAATCCGGTTGCAGAAACATCTCTACACGTCAGGTATATTATACTGATTCATGTTTCTTTGACAATAAAAAGGTCGAAATACCCTTCTTGTCCCAAATCAGATATCTATTGGATTGTATGTCTATTTGGCTTAATGCTTGATTATATTTGATGTTAAATTGCTTTATAATTTCATCATATGTTATATGGTCAATATATGTTGAGGAAGGTATCGTTTGTATTGTAGGTTCATCAAGCGGGAGATCAAGTGAAAGCTAGGACCAGCCGTCGGTTAAAGGTATGTCTTTCGATATCCCGATCTCTGTCATTTGTAAGAACTAGTTGGAATGCAAATAATGTATTTACCTGTCAACCCCGCCCAGTTGGTAGTGTCCATCTCCTCACTATAAGGTAGAAATCGTGAACAACAATAACTCTACTAATTAAATACTTCATTAGTATTTCTTGCACTTTAGTTATTAAAAAGGAAGAATTAATCAACTTAAACAATTAATTCTAAATCTTCACATAATTCTAACCAAGTGCCTTACTCATCTCAATTTATGTGTATTATCTTACTTATGCGGCTTAGAATGCTCTAAGTTGACAAGAAAATGGATGGATTTTCTGACCAAAGGTAGAAGCCATCATCACTCCCCAACTTACCATTTTTCACATCCGTGTGCAACTGATGAACTAGGAGTGGAGTCCTTTGTGGGTGTGAATCCCCTAGCCTTGTTGATTTGTTCCAACTATGCTTCTTCCTCTTCCTTGGTCCAACCCTGGTTGGTGTTAGAAATGATAAGTGGAGGACTAAGTTTGAGGCCTATCCATTGTAGCCTCAATTTCTCCATGGTAGTGATATATAAGGAGGATATGGATAGGGATTTTTCTAAGTTAGAGGGTGAGTGCACTTCTATAAGGCGCAACTGATCAGGAATGCTATTCCATCTGGTGGTATTGAGCCATATGACCTCTTTTTGTTTTCCTCTGACACTACTTCTATGAAGTGAGCAATGAAAACTACTTTCCTTTCCTATATAATTGGGGCTAATTCAATATCTTGTATCAATAGTTGGTGTGAGGTAGCTATTGCATCCGTACTATGGGTTTATGCTCTGATAAATAGCTGAGAATCCCTCTCAACTTCATGATACTTGTGCATTTGTGTTGCTATGATATCCTCATTTATAACCCAGGATCAAAAAGACATTAACTGCACATCCCCTATGTAGGGGTTTGGATTCCACTTGAAGGGGTGAGGCAGTATATAATTGTGCAGATAGAACTCACTTATTTGATCTTTTCCCAATTCCCCCATTCTTGGAAAGCATCAATAAAATCCTTTGGGGTCTCCATTTTCTCATATTTTTGGTGCTGCAACTTTTTGACTTGGTACCATAGCCACTGCTCTTTTAGGAATACTAAATATAATATGGATGGTGGCATATAATGGAGGAGCTCTTGCATTATCCTAAAACATTTCTATGATCTTTCTTTAATTTCTTCCTTTTATTGCATCTTATATTTTAGTTCTGATTCATAGTGTTCCAAGTTTTGTTTTAGGATAGTGTTTTCTGCAATCAACTCCTACTTGTCTTGTTGGTACTGCATTTTGATAATATGGAGTTTCTCCCCAAGGGGATGTAGTTCATATTCTACATGAATTTGGGACTTGGAGGTATTAGCAGTTTTCAAACCTTCCACTATGTGAGCTATTTTCCTCCATTTCAAAATTTCATGTTCTTGTCCTTTAATCTGCTCTTTCAATCTTATGATCTCCTGATTGTTACGGAGAAAAACTTCCTATGGCTTGGGGTAGACCACAACAGACAGATGACTTCCAGAAATCAGACTCATTTCCCAATGTATGCTATATAAATGTAAATGCTAAGAAGTGGAATGAAAACCAACCTCAATCCAGACGTTTGATGAATATCCCCATTGAGCTTTCAAAACAACACACTTGTACCTGCAGCTTAGTCTCAACAACAAACACAAGCAAGTGCATATAATATATGAAATATGTTAGCATAAACAATAGCATAGTCCATGATATATAAAAGTAAATGTACCCAATGATAATAAGCAACCATTCGCAATACCAAATTGGACGAGAAAATGAGTATTTCCATTAATATGAACAAGAAGTACATGATACAACCTCCTGCAGGCAACTCATCCGAACCGAGAACTAGGTCCCTCCACTTGTGCCTCCACCACTTCAATCCCCCATGCAATGGAAAACTCAAGATATGGAAGAGTTTGGTAGGTGAACATAAGAGGTTCACAACAACAAGGATCAATAGATGTAGACTCAAGTTATGGCACAATTCCAATAGAGTTTCGATGCTCTTCTCTTTCTCCCCTCCCTCCATGCATAATGGCTCAATATATAACCCTCCAAAGAGCAAGTGAAAGGTCAGATCGAGTCATTTCGAGATACATGGAGGGCCAAAGGTCACCCAATGACCACTTTTTGGAGTGAAAAGGGATTTTTACCCTTTTTTACCAATTAACTCGATGTACGTGGGCTATAGTGGGACAACGTGCGGATGCGCGAGTTGCAGTGAAGCAACTCGCATACAGGAATAAAACTAAGGAAAAAAGGATTTGTGGAGGATGAAAAGTGGTTTTGAGTCAACCAATGGATAATAGAGGCCAAGGTGTGCTAATTCTCACAAGGTAGAAAAAATTGGTATAACATATGCCCCTTAATGTGTGAGGTCAGAGAAGGTACTACGATGGCCGAAATACATTATAAATCTCAGAAGTGGAGTGATGGAGACAAAAATGGCAGGAATAGCCCACTCGTCCCAATACAATATCATCTCTGTGTACATATCGGTACAATACATAGAAATCTGATACAATGGCACAGAATAGGCAATGTATACTAAATACATGTCATGAATGGTCACAGCCATGACCCAAATACAGTAAGTTATTGTAATGCCCCCATTCAAATAATTGCATGGTAAGACAATCCCATCAATCCTACTAGTTTCATAGGTTGGATAGGCACATGTGGAATTGTAATAAGGAAGCTAATAAATGATGTTTAGACATTAAAAGGGTTCAAGTATTTAATAAATAGGTTGAATAAATAAATTCAAGAGAAATTCTAGGTGGCAAGTGGTTTTGGAGACATATGGAGGGTGTGGGACCCACACTAGCTTGATTTTCAAGGACACATGGCATCTCTCTCTTGCCAATTCGAATTCATGAGAAGGTGAAAACTCTTGGGTGAGTTGGTAAGTCATACACATGGCATTAAGCATCTTAGGTCGAATTGGGATGGATTGGTAACCTCCATGGAAGAGGAAGAGTCAAATTGGAATTTTTTGGACACTTGGGCTAGATTCCCTAGTCACTATGACAACAATGATGGAGCATCTATGACATCTATGACAAATTGCAGACATGAACTATGACATCTGACCATAATGACATGTCAGCCCCAAAAATAGGCTCCAAGGGGGCGCTCATGGGAGTTGGAGAAGCCAAAAAGACCCCCACTCGAATTGGTGGAAGGTGGAAAGCTAGGAAAGGTAGGACACATGGCAAATCTTGCTCCCTTACCCTAATTCGAATTGGATTGAGTCTATGGATAGATTGGGAACCTTAGAAGGCTAAGGATTTTTATAAAATACAGGGATAAACCAAGAGAAGAGCTTTTGATGATTTGAGAAAAATTGCATTTGTGAAGAGAGAGCTAGTGGATGACTAGTTTCTTGTCTTAGCCAATTTCGAGGGTGAAAGATTCCCATCCAAGTTGGTGTTTGGAGAGGCCACTCAGGTATTTCATGGTGCTTTAATGGATTTTGTATTTTCAGGTAGCAGCTACAGGAAATCTCGTGGTTTGTTTTAGTGCAGCACTTTCTCTCCACCGTTTCCAGTTTTGAAGGCATATTCATGCTCCTTGAGGGATTGCGCTTTGGGTGAGATCTTGTACTCATTGGGAGAGCTTCATATGATGTATTTATGATTGTAGTAGATTCATATCCTCTGTTCTTCATATTCATAAAGTATCAGGTTGAAATACCGACTGATTGTATGCAAAAATGTTGATTAATGAGCAAACAATGTCCATTTCCCTACTACATTGATGTATATCATTATAATGCTGATGATTTCGAATGAATGAATGATTCTCTGATAAATTTGTGATTAATAGACTGCCATGGATGTATTTTACAAGTTTAATGTACTGTGATTGAGCATTTGAAGTATTTTTACTCAATTTAATTGCATTGGGAGAAGAAATAGTGCCATTTCCCCAAGGGTCAAATTGGTGATTTTTGAAGTTGAATGGAAGAGGGTTGGAACAGATATATTAATCAATTAATGGTGCACATGAGACCTTAATAACTTCCTTAATACATTCCCTACCTCTTTTCATAATTTCGAGGGAGTTTGGAAGCATTTGGGAGGCCATTTTAAGTGTTTGCCCAGGGGGGATTTGATGCACAAATTACTAGTTAAAATCCCATATATTGACCAGAATATAAATCAAGTTTGCAGAAGTATTTTGAGGGTTATAAATAATCCATGAACCTAATATTCAATTTTAAATATCATTCATATACCCTTACAGAAGATTTGGGAGCATTTGGGTTAATTTGAAGGCCAAAACAGCAAAACTAGTCAAAGGTCGAAATTGGGGAAAATTTGAAATATTGGGCATTTTTATAAAAATTGAAAAAGGGACATTACAAGTGGTATCAGAGCATGGTCTTGGAACCTGATGGTATTAACAATAATCCAAACCAATAAACCACCACCCTTTGAACCAGTAGTTGAAGAAGTTTTTTTTGAAGAAGAGGTAGTAGAAGAAAAAGAGTTTTTTTCTAAAACCATGGGTAGAGAGGAGGATGAAAAATTAAGACATCAAGAGGAACTTATTGCAAACTTAGAACCATGTTTCTCTAAAATTTCCACTAATATAGAAATAATGGGTAACAAAATGATGCAAGGATTGGAATTGTTGGTCAGCCAACTTGGAAGCAAAGGGGTGATAGGAGATAACAGCGGTTCACACTTAGGGGAAAAGATAAAAAGGAGTGAGTATATTTTTTCAAGCACAGGACCACATAATAGACCTGATGAATTTCAAATCACACAAAGGAATACTGCACCTAAATTTCTCATGCCCAAAGAAGAGCCTGACATTTAGGTGGATAGTATTAAACTAGCAAATGAATGGAATGGGTTGAGTGAAGAGTGTAAAAGAGGTTTACCATTCAGTGACTACATTGATGCTATACATAAAATGAAAAGGAGGGAAGACAATAGGATTCCATTCCAAAACAAAAAATTAAATAGTGCTATTGGAAAAATGTCACTTCCTACTTTTGATGGTTCTTCTCAAAATTCTACTAACACTTGGGTGCAAAAATTGGATGTGTATTTTCAACTGAATCCTATGTTGGAAGAGGATGCATTAAAAATGGCCATTTTGCATTTGGAAGGAGATTCCAATGAATGGTGGTTTCATGGGATGAAAACCTTGGGTCATGATCAGGTTACAACATATGGGGAATTTGTTAACAGGGTACTAGAGAGATTCAAACAAAAAGATCCAAAATTGCCTTTCAAAGAACTAGCTCAATTGAAGCAAACTGGGACCCCTACTGAATATATGTTGGACTTTCAAAAATTATCAGTTAAGGTGGCTGATGTATATATGGGAAGGTTGGTATTGCTGTTCACTGAAGGTTTGTCTGAAACCTTAAAAGGGTTGTTTAAAGCGAACAAGCCAACTACATTAAAAGATGCAATGAGCTTGACTAGGGATCTCCAAAATGTGCTTCCTAGAACGAGATTTCCTCCCAAGCCTGACTTCAGAATTGAAAAGAAACCTTGGAAAAGAGATGCACCTGATAAGAAGCCATGGCAAGAAGATGAATATGGAAAGGATAAGAAAGAGGAACTAAGCAGGGAATATCTCAGAAGGAAGAAATTGTGTTACTCATGCTTCCAACCATGGGCACCATGACATAAATGTGCTGAGGGAAAGGCCCAATTCATTGAAGTATTTTGTGATGAAGGATATGAAGGGGGCATGGAGGAAGAAGGACATACTTCATCCCAAGAAGAGGGATATACTACAGCAGAAGAAGGGAAACAAGAGGTGAAGCATCCCTCACCCACCAAAGTGAGAATGGCATTACTTTCAGTAGTACCTCGATATCACACAATTCGATGCAAGGGTGTGGTACTAGGACAAAGAACTTCAGTTTTGGTAGAGGAAGGAGACACACATAACTTCATTGATGTAGACATGGTGTAGAAAAGGAAGATACCTATTGAACCATTCGATGGCTTCACAGTTGTCATTCCCGGTCACACACAATGGAGTGCAAAACATGGATTCCACAGCTACAAGTCACCGTAGGTAACTATACTTTTGTTGATAGTTTTTATGTGGTTGATGTTGCTGATACTAATGTGGTTTTGGGAGTACAATGGTTATATTTAATAGGAGAGCATACAGTAAACTATCAAATTCCGGAAATGAAATTCCAAGATTCAAAAGGAATACTAAGGGTTGTGAGAGGGCAACACACATATCTGAATCAGGTAGTTTCTTCCCACGGCATGAAGCACCGGAATAGAAAGGTTTTGGGAGACATTCCTCATGGAAGGCCACCTGATAGAGGAGGAACAAGTTTTCAGAATGGTAAATTGATATTTCTTGATGGCAAGCAATCTTGGGTGGGGAGGACTGTAATGTCCCCATTCAAATAATTGCATAGTAAGACAATCCCATCAATCCTACTAGTTTCCTAGGTTGGATGGGCACATGTGGAATTGTAATAAGGAAGCTAATAAATGATGTTTAGACATTAAAAGGGTTCAATTATTTAACAAATAGGTTGAATAAAGAAATTCAAGATAAATTCTAGGTGGCAAGTGGTTTTGGAGACATATCGAGGATGTGGGACCCACACTAGCATGATTTTTCAAGGACACATGGCATCTCTCTCTTTCCAACTCGAATTCATGAGAAGGTGAAAAATATTGGGTGAGTTGTTAATTCATACACATGGCATTAAGCTTCTTAGGTCGAATTGGGATGGATTGGTAACCTCCATGGAAGAGGAAGAGTCAAATTGGAAGTTTGTGGACACTTGGTCTAGATTCCCTAGTCACTATGACAACAATGATGGAGCATCTATGACAAATTGCAGACCTGACCTCTAAAATCTGACCATTATGACATGTCAGCCCCAAAAACAGGTTCCAATAGGGCGCTCATGGGAGTTGGATAAGTCAAAGAGACCCCCACTCGAATTGGTGGAAGGTGGAAAGCTAGGAAAGGTAGGACACATGGCAAATCTTGCTCCCTTACCCTAATTTGAATTGGATTGATTCTATGAATGGATTGGGAACCTTAGAAGGCTAAGGATTTTTATAAAATAGAGGGATAAACCAAGAGAAGGGATTTTGATTATTTGATAAAAATTGCATTTGTGAAGAGAGAGCTAGTGGATGACTAGTTTCTTGTCTTAGCCAATTTCGAGGGTGAAAGATTCCCATCCAAGTTGGTGTTTGGAGAGGCCACTCGGGTATTTCATGGTGCTTTAATGGAGTTTTTATTTGCAGGTAGCAGATACAGGAAAGCTCATGGTTTGTTTTAGTGTAGCACTTTCTCTCCACCATTTCCAGTTTTGAAGGCATATTCATGTTCCTTGAGGGATTGCGCTTTGGGTGAGCTCTTGTACTCATTGGGAGAGATTCATATGATGTATTTCTGATTGTAATAGATTCATATCCTATGTTATTCATATTCAGAAAGTATCAGGTCGAAATACCCACTGATTGTATGCAAAAATGTTGATTAATGAGCAAACAATGTCCATTTCCCCACTACATTGATGTATATCATTATAATGCTGATGATTTCGAATGAATGGATGATTCTATGATACATTTGTGATTAATAGACTTCCATGGATGTATTTTACAAGTTTCATGTACTGTACTTGAGCATTTGAAGTATTTTTACTCAGTTTAATTGCATTAGGAGAAGAAATAGTGTCATTTCCCCAAAGGTCGAATTGGTGATTTTTGCAGCTGAATGGGAGAGGGTTGGAAGAGATATATTAATAAATTAATGCTGCACATGAGACCTTAATAACATACTTAATACATTCCCTACCTCTTTTCATAATTTCGAGGGAGTTTGGAAGCATTTGGGAGGCCATTTTTCAGTGTTTACCCAGGGGGGATTTGATGCACAAATTACTAGTTAAAATCCCATATAATGACCAGAATATAAATCAAGTTTGCAGAAGTCTTTTGAGGGTTATAAATCATCCATGAACCTAATATTCAAGTCTAAATATCATTCATATACCCTTACAGAATATTTGGTAGCATTTGGGTTAATTTGGAGGCCAAAACAACAAAACTAGTCAAAGGTCGAAATTGGGGAAAATTTGGAAAATTGGGCATTTTTATAAAAATTGAAAAAGGGACATTACAGATATGGTCTCCTGCTGAAGAGGAAACAATTGGTGCAGACTGATGGTACAAACTATTTATGTATGAGAATAACCTCCCATAGGTACAATCACGATCACAAGTAGCATACTAAATGCCACTAACATATGGGGTCTTCTACACAAACCGTCTACCGTGCATGTCCCATCAAGTGAATAAGGGTACTGACATCGAACCTGATGTGACATCATCTGATTACCATTGAATGATGTATACCGTTAACAGACGCAAGATAACCAACCAATAATGAAAATGGGCATCAATGCACCGAGTACATTCATCAAAGTGTGAATAGAGGTGTTGAGGTCAAACACTCTAACGAATCCATCGATCAGGGGGCATTGATGAATCCCCAACTGTCGATGGCGAGAGGACCTACCACTAATGACTGCAAGTCTCAAGGTACTCAATAGGACTCTAAATCTTGATTCCAGAATAAATGAGTTGGCATAGATGGAATGAGATCCGCTCGAAGGAGGGCATTAGTGAATCCCCCATCAATGAGCACAAGGTAGCAGCTAGGATGAATGATTTAGAAGAACATTATCGAACTGAACTCATAAGGGATGGAAGACATGCAATATTAAAGAGATCTAAGGAGTGGCCGACTCTGGTTTCAGGACTTCCTTTGAACAAGAGCATGAGCAGATGAAAAGACTCAGGAATCATAGACTCAAGCACTAGATACTGATAATACTTTGCGACACATGAGGCATTGACAAAGGCTCCATAATGACTGGAAGATTAACCAGCCGGTAGAGTAATATTTGAGAAATGAGTACAGCTTCCTAATGTCATACTAATGTCGTGACTCATGATATGCGGAGTGGAAATGAATGCTCTGTTCAAAAGCGACATGACAGCTGCCAATAGAGGGTAGTAAAAATTTTCTCATCCGGCTTTTTAAATTATATGATTTTTTTTTGTCTTTTTCATATTGTGAAGCTTGAAAAAGAATAAAATTGCTTATAGTACAACAAGTGAGGGAACGAGTGTCATAGGCAAGCAAACTAGTCCCGGGAAATGGAACATACCTATTCCCAATGCAAGGAAGCATGTGCAGGATGTGGACACTCGGGGGGGTGTTCCTCAAGGTAAGGGTCATCAAGCTGCGAAGGATAAATTATAGCTCTGCTTGGCTCGGAAGGTAAAGTGCTCAGGCACATGGCTAATAACTGAAAAAAGTGGGAGCCGGCACAAGGCTCAAAGGCAAGTAGGAAAATGCAATGTAGTTACAATTTGACATAAACGGGGAGTCCTTATGGGAGATGGATGGAATAAATATAAAGTAGAGTATGAGTCTTCATCGCAAGGTCATGGCATGACTACAAAGGACTCCCAATCCTCAGGAGAAAAAACTGCATGGGCATTGAAAGACATAAGAGGATCTAACTAAGGCACCCATGGTCGAACAAGCCCTACCACCAAATAATGACACTTCTAAAGCAGCATGGAGGATCTGTGTCGGTTAAAAAGTGGGGTCACACGTAAGGTTTATGGATATGGTCATAAGGTCAATGAAAAAATGTAGGCTAAATGACATCCTAACCTATATGCCAGTTGAAGAATACACCTGTCGAAGGCGCGGAACGGTTGAAAATTCCACTCTCGTCGGAAAAAAAAATTGCTTAAAAAGACGCTTCATAACGACATATTAGTCCAAAATAGCTCAAAAATGGTAAAAACTATATAAAAGTGGGTTTGAAAAATTGATAAATAGTAAAAAGAATTGTTTTTACCATATCATTTTCACTTTTCACTCCACAGTGCATTTGGCTAGTTTTTACCTCTGATCTTCAATCGACGATTCTAAGAGCTACGAGCATCGGAATCACGAGCTGTCTGGATTAGGTTAGTGCTCTCAACTTCCTCTTCAATTTCATAGCTTTTATTTCAGTTTCTAATGGTCAAATTTTTATTTTAGCCATGGATATACACCCATAGTTCGTTGTATGCAGGCTATAACTATACGGGTTGCATGGAGGGCTGGATTTGCGCAATCAAGATAACACTAGCCCACGTATACCAGTGACTGTCCACAAATTAGCCTGCGTACAGCGCCATGGGTGAGGTTTTTTTAACACATGGGCACTAAAAAGATGCATTGTTTTTCTTCCAGGATGGTTCTAGAATGGAGAGAGAGGGAGCATGACATCGTTGATCAACGAGTATGCGAAGATTTGGCCACCCAACAAGCTTTGCAAGCATGTGGCCTATACAAATTTTGGAGCATCGAGGGTTTGAGGGCCCAAAATCGATTGCTCACTCCGTTGGTCAACTATTGGGATGCAGAAGCGCAAAACTTCGATCTGGATGGACAACCACTTCACCTGGAAGTGGAAGAAATTGATTTCATCACTGGTTTGTCTTGCCGAGGGGAGGTGGAAAGCCTCCGATCATGCACCGTGGGGGGTGGAGTCACTATTGGTGACTATATAGACATGTACTGTATTGTTGGCACCCAGAAGGTGGGTAGCCAAATCCCCAATGAGGCTATTTCAAGCTTGAGCATGAATATTATCGTCCTCACACTAGCGAGAATATTGAGGTCAGCTTCACTACATCAGGCCTCAAGGCCAATTATCTTCTATGCGTTTGAGTGCATAAGACCAACTTTGTATGACTGGTGCACAACTCTACTAAGTACTATGAAGACCCAACTAACGGAGTGCAAACTAGGGCGGACCAAAAACTTCGGTTTCGGTAGCATATTGTGCAGCTTCTTCTTTGAAAGGGTGTCGGGCTTGAGTCCGAGGGTAGAGGTCCCTCCACATAGTCTCTGAGATCCCACCCAGACTCGGTGGGCGGAGGTATTGACACGGCAGGGGGGTGGACGACAGGCTTCCCCATATTCTGATGAGTTTTTCCACTGGTGGGGATGACAGATCATCGCCATTGATGACTACCCATATGAGGGGATAGCCTACCGAGGGGACAGAGACATGTCTCTCCCACCAGGGGCCGCTTTTGGAGACATCAGTAAGTTACTCTTTTTGAATATTTAATTTTTTGTACTTTTTATTTAAGTGAAAGAAAAAAAAAATTTGGTGTGGTATCATGTATTTACGGTTGACTGTTTGCTCGGGGTTGACAGGTAAACACATTGATTATATCCGAGGGTAGAGGTCCCTCCACATAGTCTCTGAGATCCCACCCATACTCGGTGAGCGGAGGTATTGACACGACAGGGGGGTGACCGACATGCTTCCCCATATTCTGATGATTTTTTCCACTAGTGGGGACGACAGGTCATCGCCATTGATGACTACCCATATGAGGGGATAGCCTACTGAGGGGACCGAGACATGTCGCTCCCACCAGGGGCCGCTTTTGGAGACATTGGTAAGTTACTCTTTTTGAATATTTAATTTTTTGTATTTTTTATTTAAGTGAAAGAAAAAATGTTTTTGGTGTGGTATCATGTATTGACAGTTGACTGTTTGCTCGCAGATGCGGGTCCGTGGAGACCACAGGGCTTCCCCCTACATCGTCGTAGGGGCAAGGATGGAGAGGTAGTAGGCATAGCAGCAGAGCACACTTTAGAGACCATGTGGGTCAACCTGACCTGTATGACTACCAGGGTACCTATGATAGAGGTGGAACATATCCCGGAGGCGATGCAACGACACATGGTAGGGGTACCTGGCACCTGGGTGAGATTACTCCAGCGCATAGCCAACGTTGTGCATTATTACATTCAGACACATCATGCCGAGGCAGTGAGGCCTCCCCGTAGGGCTTAGATGTCGTGGGACCCTATTTTTTGTATCGGATATGTATATTTGAGAGCTATGAGCTCCAGTTTTGTATCATGACACCACATTTTGGACATATTATTTGGATAATGGAAAACTATGACCTATTTCTGATTCTGTTGTATTATGTATGTACAAATGTATGAATGTTTATTTGTTTGCTTCTTTTATTGATGTGACAAATGCCAATATAGGACATAATTAGCATATGCATCAATTATATGATTAAAACGTCTTGGAACATGAATGTATGTAATAAAAACAAAATGACGCTCCAAGAGTCTTACCCTTAAGAACCTCCTTTTAGGATCCCTCACACGGTACTGGTTGTTCAACTGAGACACAACCAATTGTGAATCCAGGCGGACTTCTAAAGACTGTATACCATGCGAAATGGCAACACGAAGTAACTCAATAACAGTACTGTACGCAGCCACATTGTTCGATGTAGGACCGAGGCAAGCACTTCCCGAAGACACAATATGATGGTCAAGCGAGTAAATGACCCACACAACAGAATCTAGTCTCTGCGTATGATGGCTATCCCCATCCGCGAATCCCAAGAACACTGGAGATTCCACTGACATTTTCCAACCAAATGGAATCGAATTAGCATACTCGAAAAATCGAAATAAAAGTAACTATGTACAAAAACTATACAATAGTATACAAAAGTATCAGCTTGAGCGAGAAGCTCAAGCATAATACCGCTTGAGGTAGAGCCCATTTCTAGGCTCCTTCAAGGCGTTCCCCTCATAGTCTTCCAACTCATAGGCTCCTTTCTCAAGGACGCGCCTCACAATGTAAGGACCGTGCCACATTGGGTTAAACTTGCCTGCCCCCGAGGGTTCTTTGGCTTGGTCATAAAGGAGAACCAAGTCACCTTCAACATATTTCCGAGGACAGACAGACCTATCATACTAAGCCTTGACATGACGTTTGTTGGCATCTATTGCCACGGCGGCATCTCGACGCTGCTCATCAAGTTGCTCAAGGTGGACTAAATGTTGCTCTACTTCTGAAGTATCAAGTAGGAACTCTATGGCTAATTTCAACGTAGGGATTTCGCATTCAATCGGTAGGATGGACTCCACACCATGAACTAATGGAACTGGTGAGAAACTGATGGAAGTCTTTATTCTGGTTCGATAAGCCCACAAAGCAGGGTACAACATAATGTGCCAATTACTCTTGGTTTGCTGGATGGTTCGTTGGAGAATGGCCTACTTATTAATTGCCTCAACCTGGCCATTCGCTTGGGGATAATATGAATATGAGTGATCTTGTTTAAACCCAAGCTTAAGTGATAATTCCGCCATCATCTTGTTTTGAAAGTGACTTCCATGGTCAGTGATAATCTCCTTCGGGATACCGAATCGAGCTATAATTTGATTGAATACGAAATGGGCTGCAGTTGCACCATAGTGTTTTACGGTCGGCATGGCCTCAGCCCATTTGGTGAAGTAATCAACGGCCACGATGATGTGATGATGCTCCCCAGCCAAAGCTGGTTTTCAATCCATAAAATCCACCCCCACTTGGTGAAGGGACTGACGGTGACGACCGAATGAAGGGGAGAAAAGTAAGAGTGCATGTTCCGAGCAAACACCTGACACCTTCACAGAATTAATACAATCTTTTAAGATCGTGGGCCAAAAATACCTTGGTTGCAAGATACATTGGGATGTCGCAAGCCCGGATAAGTGACCACCACACGCTCCGCTATGGCAGTCATTAAGCACTAGCTCCGCTTCTTCATGATTTAAGCAACGCCGTAAGAGAGAGTCTTTTCCTCAGTGATACAAAGCCTCACCGACAATGACATAATCTTTGGCATGGTGTCTCACACGCCGTCTCTCATCCCATGAATAATGCAGAGGGAACTTCAGAGTTTGGAGATATATAATGATATCCCCGTACCAAGGTTCCGTCGATGAGATAAGGAACAAATGCTCATCAACAAATGAGTCTTCATGAACTACTTCCTCATCAAGTCTCAGAAAATCCGACATGAGCTCCGCGAAAACCAAGGAATTCACTGACTTCACCGAAGCTAAATCAAGATCAAACTCCTGAAGGATGACAATCCATTTATTATATTCCCCCCCAATTAGGCGTCATGAGAGCACGAACTGAAATGGATTGACATGTGCTATAACTGTGTTTTTCCTAATCAAAATATACTGTCATAAATGTTGGACTGCATGAACAGTCGCAAGGGCCAGTTTCTCAACGTGAGAACATCTCAGTTCAACGTCTACTAGGTTTCGACTAAGA
Organism: Larix kaempferi; assembly: GCA_027924585.1. Classification (NCBI taxonomy): domain Eukaryota; kingdom Viridiplantae; phylum Streptophyta; class Pinopsida; order Pinales; family Pinaceae; genus Larix; species Larix kaempferi. The sequence goes on from BSBM01000556.1 coordinate 6,689,412, forward strand.
TAATAGACAACATGCTCTTGATGCACATCGTTCACCTGAACTAAGACCATACCAATCGTCTCTAGAGATGCGGACACATAAAGCAAAAAATCTCTCGCATAGTCGGTTGGACTAAGAAGAGGCGCCGATACCAAAGCTTTCTTAAGGGCGTCGAAAGACTGATGGGCTCACTCATCCGAGATAAACAGGGTGTCCTTCTTCAATAATCACGCAAAAACTTTGTTAAGACTGGCATAGTTTACAATGAAATGACACAAGAAAGTATCCCTCCATTGGAAGCTCTGAAGTTGAGCCAAGTTCCGCGGGGGAGGCAACTTAAGTATTGCCTCAACCTTTAGAGGATCAACTCTAATACCTTCCTTCGAGACTATGAACCCTAGAAGGCGACCAATTCTCACGCAAAATATGCACTTGTTTGGATTCAAAAGAATATTATATCGGCAGCATCTTTCGAAAACAAGACATATGATCTAAGTGATCTATCCTACTACAAGAGTGAGCAGTAAGATCATCCAAGAAAACTTCCATTATCCGCTTAAGGTCGTGAAATGCATAGGTCATAGCCCGTTGAAATGTAGCTCTGGCTTTTTAAGGCCTAAGGGAATTTTCCAGTATGCAAAGGTTCCCAAGGACATATAAATGCAGTTTTATGCTGGTCCTCGGGTTTAATTTGGATTTGGTTATATCGTGAAAAACCATCCATAAACGAAAAAACTTCGCTTCCCGCACACTCATCCAAGATTTGGTCTATGAATGGGTGGGGAAGTTATCTTTAGGACATGATCTATTCAGATCATGAAAATCGGTGCACACACGGATGGTTCCTTGCTTCTTATCCATAGGAACGGGGTTGGATACCCATTCGGTAAGGGGAACAAGGTAGATGAAACCAGCCTTGAGCAGTTTCTCCACCTCTGCCTTAATAACGTCTTCCTTCCTAGGATTAAAAGCTCAAAGGCATTGTCGAACATGCTTAACATTGGGTAAGTCTTAATTTCATGCTCGACAATACTACGGTCAATACCTAGCATCTCCTCATATGACCAGGAAAACACATCCTGAAATTCTTTAAATACATCGATGTAAATACAGATCTCTTCAGGAGAGCAATCAACACTGATATATACATTCTCGATTTTCTCGGGAGTGCGAGAAATGTTGATCGTGATGGTAGGAGAAATGTTAGCCATATTCCCCTCTTCATAAATGTCGCGTGGCTACAAAGGAGCCACAAGGTGACCAACCTTCTCAGCTAGATTCGATCGAAACTCATCTTGCTCGATAAGATCAAGGGATGGAAGGAAATAAGATCTATGATGTAGATCCTCCCAAGGCTTGTCATCTCCATTCATGGCCTCGATAATGGCTTCATCAGAAGGTAAAATATCATCGAGACAATCATGAGAACAAGACGAGTCAACTACTAGTGCGGGCAGCGTAACGGGATCTTCTTCCTCTGTCTGTGAAGAAGAGAGATCCGGATCTGCAGTGGCTTGTTGAATATCACAATAAGCAAGTTCGACTATAGATAAGGGCATAGCCATTCCGATGTGCAAAGTATCTCTTGACGTGGGACTCGTGGAAGGTAAGGTCCATGAATCACCAAAATATGATGTCTGAAATGGTACAGGAGTCAATGACGAAGGGTTATCATCGGAAATGGATCCAATAAAGGAGATTGGTGCAACGAAATCGAAAGATCCCATCAAGGAAGGATACAAGCCTACACCAACATTCCCAGTTGCTAGCTAAGAATTTTCAATTTGAGGGACCACAGACCCTCGCGATGCTACGGAATTAAAGGATAGCAGATCGATCGTTTGAATCTTTCCTTCATGGGGAAAGCAAATAACTCCGAAAACAAAGGATGCAATCGCTTTCATAGCATAAATCCAATTCTGGCCCAATAAAAGGTAATAGTCGATGGGCGCATCAACCACCTCTACCTCTATAGGAATGGTTTTCCCACCCAAGTGGACCTCAAGGGAAGGAAGAATACCATGCGGCTTGAAAGACCTACCGTCAAATGTTGTAAGCAAGGTCGTAGACTTCGACAACAGGGGTGAGCTGAGAGCCTTCCAACAAGCTAAAGACATTACTGAAGTAGACGCACCTTCATCAACGACGGTACGCTTAACGATCATCTCAAGGCACCTAACATGAACTTGGAAAGCTACATGATAGGGTAAATGAGGATGAACGTTAGTAGTGTCAAACTTGATGACATTCGGGTTATCAAAATTGAGTGCTCCTAAAGCAGATAAAAGGGCGTTCCTTTGAGAAGGACAAGCCTGAAGTACTTCCAGTGTCGACATAGCATACGGGGTTTGGCCCAAATATTCCATAATTGAGTAGATTTGGGAGGCTCGGGCATTAGTATTGTGCGTCGAGCGCTTAAGAACACCTTTCGGTACATGTGACATAAAATTGGGCCTCTCGATGTGCAAAGGAGTCTCGGGCGGAGGGGACTCACTCCCCATAGAAGGTTTTGGAGCTCCATAATCACGTGAGTGAGTAGCAACACTAACCTCAGATTTAACCATGTTTACGCATCCATAAGTGCTGTCACGAGTAGCAAAAGTCGAAGTTTCATTAGTCCTATGACCGGCGGTGGAAGCACCAGAAGTCATTTTTTGATGATGCGGAAGGGGATTCGTCAACACAGCTGGGATTTGTGTGATATGATTAGATGCTTCCTCCATATGGGGACACAAATGTGTAAGGTGATATTCCGTGCAAAGTTTACAAGGGAATTTCACTTTACGTCTAGGCTTGCGATCCCCACTAGCATTTCTGCCTTCCCGAGGAGGGTTAGCGTTTTCTTTCTTGTTATTATTATCCCACCCCTATGGTTATTTCTCCCCTTCTTCTTCGCACCAGGTTGTTGGTTACCGAATGGGTTTTTCGATTGCACAGAATGTACATCGGACGATGGGGTGGAAACGGACGAAGAAGGAGCCTGTCCATACGTAAACTGGCTAATAGATAGATTGTGCATCTAATTCGTAACCGGGTCCATGGATCGAGTGCTTGCGGAACCAACAATGCTATCGGCATGTGGTCCAAGAATGGGCTTTGGCTCATGTCGGGATCGCAGCGCATCAGGTATAATGTCATATAAAATCCCAAATTGAGCATAGACTAGGTCCAACCGCTGGGCTTTGAAAATGGCTTGTTCCTCGGTCATAATCCTGAACAACGAGATGTCCTTTTAAATGTAGGGGAGCAAAGACTTAAGAAACCATTCCAAGAGGAATTCTGGAGGAATGTTGGCTTTCATTATCCTCTTCCATCGGTGCCACTCTTGAATATGATCAGAGATATGTGTGGCCTTATCTTGATGGAAGGTAGACAAGATCTCAGTTCTAGTATCGTAATGAACCAGAAACTGGAAATGGTCGAGGAAAACCAAATCCAAATCATAAAATATCTTGTAAGTTCCCCCATGCAACTTGACATACCATTTCACGGCTTCCCCTATAAGGGTGTGTTGAAATAGCCTCAAACGAATAGAATCGTGGTTCAAGGAATTCGAGGAGCACTATAAATGGAAAGTGGTGACATGATCACCTGGATCCTCACCGTTCTTCCCTTCAAAATTCGAAACATCGGAAGGGATCTTGGTGGGAACTGGGGGCCATGTAGGATCATGACACACCGGATCATTAGTGAGCTTAGAAAGTTCTAGAAAATTTAACCTAGCAAGGAACAGGAGCTGAGGCTGCGAAGCTTGATTATAAGCTTCCAAAAGAGACTGACTTGGTGAAACTGAAGGTGATATTGTGTGCATCGAAGTCGACACCTGAGGGACCAACGAACTCTGATAAAAACCACGACCATGACTAGAAGGATGGTATCCTCCTCCAAAATAACCCATATAAGGATATGCAGGTATGTGCATAGAAGGGATTCCATAAGAGGGAATGGGATAATGGTGAGGACCGGTTGAATAACCATAAAAATTACCCCCATGAGAATGGGGTCCCATATAACCACTCCATATAGGAGCACTAGTGGAGTAAGGTCCATAAGAAAATGGAATGTGCACACTCCACGGAACCGAGGAGCTAGAAGGAGGAGGATGTTGTGGGATCACATAAGCATTCATCGATGGAGGCATATGTGTAGAGTCATTCGGGTTAATGGATGGAATGTAAGTCGTAGATCCGATACCTATCGTGAAACCCCCACTCGAGAAAGGGTTCATACTAACACTAGGGGCTGATGAAAGAGGAGGCCCTCCTCCAACATACGGAGCAGATAGAGGGATGTGACCACTTCCAAACTGAAAAGTAGTAAAAGGAGGTATAGCACCCCCAATCCCGAGGCTAGAGCTAGCATGACTACTAGACATGGTAGAAGGAATACTCAATATAAAACTGGGTATACCCAATGAAAAAGGATCTAAGGTCGTAGGGACCGAAGTAGAATCAAAATCTGACACACCCGTGGATGAATTAAATGGAATACCCAATGAAAATGCATCATTAGACGAGTTCCTACTAGTGGGATGGGATGTCCAAAACCCATGAGGAGTGATGTGTGGTGAAGCTCTCTCCCAGCCGCTCCTCAGAGTGCTAGGAGGAGAGTTTCTCCTTGTGTTAGCGGACGGAGTCGTGGGGAATCCTGACATGCTAGATGCGGAAATCATAATGGGAGCTCTCTGAAGCTTGTGAGATGTAAATAAAGGACCAGTGATAGTCCTGTGATGCCTCTTGCGAAGAGGCTGTAATGGATCGCTAGACGGTAAACCAGCCAACCGACGAGATTGGTGGAACGCCTGACCTCGATCCACGATGACTTCAAAAGTCAACAAATAAATAAACGTCTCCTAATGGCCCACTAAACGTCGTAGAGCACACACCTAAAAGAAACTACAGCCAAATGCACACAACAGGGGACTGGCTCAAGGGACCTCCTGACACTACAGTCGGTATGTCTCGCCTAGGAGAGGCTTGAGACTCCCAAACTATAACCAGAGGTAACAGAATCAGTTATAAGGGCCCTCAGTCTTCACTGTGCGAACACAACTGTGATGTCTGACTCAGGACACTCACATAATAACCATTGCAAGTACCCTATGTGATACTTAGGTAAAACAATTATGGCCACCACGTATAACCGATGCTCAGGCGAGTAGTCATAGGTGGGATCCATCGTATGGGTAGGGTATCTAAGGCTGAAACTCAAGAGGGTCAAATCCCCCAAGAGTCCCTAGATACGAACAAATCCTGGAAATATCTCCCATGTTCAGCCAGTATTGGAGGGCTATCTCCGCAACCAAGCTCTCGTGACCTCGTGCTTAACTCTGGTTTGATTAGAGGCTCCTGAGAACACCGATGTATACCATGGATTTCACCACTCCCTAGTCAGAAACATAATGTTTGTTTAATAGTATTGGATTGTTAACTCGCAGTGATCTATTCCAAGACTCTAAACCTATACTAGTTGGTGCACCCTAGAAAAGAAAAGGTTCTAATCAATTATTTAGTTAAGCGTTAATTTTAATGGTTGTGATTACTCAAAAGGTATACGGTCTTGAAACTAGTGATGTGATATGACTCAATAAATGCACATTCGAAAAACACTAGACTCTTCCATTCGATGGGAAAAATATGCCACTAAATGACAATCAAACCATCATTTATTTTCGGAAATAAAAATGCAATCTGTTTAATTTCTCATGCACAAAGAAGCCCTAAATGAAAGCACAAGCACTCTAAAGCAAAATGCAAAATACATAAAGCAATTTTTTTGTATTTTCACTATAAAATGAATGAAAATGCAACAATTTTTTTTGTATTTTCAAAATGAATGAAAATGCAACCATGAATCAGTACTTTTTAGAAAAGTATGCAGAGAATGCAATGCAGATAACCCAACAAACCCCAAAAAGCAAGACTCAGCTAAGCCATTGAGCTATAAAAAGAAAAAATGGTTAAAAAAACAAATTCTCAAAAACCAATAAAGAGGAGCTTCTAGTCAGTAAAAGAGGCATGGAACAGTCAGGACATAGGCCCAGAAAGACTCAGGAACACCCAGTACTCACCCAGCATCAACCAATCACCATAAACAAGGTAATCCCAAACTTGTACACGACTATTCTATGAACAGTGGCGTATGTACACGGGCTAGTGTACTAACAGTAGCGGGTACACATGAGCAAACCAAGGCTTAATCGCATACAAGGAAATTCAAGTGACCCCAAAAAATGTGCAAAGGCCCAAAAAACTCAATATTTCTCTGTAAGAACCTGACAACCTACCAACGACACAGAAACTCGAAAGAACAGAGACTCAAAATAAGGAAAATGCCCAACAAACCCCAAATGGATGCTTCTCCCTAGCAGAGTTGCCAATTCTGTTACGGAGAAAAAATTCCTATGGCTTGGGGTAGACCTCAACAGACATATGACTTCCAAAAATCAGACTCATTTCCCAATGTATGCTATATAAATGTAAATGCTAAGATGTGGAATGAAAACCAACCTCAATCCAGACGTTTGATGAAGATCCCCATTGAGATTTCAAATCAACACACTTGTACCTGCAGCTTGGTCTCAACAACAAACCCAAGCAAGTGCATATAATATATGAAATATGTTATCATAAACAATAGCATAGTCCATGATATATAAAAGTAAATGTACCGAATGATAATAAACAACCATTCACAATACCAAATTGGACGAGAAAATGAGTATTTCCATTAATATGAACAAGAAGGACATGATACAACCTCCTGCCGAAAAATCATCTAAACCGAGAACTAGGTCCCTCCACTTGTGCCTCCACCACTTCAATCCCCCATGCAATGGAAAACTCAAGATATGGAAGAGTTTGGTAGGTGAACATAAGAGGTTCACAACAACAAGGATCAATTGATGTAGACTCAAGTTATGGCACAATTCCAATAGAGTTTCGATGCTCTTCTCTTTCTCTACATGCATAATGGCTCAATATATACCCCTCCAAAAGGCAAGTGAAAGGTTGGATCGAGTCGTTTCGAGATACATGGAGGGCTAAAGGTCACTCAATGACCGCTTTTTGGAGTGAAAAATGAGTTTTTACCCTTTTTTACCAATTAACTCGATGTACGCGGGCTATAGTGGGACAGCGCGCGGATGCGCGAGTTGCAGTGAAGCAGCTCGCGTACATGAATAAAACTAAGGAAAAAAGGGTTTTTGGAGGATGAAAAATGGTTTTGAGTCAATCAATGGATAATAGAGGCCAAGGTGTGCTAATGCTCACAAGGTGGAAAAATTTGGTATAACACTGATCTCTTTCTTGTAGTACTTCATGAGTACTCATGTCAACATGGGCCTTGCATATAGTAACATCATGCAAGTTCTCATGTATTCATAGAAAATTATGCATTACCCCACCATGTATATTTTCAAGCTCCTCGGTATCTACGACTTCTTGCTCATCATCGCAGGTATCTGACTTTTCTATTTGGTGTACCTCCTCTTCTTCTGAATCTTGTATCTCTATTTTCTCTTCTTCTTAGGATAGCTTTTACCTCTTGAGCTTCAAACCATAGGTGAATCAATTTTTTCATTTTCCCCCAACTGTATCAAAGTGTATGCAATTCCCTTTTCTTCCCCTTTTGTGGTAGCATATGCCTTCTTCTCTTCTTCCAATATTCATTTAATGGTAGCCCTCATTTTTAAGGAAACTGGTCTAAATGCCGTCTTTTTTTTGCAACGGGAAGGGTTTTGGCTTTCTTCATAGCGGGTTTTGCAGAAGGGGTTGATTTCATTCTTTTCACATATTGATTTACAAAAGAAGGAGGGGTTATGGCTGGTGAACTCTATTGAGGGACAATCTGAGAGGGTTGTTGCTCCTTTTTATAGAACACTTGTATTTGAGTGTTATTGATTTTCAAGAAAGTTGACCATGAGAGGGGAAATTAATGTGTTTCTAGGGTATGGAATACCAAAAACTTAACTAAGCCATGGTAGGACAAAGAGTTTGGTTTCCCTAATTGAAATTTTGTTCTCATGGAGCATAGGGCGTTGAACAATAACCAAGGGAGGATTATATTCTTTCTTAGCTTTTTCCATTGTAAATTCCAAAGGAGGTTAAGGAACCAAAAATGGTATGCATGCACTAGAGCATGCCTATGTTCACATGTGATGTACCTCATGATGATTAGGGATATCTCCCCCCAAGATTCTGGTGGTGTTTCTCTTTTTACACTTCCCCTCTCTTCCTCATATCTCTTGGTGAACCTAGAGAATTGTTTCTTATCCTTCTGGGAAAATTCTCTATTGTATTTATTCCATTTAATCCCTTTAGGAAAATCTGTTACAATGCTTAGTATATCTTCATTCATCTCTATTTCAACCCCTTTTACCCTCGTGCTTCCAGTGTCCTAATCAACCTTTCTAAAATTTATTGCAAACTCCTCAATTATTTCCTCATGGAATCCATCAATTTTTTGGAAATAATGGACCCACCCTACAACTTGAAAGTATTCTATTGATTTTGTGTTTCGATGTAGATTTGAATGGTCTGTAAGCTCATGTTTCATGAAACCCCCAGTCATGTCTACAAATGTTCTATTCTTTTTCACTAAGAAAGAAGAAATAAGTAAGATTTGAGTTGGTTGAATACCTGTTCAATGGCTGCCTCACTTATCGTCGGTCAACCGCTTTCTTCCTGACTTCGTCTTCCTTAGTCATGGAGTGAATTAGGTCTCTTCTTTGTCATTTGAAAAGTTCCCTTTATATCATGAATCTAGTTATTTATCTACATTCCGTGTGTGGTCGGTTTATGCTATGATTGCTGACTATCTCATATCCACCTACTCTTATCACTTATAGTCATTCATTCATCTCAGTTTTGAGTGGTTGTTGCCTTAGTGATGCTCATTTATGCATGTGAAGTGACTTTTTGCATGGAACTCGACTGAATCGAGGCACCTTAGTTCACAATTCCTTTTAGTTGAAACCTACGATCATGATACCTTTGTGTCATCATTAAACGTGGTGGTCACTTTGGATGATAATTTCCAATCATTCACCTCATCTGCCTTATATTAACCTTATCTTTTTATCCCTAACTATAATGTGCCTCCCCAACTTTAAGTTTGATGTCCACATTGGAATTAAGATTGAGTATAGGAAACTTTGTTAGGACTTTTATGAGATTAGAAAGGTAATTGCTAAGTTACGAAATTCATACCTCATAATAACTTATCACTGTGATGTTGTTTGTAGAGTATGTGTGTTGGAGTGTTGATGTGGATATTTGACAGAGTGTTGTAGAAATTCTACAATTTGTAGAATCCTTTAATTGTCCACCTTAATATGTTGTTGTTGTAGCCTGAACTTTTGCTAGGATGTTCCTTCGTTACTCTGGACCTGAAATAATGTTAGCAAAAGAATATTTTGAAACTTTTCTTCTCTTTTTCCTTTTTTGTTGTTGTTTTTTTTCTTTTTATATATACAGACTGTTATGCCGCCTTTTTTAAGGTTTTCAATCTTACATCTTGTCCCAAGCGCTACCTAAGAAGTTTTCACCTAAGAATTTATTTCTTTGTTTTATTATTATTATTATTATTTTCTTTGGAATGTCGGAATGACTAAGTCAAGGGAGGGCATTTCTTCCTTGATATCAAATGTTGTTCTGTTGATTTTAATGTTTCAGTAAACTCTACCTTGGTGTGAGGATTCTTGTAAAGCTTCAGTCTATGTCCATTGACTAGCTTTGGTATTTGATCTTCGTCTATGGTGGAGATCCTAACAGATCCATTGTCATAAATGATGGCAACCCAATAGGGTCCCAACCATCTGGTCCTTAATTTTCCTTTGAATTCTTTAAACCTTGATTCATAGAGTAGGGCCCAGTATTCTTCTTTAAAGTCTTTGGTTTTGATGAACTTGTCATACCATAATTTTCTTTACTGTTGGATCATTTATGTATGATGTAGGGCCTATTTTCCGAGTTCATCTAGGTGATTATGTTGAAGTAATCTCTCATTTTGTGATGTAGATATATCCATGTCAATTTCAACTATTGTCCTAAATGTCTTAAGCTCAAATTCAATGGGAAATATTATTATTTTCCTATAGACCAACTCATAGGGTGTGAGCCATGTGGTGGTTCTCCATGTGGTATTGTATGCCCATGATGCCTAGTGAAGTCTATTTTCCTAGTATTTTCTATGGATTTGTATTGTCTTTCTCAGTTTCTTTTCTATTTCTATGTTGGTAACTTCCACTTGGCCATTTGTCTGTGGATGATAAGATGTCAATTTTCTGTGCTTGACCTTTTTAAGCTTTAGAATTTATTTTATAAAATTTGATGTAAATGGGGTTCCTCTATCAGTAACTAGTTCTCTAGGTGCTTCAAATATTGTGAAGATTTCCTTAGTTAGGAATTTTGACACTGAGTCTTCATTGGCCACTCTCAATGCCTTCACTTACACCCATTTTGTAAGATAGTCAGTGCATACCAGTATGTGATGTTTCATGTTTCATGGGGGATCAACAGGACCAATAAAGTACATCCCCCATTTCTCAAAAGATTCAACTATTACTTAGGATTGGAGAAGCATTTCATCTCTTTGGGTTGGCTTACCCATCCTTTGGAAATCATCCAATCTGGATACAAAAGCTGCCACATCCTTATGTAACATTGGCCAGTAGTACCATGTTTGTAATGCCTTATATGTTGTTCTTTTAGCTGCATAGTTTTCACCACACCGTTCATCATGGCATGCATGAAGAATGTCGTGGAATTCATATTCTCAAATGCATCTTCTCAGGATGTGGTATGGTCCTCTCTTAAAAATATATCCTTGAAACCATGAAAATGGAACACTCTTTCTGATTATGTTGCATCCCTCCTTGTGGGTGAAATGTTGAGGAAGCCTTCCAGTAGCCAATTAATTTGTTATGTTAGAAAACCATGGAGTGTGGGAAGAAATGGAAAAGAGGTTTTCATCAAGGAACGCGTCATCTACCAACTCTGGATCTTCAACATGTGTTAATCTGGACAAAAAATCTGCTACAACATTGTGCTTTCCAGGGTTATCTACAATTGTGATGTCAAATTGTTATAAAAGTAAAATCCATCTTAGCACTCTACATCTTACATCTGATTTGTTCATTAGATATCTAATTGTAGAGTGTTCAGTGTGGATAAATACCTGATACCCAGTGATGTAGTTCCTGAACTTGTTGATGGAGTAGACTACTGTAAGGAACTCTTTTTCTATGACAGTGTAATTGAGTTCTAGCCCTGGAAGGTTCTTGCTGATGTAGTAGCTAGCATATGGAATTTTGTTTTCTTCCTAACCTAGGAATGTACCAATTCCTTTATCTGAAGCATCAGAATGCTTGTGGATGTAACATCCCCAAGTTTGAAACCTTGCTAATAAAGTCTTAAGGACTTAAAAATACTCTTTAAATTTGATGTTGAGTCAAGGACTCTGGAGCATCAAGACTATTTGAAATTGTTTATGTTGATTTGATGATGTTGAGTCGAGTGACTCTGGAGAATTAATATTTTTTATGTTGAGTTGATGTTGAGTTGAGAGACTCTAGAGCATTAATACTATTTATGTTGATTTGATGTTGAGTCAGAAGACTCTGAAGCATCAAGATTAGTTAGACTATTGATGTTGAGTTGGAGGACTCTGGAGCATCAAAATAGTTCATAAGGACTTGAAGTTGAGTTGGGAAACTCTGGAGCATCAAGTGAAATAAGAGGCATGATTATTTGTAATACTCCTAACTATTGGGGAATAGCCACATAAAAGAGGGACCAAGCATATTAGGAAGGGGAATGACTTCTAATTAATACATAAAAAGTTAATGAGAAGTTAAAACAAAGTGAAATATGTATTACATAAATAGGAAAATAAAAGAAATGGAGAAAACTAAAAATCTAACAACTTCTTGAGTAGGAAATGCTATTAAAAGGAAGAGAGAAAGAACAAGAACATAACTTTTTCCCTAATAAAGAGAGAGCAATCTAAATGAAAAACATAGCCTCTTCTTTAAAAGAAATATTGCAGAATGGACATCACAGGGGGTAATGGTACCTAGTACCCTGGAAGGTGTCCCAGGTGGACTGTGTTAAGGGGATAAATTTCAGGATTTACATAGAGCTAGTAAAACACCTTATGGCTACTCTGTAGTAGTAACAAAGATAGAGAACATAACCCTAAGTCTTCATATTCTAGTGTGCTTGGTCTGGCTCGAGGGTGACCTATGGAATGGACAAGGAACTATTCAAGGTCAAAGGCTGCGAGGAACGTGGAAGTTTCCCAAATAGTTGGAGGCTTAAAGGATGATAAGTTATTCTACCTTTGTTCATTAATTTGTATTGATTTTCATGGTTGTACCTGTAACTAGGCTAATTGATTATTTATGGAAAAATGTTATTATTGTTTATGATTGTTTCAGGTCTGAAATTATGTATGTTAATTCTAGGGTTTTACTATTTATATTGTTCTTAAGTATTAATTTATGATATTTCCATACTCTATTTATTTTAATATTTTAATATTTTAATATTAAATCTGTAATTATTATTATTTGTTGTTGAATTCTTTATATCGGTTTTAATTTATTTACAGTTCATAATAGACTATTGCTCTATGTATTTATTTAGTTGTTGCAATAGAAATAATTTATTTCAAATTCACAAACATAAAATCTGCATTTAAAGATAAATACTATTTCATAGCCATGGATAAATAAACCCTACGAAGAAATATCCCATAGATTTGGGAGAGGATTCGAGTTGAATCCACGGTTAAACCATTAACCCAACTCTATGTTAAATAGAGTATTACATATATAATATATACAAAAATAATGTAAGAAGATAATAGTCCAAGATATTATCAACAATCCAATGTATACAAGTTATAACACATCCTTCTTAATATATAAACGGATCCCACACAAGTCCATCAATTAAACGTAATCATTAAAATAATTAGTATGTAAACCCAAGCATCATATCAATTTTCATATCACATATGAATTGAGCCTTAAAGGCCATAGAGTTCCCATGAATCTTATTCTCAATAATCATAAAGTCAGGCCATAGGCTCGTTAACTCTGTAAATAAAAATAATAAATAATAACAAATCATTATGTGATAAGAGGATCAATCCTTATGGATTCGCCCAACAGTTCAAACATAGGTTTAAATGACTATACATACTTCTAATCAAAGTCATGGGAGAATGTGATGTTTTCTATCAATATATGAACATATATATATTTATACATACTACCAAACAATTAAACGTCCAAGAAATAAAAACATTCTTTTAAACATCTTTTAAACATACTCAATTCATTTGAACAATCTAAGGGTCGAGCCCGTATGCTATGCCTTACGGGATTTGCACGGTAGGTACTCATGTGTATAAATGATGTGTTAGCCTTGGGGACTAGTAAGCCACATGGGCATACTTGGCTCGTTTTCAAAAGTCTAAAGGATCATAAAAATACAATCATACAAATTATTAAAGGCCCTAACTTAATCACAAAGTGGATATAGCTAGGATATGTTAGGGGTTGCAATTAACCTATCACATGATAATTATAATCATTGAAATGATTGTTGAATATTGAATAGCATGAATACATGATAGTAAAGTTTAGTGGATTTGGTGTCTGATCATCTGAGCTATATATCTTAAAACCTGTTCTGTGGTGGACTGGTTTCGTAGAGGCCGCCCGATTTCTTTTGGTGTTTCAAATGTTTGGAATGGACTGATGGGCTCATACTCTATTATCTCTAATTGGCTTTCATGGTTTCCTGGCAATGGTAGGGATATTCGTCTTGGCATCGACCCTATCCTTGGGGGCTCGCCTGATTTTCGTTTATCTCCGTTTCTTTTGGCTATTCTACATGCGAAAGGTGTGTTCAGATTATCGCATGCTGCTAATTGGCCGCGGGATGGTGGACATCGTTCGACTTGGATCACTGCCCAGCAGCTTGGTCTTCAGGGCAACTTGATTGTTGAATGGTCCAAATACACCAGATTCCTAAACTGGGGGAATATTCAATTGTCGACTGACCCGGACAGGTTGGTGTGGTCTTAGGATCTTGCACATGGATCTATTTCTGCTAAGCTTGCCTATAATTCATTATTTGCTGGCATGCACATGCTTGGGAGGGGATGGCATAAGTCACTGTGGAAACTTGACATCTCGCTGAAAATTAAATGTTTCATCTGGATAGCAATGAACAATTGGATCTTGACTTGGGACAATTTGTGTCACCGGGGTTTTGCTGGTCCTAGCAGATGCTTTCTGTGCTTTTCACAGGTGGAATTGGTTGATCACTTATTTTGCAATTGCAGTTTTGTTCAGAACCTCTGGCAGTCAATTTGTATCTCGGTTGGTGGGGGTTTGATTTGGCGATCCAATACATTTCAGAATTGCATGGCCTCTTGGCTGATTGACTCGTCCGATTTTGTTTCCCTTCCTTGTTTTATGGTCTGGGAGGTTTGGCTGTCGCGGAACCGTGGGGTGTTTGAAAACATCCCTCCTTGTTTGGAACTGTCGGCTAGTAGAACTGTTGCGGCTTTTATGGAATATCGGAGATTATTTGCTGCTCCGGCCCACGCTCAAATGCTTCCTTGTCGACACAGGTACAACCTGCCGGTTTTGGTCTACCCTTGTGGTTTTTTTTATGGTGCTTCGGACTGGGGTTCGGGCTCTTGTGGCGCGGGTGTCATATTGCACCTCTCTATCTATAAATTTTTTCGCATTTGGATGCATTCTGGGGTTGGCACAAATACCCGTAGTGAGTTATGTGTTCTCTAGTTTTTGTTACTGTTTACCCGTCGTCTTGAGGTCTCGTCCCTGGTGATGTTGGGGGACTCTCTCTCTATTATCTCTTGGGTTCTAGAATCTACCCCATTGGACGTTATGATACTTTCCTTTTGGAAGGATGATATTCGCTCAGCTATCAATGATTTCGAGCACATACATTTTGCCCATATTTTCCGGGAATGCAATTAGGATGCGGATACTCTCTCCAAATTGGCATTGACATCTCCGGATGGGCTCATTTTTTGGGTGGAGTGGCGGGATGACTGTCTTATCTCACATGGTTCTTTGGATGTCCCCTGAGTCCTTTTCAGCTTACTACTTACATTTTTGCTAACTACTTTCTGTTTATGGTCCTTTCTCTCCTGCAGGCACTTAGTTTTTTGGATATCCAACATCCTATTGGATCCACTGGCCCTAGTGGGGGTTGACATACTTTTGATCGGCTTTATTATTATGTTATATTTTTGAAGGGGTTGGTCCCTTTTATGTTGTTTATTATGGACTTGATCGTCGGCAGATATATGTTTTTCCCTCTGTTATTGGGGATGGTGGTATGGGGTACCTATCCTTTGTTATTTGGATTTTCTGTATGTAACTGTTGCTATGGGGATATGTCCTATGGATGACCTTGATGGGGCTACTTGACATTATGTGTATGGAACTATTTACTATTTCTCTTATTAATAGTAAGTTATATTTTACTTGGAAAAAAAAAAGTTTAGTGGATTTGGATAGGATTTAAATAGTTCTAATATATTAAAATAAGGAAAGGGTAATAAACATTATGGTATATATATTAAAAAGAAAATATTTACAAACCAAAGAACTAAGGAAATATATAATTGCAAAGTTTGGATAGGTATTAAGTTCATGTAAACGGACAGGTTGTAATTAATGTTCGACGTAGCACTAAGAAACAATGAAAGTATGAAAAATGGGTATGTCTTATACCTTTTAAGCTATAATAATATCCTACAAGTAATAATAATGGATCAAATAGGATGGATGACCGAATTGAAGTCATATTGCATAAACAAAGCGCCTTTTTGGTATACTAAATTATAAATATCTTAGATATTATTGTTTAGCGATGTTTAATAAAAAAAATTAGTGGTCTAAATTGAGGTATGTTACAAATGGTATCAAAGGAGAGTTCAAACACTTTGCGGCCTATGGTCTTGTCAAGCAAACCGTTGTAAATAGAAAAACTAATAAACTGTTTTGTTTTGCACATCAGATTTTACAAAATTCAAAGATACATGACACTGCAACAACAAAGTCAACCAAATTTGCCTGATGAATTCGGAAATTGGAATTTTGTATATTCACAACTATTTAATTTGGTATTAAATACAACCAGGAACATGGTTTGGCTAGAAAGAGCTTGGGAAGATTCAGCTCAGCAAGAAGAAATTATATACCAAATCAGAAATTTAAGACAACAAAATTAAAAATTCTGAAAATCACCATGAGTGATGAAAGGGCTTCCATCCAGCATGGAAAATATTAATTCACCTCATCATGTAGAGGATGTCTATGTGGAATCAAATGAGAGTCAAAGGACAATTACTCCCTCCGAATTAATGAAAATGGTACAAAGTTTTAAAGCAGAATTCCAAAGTTTTAAAGATGATAACATTAAGAGAAGAAAAGAACAAGAAAAAGTAAATGCAATATTATTACAAACACTAACAAAAATCAAGAATAACCAGCAGTATGCGCATACATATAGTAATGCAATCAAAGGTCCTAACCAAGAGAAAAGAACTAAAATCCAGGAATTTAACTATATAACTGATTCAAGTTCAAGTTTAGAAGACAACCCAAACTACAGTAGTATTTCTTTCGACACTTCCCTATCCTCTCCATGGAGAAAGAAACATAAAACCTCCAGTAGTGGAGGACTGCAAGGGGAATTCAAAAATATTAAAGCCCCAACTTTTTATAGAGACTTAGATTTACGAGAGAAGGATGAAGAGTGGATGTTGGGGATGTCTACTTACTTTAAATTACATGACTATCCAAGCAAATTGAAGGCATGTTTGGTCATCTATAACCTGAATGGTAAAGTTTCCCAATGGTGACAAGACCTGAAACTTACTAAAAATTTTAAAGAGTGAAAAATTAAATGGAAAAATTTTAAGAAATTGTTCTAGGAAAAGTACATGTCAAAACACTTTTTTAATAAAAAGATTAAGGAGTTTCATGAGTTAAAAATGGGCTCTATGACTATGGACAATTTAATTAACAGGTTTTTAGAACTGCTGCATTATGTGCCTTATATCAAAGACGAAAAAGTGAAAACCCAACAATTCGTAGGATTCCTTCCACCCTAGTTCAAGGATAAAATTGAGTTTGATGCACCCAAAAATTTAGATGAGGCAATATATAAAGCTAGACTCTATTACTAACACAGTCAACATAGGACCGAAAACATAAGTAAAAGCAAAGAGAAGTGTAAATCTTTCTCGAATAGAAGAAAGAGAGGATTTATACCACCTCCTTATCAAAAGCAGTATAACAACTTTCCAAACAAATGAAATTTTGGTAAAAGTGAAGTGGAGTCCAATCTGCCTACCCAAAGTGGAAACAGGCCAACAACCTTTGCTGGAAACCAATCAGCCCCTATACCAATAAAATGATAGGGATGTCAAGGCCCCCATTTCTATAAAGATTGTCCACAAAAAAACAGGATTATGAATAATTTACAAGAAGATGCAACAATTGAAGATGTTGCAAGGATGCCTAGGATTTGTGTTACCTTAGAAGGAAGACAAGCTAATCATCAGTCAACGATGGTTGATATTGAAGGTAAAATTTCAACAAAATTTGTTTCTATTTTAATTTATCCAGGAGCATGTCGTAGCTATATATCTCCCAAAATTGTTGAAATATGTAAGTTAAGTAAAACTAAACATGGCAAGCCATGGCTGGTACACCTACTCACCGGTACCAAAAGGAAATTTTCTGACTTAGTTAAAGGTTGCAAATTAGACAAGAATGGCATTCAAACAATAGACGATTTAAATATATTATCTTTGGGTTCTTATGATGTATTAAGAGGAAGGGGCTGGTTAGAACAACACCATGTGATGCTTAACTGCCTAGACAAAACATTTACTTATATTGATGAACATGGAAATCAGAAAACTGTTTGTGGGGTACCCAAGAAAATTTCTTTTAGTCAAATTTCATCCTTACAAGCTAAGAAATGTGTTAGAAAATGCTACCTACTATATGCGGTCAATATCCAAAATTTCAATGAAGAAAACATGCAGAAAATTGAATATTTCCCTATCCTAAATGAATTTAAAGATGTGTTCCCAAAAGAAATAGCAGGGATTCCATCTAAACGAGACTTAGAATTCTCCATATAACTTGTGCTGAGGGAAATACTGGTTTCCAAAGCTCCATACCACCTTAGTACACTTAATCTAGTCGAATTAAAATTGCAACTTCAAGAGTTGATTAAGAAGGGATATATTAGACCCAGTGTGTCTCCATGGGGAGCACCCATACTCTTCGTAAATAATAAATATGGTACAAGAAGATGTGCATTGATTATAGACAGTTAAATAAATTGACAATAAAAAAAGGATATCCACTTCCTCGAATAGATGACTTATTTGATCAAGTTGGGGGAGTAAAAGTTTTCTCTAAAATAGACTTGCGATCTGGTTACCACCAAGTAAGAATTCGAGATGGAGACAAATAAAACAACTTTTAGAACCAAGTATGGCCATTACGAGTTTGTAGTGATAACATTTGGCTTGACCAATGCACTTGCTACCTTCATGTGCATGATGAATAGTATTTTCAGAAAATATTTAGATAAGTTTGTGTTAGTCTTCATCGATGATTCTAATTTAGTCTAAAGATGAAGAGGAACATGAGGAACACTTGAGAATTGTTCTACAAGTGCTATGAGAGCAACATCTCTTTGCCAAATACAGGAAGTGTGAATTCTATAAAATACAAATTCAGTATCTAGGACACATAATTTCTGAAGAGGGTATTGTTGTGGACCTAGAAAATATTAAAGCAATTATGGAATGGCCTACTGCTACCTGTGTATCAAATATTCTTTCATTCTTAGGATTGGAAGTATATTACCGGAAGTTCATTGAAAACTTCTCCCAAATTGCATACCCCATATATGAAATCCTTGTAGAAAAAGGAGACCAAGTTTAACTGGATAGAAAAGTGTGAAGCAATTTTTCAACAGCTGAAACACTTATTAACCACTGCACCTATCTTAAGGATAGTTGATCCTTATGGGGATTTTTTTGTTTGCACATATACTAGTAAGGAAGGAATAGGTTGATTCCTTATGAAAAATGACTATGTTATATCCTATGAATCCTGAAAATTGAAAGAACATGAGAAGAACTGTGAAACAAAGGATTTAGAGTTGGATACCATTATCCACGCCTTGAAAATGGGAGGCACTACCTAATGGGAAAAATATGTATTCTGAAAACAGACGATATGGGCTTAAAATATATTTTTGAATAGAAATATTTGAATGCTAGGAAAGCCAGATGGTTAGCCTTTCTAAGCAAATGTGATTTTGAGGTCAAACACATAAATGGGAAGGAAAATAAGGTTGATGATGCATTAAGTCGCATAATTCATGTAATATCCCGATTTTGACCCCATTACATTAAAATGTAAAGGATGTAATATTGTTATAAAATCATGGTGAGGAGCTCAAGGCCAAGGCCTCACCATCGATTTAGTGATGCATATGGTTTGCATGCTAGCCAGGCACAATGGAACTGCAAATATCATGTAAATATGCATTTTAATAAAATACCCACAACTAGCTATGCAATTCAACAACAAATAGGGGCATGACTTTTACAAGGAATTAGGAGGGAAATATTCAAACCCTTGGAGCCAATCAAGTCAATCCAAGTGTCAATGAGAGAACCCATGAACCCTCAACTACCCATGTTGACTATTGTACCCAATCAATTATTTCTTCCAAGAGTTGGTTGAGGTAGTTAATGCCTTATGGAATGGGGAGGTATGGCTGTCAAAATTCGAGTATGGGCAAGCCACCATTTGTAGAAATTCGTGTTTGGATTCTTGGGGCAAGAAAAGAGCCATGAAATTTCTCCCCAAGCCATTCTTCATCCATCATATTTTTCTCTGTCACGATTTCTGAGCTTGTTGGGTGTTTTTCCTCCATGTTTTTATGGTTTTTCCTTGTTTTCTAGTTGGGAAGAGGGCGTTTTGGTGTTGTAGAGATGCTGGAAGGGAGGGAGCTTGATTTGTGGTTTCATTGAGGTTGTTTTGGCCATTTGGAATGCTCATAAACTATGGGAGAAATCGGTTTTGCTCCCTGTAGTCGAATTCCCCTTTCCACAGTTCGTTTTGGGTGAGCCATGATTTGGGGAAAACCCATGGCCCCTGTTTTGTAAATCCCTTGTTGAAAATGTGTATCCATGCCCAATGATTGTCTTTGCTGTGTGTAGAAAGAGTATGTTGGGGTATGGGTTAAGGGTATCCATTGTTTTGGCTTGAGTTTGAGTGCAAGCATCCAAAAATAGAAGGGTTCACATTGGCCTGATAAACCCAGTTGTGGGTTGGCTTGGCTTAGTTATGGCTTGGCTTAGTTATGGCTTGGCTTGGAAAGCATTACATCAAGATGAGTATTTTATTTATGTGCTTTACTTCTGCAAGGTTTTAATTATTTGATGAATGTTATCAATATGTTGGAAATTGCATGATATACGTCTGTAGAAGAATTTTACTTCCGTTGTGTTTGATAGATCTGCACATACATATGTTTTTGTCTATATGGATCTAATGAATGGGGATGAGTTTATGTAAAAGCCCAAGATCTATAGTCATGTTCCCTTCCTTGCGTTGGATCGATGGGAGGGGACTTAAAATTCACCTATTGTATGAGGTAACAATGAGCCAAACTAGTTCTTATTTATATGACATAATTAGACAACAACTAAAAATGAGCAATTTTATGCAAAAATTACTAAACAAAATAGGAAAACAAGTTTGAACAGCAACAAAAAGACTACAAAATTGATGAAACATGCCTATTATGGTCTAAAAATAGGTTGTATATCCCATCAACAACAAATATCAGATCTGAATTTTTAGAATAATTTCATAAACAACGTCATTCAAGACACCCCGGTTACCAAAAGATGGTTACAACTATGAAGAAACATTATTTCTGGACAAAATTAAAAGCTAGCATAGCTCTTTTTATAGCCAAATGTCAAGAATGTCAACTTGTTAAGACTTAACACCAACACCTTGCCAAATTGCTTCAGCCTTTACCAATTCCAGAATGGAAATGGGAAGTAATAAGTATGGACTTTATCGTTGATTTACCTAAAAGCAGAAAACAAAATGATTCTATTATGGTTGTAGTGGATAAACTATCTAAGGTTGCACATTTTATTCTTATTAAATATACATATAAGGCCATACACATTGCATATATTTTCTTAAAACAAAATTTTCAATTACATGGTATACCGAAAATCATTGTTTCAGATAGGGATACGAAGTTCATAGGTAATTTTTGGAAAGCCTTGCTTTCTAGGCTAGATACACAATTGAATTTGGACACTATTTATCATCCACAAATAGATGGACACATATGTACTTATCAGATATTGGAGGAGATGCTCTGAATGTATGCCATGCACAACCCATCCTGATGGAAAGAGTACTTACATATTGTAGATTTTGCATATAATAGCGAGTACCAAGCAACAACAAAAATGAGTCTATTTGAGATATTATATGGCATAAAATGTCGAACACCAGTGAATTGGGATAGTCCAATGGACAGGTTAATGTTAGGACCTGATTTACTAAAATAATTAAAGTAGCTGGTAACTAAGATTTAGCATAACTTAAAAGAATCCTAAGGCAGGAAAAAGAGTTATGGAGACAAAAATAGAAGAGATAAAGAGTATCAAATTGAAGAACATGTTTACTTGAAGGTCAAGGCAAAAAGGAGATCATTGAATTTGGGAAAGTACAGAAAACTTGCTCCCAAATATTGTGGACCCTTTGAAATAATGGACAAGAAAGGCCATTGGTTTATGAACTTGCATTACTTGCTCATGTTAAGGTTCACAATGTTTTTCATGTATCCTTGCTTAAAAATTATGTTTATGAATCTAAATATGTGATCGATTGGGATTTGTTGTAGGCATAACCGAAAGGGGAGTTTATGACAGAACCCCTTTGTATTCTGGACAAGAAAGAGGTGCAACTCTAGAAGCGGGCCATTATCCAGCTGAAAGTGCAATGGAATCACTACGGACCTAAAGAGGCCACATGGGAAAGGGAAGTTGCCATGAAATAGGCATATCCTTTTTTGTTTCAAAATGAAATCTAAAGTGTATAACACCGGGACGGTGTTTTTTTAAGGGGGACCTAGGATGTAACAACTCCAAGTTTGAACCCTTGCTAAATAAAGTCTTAAGGACTTAAAAATACTCTTTACATTTGATGTTGATTCAAAGACTTTGTAGCATCAAGACTATTTGAAATTGTTTATGTTGATTCTAGAGACTCTGGAGCATCAATATTGTTTATGTTGATTTGATGTTGAGTCGAGAGACTCTGGAGCATCAATACTATTTATGTTGATTTGATGTTGATTCAAAATACTCTGGAGCATCATGATTAGTTAGACTATTGGTGTTGAGTTAGAGGATTCTATAGCATCAATATAATTCATAAGGATTTGATGTTGAGTTGGGAAACTCTAGAGCATCAAGGGAAACAAGAGGCATGATTATTTTTATATTATTTTCTACTTTTAATATTCCTAACTATTGGGGAACACCCACATAAAAGAGGGAACAAGCATACTAGGAAGGGGAGTGACTTCTAATTAATACATACAAAGTTAATGAGAAGTTAAAACAAAGTGAGGATAAATATATATTAAAAAAATAGGAAAATAAAAGAAATGGAGAAAACAGAAAACCTAACTACTTCTTGAATGCTAATAAAAGGAAAAGAGAAAGAACAAGAACATAACTTTTTCCCTAATCAAGAGAGAGCAGCTTGAATGAAAAAAAGAGCATCTTCTTTAAAAGAAATGTTACAGAGATATGACATTAAAAGGGGTAATCGTCCCTAGTACACTGGAAGGTTCAATTGTATTTCCTTGAACGCTCAGGATTGTCATGGATAGTATATGGCTAGTCCCAGGTGGACTGTGTTAAGGGGATAAATTATAGGATTTACATAGAGCTAGTAAAACACCTTGTGGATACTTTGTAGTAGTATTAAATATAGAGAACAGAACCCTAAGTCTTCATATTCTAGTGTGCTTGGTATGGCTCGGGGGTGAACTCTGGAATGAAAAAGGAACTATTCAAGGTCAAAGGTTGGAAGGAACATGGAATTTTCCCAAATAATTGGAGTCTTAAATGTTGATAAGTTATTCTACCTTAGTTTATTAATTTGTATTGATTTTCATGGTTGTACATGTAACTAGGTTAATTGCTTTTTTATGGAAAAATGCTATTATTATTTATGATTGTTTCAGGTCTGAAGTTATGTATGTCAATTCTAGGGTTTTACTGTTTATACTGTTCTTGGGTATTAATTTCTAATATTTCCATACTCTGTTTATTTTAATATTTTCGTATTAACTCTGTAGTTATTATTATTAGTTGTTGAGTTCTTTATATCAATTTTAATTTATTTAAAGTTCAAAATTGGATTGATTATTCTATGTTTTATTTAGTTGCTGCAATAGAAATTATTTATTTCAAATTCACGAACATAAAATCTGAATTTAAAGATAAATACTATTTCATAATCATAGGTTAATAAATCCTAGGGGGAATCTCCCATTATACATAAAGTTGGAAAAAGATTCGAGTTGAATCCAAAGTTAAACCCTTAACCCAACTCTATGTTAAATAGAGTATTACATATATATAATATATATAGAAATAATATAAGAGGACAATAATCCAAGATATTATCAACAATCCAATGTATACAAGTTATAACACACCCTTCTTAATATATAATAGAATCCCATACAAGTCCATCACTTAAACGTAATCATTTAAATAATTACTATGTAAACCCAAGCATCATATTAATATTCATATCACATACTAATCGGGCCTTAAAGGCCATATAGTTCCCATGAATCTTATTCTCAATAATCATAGATTCAAGCCATAGGCTCATTAACTTCTATAAATAATAACAAATCATTATGTGATAAGAGGGTCAAGACTTGTGGCTACGCCCAGTAGTTCAAACATATGTTTAAATGACTGTACAGACTTCTAATCAAACTCATGGGAGAATGTGATGGTTTTTATCAATATATGAAAATATATACTACCAAACAATTAAACATCCCAGAATAAATAAATAAATAAAAATAAAAAATAAAAAATAAATAAAAATAAAAATATATATATAATTAAACATCCCAAAAAAAAAAAAAAACATTCTTTTAAACATCCATTCAAATAGCTTAAGCCTCACGACTTGCATAGAACAAGCACAGATCAATCCATTTGAACAATGTAAGGGTTGAGCCTGTATGCTACACCCTATAACATATCAATTAAATTACCATACCTGGGGTCAATTCCTCCTCAGTTTGGCATTGTATTAAATGAAAATATATATATATATATCTCCTATGGAAGTTACAGTTTGACCATACGACTCCCTGTCTAATGATTTCATTAAAAGTAAATAAATTTTACAGCCGCATGCTTGAGTATCCTATTCACATTTTACATAAAAAAAAATAACAGAGGTTGGACAAGAGGAGTCTTATGACTTTCCCAACTCCTTAATATAAGCGAAATGTAATATTATACATCCATTATGTCATTGTCTAGGGTTCATAAGAATCGAGCTAATCCTAGGGGTCGTGCTTCTAAGAAATAAACAATATAACAACAAAATAAAAATATGCATATATATATATATATATATATATATATATATATATATATATATATATAGTTTTGGGCTCATTGGAAAATACACGGACTCACCTTCATAATCATATCAAGTCTAGAAGTTTACATGGATATAAAATAAAGTTTAAACCCCTGTAACAATGAGGAATCTATTATCTTAGGGTTTATGAAACCCATTCACATATAATAACCCAGTTTCTTTTAAATAATTGGACAATATATAATCGCCAGACATGGCCGACCTAGATTGAAGCTAGGCTCTGATAGAAACACTCAAAATATAACAGAGCTAATCTATACGTTCATACATTATCTTTTTTGGACCTTTTTACTTTGAGGGAGTGATCCATTCATGGCTATGAGCTTACCTAAAGGGTGTGAATCCCTCTAGAACATTAATGGACAACCATGGCCATGACCCTTACTTACATATTACATGCACCTTCCATGGCAGAAGTTTAGGGTTAGACAAAATATATGCATTATAATGGGAAAGAAAACCAAAAAGAAACTTAGCATTATGTGTAAATGAAACATTAAACACATATCGTGAATGAACAAGAGCTCGCGGGCCATAAGAAAAACCTCATATGCAATAGATATTGAGGTTACCACGAAATCGTATTGAACCATCACCACAAATCTTGCTATGGACGCCGGATGCAGTGAGCTATGTTTTTAATAGTCTACAAGCCTGAGAACGCTGTGAAAATGCTTAGAATGAATTCAAGGATGAATTAGGAGGAGGCCAAGCCTCACACCTGAACTCACAATGCACAAATGAGCCTTGAAGTATCTTGATGCATTGCGATACCCTTCAATTAAGCACATATTTGCTTCTTAATGGTATTGTCAGTCTTAATCCCAGGTGTAGGCGAGATAGCATGTAGTCCCACCTACTGAGTTGTCTAACAACTATCCCAATTCAATGCTCCATGATCCAATTTGCAATTACCTTGGTTCAAGTCACGCAGGATCTTGCCATAAGTGTTTACCTTGAAGACATTCAAGTTGTGGTACTAGGGTGATCCCCCATCCACCAGTATTTGCATGGTAGGTACTCATGTGTATAAATTATGTTTTATCCTTGGGGACTAGTAAGCCACATGGCCATACCTGGACCATCCTCAAAAGTCTAAAGGACCATAAAAATACAATCATATGAATTATTAAAGGCCCTAACTTAATCACAAAGTGGATAATGCAAAACACATCGAAAATATATACATAAAACATGCATATAAACCATGGTTTCAAATAAAAGGACATGCTAGCTAGGATATGTTAAGGGTTGCAATTAACCTATCACGTGATAATTATAATCATTGAAATGATTGTTGAATATTGAATAGCATGAATACATGCTTGTAAAGTTTAGTGGATTTGGATAGGATTTTAATAGTTATAATATATTAAAATAAGGAAAGGATAATAAACATTATGGTATATATATTGCTCATGGGGGGAAGCTCAAGTGGTGAATATGAGAAGCTGTAAATGGAAGGTCACGTGTTCGAATACCCCCAATTTTACCCGTGTGCCATGGTTCGGTCCTTGTGGATGCACCTAGGGGTATAATGGTAGCGAGATTGGATCCCTAGACCCTGTGTCACGCGAGTACCAAACCAACTCTAGTTGTCGATTCCCCTAATACAACAAAAAAAAACATTATCATATATATATTAAAAGGAATATATTTACAAACCAAAGACCTAGGGAAATATATTATTGCAGAGTTAGGAAGGTATTGATTTCATGTAAATGGACATGCTGTAATTAATGTTCAGCGTAGCACTAAGAGATAATGAAAGTGTAAACAATGGGTCTGTCTTAGACCTTTTAAGCTATAATAATATCCTACAAGTAATAATAATGGATCAAATAGGATGGATGACATAATTGAATTCATATTGCAGAAACAAACTTCCTCTTTGGTATACTAAATTATAAATATCCTAGAGATTGTCATTTTGCGACGTTTAATAAGAAAAAAATTAGTGGTCTAAATTGAGGTATGTTACAGTGGAAAGGAATTTCCCAATTTGGCCCTTGTAAAACCGGTGCTTCCATAATCTTCTCCTTGATATGTTCAAATGCCTTCTGGAGCTATCATTCCACTAAAATTCTGCATCTTTGGTCAGTAATGAAAACTTTGGGGAAGCGATTTTACTGTAATCTTGAATGAATCTCCTGTAGTATCTAGATTGTCCTATAAATATCCTAACATCTCTTGGTTTTTGTGGGGGAGGAAATTTAACTATAACTTGAACTTTTGTAGGATCTAATGTGATTCCTTTTGTAGAGACATAGTGGCCTAAAAATACCCCTTCATCCATCAATAGTTAACACTTCTCATTACTAAGACAAAGGTTCATTTTGATGTATTTATTTAGTACATTCTCCAGGTTAGAAAGGGATTCTTCAAAATCATTTCTATATAGAGTGAAATCATCCATATATATTTCCATGTCGTCATGGACAAAATCAGCAAAGATACTTAGCATTTCCCACTGGAATGTGGCAGGTGCAATGCAAAGTCCAAAATGGAAGGACTCTATAGGAAAAATCTCCCCATGGGAAAGTGGATGTGGTCTTGTCTTGATCTGATGGGTGGATGTGTATCTGGTTATATCCACTAAAACCATCTAAGAAGGAGAGAAATTTCTTCCATGCCAAAGTGTCTAGTACCTGGTCAATTAAAGGTAATGGGAAGTGGTCCTTCTTGGTTTCTTTGTTAAGTTATCTATAATCTATGTAGACCCTCCATTTCCCCTCTTTCTTTGGAACAGTTACTAATGGTGATACCCACTCACTGTCATAAATAGGGTATATGAAACCACCATCAAGAATTTTTTGTAATTCCACTTTAACAATTTCTTTTAAAGTTGGGTTCATCTTTCTCTAGGGATTCCTAACATGAGTGGCATCCTCCTTGATGTATATATGGTGTCAATAGATGTTTGTGGAGACTCCTTTCATATCAGAGTAATTCCATGCAAAGGGCGCTTGGTATTTGGTAAGGATATGGATCAATTTTCACTATTTTTCTGGAAGTAAGTGGTTGTTGATTTTCAATGTTCTGTCAAGAGCCACTTCTATTGTTTTAGTGGGAAGTTGTGTTTTTTCCATGTTGGACCCCCCAATACTATGATTTCCAACTCCTCAAATGTACAATGTACCCCAAAAGAAATAGGGTTGCCATAAATATTTTGTATGAAATTGGAGATAACAGTATCCTCTTGTGGCTACCTCGGTGCTAGGGAAGTATCTATGGTTAAAATGGGATGAATAGGGCGATCAAAATCATATTTATTAATTTTCCAAAAGGGTTCCTTTGTATCCAAAGAGGTATGGTAGGAGAATATAGGTTTAATGTCTTGGTTTATATCCCATTTGCAATTATTATATCCCTTGGTCTACAATTGATATCTGCATCAGTTGTTGCAAGCTAAGGCCTTCCGAGTATAAGGGGGCATCCACTTACTTTGTCTTTAGTATGGATGACAGTGAAATCAGTAGGATGCTACCATGAATCTATGGTAACCACTATGTCCTCTAGTATTCCATCTAGATAAACTGTGGAGGTGTCTGAAAGTTGTAGAAATGTATCATTGTGTCTTCAAATATTTTGAATGTTGAGTTTTATCATGGTATCCTAAGTCATCACATTTATTGCAGCCCCTAGGTCAATGAGAGTGTTTGGAATTAGACTTCCTCCTATGTGTACATACACTATTGGAATTCCTAGGTCAACATACTTTGGTTTGACAACCCTTCCTAGTATGAGGTCTTCCAACTGTCCTACCACATTAATGGTGGAGGGATCCTTCCTCTTTCTTCCAGGCCTCTTTATGCATGTTTCCTTGATGTTTTAATTATATATAGGAATTTATTTGATGGCCTATAGGAGTGGTATCTTGACACATAAAATTTTTAGTTCCTTTAGCAGATGGTTTTCAGGTTTTTAGATTTCCTTGGGTTGCAACCTCTGAGGGAAAGGTGGAACTAGAGATGGTGGATCTGTGATGTACCATTCTTCCTCTATGAGATACTCCTCATGGGATTGAATTGTAGTAGGAGAATGGGGTGTGTTTATTTGTTTTGCGTTCCTATTTGCTTGGCGTGTTACTACATTTACACACCAGAGATTTAGTTGATTCAATTCTAGGTTATCCAAGGAGTATGTTGGGTAGTTCATCACCTCACTAACATATGCAGGATGAACTTGCATGTTGTTATTATTTGGAGTTGGTTGTGTTGGTAGAGGTGGCCTAGGTGTTGAGGTAGGATCTTGTTGTTGATTGGTCATTATTGGGGACATGAGGGCAGGTTGTTAATTGACCACTTGTTTATTGGTCCTCCACCCGATAAGAGGAAAATTTTGACCATATGGAGAGGGTATTATCTTAGGATTTTACCATTGGCTTTGTATAGTAGGTTCCCACTCAGCTGTGGAATATGGTTGCTTCCCATATGGGTTTATCACAGTTTTAGGCCCATAAGTTGGATGAAATGGTTGTTGATCGTAAGGTTGTTGTGGAGTGATTGTCCATACATTTGGTAAGGTTGTTCTCCTTGAAATTTTTGGTACTGGGGCTTACCCAAAGGTGGTTGAAATGGTCTCTACAGTCCTATTCTCCTAGTGTCTATGTAGCAGAGAGGTTATGTTGGTTGTTCATAGAGGTTAGGTTTAAGAGACCCTAGTTAGGGACAATCATCTGTAGGGTGTTTATCATAGCAAATCCCATGACATAGTACTTTTTTGGCACTGACATGCATTGGATTTAGTGGAAATTCATTATTTTAATGCTTCTTCCTACAGTCTTTACAAAGACAGCAAAGGCTCTATCTAAATCCTCCTTTTTCCTTCTTGCCTGAATGGTATCCATTTGTAATTCCATGGAGTGTAGGAAATGTGATTTCATGTCATCTAACAAATTTCCTAGGTTGTATTTGGTGAGAGTAGAACTAGAGCAATTTGATGTTTGGAGAGGAAGGTTTCTCCCTCGGGGTCTCTTCCCTATGGACCTAGAATGATTTCTAAAAAATTGTTTGATCTCATCACAGTCCTGTTGATAAATATCATATTTGGATAGGAGGTTCAATGTCTCTAAGAGATCCTCCCTGACTCCTCTAAGAAGCACAAGTTTAATGGATTCATCATCTAGGGTACAATTGTGATCCCTTTTGTAGCTAAGTTGAAACCCTTCCTTGTATTTCTCAGTTTTCCAAAAGGGTTCCTTTGTATCCAAATAGGTATGGTAGGAGAATATAGGTTTATTGTCTTGGTTTCTAATCCATTCGCAATGATCATATCCCTTGGTCTACAATTGATATGTGCATTAGTTGTTGCAAGTTAAGGCCTTTCAAATATAAGGTGGTATCCAGTTAGTTTGGCTTTAGTATGAATGACAGTGAAATCAATAGGGTGATACCATGAATCTATGGTAACCATGATGTCCTCTAGTATGCCATCTAGATAAACTGTGGAGGTGTTTGCAAGTTGTAGAATTGTATCATTGTGTCTTAAAATATTTTGAATGTTGAGTTTTATCATGGTCTCCTAAGTCATCACATTTATTGCATCCCCTAGGTCAATGAGAACGTTGGGAATTAGACTTCCTCCTATGTGTACATACACTATTGGAATTCCTAGGTCAACATACTTTGGTTTGATAACCCTTCCTAACATGAGGTATTCCAACTATCCTACCACATTAATGGTGGCAGGATCTTTCCTCTTTCTTCCAGGCCTCTTTATGCATGTTTCCTTGGTGTTGTAATTATATATAGGAATTTCTTTGATGGCATGTAGGAGTGGTATCTTGACACATAAATTTTTCAGTTACTTTAGTAGATGGTTTGCAAGTTTTTGGATTTCCTTGGGTTGCAACCTCTGAGGGAAAGGTGGAACTAGAGATGGTGGATCTGTGATGTACCTTTCTTCCTCTACGAGATACTCCTCATGGGAGTGAATTGTAGTAGGAGAATGGGGTGTGTTTATTTTTTCTGCTTTCCTATTTGCTTGGCATGTTACTACTTTTCCAGACCACATATTTAGTTGATTCAATTCTAGGGTATCCAAGGAGTATGTTGGGTATTTTATCACCTCACTAGCATATGCAGGCTGAACTTGCATGTTGTTAGCATTTGGAGTTGGCTGTGTTGGCAGAGGTGGCCTAGGTGCTGAGGTAGTATTTTGTTGTTGATTGGTCATTAGTGGGGACATAAGGGCAGGTTGTTGATTGACCACTTGTTTATTGGTACTCCACCCGATAAGAGGAAAATTTTGACCATATGGAGAGGGTATTGTCTTAGTATTTTTCCATTGCCTCTGTCTAGTAGGTTCCCACTCAGGTGTGGTTTATGGTTGCTACCCATATGGGTTTATCACAGTTTGAGGCCCATAAGTTCGATGAAATAGTTGTTGATCATAAGGCTGTTGGTGGAGTGATTGTCCATACATTTGGTAAGGTTGTTGTCCTTGAAAGTTTTGGTATTGGGACTGAACCAAAGGTTGTTGAAATGGTATGTACAGTCCTAGTCTCCTAGGGTCTATGTAGCAGAGAGGTTCTACTAGTTGTTCATAGAGGTTAGGTTTAAGAGACCCTAGTTAGGGACAATCATCTGTAGGGTGTTTATCAGAGCAGATCCCACGAAATTGTACCTTTTTGGCACTGAAATGCATTGGATTTAGTGGAAATTCATTGTTTTTATGCTTCCTCCTATAGTCTGGACAAAGACAGCTAAGGCTCTATCTAATTCCTCCTTTTTCATTCTTGCCTAAATGGTATCCATTTGTAATTCCATGGAGTGTAGGATATGTGATTTCATGTCAACTAACAAATTTCCTAGGTCGGATTTGGTGAGAGTAGAATTAGAGCGATTTGATGTTTGGAGAGGAAGGTTTCTCCCTCGGGGTCTCTTCCCTATGGACCTAGAATGATTTCTAAAAAAACATTTGATCTCATCATAGTCCCATTGATAGATATCACCTTTGGATAGGAGGTTCAAGGTCTCTAAGAGATCCTCCCTAACTCCTCTAAGAAGCACAAGTTTAAGGGATTCATCATCTAGGGTACAATTATGATCCCTTTTGTATCTAATTTGAAACCATTCCTTGTATTCTTATAATGATCCGTTGTCCCCCTGGTGCATTCTAAATATCTCATATCTAGTTTCCATAGCTTTACAATAGTCCTTGTATTTTCTATGAAGGTGTCCTTCATTTGATCCCAATAGGTTATATTATTGTCTTCTAGGCTCATGAACCATCATAAGACAAAGTCCTTCAAAGTGGATGGAAAAAACTTGAGCTTCTAGGAATATAAGGTGTAGTCATAGGTTCAACATACTACTTCAAATTCGAATAGGAAGGTGTCTGTATCTTCGAATGTGAGGCCATGGAAGTTAGGTAAGGAAACTAGATTAATTTTCTTCATCCTAGCTTCATTATCATCGAATACCCTAATAGGGAAGTCAAATATTAGAGGTTTTTCCTGATCTACCATTATGTTCTCTCCTTCCCCTTGGTCACTAGAGGACTCATTGTTTTCTTCACTTGAAATATGGCCAAAGAGACCAAACCCTCCTATTCTCATATGTTGGACAGGAGGGGAATTAATTTCAGTATTTTCATCAGGATTCTCTTCCACTCTTCTCCTACTGCTCGAGCTGGGGTTGGATGGAATGGGTGTTTGTGGTAGGAACCGGCCAAACTCGCCCCTAGCCCTAGGAATTCATACTAAGGGTAATGTTTTTGTTTTTTTTATTTTATGTTTTCATAATTTTGTAAGGTATTTTCTTCATTTTTTTGTTTTTAGGATTTTTTGAGTGTATGTAGGTATGAAGATATGAAATGGATTATCTAATTTGCAGAATTAAAAGAAAATGAATAATGAAGCTATGTTGTAACAGAGAGACCTACCTGGAAACACATCTGCTTCTTACTTTCTCGATCTCCTCCAACTATAACCTACTTAACATTTGTGCAAAACAAAACAGCTAACTAATATTGTTGGTTTCGTTGTGGTTTGGAATGCCTCCCAGGCAATGACGGCAAAAAGTGACGGGCTTTTTCAATCAACAATAATACTACATCCTTTTGGATAAGATAACAACATGAATGTTGTATCTAACATTTACTTTAATTATCGACCCAGGGATCCATACAAACTTGTGAGGTTCCTACACAATATGTTCAACTACAAAAAGAACTAACTATGCCTAGTAGCATGTAACTGTAAATTAATCAACCAAAACATTCAAATGTTGATGAAAAGAAAGAAGAAATTCAATCAAAAAACTAAGCGTTGCAAGAAACATGGATCTTATCATTAAACCAAACACCTATTTCCCTTATCAGTGGTTTCAGTGACAAGCATCAAGAATTTTTTCATATAGATTTAGACATACCTTTTATAAAAGTTCCCAATTACCCTACCATCAATCACAGAATACATGCATTGAACCACGGAATACATGCATTCAATCACATGAAATTCTATGCAAGTAGTGAAACAAATAGAGAATTAATGCTTTACCATGTTCGTGTGTCAAGATCCCATGCATAATAAAAGTGAAATGAAATTTGAAACTTAATCTAAGAACAGTAAGGATATCTACGACAATTTCAATTGTAGAAATAATGTGTTCACATAATTCATTAAGGAATGTTGGAAATCTCTACAAAATGTAGTAACTCTATGTTATCTGCTCTACTTTACTAAAAGGAACATGAAATAATAAATATATGCTACCAAAACAAGTCCCTATAGCCACCTATGGATGGGCCCTGATCCCAAGGAGACACGGGAACATAAAGCTACTCAGTAATATGCAGGAATGAGAATCTTCATTAATCTATAAAAGAGTTGTTAAACATCCAAATATTGGTCTTCAAATTGTAATGGTTGCAGTAAAAAATAAAATCATAAGATATGGGCACTAGCTTGACTAGCTACTACCCCTTGAACTTAAATATAAAATGTATCTCCTAATCTAACTCATCAAATTTTGGTCTATTTGAAGAGTCGCTATGAAAACAGTGTTGGATACACCAATGGAGGTAAGTAGGATCACATGGGATCAAAACAGTGAGAGTGCACCATCATGGGTATGTTCAATTAGTTGCCATGTGGTCTATGGACTCAGGTACTAGGACTCCAACTGGTTGATCTCTAAATACATTGAATCCACTATTTTAATCGAGGGACTTCTACTTGCAACTGGTGTTTTTGTCTTTATCAATTCTATATTCAAAACTAGAAGTGTGTCATCAAAACTGGTAGTGCTTTTTCATTATCTGCTTGCACCATAGTGTAATGTCCCCAAATTTGGACATGGACCACAATTGCCTAAGTCACCTAGACTTGTTCATGCTTATTCACCTAGGTGGTAATTTTGGTCAATTATTTGCAAAACCCTAATTTCCAAAGTTATAATTGAAGATAAATTGGACTAAGGTGTGCCACAATGAAGAGGTAAAATTCCCAATTCAAGTTGCTAAGGAAAATATTAATTTGGGAATTATTTTTCAAAAGTTTGTCATTCATCAAAATGTTCAAATTGTCTAAGGAAAAATTTGTCCACAAGTTGGAAGAAGGTTTGACCAAGGTGTGAATTGGGTAATGAGGGTGCCAAGGAGGTCTTATCTCATGGTTTAATAGTCAAAAGGGCGCCTAGGAGATGTGTGGACCAAAAGAAGTTGTAATTATTTGGATTTGGTCATTTCCTTAAAACAAGGAGTGCATGTGGATACTCCATTATGATAATGGACCTTACTTCCTTTTAATCATCCAGGTTTCATTAAATGAGTTAAAAAATTCCAATTTGGTTAGAAACTTGATAATACAGGTTGGTTAGAGTTGGTCAAGGTGGTTAGAAGGCTTATTCATGAAGGTCAAGGTGGTTAGAGGGCACACTCATGAAGGTAGTGGAGCAATTATGAACCCCCAAATACCAATTTCATGGTATTGGAGATCTATCAAGCTTAAAAGGAGAAGCAAGGCACACTAGTAGGGGTTGTTGATGAATTGATATTCTGTTGGAGTTGCTTCGGCTTCTCTTTGCTTGGGTGATGATCCCCTTGCATACCAAGAGGGTGATGAGCCCCTTATTTCTACTACACTAGTTGGAGTATTTGCTAGAATTCCATATAGAGATTGAGGAGGACGGTATTAATCCTTTATCACTAATTTTATTGCATCTGCATATTAGTCTTCCATGTTTGTTTCAATCCAATTGAAGTTTCCAGCCCTCTCCAGTGTGTTGTGACAAGTTTTGTTAGAGGTGTGGGTTAGTATCAATGTTTGTAGTTGGGGGTTGATTTCATATGTGCCAGGGATGTTTGTATGTACATACACTAATGTAATTACATACCTGCAATAATAAAATCAGATTTATTATCCTTTCTCCGCTATTTATCTCTTCACTTTCAGTATTTGCTCCCCTATGCTCATTGTGTTGCAAATCTGACTAGATTTCACTGTCTAAGCAATATCTTAACTTATGGGCTGCCAAATCAAGTTCTATAAGTTGCTACAGGTAGGTGGGATAGTATAGATCCCATCCCCAATATCAGATAATATTTTTTTGAGGATTAGGGATCATTTGGAATAATTTGGAAACTGTCTATTTAAGTTGTCCTAGAATCAAACTTTCACTAGTAAAGCATTTTCCTATTTTTCTTGCATTCCTATCCATGTACCAACATGTATGAAATTTCCATGAACTTTCTGCATAATATTTTTCTTTACATGTGCTCCAAAATACATTGATTTACACATCATTCCTGGGGAAATTGCCTCATGTCCTTTGGTTTAGCCAAAGTGGTATTCCTAGGTGTGATGCACTCAGAGAATGTGTCATTTGTCAAGGCAAGGAATTTCCAAAGCTCTGTCTAAGTGTCATACATGTCAGTAGGAGTGTTGAATACCCCATCCATAGTTTCATATATTAAATTAGTGACCCTTAGGTTCCATTTGGATCAAGTAGGAAACGAGCAATTTTTTGCTTGCAAAAGCTAGGAATTGCACCTAGTCTCCAGACTTTGTAATTGGATCTTGGAAGGGGAGTTAGTATCTCTGATTTTCAGATTGGGTATATGACAGTGGTATCATAGCATGGTTATCTACACCTATGATCTTAAAAACTAAATTTTCAATTGTCCAAAGTCAAATTCCCAAGCCGCCAATGGCTAGATTCGTTGGTGGAAGAATGTTACCCACTTTCCTTCCTCCCTTGCCAACAAAAGAAGAGGAGCAACAAATGGCTAAGAAGAAACTACAAAGGGAAATAGAAGCATGTGAAAACATACCCCACTGCTACCAGGAGTATCTATCATTGGGTAAGGATATTTCTGCAGTAATGACCTTCAAGGAATATATCTCTTATTAGTATGGATTTCTGCCCAAGTGTGTAGATCTACATTCGTTGAAGAACGATAAATCATCAAGAGAAAAAGCATCAAGTTGAAAGTGTTATACATCAAGTTGCAAGTGTTGAGATTCATTTTCACTATGTTGGTCCCCTCCCTAGCCTTCCTTGGAGGCAAATCCAACCTCTAATGGTCGAATTCCACTTCATGGAGTCCTCTTTACCCATATTTTTGCGCCCTGCTAGTGGTGCAAGGAACAAAATTACAACATTTCCGTGCCCTGCATGCCTATAGGGGTGCGGAAATTACACCTTTTTCGCACTATGCTCAATGTTGAGGGCACGAAAATCCCTCAACCACCTTATCATTTGGATTATGGATCTTGGATTCGAAAGAGATATTTTGGGGATGGAGGTTCCTCTTGAATATCACCTCACCCTCCTTCCTTGGTATGACTCACCTCCTTGATCCACCTTCCACTCACTTAGATACATTATTCTCTCCTAGTGGTTGGCCTCCCAAATCCTATAAGAAGGAGCTCATCCATGAACTAGAGGAGAACCTTTGGAGGCATCAAACCTATGGTCTTAAGGGATTTGCAGAGGTAGCAAGAGGAAAATGTTGGAAGTGGAAGCTGTTGCTTGGACATCAAGGGTAATTTTGTAATAGTCTTCATAGATTTCATTAATACAAACTTGGATTATTCTCCCACATTGTGTTTCTTGCTTTAGTTACATGCATGATATGTCTTTGTATAATTTAGATCTTAACCATTACATCTAATGCTTGGAGGTGTTGTTTCTTGTCTTGTTCAAATAGGTTCACTCCTTGGAGATCAAGTGTGAAGCTGGAGATAGGACAACCGATGAATTTGAGGTAAGTCTCACAATTCCATCTCCTCTTAATGATTAAAGGATTATGTATTATGTTAGATCTAGGAGAGTAAACAACCACTTGTTTCACTTTTGTCTTATATTAAGCTTATTTAAACTTAGTTTAATCTTCGAGTAGATTTAACTATCCGCAAGAGGAATTTGCTAGAATAGAAATTGGTGACTCCATTGGGGACATCCTAGGTTTAATCTACCGTCAAATCCTTAAGATTTGGTCACCTATCTCTGCAATTATTCAGTTTTTTACCTTTATTTATCATTTTGATCCTCATTATCAAGTTCTTTGAGTCTAAAAACCTTAGAAATTCATAATTTTCTTCTCATACATTCACCCTTGCATCCCTGCAGTATATTTTTGCTTCCCTCCTGTACATCAGAGAGTGAAAATTCTTATATTTTCACACCCCCATAGTATCCTAAGGCACAAAAATTTCCAAATTTTTGCTACCCCACAGTGTTTTAGGGCGCGAAAATCTCATATTTCCATTCTGTGTTGGTATGTACATGGGCAAAAATCCTCTGTTTAGGGTTTTTGGAAGATTTTTTCTAGGGTTTTCCTTGGCCTGTTGATTCAAGGTTATTTTCATGACCTCTTGATGTCTGCTAGGGGTTGTAAGTACTATTGCATCCACAATTTGAGTGTGTGTTTGTTTGCATTTTTAGGAATTTTTTGCACTAGATTTGATTAAAATAAACATCAAATTTGAAAAACAAATTCCCCCTCAAGGCCAAGGATCGTGTATCCAACAGTCCCTTTGACCCATATTAAGTTTTTTTCAACCTTTTGGGATATTTTGTGTCATTTGGATTGCTCTGATTGGATTTGAAAAACTTGGGACATCCTTGTCTTTTGAAGTCATTTTCTTGGGTTTTACACTTTGTTTCCTTCGCATCTTTAGCTATTGATTGGTTATTAGGGTATATTGATTCTTTGTTTCCATTTTTGTTCAAAGAAAAGCTTCTTTTTGTCTCTCTTTGCTAGATTTACAAGCTTGAAAAACATAAATTTCCTTCTTGCATTAGTTTGATCATTTTACATTCTTGGTCTTGCATTCATACGAGGAAGAAAAGATTGTTTCAAGTTCTTGTGCATTTGAATTACAAAAATATATTGGATGTTTTTCTTTGCATTGCATTTGATTGGAAATGTGTACGGAATATTTCTTTCCCATAGCTTAGATGTGTCTTTTTTAAGTGTAAAAAGATAGGAAACGAATTAGTATTTTTGCATTTGTTCTTTATAGAAAGATCTCTTTTTGTCACTTTAGGATAGTTTGGGTATGATTTTAAATGATTGGTTATCATTCATTAAAAATATAAAATTGCATTTGCATTTGTGTCTCTTGCATTTGGGAACAAAAATAACTCTCCCTCTCGTAGCTAGAAGTTCATTGAAGGAAAAATACTTGCATAGTTCATCCAAATTTGCACGGTTTGAGTCAAGTATACACACCACCGAGTTGCACTTCTGCTCCCCTTGAGTAAAACAACAAGCCTTTAAAATTAACACCATAACTAAACATACATTAACCTCATTTGAGAACATACAAATAATTGTGTAGTTAGGTAGTACATCGGGGATAGGAATCCAAATAATTCCCCCTTGTCATTTTACATCTGAGACATAGTTGTTTTCTCTTAGGGTTATAAAATCCTCTTGTATTTGTTGGCACGGTTATACACCAATTTGTTGGGGGGACTCCCGTTCCACAGGGGTAAGCAACGAGGACCAGTTCCAGATGGACTTTGTGGAATACCACACTCCACTTAGCGCCTAAGGACATCAATCCATTGGCTTCCTTGTATTTTTCGGCTTCCATACTGGTTGTACAAGGGCCAAAAGGAAGAATCTCCAGTAAAACTTCCCAAACATGTCATGAACGAGGTATCCTAGTGACCATTATTCTAGGGCTCTTTTACCCAGGATCCCTTTCGGTAGAGGGATATCCCTTCATCTATATTGGTCTCTCGTTTCGTATTTTCTGGCTTGGATTTCATCACCTTGAGGAGGATACGATCTGTTGAGGTCTCTGGATATTAGATAGGAGGTTGCTTACTCTTTTACCTTGTAGAGTGTCTTTTTGTTTTAGTGCTACTTGTTGGCTTTCTGGCCTCTTTATTATAGCTCGCTTGTTGTGGCATCGGTTACAGTAAAGTTTTTTCAGCTTGCTTTTTTGGCCTGTGTGCCTCTTTTTCTTTTAGCTCCCCTTTTGCATGCTCAGTTTCCTTAGGGTTTTTTTAGTTATTTTTTGTGAGACTTCGCCCACGTCACTTAGTCTTGTTCCATGGCGGATCCATCTCCTCACACCCAAGCTCCTTCTAGGACTACCAATCAAGAGATCCCTTTTCAAGGGGTACCTTTTACTTTTCCTCCATTTGGAGATATTGGTCCTCCCTTTATCGCAACTTTGAATATTCATGGATTGCCTATAGGGTTACCAGTATGGTTATTCTCCAATCCGGTGATCCCAAATGCACCTAATTCTTCAAATGTTAACTCTCCATCACGAGATCATCAATCCCAAATTGATCCTTCATCTTCTTCGTCGGATGTATCTTCTTCTGTTTCTTCTTCCTCGCTTGATAAAAGTAGTGGTGCTAGTAATCAGGAGGATAAGAAGAAGAAGAAGAAGAAGAAGAAAGAGGCCAAGCATCAACTGGCTACCCCTAATAATGCTCTTTCTATTCAAACACCTCGAAAACCCAAGTTCCCTTGCAGGATTTGTAGGGGGTATCACCTTCTTAACGATTGTCTTGGTATTTCCAAAGTATTAGAAGTGTGGTCCAAATCCTCCAAACAACCTATATCATTAGCCTCTGGACATCATAGTGATGATACCCCATCGACTAGTGACTCTATGGTTAAGGGTCGAAAAGGTAAAGTCAAGAATCCTTGTTTGTTATGCAAGGACATGCACCTTACTTACCGTTTTCCTCACATGGATGAAGCTTCGCAATTGTTGGAAGACATTTCTGTATCCCATAATCACCTTCCAACTGGATATCGTAAGTTGTCCCTTGGCCCCTCATTGGTTGATAAAGTAGTCGATCCTGCTCCATCCTCAGTTGATCCCACTCTTTCCTCAAAGAGTGGACAACAAGTAATTCATCCTTATTTTCCTTTGAAGAGTGAAGTTGAAGTAGTCGAATCGACGTCATCTCCACTTGATCCCACTCTTTTATTGGAAAATGATGAGATTGAAGTAGTCACCATGACACAATCTTCGTCTCATCCTTCTCTTCCAGTTGAGAGTGAACCAAAAACCATTGGTGTTTTCTTTATCAGTTCAGATTGTTCTGGACAAGGGGGCATTTCACCCATTTCGACAGAGGCCCCCCCAAGTACTGAGGTCATTTCCTTTGATTGGAATAATATAACATAATATTGTCTTCCTTCAAGTGTTCCTTTCCAAATATCTATAGAAGTTACCGGTAGGAACATACTTCACACTATTGTTCATGAAGGAGCTTCTATTAATATTTTATCCTCAACTACTTGGCAAGCTATAGGATCTCCTCAGCTTGTTCCAGCCACTAATCAGATATTGGATTTTAATAGAAGACCTATTGGACCTTTAGGGATCCTTCCTCAGTTACCTATTACCTTAGGAGGGAAAACTGTCTGCATTGATGTTATGGTAGTCCAAGGTCCCTTAGATTTTAATCTACTTCTTGGGAGAGATTATGTCTATGCCATGAAAATTGTAGTGTCCACACTCTTTCGAGTGATGTATTTTCCTCATCATGGAAACATAGTGACCATTGATTAGCTTTCCTTTGTTACACCTAATCATTGTATGACTTCCAGCCACTAGACTTCCTTGAATGTTCTGCATGTCTTAGTGGTTCGTCCCCTATCATTAGTCGTGTTTCTTAGCTCTAGACATCACGTCGGAGTTGAGTCGTTTGTGAACCGATAACCTTTTCCCATCATGGAAGAAGCTTAGAGGGGAATGTTTCCATCCTTTGGACATCATGTTGGAGTTATGACCACTAGATTCTTATGATGGGGGAAAAATACCAACCTCTTGGCATCATGTTGGTAGGAACCAATCTCATGCATAGTTTACTTTTGGTTTTAAGCTTCTATAAAAATGAAACCAACAATTATATCGAGCATAGTTTAATTCTGTTTTAAGCTCGTTAAAAATGAAATGGGCTATTTCGAGCATAGTTTCATTCTATTTTAATCTTGTTAAAAAATAAAATGGGTCATTTCGAGCATAGTTTTATCATGATTTAAGCTCGTTTAAAAATGAAACAGATTATTATGAGAATAGCTCCCTTTGTATGTCAATCTCATTAAAAAATGAAATGGATTCCCCTCCCATTGAGTCGAGTCTCTCACCAAATTTAGGACTTGAACCTTCATTTCATCTACTTGTGTCACTTAATATCATTCTTCTTATCCCTCTAATGAACATTTTTAGTATCCAAGACTTTAACTAGGTGAAGAAGAAGATTAGGCAGACGAAACGAAGCTTGGGGAGCATGTCTCCATCCTCTGAGCATCACACTGGAGTTAAGCCACTAGAGTTTTCTAATAGTGTTGGGGGCAAGTTTCCAACCTCTGGACATCATGTTGGGGAAAAAATTGCTAATGGGTATCACCTTGAGTGCCAACCTCTGGACATCATGTTGGGAGGGAACCCATCAATGGGCCTCATTATGAGCATAGTTTAACTTTAACTTCAAGCTCGCTAAAAAATGGAACCATTATCCCGAGCATAGTTCATTTATTGTTCCAAGCTAGTTAAAAAATCAAGCAGATACCACAAGCATTCTTCCAACCTTTCTTTGAGCTCGTAAAAAACAGTAAGAGGTGTCAAGCTTACTTTGCACCTTTTAGTGCTCTAGTTAAAAACATGAAAGTTGGTTTGAGCTTACTTTTTCCTTTTTCGTGCTCTGGATCCAAACATGAAAATTATTTCGAGTGTTTTTGATATCATTGTCATGCTCGTTAAAATTTGAGTAAAAAGGTGTGTCTAACGAGTATAGGTTTATCTCTTTATTCGGTCTCACTAGACTATTTACGGAAAAGGAACTGTGCCGAGTTCACTTTTTACCTTTGTTGTACTTGGTTATCAACCATGACAAATTCGTCTTTCAAGTGATAGTTTATCCCTTTTTCGATCTCATAAGACTAGTTATACAAAAAAGGAACCCCTGGAGTTTCCTTTAAGTTCTTTTCAAAATACCAAAAAATGAAAAGATTTCCAAGTGCACTTGTCTATTTCACACTTGTAAAAGTATTTGAAAGGTCGTCTATTCGGTGGAAGGTTATCCCTTTTTTGGACAGTTTAGACTATTTCTGAGAAAGGTACACCTTAGTCAACCTTTGACTAGGAGAGTTCCTCTAGACATTATTTTACACTTTTTCGGGTCTGGCAAGTAATTTTTACAAAAAAGTAAAAACTTGGAGTCCCCTTTAGATTATTTCAGACTCCCTAAACATGAAAAATCGTCACGTTTTCCTACTTTGAACTCGTGAAATTAAACATCGAATGATCCTTATGGGACCGAACTACTACTCCCTTGAGTTCGTAAAATATACAAGGTTGGACTCACCCAAATGTGAGTTATATCGAGCATTTGTTATCCTCCATGAACTCGTTAAAACATAAAGAGGTACTCGTCATTTATGATGGGGGGAAATGGGGGAATACGCCGTGTCTACCGTTTCTGGCAGCTTATGAGTCTTTACCTTTGAACATGGCATGCATTCATACCTTGTCTTATTATTTGGGTATTCAATATACATTTAGGTCCTAACTGTAATCATGAGTCACCTTTCGTGAGAGTATCATCTAACGACCCTCCCTCCTTGAGTCATCTCACCTTTCGGTTGTCACCTCTGTCAATCCCTGCTGCCAAGTTGTGCCTCATGTCGATATATGTTCAAAGGATCATTCTTAACTTGAGTCAACCTTCTACAACATTGTCAACCTTCATCTTTTGTGTCAGTCCATACTCATACGGTTCATTACTTCATTTACTTTCCTATATTGGTTTTGTGTCGATGATGTGGGATCCATTATGGCCCTCCTTCGACGATTATGTTCCTATCAACTTCAACTCATTATTTAAGAATTAGGATTAGGAACCAACCATAGTACCTTCGTACTTGCATGCCTTAATGGCAGCTTTCATTGTATTCGACAGTGGGTTTCCATTATTGACCTCTGATCAAATAATCCCTCAAATTTTCGACCTCAAAAAATCCTTATTCACATTTGTTGGGTTGTACTAGAGGTACCTTGGGGATCATTGTCATCATTGGTGATTACCCTCGTACTTGTTAATGGTTCACATCATTGGTCGGTAATCAAGTAGTCTCTACCATGTTCGACTTCAACACCTTGTAATCACATGGTTAGATTTGCATCGCTTTGGGACCGGGTAGAAGACCCCGGATGGTTCTGATGTTTATTTCAGATCCAGATTGCGATGGTGATTTTTGAGTTCCCCACATAGACATTATGCTGGTGACCGCATTTATGTATTGTTGCACAGATCCACTTTGTATTGGTCGTGGCTGTGTCCTTATATTTTCATGGATCTACGCTTGGGTCCTAATAGTCATGATCTGTTTTCAGTCATTATTGCATCCGTACTATAATCGATCTGCATTGTATTGATCAGTAACCATGCTTTGAGTATGTAGTTCCGAGCATGGGTATGCCTGACTCGGAATTATTTGATATCTAGTTGATGTTTTCTTGTTCCTTGTAGCTCCTCTCCAAATCCTTTCCGCTATCTTTGCAAAACTTATTGGTAAAGTGTTTCGTACATCAGTTTGTTCTGACCTCACACTTTAGGGGTCATCTGTTATACCTCAAATTACCACTTTG
This sequence comes from Larix kaempferi, assembly GCA_027924585.1. NCBI lineage: Eukaryota > Viridiplantae > Streptophyta > Pinopsida > Pinales > Pinaceae > Larix > Larix kaempferi. The sequence continues at coordinate 6,733,307 of BSBM01000556.1, forward strand.
AGCACCATTTCAAGTCTTCATGTCATATCACCATGCAGAACCTAATGTTCGTACCTCCTAGCAAGTGTTGAGACTCATTTTCAATATGTTGGTCCCCTCCCTAGCCTTCCTTGGAGGAAAATCCAACCTCTCATGGTCGAATTCCACCTCATGGAGTCCTCTTTACCCATATTTATGCTCCCTACTAGTGGTGCAAGGCACGAAATTACAACACTTTCGTGCCATGCATGCCTGCAGGGGTGCAAAAATTACACCTTTTTCGTGCTATGCTTAGTGTTGAGGGCGCAAAAATCCCTCAACCACATTATCACTTGGATTTTGGATCTTGGATTCGAAAGAGATATTTTTGGGATGGAGGTTCCTCTCGAATCTCACCTCACCCTCCTTCCTTGGTATGACTCACCTCCTTGATCCACCTTCCACTCACTCATATCCATTTTTCTCTCCTAGTGGTTGCCCTCCCAAATCCTATAAGAAGGAGCCCATCCATGAGCTAGGGGAGAACCTTTGGAGGAATCAAACCTATGGTCTTAAGGTATTTGTAGAGGTAGCAAGAGGAAAAGCTTGGAAGTGGAAGTTGTTGCTTGAACATCAAGGGTAGATTTGTAATAGTCTTCTTAGCTTTCATTAATACAAACTTGGATTATTCTCCCACATTACGTTTCTTGCTTTATTTAGATGCATGATATGTTTTTGTATAATTTAGATCTTAACCATTAAATCTAGTGCTTGGAGGTGTTGTTTCTTGTCTTGTTCAAATAGGTTCACTCCTTGGATATCAAGTGTGAAGCTGGATCTAGGTGTTACACCCAAAATCTACTCACCATCAGATTCAGTGTATACACCCTTGAAGATACTTGGACTAATAATCATCCTGGGAGGGTTTGTACTCATTTGTGCTAGGTTCTGAAGGGTCGTCGCAGGTTGCACACTAGCAACATGTGACGTCGCAGTCTGCTCCACTGCAAGGTGCGACGAGGTCAGTTAATGGGAAAAAATAGCTTATTCGAGATCCTTCTCGAAACTTGCTCATTTTGGGGCTTATCCCTGACCTCTAGGGGAGATGGTACTCGACCCCTAACTCTTTGGGAGGATCCCCTATCTCTCTCCTACCCTTTCTCAACCTATCCTATCCATACCCTATCCACTTAGTCCTATATAAGTGAAGCTCACTCCCATCCCAAGGAGAGGAAGGCTATGGTATCTACATGTTGGTGAAATCTATCTTAGGAGGAAGCCTATAGTACTTACATGATGGGGAAATCTCTCTTAAGACACCTCCATTCACCTCTTGGAGAACTCATACTCCTTCGGAAGAACATGGCAATTGGCTTGGTCGGAGAAGGGCTGCTACGTTAAGTCTCTGGTTGTAGTCCTATATCTCTATCATGTACTCCTCTATTTGCAGTAATACAAATGCTTTCCACCAATATTGTTCTTATGTAAAAAAAAAAATTGTAGTTTACCTGCTCAACTATTCACTTAGATCGCTTATTGTATAGATGTCTTTTACTAGTTTCTCTTGTTTGGTGTCTTGACAGGTCTTACAACTTGGATCTGACGACCGTGGGACGTGGATCAACATTCGTGAGAAAGGATCGCATAGTAAAAAGGTAAAACATCTAGTACCTGGTCCTTAAGTAGATCTAGGAAACGTGTTTGTAGTCTGTTCTATTTGTTCTAGACTCGCATTGAGCTAGGGAGATCCGGCTCGCATCCGCTCGAGTGGATTGTCCGATAACAAATCTGCCGACCATACTGGGGAGTAGTGTTTGTTTTGTTTAGTAGTCATTAATCTGAGACTCATTTTTAGTTGATTACTTGACACAAGCCTCTTTTATCATTTTTTTCCATTTAATTCTTAAGATTGATTTCACTATCAGATCTTCACATTGAAGACTCTGATTTGCTTCCTCTGAGTTTATACAACTCATTTTCAAGCCTGTTTTTGGTTCATTGTTGAGAGATCCAGTTCATTTTTTAATCTAGACCTCACTTGTCGCACCTGGGCAGTGGAAACAGAGTGACACTATGTCATTATGAGTCTCTATTCTTAACCTGTTAGTCACCCGTCGCATCCTTTGCATTAGTATACTGCGACATCATTGCACCTCCCATGAAGGCAAACTGCGACGTCGCACTGTGTGTGAAGACAAAGTGCGTCGATCTGTCAAAAGTTGGCATACAGGCATCCCTTCCCTCATTTGACAGTTTGAACCTTGGTCTGATGTATGAACTCCCTCTATGCTGCAAGATCCAGCCAGGTACCCCATTTATGATTTGTGTGTTGAGAGTTTGGTTTCATTTGGATTGATTTTGGGTTCCGTCTTGGACAAGTTTGAAATCGGTAGTGGTGGACACTCTTGTATCCTCCACCTTCATCCGTTCACTCTTGCATTCCCTTCCTTCCATCCCTGATCTGTTCATTGCATTGGATCAACCTCCAGACCTCGTTTACATTTGTTTTGAGCTTTGCTTGCTTAGTTTGCTTGTTGCTGCTTGATTTTGAGTCAAGTGTGTTTTTCAGCTTGGTTGAGTGCTTGTCTTTTCTCGAGTTTTCTGAATATATGAGTGCTACAAGTAGTGTTTTCTTTTCAGTCATTTAGATCTGAAGGCAAAGTTTTTATCAAGTTTATTCTTTGATACATCCATCGAAAATATTAAAAGTGCTTCTTTCCCATTGTTTCTCAAAAAATTATTGAAGAAAGATTGTTATGCATTGGAAAATTCTCATTTATGTTTTGGAAAAGTTGAATGAATGTATGATCTATTGTGTTTTTCTCGAATTATGAATCGCTCATTTTCTTGAAAGGCTCAAAGCACACTTCGATTTTTGCAAAATTAATTCCATGCTAAGGAAAGATAGATGCATTTTTAATTTTTGTTGCTTTTAGACCATTGAAATTGAAATTGAAAAGCTTGCATATTTCATTTCAGAATCCTCTCTTTTCATCACTTAGGGTCATTTTACTTTGAAAAGAAAAAGTTGTTTTGATTTGGTTTAGTAGTGTTGTGCTTTTTCGTTTCACATAAAAGGAAAAGAATACTTTCATTGTCAAATTTGTTTGAATTGGGAATTGTGTTGCATTGAGTTTGTTTTGGCAATACCATTGGAAAAAGCTTTCTCCTTCCCATAGTTAGAATTCATTGAAAGAAAATAATATTTCGTGCATGTAGCTAGGGCTTGCATTATACTTCCGATTATGTACTCACCTCATGCATTCACCTAACCATCCAAGATAAAATTAACGGTAGAACGAGGTAAAAATTGTAGCAACTTGTGTGTAAGTTAGAGACGTGTTCTGGCATCGTTAAGCGTGGCAGCTGTCATTATTTGCCAGCACTGTAGTCCGAGGGTATTGTAGTCTTCCACGTACATCGATATATCGAACTCCTTCATGTACCCACCAAGTACCATAATCCGTACTTGGCATATATCGAAGGGTGTATCACGTACTCAACACGTATATCGGAAGGTCTCATGCCAACGGCTGTGCATTAGACAGCACCACTACATATTTGAGCTCCCACGTACCTTGCGTATATCAGGAGACACCATTAGGATTCCTGAAACCAACCGAGTTAACCATTTGGCCGTCTTGGCAAATCAATACACCGAGAACAGCACTCGGGGAGATTAGCATGCACGTACTGTCCAGGTAATCGGGTATGCAGGCAAGGGTACGGTCCCAATCCTCCTTGCCGCGTCATATTGTTGGACCCTGCAGTATATCGTGGTTTGCGATGCCTTGATAATCCCATGACGTTCCAGACTTTTGAATCCACTCTATCACATAAGTTTGCTTGTTGCCTTAGTTTGAGTAGGTTTTTCTGAACTGCTTTTCTTTTAGCATACCCTTAGGAGAAACGCTATTTCAGCCTTTCTGGCTGATTTTCCTGATACTCTGGCGGATTTTCCCTGGAGAAGGTCCCGTGGGATCTTGAAATTATCACCCGAATATCCCCTTAATCTGGAGGTTATTTCGAGGGTAAGAATGGATCAGCGTAACGCGATCGTAGTTACTGGAGTGGAAAACCCCACTTTGAATGTTGGTGGACTTTTGTTTCCACCAGATTCACCTGCCTCTCATCCCCCGCAGAATGAAGGAGCACAAACCCCCACTTCATATGACCTTACTCCCGTTATCTCGGGAGAACCTGGATCGTTGGAATGGATAAACCGACCCCAGAACGACCCTACAGCAGCTGTTGGTCCTTCAGCAGCTTATTGGACAGCTTCTACAGACCACCCAGTGGCTCATTTTGCCATCTCATCCCCGCCTAACTGGACTACTCCAGAGTTCTCTAGGCCTTACTATATGCCTGACCCTGGCGAGATTTTTGGCCCCAGCCATGAACATTTGGAACAGTTACGTATCAAAGGTGATGAGCTTCGAAGACAAAGTCTCGAGCGACACTCTGAAGAGTTCCATAATCGCCATTTCCAAATAATATTTGACGACGGAAACATCCCAGTTCGTCCGATATCTTTCGGATCACCTGAACCACCCCACCATGTGACCACTAATGAGACTGGTCAACCCTCACAGGAGTCCAGTCCTGCACCTCAAGTGAACCAACCGGTGGAAGGACAATAGTCCAACACACCTGTCACTACCACAGTTACTTTACCAATTCCTCCCCCACCTCAAAATTCGAGGGGAGGGTATTATGTTCCCCCGGGTTACCTTATTGGTAATGTTATTACTACGGTAGCTAGTCAACAACCTATGTTGGTTCACCCTTTGAACAGTGGTCAACCTGTTGTGGCTGGGGGGAAACCCCTGTTTCCTAACCAGAACAAGGGCAGAGGAAACCCCAATGGGCCTTCCGTTGGACCGTCCAAACCCGCCAGACCGTCCACCACGAGATTATCTCATGTTGGAGGGCCGTAAAATGTAACTCAACCCCCATGGAGTCAAGCGTATCCAGGTTCTATTAACCCTGTGCCAGGCAAACCTAATCCCAGAAACGCACCATACGGCATGTCTTATCCTGGGAATTCATACACTCTGTGGGGGCAACAACCTGTGTTGCAACACAGACCCCAACCAATTATCCCTTAGGTACCACCACCCCCGATCGGCCCTCCCCCACCTCCTACTGGAAGCGGTGGGCCCCCACCTAACATTATTGGAGGTCCACCTCATTTTACCTACAACATCCCCCACCACTCCGGTGGTGGCGGGAATGGTCCACCACCCCCTCCCAGCGAAGGCGGTGGGGGACCACCCTATCATGGTGGAGGAGGACATTTCCCTTTGGGTGGCGGAGGTGGTCCACCACCCCCTCCAAGCAGAGGCGATGGAGAACCTAATTGCTATGGTGGTGGCGGTGGTGGTGGAGACCCCCATCCTTCCGGTAGCGGAGGTGGTGGGGGCCCCCATCCTTCTGACGGTGGAAGTGGTCCACCACCTCCTCCAGGAGGAGGCGGTGGTGGGCCACCTTATTACGGTTATGGACCCCCACCTCCTCCCAGTGGTTGCAGAGGACCTCTGCCTCCTCCCAGTGGTGGAGGCGGACCCCCACCTTATTGGAATAGACCACCTTATGGTGGCGGACCTCCTTACAATCCGGGTGGCACACCCCCCTACGGTCAGTTTCATCCTGGTACACCTTACGGTCAATTTAGTCCTTATACGCCTTATCCGTATTATCAATATGCGTAGCCTAACCCACAACTGCCCTTTCTGGATACTCTGGACTTACCTGACCTATCCCAGTTAACCAACGATCCTATTTATCACGGATCTAACTGGCCACCAATTCTGGTGAAACTTCTGTCTGATATCCCCAAGTTTGACGGCAAGCCGGGTGAAGACCCCAAGAACCACGTGATGACATACCACTTATGGTGTTCATCTAATTCCTTAATGGACGATTCAATTCGTCTTAGATTGTTTCAAAGGACCCTCACCTGTTCGGCTGCCAAGTGGTACATTGAGTTTCCACCACACTCTTTTCTTGATTTTGGCTCTCTTGCTATGAATTTTTTTACGCATTTCCAGTTGCCTATACGGTATGACACTGGTACTGAGCTTTTAACCTCGCTCTGTAAGAATACTGCCACTCACATTTCGGATCGTATCCAAGAATGGCGAAGGAGACGACGTCTCATTAAAGCTCCTATTCCAGATCATCTCCTAGCAGACTGGTTTACAAAATCACTCATTCCCACCATAGAGAAAGATGTTGCCATGAGAGGTGCTGTCACCAAAGAACAAGCCATCGCGAGTGCCCATCTACTAGACCTGGTCTGCACTCAATCTGGAACTTTGTTCAATATTCTACCTGATGCACCCCGTGATGTTAATGACCTCACGAAACCACATAAGGGACCCCAAACTAATGGAATCATTGGTTCCCTTAACACCCAGCCTGCTACTAGCACTGTTGGATCATCCAACCCGGCTCAGGCTGGACACAGCACCACCACATCAACCACTCCTGCTGTAACCGAAGAGGTGAATTCTGTTCAATCAGCTTCATCTCAGAAGTTTAACGGTAAAAAGAAGAACAAGGGGAAACCCAAAAATTCTTCTGCCCAGCAGGAACCAAAGAGCACTCCTAACGATACCAAGCAGAAAAGAAAACTGAACTATCCTTGCTTACTGTGTGGAGAGGACCATTTCTCCAAAGAGTGTCCCCATAGAGACGAAGTGCAAAAGTTTCTTAGGGGTAAACCGACTCCCGCAATCCTCAACGATCCGTTTCCTACTCAGAAACAGCAAATGATTGCTCAAACCCCCCCAGCCCAGGGGGAACCATCCAATACCGCACATGTTCTCATGTTGCGTAACGAGACGATCAATTTGAATACTCGCTCGCAATCTTACGAACCGGTCCCTTCGAAGGAATCCGCTAGAAGTAATCTTGAAAAAGCTTTCGAATCCTTAACTGATGTCACTGTACCATCGACTTCTCTCACCATTGAGGATCCCTCCTTAGATCCGATATTGCGTCCGCCCAAGAGTACAATTCGAAAAGCTATTTTCAATCCTAATGCTCGAGCGGCACAAAATTACAATATCATAGAAGACTTGGCCCAAGATCCTTACGCCATGTCCACCCTGGAAGTTTTGCAGAATTGTCCTAATCAAAACAAAACTCTCCTTGCAGCCATTGGTGCAGTCGACCCGGATTCCTCGAATACCATCATGTTCTGACTTGACAACTTTAAGTCGAGGCTCTCACACCAGCTCGCATTCCAAGTTTCTGCAAATATTGCTGGGAAGATTGTTCATCGTACCCTTCTAGACGAAGGTGCCTCCACTTTTGTCATGTCGATCGCCTGTTGGAGAGCCATTGGCTCCCTTGAATTGAATCGTTCTCCTACCACGTTGAAAGCATTCGACAGGAATGGCTTTCAACCTCATGGGCTCTTACAAGCTCTTGCAGTTGAATTGGGCTGAAAGACCGTAACCATTAACGTGGAAGTGGTCTCAACCCCGTTAGATTATAATCTCTTGCTTGGTCGCAATTGGTTTTACACCATGCAGGTGGTAGCCTCTTCAGTCTTCCGCATAGTAACATTCCCCCACCAAGGACGAATTGTTACTATCGACCAACTAGATTTTTGTACATCGGATGCCACTACTCATCCTAGTGACTATATTCCTTCCATCGGACAGATGTCAAAATAGTATGAGAGTGTAGGGGTTGGCCTTTTGAAAGATTCATCTCTCATGGGCGTTTTTCCAGCCGCGGACCCCCTTAATCTTGTTTCTATGGTGAACATGATCTCCACAGAGATTTTATCTCACTCAAACGATGCTTGGCTTGTACCGGACAAAGCCACAACACACCTGCTTGGAGACATAATGCCTCTTTCACCTGCTGAATGTATTTATGAGGCTATCCAATCAGCGCCAGAGGACCATTTAACCGTGGCCTCCCCATCTGGTTCTCTACGATGGACTTCGTCTCTACCTGATCTCTTACTTCAGACTTTTCATTCAGACGAGTCCATCATGGAAGTAATGAATATTGACGACAGTCCGTGGGATGATCTCCACCATAGGTAGTCTTTTCTTCCTCCTTTGGAGTACATAGAGAACAACATCCATACCCTCTTTTCACCAGATCTCTACCCATCCCCTCGTTCTCCCATTCTTACATGTCTTACGGACACGGAGGGAAATTTGGCCAACATTGAGCCAACCACCCCGGTAGACATCTCGGTGAAACCTGGTATAGTGGAACACATTCGCATAGGCCAGAAGTGTTCCCCTTAAGAAATCGCTATTAGCATGGTCTTGTTCAAGCAATTTCGAGACGTATTTGCTTGGTCCTATGAGGAGATGCCTGGGATAGACCCCACAATTGTTTCTCACGAAATAAAAACCTATCCCGACATCAAACCTGTACGCCAAAAGTTGTGATCGGTACACCCCCGGAAGACTGCAGCAATAAAGGTAGAAATTGAAAAGCTCTTAAAGGCTAGATTTATCTATCTTGTCCCATTGACGAATTGGGTCTCAAACGTCGTTCCTATGAACAAAAAGCAGGGCACCATTTGCGTCTTTGTTGATTATCGGGACCTTAATCGGGCTTGTCCAAAAGACAACTACCCGACCCCCTTCATCGACCAGATCATCGACAACTATGCCGGAAGCATCATCTTCTCATTCATGGATGGCTTTTCTAGTTACAACCAAATTGAGATCAACCCAGCTGACCAACATAAGACGGATTTCATCTTCCCATGGGGTACATTTGCATACCGCAAACTCCCATTCGGCCTTAAAAATGTTGGCGCCACGTTCCAACGGGCTATGTCGTACGCCTTCCACGATATCAAGGACTTTTGGGAACCCTACCTGGACGATCTCCATACTCATTCAAAGCAGTGCGAGTTCCACATTGATCATCTAACGGCCATTTTCCTCAGATGCAGACGGTACAATATCCGTCTGAATCCTCATAAGTGTATCTTTTGTGTTGAGTCCAGACGCCTCTTAGGATTTATCGTTTCGAAGGATGGGATCCGCATCGATCCCTTAAAGGTGGAGGCCATCATCAACCTTCCACCCCCGACTGATGTTACGGAACTTCAAAGTCTCCAAGGGAAGGCGACTTATTTAAGACGTTTTGTTTTCAATTTCGCGGAAAAGACTCAGGGGTATATGAGACTGCTCAAGAAGGACGTCCTGTTCATTTGGGATGACCTAGCTCAAAAATCCTTTGACAGTATCAAACATGCCATCACGCATGCCCCTGTGCTCCAACCGCCTAATTATTATCGAGATAACATCCTATATCTCGCCGCTTCTACTACCACTATCGCCATGGTTTTGGTACAGGAGGATCAAAACGCCTAGGAACATGTAATATACTATGCAAGTAAGGGTCTGGCTGACGCTGAAACTAGATATTCACATGTCGAAAAACTTGCTTTCACGGTAGTCATTTCCGTCCAAAAGTTTTGTCACTACATCTTGCTCCGCACCACCACCATCATTGCTGACTCGAACCCCATGTACCATGTACTAACACGTCAGGTGATTGGGGGCAAGTATTCACGCTGGATCGTGATACTGCAAGAATTTGATCTTCTTTTCAAGAAAGCCAAGTCTAAAAACTCTTTGGTGTTTTCCGAGCTTATTTGCGACCTTCCCTGTCCTGATGTAGAAGTTGAGCACAATGATTCCTTTCCGGATGAATCATTGTTTCTCATCAGTACGACTGATCCCTAGTATGGAGATATCCTGTTATATCTTCAAACCCAACACTTCAACCTTCAAATTTCTCACGATGACCATCGTAAGATACGTCACCATGCAAAGTATTATTTAATCATCAATGATACTTTGTATCGCTGTGGCATCGATTCAATTCTTTGACGTTGTCTCACTCATGATGAGGTTGAACGCGTTCTGAATGACTGTCACGCTGGGGCATGTGGCGGTCACCTCTCTGGGATGGCTACAGCCCAGAAGATTTTGCGCATAGGATATTACTGGCCTACCATCTTCAAAGATTGTATTGAGGCCGTAAAAAAATGTCCTCCTTGCCAACACTTCCATACGAAGAAGCGCACTCATCCTGCCCCACTACATCCGGTTATTGCCGTTGGACCATTTGAAAAATGGGGCATTGATTTTTTGCACTATAAGCCTACCTCAGCCAGGGGGCATAGTTACATCATCGTAGTTGTATATTACCTCACAAAGTGGGCCAAAGCTATGCCTACATACTAGAACGACGGAAAAACCGTCGCACTCTTCATGTTCAATCTTGTAATTGCGCAGTTCGGAGTTCCTCGGGCAATTGTTACCGATCATGGTTCTCATTTTCATAACCATATGGTTGATGAATTGAGCGACAGGTTGGGTTTTCTCCATGAAAATTCAACACCCTACTACCTGCAATCCAATGGACAGGTCGAGGCCATTAACAAGGTCTTGAAAACTATGATCCAAAGGATGGTAGGGACACATAAGTCCAATTGGCATAACATGCTCTTTTCAGCATTATGGGCCTACCAAACTACCATTAAAACTGCCACAGGATTCACTCCCTTCCAATTGGTATATGGATTGGAGGATGTCCTACCGATAGAGTGCAAAATTCCGTCTCTACAACTCACTGTCGAACTTCTTCCTAACACTACTGCTGAGGAAGAACGTCTCTTTCACTTAGCAAAACTTGACGAGTCTCACCGAGATACCGCTCTTGCTAATGAAGCGCACAAGAAATGCATCAAAGCCCAATACAATAAGTCAGTTGAACCTCGTATCTTTAACGAGGGTGACCTGGTCCTCACTTATGACCAGAAGCACAACAAACTAGGAGCAGGGAAGTTCAAGTCCATGTGGCATGGACCTTACGTTATAAAACATGTGTTGGGAAAAGGTGCTTACGAGCTTGAAGATTATGATGGAATCTCTTTGGGTGAGCCCCGCAATGGGCTTTACCTGAAGAGATACTATGCTTGATCTCTCATGCATAGACTTGCTTGTACATACTGTACATGGCGTGTTTTTGTGTTTTTGTGTGGTGTGATGCATTTCTTTTCGAGTGTCTTTTGATCTTGTTTCTGCTTCTTATACCATGTTCTGTCTGCGTGTGCAGATGGCAACGTGCTATGGATTCGCGGACGGTGCCAGCCGGCATACCCGTAACCTTGCTTCGGCAGCCTGGGTACTATATTCCCCAACAGGTGAGCTCATTAGCTCAGGAGGAAGTTGCCTAGGGTTTGCGACCAACAATGCCGCAGAGTATCAGGAAGTAATCGGAACCCTAGCTAATGCCATTTCCTTGGGTATGAACCACATTGCCATCCACATGGATTCTCAATTAGTGGTTTCCCATCTTAACCGGGTTTACGCCATCTGTGATCCCACCTTACTCCGTCTCTTCAGATGAGTACGTCTCCTGGAAAGGACATTTGAATCCATTCAATAACTGCACATTCCATGGGAGTAAAACACAGTTGCTGACTCGATGGCCAACTTCATTTTGGATTGGTACATCGAACACACATAATATCCATAATATGTAAAAGCATTCACAACATGTAAATATAATGTATAAAAGCAAACATGTAAACAAGATCACATCACTAATCATTTTAAAAACACATAATGTATAAATCATTGGTAATGTCTGTATATATATATAAATCGCTCAAAAGTAGTGCTGGTACAAAATCTGAAGCACGATGGCTTTCAGTGAGGCTCTGCAAAAATCTGAAGCATCATAGCTTTCAGTAAGTACAAAATCTGAGGCCTCTAAGCTCTCAGTACAAGTATTAAAGTGTAATCAAGCTGGACGCCTAACCCGTACACCACCCCTGGATCGAACAGCTCTCTATCACTGGGTGAGAAAGCAGTCCACGGTCCGAGCCACCTTGCAGAGTAAGGCGTTGAAGCGCACAGATGCTCAAACCCCAAATCTCTGCATGGGCCTTGGAAAATCATCAATAGCTAGCTCGGGTACCTCCACAGTCAGTTGAGATAGGTTTCTGTACACCTCCTCCATCTCCTCGATGGCAGCATGAGCACCTGCAGGAACGACTGCCTCCCCACCTCTGTCTCTCCTCACCAGAAGGGAGAAACCTATTGGTCGCACGGGGCCAACATCTGCACACACATATTACATACTTGTCAGCACTACATCAAAAAAATGATATAATATACAAAACTAAAAAATACAAGGGTTTTGTTCTCACCTATATCACCCCATGCTGCACCCTCCGGCATCACCAAGTCGGGATCCTCTCGGAAGTATGTGCCGCTGTATGGAAAGTCCTTGACCATAAGTAACTGGCCCTATAGCTAGCTAAAAAACTCGGGACCCAAGCTAATGATGGGCCCGCCACCATGATGGGTCATGACCTCAGCCCATCTGAGCATATGGGGGTCCCTGGGCTCCCTATCATCAAGTACCAACTGCGGACGCAGAAGAGGAATCTGCTCTAAGAGGAACGATACTATGATCGATCCATACCCTGCTTGAGATCCCCTCGCCGACACTTGGTCAGCTGAGCTCAGATGTTGGTGAGGAAACCCTTGCACCAGTTGAAAACCCTGGGAGACATACAGTCTTCCACATATAGCATCTGGGTCTGAGTAGTCGTGTGTGGGGCTTGGCTACCCACCACCCTAGTAATGGTAAGCAATATGGTCTGCAGTGGACGACTCACCACATCCCTGATGAGTATCTTCTGGCTAGAAGGAAGAGAAGTAGCAACACAGTGCTGTGACACCATGTCCTCAACTGTACGGTCACTGGCCCATGTCCCAGTAAGATGTACAGCGTCCCCTCTTCGGGACAAACTGGTCAGAAAGTAGATATCCTCAATGTCTATCGTGAGGATATGCTCACCTACGACAAAGTATTGTTGGGCCGCATCCCAACTCTGGAGCATGTGTGTCAGTAGCGGGATCTAGGTTCTCATCCCCTGTATCTCAAAGAATTTGAGCAAACCGCAGTTTCTCAAAGCATCCACACATTGTGGATCATTTGCATCTTGTTCATCTTCTACTTCATGTTCTCTCTCTCGCCACTCCAATACCATGTTTGCTTGCTGATAACCTGCCAAAAGGGACATTTAAACCCTGTTAGGCCCTTCCTCAACTTTCACAAACTCATTTTTTGGATTATTTTTTATGTTTGGGATTTGGGTTTCCGTCGTCGTCGCAGGTCTCGTTTTCGAGGCTTGCGACGACTCGGCATCGTCGCAAGTCCCAAAAGGGCCAATTGCGATGAGCCGAGGGCACAATGGCTCTTCCCCAAATCACCAAAAACCCTAAAAAATGGACAAGAAATCAAAAGGTAAACCACTAGAAAGTTGCGGGATGAGATTTAGGCCTGCCTGGTCCGGACGACTGGTGAAATGGCGGATCGTAGCTCCCGAAATCGGCAAAGGAAGTTTTGGCTCCAAATTGGTACTTCTCCACCCAAATTGGCAATTTGAACAATGTTTCTATATTTGGCCCATATTTCTATTTATAAATAGAATGGAATATTCCTTTTCAAATATTTTGATGCTTTTGGGCCATTTTCTATAGTTTCGACCGTTTGTCATTATATTTGGGGCTATTTGACACTTTCTCTAGTGAACAGGAATCGTAAAGTGGTATTTTCTGTCGTTTCTCGCATTACCAACAGTAACTACAGGTATGAACCCCTTTTCAATGTTTTGTCATTATTATTTTTGGTTAGTCGTAATTATTGCATGAGGATGAGTTCACTCTTCATTTGTTCTCGTACTCACCCAAACCATGAGAACAAGTACTGAGTTATGATTTATCACTTTTTCGGGCTCGTTAAACTTCCACGGAAAAGGACACCCCCCGGAGTCTACCGTTAAGCTCTTTTCAGGCTCTCAAAAAATGAAAAGATTGCCAAGCGAACTTATCGCATTCACGCTTGTTAAAGTATTTGAATGGTTGTCTTCCTGGTGATAGTTTACCCCTTTTTTGGACCAGGGGGCACTAATTACTAAAAAGGAATACTCCAGCCAATCATGACTGGAAGAGTCCTCTCCCACGTTGTTTTACCCTTTTTCGGGTGATGAGACTAACTTTACGAAAAAGGACTGTTGGAGACTTCTTTAGTTCTTTTCAGACTCTCTAAACATGAAATGACGACCGAGTTTTCCTTCTATGGACTTGTTAAAATTTTCACATTGAAGGGCCCGCCATGGGATGAACCCCTCCTATCCCAGGTTCGGAAAATATTTGGGATTGGACTCATCTATGAGATGAGCTATACCGAGCATCTGGTTACCCTCATCAAGCTCATAAAAAACACATGAGGCACTCATCATTCATGATGGGGAAAAAGGAAAGTGTTTGTATTACATACCTTAGTGAAAGTATATAGTCATTCTTGAACATGGCACTCATCTGCATTCGCATACAGTACTTGGGTCATCTGTTTGTCTATGAGTCTCTGCTTACTTTCTGAGTCCTGTTACTCCTCTAAGTCATTCGGAGAAAGCTTCCATCATCAGTTGCATTAAAAGTTTGCATCATTCTCATTATGTCAATACTGCCAAGTCATGCCATGCCCATGTTCAAGAACACGTCTATTTATCATCTACCGTTAGTACACACGTCGTCATGTCGTTGTTACTTTGAGTCAGTCTTACATGTTACTGTACCATCCGATCCACTCTACACATCTTTTGTCGTGTTTCGTGTCGATTGATGGGGGATTCATCATGGCCCTCCTTCGACGGATTCATCCTTGTCGACTTCAACAAATCATCTGAGGATTGAATCTAGAAACCAACCAAGTACCTTGGCCCTGCATGCCTCAATGGCAGGTTACCTTGCTTTCATCATGAGTTTACATCATTGACTCTTGATTGAAAGATTTCATCTTGCGTTTGACTTCAAATCATTTATTCACGCTCGATGATATGTACTGTGATACCTTGGGAATCATTGACATTAATGGTGATCTCCCTCGCACTTGTTAACGGTTTACATCAATGACCAGTAATCAAGTGGTTTCTACCATGTTTGACGTCAAGACATTTGTAATCACATGGATAGATTCGTATCATTGCGGCTTCAGCTTGAAGACCCTGGGGAGTCATGTTTTACCCAAGTTGCGATGGATTTTGTATAGAGTCATATTACACGGATCCACTTTTGTATTGGTCATAGCTGTGTTATCATCTCATCATGGATCTACGCTTGTGTCTAGTAGCCATGATTGTGTTCAGTCGGTCATTACTACCATGGATCTGCAATGTATTGGTTGAAATCCATGTTGTACTTCATATGAGATTGTTAGTTTAGATTCAGTTGTACTGCATCAGTGTCCCTCGTCGGACGATTCTATTGCCATCACTTCTATCAAAGCACTTCAATTGTACATCCTTAACAGCTTCATGCTTTGGGGGGCATTCTGTTACACCCAAAATCTACTCACCATCAGATTCAGTGTATACACCCCTGAAGGTACTTGGACTAATAATCATCCTGGGAGGGTTTGTACTCATTTGTTCTAAGTTCTGAAGGGTCGTCGCAAGTTGCACACTAGCAACATGCGACGTCGCAGTCTGCTCCACTGCAGGTTGCAATGAGGTTAGTTAATGGGCAAAAATAGCTTATTCGAGATCCTTCTCGAAACTTGCTCATTTTGGGGCTTATCCCTTACCTTTAGAGGAGTGGGTACTCGACCCCTAACTCTTTGGGAGGATCCCCTATCTCTCTCTTACCCTTTCTCAACCTATCCTATCCATACCCTATCCACTTAGTCCTATATAAGTGAAGCTCACTCCCATCCCAAGGAGAGGAAGGCTATGGTATCTACATGCTAGTGAAATCTATCTTAGGAGGAAGCCTATAGTACTTACATGCTAGGGAAATCTCTCTTAAGACACCTCCATTCACCTCTTGGAGAACTCATACTCCTTCGGAAGAACATGGCAATTGGCTTGGTCGGAGAAGGGCTGCTACGTTAAGTCTTTGGTTGTAGTCCTATATCTCTATCATGTACTCCTCTATTTGCAGTAATACAAATGCTTTCCACCAATATTGTTCTTATGTATAATGATATTGTGTAGTTTACCTGCTTAACTGTTCACTTAGATTGCTTATTGTATAGATGTCTTTTACTGGTTTCTCTTGTTTGATGTCTTGACAGGTCTTGACGCTTGCATCTGACGACCCTGGGACGTGGATCAACATTCGGGAGAAAGGATCACATAGTAAAAAGGTAAGACATCTAGTACTTGGTACTTAAGTAGATCTAGGAAACGTGTTTGTAGTATGTTCTATTTGTTTTAGACTCGCATTGAGCTAGGGAGATCTGGCTCGCGTCCGCTCGAGTGGATTGTCTGATAACACTAGGACATCGATGAATTTGAGGTAAGTCTCACAATTCCTTCTCCTCTTAATGATTAAAGGCTTATGTATTGTGTTAGATCTAGGAGAGTAAACAACCACTTGTTTCACTTCCGTCTTAAATTAAGCTTGTTTAAACTTAGTTTAATCTTCAAGTATATTTAACTATCTGTAGGACGAATTTGCTAGAACAACAAGCACAAGAAGGACAAGGATGAGTACCCACAACCATAAACATTCATTGAGGAGAACAATGAGCCACCTAGTCATGTAGGTGGTGAAGCAGAAGTAGAGATTCATGAGGAGGATCATAATTCACTGCAAGGTGACATCAATGGAGAAGGAAGATGTGCAAAAGAAGAAACAGACACTGAGCCTTCCACCAGTGATTCAGAATATCCACACAGAGGTGAAGGAATGGAAATAGATGACACTTTGGACATGGATTGGAGAGCATCCATTGAAGGATGCACAATCATGGACATGTAAAATAGAGCCTCTATTGATGGATGCTCAAGTTTCTATATTGGTGACATAGAGATCAATCTTGAAGAGGTTGTTGCAAGATACATTTCCCATAAAGATGACGACCTTGCAGTAGAAGAATATGATTAAGGATCAGCTTCCCAGTCACCACTTGAGCTTCATCATGAAGTTGATCCAAAGAAGGAATAAGAGGATGTTTGTCCTCAAGATCCACACTTTCTTGCAAGGCCATTGAAGATGAGCGAAAGGAAGATTGAAGAGGCCCCTAGAATCTGAAATGACACTGCTACATTGGTCTCAAACTATTGTTTGAGAATGGAGGAGAAATATTTTATTGAAGACTTGGAAAAGATTTGGAAGGAAGTGAAAGACTAAAATCTAACTTTTTGTATTTTATTTCTGATAGAGATCATCTTCTTGACCTTGTGGAGATGTATCATAGTGCATCATTAAAGGATGCAGTGGAGATTGACGAGCTCACTCATGAGTTGGAGACCACCCAAGATTCTATGAAGAGTACCCAAATTGCACTTCAAGAATCTGAGATTCAGGTTGATCAGCTTCATGAGAAGCTGGAGAGATCACTTTCTACCTCCTACATATCAGGAGGTCAATTCCATATGGCTGATTGTTCTCATAGTCCAAAGGAGGAACCTCATGTGATGGTGGTGCATGAGGCGTATTCTGATTTGCAAGTGTTTGAGGAGGGTCAAGCACCTATTATGTTTCATTCTAATTTTCCTCTAAGAGAGAGTCATGCATACTTGGAGGAAGCGGATGAGATCACTTTAGTTGGACCAACATTTGGAGGAGGACATGCATCCACATGCTTGGTGGATGGATTTTGCAAAGAGATATTTCACTATCCTTCATCCCACATATCTCTTACAACTATGACACATGGGGATGAATATTCGGTGAAGGGATTCTTTCACTTGGTGCTACATGAGGAGCAGGAAGCTCAAAAATTCGCTCTTTATGATTTGATGGTCAAGCCAAGGGGTTTGATAAGAAAACATATCCTTCCAAATAGAATCATAGGCATCTACTTTCACTCTTTGATGCCTTCATCATGCAGAGTTTCACATAGGATTTCCACTTGAGCCAGTTGAGTGGAAAAAGTGCTAGAGAGTTGTACCAATGTGCCAAGGCACAACTTGCACATAGGGAAGCTAAATGATTTCCATTTGGATTAGTTAGTTGGAGTGTTTATTCATCCAAGGATTGGGTGGATAGATAGATGTCTGAGATGATTACCCAAGGGGGTAAGTTTCTTTCTTGCATCAGTGGAGAGTCATTTGATACATCTTTCATATTTTGTGAGAAACATGGGCATCAATGGTTTCTAGATGATACCTTTAGTCTTCATGGCAGGACATGGGACTCTCACCTATGGCATTCGGGTGAAACATGTAGCAGTGTTATGAGACTCGGTGATATCACACACATGGCATATGAGGAGTCTCATACTTTGATGGAGCAGTTCACTAATTGATGCACTTGGTTGGGAGTGATGCACTTCCAATATGGTGTTGGGATCCTGGTATATTTCATGATGCTAGATCCTTCTATATGAAAGTGACATTGTAAAGTTTGCAGGTGATACAATGGGATCAGGGCATCCTTTGGCATGATGGATTTTCTTGGATAGCATTGTTGTATGTTGGAGTGCAGTACAAGCAATGGGATCCTATAATTTCTTGGTTCGAGCTTAGTTAGAGCAGCGGTTTGGGTGTTGGATTGAGAGAGTGATCCAACCCACATGTGCATGAGTCTATCTTTGCATAGAAGTGTTCCAATTTCCTATATGGGATACCATTTCAGAGGTGGACTAAATATTCTCATTCTTGGTGGAATAGGAGTCTTCATGAGGCTCCTTATGTAGACACTTTGCGGTGCAATTGTGGATGCACCATGCACCTTGCATTTCTCGGGCTCATTTGGGACCCTAGCATCATTTTGGGACTTAGTTGTTTCAACTGGGTTAGAGGTCAGATAGTTGGTTTGATGGAGTTATTCATGTGGGAGATGGTTATGATCAGTGTGGCATAGCATCATCATGATGGATCTATTGATCTTACCTTGGAATTGAGAATTCCAATGCTAGACAGTTCAGCAACAGATTTTGGTGGTGAGAAGTCATTAGTTGGCTTCATTTTTTCTATGGATTTGTTGTCATTGCTTAAGTAAAATCAATATTGGGAGGGGATGACTTGTAATGTCCGCAAATTTGGCCATGGACAGCAATTTCCTAAGTCACCAAGACTTGTTCATGCTTATTCACCTAAGTGGTGATTTGGGTCAAATATTTGATAAATCCTAATGTCCAAAGTTATAACTGAATATAAACTTGGACTAAGGTGGGTTACAATGAAGAGGTCAAATTCCCAATTTGAGTTGCTAAGGAAAATATTATTTTGAGAATTATTTTTCAAAAGTTTGCCATGCATGAAAATGATCAAATTGTCTAAGGAAAACGTTTGTCCACAAGTTGGAAGAAGGTTTGAACAAAGTGTGAATTGGGTCATGAGGGCACCAAGGAGGTCTTATCCTATGGTTGAATAGTAAAAAGGTTTCCTAAGATATTTTTGGACCAAAAGAAATTGTAATTCTTTGGATTTGGTCATTTCCTTAAAACAGGGAGTGCATGTGGATACTACATTATGATAATGGACCTAACTTCCTTTTAATCATTCAAGGTTCATTAAATGATTTTAAAAAATCCAAATTGGTTAGAAAGTAGACAATCCAAGTTGGTTAGAATTGGTCAAGGTGGTTAGAATTCACATTCATGAAGGTCAAGATGGTTAGAGGGCGCACTCATGAAGGTAGTGGAGTAATTATGAACCACCAATTACCTAGTGCATGGTTTTTGGATGCCCATGGTATTAGACCATGGTATTGGAGATATATGAAGCTTAAAAGTAGCACCAAGGCGCACTAGCAAGGGTTTTTGATGAATTGATATTTTGTTGGATTTTCTTAGGCCTCTCTTTGCTTGGGTGATACTCCCTTTGCATACCAAGAGGGTGATGGGCCCCTCATTTGTACTACACTAGTTAGAGTGTTTGATATAATTCCAATTATATATTGAGGAGGAATGTATTCAGCCTTTCTCATTGATTTTATTGCATCTATATATTATTCTTCCATGTTTTTTTCAATCCAGTTCAAGTTTCCAGTTATTTTCGGAGTGTTGTGGCAAGTTTTGTTAGAGGTGTGGGATAGTAGCAATGTTTGTAGTTGGGGTTTGATTTAATTTGTGCCATGGATGATTTTATGTACATCCAATTATGTAATTAAAGACATGTAATAATAAAATCATATTTCTTATCCTTTCTCCGCTATCTATCTCTTCACTTTCAGTATTTGTTCTCCTATGCTCATTGTGTTGCAAATTTGACTAGCTTTCACTATCTAAGCAATATCTTAACTTATGGGCCACCAAATAAAGTTCTATAAGTTTTTGAAGTTAGGTGGGATAGTATATATCCAATCCCCAGCATCAAATCAAATTTTCGTGAGGATTATGGGCCGTTTGGAATCATTTGTAAACTGGCTAGTTAAGTTGTCCTAGAATCAAACTTTCACTAGTAAAGTGTTTTCCTATTTTTCTTGCATTCCTAGCCATGCACCATCAGATTTGAAATTTCCATGACCTTGAAATAGAATATTTTTCTTCATATGTTCATTAGAATCCATTTAGATCCACATAATTCCTGGGGAAATTTCCTTCAGTCCTTTGGTTTAGCCAAAGTGTTCTTCCCAGGTGTGATACACTAAGAAAATGTGCCATATGTCAAGTAAATGCCTTTAAAAATCTATGTCTAAGTGTCATACATGTCAGTATGGGTGCTTCATAACCCATCCATAGCTTCAGATCTGAAATCCGTGAACGTTAGGTGCCATTCGGATCAATATGGAAAGAGGCAGTTTTTGGCTTGCAAAAGCTAGGAATTGCACCTAGTCTCCAGATTTTGTAATTGTATCTTGGAAAAGGAGTTAGTATCTATGATTTTAAGATTGGGGATATTACACATAGGTAACCGAAACTTCCACTGGATCAAAATTTAAAACTAGTGCTTCTACTAAGTGTTGGATCAAAACAGTGTCAAATGAAAACCTGGCTCCTTCATAATTCTGTTAATTAACCACTTCATTAGTCTTTCTTGCATTTTTTTTATTAAAAAGTAAGAATTAATCAACTTAAACAATTAATTATAAATCTTCATATAATTATATCTAAATTCCTTAGTCATCTCAATTTATGTGTATTATATTACTTATGAGGCTTAGAATGCAGGCTAAGTTGACAAGAAAATGGATGGCTTTTCTAACCAAAGCTAGGAGCCATCACGTGGGTAATGAGAATTTGTCTTATTCTAATACTTAAAGATATTCCTTCCTTATTAATCCATATTCTACTACATTTAACTTGACTGGTCAGTACTCAATGGCCATGTTGAATTTTTCCAAGAAATATTACATTGTGCCTACTTAGGTGACCATTTCGATTGCGTTACAAAGTAGTGTATAGCAACATTATGTCTTTGAAATGAATGGCTTGCCTAAAAAGTAGTGCCAAATTATTGTAGACAATGCGAAACTATGGTCATATCCTTCTGATGAACAAGATACCCCCATTCGCAATCCTGTATATTTATGCTCTCATAGGACACAAGATAATCGTCTTGTGATAAAAATTCTCCAACGGAGAACTCTAAGTCATATATTTCTACCTCAAATGATTGCACAAAGTTAGGTTTCTTTAGCATAGATTCCATCACAAGTCTACATTTGATTTTGCATAATGTTTCCTCACACTTCTCCATCCAATTCCACAATGTATTCTTCTTCAACAAATCACTAATTGGTGTTAAAGTCTTAGAGTACCCTTGAGTTCGTAAAATATACAATGTTGGACTCACCCAAATGTGAGTTATATCGAGCATCTATTATCCTCCTCGTGCTCTTTAAAAAACAAAGAGGTACTTGTCATTTATGATGGGGGAAAATGGGGGAATACGCTGTGTCTACCGTTTCTGGCAACTTATGAGTCTTTACCTTTGAACATGGCATGCATTCATACCTTGTCTTATTATTTGGGTATTCAGTATACATCCAGATCCTAACTGTAATCGTGAGTCACCTTTTGTGAGAGTATCATCTAACGACCCTCCCTCCTTGAGTCATCTCACCTTTTGGTTGTCACCTCTGTCAATCCCTGATGCCGAGTTGTGCCTCATGTTGTTATATGTTCAAAGGATCATTCTTAACTTGAGTCAACCTTCTACAACGTTGTCAACCTTCATCTTTTGTGTCAATCCATACTCATCTGGTTCATTACTTCATTTACTTTCCTATATTGGTTTTGTGTCAATGATGTGGGATCCATTATGTACCTCCTTTGACGATTCTATTCCTATCAACTTCAACTCATTATTTAGGAATTAGGATTAGGAACCAACCATTGTACCTTGGTACCTGCATGCCTTAATGGCAACTTTTCTCATATTCGATAGTGGGTTTCCATTATTAACCTTTGATCAGATAATCCCTTGAATTTTCGACCTCAAAAAATCCTTATTCACATTTGTTGGGTTGTACTAGAGATACCTTGAGGATCATTGTCATCATTGGTGATTACCCTCGTACTTGTTAATGGTTCACGTCATTGGTCGGTAATCAAGTAGTCTCTACCATGTTCGACTTCAACATCTTGTAATCACATGGTTAGATTTGTATCACTTTGGGATCGGGTAGAAGACCCTGGATGGTTCTGATGTTTATTTCACATCCAGTTTGCGATGGCGATTTTTGAGTAGGTCCCCACATAGACATTATGGTGGTGACCGCATTTATGTATTGTCACATATATCCACTTTGTATTGGTCATGGTTGTGTCCTTATATTTTCATGGATCTACGCTTGGGTCCTAGTAGTCATGATCTGTTTTCAGTCATTATTACATCCGTACTATCATGGATCTGCATTGTATTGGTTGACAGCCATGCTTTGAGTTTGTAGTTCAGAGCATGGGTATGCCCGACTCAGCATTATTTGATATCTAGTTGATGTTTTCTTGTTCCTTGCAGCTCCTCTCCAATTCCTTTCCGCTATCTCTGAAAAACTTATTGGTAAAGTGTTTCATACATCAGTTTATTCTGACCTCACACTTTAGGGGTCATCTGTTATACCACAAATTACCACTTTGAGCACCATTTCGAGTCTTCATGTCATATCACCATGCAGAACCTAATGTTCGTACCTCCTAGCAAGTATTGAGACTCATATTCACTATGTTGGTCCCCTCCCTAGCCTTCCTTGGAGGAAAATCCAACCTCTCATGGTCGAATGCCACCTCATGGAGTCCTCTTTACCCATATTTTCGCTCCCTACTAGTGGTGCAAGGCACGAAATTACAACATTTTCGTGCCCTACATACCTGCAAGGGTGCGAAAATTACACCTTTTTCGTGCTATGCTCAGTGTTGAGGGCGCAAAAATCCCTCAACCAGCTTATCACTTGGATTTTGGATCTTGGATTCGAAAGAGATATTTTTGTGATGGATGTTCCTCTCGAAGCTCACCTCACCCTCCTTCCTTGGTATGACTCACCTCCTTGATCCACCTTCCACTCACTTAGATCCATTATTCTCTCCTAGTGGTTGGATTCAAAAATCCTATAAGAAGGAGCCCATCCATGATCTAGGGGGGAACCTTTGGAGGCATCAAACCTATGGTCTTAAGGGATTTGTAGAGGTAGCAAGAGGAAAATCTTGGAAGTGGAAGTTGTTGCTTGGACATCAAGGGTAAATTTGTAATAGTCTTCCTAGCTTTCATTAATGCAAACTTGGATTATTCTCCCACATTACATTTCTTGCTTTATTTAGATGCATGATATGTTTTTGTATAACTTAGATCTTAACCATTAAATCTAGTGCTTGGAGGTGTTGTTTCTTGTCTTTTTCAAATAGGTTCACTCCTTGGAGATCAAGTGTGAAGCTAGAGCTAGGACAATCGATGAATTTGAGGTAAGTCTCACAATTCCTTCTCCTCTTAATGATTAAAGGCTTATGTATTGTGTTAGATCTAGGAGAGTAAGCAACCACTTGTTTCACTTCTGTCTTAGATTAAGCTTGTTTAAACTTAGTTTAATCTTCGAGTATATTTAACTATCCATAGGACGAATTTGCTAGAACAACAAGCACAAGAAGGACAAGGATGAGTACCCACAACCATACACATTCATTAAGCAGAACAATGAGCCACCTAGTCATGTAGGTGGTGAAGCAGAAGTAGAGATTCATGGGGAGGATCATAATTCATTGCAAGGTGACATCAATGGATAAGGAAGATGTGAAAAGAAGAAACAGACACTGAGCCCTCCACCAGTGATTCAGAATATCCACACAGAGGTGAAGGAATGGAAATAGATGACACTTTGGACATGGATTGGAGAGCATCCATTGAAGGATGCACAATCATGGTCATGGAAATAGAGCATCTATTGATGGATGCTCAAGTTTCTATATGGGTGACATAGAGATCAATCTTGAAGAGCTCGTTGCAATATACATTTCCCATCAAGATGAAGACCTTGCAGTAGAAGAATATGATTAAGGATCAGCTTCCCAATCACTACTTCAGCTTCATCATGAAGTTGATCCAAAGAAGGAATAAGAGGATGTTTGTCCTCAAGATCCACACTTTCTTGCAAGGCCATCGAAGATGAGCGAAAGGAAGATTGAAGAGGCCCCTAGAATCTGAAATGACACTGCTACATTGGTCTCAAACTATTGTTTGAGAATGGAGGAGAAATATTTTATTGAAGACTTGGACAAGATTTGGAAGGAAATGAAAGACATAAAATGTAACTTTTTTATTTTATTTCTTATAGATATCATCTTCTTGACCTTGTGGAGATGTATCATACTGCATCACTGAAGGATGCAGTGGAGATTGACAAGCTCACTCATGAGTTGGAGACCACCCAAGATTATATTAAGAGTACCCAAAGTGCACTTCAAGAATCTGAGATTCAGGTTGATCAGCATCATGAGAAGCTGGAGAGATAACTTTCTACCTCCTACATATTAGGCTATCAATTCTGTATGGCTGATTGTTCTCATAGTCCAAAGGAGGAACCTCATGTGATGGTGGTGCATGAGGTGTATTCCAATTTGCAAGTGTTTGAGGAGGGTCAAGCACCTATTATGTTTCATTCTAATTTACCTTTTAGAGAGAGTCATGCATACTTGGAGGAAGCAGATGAGATCACTTTAGTTGGACCAACATTTGGAGGAGGACATGCATCCTCATGCTTGGTGGATGGATTTTGCAGAGACATATTTCACTATCCTTCACCCCATGTATCTCTTACAATTACAACCATGACACATGGGGATGAATATTTGGTGAAGGGATTCTTTCTCTTGGTGCCACATGAGGAGCAGGAATCTCAAACATTCGCTCTTTATGATTTGATGGTCAAGCCAAAGGGTTTGATAAGAAAACCTATCCCTTCCCAATAGAATCATAGGCATCTACTTTCACTCTTTGATGCCTTCATTATGCAGAGTTTCACATGGGATTTCCACTTGAGCCAGTTGAGTGGAACAAGTGCTAGAGAGTTGTACCATTGTGCCAAGGCACAACTTGCACATAGGGAAGCTAAATGATTTCCATTTGGATTAGTTAGTTGGAGTGTTTATTCATCCAAGGATTGGGTGGATAGATAGATGTCTGAGATGATTACCCAAGGGGGTAAGTTTCTTTCTTGCATCAGTGGAGAGTCATTTGATACATCTTTCATATTTTGTGAGAAACTTGGGCATCAATGGTTTCTAGATGATACCTTCAGTATTCATGGAAGCACATGGAACTCTCACCTATGTCATTTGGGTGAAACATGTAGCAGTTTTATGAGACTCGGTGATATCATGCACATGGCATATGAGGATTCTCATACTTTGATGGAGCAGTTCACTAATTGATGAACTTGGTTGGGAGTGATGCACTTCCAATATGGTGTTGAGATCCTGGTATATTTCATGATGCTAGATCCTTCTATATGACAGTGACATTGTAAAGTTTGCAGTTGATACAATGGGATCCAGGCATCCTTTGGCATGATGGATTTTCTTGGATAGCATTGTTGTATGTTGGAGTGCAGTACAAGCAATGGGATCCTATAATTGCTTGGTTCGAGCTCAGTTGGAGCAGTGGTTTGGGTGTTGGATTGAGAGAGTGATCCAACCCACATGTGCATGAGTTTATCTTTGCAGAAAAGTGTTCCAGTTTCCTATATGGGAGACCATTCGAGAGGTGGACTCAATATTCTCATTCTTGGTGGAATAGGAGTCTTCAGAGGCTCCTTATGTAGACACTTTGCAATGCAATGGTGGATGCACCATACACCTTGCATTTCTCGGGCTCATTTGGGACCCTAGCATCATTTTGGGACTTAGTTGTTTCAACTGGGTTAGAGGTCGGATAGTTGGTTTCATGGAGTTATTCATGTGGGAGATGGTTATGATCAGTGTGGCATAGCAACAACATGATCGATCTATTGATCTTAGCTTGGAATTGAGAATTTCAATGCTAGACAGTTCAGTTGGTGGTGAGAAGTCATTAGTTGTCTTCATTTTGTCTATGGATTTCATGTCATTGCTTGAGTAAAATCAATATTGGGAGGGAATGACTTGTAATGTCCCCAAATTTGGCCATGGACCACAATTGCCTAAGTCACCAAGACTTGTTCATGCTTATTCACCTAAGTGGTGATTTGGGTCAATTATTTGATAAATCCTAATGTCCAAAGTTATAACTGAAGATAAACTTGGACTAAGGTGGGTTACAATGAAGAGATCAAATTCCCAATTCGAGTTGCTAAGGAAAATATTAATTTGATAATTATTTTTCAAAAGTTTGCCATGCATGAAAATGATCAAATTGTCTAAGGAAAACTTTTGTCCACAAGTTGGAAGAAGGTTTGAACAAAGTGTGAATTGGGTCATGAGGGCACCAAGGAGGTCTTATCCTATGGTTGAATAGTAAAAAGGTTTCCTAAGAGAGTTTTGGACCAAAAGAAATTGTAATTCTTTGGATTTGGTCATTTCTTTAAAATAGGGAGTGCTTGTGGATACTCCATTATGATAATGGACCTAGCTTCCTTTTAATCATTCAAGGTTCATTAAATGATTTTAAAAAATACAAATTGGTTAGAAAGTGGACAATCCAAGTTGGTTAGAATTGGTCAAGGTGGTTAGAAGTCACATTCATGAAGATCAAGGTGGTTAGAGGGCGCACTCATGAAGGTAGTGGAGTAATTATGAACCACCAATTACCTAGTGCATGGTTTTTGGATGCCCATGGTATTGGAGATATATGAAGATTAAAAGTAGCAGCAAGGCGCACCAGCAGGGGTTTTTTATGAATTGATATTCTATTGGATTTTCTTAGGCCTCTCTTTGCTTGGGTGATACTCCCCTTGCATACCAAGAGGGTGATGAGCCCCTCATTTCTACTACACTAGTTGGAGTGTTTGATAAAATTCCAATTAGGTATTGAGGAGGAATGTATTCAGCCTTTCTCACTGATTTTATTGCATCTATATATTATTCTTCCATATTTGTTTCAATCCAGTTGAAGTTTCCAGTCATTTTCGGAGTGTTGTGGCAAGTTTTGTTACAGATGTGGGTTAGTAGCAATGTTTGTAGTTGGGGTTTGATTTCATTTGTGCCATGGATTATTTTATGTACATCAACTGATGTAATTAAATACATGGAATAATAAAATCATATTTCTTATCCTTTCTCCCCTATCTATCTCCTCATTTTCAGTATTTGTTCTCCTATGCTCATTGTGTTGCAAATCTCACTAGCTTTCATTGTCTAAGCAAATATCTTAACTTATGGGCAACCAAATCAAGTTCTGTAAGTTTTTGAAGGTAGGTGGGATAGTATAGATCCCATCCCCAACATCGAATCAAATTGTCCTGAGGATTAGGGGCCGTTTGGAATCATTTGTAAACTAGCTAGTTAAGTTGTCCTAGAATCAAACTTTCACTAGTAAAGTGTTTTCCTATTTTTCTTGGATTCCTAGCCATGTACCATCAGATATGAAATCTACATGACCTTGAAATAGAATATTTTTCTTCATATGTTCACTGGAATCCATTTAGATCCACATAATTCTTGGGGAAATTTCCTTCAGTCCTTTGGTTTATCCAAAGTGTTCTGCCCAGGTGTGATACACTCAGAAAATTGTCCATATGTCAAGTAAATGCCTTTAAAAATATATGTATAAGTTTTATACATGTCAGTATGGGTGTTGCATACCCCATCCATAGCTTCAGATCTGAAATCCGTGAACCTTAGGTGCCATTTGGATCAATATGGAAAGGGGCAGTTTTTGGCTTGCAAAAGCTAGGAATTGCACCTAGTCTCCAGATTTTGTAATTGTATCTTGGAAAAGGAGTTAGTATCTATGATTTTAAGATTGGGGATATTACACATAAGTAACTAGAACTTCCACTGGATCAAAATTTAAAACTAGTGCTTCTACTAAGTGTTGGATCAAAATAATGTCAAATGAAAACCTGGCTCCTTCATAACTCTGTTAATTAACCACTTCATTAGTGTTTCTTGCATTTTTTTATTAAAAAATAAGAATTAATCAACTTAAACAATTAATTATAAATCTTCATATAATTATATCTAAATTCCTTACTCATCTCAATTTATGTGTATTATATTACTTATGAGGCTTAGTGCTCTAAGTTGACAAGAAAATGGATGGCTTTTCTAACCAAAGGTATAAGGAGCCATCATGTGGGTAATGATAATTTTTCTTATTCTAATACTTCAAGATATTCCTTCCTTATTAATCCATATTATACTACATTTAACTTTACTGGTCAGTACTCAATGGCCATGTTGAATTTTTCCAGGAAATATTACATTGTTGCTACTTAGGTGACCATTTTGATTGCGTTACAAAGTAGTGTATAGCAACATTATGTCTTTGAAATCAATGGCTTGCCTAAAAAGTAGTGCCCAATTATTTTAAACAATGCACAACTATGGTCATCTCCTTCTGATGAACAAGATACCCCCATTCGCAATCATGTATATTTATGCTCTCATATGCCACAAGATAATCGTCTTGTGATTAAAATTCTCCAACGGAGAAGTCTAAGTCATATATTTGTACCTCAAATCATTGCACAAAGTTTGGTTGCTTTAGCATAGATTCCATCACAACTCTACATTTGATTTTGCATAATGTTGCCTAGCACTTCTCCATCCAATTCCACAATGTATTCTTCTTCAACAAATCACTAATTGGTGTTAAAATCTTAGAGTACCCTTCAACAAATATGCGATAATAGTTAGCCAATTGAAGAAAATTCTTAACTCATGAATTGCTATGGATTCCTCCCAATCCTCAATCGCCCTGGTCTTTGTAGGATCCATGTGAAATTTTGGTCTGGCAAAAGACACGCTTGGACTTCTTCAAGTACAAATGACTCTTCCTCAAATTTAAATGACTCAAAGACTTATACTAAATGATTATTATGTTCTTCCGTGTTCTTCTTGATCACTGCAATTTCATCTAGATAGACAACAATTGATTCATCCAAGAATGGTTTGAACACATGAAAACATTGTTCATCAAGATGCAAAAGGTGGTTGGTGCATTACAGAACCCAAAAGGAATAACAAGAAAATCACAAATTCCATACCTTGTTACATAATTTGTGTTCATCTCATCTCCTTTTATGATCCTTCATTGGTGGTATCCCTATCTCAAGTCCAACTTTGAAAATACTTTCTCCTTAGAAAAATTATCAAAGAAATATACTACTAAACTTAAGGGGTACTGGTTTCTTATGCTCTACTTGTCCAATTCATAGTAGTCCAAGCACATCCTCAACTTTAGGGTACCCTTCTTCTTCTGAAAGAGGATGCATGCACCATATGGGGACCTAGAAGGTCGATTGAATCCCATATTATGAAACTCTATCAACTACCTTTGTAACTCTTCTAACTCGGGATCGAAAAGTTGGTAAGGAGCCTTTTCTCGAGGTTATAACCATGATTCAAGCTCGATGTGATAGTCAATATTTCACCTTAGCGAGATAAAGTTTGGAAAATAATTAGGCATTTGATAATAAAAAACTCATCCAAGTGATAGTGGAATAGGGATCCCTTCTCCACCCTCATCCACTTCCCTGATGACTATTGCAAAAAACTAAGCTTTTGGGTTCCTATAAACCCTCTTCATAATCAATGAAGATACTAGTTGCACCTTTCCATCTGGATTATTTGTTGTGTGCTCAAAACCATTGTTCTTCCCACTAAGTGTAACCAACTTGTCCACAAATGGCATCAAAACTCATTGTGTTCTCCTTAGGAATTCCTACCCAAAAATGACTTCAAATTCAACCATATGCATCTTTTTTAAGTTTGCATGGCCCTTCCACTTGTCTAATTGTATGTGATTTCTAGTTGCAACCATAGATGTTGCTTTCACATTATAATTGATTTCCTTCACTAAACATATGCAAGGTACAAATCTAATCCCAAGTTCACTTTCCAAATCCTTCAAGAAGTTGTGAGAGGCACCAAAATATACCAATGCCTACATTTCCCATCCATTAATGACAATTAGATCCACATAACAAAGTTGTTTGTGGCTTCATATTTGGTTTTACAATAAGGCACCAATCCTTTGTAAATACTATTGTAAGATGGGAGTCTCCCCTTTGTCTACCAAAGAACTTTGATGTGCCCAACTTGTTAGAGGAAATGAACTTTCAAAAGAAGAAATAAGAAATATACCTTTACCTGAAGTGGCCTAACCCCGGGTATGAAAAATTATTGAATTCATAAGGTTTGTTGTGGAATGTATTGAACCCAATACAACCCTGAAGTTTCCTCTATAATAGATACATGCATCTCAACTTGGATGGCATGCACTTTGTGTTGCATTGGGACACTCGTCAAGGGTACTCCTAGACCAATAATGTCATGCAACAAAAAAATTGGATCATCCTCTACCTTCATCTAGTCACCTTTGTAAAATCCTAATCATAGTATGATATAGCTACTGAATATGCCTCACAGATGAAATATTTTAACTATTTCTGCATAAAATAAGTGTACAAACAAGACTGGAAATACAAATGATCAAAACTCAGCACAAATGATCAAATTACAGAACAAATGATCAAAAATCAGAATGCAAAGATGATCAAATTAGTGATTATATTAACAGTCCAAAATTACAAAGAGTTTGGATCATCCTTATATAGAAATAGGAAGGAATAGGATCCACTTGGAGTGTCCACACTTATCTAGCTTAGATTTAGCTCAATCCCCCCTAGGTTGACCTAAAGGTTCCCAAAATATCCCAAACTAGTTCGAATTGTGCATGTGAACACTGGGTAAGCATGGGGAACCAAGGTGGAGCTCACACATGTGAAGGATATGGTTGGTTGGGAGTTAGGTGGAGTAGGATAGGCCAAAAATAGCCAAAAGGAGGCAAAATGGCTAGGTTCAATGCATGGGCGCCTTTGGTCAACAGTATTCCCTTAAAATAGGGAAGGAGTGCGCCTTAGGCTTGCTGGGGAAATAAATACATGTGGGAGGGCACGCAACAGCTATTTTGACCACCCTTGGCCCATATTTTGGCCCATACATTGTGATCTAGTTCATACTAGCCCATACAAGTTCTAGCCAAATTATAATAACCTTGTTCACACCTAGGGATGTAATTATTAACCAGTTAGCACCTAATAACCATCAATTAATTAATGATTAAGGTACTAAGGTATAATATTGCTCTAACACCCCCCCATAAGCTAGACTTAGTGGAATATCAAAATAAGGCCTTGGCAACTAAGGCTCAAGTCACCTTTTACAACATAAAATTTATTTGTCCATGTAACCAAGGTAAGGAGGAAAACCACATGGGAAAATAAAACCTCCCCTAAAAAATGGACATGTGGCATAACTGTAAAATACACCAATCTTCACCATGCATCACTCACCCCAAGTAGTGGTTTGCTCAACAGAAGGGCAATACTGCAATGCTATGATCTGGTCATGTACCAAGCCTGGAATGCAATGCATGTGAATCTCTATGTGCTTGGTCCTCTGTCTCTGTACTGGATCAGCGGAGATCTTGGTTGTGCTTTGATTGTCACACCAAATGATAGTGGGTGGATCAAACACAATGCCAAACTCTCCAAGAATACCTTGCAACCACACACATTGTGTAGTTGCATTCACTACTCCCCTGTATTCATCCTCAGATGAAGATAAGGAGATGGTGTGTTGGTTCTTTCTTTACCAACAAATGGGACCATGTGCAAGTATAAACACATAACCAGAAGTAGACTTCCGATCAGAACTATCACCAGCCCTATCAGAATCAGTAAAACCAACTAGTTCAAGAGATGAACGAGCTGCATATTGGATACATAATGAAGAATACTCTTGGCATACTTCCAATGGACCTCATGAGGCTCTTTCATGTTCTGATTAACAGCCCCAATAGCATTAGACAAATCTAGTCTAGAGTGTGTAAGATACAACAAGCTCCCAACTAGTTTTCTATACAATGAATTGTCTACCAATGGTGAAGAACCCCAATCAGTACGCTTAACTCCCGAAAGGAATGGGAATTTTGCAGACTTACATTCATCCATATTGAACTTCTGCATAGATCTGAAGCATACCTTTATTTAGAAACAGAGATCCCATCCACATTTTGGTCTATCTCCAAACCCAAAAATTGTTTCAACAATCCTAGATTGGTCATGCAGAATGCATTGTGTAATGCACTCTTAACTGAGCCAAGTTATTTGGTGCAGCTACCAGTGATCAAAACATCATCAACATACAGTACTATAATCAATATCAAATCACTAATATTCTGCATATACACATTTCGATCATACTTACACCTCTCAAACCCCAAATATAGCAGAAAATTATCCATTTTGGCATACCAAGCTCTAGGAGCTTGCTTGAGTCCATAGAGAGACTTCTTCAACCTACACATAAGTGTATGATCATAAATAAATCCCTCAGGATTCTTCATATAGATATCCTCATTCAGATCTACAGTGAACGTATCCGTTCACTATGTTAACCGTGTCCGGTTAAGGGTTAAGAAGCGAGACTGTCTTCCATATTTGAGATAAAAGATAATATTATATTGATTGGTGGTGATAAAGTTACAATAATATCACCTTTATAGGGCTTGAGCAAGAATAGCGAAGGGTTACACCCTTTCGCTTATTAAACTAATAATCTATTTAATATATAAATAACAACATTAATTAAATATTCATAGCATTGCCTTCCCCTTTTGGAAAGCTTTGTCCTCAAAGCTTGAGTATTTTCCTAATGTCGTCCTTCATTCAGATTCAGTGTCGGTATTAGAATCGGACGTGATTTCTTATGTAGAGACTTGCACTTCCTTTCCATTGATGATTTTGCACTGTATTGTCTGATTGTTCCTACATTTATGGCCTGGGATCCAATCCTCACCGCATCGACGACATATGTTTTTCTTCTTTTTTCTATTATCAAAGTAACTGTTAGATGACTTTGATCTATTTTCCATTTCATAGGCATATGATTGAGGTTTGTGGCATTGATGGCCGGGTGACCAAGTATCTACACAGTACCTACATTGTGTCTCTTTTTCTTGTCGATAATGGTTATCACCTCTTGTTTTTATTCCTTCCAATTTGCGTTCTGTGGCTTTTGCTTTATGTCTTGCTACCTCTACGTTAGGTATGTCATGTAACTTTAACTCTTTTTGGAGGTACGGTTTAAGACCTCCTAAATAGGTTTCGAGTCTTTGTTTGTCAGACAACCCAAATACTCGTGTCGATAAGGATTCCCACTGATGTGTGAATTCCTCAATGCTTACAACCTTTTGTAATCTGGTAAGTTTACTGAAAAATTCATCTTCTTTGATACCTTGAAACCTATTAAAAAAATCATTTTTGAACAAGTTCCAGGTGTAGGCAAAATTGTCTCTCTTCCACCATAAGTACCAATTATAGGCGTACCCTTCCATATGCATTGACACATATTTCACCTTCTCCTCATCAGATTGAATATTGTAAATGTCGAAGTATTCTTTTGCTTTGTTTAGCCAAGCAACGCAATGGTCTTCACTTCCATTGTATTTCGACAACTCTATTTTTTCCTTAGGTGGGTACACTATGTAAGGGTGATATTGATTCCCTTTTGCTTTATGGTTTGATGGTGGATCGGAACAACTGGATGACGTAAGTGACATATTTGAACTGCTTCGTTGTTAGCGGTGATTTTTATCTTTTTTATTCTCTTCTATCTTACTGATTGCTTCTATTTGGCTGTTTAATAAAGCCTCCATATCTGGCAGTACTTTTGTTTCTATCTCTTGCTTAAGCGTCGCATTGTTAATCTTTATTTCTTTTTGCAATTCTTATTGATTCTTGGCAAGTGCTTCCTGTGTGAAAATATGAAATGAGGCATCTAGCATGTCTGGACTACTAACTTGGTCTATCTTAGGCGTTAGTCTTTGTAACACCTCCATTAATATATTATGGTTCTGCATCATGGTGCTCAAGTTCTGGGTTATGGTGTTTATGTTTTGAGTCATAACACTCATTTTGTCATCCAAGTCTTTTTGTTTTTCATTCAGAGTGTCAAATTTTTCACTCAACCTTCTTTCTAGTACCAGAACAACTTCATCTTTGATTTCTTTTTTAAGCACGGCATTGTTATTTTTTATCTCTTCCTTTAAATCTTCTTGAAACACTTTCTCAAGTTTGTCCATTCTGGAATTTAGACCTTCGACGATTTTTAAATCTCTAATTTGGTCTTTTTCTAATTTTTCTAGTCGGTCTCGTAACTCGGCCATGGTTCTTGACCTGGTGTGGGGAGGTGAATATTTGGGAGTTATTTTGGTTTATGGATAAGGGAAAAGACAATTAATGTCTTATACAAAATCTTCAAATTTCCTTGAATAATAATAAATATTAATTAATTAATTAATTAATATTATTATTGTTTTTATAAACTATATAAATAGTTTGGTATATAGTTTTTTTTTGAAAAACTTATATATATTAAAATAAATATTATAATAATAATATTATTATTATATTTTATTTATTTTATTGAAAAAAAAATGACGGGAGTAATTTTTTTTGTAGGGTTTTAATGGAGTTTGGCGTGTAGGAGGAAGGGCGCAGGTGCAATAAAAGGGTGTGGCCGTGGAGGAGCGGAGTGGTGGTGCTGGAGAGGGGAAACACGGGGGAAGGTGATGAGGGAGCTGCATGGAGCAGGTGTGCGCGAAAGGCAGGAAGGAGGGAGCTGACGAAGGGATATAGCGTGGAGGAGGATGGCGGGTTGGCGTAGAGCAGGAGGATGGAAGGGAAGGAGTGGGCGATGGAGGTGGAGGCAGCTGCAAGAGGAGAAGCAAGGGACAGGCACGAGTATGGGGGAGGTTGTGGTGGCAGCTGGAGGGAGCTACGGGAGGAGCAACGAGGGTGTGGGGGAAGGTGGAGAATGTGACTGGAAGGAGGGCGACGGTGGCTAGCGTGCAGGGAAGGAGTGACATGCGGAAGAAGAAGGGCTGACAGTGGATCGACGTGGGGTGAGAGGGTCGAGCAGGGAAGAGCGTGGGGAATGGCGGAGGGGGGACCGCGAGGATAGGCGAAGGGAGGAGGTGACGGAGAGGAGAGGCGAGCAGGCAGAGAGATGGGATGCAACAGAGATGTGGAGTCGGCACAACAGAGATGTGGGATGCGAATGGGGAGTGTTGAGAATGAAGAGCCGAATCCGAGGAGAGAGTGAGGATATGTGAGCCGAAATCGAGCTCGATAGTAGGAGGAGCCGAATCCAAATGCAGTGAACGTATCCATTCACTAAGTTAACTGTGTCTGATTAAGGGTTAAGAAGCGAGACCGTCTTCCATATTTGAGATAAAAGATAATATTATATTGATTGATGGTGATAAAGTTACAATAAGCTCACCTTTATAGGGCTTGAGCAAGAATAGCGAAGGGTTACACCCTTTCGCTTATTAAACTAATAATCTATTTAATATATAAATAACAACATTAATTAAATATTCATAGCAAGATCCCCATGAAGAAATTCACTCTTCACATCCATGTGATGAACCTCCCATCGCTTGGAAGCCCCAATGGCCAAAACTAGTCTTATGGAGTCCATCTTTGCCACTGGTGCAAATGTCTCTTTATAGTACACTCCATGGACCTAATAATAACCCTTAGCCACCAACCTGGCCTTATACTTCAGATCAGAGCCATCAGATGATATTTTGGTTCTATAAACCCATTTGCATTGCACTAGTTTCCTCTTGGGAGGAAGAGGGACCAAATCCCAAGTATTGTTCTCATGGAGAGAGTTCATCTCTTCTTGCATGGTTGTTTGCCACCTTGGGTCTTTAGATGCTTCTGAGTATGATTGTGGATCAGATCCAACCATTAAGAAACACCTACCACTCAGATCATAATCACAAGATGCAATGTGAAATTAGGATCTAGTTTTCCTAGGATCTTAAGGATATCCAGCAAGCTCACCAGCAGCTTGTATTTTTTTCTCAACCCACTTGGGCCTTGATGGAGGGTCATTACCTGTAGACATTTCCATCATCTACATCCTACATATCAGAATTAGAAAAATCAGAGAAAGAATCAGAACTTACATCCTCTTCATGCACAGGATTTGAGCATTCCTCTTCACAATTTTCAGCTCCAAATATTGTCTCTTCTTCGAACTGGACACTCCTTTCAATGAATGTCTTGTGAGTGGAGGGGTCAAAGAGATTGTATCCCTTTTCATATTTTGCATATCCAACCATGATGGACTCCTTGATTTGGGGATGCAAGGCCTTTCTCTTCTCTGGAGGTATTCTATCCCAAGCCTTTGAGCCAAATACCCTGAAATGTGACACATTGGGATTGTGTCCACTCCATGCTTCAAATGGAGTATTTCCTTCCAAATATTTATGTGGTGCTCTATTCTGAATATATGCAACACAATTCATAGCTTCATCCCATATCTTAGGAGACAAGGAGTTAGCCTCCATCATGCAAGTGGCCATCTCCTTAAATGCTCTATTCTTACGCTCTGCAACACCATTTTGTTGAGGTGTGTAGGGAAAAAAATGTTGCATTTGGATGCCATGCTCTTCACAGAGCTGCTGCATATCCTTATTAACATACTCCCTTAAATTATCAGTCCTAAATACTTTCATACTTCTCCCACTAAAGTTCTCCACAAGGTTCTTGAAAACTTTGAAACATTGGAAAACTTCAGATTTTTGCTTGAGAAAATACAACCAACAATACCTTGAAAATCATCAATGAAGGTGAGCACATACTTGATGATTCCATAGGAGGGAGCGGGGAGTGGACCAATCATATCTGAATGCACTAAACCAAGAGTTTCAACAACTCTCCTTGCCTTTCCATTCTCATACTTCTTCTCAGCATATTTCCCAACAATGCACCCTTTGCAAGTGCCATTGGAAAAACTGATTTTTGGAAGCCCTTCAACCATCTCTTCTTTGATCAATGCTTGAAGATATATGTAGTTGAGATGTCCAAATCTCTCATGCCATATCTTGTTGACTTCATTTCCATGTGACATAAGTGCATTTGGAGAAGAGAACTCAAGAAAATGTGAGAACTTGTGCATCCTCGAATCATGGTCTGCAACACCCATTGCAACAATTTTTCCAGTGGAAATTTCTGATATCTCCACATCATTCTGAGTGAAGATAACTCTCTTGGATGAACCAGTGTGGGTCATTTGATATACAGAGATTAAGTTTGCTTCAAGATCAGGTACATACAACACATTGTTGAAATACCCATTTTCCATAGAGATTTTCCCAATGCCTTTAGCAGGGATTTTTGAGTTATCTCCCATGTGAATGGAAGAACCACTGTATGGAGCAAGAATAGAGAATGCATCTCTTGA
This sequence comes from Larix kaempferi, assembly GCA_027924585.1. Taxonomy (NCBI): domain Eukaryota; kingdom Viridiplantae; phylum Streptophyta; class Pinopsida; order Pinales; family Pinaceae; genus Larix; species Larix kaempferi. Next base: position 6,771,128 of record BSBM01000556.1, read on the forward strand.
AGAATCAATGTGCCTTGAGGCACCTTAATCAATGATGAAAGAAGATGACTCTGAGGTACTAGCCACCAAAGCATGGCACCTCTCCTTGTCTTCAGAAACACCCTCTTTCTTCTTGGAACTTTCTGGAAGAGGAATGTTGTTTTTCTGTAGGAGGTGGGTCATCATTTCTATTGTTTTATTCATGCATGAAATATTAGGATGAAAACCCCTTTGACAGTAGTTGCACTTAGCCTTCTCTTTCTTCTTTCCCTTGTCCTTGACAGGATTCGAACACCCATCAGTGGATTTGGGCCTCTCATCCTTCTTCTTCTTCTCTTGTGGTTTCATCCCCTTGGGCTTTTGCTTGCCTCTTGCATGTTTCGAATATCCAGCTACAAGTACTTGGTATTTTTGCTTAATGGAACCCAACAAGACCAACTTGTCTTGCTCTTGAGTTAGCATATCCATGAAATCAGCCAAAGATGGCATCTTCCAATTTCTAACTGTGAGCTTTGTGGAGTTGAATGTAGAGACAAAAACTAAGTACTCAGGACCCAGTTTTGAAAGAATGGACACGACTAACTATTCTTCCTTCTTGTCAATGCCACATTGCTTGATTTTCAAGACCAAGCTCTTGAACTTGGTGAAGAAATCCTGGATGGATTCGAAATTGCTTGGACTCAGTGAGATTAACTCATTCTCAAGTTGATGGCCCCTCATCTCATCAATCTTCCCAAATAGAGACTCGAGCTTGAGCCAAACTTCATTGGGTGTAGCTAGACTTTCCACATGAAATAGGAGGTCTCTCAAAATACTGAGACAAAGGAGGCTGAATGCCTCATCCATTCTGCTGAAAAAAAATTGATTTCTCCACAGCAGAGTTTGGCTCAACCTGTGTGCCCATTGTGATCCTGAAAAGACACTTGGATCTCAACAAAATCACCATTTCAGCCTTCCAATCAAAATAGTTGAAAGGAGTGAGAAAATTTGGATGAGATTGCTCCATCTTCTTCTACTGCTTGCGCACTGGGTGACAATGGCACACTTGAATACCTGCAATAAAACTCTCAACACTCAGGAGGGGATCTACACTAACAGATTCGAACCCTACTTGATAGTGGGTGCATTCGGGAGAGCATCACACCCTGGATAGACTCGAATGGATTTCTCCAATGGATTCAATGCAATGGATTTCTCCACTGCTTCTTGCACACCACTAAAACAGTCTATTGGTTCGAATAGTAGCTCCAAGAGCTCTGATACCATGTAAAATCCTAATCACAATAGGATATAACTACTGAATATTCCTCACAGATGAAATATTTTAACTATTTCTGCATAATATAAGTGTACAAACAAGACTGGAAATACAAATGATCAAAATTCAGCACAAATGATCAAATTACAGAACAAATGATCAAAAATTAGAATGCACAAATGATCAAATATGTGATTATAATAACAGTCCAACATTACAAAGAGTTTGGATCATCCTTATATAGAAATAGGAAGGAATAGGATCCACTTGGAGTGTCCACACTTATCTAGCTTAGATTTAGCTCAATCCCCCCTAGGTTGACCTAAAGGTTCCCAAAATATCCCAAACAGGTTCGAATTGTGAATGTGAACACTGGGTAAGCATGGGGAACCAAGGTGGATCTCACACATGTGAAGGAGATGGTTGGTTGGGAATTAGGTGGACTAGGATAGGCCAAAAATAGCCAAAAGGATGAAAATGGCTAGGTTCAATGCATGGGTGCCTTTGGTCAACAGTATTCCCTTAAAATAGGGAAGGAGTGTGCCGTAAGCATGTTGGGGCAATAAATACATGTGGGAGGGCACCCAACAGCTAGTTTGACCACCCTTGGCCCATATTTTGGCCCATACATTGTGATCTAGTTCATACTAGCCCATACAAGTTCTATCCAACTTATAATAACCTTGTTCACACCTAGGGATGTAATTATTAACCAGTTAGCAACTATTAACCATCAATTAATTAATGATTAAGGTACTAAGGTATAATATTTCTCTAACACCCTTCCTCCATAGGAAACCTTCCATACAATTGTTGAAAGAGAGGGGTTTGCAACTTATTCCAAATGTTGCCTTAACCTATTCCTTTCCTTCCCAAGCAAGTTCCTTGTAGAGATAGGATCACAGGGTTATCTCAAACTAGTTATACCACCCTCCAAACCTACTGCACCCATCTAGGATATGGTAGGGTTCCCAATAAGGCACTCAAACCAAATTTTGGAAAAACTTGTACCTTTTTTTCACCTTTCCACAAAAGAAAGAGCAAAGAAAGTTCTCTAGTACCACCTGTCACAGGCCTAGGTTTCTTGCTCTAAATGTTTATTTCCTCTATTTCAAGTCATTTGACACTACATTTCCTCGGCGATATGAGCTTGAACAACCTATTTCTAATGTAAAAATAGTACTTCTCTTCTCCTAATTTTTTCCCATAACTTTGCCTTATACTACAATAGGTTAGATGTGCAACTTTAGGTCTAATTAACCAAGTTATCCACCAACAGCCACACATCCAATTGTAGCCTATAAAAATCCCCATCAATACTTACACTCAGCCAATATTATAATAGTTATCCAACACAACGTATCATAATAAGCATAACAACATTCATCTAACCAAAGAGAACACACGGATCATGTGCAACTGGCACCCAAGGAATATGTCTTAAACTTTGTTAGATGAAGTATGTTACAATGCACAATTGAGGAGCTAGGACAACTGCATAAAAATATTTGTATAGACAATAATTATAAAAGGAACCACTTCCATAGAAATAAGAATCCAACCCTTAAAGAAATCGTAGGATTTCCTCCTATGGGTCTTGTCCACTTCCCCTTTTCACTAATCCACTACAATATCTCCCTACTATGCAAACCCCATAACATAGCTCAATCACATAACACTTTTCACTTTAATGCTTGCTTGCATGAATGAATTTCCTTAGCACAATGAGGTGTCCTCATATATCTATGATTCTTGTGAATCTCTTTCAAGCCAATTACTTCTAAGGAAGACCCAAGTGCCCACATCCAACTTTTCTTCCTTTGGTGTCTTCCATCTGTCGGTCATCTGCATTCAAAAGTGTTCCCATTGCAAGTATTCCCAATGCGTGTGTGCCCACAAGTGTGTCCATCACATGTTTGATCATTTCATGTGTGCCCATAGTTATGCTTGGTGTAAGTGCATCTATTATAGGCATGCCCACTGAGTGCACCCAAATGTTCCCTATCAAGTCCATAAAAGGTAATGCTCATCAATTAAGGGAAGGATCAACTCCCTTGGGTTTGCACGTCCAGATTGTGTACCCAAGGAAACTCCAATTATTATAAAGGAAACTTGAACAATTCACCACTCCTTTTATCTATTCAACAAGGAATGTCTGGCATCGTGATCTTTCTTGATGACCCTCTATTCCCACCTAAAAATGCACCTATTAGCATTTTCAGGTAAAGGCCTTACATGAAACCTTTTACAAATTCAAGATGGAAATTTAATAATTTACCACTGAAATTTGGTCATTATCCACAAATAGCTATACCCTATCCTTTGCAATAGTGATGAGTCTATATATAGACATATAAATAACTCCATTCACTACTCTCTTCTTTTCTTCGATTGTTGAGAAAAATACACCATCTACATCAGCATATGTTACATATTAGATTTTGTTTTGTTTTTCTGCATTGCACCAATATATACATGTTACACATCTCAGTCATTTGTTTCTTATCATGTCATAGAACTAAGTGTTCCATGAACAATTAACACATCATACTTTGTAAACATCCTAGAATATAGTCACCTTCGATCATCCAAACACATTCCACGTAATGGTGAACACCCATCAACACAAATAAGATTAATCCACCTAATAAAATTGGTATTGATTATGTAGGGAATGAAACAAAAGGAATGAACATATATAAATGGAAACACATAGAGATATTACAAAGAGATCGGTAATAAAGTAAAACCCAAATTCTATTAATGAATGAAATGGAAAAAAACTATAAAATGCTAAGCAATACAAACTAGTTAGAATTGCGGTAGCTTATCTTTAAAGATAGATGTTATGTCAATGATCATTTGCAAAAACATTATGAGAAGAATAAACTACATTTTAACATAAATTAGTATACCCTAAGATGTACAAATCCTAAATGTACAAAACCCTAACCCTAGGAAATGATGTGGCAAACAATGTGCATGTTAGTTTTTCAAAATTCACTTCAATCTGATCTAGGATCTTAACTGAGACAACAACATGTACAGCATATCTACAGCATATCAAACATGGACATAATAATGCAAGCACACAAGAGACAATAGACACACAGAGTTTCACTGGGGAAAACCATAAAGGTGAAAAACCCCACAACTTCCTCAGAGATAGATAGAGCAATGATACAACCCAAGTACAAGAGATAGTCCTCCTAGTAGTAGCTTCTTCTCCTCCACGAGTGCGCTACTCTCCAATGAGAGTATGAGTGAGAAAGTGAATGATCAAATAGAGTGCCTCCCGCACTCTATTTATACTTGACTTGACTTGCCTAATAACCTTTACTAGGTCGGCCTTAACTTAACCACATAAAATAATGCTGACAGGGCCGACCCCCAATAGGGTGGTCTAATAACCCTTTAACCCACATGACTTATACAGGGTTGACCCCATCAAGGTGGTCTAATAACCCATCAAGTATAAGTTACGACACTTACAATATAAATGACGACACTTCCGTATAAAGGAATAATAACATCTTTATAGGAATACAATATACATATATGTGAAATACATTCCGAAGTTACAATTACATCAACACTCCCTCTTAACTAGGAAGGTATTTCTCGACACAAATCTGCTAGCACAAGTCTTCTTCTCTGGATCAACGTCACTGGATCATCGTCATCGAATCATCATCATCGTCATTGCTGATGCTATCTCAATCAATCTCCAATCTACTTGTCATAGGAAGTTCTACATAGCCAGTCCTTTTTCATACTGGATGTAGGCCTGCCGCCTGCAGGTCTTCATCATCTATAGAGCCAACCCTTTGTCATGCTGGATGTATCACAAAGCCAAGCCTTTTTCATGCTGGATGTGACCTAGAACAAATCTAGGATTTCCACCATAGAGCCAGTACTTTTTCATACTGGATGGGACCTAGAACAAATCTAGGATTTCCACCACAAAGCCAGTCCTTTTTCATACTGGATGGGACCTAGAACAAATCTAGGATTTCCACCACAGAGCCAGTCCTTTTTCATACTAGATGGGACCTAGAACAAATATAGGATTTCCACCACAGAGCCAGTCCTTTTTCATACTGGATGGGACCTAGAACAAATCTAGGATTTCCGCCACAGAGCCAGTCCTTTTTCATACTGGATGGGACCTAGAACAAATCTAGGATTTTCGCCACAGAGCCAGTCCTTTTCCATACTGGATGGGACGTAGAACAAATCTAGGATTTCCACCACAGAGCCAGTCCTTTTTCATACTGGATGGGACCTAGAACAAATCTAGGATTTTCGCCATAGAGCCAGTCCTTTTTCATACTGGATGGGACCTAGAACAAATCTAGGATTTTCACCACACAACCTTGAAAGAGCATCCCGGGACTTATTACGGGCACATAGCCCAACCTAGCGGATCTCCCAGGGCTACATTACATGTGGTCATGGCAAAAACCTCAAAAGAGCATCCCAGGACTTATTACGGGCACACAGCCCAACCTATCGGATCTCCGAGGACTACATTACATGCCATAGGACAAAACCTCGAAAGAGCATCCCATGACTTATTATGGGCACACATCCCAACCTATCGGATCTCCCAGGGCAATATTACATGTCCTCCCAGAGCAATGCCTCGAAGGAGAATCCTAGGACTGATTACGAGCACACAGCCCAACCTATCGGATCTCCCAGGTCAACTTACATGCTCATCTGCACAACCTGTCCACGGCCACAGAGCATCAACTTGATACTCATCATACATCATCCTGATGTACATCATCACATGATCATCCTGATCATCATCATAGCATCATCTTGATGCATATCATCTGGAGCAACATCCTGAAGCTCGTCATCCATGATCATCCTGATCATACAATGTATATCATCTGGAGCAACATCCTAAAGCTCATCATCTATGATCATCCTAATCATACAATGTATCCACCTAATACATATACAAATCCATGATCTACTTGATCATATCAAGCATCCAACTGATGCATATAGAGCAGTAACTGGAGCATCGTCCTGATGCTCATCACATAGCACTTATATCCATAGCCATGGGAAGGATCCTCCTCTCACCATGCTTTGAATGGATCCTGCAAATGTGTCCATCACTTCTTCCTCGAAGTGTCATCAATCTGAAGAACACCAAGCCTCTCTCTAAAGTACTCGAACTTCACTCTGACTAGTGGTTTTGTCAACACATCTGCAACCTGCTCATTCATCGCAACATACACAAGCTTCACTGCTCCTCTCTGCACCATATCCCTGATATAGTGATATTTGATCTCAATGTGCTTCGACCTGTCGTAGAACACCGGGTTCTCAGACAGCTTCACACAACTCTGGTTGTCACAAAAGATACCAGTAGCCTCCAACGGGAGATCAAATAGCTCAGACATTAGCTTCCAAAGCCATACTGCCTCACAACTAGCCGAACAAGATGCAACATACTCTGCTTTGGCTATACTCAGTGCTACGCAGGACTGCTTCCTGCTAAACCAAGAGATCACACCTGATCCCATACTGAAGCAGCACCAGAAGTGCTCTTCCTATCTGCAGCACTGCCTGCCCAATCTGAATCAACATAACCCTGTAGGTTAAACTTTTGATTCGCATCATACTTGAGCCCATAGTCAACTGTACCCTTCAAGTACCTCAAAATATGCTTTACAGCAACCATGTGAACACCTCTGGGATCCATCAGTAACTGGCTCAATGTGTTCACCACAAAGCAAATATCTGGTCGCGTGTTCGTTAGGTACATCAAGGACCCAATCATCTGACAATACATAGTGACATCAACCGACTGAGATGAAGCATCACACAAAAGCTTCAGATTTGATGCCATAGGTGTGGCCATGGCTTTGCAGTCCATCATCCCAAACCTCTTCAAGATCTCTACTGCATACTTCCATTGTCCAAGGAAGATTCCATCTGTGCTCTGCCACACCTCCATGCCTAGGAAATAGTGCATCATCCCCAAGTCCTTCATCTCGAACTCTACAGCAAGCTTCCTCTTCGTGTCGGCAATCAATCTATCTTCACCTGTAACAAACAGGTCATCCACATAAAGGTAGTATCACTGGATTGCCTTCCTCAACCTTGTAGTAAAGGTTGGAATCCGCTTTACTCTTGGTAAAGCCCAAACTAGATAGAAAGTTGTCTATCCTACCATACCAAGTGCTAGGAGCTTGCTTCAAGCCATACAAGTCTTTATTCAACCTGCACACATATGACTCCCTGTCATATGTCTCAAAACCAAGTGGCTGCTCCACATACACTTCCTCCTCGACTACACCATTCAAGAAAGTTGTCTTGACATCCATCTGGTGTATCTTCCATTTCATCACTGCAGCCAAAGCAAGTACTGATCTGATGGAAATGTACCTGGCTATAGGGGCAAAAGTCTCTTCATAGTCAATCCCTCTTTCTGGGAGAAGCCACAAGCTGCAAACCTCGCTTTGTATTTCTCCATGCTATCATCTACAGCATGCTTGATCTTATAGATCCATTTGGAAGTCACAACAAACTTCCCTTCAGGTCTTGGGACCACATCCCAAACATGATCGATTGGTACTTCCCGATCATGGCATCCTTTACTGTATCCCATATCCTGGGAACTTCAGATTCTTCAATATCTTCAATAGATAGTTTGAGCTTTGTTGCTGGAACAAATGTTGTAGTCCTTATTTTGTAGGTGATGGTATATGATCTTTCCTACAAAGCAAGTTAAATTGCATGATTAGAAACATCTCATAGTTTTCGAAACAAATTCTTACACATAAAGAAATATGTCATATAGTCATGTAATTATCTTAGCCAATGCTTCAATACAACATTTATCCATATCCCATAACTTTCTAGATGCCTTCCAATCTCTACCATAACATTGTTAAGAGTGTGCACAACTCCCAACATGTCAGCAAAGAGGTTTCATTCTAGATAAGTAGCAATGGAATGTTGTACAGTGCCATAGGCCACTCACCCATGACATGCATATTAGTAGTACATTGTTCATTAATGCATTTATTCTAATATGCATAATACACACCCTAAGTCTAGGAACATCATTGAACAATATTATTTAAACAAACAAGTCTGCAAGAAATGACAATTTAAATACTTATCTTTGTTTGGTTGTAGGGTGGACTCCCTCTTAATATTTGCTTCCTTGCAGGAACTACTGGAGTGTGCTCCCTTTTGATCTTTGCTTCCTGGATTACCTATCTTTGAACTTATATCTATCCTCGATCTCTATGCATACTTACTAGTATCATCATTGTGTTATCCTCGAGGTCTCATACATACATTCATTAGTATAATCTTAATACTATCAAAAACATTATGATTCTAAGTAATATTAAACATGTATGGTCAAGATCATTTCATACACAGATAATAAACATTAGTATTCAAGGTTTCAGGGAATACTTCTTTTACTCATGCATATTCTTTATTTGACCAAAATACTTTTCTGGTTAGTCATATCATCAATCAATGTAAGAGACATAATATGCATAAACCCTTGATTACTTACATTTCTAACTTCATGAATAATCATTATCAACCATACAACAGTATAAGATCCTAACACAAGGTAGGATTCTAACTTGATCTAGGAAAAACATACCTAGTTATCGTATTTGCTAGTTATGTCTAGCAATGTCTTCTTGTTCTCTTCAATGACTTGTGCTAGTAACCTGCATATCTCATAGGTTAAGCATTGTAGAACCAAATTATACATACCTCGTAAGTAGAGCTTCTATGTGATCCATGACAATGGATGAATCTTTGTCTTCATGTCACCATGGTCATATGTTCTTGAACTAGAACATGATTTGTCTTTCTCGATGTACCTTTCATGTTAGCGGACAACATCAACCTCATACAACACCACAATGCATTAGTACAATCATAAGTGTCAAAACCCTAATCAATGAATATCTGCATTCATAATTTTATTAAGGTGATACGACAAGTCTAAAGTTAATCAAGATAGTACTAACCTTAATGAAGACAAACATACCATAAACTTAATCATGAACAGATCTCTAAACATACCTAGATAAGTCATACCCGTCGAGATTGGTTGTAATATTCTTATGTAAGGCCTTAGCCTCATCTCCCTCTGAAACAGGACTTCTTCACTTATGCAGGTGACCAATCCATTCTCTTCTAGGATTAACCCAATCCACTTAATTTGTAGAAACTAGATCTGGAGCTAGATTAGGGTTTGTCAGGGAAACCCTAAAAATTCAAACTTTGAATTTCAAACTTCTGAAAGGATAGAAAGATGCGCCTTGATGAGCTGATCAACCTGGTATACTCAGAATTTGAAAATTGCAAAGTTTCACCCCTTAAATTTGCTTTTCAATCTTCTGGATTCACTAGGGAGGACCCTGAATTAGGGTTTGAGTTTCCCGGAGCTTCACCCAACCAAATAGTTTGATCCAAAGCACTAAAATTCGATTTTTCCAAGGAGCTTCCAGCTATGGTCACAGATTTCAAAAATTCCCATTTTTACAGAAGCCCTAATTTTCCACTTTTCCGATCAAAGTCTCGAACTAGGGTTTGATCAAGCTCGGCCTTCTGCCCAACCAAAATATTCGATCTTGGTCTCTAAATTTCAATTTTGATGAGGAGCATTCATCCATGGTCTCTGATACAGAAATTCCAACATTCTCTGAAACCCTAAATTCTCGGAGCCATGAATGAAGGTGCTCAAAATCCAATTCTCTTTTGACAGAAATATGCACCTGATTGTTTCTGGTGTCACTCTGAAATTTCAGGTCTACAGGGTCTGAAAATTCTTGATGTGGTATCCTGACCTATTTTCTTTCCAACCCCATAGGTATGACCTCAAATGGATTATCTGAGAGAGAGTTATGCCAAGTGTTGCAACGTGACCTGTTTATGGGATAAAACAGGAGAGCGAACTTGTACGGAGTGCCACGTGTCACTGGTTCAATTTCGGCCTCTGAAAAATGTACCTGTGAAAGTAAAGTCCGTGCCCTACCTGTCACTTTTTATGAAATTTCATTTGGATCTTCCTACCCCAATTTGTGACCTTTTTTCCGAGGTCTCCTGTTTATGACGGAGATCTGGAAGAGGCAGAAACCCCAACTTGTACTGATCATAAATCACAAATTACAACGAATTAGAGGCTGTCCTTTGGACACAAGGTACATGGGGATCTTCTCTTCGACATGTAATATTTTTAGATCCTGAAACCTCTCCAAAATGTATTTATAGCGAAAGTGCTACGATGACTGGTTTTTGCTATATCAAGCCCTAGCTTCGCAATTGCAACAAGTGTCATAAATGCCATACCATGCCTTCTTTCAGGCTAGCTCTGATACCATGTTAGTTTTTTAGAATTTACTTCATTATGATCTAGGATCTTAACTGAGAGAACAACATGTACAACATATCTACAGTATATCAAACATGGACGTAATAATGCAAGCACACAAGAGACAATAGACACACAAAGTTTCATTGGGGAAAACCATAAAGGTGAAAAACCCCACAACTTCCTCAGAGATAGATATATCAATGATACAACCCAAGTACAAGAGATAGTATTCCTAGCAGCAGCTTATCCTCCTCCACAAGTGTGCCACTCTCCAATGAGAGTATGAGTGAGAAAGTGAATGATCAAATAGAGTGCCTCCCGCACTCTATTTATACTTGACTTGACTTGCCTAATAACCTTTACTAGGTTGGCCTTAACTTAACCACATAACATAATGCTAACAGGGCCGACCCCCAATAGGGTGGTCTAATAATCCTTTAACCCACATGACTTATACAGGGCCGACCCCATCAAGGTGGTCTAATAACCCATCAAGTATAAGTTACGACACTTACAATATAAATGACGACACTTCTGTATAGAGGAATAATAACATCTCTATAGGAATACAATATATATATATGGGAAATACATTCCGAAGTTACAATTACATCAACATTGCGAGCCTTGAGGAGGTTAGTTGATATGTCCACTTCCCAAGGGTGAAACTTTTGCTTAAAAATATATATTTAGCGTGTTTCTTGGATCTTACAAATTTTAATCCATGCTCTACATGTTTGGTAGGTCACACTATTAAATCTTACATGACCTACATCAACTTCCAAAAACACAAAGGAAATTTCTGAAAAATGCATCAAAAAATTGGGACCTAAAAACTGGTAGTAGAATTGATAAGATGTGGAATGATTCTAAATTAATGAAATAGGTGGGTGGCCACTAATATCCAAATATATTATTCATCCCACCTTAGGAAGTAATGGTCCCCATTATGTCAATTTCTTCCATTAGATGGGTAAATTTATGTTGAATCTAACTCCTAGTGAGCCACTTTCCCTATGTTAGCAAAAAATTGAGACTGAGGTTCTTGGGCATGGGCCAACAAAAGGGTTCTGTAATAGTCTAGTGTGTTGGAATTTTCAATCCACTTAAGGGGGAAGGTCTCACCTGAAGCACATCCAAGACTGGCATAATATGGGGATCCTTTTGACTATATGGTTGTGATTTAGGGTTTACAGTAATAATCATTGTAACATCATCCAATTAACTATACCGCAACAATACTTAACTACATTCATTATTCATTCATCTAAACCGGAACAATAAATAGAAATAGACATAACATAAACATTCGCAACACAAAACTTTGAAGGGGCCCAGTAATCATTTTCATTATATCAAATAGATATTCATTACAACAGCTTTCATCATGTCTTTAAGCCTTACATTCACTGCAAGATTACCTGCCGTAGGATATACCCTCATATAAATATGACCCAAAACCCAAATATATAACTTCTGCTATAGATCTATATGTATTTGTCTTCTACATGATACGATATTCTGATGCTCGAATGATCTCTTATTGCATTCCATTATGTCTCTCTCTCTTATCTCCTCTTCTGCTTATCCTCCACTTCCTTTAATACTCACCGAGCAGGTCCAAAACTAGTCCAAAATCTGTTGCGGGGCGTTACCTCTTTCCTGCAACTTTTGTTTATTTTCTGCAACTTCCTTCCTTAATCTTCTCTTCTTTATCCTTTTCTATTCCTCTTCAAAATGAAGGAGCCAACAGGCCTCGACCAAAAAGGTTGAATCTCCCTCGAGTCAAATCTATTGTGTTATTGATCCTTATGCATATTCAATTGTTGGTCCTTCAAATGAAGGAGCCAACTCTGGTACTTGTGCAAAAGCCTTTTGCTAAAGTTGTGCGAACTTGTCTAACTTTGTATTCCATTTACCAATCAATACATTGGTTCTATCTATGAACTGCTAATATTTTTCCTTGTCCGGGAGGGTGGGTTTATGTTTCTCTAACTATTGTACTTTTGTGTCTGCAAGGTGGTCCAACTGTTGTAATTTTGAATATGTGATATGGGTTGTAGATTTCAACTCCTGCACAGTTGGTTTGGAGGCGTAATATTTTTCATGGATACTATACATATCATTTTCAAGCTCGTAGGCTTCCTTATACTTGTGTTCTCTTTCCACGGGATAGGCCATATCCTGAGATTCTTCATTCAATTGTTTAACTTTCTCCCGCAAGGTTTCCATAGGTAATTGTTTCTTCCTGCGGATCCCAACCCAATCTCTCAAAGATGTGAAGAGTTCCTGACTTTGCTTTGTTGTATGCTAAAGATGATAGTGGATTTCTATTGTACTATTGCTTACCTGTGGAACTTGGGCCATTTTCTATGTTTATTGGCCATTTCCTTGAATCAAGATCTTGTTGAGATTCTATTGGAAATCGTCACATTTTCTGTGAAGCTGCTTCTAGGAAACACGCAGATGTTGTAAGCTATCTTGTTGTCTGGCAGACAAGGTTTCTTCTAGTGTTGTAGGTACATTTTCATGTACTTGAGGCCACATTGAGCGCAAGTGATCACACAATGCAGAAACATTGTCTTCCACAACTACTTTCTCTTTATGTGCTACTTCCTTAGCGACCAGAGCATCCGCTAGTTGTATGCGTGTTTGATCATATGCATTCTTGATTGTGTTTTGTTGTATCTCAGCAAATGCTATTCATCATTCTACCTATGATGTAGCAATGTGAATTTGTTCAAACATTTGTTGGGAAGTCAAAGTGATAATATTTGGTGTGGGTATGCCAAGGGGTAACGATTGAAGGGGTGATATCATGGTGTGCTTGGAAAAATCAAAGGATAACTTGTCAGTTACTCGGATCTTGTGACCAATGTTCGAGATGGGATCTCAGGGAGATAGGTTCATCTTCTTGGTACAATGATTCGTCTTAGTGTTATGTATGTACTTCTTCCATTTTTTGTTCTTGTTGTGGAATTCCCTCATTGGAATTGTACTATTGTGATTGGATAGATGGATCTGAAGCAAAATCACTAGGAATTTTTGTCAGCTAAGCAGCTTGTAGCAAGAGAGGATCTACTATGGTAGATTCAGAATTTGAGACCTCCGATGTTTCCATATTTTCTTTCTAAATGGGGACTCTTTCTACCTAGCTAATTTGGTTTAGGGGGTCATCAAGGACAATGATTGAGTACTGAATTGGGTTCACCTAGAGGGAAGACAATGGAACTAGTGACATATGTGAGATGGTTAAGGGTGTAGTCGTGGAAGAGGTGTATCTATGGGTGGTAATGGTGGATTTGGAGGTCGAGGGTTTATCTTCTTTTGAATGGGTGGTGAAAGCATGCTTAGGTGGGGTAAGGACTTGCGTTGCTTTTTTTAAGAGACTAGAGGGGACCATAGCGGTATCAGGGAGTGAAATGATGGATTGGGGGATGGGCAAAGGTATGGATTTGGGAAGCTGGGTATCTTTTGAGGAGGTCCCCTAAGCTTCTTCAATGTTTCTCTTTTGCTTAGACTAGAGTTGGGGGAATACATAGGACGTACCTTTAGCTGTGATAATAATTATTATGCCTAGCCAATTGGGGATGACCTTGTGGAATGCTTCCAACACTAAGCAAAATGGCGTGGGAAAGGGTGGGAATGATTCTGGGTCTAACTCAGGTGGTTGAATAAATGTTCTTTCCTAGTTAATGCCAAACCATACCTTCAAAGTATAGTTCTTTAGCAGGGTATCGTAAATTCTCGGCATGGAATCTTTCTTCATATTTTGGTACCATTCTTCAAAAGCATTCTTGTTGAAAGCAGTGTTGGTAGGGTCTGCAAATCTTTCCATGTTGCATAATGTTGGGAAACAAGCTATTGTAATTTGATGGGTGGAAATGTTCAACCCACAGGGTGCTTTTCATTTCCACATAGCTATGGAAATAAGTAGATACCCAAAAAATAAAATATCACCCAGATTTATGTGCATTTGTAAATTCCTAGAAAATCTCATCCATCATAAATTTGCACCAGCTGAGTTGGATGCCTTGAATGCATAACTCAGTGACTGACAGTGTATCCAGGGTGCACTCTCCCTTCATGTACTTCCTCATCACTTTAACAGTGATAATTTGACATGCCATCTTGGTTGGTGGAATATTAATGTCGGTAATCATGGCACCTTTCTTGTCTCTGTTGGTACCATAGTTGTCATAGAGGTTCATCTCTATGTGACTTTTTGATCTCTTATGGTTGCAGTGGAACCTGGTGGAAACGTCCTCTTCTTCCATGAGGAGACGTGTAAGCTTGTGGATTTCATCCACATGAATAGAATACTACTTTTCTAAACATAGAGAATGCCCGTGCATACGATTAATCAAGAATTTTGTGCATTTATGAATTTATGGTGTTTTGCCTAAGACTGGAAGGTCTCTCGGATTGATGAGGGTTGAGTCTCATTATAGAGACACAAAATTGAACTTCCATTCTTGTCAAACTTTCCCATTTTCCATTGGGAATAATTTCATGTGTTCATTGGGCTTCATATCAGGATACATATATCTGTCTGAAAAATCAATGTCTACAATCCATGCTTGTTCTACTTTTCCGTGCAAGTCACCCACAACGTGAAGCTTTGGGTCCACAAGTTCTGGTTTTTCTACCTCTTTTTTCTTTTCTTGAGCTTTGTTGGATGCAACTCTCATTGTGGCTACCTTCCCCATTATAGATGCTCGGCACTAGTATACAAATTGCATCATAGGATTATTGCTTCCTGAGAGTGCCAATTTGACAGGTTTTCACAATGTGCAATGTAATGAAAATCACCATATTTTAATAAGAAATATTTACAAAATGCGACATTAATGGTGGTATGTAGTGGAGTGGTACCATAAATGTGACCCAAAGGTGACTACTACATTCACATGAGAAAGCTTCTATCGGAAGGATTCAGTCACTAATACTCATAGATGGTACTGGGACAATTGTACTGCTTTTTTCAAAGCGTCTACAGTAACTTAGTGGATGGTGGGGCCCTCCCCAACCATATTGGTGAATACTATCTTGCAACTAAAATAAACTATGGAAACTAAGTAAAGACTCAAAATAAACATCACTGAATGATATTATATAGAAAGGAATTCTAACTCCTAACTAACTCACTCTCGTGAGCACGAGTGATCACTTGTGGAATTACTGATAGGAAATATAGGGCTTCAGGCATGCACCATTCACCCATACTGGATACAAGATACCATCAAGCTGCACAAGTTTCACAACACCTGAAACGTTGATTTTCACAACAATGAATGGTCCTAGCCAATGCATATGTAATTCTCCTAGATGATTCATAAACTTGATGTCATACAATATCACTTTGTCACATTTGGCAAATTGCTTCTTCTTGGTATGGGATCGTGCCATCCCTTCTATCACCCTTTTTCCATTGTTGCATGATATTCTGCCATAAATTGGGATTCTTCAATTTCCATCAATTCAACAAGTCGTTCCACAACTTATTCTTCTTTTGTCATCTGTGTTGCATGTGTAATGTAAAGACTTGGAACTATGAATTCAATGGGAACTACTACTTCTCTACCATAGACCATTTGAAATGGAGTCTTCTTGTGAAGCTTCTTAGTAGTAGTCATGTAATCCCATAGTACAGCTGGAATCCGCTCATCCCAATCATCCATGTTTGTGCAACAGACTTTGGTTAGTCCAATCTCCATAATGTTATTGAATGCTTCTACGGTCCCATTCGCCTGGGGGGGGATATGGACTACTCTTATGATGTTGAATCAAGAACTGAGTTGTTAATTCTTCAATTGTGTTTTTCATAAGATGTTTTCCTTGATCACTTATGAGGCTTCTGGGGCACCATATTCGAGTAATAATGTTTTCATAAATGAATTGAGCAGTTTTCTCTACGGAACAGTCTTTGACCGGTGCAGCTTCAACCCACTTGATTAAATAATTTGTTGTGGTAATGATATACCAGGATTTTGAATGCTTCGTTGGTGGGTGGGTAGGTCCCACAAAGTCAATCGTCATTTTCTCAAATGGTTGCACCGCTAGGGATGGATTCAATGGGAGTTCATCTGTGAGACGGTTGACCAATATGTTGGCAGATGTCACATTTCCTTGCGTGCTCCTTAGCATCTTTGAATATTGTAGTCCACAACAGTCTATCTTGTAGAAACTTTCTTCCTATAGGTTTTCATCCAACATGACCTCCCACAACTCTGTCATGGCATTCCCACAAAATAGTTTCATGCTCATGATCTATTACGCATCTGTGCACGATGCCATCAATCCCCATTTTATATAGTTGTCTCACTAGTAACTGATATTCCACAACTCTTACAACTAAGTGTCTTTTCTAAGTGGGGGAAAATTCATCTAGAGCCTTTGATGTAGTGAAGAACATTGTGATATGTTCTAGGTCATATGGGATGGCTTCCACTCTAAATAGTGCAGAATCTGGTAGTTGAACATCAACTGGTCCATCAACTTCACCTGATTCAAAGTGAGAGAGATGATCAGGTCCATGATTGTGTTTCCCTAGCTTCACTATAACTTCAAAATAGAATTCTCGAAACAGAAGTAACCATCTATAGATTCTTCCTTATGATACTGTCTTGTTTACTAGATACGTCAATGTAGAGTGATCCATGAAGAACTTGAAATGCCTCCCAAGAGGTAATGGCAAAAATTTTGTAGTGCATAAATGATAGCCAATCCTTCTCTCTTTGTGGTCATATAGTTTTTCTCTACTTGTGATAGCTTCCTACTAGAAAAGTAAACTGGATAGTCCATCTCGCATTCCCCAGGCTGGGCTAGTATAATGCCAAGAGCGATTTTTGAGGAATCTACATGGACATGGAATTCCTTCTTCCAATTAGGGAATGCTAGGATTGAGGCATTTACCATTCTTTATTTGAGCATGTTGAATTCTTTTTAAACAATATCCATTCCATTGGAAAGTATCGACCTTCTTCAACAATTTCTCTAATGGTTCACTAATAGATGCATAGTTGTGAATGAATCTTTTATAGTACCCAGTATGACCCAAGGTGGATCACAACTGTTTTACTATCGTTGGTGCCTACAGATTTACAATAGCTATAATTTTCATAGGCTCAACCAAGACTCCATATTTTCATACAATGTATCCTAGCAAGTTACAAAAAGATATGCATAATATGCATTTCCACAGGTTCAATTAAATCCCCATCTATCTGCAAAAATCCAACATAATATGAAGGAAAGAAACATGGTCTTTGAGTAAATTGTAAACCATCCAGTCACCTAGATATAATTTTAATAACTTATGAGGGAACTCAGAGAAAGATTCTATCACTATCCTTGAAAAGATAGTGGGTGCATTCTTGAATCCAAATGGCATAACATTGTATGTGAATGATCCCCATTCAGTAGTAAATGTAGTCTTCTCCGTATCTTCTTCAGTGATTCGTACCTAGTGATAGCCCAAGAATTCATTAGTGAAGGAATATGCTTTGTTCCCTGCCACTTGATCTAATACTTCATCACTGAATGGTGTCAAAAATGGGTCATGTACGCTAGCAACATTCAAGCTACGCTAATTAACACGGACTTGGATGTATTATGCATCCTTCTTTCTCTAGATCACAATGGGACTCATCCATTTAGATTCATCGACTGGAAAAATCAAACCTGCACTCAACATGCGGTCAATCTCATTTTTAACCTTTTGCTTTATCTACAGGTTCAACTAATATGGTTGATGATTTATAGGCTTTGCTTTTGGCTTTAATGTGATCCTCATCTCCCCAAGATCTCCCTAGAAACAAGTCTTCATACTCTTTTAAGAGGGATGCGACCTCAGAGACTATTTGGTCGTCCCAATAATATCCAATAGCTTCCATATTTGGTTTGTCTTCAATGCCAATATTAATTTCCTTTAGTTGTAGAGGTTGGGTGTAGATTGCTCTAGTATATTCAAGTTTGGTGTGTCTAACTTCCCAAGCAACTTCTTATTCCTGGAAGGTGAGGTGTCGCGGTTGTTTGAGTTCATATGGTTCTGGCTCGTCTTGTTCTACCTTCCTGTAACAAAGACGTTGCCTCATTTATGGGATGGCTAAGTGGAAGTTTCCTAATTCTTGATGTGCAGGGAAAATATATGAGTGGCCTAACTTCCACAACTAATATGTAAATAATGCACCCTTGATAGCTGTTAGTTCTTCTGTTACTGTGTCACTTGATGTAGAGAAGGAAAAGTCTTGATAGAACTCAGCACGTAGATTTTTCCAGCAGTCAGTTTGTCTCCTTGTCTCTTCATGTAGATACCAGGATTTCGGAATAGGAACAAGCTCGTGGAAGTATTCATGAGCCCGGAACTGTGGTTGTAAGCCTCCTAATTCCCATCGGTTCTCACATATTTCAATGTGTTGATATGGATTAGTCTCTCCCCCATATAGACTTATTTCACCATGTTATTATGCAGAGATGGTTTGAACCTAATCATCAAAGTTAGTTGTGTGGTATCCCAATCTGAAAAATCATCTTTGTGCTTTTCCCGCCATCTTGTGGCAGTTCCTCTAAGTGTTGTGTCCAATACATCCATATGGTATTATTCTTCCACTATAGATTCCATCTCCTACAAGAATGTATCTAATCCATTGGTCCAATCATACGTTGGTGTATGATGTAATTCTATGTTGATCCGTCTTATATATTTCACCATGGTGCAATGCCAGAAATAAATCTTATGGTGCACATTTTTCCAGTTTTCCCAAGCTTCCTCAAAATCATTGTCAAATGATTGAAAACTTATCTTGCTTACTGAGGCCTCTATAGTTGGATTCATGTATTCATATGTCTTCCCAACTGCAAGAGAGTATATCTCATCTAAAACATCTCATTCCATGTTTTCTTGGATTGGATTGGTATACCGTAGAGCTTCATGTGGATTTAGGGGTTGCATTACCTTCATGCCATCAGCCTCGAAGATCATCATTTTTTTTTTAGATTAATTATGTTGTAGTTATCGTAAGCCCATTCAATTCCAATCAATGTTAGATATGGATCCATATCTACCATTATCTCAATGAATTCAAATTTTGTAGTGGTATTAACACCCCCTATGTCTACTTCAATATTCTCTAGATGGTCAATGGGGAAAATGTGATACTGATTTTCCATCTGCAACTGAATGGAAGAATAGACAAGAGATAGAGAACCCATTGCTTCCCATGAATTCTTTGGTAAGATATTCACATTAGATTCTAAGTCCAACATCACATTCTTCTATCATACCCATGCACTTATGCATCCAGATGGAATTCTTGACCATTTATCTTCATTTTCCTTCTTCGCACCAACTGGAAGTTTCTTTCTTGTAATGAGGAATATATTTATCCATCGATTTTTGCAACATTGAAAAGGTTGTGAAGCATCCCTCATAAATTCTAAGTGGACTTCTTATTTTCCAGGATATCCTTCAGTAAGTGAAACCACAGTGAAACAAAGTCCTTTGATTTATTAGTAGTTGATCCCTTGCCCTCAGCTCTTGCATTATCCATTTTGAACTGTTGGTATGGTCTTGCACCTACTCGAGCTAGCAGGGTTGGTATTCGACCAAACATATTTGTAGCTTCTTGATATATCTCCTTCTATTGAACTAGAATGTATTTAGTCTTCTTTGGTGTAGCATTCCAAATCACCGAAGAGTTTGGTCGTCATTGGTCTAATCTAGCTTTCGTGCATGCCTGGGTAACAACAAAGCTTATTGCAGTTTGTTCTTCTCGGGGTTCACAGTTTATGAATTTGGTCAGTATTCTTATGTGATCTTACCATTTAGTGATGAGATCAAGGTGTTCCTCCAAAGTGTGGGTGTTAGTGTGTCAATAGGTACACCATGGTATTTTGGGAAAAGCACAGTCACGATCCATATGGCCAATTTCATTACAATTGTAGCATCGTAATGGTCCCGTGTGACCTCCTCCTCTTTCGGGCGCTTGAAATCCTCTTCCATGACCTCTCTTTCTTATTCATGGGGGGTTATCTACTACTCGGAATATGGCTACGTGTTGAATATGTTAATTGTTGGATGTTCACATAAGTAATTTGGCTAATTAATAAATTGAACAAGACATAAGTATAAAGGTTTTCGTAGGTAGGCATAGTCTATCGGAAGTCTTTCAAAGTTGGTCACCCTCGGCCAGGCTCCGGGTCATGTTGCACGGGCTACCAAAACCAGAAAATTGAGTCGGGCCAGTGTAGTCCCGTGACACATAGCTTCATGTTTGATTACCTCATTTTTATCAATTGTCTGTTCATGTTACAATGACAATGAAACTGGAAATTGAAGAGATTTTGGATAATAAGTAACTATGATAATGAAATTGGAAGTTAAAGAGAGTTTGGATAACAAGTGGCGTTGGGTTGGGTTATATAATAGTTTGTATTATGGAGGGGTTGGCTTATATTTGATAAAACCATTATACTATGTGAACATTACTTTAAGGTATATTGTAAATACAATTTAGTTGAAGGTACACCTATGGATATCTAAGTATGAAGATAAATGTGTATGGATTTAATAAGTCAACTTTGGTAGAATTCATAAGATATGTGATAAATTTGTTGTATTTTTTTTATTGTTATTATTACATTCATATAAATTGATATTTGGGTCAAGTTCAAGAGATTAGTTTAATCAGTTTTTTTTGTTTGCTAGTTTGTTCATGACTTGCGGGACTAGCATGTTGTCTAAGAAACCGTGACCCGAAGGCATCTAAGATGTCAAAATCACCCAAGGAATGCATCTAGTCTAGACCACACCAACCCTTAGTATGGTTGGATTTATATTGTCTCCTCCTATGTATCTTGTGGGATTTGAACTTGGTTCACCATGCAGAATGAGGCTCGTCGAAACCAACCATGCTACAAGTTAGTTTAATCAATTATTGTTAATATTGTTAGGCATTCGACTAGTTCTATACTAGTAGGTGTCTAGTTCAAATCCCCTAAGGTGAAGCACACTATATTACACTAATAGGTTTGTTAGAGATGTCATCCATGAATGTGGGGAAGCATTCATTGAGTTTCCCCATGGGTTTTTTCTTGGAAAAAAGGGTTGTTTTATTCTTGAGATAAAGGCCTCTCAAAATCTTTATTATTCTAGTTTCTTTCAAAATATTCTTCCAACCCATAATCCTTCTTATAGTGATTGTTGCATGGTTTGAGTGGTTTGCAAGTGCATCACAACCACCAATCCCTAAGGTCATTGATATGCATGTAACCTATTTTTTCTTGAATTTATCTTCCATATTTTTCCTTTTCCATAAATTGATTCCATAATTTTTCTGTAGTGGTGGGGCCTAGTAGCAAGTGTCAATTTTTTTTAACCTTAGACCATTCAATTGATTTCATCCAACATAGAAGGGAACAATCCCCTAATATGTTGATATAAACATGAATAATGAGGTCATTCTATAAATTAAATAGATAAATTAATGCAACATATGCTATTTTTTTTTAAAAGCCCTATCCCAAGCTTGTAACCTATGGAAAAGTATTCCCATTGGAAAATCCAATTTTTTAAAGCATTTGTTGTGTTCGATGACTTCTTGCAAGATATTTTGTGGCTCTAGAGACTCTTAGGGGTAACTTCTTCCAAGATCTTTCGTGTCTCTAGAGCAGGGATCTAACTTGCCCCTTTATTGATCTAACAAATAAAGGAGAAACACTATCTCTTGTTCACATCCCTTATTACTCAATCATATCCATTGTGAGACCAAAATCAACAAGGGTTTCATGTAAAAATAATGCATGATATAATGAGTATTTTCCAACTATTAACCCAATGGATTAGTTTAATTGATTTGAATGAATCGTTTCAAAGAAAATTTCATTATGAGGTCTCTAATTCTAGTCCAATTAAGGTTCAAAATTCATTGAGTCCCAAGGTTCAAACTTCTATTTTGATTAATAATGAAGCCATCCTCAATATGGTTATTATGAAGAATATGTGTATTAACATATTCTCTATTCATAAATTGATTATTGATTAAAACTCTTCATGATCCATGAAGAGTATCTTACCCTCACTTACAATTTGAAAAGATACTATAATAAAGAATAACCATAATATAAAAAATGATAAAAAAAATTGTAAAAACATTCTAAACAAACATTAAAATTAATTAAAAATAAATAAATTAAATACAAATTAACAAAGAAACATAAACTCTTAAACAATATTAAATCATTCCAATTCAAATATAAAGAAAGACATAAAATTATAAAATAAAGCATCATTGTATAGGTTTTAGAGTTTGCCATTGTTATTTTTTTATTTAAATCAACTTTGTATATACATTATAAAATTATAAAAATAAAGCATCATTGTATAGGTTTTAGAGTTTGCTTTTATTGTTTTTTCTTTAATATATATCATAAAATTATAAAAAAAAATAAAGCAATTATTGCTTTTTTAAATCTATAACATACCCAAATTTATCTATATAAAAAAAAAACATTCGATTGCTAGATGTCCATTATTGATAATGTTTATAAGTATTGTTGCTCTATTTAGCTTAATACAATACAGATCATATCAATATGTCATCTTGTCCTCATAATATTTGAATTCTTACTTATATATCTTGGTGGTGATTAGCATTATGTCTCACTTTTGAGATCAACATTTTTAAATGGTAAAAGATATATATATAACCTTATATTTTGTATAGATCTAGAATTGTTATGATAGATTTAGATATGATGTTTACCTGAGATCAACAAGAGATGACTAGTTTTGTAAAGACTTACATAATTTTGATTCTCCATGTCATATTAAGTTATTGGTTTTTTTCCTTTGAAAAAAAAATTGGGTGTATAGTTGACTCAATCCTTCCCACGTGCAATTATGATTAACGTAGGAAATTACACTGATACTGAATGCATAGTCCTAGCTCGGTTGGCTCGATAACTTATGGAAACCTAACAATATATTGAGTCATTCATTGCACTTGGATTATGGAGAAAGGTGTTAGTTTAACCTCGCTCTCAATAGTGTAGCCTAAATGCACGACAATTTTAATCATTCTTGACTGTTTTATGTTCATTCATCCCCAATTCCCTAATCTAGAATATTCTTACTATCTAGACCTAATATGGCTGCAAAGTACTTAATATGGATGCAAATTGTCGAGACCAATATTTAACATTCTATTAAAATCATCATATATATTTGACTTTATTATATAAATGTCAATACATTTATAGTATACTAGTGTATATTTAATTAAAAGTATTATATATTTAATTAAAAGTATTATATATGATAAGTCTATTTCTGTATTTTATCTTTACTAGTTTTTTTCTATTACGTTGAATTGTATGTGTATCTGTATTCGTACTCAAATTATGCTACTATGCTCTTATCATCCAACATGAGCTTATCACCTCTCTGTTGCATATATTCACTTTCAGATCTCAATTTCTCTGCAATGCAAACTTTATCTTCCACTTGCCTCCAGCGTTATCAAATATACAACAATATACCTCCATATTTTTTAATCATTGTTTTCACCCCTACTACCACAAAGCTTTTTCTGCATCGCCAAATATGAAGAAACCCAGGCTTCTTCTGATCATGCCCATGCTTTAGAAGATGAAGATCGTGGGAAAAGGTGCCGCCAATTTAAGGGAATCTGATTGTGAAAATGAGAAAGTTAGGTATCAAAAATTCAAATGCCAAGATCTAGAAAGAAGTTATGGCTGGGGTCATACCAAGTGACCAAGAGACTGATGTGCCTACGACGTTATAGTGTATTATTTGAGAGGGCCCAACGCCAAATTCAATTTCTGCAATTATGTGTCATATATTCGCTCTACGTCTTCTCTTTCCCGTTGCTAAGTTTAGCTTGTCGCTGCCAAATATGTCTTGCATAAAAAAGTTAACGTAAAAAAATATGTCAAGCTACCAAATGTGCAAAGATAAATAAATAAAAGATAATAAAAAATTAATATAAAAAAATTAACAAAATAAAATTTAATATTTGTTTATTTAACTACATATTATATGACCTAAAAAAATGAAGCAATCGTTTGTACAACATTTTTATGTGCATTGCAGTAAAGTTTTGAACTTTTATACCAACATTGACCAATGAAATGTAATTGAATGGGTGAATGTAATTGAACCATATTGACTACTTCCTTCCATTTATACTCATTATTAACTAAGTAAAAAAAATCATGTTAATGAAAGTTAAATAAACACAATATTGTTTTCCATGTGTTAAGAGATCTCAACTCTACTGCGGACAAACTAGCAAATGATGGAGTCAATTTAGGCATGGGACAAGCCTCTCTTAACAAGGTTCCAACACACCGTTTCATACCTTAATGATTACATTGTTAAGGAGCAATAATTCTTGGGTCAACTATATGGATGGTAGCCCCTTTCACCAATGCAAATTTTGTTTTGGATACCACTCCTCCTATCACCACGTCATGGCTCGGCAACCTCCCATCATCACCCCTCCTCGTGGCTTGCTCAGTCCTCACGCTTGGGCATTTATCACCCCATCTGCCCGCCGGTTGTATAGAGCCCAACATGGAAGGCCCTTCTTACCCTGCCCTCGCCCCGGCTCTGCAAAGTCTCTGTATCTCCCAGGACCATACAGCACAGTTTGACGACGGCTCTTCCTCGGCAGTCTGCGACATGGATGGCGTCAGGCAAGCCATAGCCACGCTAAGCCAGCTCACATCCGAAATCAAAGTATATCTCTCCAGGACATACTATGCAGTCTGCAACACGGTAAACAAAATCGACGAGTTAGCTCTGGAAGACAAATACATCCATGCTCGGCTCTCCTGTCTGGAATCGCGCATGGAGGACATGGACAGAAATATTATTGAGATGATGGGGAAAGTTGATAGCATTAAAGCAGATATCTCTGCCTTTTCCTATAAAACGCAATGCAGCTTTGTGCAGGAGGCCCCAACGGTCAACTAGGAGATGGTAGACGCGGTCTCAGTCCAGCAGCAGAATTTCAGATTATGGCAGTCTCTCTTTCCTTGTCTGCAGGTTCACTTAGAAGCTTCTATCTTGAATGTTTTTTTGTTTAAAATTATGTAATCAATTTGTAAGGGTTTACCCTAACAGCAAAAATAGAGTTTATAGGGAGTCAGATAGCATAGAACTACAGGAAAAAAACTCTATAAGTCTCTGCAATTTTTCCTCCTTTGATGCAGAGTGTTGGCTTTTGTTTTTGTACTGAATGGCTGTGCACAGCCTTTGTTTATATAAATCGATTACCTGTTTCTGTTTTAAAAAAATAAACACAATATTGTTACTCACTAAAGAAACACTTGTAACATTATTAACTAATCATGCATGTAAAAAATATCATTATTAATATTTACTAGCCCATTGCAAAAGGTAATGCACATGAAAACGCCCATAGAGATCATATTGGTTTCCTGTAATTTCCATTTTTATAGAGATCATATTGGTTTCCTGTAATTTCCATTCTTATAGCATTGAATGAATAATACTCTGCAAGACCAGTCCCGAGCGGACGGTGTAACTGTCGAGTGGGACGACCACTCGAGTTTAAATTTAGTTCATTTTTTATTCTTTGAAGAATAGCAAAGTCATGTATTTATTGGAGAAAAAAAAAAATTCTTTGCAAGACCGACCATTGTAAGAAAGAATCAACCCACTCACGTTTATTTTATTCATATATTTATTTGTATATCTGCGAAAGGCCGAATCAATTTATTTTGACTTTATATTAGTTATCAAATTAAAATGTCTACTTTTAATGTTTAACATTACAAAGTGAAGAATAATATTTTTTAAATATAATAAATATATATTTATTTATCTATTGATTGGTTAAAAACATGATATAACTAATTTCATATTATTTCTATCAGAAATGAATATACATATATATAAAACACGAATTTGTACAATTCCACTTGTTGTCATTTATACGCCTCTTTATAACTTTGTTATGTGGCTCGTTGGATTGGAATTTTAATTCAAAATCTCAACAACGATAGGCGAAAATGTAGGAGCAACAACAAATGAGAAGACAAATTCCAGAGCTCATCGCTCATTGCAGCTTGTTGCAGTTTGAAGTACCTAGTTAGTGGGACTGAACTAGCTTTCCCTAGGTGTGACGACCATGGAAGAGGATTTTCAACTGTCTGGCACTCCCTACAATGGTTTTCTTGAGCTGCACTAATTCCTCTTCAACTAAAGTTTGGATAGCCTATGGATTTTGGAGACCTACAAAACCATTGGATAGCCTATGGATTTTGGAGGCCTACAAAACCAGTGAATTTTGGGAAAGTAAATACAAATAACTAAGGTCTCTCCACCCTAATTCCCCACTTGCATGCTCTTAACTCAATTGAAATTATAGAACGGACGTTATCTTGCAACTTATTATATGCCTACATTACCAATGTCCTTATATGTTGTTTTGTATCAATTTTGTCCATCGTTTCAGCTGCAGTTTCAACCATTTTTTAATGATTGTGGAGAATTCAACACTAAACTCAACATGAAGAAGTAGGTCGGGGATTCATTCACCAACAATGTCTCAGCATGAACACAAGCACCCTACCCTATTTGTTGATCTCTATCTCATTGTTCACATTTTCACAGATGTGGACAGTTAAAGCTTCAAGGTCATTAGCCCAAGGAATCATTAGGTTCAGCTTTATATTCAATTTCAACAGGAATTCAAACCTGAACTTTCATTGGGTCAGTCATTAACCTCAACCCCTACAATCAAAGATTACTTTCATATAAATAAATTGAAACAAGGCTTTCAAGACAAGTATATACATATTTAATCTCTAAAGGACAAAACCCAAAAGGGCTTTCAAAACAAGGGCATAGAGGTCCGCATCTCTCTAAGGATAGCCCTTGCAACGGGTATTGCCTTAAGTTGAGTGGGAGTTCTGGTTGTTCTTGAAAGCACAACCACCTTCTTGAAAGCGTAACACCCCACCAAGTAGACAAAAACGAGGAAAATCAACATTATGATATTAAGCACCGCCACCTTGTGCTAATCATTCTTCAGTCTTGCCAGGATATACACCTTGCAGAGGAGCATTTAATGTTGTGGTTGCGGGATTATGAGCCATTAGATTTGCCATTGGTTCAGATCCAACTACTCATAATCCTACAACAGTAGCATTAAATTTGTTGTTGTGGGGTGCTTATTGAGCACCTGGGATAACATACCTTGTAGGAATCACTCGTAGCCATTAGGGTTGGAATTTTGCCCATCTTTTACCGTTAAAATTTTTGATTACCCATCATGAATGATGGCCATGTTGATATGGAAAACATATTTTTGACTGTATATTATTTTTTGAAAACGTCATTGTAAGTTATATTAACTTACGATAGTTAAAACGTTGGAGGAGGCAGAGGAAGTGGTGGTAGTGGTGTCATTAAAACTTGGCCCACAAAGTTTGAAACTTGAAGCACAACCATTCTAATATATCAATCTGATCATAGGATTCGGTGGCAATAAGATCATAGATTAGCATTTGTTATTTTTTGTGGGTCTCTGCCCCCATAAAAACAATGCTCACAATTCAAGTTCTTCCCCTCCATAAAAGAATGAATACGAATATGTTCGAGTCTCACTTTTATTCTACGTCAGCTTTGATGTAGTTTCTGTTTTATATCAAAAATGAAATTGTGTACACAACATTCTATTTATTCCTCTAGTTTTTCATCTCATCTATTAGGTCAATTCTACTTAAGAAAAGTTATACATAAATATAGAAGTACAAATCCATTATTATAATCCTTGAGACTAAATAACTTTAGATAGAAATCCAAAGTACTAGGATAAAACTGCCACCAAATTCCAACACTGGATGCACCAAAGTACCAAAGTACTAGGGTAAAACTGCCACCAAATTCCAACACTGGATGCCCCAAAATACTAGGGTAAAACTGCCACCAAATTCCAAACACTGGATGCCAATGTACCTGAATCTGCACTAGGTGGGTGGCTTGCAGCACCTAGACTACACAGAAACCAAGAAACAAAGAATTCAGTAATCTGCAAGGAATCGAACCATGGCCACATATCTGCAAAGAATTCTGCGTGACTAAGTAAGAGAGTGATGATTGCATGGCCACAGATCCAAAGGTTAGCTAACTGATGACTAATGTCCTTTGCACAGAGGATATGACAAAAGTGGCCACTCGGGTCCGTCCATCTTGGTTGGAAAGATGTAGGGAGAATGATCAGAGGTAGAATTACGACCACAGGCAGAGGCAGAGGCAGAGAAATGATCAGAGTTAGAAACAAGAGCACGACGAGAGGCAGAGGCAGAGACACTTCTTGGTATCTTCTCTGGAAGAAGAATGTGATCAGAGGCAGATGTCATTTTTCGCTAATATGTGAGAGGGAGGAAGAATGTGATCAGAGGCAGATATATCATCACTGTTAGAACGACATGAATAACCAAACAATTCATACCATCACGCTCCATTATTTCATTACAGGGGCAGAGGCATCGTCATGGTCAAAGGAGACAGAGTCACACTCAAAGATGCAAGGATATTCTCTAAAATCCATAGCTCGACTGCTCTGTTTTATTTTCTTGTTATTAACATCCATTACAGAGGTAGAGGCATGATTGCATTGCTGTAGGATTTTCATCACAGAGGTAAGAGGCATCAGATTGATCTGAACAAACAGAGACAAAGATAGAGACAGAACTGCAACATTTTCATTACAGAGACAGGCACAATCACAAGCAGAGGAGGCAGAATCACAGCTGCAGCATTTTTATTACAAAGACAGAGGCACGATCATAGGCAGAGACACTACCACATGAATGAGTAAAGATTTTCTTTACATTTCATGATGTAAAGATAAGGGTAGAATGATTGACCAAAAACCACCAACACATATACCTTCAAAGGTTTCTTCTTGCACGTACTCTTCTATGGAGACCTTATAAATATGCATATGCTCTTCTTTCATCGAGTTGGATGGAATCACAATGTGATTCTAAAACATGCATAGGTTCCATGTTCTTCTTCAACGATAAGCACACACTCATGAAATATATTCACAAGTTCTTCTTGCTTAGATTGATACACTTTTCCTAAGATTGATACACTTTTCCTTAGCAAAATTAACCAAGTATAGCAATCATTCTTCTTGACCCTTACATTCATGTGGAGATTCATCAACAGACTCAGACTCAAACTTTCTCTCTTCAGATATGTCATAAGTGGGATTTTCAATAAAACCTTCAAAGGATTCCGGCTCATCATTTACTTCTTTAGACATGGCATAGATGGGGCTCTCTATAAATGTCCATTTATCATCATCAATATCTATGTTAGTCATGACGGATTCTTCGTCACTTGTATCATGCTCCGGGCTATGTTTGTCCTCTCCATGCTCACAATCCTCCTCTTCAGAAAAAAAATGTTTTAAGGAAGTAAGTCTTCCAAGCCTACATCACTATACACATTACAAACCTCCTCATGTATTTCAATATGGGATCCTGTAATGGTTTCTTCTGGAGGTGGATCATGAGTACACATGTGCTCATCATCACTAAAATAGTCTTGAAAAAACTCCCAATCTTCAATGTCTTTTTTTTATGGTGGCATGAGGAGGGTCTTCAATAATATCTTCAACGAATGGATATTTATGAAGCTCCTCGATAGGGTCATTATGAATCTGATGGGAAGAAGCCATATTTTCTTTGAAAGGCTGCCTAATCTTCTCGTACTTGTAATAACCTAGAGGGAGCTTCCAATGTTTTTCGTTGTTCACTATGATGAGGCGAACAATATTAGGGTCTTCTTCATGATATTATATCCAAGGTATGGAGATAGGAAATAATGTTTCAAGGATTGTGTCCAAGGATTTCATACTGAATCCTCTATTATGCCACTGCCTCAAAAATATTCTAAGGAAGATTGAAATAGAGGTAATACATTCATCTAGGAGACCATTGAACCACCAATGACAAGCATTTCCCCGCAAAGTACTGACAAACATTTCCATCATGTTATCTTCATATAAGACTTTGAAGTAAGCCATAACTTTAAGAAAGGACATGAAATGTTGGGTCTCTAAATCACCATTTCCCCAAAAGATCGGCAAATGATAAGATATGTCTCTACCAGTATGATAATTGGGGAAACCTTGGATGTTTGAAAATTCAATAGGAGGATATTCATTTGCAATTTCATCACCAGACTTCTCATCATCCATATTCAGCAATCAAGAGTATATACTTGAAAAGACTATGGAAAGTTCAGCTACTGAATCAGGGGGACTACTAAACAATGAGCTTTAACAATCTGTTGTGGCGCGTGGGATCATCTACACACAACAAGTCTCAACAAATTTGTGAGAAACAAGGTTTATCCCTTTAGTGGAGTCGCCATGTGAGAATAAAAAATATGCATTTAGAATACTCACAAAAATTCTATTTTTTACTTTCAAAAATTTGTATAAGAAAGGAAAGGTTAGTAGAATCACCGGATGAAATTTAAAGATTGGATCTAAATATTCATCAAACAAACCAAAAAATAAAAGATAAAAGTAAAAAAGTCGTACTCCGGGAAACAAAAGTTTTGTCCCCGACAACGGGGCCAGAAATGTTGTTGCCGAGATGCACACCTGGGGGGAAGCGCAACAAAAATATTTCGAAGCTACTCGGTGTGGCCTTGGGGGAAAGAAAAGAGTCAGGTGCTGTCACCTAATCCAGACTCCTCCATTTAGGCAAACTCCTAACGAAGTCAAGAGGGGTAGACCCTACGAAAAGAAAAGGTTGCTAAGGCTTTTAGTTAATGTTTAAGTGATTTGAATGGATGTTGTTTTTAGGAGTTTTTTGAAATGATGAAAATTTAAACCAAGTTTACTCACCAAATTAATCAAAATAACATGTGACAACATGATATCATAAAATGAACAACAATTTGAGATAGATAAAAAGCAAAAGACTTGAAAAATATTGTTGTTGATGAAAGACCAGTGCTAGTGGAGTCACTGTCCGTTTTAGAATGCTGAAAGGACTATTGTGTGAATGCTTTTGGTTTATTTTATTATGTATTTTATGGGATGAGTTGATTAATTGTGGGATGAGGGGATTCCCGATATACCTTGCGGTACAAGGAAAATGTCCAGAATG
Source organism: Larix kaempferi (assembly GCA_027924585.1). Lineage (NCBI taxonomy): Eukaryota > Viridiplantae > Streptophyta > Pinopsida > Pinales > Pinaceae > Larix > Larix kaempferi. The sequence continues at coordinate 6,802,933 of BSBM01000556.1, forward strand.
TGATCTAAGTGGCTTTGTACAAGGACATGTGGGCTGGAATGGAGTCTCGAGAGCGGTGTTCAACACTACACCAACAAGGGTGTAGCCTAACTGTGCACTGAGGTCGCCTCCCAGTTGTTCCTGCTTCCTCAGTCAAAATTTCTCCACTTTCTATCACTAACGAGGCAACGCCGGATTTTTGTTGGTTAAAGGGGAATTGCTTTTATTAGTGTGAATGGATTAGCTTAATGTGAAAATTTTGATAATTGCAACACTACCGCTTTTGATATCCCAAAGCTCAGACTAGCCTGCGATGGGTAGAGCATACAGGGAGTGGTCGAAATGTTCGTTCCAATTTGGACTCTCTAACAAAGAGCACTCTTGATCCGCAAATTGCGAGATTCAAGAGATTTTTAAAGTTAAGTTTGACTCTCCGATAGAGAGCACTCTTGATCCGCTAAGAGCGAGATTTTAAGGCAAAAGAAAAGACTCTCCGACAAAGAGCGCTCTTAATCCGGAAAACTTGCGAGATTCAAGAGATTTTGATGATACTTAATAACTTAATAGAAGCAAAAAATATGTAAAGATTTAAATGAGTAAAATTTGAAACTAACTAAACATGTAAAAGGAAATTTTGGAAAATTTAAACCATTTTGCAATTTTAAAGAAAAGGGGAAACTTTCAAGTAACTTCAAATCTTCTATGAAAGAACAAAACTTTGAGAGTCTTTATGTAAAAGCAAAACCTTCTAAGTACTCTTTGATTACTTCTACAAAATAGAAACTAATCTAACATGTTATTGATCTAACTATGCAAAAAATCAGTAAGCAAGTAAGGGATAGATACAGGCTTCCCCCAAATGGGGAAAGAGGAGTGTGGGAGCCGTAATCCCACTTGCTCTTCTATTAGAAATTATTACAAACTTATTAATAACTTTCCGATAGAGAGCGCTCTTGATCCGCAAAAATTGTGAGATTCAAGAGACTTTAAGCTTTCAAAGAAAGCTGAGGGAGAGCAAGGGGTTGAAGAAATGGAAGTTTTTTAAGTTTTATGCTCCAAAAGAGTTTCCTTTCCTCGCTTTCCTGTAACACAAAACTAAAAACTAACAAACATAAAACTTGTTAATATGTTAGTATGGTTAGCTAAATCGCATAAAACTTATAAGACAATATTTGCAAATGATAGGAAATATTTAGTACTTCAAATATTGACAATTTACAACTAGATCTAAGCTTGAAATAAGGCTTTAAAACACTTTTTAGATCTAGAAATGTTGCATGACAAATCAAATTCAAGAAATTAAACTATGTAGATCTAACTTTGTTAAGCAAAGTAGATTAAGAACAAGGTAAAGAGAGAGAGAATTTTGAGTTTTAGGGATGGAAGAAGAAGTGCTCCCTGATCTTGAATCTCCTTGAAAGAGTCTTGGATTTCACTTGGTAAATGAAAAAAACACTTGTATTTGGATCCAAGAAAAAGAGATGCAACTTAGCTCAACCTTTTACTTGGGAAGGTGATTTGCAAGCAAATCCTATCACGCTTGCAACACATATATTAGATCTAGTACTTTCTACTAATTTAAACCAAATTAGCATGAAATATAATTGAATATGACAATGCTCTTTCAAATCTCTAAAAGTAAATAAGTAAGCAAATAACTTGAAATTACAAATATCTACTCTTATGTGCTTCAAAGAGCCCTCTAAATCATAGACTAATTATATGATTTAGATCAACAAATTAGGAAAGAATTGAAATTATATCACCTCGTATACCAAGCACATGCATCAATGGATCACACCTCATGAGCCTCCAAAGCCTTCAACTTTATTCAGATGGTTGCACAAAGGCAACAAACATTTACAGTACAAATCTTGCATAGGTTCCTTGCATCCATCCCTATCAATGGAGCAAGCACTCACTTAAATAGCAAAACCCAGAGGAGAGGGTCACATGAGTTAGGTTGGGAGAGGGGTGTGCATCCCTTTGAATGAGGAGATAACAACTCGTTGAACTATGCGTTAACCATCACTTTGGTTGGTGCGATATGAGGTGGCAGCCACCTCACAAGAGGGGCACCCCTCTTCACCTTGGAAACATCTCCATCGAATGAGACTCAACCACATGAGCCAAGTCGCTCGTCTTTAAGAGGAGGGCACATCTTTAAATTTAATATGACTTGCTACCTTAAGATTTGACTTTTAAACCATGTGACTTATCCTCTTTCCTAAGTAGCCTTTCATAAGAGAACAATCGCCACCTTTTCCCCACATTTTTTAAACATATATTTCAATTTTCCAACTTTGTCATTTAGTGCAATTTGTAGCACATTTAGCATTTAAATGCCATTTTGTCGCGTCTTTAAGAAAAAATGCCACAAATGACAATTTAGTCACTCGAAACCTAGGAAAAGTGGGTCCTAGGTTAAAAAGGATGCTCTGAGCATGAAAATGAACATCCCCATGCCAAATCCCACCTCCAGACCACACTTTCATCACACTTTGAAAATTTCCAATTAAACCATTAAAAAATGGTCTAATTTTACGGAAAACAATTATTTTTATCGGAATTGACTCAAACTCCTAGGGGACCTAGTGCATGTCCATACGGCTTATTACTGATGGCTAGAATGTAAAAATGCATAGGAACTTAGGTTTTAATAACCTCCCTAGGTTCGACCACCATGGTAAATACTCCAGCTTTGGAGGTGTGAGTGAAAAACTCAGGAATTATACGTCACTAAAGTGCAATGCATAATTCCTAAGGAAAAAACATTTTAGAGTATCCCCTTGATAGCCAAACCTAAGGTAGGCCAATCCCTTTACATAATGACCATGATTAGACCAACTTATTACAATTCCCCCAAGGGGGTCTGGACACAAATTTGGCCTAATGAACCTCTCAACACTGACAATGAACATTGAACATGTTCACAAAACTGGCGGCTCACAAGAAATCCAACTATGGTACAAAATAGTTGGTAGGAGGCCTTGTACCTATCGATCTCTCTGTATTTCCATTCCAAGAATGAAATTTTCTACTCCAAGATTCTTCATTTCAAACTTGGAGGATAACTATAGTTTCACCTCCTTTATCAAAATCATGTTATTCCCAACCAACAACATGTCGTTGACATACAACACCACATATACAAAGTGATCATTGACTTTCTTTCTATACACATAGTGATTAGCCTGACTTCTCACAAACACGAGCTGTCAGATATACATGTCAAAATTGTAATACCACATCCTCGGCAATTGTTTCAAACCGTAGAGAGGAGTTTTGAGCTCACAAACCAACTCCGTTTCTCCATCAACTATAAACTCTTCGGGATGCTTCATATAAATTTATTCTTCAAGATCACCATGAAGAAATGTTGTCTTTACATCCATTTGCTCTATCTCAATAGCAAATGTTGCAGCTACAGACATTAGTACCATTATGGAAGTTAGCTTAGCAACAAGCAAGAAAATTTTACCAAAATCAACTCCCTTGACTTGAGAATACCCTTTCGCTACTAGTCGAGCCTTGTACTTTTTGACTTAACATGTTGCATTCAAATTTTTCGTGAACACAAACTTACTACCATTGGGTTTGCTTCCATTTGGTAATGCAACTAGATCCCATGTTTCATTCTTCTTCAAGGAATCAATCTTTTCTTTCATAGCCCTTGTCTAGAGATTGCTCTTTGTCAAGTCTATTGCTTCCTTTACCGACCTGGTATCATCGTCCATGGAATATAATGCAAAAGTAGAGCTAAATTTGGGTGGAATATACCATTCTAGTTGTTTCCATTCTCGACCAGAACTCCTAACTTCTAGAGTTTGTTGTTCCACCTCTTCGTCGGACTTAATCGACTCAATTGAATCTTGACTTTCGTCGTTGATTTCAAACTCTTGCTTTTCTAGTTTTCTCTTTCAACCTTCATTTCCAAAAGTTCCTTTGGCTTCTTTGAAGATCACATCTCAACTATAAACTACCTTCCTCATCACTGGGTTCCATAACTTACATCCTTTCATTCCATCCTTGTACCTGATGAAGATGCACTTCTCCAACTTCCTATCGAGTTTGACTCTTTTCTCCTTTGGGACATGCATAGATGCATCACACCCAAATATTATGAGATGTGTAAGAGAGGGATTTTTCCTAGCCCATGCCTCATATGAAGTTTTTTCAACCAAATCCATCAACAATGACCCATCACCAGGTAACGTGCAATGTTGACTACCTATTCCCATAATTCTTATGTAGTGCCTACACCATTGAACATGATCCTTGATGTCTCCATCAATTTTATGTGCATTCTTTTAGCAACTCCATTTTGTTGAGGTGTGTATGGTGTTGTGTTTTTTCGTGCTATACTGTGTTGTTTGCAAAATTGGTCGAACACTTTTCCATAGAACTCTCCTATGTTATATATTCTCAGCACCTTGATATTTTTAGCAAACTGATTTTCCACAAGAGCTTTAAACTCTTGAAACTTCTCAAAAACCTCATATTTCTTCCTAAAAAAATACAACCATACCATTACAGAGAAATCATTTATGAAATAAATGTAATACTAAGATCCTCCTAGTAAAGGGACTGACACAAGTCCAAACACATCACTATGTACTAAATCCAGTACTTATTTAGCTCTAATAGCACTAGATGATAACCTTACACAACTCTATTTACCATAAATACAATTTTCTTAGAAGTCGACTTCTTCAAAACAATTAGGGAGAGCTTCAACTATACCTTTGTTGTGCATAACAAGAAGAACTTTCTCACCTATATGCCCCATCCATTGATGCCACAACATGTTCAAGTCAACTAGACAAGGAGATGTTCAGTCAGACTCAGGAGAAACCACATTAGCACTTTCGTTGGTGTTTGTTCTTCGCATTAGTTTGTATAGGGTTCCAGTACGAACACCTCTTATCAACACCATTTCTACTCACAACATATTGCACGTATCTTTATCAAATATAGTCTTCACACCTTCATTCCCCATTTTTCTTATCAAGATTATGTTTCAATCCAAACCTGCAATATGCAGTACTCCCAGAAGTGTTCCTATTATTCTATATTTCAACTTCAGTCGAACTTTTCCTCGTCCGACTATCTTGGTCAGTGAGTCATCACCCAATAGGACATCATCATCGTTTTTCTTCTCATACTCACATAACCATTATCTACGAGGTGTCATATGATATGACGTACCAAATTTTATCAACCAAGAGTCATGATCTGACTATGTACATGAGGGGGGCAAATACACATCGCCTTTTTCTTATTGTGAAGAATTTCCATCAACTGACTAGCTTTCCTCATACCCTTTTCCTTTCTCAACTTTTGTTGACTCATAGTTTCATTGATAATTCTAGAATTTACTGCATCGCCAACATGTTTTCATTGGCTCACCAGGAGATCTAGTCTTATATATACCTTTTGACTTCAATATTCTACCGTAGGTTTTTCCTTTTCCCCTGTCTACCGGTCGACCTCTTATCATCAAGGATTTATGGGTCGTTCCTTCCATGTTCATTCATTTCATCTATTATTACAATATAAATGCGACCACATCATTGATCGTCAATGTGGAGCTATTACTTCCAATAGCCACAACTAGGTTATCCCAAGAATATGACAAATAACACAACAAGCTAATGCACTTTTCCTCGTCGGTAATTTTAATATCTATGGTCAGCAACCGACTGGCTATATTATTGAACGCATTCAGGTGCTCTAGTACCAAGTCACTTTCTCCCATCCTTAGGAGGCACAACTTCTTACGAAGAAACAACTTGTTAACCATAGATTTCGACTGGTTCAAGTTCCCCAACTTTTCCCGTGTCTTCTTTGCAGAGTCTTCTTTCAAGACATTTAACAATATAGAGTCTGCTAAACAAAGTCATATTGTATTCCTTACCTTCCTATCAATATTTTTCCAGTATTCGTTTGACATACTGGTTGGAGTCATCCTTGGGTTGATTGCAATCCATTGTTCTCGATCCATAAGGAGATCTTCCATTTTGAGCTTTCACAACTCAAAATTTTGTCCGTTAAAATTTTCAATTTATATCCTCAATGTGTTAGCCATTCTAATAATGAATCAATATCTCTAGAGACTCCCAATGTAACAGGTATTCCCTAGATCTAGGATCAATCCAAAACCCTCGGCAACAAAGGCATCCCCCTGCAACCAAATTTAAGTATGATATCAACTATTGGGTCTTAATACCAATTACAAAAGGTTTGCAAATTGGTTCACATAGTTAAACACATTAGCATATAAATACAATGACACACAACAACATAAACACGTTATGCATAAATTACCCTGGAAACCTCTCTCCTGGAGGAAAAGCAACAAATCAATGAGCTTTCGCTCATCTATTAATCAAACACTCACAACAATTGTTTACAACCGTGACTTTCCAAACCACAAATCACACTCATTACATCATAGCATGATAGTACAGTACATCATGCATAGCCATTACATCTTATTTATAGATGCAATGCAACCGACTGCTCATTAATGACAATCCATAACTTCATAACCACTTTCAGTTCTTATGTTACAGTTGAATTTACCGAGTCAACCTTGGTCGATTTCCCATTGAACTTCTAGTCATTCCGTTGACTTCTCGTTGACCAAGTCATTTTCCTTCGACCAAACAACTTGTCCCGGTCAGTCGGCCAACTAGAATTTCCCCGTTTGTCACCTCCTACTCCAATCAACTATCAACTTTGCTGGTTGATCCACATGCAAAGAATATAGCATTTCCAACACAGTTATTTTCTCTTCCATCCCATTTTGGAGAAGAATAGACTTATGCATGCTAACCTCCATGTCCGAAGCCTTACAAAACAAGCTTAGCATTTCCAAATATCCAGTCCACTCCTCAAGAGTACCATTTCCAAAGATTATCACATCATCCACAAAAGGGAATGAGTTAGATTATGGTAAGTTGAGACTTTTCCTCCCATAAGTCTATCTTCCTCCTTTTCTTTATTGATGAATCAATTGAGGCCTTCCACAATAAGAAGAAACAATAGAAGGGGTAATGGGTAGCCCTATCTCAGCCCTCTATTGCTTTTCAAAAAGTTGGTTGGGCTACCATTTACTATAACTGAGTGGTTGATTGAACTTACACACCCCAAAATCCAGTTGGTTACTTATAGACAAACCCCAATCTACAACAAAATGAGTATGAGGAAGGACCAATCTACACTGTCATAAGCTTTTAGTAGATCCATTTTTAAAATCATGGCTAACTACTTATGGATCTTGATAGAATGCATATCCTCCCATGCCACCCCTATGGCATCCATGATATGTGAAGGAATACGAACTACTTCTTGGAAATGTGTTGTGATAGGGCAGGGTTGATCGTATTAGCTGTAACCTTAGCAACTACCTTATAAGCCAGATTGCACAAAGTCATGGGCCTAAAATCATTGAATGAAATAGGCTTCTACCGCTTTAGGATTAACGTTATAAAGGTAGCATTAAGTGCACCTAAAACTTTCCCTTTCAACTTGGACTCTTCCACTACTGCCTTTAAATCACTACCTACCAACTCAAAAAACTACAGGAAAAACTACACAATCCATATGTCAGGACTTGGACTTTTTGCTTTAGCAAACTTACTCAAAGTCTTTTTAATTTCCTTTAAGCATACGGGAACAAAGAAATCTTTGCCTTCATATGCATTGAAGAATCTTGGGTAATTTTGAACCAAACTTAATTGGTGTAGAATATTATTATCCCCTGGGTCTTTAAAAAGCATTTCGAAATGATCCCTAGCTCCTTCTTGCAAATATTTCTAAGAAGAAAGATTTACATCGTTTGTTGAAAGCTCCCAAATTGAATTTGTATTCTTCTTGTGTTCTGCATACTTATGAAAAAAAATTGTATTGTTGTCTCCTCAACTTAACCAGATTGCTCTCCTTTCCAGTCTCCAAGATTCTTCTTACATCCTCAATATTTCACTCTTTCGTCCCTCTAAATCACCCAACTCCCTTTTTTCATCCTCTATAAAGATACCATATCTATTGTTATAAAACAAAACCTGGACTTTCTCTTCTATTACAGGAATCTCTTCTTTCATCCTTCTCTTTTTATCCTTTTCCCATTCTATAACTACAACCTTTAGTGCTCTTAAGTTACCATCCATATGATCCATTTGGGAAATGTTGACCCCTTCCCCAAGAATTTGCCACTTATAACAGACCAAATCCTTTAACTCTTGTTCCATCAACAAAAAATGGTTAAATTTAAAGGGGTATTTAGGCCTATCCTCCACAAAGTCAAACAAAAAACAAATAGGCAGATGGTTGGATAAGGATGAGAGCATGGTCCAAGTTCTGTATCTACCAAACTTCTCTAGGAATTCCTCAACTATTAAGAACCTGTCTAGTCTCTTAGCCACCCCCACATCTCCAACCTTACCATTCCTCCAAGTGGGAATGATGGGTTTTGGCTTGACATGAATAAGGTTGGATTTGTAAAAAATGAGTAGAAAACCATGCAAGAGGATCTAATCCTGCTATTTTCCCCCAAACTTCCCTTACACTCAACGTCATATTTAAATCTCCCCAAGGATATGTCCAAGATCATAAAATTGGGCATCCTGGCTAAAATCCGACCAAAATTCCTTCCGCCCTAGATATGGACCATATCAATTATAATATTGATCGAAAAACTAAAGTCCTTAAGCATACCTTCCAGGACCAAACCTTCACCAGATAAGTATGCATTAAAATATGCTATCCAGGGATTCCAAGTTAAGAATAGTCCACCTGGCAGAAGGGGCGCTATGGCTTCCCTAACCTTATCCCTCGAGACCATAATCTCTTGCAAAAGAATAATATCATGTCCAATAGCATTGAACAAATGATAGAGACCACATCTTTTGGAGGTCCTTCCCACCCCCATGAGATTTAGAGAAAGGATAATAATAATTAACCCCCTATATTGAGCTTCCTTGCTCTAATGGCCCGAAAATCGCTAGACAAACTTCATAGAGGAAAATCTACTGACAAAAAACCTTTGATTTCCAAGACAGGTTTTTGGGATGTTTTCTTCTTGACTAAGGGAGCTAATCCCCCCATCTACTGCACTAGCCTCCCCCTTATAATGGTTTAGACAACTAAAGGTCACCCCCTATCAAAATCCTTAGAGGAAACGCCTAACTCTTTGTCCATACAACCTAAGTTCTTAATAGGAGGACCATTAAAAACCTTCACAAGGATATTAGGTAAAGCTTATTTCTAGGATACAATATCTCCCCCATCCAAGGTCCCCAACAACAAGATAGAAGGAGAAGGAAAAATTGAAATCGAGGTAGTAGAATTAATGTCTAAGTTGGAAGAGACATCCTCTAATGTCCCCAAACCTTTGAAAGAGAAAGAAGGGAAAAGTGATTGCTTAACCGACTCCATCGTTATGTCTTCCAAAAACGAGCCTTCCTGAAGTATGCTTACAGGTTGCATTAGGTCTTTTTTCACGGCATCAAACTTCTTCAAATTGGATATACCATATTGAACAAATAACAATGTCGTTTCCTCCACAGTCGAGCTAGGTATGATAGATTCATTTTGGTTAGCTTTCCTCAAAAGCCCCCATGGTTTGATCTAGAATTGCCCATAAACTGATATTTCTCTCGATGCTTTCCTTCGATTCCAAGTTCTTCCCTGACCTTTTCGTTCTTAAGACTATCGTCCCCCTCGTCCTGACCACTAGAACCCGACAACAACACTATATCCCCCTCCATTGTGCTAGGGAAAGTAGAATATTTTAGAACTTTTTTCATGAAAACCCTCACTAGAAACTAGTGTATGTGGGTTGACATCATCTTACATCCTAGGGTTCACACAAACATCCTCCCCAACCTCTTAGCACCATATCCTTGGCATTTTATTCTGAGTGTACTTTTGACAATAACACTTCAAATGACCTACTGAGTAGAAGAGCGAATACTTGAATGACATTCTCCAATAGCCAATATTATGGATGAATGAACGGTTTCTCTAACAAATTTCAATCTTTGGGGATAGCCCTTTATATATGTTTATTGCAACCAAAACCTTCGCTACCCGTTTATCTTCCCAAACCAAAGAAGACTCATCAAAATACAGGAACTTACCTAATTTGTTCCCAAGGTCTTTAAAAACCTCCTTTGACCACAGATGTAAGGGGAAACCTGGCAGTAATACCCATTGATGTTGAACATAAAGAGTCGTTGTTCTCGGGTTAAATCCAATGTGCCATGGCTTGAGAATTAATCTCGACCTTTGTCCCGCTTTGTCATGAATTCAACACATAACCAGCCCTTGACCAACAAAGAACGACTGGAGTATACCCTGAAGGGTTTCCAATTTTCACTGACCCACTCCAATAGTTCCCCTTGCCGACACACCTTGAACTGGAATTTCCCAACAACTACATTGTCAATTAGATTCGTCACCTTTTTCCATCCCAATGTTATGCATGAGCACCATCAAAAGCTTTGCATCAAGCACCTTAAATGCCTTTTTATTCCTTCTGTGTCATGTCGTCACCCTTGCTAACTTTGTCATCTCTCTACTATCCCTCTGCTCTCTAACCCTAAGATCCTCCTCCTTCTCCTCTACCAGAGTCATTATGTTAGGGTTTAGGGAGCCTACACCAGACCCTAAACTCGACTCTGGACTAAGGTTTTAGGCGCCTGCATGAGACCCCAAAACAAGTTCCTTCCTTGGGTTATGGGGCTCATGTGATAAGACCTCCCTCGACCAAGATCCCACACTTATATTATTTGAGGGTTTTGTAAAACTTGATGTACCTGTTGTTTTAATAATCATCGTTGCTCTCTGCCCTAGCGTAAATGACTGATCACGAGACAGGCTGACACTAGGAACAATAATACTTGCTTCCACGTTTGCTGGCATGTCATCATTGACACCTTCACTTTGCAACACTAAATATTTGAAAGTCTCCGACTTCTCCATAATATCCTTGAATTCTGCATCCGGCCTAAAAATCCATGGGGATGACCATAGATCATCATCATTGTTGAAATATTGTAACTTCTAAGAATATTATATTTGTACTTTATTATTCTGGAGATGTTTCATTCCTCCGGGAGACCCTATTGTGTATCCAGAGATGTTTATTCCTCCGAGAGAATGTGGTAACTAGGGTTATTAGATCTCCCATGTGGGGTCGGCCCTGAGTTAGCTGTTTAGGGGTTATTAGACTCTCTTAGGAGAGGTCGGCCCAGTTAGGGTGAAAAGTCAGTTAGAAGATGAGAATAAGTAGAGGAGGTGTGTTCCTCACTAATCACTCATTCACTCACTTGTGTATTGCACACAGGAGAGAGAGAGATCTGCATAGGAGGAGAAGGAGCTCTTGTTTGGGGACTACGTCTTTGTATTGGTTGATTATCTATATTGAGGAAAGCTTTGCTGGGTTTTCTACCCCATGAGGGTTTCCCAGGGTAAATCTTTGTCTATCTTGTGATTGTGTTTCTTTCAATGATATTGCTTGTGAATTTAGGCTAAACTTAACATGGTATCAGAGCTAGCCTGAATAGGACATCTTTCACAAGGTAAAAATACCTCTCTCTCCTCCTCCGGTGAAAATTAGGGTTTCTGCAAAAGTTGGAATTTTTGGATTCTGAGAGCATGGCTGGATGCTCCTCCTAAAAATCGAAATTTTGAGCCCTAGATCGAACTTTTTGAGTGGGTAAAACCCCAAGATTTGTCAAACCCTAGTTTGTCTTCTGGACCAGAAAACTGTACACCTGTGCACTAGTAAACCAGAAAAAGTGCGAACTAGAAAACCATAAATTCTGTTACATATCCGAAAGTTGCTGATAAGATTTGAAGGGTGAAAAGTTGAAGTTTCTAGAAGCATAGTTCACCAGTCATCTCAATTCAATCAAGCACGTCTCCTGGTAAGTTTTACTCTTTCTTTTGAGAAACTTCAATTTCTGTGACCTCCTGGATAAGATGGCTCCAAGCACTAAGCTTGAAGACAAGCTAGAGGGTATAGAGAATTTCTGGGCATGGAAATATAGGATTGGTCTCATTCTTGAAGAGAATGATTTTTCCCAATATATCAAAGATGAGGTTGTAGAACCTGCGGAAGATGAAGCCAAAGAAAATTATAAGAAGGATTTGATTAGGGCAAAGAGAATCATTGTTGATTCTATCAAGGACCACTTGATTCCCCAAGTGGCATCCAAGAAGACCCCAAAGGAAATGTATGATTCCCTAGGCAAAATGTATGAAGGAAGGAACATCAACAAAAAGATGAATTTGAGAACTAAATTGAAGAATACCAAAATGAATAAAGGAGAATCTATTCAAGATTATTTCACAAGGATCTCCTAGTTCAAGGAACAACTAGAAGCCATTGGAGACACCCTTGATGAAGATGAACTAGTCATGACTGCACTCAATGGTCTCACTAGACCTTGGGAGTCATTCATCCAAACCATGTGTGCAAGAAAATAAAGTATGAAGTTTGATGTGGTATGGGAGGATTGCATTCAAGAATAAGCTAGAGTAGCCAATAGAGAAGCACTACTCAAAGAATATGATCAAGCATTGGCCACTCATACCAAGAGGAGAAGAAGTAAACCAAACTTCAAGAAGGGAAACCACAAGGAGTCTCAACCTCCACATAGGTTTCAAAAGAGAAGAGGAGCAAGTTCAGGAAGAGATCTCTCCTATTTCAATGTTACAGTTGTCACAAATTGGGACACCTTGCTAGAAATTGTCCTTCAAAGAAGAAGAAGGGTATTCATCATAAAAGACATCAAGCACATCTAGCAAAAGATGATGGTGAAGAAGAAGAAGAGGAAAGGCCTCAAAAGAAAAGAACTAGAATAGAAGATAAAGATGCAAAAGAGTACGTTCTATTCTCTGCACTCTCTAGGTCTGTAACACCTGGAGAAGATACATGGCTTATTGATAGTGGTGCTTCAAAGCACATGACAGGACAAAATAAGACTCTTTCAAAACTTGAAGAGAAGACCTCTCCACATAAGGTATCTTTAAGAGATGACTATCAATATCCCATCAAAGTAATTGGTGAAGCAAGCTACAATATTGATTCTGGAACTCCATTGAAGATGAAGGAAATACTATATGTACCAGGTTTGAAGAAGAACCTTCTTTCTATCTCAGCTTTAGATAAGAAAGGTTATAGGTTTGCATTCATAGATGGACAAGCACTCATGTGGCCCAAAAGAAAATCAATTGAGGATGCAATTGTTATTGGTGAAGAGGAAGGAGGTCTATAAAAACTCAAGGGTCATCCAGAAGTTGCCCTTGTTCATGAAGCCACTAGCCCAAGTAATATATGGCATAGGAGGCTTGCTCACATTAACTGCAAAGCACTACCTCATGTGAGCAAGGTAGTCATAGGACTACCAGATTTAAAGATTGATCATGATGGCACATGCAAAGGATGTGCAAAAGGGAAGAATATCAAGAACCCATTTCCAAAGAGTGAAACAAAGACTAAAAGTACTTTGGAATTGATTCCTTTAGATGTATGTGGACCTATGCCCTCCACATCCTTGAGTGGATATGAATATTACCTTACATTCATTGATGACTACTCAAGAAAGACTTGGATTTATTTCCTAAAGGGAAAAGATGAAGTCTTTGGAAAATTCAAGGAATTCAAAGCCTTGATAGAAAATCATTCAAAAACGAAGATCAAGATACTCAGGACAGATAATGTTGGAGAATACACTTCAAAGGATTTTGAAGTCTTTTGTAAAGAAGTTGGAATCAAGAGGGAACTAACCACTCCCTACAATCCTCAACAAAATGGTGTTGCAGAAAGAAAGAATAGAACCATTATGGAAGCAGTAAAGACAATGATACATGATCAATACCTACCTATGTATCTATGGGTTGAAGCAGCCAGGACAACAGTCTATCTGCATAATAGACTATCTCATAGTGCTCTCAAATTCAAGACCCCAGAAGACGTGTTCACGGGGAAGAAGCCCGAGGTAAGTCACCTCAAGATATTTGGATGCCCAATATATATTCACATTCCAAAAGAAAAGAGAACCAAGCTAGATCCTTCTGGGAGGAAGGGAATATTTGTTGGATATTGTGAATCATCCAAAGCATTTAGAATATACATCCCAAGATTCAATCATATGGAAATTAGTAGGGATGTGACATTTGATGAAGAGGTAGCTCTCAAGAGATCTAGGAAGTGCCAGTATGAAGAAGTATATGAGGAAGATGCACCTTCCAAAATTACAGAGGCTGCACCCACCCCTGAAGATATAACACCTGAAGACCATGACATGATAGAACCACAAGAACCCCTTGCCATAAACATATCAAGAAAGAGAAAGCCATCGTGGGAAAGAGACATTATACAAGGAGCATAAAAGTATGGAGCTCCTGAAGGCTCCATTAGAGTGAGCAAGAAACCAAAGTCATTCTCTAGCTATATGGATTTGATGTGTGATCTTGTAGATCAAGAACCCACTAGTTATGAAGAAGCATCTCATAAGAAAGAGTGGGTAGAGGCAATGAGAGAGGAATACCAGTCAATAATGAAGAATGATGTTTGGGCTATAGTTCCCAAACCAAAGGACAAGAGTGTGGTATCCTCCAAATGGATATACAAGATAAAGCTTGATGCGGATGGTAGCATTGAAAAGTATAAGGCAAGATTTGTGGCCAGAAGATTCTCTTAGAAAGAGGGAATTGACTATGAAGAGACATTTGCACCAGTTGCAAGGTACACTTCCATTAGAACCATCATGGCACTTGCATCCATGATGAAGTGGGAGTTACACCATATGGATGTTAAGACAGCTTTCCTGAATGGTGTGATTGAGGAGGAAGTGTACATAGAACAACCACAAGGATTTGAGGTTGAAGATAGAAGAACCCACGTATGCAAATTGAAGAAGGCTTTGTATGGGTTGAAACAAGCTCCTAGAGCTTGGTATGGAAGAATTGACAGTTTCTTGACAAGCTTGGGCTTTACCAAAAGTAAAGTTGATCCTAATCTTTATCTCAAAGTTATGGATGATGAACTTGCCATATTGTTGCTATATGTGGATGATCTATTTCTGACTGGAAATGAGAAACAAATTAGCAAGTGCAAGAAGAAGCTCTCTACAGAGTTTGAGATGAAAGATATTGGATTGATGCATTACTTCCTAGGTCTGGAAGTATGGAAAGGCCCAGAAGGAATCTTTCTCAACCAGGGAAAGTATGCGGTGGAAATCTTGAAAAGATTTGATATGTTGGAATGCAAAGCCATGGCCACTCCCATGGATTCCAACTTGAAGCTATTAGCTGATGACTCATCAGAGTTAGTGGATATGACTCTGTACAGACATATTATTAGGTCATTGATGTATCTAACAAATACCAGGCCAGATATATGCTTTGTTGTGAACACCTTGAGTCAGTATCTAGTAGAACCTAGACGTGTTCACCTGATTGTTGCAAAGCATGTGATGAGGTACCTAAAAGGTACGATAGACTTTGGTCTATGTTATCTTGGAGATCATGACTTCAGATTGTATGGCTACATAGATGCTGATTGGGCAGGAAGTGTATCAGACATGAAGAGCACATCGAGAGGATGTTATTGTCTGGGATCTGCCATGATCTCGTGGTTTAGCAGGAAGCAGTCTAGTGTGGCTCTCAACACAGCTGAAGCGGAATATATTGCTGCTTGCTCTGCTAGTTGTGAAGCGATATAGCTTTGAAAGATGTTATTAGGATCATTTGACTTAGAGATGGACTACACTGTGATCCTATGTGACAACCAGAGTTGTATCAAGATGACAGAGAATCCAGTGTTCCATGATAAGTCAAAGCACATAGAGATCCGATATTTTTATATACGGGATATGGTGCAGAAAGGAGCTATCAAGCTCGAGAGTGTGAGCATTGACGAACAAGTTGCTAATATATTGACCAAACCTCTGTCTCGAATAAAGTTTGAGTATTTCCGAGACAACCTTGGTGTAGTTCAGAAGGACCCTCCTCGAAAGGGGGAGTGATATGGTCGCTGATGATGAGATTGCCTACATCGACGGTAAGGTCGATGATGTGGATACTTGTATCTGTTGGTTGTGGAGCCAGATCTTCTAGTCTCATAGATGATATTGTATTAGCCGTGTTTGTACCCCAGTTCTATATGATGTGTAGGTGGACTGTACACTCACCCCAGCAAGGGGGTGTGGGGGGGCATCGCCCCCCCACGGGGTTCCAGGGGGGACCATCCCCCCTGGCTGGGGGGTCCGGGGGCAGCGCCCCCGAGAAATGGGGGTTCGGGGGCAACGCCCCCGAAGGAAATTTTTGGGGCTGTTTTGCGGGCCCATGGTTTTGGGTATCCCGTGGTATTTTCCCATTGTATTTCCCTTATAAAAGAAAGACATTGTAATACGGCTAGGGTTGTTGATGTATTAGGTTTTATGCATTGTAAAGATCTTTGAGATCTGGAGAGAGACTGTAAAACAGAGAAGAGGAAGTGCAGCGGTTGTGCTGCAGGTTGTATCCCTTCGACTTGCTGGACGGTAATAATAATAAGGACTGGCAAATTCAGTGTGGACGTAGCCCAAGTTGGGTGAACCACGATAAATCTGTGTCTCTCTTGTAATGTGTATGTGTGATTATATTTGCATTTCTGTTTATTGTTATTGCTCTGCGATCCTGTTTTTTCTAACAGTATCGATGATGAGGATACATGTATTGATGAGAATACTGTATGAGGTTACTTGTTCTGACGATGAGGTCAATGATGAGGTTACCTGTTCCGACGATTAGGTTGATGTGTGGTCCTTAGACTTTGTCTAAATGGACGAGAGGACTGCATCGTCCCTGAACAGTTAGTTCAAAATGTACGTGATAGGACTGCATCGTCCTTGAACAGTTAGTTCAAAATGTACGTGATAGGACTGCATCGTCCCTGAACAGTTAGTTCAAAATGTACGTGATAGGACTGCATCGTCCATGAACAGTTAGTTAAAAATGTACGTGATAGGACTGCATCATCCCTGAACAGTTGGTTCAAAATGTACGTGAGAGGACTGCATCGTCCCTAAACGTTTGGTTCAAAATGTACGTGAGAGGACTGCATCATCCCTGAACATTTGGTTCAAAATGTACAAGAGAGGACTGCATCGTCCTTGAACATTTGGTTCAAAATGTACGTGAGAGGACTGCATCGTCCCTGAATAGTTGGTTCAAAATGTATGCGAGAGGACTGCATCGTCCCTGAACAGTTGGTTCAAAATGTATGTGAGAGGATTGCATCGTCCCTGAACATTTGGCTCAAAATGCACGTGAGAGGACTGCATCGTCCCTGAACGTTTGGTTCAAAATGTATGTGAGAGGACTGCATCGTCCCTGAACATTTGGTTCAAAATGTACGTGCGAGGACTGCATCGTCCCTGAACATTTGGTTCAAAATGTACGTGAGAGAACTACATCGTCCCTGAACATTTGGTTCAAAATGTACGTGATGGGAGTGCATCATCCCTAAACGGTTGGTTCAAAATGTATGTGATAGGATTGTATCATCCTTGGACCTATGTCCTAAATTGAGAGGGATTGACCATCCTGTAATTGGATCATGTGTGTTGCAGAGTATGCTGCTATGATGATGCTGTTGATCGGAAGATCTAGACGATGAGGCTGTTGATCGAGAGATCCAGATGATGATGCTGTTGATCGGAAGATCCAAACGATGAGGTTGTTGATCGAGAGATCCAGATGATGATGTTGTTGATCGAAAGATCCAAACGATGAGGCTGTTGATTAAGAGATCCAAATGATGATGTTGTTGTAGCTATTCGAGTGTTGCAGAAGATGAAGACTCAGTACTGAAGATGTTGATGTTCAAGTATTGAAGATCTTGAAGATGTTCTAGTAACTGTTTGAGTTACTGATGATGTATGAAGAAAGCTTCCAATGATTTATAGATGTATCATGTATCATGTAATTGGTGACTACTTGCTCCTGTAGATGTTGTTATAATATCCTTCTCGTTAAGGGGGAGTGTTGAAATATTGTAACTTCTAAGAATATTATATTTGTACTTTATTATTCCGGAGATGTTTCATTCCTCCGTGGAGACCCTATTGTATATCTGGAGATGTTTATTCCTCCGAGAGAATGTGGTAACTAGGGTTATTAGATATCCCATGTGGGGTCGACCCTGAGTTAGCTGTTTAGGGGTTATTAGATTCTCTTAGGAGAGGTCATCCCAATTAGGGTTAAAAGTCAGTTAGAAGATGAGTATAAGTAGAGGAGGTGTGTTCCTCACTTATCACTCATTCACTCACTTGTGTATTGCGCATAGGAGAGAGAGAGATCTGCATAGGAGGAGAAGGAGCTCTTGTTTGGGGACTACATCTTTGTATTGGTTGATTATTTATATTGAGGAAAGCTTTGCTGGGTTTTCTACCCCATGAGGGTTTCCCAGGGTAAATCTTTGTCTATCTTGTGATTGTGTTTCTTTCACTGATATTGCTTGTGAATTTAGGCTAAACTTAACAATCACCATGATCTAGAGCTTCCTCCCAAGATGCCATAAGAGCCTTTCTTTGAGCCCGTTAGCAGCCATGAGACCCTACGACCTTCCACCAAACCCTAGCTTCATACCCTACCGCCATCCTCAGTCGTTGATAGAAGCCAAAAAAGATAAAGACCAAACCACACATTAATTTATAGTGTAATGTAACAACAACATAATTATACAGATACATAAAATGCATAATGCAAAAATATTATTTTACTAAATGTTTTGTGATATTCTCTCTATGGTGTCAAATGCATGTAAGGGCTAGTATTAACACTTTGCTTTTGTACAATATAATCAAGTTGTTTACCAACTTGTAGAAAAGCCTTGACAATGTAAGGTTGTCAAAACATACCTCTGTTTTTTTCGATTTAGGACAAATATTTCAATAAGACAATTTCGGTAGCTTTAATGGGCTTTTTTATCCTTCTCTTTTCTAGTTTGTAAGCTAACATCCTCATAGAGTGGAGTCAACTATATCAATATTGGTATAGTCCACCATGTAACTAAGGTTAATAAGCAATAGTTGCAATCATGGAATTTCGCTACCATATCTTTTGATATGTTCTATCAAACAATTTGCATATGTTAAATCTTTTTTCTCATAAATAAGTCAACCCAACACTAGTACTCATGTTTAGGGAGAAGCATTATATTTGGTTAGCATAAGAATAAAATAAAAAAGGCGTTACTTACTTAATAAGTATAACAAGACTGGGATTTAAATGCTCAAATGTTGTCACTGTTCATTGCTCCAAATCGCCCCATATCTCTTTTGTTAATTGCTATTAGTAATAGGGTTAATAAGGGCTTTCCTTCAGAAACTATATTTGATTTCTAATTCCATGTGAGTGGCATTTATAACCCAATGATGCTCAATGTGAGTGGATTGTTATTCCATGTCAAAACCATGTCCTCTACACAAAATCCATGTAATTTGATCATATTATTTGTCTCGAGCACATAAATTGGTTGCTTGTGAACCCCAAGCAAGACATTGATGGTAATTATTTCATTATTGTGGAGAGGAACTCTGTCTATGGCGGCTTGCATGTCACTAAAATGTTGTCTCCCATCTTGTGTCACTATTAGAAACTTACCTCCCCCTATCTGCGCCATGGACATAATCCATTCGTTGCAAACTGCTTGTGGTGGCACTAGCATTTGGCTCCAAGCATAGTTGTGAAGTGTTTGTTGAAAGATAAATCTAGTCAGGTCTTTATACTTATCCACTTGGCTTCTCATTTTCACTCACAAGCATACAAATGCGCACCTTTTCTGCAAACATATGCCCTTGATATCCTTCCACCATATTTCCATATTTATAGCCAGGAAATACATGCATGAGATAAATATATCCTGAATTAGCCATATGTCATATCAGATGTATTGGTCTGTCTCTATCTATGCAACAAATATCTGCTATGTGTGTTGCCTTATTGAATACACATATTACAGCTTGCTAGTCACATATTGTCTCTTGCTTTGGAAAATTTTGGAACCTAATGAAAGTCTTGACATAGACAATCTTTACAGGCAATCTAGCCAAACATTCTCAGTGAAGCTTATGTGGAGAACTGTAAGGTGGATAGTTTTGAATATAAGCGGGCTATAAGAGACGTGAGAGTTGTAAGTTTTGCAAGATGAGCATGTGTATTGTTGTCATAAGTGTACTTTGATGCCCACCATTGAGTGTGCTCCTAGCGATCTGTCATGCACTATTTGCAAAAAGTAGAAGCCTATGTCAATCCACTTGTTTTGGAGAAAGTAGGAATCATCTAGATAGAGTGATGCATGCAATCCATCGTTGGATGTCGATTAAGTTTTATTGTAAGCTTTGGCCATGATATAATCTTTTTGGTAAGGCTTCTTAATTAATATATCACTTGAAAAAAGGCCCTTAATGAATCTTCTTCTTTATTAATAGAGGTAGTTGAGTGATATATAATGATTGAGGAATCTTGATCAACCGCTTGAAAGCTTTAAGGTTGGGACTCAAGCAAGGAAATTGAATTGGAAAGGTTGATTTTTGACCTCACTTTCAACTTCGTAATACATTCATTGTGCAATGAACACAACTAAGCCAACACCAACTATTCACTATTGAACGATCATGTTTAGTTACATAGTTTAAGGGGGCAACATTGTTAATAGTTCACTATCAAGACTTATATATCACGTAGGGCTGCTTGAGAACCTTGCTTCTTAATTAATATACATATATCCATTTAATTTGTTTTCTTTTTGTAAGGCTTGTACCCACGGAGTTTCGAATTGGTGACCTTATGCAAGGAGTGCTTTAATATTGTACTCATTCACTATCTATTCTACTCCTCGTGTGCAGCTCTTCATTTAATTAAGAAGAAAGAGTTGTACATTTTTTATCCTTCTCTATCTGGTTGAGATTGGAAAGCTCAATTCATTAAGCGATCTTAAAAGATACCAACTAGTTTTCCGTTCCAAAGTTCAAGCAATTAAAACATTAATAAATGAAGCATATCATAGTTCAAGCTTAATAATATAGAATTGGGATAACACAAATGGTTTCTTATTGATCACATATCCAAAATGCCCCCCCTCCTTATTATTTACCTAAAGAGAAGCTGTATTATTTATCTAAAGAGTGTTTCACTTATTAATTAATTGATTCATTGGGTTTTGCTTGAACTTTACTAGTTTTAGTTCTGATACCAGTACAACCATGCTTTATTCATTAATATTTTTCAAGTAATTGATTAATTAATGAATAAGTCAAGGCAATTCCAATTAGTCGACCTCTCTCTTATATAAAGGGGTTGAGGATATGTTGATATTAGATTCTATTTATCCCTTGAAAAACTTCACTCTGTCGACTCGACAACCACCAACCTACTCGAGAAGATAAGGAAGTAGTAAGAAAAGAAGTAGAGGAAAGTAAGAATAATAACTTGTAATACTCCATAATTAATAATCCTAAATATGCCATATCCCTAATTTATGAATGTTTGTAGGTTGTCTTTTCCTAATTCCATATTTTATACTCACCCGAATGTAGTGAGAGAAAGGGATAGCCTTGTACAAAGAGAAAACAAAAACATCAAAGGGTGTCAATTTCTTTTTGACTCAAACAATGTTAAGAAAATGCTATGTGTTAAATATACCTTCGAAATAATTAAAATTAATAATAATATATTTTCAATCTCTAAAAAATTTGGAAAAAAATATTTATCACTTTATTGCAGTGATGATTAATTAAAAAATGATGATTGTATTTCAGTGTAGTTAGCAAAAATTTAAATAGCCTCTAAACATCTTTCAACAAAGTCTTGTGACAAAAAATGTTCTTAAATCCTTGGCTAAGTGGAACCTCTACCTTCATCCCAATCACTTGTGTATGGAGAAAAACCATAGAGCATGCATGTGGCTGCACTTGCAATTGTTTCCTTTGTTGATACATACTTTCACCTTCCATTCAATGCACAACATAGTGACCATGCAAAGAAGGGAAGCCCCACCCAATGATGCTTTATATTTTTTCCTAATCACAACCAACGATCAAAATTGAAGCCGTCATAGCCCGTCAAAGGGTCCCCAGCCTGTCTCAGAAGTGGTATTAAAAATTTCCCTGTCATTTAAAATGCTAGATTTTATTTTTGACATTTAGAAAAAAATGTATGATTTGATTAAAAATGTCATTAAAAGGGCTGAGGTTAAAATTGCCTGTCAAGTTGTCAACTTCATCCTGGGGATCGTGGCAGTGGCACCGTGGCTATGGGCCTGTGGCAGTCGTGACTCGTGACTCGTGAGTACCGTGGCAGCCTGGCATGAACCAGATTCAGAGGTTGCTGGTTCCAAACTTCCACTCCCGGTTCAAATGCAACTGTGCAAGTTTGCAACATGGTTCAACTGGAACGAAACGGATTAGATGGTTCCCATTTTCCCAATGCCCATAATCCATTGCCCAACTTCCCATTAAACTGGTCTGGTCGTGTTCAGATTCAACATAAATTCTTTCATGTCATATTAAATGCCTTGTTATCAATACCAGCTAACTTGCCTAAATGCCAACTACCAACTTTACCAACTCCAAGCCTACAGCGCGGCAACACTGCAGTTTGCATCGATGCCCCTGGCCGCCAAAGTTCATTGTTCACTCTCCACTCAGAACTTGGAAGTATAATTCCAGTTGTGCAAAAAGAGCAAGCTGCAAGGGATCATCCGTTATTGCGACTGTGAGTTTCAATGCCATCAAAGCTGCCGCATCTGTGGCTTCACCTCCACCGGCGGTCATAATGTTAAGCTCGGACGGTGGCGTGCCTGAGATCATCAAAGACGCCATTCCAAAGATAAGAAGTAGCATGAGATAAAGATTGAGCAGCCAATACTCATTGCAGGAAACCCTATCTTAGATTGCCAGACAGTTGCAGCAAAAATTGCTTTAACTCCCCTATTTGACAATGGTGGGTGCCGACCCGCTGGGTGGCCCAATTGGCTTTGCATAGAGGGATTTTGAAGGTTGCGAGTAGGGTTTGTAAGGAAGGAGGGGAATTTCAGATTCCTTGCGACTCCCACTAAAACTAAAAAGTTTTTCCACGAAAGTGAGAAAAGCAAGTTGCAGGTCGCAGTGTCCACCCTCTTACTCGATCGAAAGTCGTCAATAATCCTGAAAATCCCCGAAAACTGTGGATCTTTTGACTCTGAACGCATATTGTGAGTCTCGAGTCTCAATTTGCAAAGATGGATATGGAAATTTGGGGATTTAGTGTTGTTGCCCTGTAACCTGTGGCTGCACTCTCAGAAGTAAAAAACTGGGCAATTCTATGAATTCAGGTATGTACCTACAGGCTGCTAGTGCTACCAGTGCACTGTGCCAGTAAAATGACAAATAATGCCTAATTTCCTTCATTGTTTGAGAAATTTCCTTGCATAAAACCTCGAATTTCCTGTTGTTGCCTTATTCAATTTTATAATGATTTTTTTTATATATATTTGTAATTATTTTTTCCTGGATGAAAGGCTAAGTCTGTACAGAGTTCTTCAAGGCTCTTGCATAAATGCATTGATTTAAATCCAACTCCACCAAAAACCCGAGTTGACCAAAACCTTCTAGGGTCTTACAATGTCGAAGGGAGAGCACACTTAAACCTATAAATTCCCCAAATACATCTGGAAGCTCTTTTAGAACTAAACACCCCGACAAATTAAGATGCAGCTCTTTTAGAAAACCCAGGTAGCTTTTTCACCCCAAATCTGACCAATCTGAGTATATGCAAATTCAGGGTTGGCGAAAGACATGTTGCTGAGATTGGTTAGGGTAAGACATTTAACCGAAAAAAAATTGAAATGCATGGAACTTCTGAAACAATTATGTAAATAAAACATACCCTTCCTCTGGAATTCCTTGTCAGTTTTAACAAATCCTACTACTAACGCTCGAGGCAATGCTTGCAAGTTGCAACCATTCTTCTCTGCCAAGACCCAACGGAATCGCACTCATTACATGACTGAGGAAGTTATCTCTGGAATATATGAACAACAATCCCTGGAGGATGCCATGGAAGGGTGTGCGCCTTAGTGGCCACTGGATTGACATAGTCAATAACATTAAACCCTAGAAAGTTAGAACTTGAGGAAAGTATCCTTGGATTCCGTCGAACTTGTATATCCAATTTAATGAAAATACAACACTTAAAGAGCTAGGAAAACTCTAAGGTGAGGTTCTGTTCATGAAAATTGGAATGCTAATCTAGGAGTAATAAGAAATTTATGTTATCTAACCATGGGGACAGTGTGGTACCTAAAGGTAGGGAATTGAGTATGAAATTATGGGACTAGGAGTTAATGAATTATAATCCATGTGAACAGAGTATGGATTCAAGCCCATCCCCATGTTCTTCTTAAGGATTGTCAAAATTTCAGAATGCCAAAACCCTCTGACAAGTGCAGGCACTTAGCATAGTTGGTTAAGTGGTTTCTGCCTAGAGAGGAAGGAATGCTCTCCATTTGAGCCCTTCATTGGTGCCTCTACTCCTCTTAGTCTCTTCCACGAGTGCCTTGTAAGATGTTTTCCTTTGTGGTAGTGAGCACAATGCATATATTGCATTGGGTTGTTCTCCTTGAATCTCAACCTTCAGGCCCAATAATGGCTAATGGGGGTGTTGGCCATTCAACTCCTTCCTTTCCTTGAGCTCCATTCTCTCATATAGAGGAGGAAGATGTATGGGTTTAATTAGAAGCTCCTTCCCAAGGAGGTTTTAACTTGGTCTCTCTAAGCAAGAATGCCTCTATTTCTCCAGTGAGGTTGTTTAAGGATGACCTCAAGGATGCATCAAAGTAATTGGAGCTCAACTATTCTCCCAGGTAGGACTATTCATGGTCTAGAAGTTGGATTCTACCATGGTTCTACAAGTCTAGACAACAATGAATATGTTTTGTCTTCGGCTTCAATGGGCTCTAACCAAAACTGTGATGCACCAATGTGACAGATTAATGACTACTAGTTAATAAATTGTTGTGTAATAGTTTGTGTCAAGGGTTGTTTTGTGGTTCATTTTTCAAGAAATTGAAGATATGAAAAAGATAATGGAAAAGGGGCATTGTTTTTGGGGTAGTATTGGCCTTCTCTTGACTATCTAGCTTTTGGAATTTGTCCTAGCCTCCATGATAGTCTCCTTGAACACTGCCTTGGTAACATTTCCAAATCTTCTTACTCACTTATGGGAAGAAGATGTTATGGAGAAAATTGACAACTCCCTAAGAAAGTTTATTAGATTTTAGAAACATGAGGAACAAGCCAAGTGTTTTTCCTTGTAAGAATCTGCGTTGAATATAATTTGAGTAAATGATTGTTGGACAAAGTCACCCTTAAATGTGATGGAATGCACTGGTCTAAACCATTAGGTGGCAATCATCTTGGATCCATCTTAACCCCAAATCTATCAAGCATTGAGAGGGATCAAATCTCGTGAAGGTGCAAACCTTTTTGAGGATGCAAAAACTGGAGGTTTGCACTCAAGATATTTGAACCCTCTTGGCACTTGATAGACCCATGGTTGATATAGATATAAGCTATTTGTAGCTGCACACAACTAGGTAGAAATTGAAATTTGACAATTCTTGTATTTCTACTGATATATTGAAATATATAAGATATATGATATATTGAACTGTCCATCTTAGAATCTGGAATCATTTTTTATTTCTCTCATTCTATGTCTTCTATTTTTACAACTGTATATTTTGCATTATGCTTCTTATATTGCTATTCACGTCGCATTTCTTGTATTTCTCGCATTGCATTTCTCTTATTTATTGCATTGTTTTTCTCATATTTCTTGTAGTTGAATTTTGTTTCTCATATTTTTGTTCACATTTTATTTATTGCATTCTATTTTTCATATCAAATGAAGAAACAAAATGAAAGGAATGCCATGGATCCATCTTAACCTTGATTGACCAAGCATACTATAGAAATGCATCTATTTCTCATAATTCTATTCACATTCTATTTTTCTTATCAAATGGAGCAACAATTTGAAAGGAGTCTCTGACAAAGTTTGGATGCTTTTTATCTAATAATACCAACAATTTGCTTTCCTAAAATTATTCTCATTGCTTTCCTAAAAATAGGACAATTGCTTTTCTAAAAGAACAGACTTTCTTCTCTAAAAATTGCAGTCTCCTTATCAAAGATATCAGTAAATATTAATAACACTAAAAAGGCAGCACCTTTCTCCAAAATCATAACAGGAGGTTAATCTTAGAAGCAGTACCCCTTTCTATTAACAGCAATAGGCTCTATCCTCTAGAAGTCAGTGCCTTGGTTGACTTGTTTGTATGCTAAAACTAGCACAAGGCTGTGTGTCCGTCCATGCCAAAATAAACAGTAGACAACGCTTCAAAAACAACACCCTAATCTCGTGTTTGTATGCTGATTTGATACAAAAGAAAATAGTGATGATAAGATGCACAAATAAAGACTGATTTTGGAGAAAATCAGGCCCAAATAGTGATCAAAAGGTGCCCTCCATATGCTGATAGTAATTATGGACCAAAAGATAAGTGTTTAAAATAATGATGTAAAATTAACAGCTATACTATGTAATATATCTTAACAATAGTTATTTTTTGTATGGGATGACATTAGAAAATGTTACTGAGTACCAAATGTATTAAAATTTAAAACTAAATCATGATCTCATAGTCTAAAAATTCTAAAATCCATATAGAATCTCAAGAAAGTGACAAAGTTTCTTTGAAGATCAAAGTGTGGAAATCCCATAAACCACATGTCCTAGGATTGAGTCTCGTTCTTCTAACTTTGGATGTGGCATCTCTTAATCTAAGTCAAAGACTAAAAGGTTTCAGCCCCTCCATAATATTTTGTATTTGATAATTCCTAAATGAATTTCTATCATTAATTTGTATTTTTATACTTTTCTTATTTCATTGATTGAATACAGGGATAAATTATTGAGAAATGTCACCTCTTGGTCGTCCTAAGAAAGATAAAAGACAGCTTTCACTTGCTGATGCATTTGGTATTCCTCAATGCTCTAATCAACCATGCCACCATGAAAATGAATTTTATGATCAGCCACTTGAAGACCATGAATCAAATAGTGTAGAACTTCTTGAAGAGGAACCGACATCAAAGAAGCCCAAGAGAGCATTTAATTCCAAATGGAAGACAAGATTTCCATGGGCTTATGTAATAAGAGATATTAATGGTGTTCAAAGGATTAAATGTTCATGGTGTGTAAAATTTAAAAGAGAAACTCCATTTGCTAAAGATGGAAGTACTACTCTTCAAGTCAGTGGTCTAACCGTCCATGCAAAATCAGAGGCTCATAAATTTGCCTCGCAACTTTTAGATGGAGAAAGAAAACGGAGTACTCTTCCAATTACTAAACATGTAGAGATAATGGTAGATGCAGAAAAGGGGAGAATTATATCAGTAATTGAAAACATGTATTTTATTGCAGTACATGATTTACCATTAGAAGTATATAAGTCAATATGTGACTTGAATAGGTATAAAAAAACTCCTCACATGCCTTTAACAGATGAATATTCAGCATATACAAACACAACATCTGGAAAAGAGTTTTTACAAGCTGCCAAAGAAGTATATTGGAAAAAGTTAAAAGATGAAATTTCCAACAGCCCATTTTACTCAATTTCAGTTGATGAAAGTACAGATCAAACTATGGTGCAGCATTTGATCATTTATATCGCATATTTGACAAATGAAGGAAGAGGCCAATGTGTTACAAAATTCATACAATTGCTTCAAATTAAAGATGGCACATCACAGTCTATGTATGATGTTGTTACATCTCTTTTAGCAAAAATGGATCTATCCTTGTCAAAGCTAGTTGGGTTTGGTTCTGATGGGGCTTTGGCAATGAGGGGTATTCATG
Organism: Larix kaempferi; assembly: GCA_027924585.1. Lineage (NCBI taxonomy): Eukaryota > Viridiplantae > Streptophyta > Pinopsida > Pinales > Pinaceae > Larix > Larix kaempferi. Next base: position 6,830,875 of record BSBM01000556.1, read on the forward strand.
AAGGTTTATCTACTAAGCTTCATCGACATGCTCCTCATTTAATAGATATCCACTGCATAGCTCATTGAGAAGCATTGGCAGCAAATGATGCTTCATCTTATTTTCCAGAGTTGCAAGATATAGAAAAGTTTGCAAACAAAGTTTATTCATGGCTTGGGAAGTCTGCCAAAAAACATGGATAATTGAAAGAGCTTATGGATTCATTTCAAATCACAAGGTTAGAAGTGTTACAAATTCATCACATTAGGTGGTTGTCTAGAGGCAAAGTTATGGAAAGACTTGTGAAGCTCATGCCTGCTTTGTTAAGAGATTGGCAGTTAAGGGAGAAAAAAATGTATGAGCTAGCCACATTATTTCAAGTGCAGTTTTGCATTCATTTATTTGCAGATGTGCTTATTGAGTTAAATAAGCTGAATCAAAAGTTCCAAGAAGATCATGTTGATATTACATCCATTGGAACTACTTTGGATGTTACCATTAGCTTGCTTCATAAGCGATTTTTAAGAGGCACATTTGGGCTAGGAACAATGCACATGTCATCGTTTTTAAGTAAAACGCAACAAGGAACTCTTGAGTTTGCAGATTGCACAGGTATGGTACATGTACATGCATTGAGGTTTGAAAGATTGCCCAAGTCACAAAGATCGGGGACACTTGATGATTGCATTATGTTGGGAAAAAGTTTTGTAATGAAGGTGATTGACTCTCTAAATGCGAGGTTCACAGATTTACCTATATTCAATGCAGCTAAGTTTTTTAGTCCTCATAATTATTATGAGGATATGGATGATAGAGACTCTCAAACAAGAAGATGGTTAACATGCTTATGTGAGAAATTTAGTGTTGGGGACTCATCTATTGTGGATAGTGTTAAATGTTTTGGTGAAATGGATGAATTTATTTGTACTATTTATAGATCATACCCAAAAAAGCATATTTTGGAGCATGGGATCTGTGTGGAGCTGAACATGAGTGGTTTGAAGGATTTCCATGTCTGATGCAGCTATGGCAAATTATTCTTGTTATTCCAGCTAGCACAACAGTATGTGAAAGAGGCTTCTCAAAATTAAGTCGAATAAAAAATGATGATAGATCAAGACTTTCTTTAGAAACATTGGATATGCTAATGTTTCTCTCTCTCTCTGCACCTCATGATCTGAATGAGGTAGATTGGAATGCTATTTATGATGTATGGAAGCAGATGAAAGCTAGAAAGCCTCTTCCGCTAGTAAAATAGATTCATATCTAGCGTGATTTAAGATATAGTTTTGAAGAACATGAATGTAAGTTTAAACTTTATTATTCATAGTATAATATACAGTTGTTCCCAGGTAATCCAACATTGTCTTTCGATGGTTCATTATTGAAGACAATTCTACAGCTAGTCTTTTATCATTGCAGTTTAGAAGATACAGTTGTGGCTCAGTGATTATCTTCTTGCATGAGCATATAATATATTGTAATGACAGGCTTGGTAGTTTACTTGTTGTTTATGGCAACCAAATCTATTTTTCCAAAAGTTGTTATATCAGTTGTTGGGAAGCAATTCTTTTGCCAAACCAAATCAATTCAAGCACACACATAAGTATTGTTCACGAATCTTCATCTATATGTGAAGTTTGGCAAAATGAATTAACTTTGTAATTTGAATCTTGATACTGCCATTCATAGTATCGATATGTTTGTCATTATTATATTGAATTGCTTATGTTTGATCTTTTGTGATTGGTCCCTTGTACTGACATATTTTGAATTTAATATTAACTTGCAGTGGCTTGTGATTTGATATGGTCATCCTAGAATTAATTTGTTGGTTTTTGTTGTAATCATAGCTAATTATATTTTGTCATTGGTACATTTGTATTATCCAAATCTACGATACAGGTGTCATGACTATAGCTGTCTGTATTTTGTATCTGAGAACTTAGGATGTTTATGGTTGATGAACTGTTAATCTGTAATTTAGTTTCTCTTTGGTGATTTAAGAATTCATGTAAATAGTACACCTCCATTCCAATTGTTTATATTATTCTGCATCTTGCAACTTTTTTGGATTACAAGATGTATCATCCCTGTGTTTGGTTCTTGAAGTGTAGTGATCCTCTTGATTATTATTCTTTTAAATTTCTGTCTTGATAGACATGCTCCAAGTTAGAGCAAGACTGCAGAGCATGAAACGTTTGGTGCATGGTCAATTGGGGTTCATCTTGTAGTTAATGAGATCATCTATCATTGTTCACAAGGCCAATTTCTATCTAGTTGCATCATGTCTGCTTGAGAGTACATAGGTTCTACCATTCTGTTGCTCAGAACAAGGGGCTTGAACTAATTTTGAAGCTTGGCTTAGCTGTGCTCCTTACTATAATCATAGACCGAACATGATGCTATGCTGTAGAAGCACTGTGATGGTGTCTTATCAATGCTCATAGGTCAAAGGATGGCATTGGAGAATACTATTTGACCCAAGGTCCAAATTCAGAGCTCTATATGCATGGTTGACATAATGTCCTAATGGTTGATGGAAAACAATTACAGCAGGGCAGCTAAGGCTGGTCCAACATAATTGAAAAATGAGCACTTTAAAATGGGTCTGAAACTTATGCTATTCTTGGTCATATTTACAGATTGAACTGGTGATGATATTGTAGGCTATAGTCTATAATATTATATTAATGTTCACCTCTCAATAATGTTGTAGCACTATGGTTATATATGAAATCTATTTTGCTGAAGTTCAAATCTAGTATTGGATACTGGAAAATTTATACATTAATGAAAAATATAACCAAATGAGGTTATCAGGGCAGAGCTAGGAGATGTTTTCTGTATTAGGAATTAAGGCCCTCAATTACTTTAAGAGCCCAGTTTAAGACAAATTGACAGTGGATGTGATTCTCAACTTTCAAGTTAGAAGGCATTGTCTTGGAAAATCCCTTAGACATTTTACATAATACTTTTGATGGATGAATTTCTTCTTAGCAATTTAATTTTGATTTCATATCACGATGTGTGTGCATACATCTAAAACTGCTTTTTGTTTGGAATAATTACTGTTATCCTAATTTGGATTGAAATGCATAGATAATTAAGTTAGAATCAAATTTCAAGCTCTTGTGATGTCTTTTCAGAAACCAATAAGCAGATCAGTTGGGGAACGAGATTCAAAAGGTTTGCAAGGCCTTTTACCAGAAATTCCATTGTGGGTCAAAAATCCTGATTATGACAGAGTATGAATATATTATCTATCATGTTTCTTTGTTTTTCCATTCAAGTGTCCTTATTCATTAGATTAATTAAAATAGAGTACAAATTCCTATAAATCATGTTTATAAATCAAATTGTGAACTTTGGTATGCTGGTTATTTATTGTTTCTTCTGAACCCTTGCTATTGTGCAGGTTAATTGGATAAATAGGTTCATCTATGAGATGTGGCTTTATCTTGATAAGGTATGAGTCATGACAAAGTTGTAGGGTTCGAGCTTTCTTTGTTTTCTGGGTACTTCTTAGTGTCTCTCCAATTTGATGAAATACTGAACTTGCATTGAACTCGTACATCAGTCATATAGAATTTTAAGAGGATGAGCTCCATAAATAATATCAGCCTTTAAAATTTGAATTATGTGAGGAATTGTGTTCTTCATATTCATGTTATAACTTTCGTTTATTTTCAAGCAATCTGAATTTTCAGGTCTCTCATTGAATCCACATATATATTGTGTCTCTATGTTTGGAGATGGGGTGGATTTTGCATGTGACTGATCACAAAAACTGTATTTTTACCATTTATGTTAATTGTAAAATATCACTTTGTTAAATTACAAAACTAGTATTTTTGGTGCTATGCTCGCTGTAGTTACACTAGTTGTAGTATTTTTTAGTGCCTGAAATTTAATTGAAATGCAATATTTTTTTAGTACATTTTTTTTTTATGAAGTGTGCAATCAATTTAATATTTTCATTTGAAATGTTAGATTTTTGTAAGCCATTCATCGCCGAAGGGCAGCATGAATATATAACCTTCAATCTGAAATTAAGACCAGCCCTTCAAATTTGATCCCTGATCACAACTTCTCCTTTTTGCAATAGAGTTGTATTGTTTAGTGTATTTTTTCATTTGCTATTTTAATTACAACAACTTCTTTTTACAATGTAATTGCATTGTTTAGTAACCCAATCATATCGTGGTTCATTACATTGTTTAGTAACCCAATCATATAATGGTTTAATCACACAATAATACCATGAAATATAAATAACCTTATCACCATGAAATATAAATGACCTTATTATTACTTTGTTACTTTGTTTAGAGATTAAAATATCTAACAAGGCCAATTTGTCCATGCTCAATTTTTTTGGCATTTCTTTATTTAGAGAATCTAGTATAATGATGTGATCTTAACATATTTGCACCGAGAGGAGCTAGGTGCTCTACAACGCAGTATGAGGGTGATGATGTAATGTTTCTGCCTAACAAAATAATAAAAAAATAATTAAAAAAAATCATGTCGGCTCATAAAATAAAAAATTATGGAATGTATTTAAAAAAAATCCATGTTGGCTCATAAAATAAAAAAATTATAAGAAGTAATTAAAAAAATCAATATTCGTTTATAAACTAAAAACTTAAAAACTTAAACCTAGATCTATCAACCCAGAAAGATCAATTTTTTTTTAATTTAAATTAAAAAAAATTACACTTCAAGAAATTGGATCCCTCTCCGTGCTTGATAGATCCGAGTTTAAGATAAATCTATGCTAGTTTAATCACAATAACATTGTATCTTTGTTAAAGATTATTATTGCTATTTCTCGAGGTATTTGCTACCACATGGCCTGGCCTTGCCTAACGAGACGTGACAAGTTTCAAGGTTACCTTATACAATATAGATACGAATACGGTAGGGGAGTATCTTCCGCATTTTTATTACATACTTAATAAAATGAAAAAAAAAACAGAACAACTTTTATCCCTCTTACCCTTTACGTCATTGGTAATCCCTTCCATTCTATTTCTCATCGGCGCTCCTGATAGTAAGGTTTACCGAGATCAGGGGTTTCTTAGCAGGGTTTTACTCAATTAAGAGATGTTTCCATGGAATTCAGAATAACAATGCATCAGAAATGGATTTCTGTCTGCATATCGGCGTTCTCGGCGTTGGCCATGCATTCCGCATTTGCAACGATTGCTCATCTATGGTTCTCCGCTTCCGTTTTTGTTATCATTGTTATGATAGGTAATTGGTTTCGCCTTCATTTTATCAAGAAAAATCATTTGTGTGTTCTTTTAGCACAGTTAGGCCTCTGTAATTGCTGAAATCTTCTGTTTTATTTTCTGCAGTCGGCACTTTGTTTCTTTGGATGATATGCGGTGGATGGTGCAGAAGACGGTTGGGGTTATCACCTTCTGCTCCCACATTTGTCTTCTTTAATGTTTTCTTTTTATGGGGAGTCTACATTTTCCTTATTCGAAGAGGTATGCATGCTATTTTTTTTTTGTTTTTTTTGGTATTAGTGCTTCAGTTGATCACTGTTGGAGCATTGCATGCAAGAAATCAATATTGATATGATTTTTGTGGAGGAATTTCTATCAGCACATGATGAATCCTAAGGAGAAATTACATGAGCTGGCCTATTGCTGGTTTTGATTTCTCTCACTTATGCAAAGGATTTCTGATGCATATAGTTTCTGTCTAAAGGAAATGCTCTGTTTACACGTGATAATGCATACACGGCTGAAGTATTGTGGCGGTCTTTGACTGCGGTTTTAAAATTGTTCTCATGATAAACATATGGATTTTCTGTTATTTAAATTTTTAACATTCGTGCAAAGGATTTATTATTTGTTGTCAAATTCAGATTCAAAATGCAAATGTTTAACCTGCAGCATGTCTTTTTTTTATTCACATGTTTGATAAGTTGCATTCTATTATCTCTGTGGCAAGCATGACCTTCTCCATTTTGGGAGTATTAAATGGAATTGAGCCTTACTGAAAGAATATAAATTACAAGAAAATATACAATGAGATCAAGAAATGGCGGAAAAGGCTAGAAGCTAATCTTTTGTATCAGTGTAAAATACATAGTATAATCATGATGACTACCATATAATGGTTAATGATGCCTAATCGAGAAGATTAAAATCATAACCCTAAAGCATAACTAAGAACATGTTACCTAGGATAGGAACTATATCCCAAGGTACACATAAGGTAGTCAAGGACTTAGGAATAGAGGGATCCAAAGGCTAACAAGACCCCCCCTTAAGCATAACTCCATACAAGTGTACGAGCTAGGCAACAAAGACTAGGTGCAAACACTGGTAATGTCTCCGAGTTTTCAACATGATACCCATGGTCTGAAACCTCATGAGTCTGGATGAAGATTTGCTTGGGAATGTCAAAAGTGGATATCGAATACCAAGCCTAAAATTTTTACTGTGTGTTACTGCACAAACTAGCACTACTTTGCAAATCAAGGCTATGTAGACCTAGTGCCAGTGATGGTAATCTCGGGAGAGAGTTAGACTTAATGTCACCACCGTCTAACCTCTCAACACTTCGGGTAACTCCAAAACCCAGGGGGAGACCCTAATTATTGAAAGATACTTGCAGACTGCAACCACCAACAAACACTGATACCTTCCATGAAACCTTAATAACAATGATCGATGCCTTATTGGAGTCAAACAATATTAAATCAAGACACAAGAATCATATATAAATGGAGTTATTCACTTTATCACAAATTCCAAATAATATCATGCCTTTCAAGATAGTTTCATGTCTCCCAAGGAAATGTCACACTTCCCAAGGAAACCACTCCAAAAAGTGCGCCGTCAAGGAAAAGAGGACAATTGAACTAGGTGAAATTTTAGGACAAGCCATAAATACCACACACCCTATGATCCACCAATTACAAGGGTTTCACATATCCCAACACACTTCACAAAAGAGGATGCTCTCTAGGGTTTGTGGATACAACCCTAGGGCGAATTTTTAGGGTGGACCAAATACCAAATCACGTCTAATTCACCAATTACAAGGTTTTTGCGTATCCCAATGCATTTCCCCAGAAGAGGGTGCCCTCTAGAGTTTGTGGATAAAACCCTAGGGAGAAATTTTAGGGTGGACTAGAAATACTAAATCATGACTATTTTTGGCTTTTTGAATTTATTTAGTTTTTTAGGGTTTTTCTAGTAGTAAAATGTTTCTATGCATAAAATACAATAAAACATGCAAAATTTCATAAAATGAGGATTGATAGATAGGGTATTAGATTCTATCTCAAACCTTAGAGCTATGATAGATTGAGGCTAACGTCCCTCCTCTTGAGATGGTATTCAATATTTTCAACTAGGGCTAAGTTAGTAACCTCAAGGGTTAGGTAGACAAACCCTAATTAAAGCAAATAAAGAAGTCCAAGGCCCAACAAAACAATGGAGATCTCCTTGATAGGAAGGTCTCCTCAAGCAAATCGATAAAATGCTAGCAAACAAACCCTAACTCATTCCAAGGCACTTCAAGAGCAACGTTAAACTAGGGTTAGGAGATATACTTACCAATATTAATCAAGAATGAGCAAGATAGAGCATCTTAGGTCACCCTTGAGCATGAGTTATTACAACTATTCTTAGCATCAACTTGTCATGTGCAAAATCCAACCCTAGAACATCATCAATTCATCGTTTAATCAAAAAAGACATCCAAGAGAGAGGTGTGCATAGCTTCAAATGCTCCAATATACCAAAAGAATAAGAAAAGATCTCATATTTGACCCTTGTCCATGATTTACGAATGAGGTGAGGTTGTCTTATTTATATGCGACAACCCTCAATCTTTTACAAATTTGAGCCTACAAAGTTAATGACAAATTATAAAATTTAAGGTTAGCACACCTGCAAAATGGGGCCTAAACCATATGATGACATGAAATAAGAATAAAAATGTGCAATTAGGCTCCACCAAGTGCAAGCTAAGCCAAAAGGAGGGTGTCATGCCCCAACTATCCCCAACAGATGCTTGTCCCTCAATGCCCTCCTTTTTAACAATATAGGTTTCTTCTTTAAGGAATGATGTCATGGGTCTGGAGACTGGGAGGAGGGGTTTTGCATGAAAACAATAGGTCGAAGTGGGCAAAATGAGGTGTGCTAAACCTAGTACGACAACCCTTACACATGCAATCACCTCTGCAAAGCAAAATATGAGTGTGGCCATGTGTCCCAATGATTTGCCTCAAGGGCACTAGACACCCACCCAAAGGGTAGTCGATAGGGCCACAAGGTCAACACCTTCTTAAGGTGGAAACCACGGGGACCTTCCATGACTTGATCAGGATATTTAGCTGTTAAAGTTAGTGCAGCTGCGAAACCCATTCTCAGAGAGGATGGTACCCTAGTCAGTTAACTAGGGTTCCTGGTCAGTTAACCAGGCAGAGTAAATCCCTAGATGGTACCCTAGGGCCTCCAGCTTCTTCCTGGGGTTTTTGGTCGGGACCAAGCAGGTTGATGCCATGGCAAAGTCCCTAGCATGTGGCTAGGGCCCCTATTTGTATCTAGGGTATTCTGGTCTGGGACCAGACAGGTTCTTGGTCACGAGGACCAAGCAGATCCTGCAGGTTGAGACAAAGACCTCCTGGTTTGGGACCAAGCAGATTCTTGGTCACGAGGACCAAGTAAGTTCTGCACGTGGTTGATCAACATTTAGTTTGGGACTGAAAGCTCAGCCTGGGGCTGAGGACCATTCTTCAGGAGAATGGAGGACATGGTCAAGGACCAGGGGGTTGATCAACATGATTTAGTCTGGGATTGAAGGTCAGCCTAGGGCTGAGATCCATTCTTTAAGAATGGAGGATCTTGGTCAGTTAACCAAGATGATGATGTGTGATGACCTCTTCTCATAGGTCTTTGAGATGGTTGAGCTAGATGCTCTTCTTAAGGGACTGGCCACCCCTTGATGGAGTCACTTGCATTTGGCCTATGGAGAAGTCTGGAGGATCACATGATCACATCATCCATTGTGGACCTTCCTTATACAGTGATGATGAACTTTCAGGTGGTGTATGGAACACTTGTACATTTGAGAGAGAGATGATTGGTTGTAACCCCACTTTGGTTGTTCACCCTTGGTCTTCCCACCTTGTTGTTCTTGGTCTTGTGGTTAGAAGGTTTAGTACCTTGTCTTGTTCACCACCTTAACTTGTGGTTAGAAGGGTTATCTACCCACTTTGAGTTGTCTTGACTCTTACCACCTTGATGTTTTGGTCTTATGGGTAATAGGGTTGTTTTCCCACCTTAGTGGTACATCTTTTGGTCCTAGGGGTTGCGGGTCATGAACCCCTCCTAGATTTATGATTTGACTTGTACCACTTGTTGGTCCTTGTACCCTTAACCATGACCTTAGTTACCTCACCTAAGAAATTTATAATATTGATTTATTTTATATGTGAGGTGACTTGACCCTAGTACCCACCTAAAGACCCCTAATTATATTTTATATTTTTATAAGCTGTGATCTTATTTTATTTGGTGTCTTAACCTGTACCCTCCTTAATTATTGGAACCCTAACTAAATAAAAGATTAAAATCATGATCCTTCTAGAAGTCATTATGGATCTATATAATGAAGTCTAATTTCTCACTTTGAACACATCTTATGATCACACATCTCAACTCTGATTTTTATTGCTTGACGTCAAGGGTTAAGGGTTGTACTGCTGCTTGCTTACCTGCTTATCTAGGCCGCCCACCTGCTGGAGCATAACTCAGATCTGATCTGATTAAGATTGACATCAAGGGTTGTTTGCTGCCATGGTTTGTATAAAAGCTTGCTGCTGCCATATGTGACTGATTTGTGATCATTTGAGGACTGTTTCAGCTAGCTGTGAACTTGTGAAACCCTAATCTACTTAGCCGTGAGATAGTTGAGGTCCGATCTACTGTTGTAGCCATGATTGAGGGTCGATTTGTTGTTGTGGTCTTGTTGGGGTCTTGCTGAGCACATCCGTGGTCTGATTGGGATTCGATCGGCCTGTTGTAGTTTGCTTGGGGTCGGATCCGCTTGTTGAAACCTTGCCGAGGTCCGATTTGCCAATTGTCTACTTGTTGAAGCCTTGTTGAGACCCGATCTACTAGTAGTCTGCCTGTTGGGATTTGTTGGGGTTCGATCTGCCTTATGGTGACCTGCTGAAGTTACCCCGAGCCCTAATTGATGAGGTCGTAGCCTGCTGAGTGCATGAGTGAAGGCCGTGAGCCCTAGAGGTATGATCTATCCTGAAGAATGTATATTTGTTAAGGCCGTGAGCCTTATTGGGCTTGACCTGCCTACTGAGAGCACAATTGTAGAGGCTGTGAGCCTCTGTGGGTCTGTCGTAGCCTGCTGAGTTTATACTTGTAGAGGCCGTGAGCCCTGTTGGACAGATCTATTGTGCTAAGACCTTGTTGAGGTATGATCTCTTGTGCTGAGATCTTGTTTAGGTCTGTTAAGACTTTGTTTGGGGTAAGACCTATGTGCTGTGAGTTAGATCTTTTGTGCTAAGTTTTGACTGTGGCTACTACTGTGACTTGATTGTTGTTGACCACCACTGCTGCCTCTTTGTCTTTATATATTTGACTATACTACAAGCCTATCATCTCTCTCTCTCTCTCAGGTTTGTACCAACCCTCTAGTAAGGGTCAGATTGTTCCTAATGGATGACTTGCCTCTGAGAGGCATAGTCTGTTTTGAAATTTAATTTTCTGAGTATAATAAAAAAAGGAAGGGTCCCACACTCCAGGTAAGTATTCTAACTTGTTCCTTTTATTATGAGTTAGACATGTTATTGTTACTACTGCTGATTACATGTTACTGAAGGTTTCACTTTAACACGGGGACCTACTTGGGAGTGTTAAAGTTGAAAGAGATGAAAATTTTGTTTTAATTTATCTTGTTTAGCTTCAATTGTACTATTCAGCTTCAGTACTAGTTTGTTACATTTAATTTTGCATTAAAGTATAAGAAATTTTGATTTCTCTGCATTAAACCCTAACCTAACCCAAAATTTAACATGGTATCAGAGCTTAGGGCCTGTAGCTAACTCTGTTTTGCAGGCTATTAGAGTCTACATAGATCCTAAGGTAGGGTTTTGAGTACTAACCAACTTGACCTCAAAAGTTTCTTGGCAAAAGTTCATCAAGTTGGCAAGAAGGGTTTGAACATTTGGTCACAAGAGAAATTAGAGAATCAGAGTTGAATGGACACATACAAGTATTATTTGGCTGGAAATAAAAGATGTGGCAGTGATGCTGCTAATCTATATGACAACAGAAAAGAGATGATGGAATTAGTAGGCTGTGAACTCGCTTCTTTAAAAGAGGTATGTCAAGTATGACTAGCATTCCTAGAAGGTTTATCTCAGGTATGTATTTCTAAGGTGAGTAAGGAGCCAGTCTAACTCTTTATATGACTCAATCTTTAGTAATCATGGGCTTACATGATCATGGTACTTTCTAGGAGTCTTCTGATTCATTGTGATTTGAATATCCAAGTGCAAAGAAGTTTAGTGTCCATCCGTGCATGAAATTATCATGACTTGATTTCTTATATCTAGGATTGTGATCTAACCTAGATTGTGCTAATAAATACTGCATAAGGATGATATCATGATGCCATTGCACACTTTAGAAGTACATGTCCAATTTGATGACAAGATCAAGATGCACACTATGACTTCTGCATAAGGACATATATAAAGGGGAAGTATTTTTTTATCCCAACTTATTTTGACACTTTAAATTTCCACGGTGAAACATGACATGTTACATATATGTGATTGATATGCTTTTTGTCTTTGATGGCATCTAGATAGCTGTCCAGTATATGGATGGATGCTAATTTGATATTGGTTATTGCTGACTATCAAACTGAATATTGATGTGACTTGTTCTAATGACAAGTAATGAAGTTTGCAGATCCTGCTTATGCACAGAGTTAAATGCATAGTTCCAGAGGGAGCCGAGTGCTCAGGTATAGAGAGAGTAAGAGGCACCACAGAATGCAAGATCAGTTATCCTAGATATTTATTCTCCCAAGTGTCAATATAGTGTCACAAAAGAGAATCTGACAAGTCTTTGTTTTTGATGACTTATTCTTACTAAAATGGAACAACTTGTAAGATAAGAGATCAAGAGGGAGCCAACTGTGCTCTTCAATCCCCAACGGAGTGGGATTGCTTAAAAGAAGTAAGAGATTTGACTTCCCAGTGTTATAGATATGGATTTGACTTCCCAGTGTTATAGATATGGAAGTGCAAGAAGCACCAGTCCATGAGTCATCTTCCTCAGATGAGCAGAGGGAGGAGACCTGGGAATCTTCCAGTGACTCAGATATGGAAGCCTATGAGACATCTCGTTCAGAGAAGTAGAGGGAGAAGGCCAAGAAGCCTTTAGTTGATCTCATTGAGGAGCCTATTGAGAGGCTTCAAGGGTGCTCCAATGAGAGCCATGTCACTGATACAGGATCATCCACTTATGTGGAGACAACCAAACATCAGGTTTGGAAAGATGCTATGATAGAGGACATCCAGTTGACAATGGATAATGACATGTAAAAAGTGATTCTCAGACAACAAGGGAAGTCAGTTGCAACTTCCAAGTGGATCTATAAGATCAATGTTCTTGTTGACATTCAGAGCTGTTTGAAGCTCTCAGAAAACTCCGGTGTTCAATGACAGGTCGAGACACATCGAGAGGAAGTATCACCATGTCAAGGACATGGTGCAGAGACTTCAGTATAAGTTCTCAGCATAACAGTTTATCGATGTCTTGACTAAGCCTCTGTTCTCAACAAGCTTAGTGTTGCTAAGAATGCCTCTCTTACTGAGAGGGAGTGTTAAAGTTAGTGTAGCTGCAAGACCCATTCTCAGAGAGGATGGTACCTTATTCAGTTAACTAGGGTTCTTGGTCAGTTAACCAGGCAAAGTAAGTCCCTAGAAGGTACCCTTGGGCCCCCAACTGTCTCCTGGGGTTCTTGGTCGGGGACCAAGCAGGTTGATGCCATGGAAATGTCTCTAGCATGTGGCTAGGGCCCCTATTTGTCTCTAGGGTATTTTGGTTTGGGACCATACATGTTCTTGGTCATGAGGACCAAGGAGATCTTGTAGGTTGAGACAGAGACCTCTTGGTCTGGATCTAGGTAGATTCTTGGACACGAGGACCAAGTAAGTCCTATAGGTGGTTGATCAACATTCAGTCTGGGACTGAAAGCTCAGCCTGGGGCTGAGGACAATTCTCTGGGAGAATGGAGGACCTGGTCAAGGACTAGGGGGTTGATCAACATGATTTAGTCTGGGACTGAAGCTCAACCTAGGGCTGAGATCCATTCTTTAAGAATGAGGGATCTTGATCAGTTAACTAAGATGATGATGTGTGATGTCCTCTTTTCCTAGGTCTTTGAGATGGTTGAGCTAGATGGTCTTCTCAAGCGACTGGCCACCCCTTGATGGAGTCACTAGCATTTGACCTACGGAGTAGTCTGGAGGACCACATGATCACATCATCCAGTGTGGACCTTCCTTATACAATGATGATGAACTTTTAGGTAGTGTATGGAACACTTGTACATTTGAGAGAGAGATGATTGGTTGTAACCCCACCTTGGTTGTTCACCCTTGGTCTTCCCACCTTGTTGTTCTTGGTCTTGTGGTTAGAAGGTTTAGTACCTTGTCTTCTTGTTCAGCACCTTAACTTGTGGTTAGAAGGGTTATCTACCCACTTTGAGTTGTCTTGAGTTATCAACATGATTCAGTCTGGGACTGAAGCTCAGCCTAGGGCTGAGATCCATTCTTTAAGAATGGGGCATCTTGGTTAGTTAACCAAAATGATGATGTGTGATGTCCTCTTCTCCTAGGTCTTTGAGATGGTTGAGTTAGATGGTCTTCTTAAACGACTGGCCACCCCTTGATGGAGTCACTAGCATTTGACCTATGGAGCAGTCTAGAGGACCACATGATCACATAATCCAGTGTGCACCTTCTTTATACAGTGATGATGAACTTTCAGGTAGTGTATGGAACACTTGTACATTTGAGAGAGAGATGATTGGTTGTAACCCCACCTTGGTTGTTCACCCTTGGTATTCTCACCTTGTTGTTCTTGGTCTTGTGGTTAGAAGGTTTGTCTTGTTCAGCACCTTAACTTGTGGTTAGAAGGGTTATCTACCCACTTTGAGTTGTCTTGACTCTTACCACCTTGATGTTTTGGTCTTATGGGTAATAGGGTTGTTTGCCCACCTTAGTGGTACATCTTTTGGTCCTAGGGGTTGTGGGTCATGAACCCCTTCTTGTTTTATGATTTGACTTGTACCACTTGTTGGTCCTTGTACCCTTAACCATGACCTTAGTCACCTCACCTAAGAAATTTATAATATTGATTTATTTTATATGTGACGTGACTTGACCCTAATACCCTAATTATATTTTATATTTTTATAAGTTGTGATCTTATTTTATTTGGTGTCTTAACCCTTATTTGTTGGTACCCTCCTTAATTATTGGAACCCTAACTAAATAAAAGATTAAAATCATGATCCTTCTAGAAGTCATTATGGATCTATATAATGAAGTCTAATTTCTCACTTTGAACACATCTTATGATCACATATCTCAGCTCTGATTTTTACTGCTTGACGTCAAGGGTTAAGGGTTGTACTGCTGCTTGCTTTCCTGCTTATCTAGGCCGCCCACTTGCTGGAGCATAACTCATATCTGAACTGATTAAGGTTGACGTCAAGGGTTGTTTGCTGCCAGGGTTTGTATAAAAGCTCGCTGCTGCCGTATGTGACTGATTTGTGATCATTTGAGGACTGTTTCAGCTAGCCGTGAACTTGTGAAGCCCTAATCTACCTAGCCGTGAGATAGTTGAGGTCCAATCTGCTGTTGTAGCCATGATTGAGGGTCGATCTGCTGTTGTGGTCTTGTAGGGGTCTTGCTGAGCACAGCCGTGGTCTGATTGGGGTCCGATCAGCCCGTTGTAGTCTGCTTGGGGTCCGATTTGCTTGTTGAAACCTTGCTGAGGTCCGATCTGCCAACTGTCTGCTTGTTGAAGCCTTTTTGAGACCCAATCTGCTAGTAATCTTCCTATTGGGGTTTGTTGGGGTTCGATTTGCCTTATTGTGACTTGCTGAAGTTACCCTGAGCCCTAATTGATGAGGTCGTAGCCTGCTGAGTGCATGAGTGTGAAGGCCATGAGCCCTAGAGGTCTGATCTATCCTGAAGAGTGTATATTTGTTTGTGCCGTGAGCCTTATTGGGCTTGACCTGCCTACTGAGAGCACAATTGTAGAGGCCGTGAGCCTTTGTGGGTCTGTCGTAGCCTGCTGAGTTTATACTTGTAGAGGCCGTGAGCCCTGTTGGACAGATCTATTGTGCTAAGACCTTGTTGAGGTATGATCTCTTGTGCTGAGATCTTGTTTAGGTCTGCTATATGTTCTGAGATCTTGTCTATATGCTAAGACTGTTTGGGGTCAGACCTATGTGCTGTGAGTTAGATCTTTTGTGCTAAGTTTTGACTGTGGCTACTACTGTGACTTGACTGTTGTTGACCACCACTGCTGCCTCCTTGTCTTTATCTATTTGACTGTACTACAAGCCTATCATCTCTCTCTCTCAGGTTTGTACCAACCCTCTAGTAAGGGTCAGATTGTTCCTAATTGATGACTTGCGTCTGAGAGGCACAGTCTGTTCTGAAAGTTAATTTTCTGTGTATAAAAAAAGGAAGGGCCCCACACTCCAGGTAAGTATTCTAACTTGTTCCTTTTATTATGAGTTAGACATGTTATTTTTACTACTGCTGATTACATGTTACTGAAGATTTCGCTTTAACACGGGGACCTACTTGTGAGTGTTAAAGTTGGATGAGATTAAAATTATGTTTTAATTTATCTTGTTTAGCTACAGCTGTACTATTCTGCTTCAGTACTAGTTATTTACATTTAATTTTGCATTAAAGTATAAGAAATTTTGATTTCTCTGCATTAAACCCTAACCTAACCTGAAATTTAACATTAGCCCTAAAATCAACACTACATAATATAGCCCCAAAAACTTGGACTTTACAAAATAAAATTAAACCCCTCACTTTGGCACATCTGGATAGAATGCTTCAGACACTCTGAGGCATAACACTATGCAACAAATAAGGTAGATAACTTGTAAGTGTTGATTGATGCAAGTCCATAATCGTTGATAAGTGAATTAGCTGTAAGTCCAACACATCCTAATTCCTAAAAATGCCTGACAATCCAATGTGCCAAGCAAAAGTGTAGAAGAATCAACTATCCTCTTCTAGGTCCAAAGACTATCTCCATAAAGTTTAAAGACCATCAAGTGAACAAAGAAGTTCATAAAACTGCTATCGAGAAATGACACATAAAAAAAACTTTCAATAATCCAGCTGACAGAAAAGTGTTCATCAACATCCCAATATTGTATCCTAAAAATCCCATGTATGAAAAAACCTGTGAATGATTCAATAAGGAGTGAAATATAATCCTGCCAAAAATGACTGAGAAGTAAATTATGTGAATTGTTGCAACTGCTTCAAATTTGAAAACCAAACCATGCATGTTAGAAATCTGCAGTAAGTGTTTGAATCCTCAAATGCTAAAATGGAAAACCATTGATCAAAATATCATCTATACCAATATCTTCAAAATCCCGCGAATCCTCGAAAATGCCAGGTGCTGAAGTATCTCAGCGATTATCCTTTGAAGGTCAAACTAACCAATCAAAAAACTCCATGTGAGTGGTCCACGTAAAAATCAATGAATCCTCAATCAATCCAGTATCTTGAATAAATCATCATCCTCAAAATCAAGAGTAGACTTCAAAACTTGATGTCTGACAATCATCATCAATATCTCCCACTTGTCAACTGGAAGGTTAGAAGTCCCGAGACCTCTGAATCAACAACATCAACATACCTCCCCTTAAATAGAAAGGGTAACCATATTGTCTTTGAGCAGAGCATGAAGACTCAATCTTTAATTCAAAAGACAACTTAAAGTGGCCCTTCTCATGCCCTAAATCATCATTTCTGAAAAAACATTCATTTCCACATGCTGTAGAAACCTTTCCTATTAAACATGTTTGTTCTTGTGTATGAACTCTATGATAAAACTGTTTCAGTAACTTGAATTCCAAATTCCAACACAAAGCACCTAACCATCCCAAATGTACCTTTGTTCGATGATCCTTCCTTTGTCAACGATTGGTAATCCAAACAATGGATTATGTGGAACAAGTATGGGATCAAAATGTTGAAGCAATTCCTTATTCCAAAGAAATCTTAACTAATTAATTAACAATTTGTTTCGAGTGTTAAGATCAATCTTTTTGTGCATTACTTCCATACAAGTAGCTACATTACTTGGTGAACTTTTTCCAATTTCAATTGTTGATCCTAGTGTAGTGTTAATTAAAGTTTGTGGGAGATTGAACAAGTTTTCTATACTCGCCATCCTAATAAAAATTATCTCAATCCAAGAAAGGAAATTTCCAAATAAGTTCTCCAACTGTTGCAATCAAAGATAGATCTCCATGGGTGGCAATGCCAAAAAAAGTCACCAAATGCAAGTGTGAAATATGGAAATATATGTTTTAATGGTTCAATGTAAAACTTGAATTTTGCCTCTTTGACTAGAGGTTTCTCGGATCTCAACCCTGTGAATTTTCAACATTAGGGTTGTTATGAAATATAGAACAAAACAACAACAAAAAGTGAACAATATTTCAATCATTAACAACCCAACCTTCTAGGCAATCCAAGGAGAAAAGATACCAAATTTTTCTAATAGGTTTCAGCCCTTTGGGGCAGTTTTATCATGCATAAATAAGATCTGAAAACTATCTTTTATAGTAGTAAAATAACCCTTGACTTCTTCAATTATGATGTTAAATCACTTAACATAATTATCCTTTAGTTATGTCAAATCATCAAGACATATATAGTATAGCCTTTTCACAAGGCTACTACAATTCACTAGCTCTAGGGAGAACAATGAAAACCCAATGAAATGAATACAAATGAATACAGAGAGTTCCCAACCAAGGAGCTCCAGCATGCATGACTCGCTCAAACTATTAGATTTTACAGCAGCATAACCAGGATTACTAAAAGAATGGCAAAGCACATAAACAAAATGAGTGTGGAGCTCGTTTAACCACGATGATAAGAACAATCATCTCCCAACCATAGACAAAGCTATTTGTCTCCCCCGAGCTCACACCTTCCAATAGAGAACGATGTACATCCAGATAATAGCAGCGCAAACCCAAGGAAAATAATAGAGAAACTTCTTCAATAGTGAAGAACCCCAAAAATCACTTCTCTAGCTGCAAATGCGAACTTTTCTCCTACTATTGCGAACTTGCTTGAGTGAATGTCCAAATGAGAAGTTTGACCTCTCTATTTATACACATCAAAAGTGACTTTTTCCCTTACTGGGCCAACCTGACTTGCCCTAACTGGGCCGACCTAACTGGGGCAGTTCTGCCCATTGTCTGGGGCAAATTGCCCACTATTTTGGGGCAGTTTACCCACTGGGCTGACCTGTCTAACTGACAGGGCCGACTTGTCTTGGGGGAAGATAAAATAACATTTAAATATACTTTTCTTTGTGTGTTTTTCACCCCATGGTTTACATTAATTCTTTCAAGGGTTTACACCAAGGTTACTTGGGAGTGGGAGCGGGGAGCGGGAGTGAAGCGAAAAGCGAAAATTTCAAAAGCTCCCGTTTTGGGAGCGTTCCGGGAGCGTTTTTTATATTGTATATATTTTTATATATTTTGATATATATATATCTAAAAAACATGTAGGATGTTGAATTAGCTATAGAAAACATGGATTAAACCACATAACATCAATCATATAGTAGTTATAACTTATAACATTATCATCAAATGATCAACCATAACTACTTTTATATGAGCTTGGCAATGAAGGGAGGTACCATAACATTGTCATCAAATGATCAGCCTAGTATAGGAGCTTTTAGTATTGGAGAGGTAGGGAGCGCCTTGGGAGTGTGCTCCCAAAACTGGGAGCGTTTTGGGAGCGAGAGCGAGGGGGTGGGGATAGCTCCCATGCAACATAGGTTTACACGATCAAATACATCAATATCTTCTCCCGTAGGAGGTACAACAATAATATAATAAGAATAGCTTCCGAAGTTGCACTATGTCCAACACTCCCTCTCAACAAGGAAGGTATTCTCAACAAGGAAGGTATTCTAATTTTATTCTTTCTTGGGTCGACCTATGAGGTGATGCCTTACGCAACTACTACTCCAACACTCCCTCTTAGCCAGGGAAGCATCATCAGTATCTGGATATCATCTGTACATCATGGTTATCTCTAACCTCTCTATATCATAAGGAAGGTCTTCCAACACAATCTCAGTCCGTCGAAAGTTGTCAACAAATCAATGCTCAATCCAGTCCATCGGAGAACATGCACTAGCTCCACAACTCTACAAAGTCCATCGGAGAGTCCTTCATGCGTCAACTCAACAACTCTACACAGTTCGTCGGAGAGTCCTTCATGCATCAGCTCATCCCAGTCCATTGGTAATCAATACAATGTGCCTCAGCTCAACCTAGTCCTTCGGGGAACATGCACAAGGACAACGTGTCTCAGCTCAACCCAGTCCTTCGGGGAACATGCACAAGGACAACGTGCCTCAGCTCAACTCAGTCCTTCAGGGAACATGCACCAACTCAACCAGTCCTTCGGTGAGTCAAGAGTACCAGTGTGCACCAGCCTCTCCATCCCGTCCTAGGATGTCTGAGAGATCTCTTCACTCTTTTCAAAGTGATATGGTGAATGCACTAAATCTCTCAATCATGTCCTATGATGTCCGAGAGATCTCCCCACTCTACTGAGTGTCCGAGAGTGTGTGCTGGCCTCTCTATCCTATCATGATGTCCGAGAGATCTCCTCACTCTATCCTAGAGTGATCCAGAGAATGCAGTGGTCTTTGGATGTCTGAGAGATCTCCTCAGTCTATCCTAGAGTGATCCGGAGAATGCAGTGGCCTTTGGATGTCCGAGAGATCTCCTCACTCTATCCTAGAGTGATCCGGAGAATGTAGTGACCTCTCTATCCTATCTGGATGTTCGAGAGATTTCCCATAAAATTCACACGACAATCTGCTACCTGTTCGTCTCTACTATTGATGGTATCCTCCCATATCTGGCCAAGAACCTGTATGAGCAGAGGAAAATACACACGACCATCTACTACATGTTCGTCTCTATTGCCAATGGGATCCTCCCATGCCTGGTTGAGAACCTGGACAAGCAGAGGAAACTTCACCCGATCATCTACTACCTGTCCGTCTCTACTGCCGATGGGATCCTCCCATACCCGGCTGAGAACCTGGATGAGTAGAGGTACCTGTGTGGGAACAACCTTCACACGACCATCTACTACCTGTCCATCTCTATTGTCGATGGGATCCTCCCATACCTGGCTGAGAACTTGGACGAGTAGAGGTACCTGTGTGGAAGCAAGGTAAACATCTGTCTCTACGTCATCTTTCCCTCTCAAGGAGGGACATGTTCTCTTCCACTCCGTATTCAAACTTTATCCTGTGAAGAGGCTTGGTAAGAACATCTGTAGTCTGGTCATCTGTCGGAACATACTGTAACTCGACCGCACCTTTTTGCACCATATCACGAATGTTTGATACCGAATCTCTATATGCTTCGACTTGTCATGGAATACGGGATTCAGTGACATCTATATACAACTCTGGTTATCACAGTGATTCACAGTTGGCTCTGGAATTTGGCCAAACAATCCCGCAAGGAGTTTTCGAAGCCATACAGCTTCCCGAGTTGTTGTACTAGCAGCCATATACTTGGCCTCTGCAATGCTAAGTGCTACTGAGGTCTGCTTCCTGCTGCACCAGGAAATCATTGCAGAACCCAAGCTGAAGCAACACCTAAAGGTGCTCTTCCTATCTGTAGCACATCTGGCCCAATTTGAGTCTTAAAAACCCTGCAATCTCAAGTCACATTTTGAAGCATATCTCAGGCCATATCCCACAGTGCCACGCAAGTACCTGAGCACATGTTTTGTAGCAACCCAGTGAATCTGTCTCGGTTGCACATGAACTGGTTGAGAGCATTCACAACAAAACATATATCTGTTCTGGTGTTCGTCAGATACATCAAAGATCCAATCAACTCGCGATACATAGTGGGATCAATCAAATCTGAATCTGAAGCAGAGTCCCTTAGCTTCTTCAGATTTGCATCCATCGGAGTGGCCATGGAATTGTAGTCTGATTTGGACATCTTGGTGCTTCTGAGCTCCTCCCACAACACCATCTTCCTCTTATGGTTATCACTTTGATAGAGTTTAGTTAAGGCTTCCCACATCTCCATAGCAGTCTTCTTCCCAGACAAGTGAGGAATCACATGATCCTTAACTGCATCTAGGACAATCCTTTTGGCTCTCACGCCCTTTTTATTGTGGGCAGCCAGAAGTATAGCATCGGCAGGAGGGACAAGAGTTTGATCCACAAACTCCAAGATCTTGTTCTCTTCTAACACCAATGCAATTCTCTCCTTCCAGGTAGTGAAGTCGGATGCCCCATCCAACTGATCCTCAAATCTCAGACCGGTAGCCATCTCTCTGTCCTATCAAATAGTTCAACCAAGAAATACCTCTCTGCTGAAGAAAAAAATCAGCCCCTGCTCAATAAATCTTGATCCCCTGCACTTGAGACTTGGTGCTCTGATACCATGTTATATTTCTCTAAGCCAGATATGATCTCTGTTTTTATTAATTTAAACTCAGATTTATTCACTGCTGAAATATCTAACACAGATCTGAAATTAATGACAGAAATACACTGGAAAGGAACAAGCAATTTGCAGCGAAAACAAAGAGGAAATTGATCACATGAACACTGGAAATCTTACCCTGGAAACCCAACTTGGGAAAACCAGCATTTAATGTTTTCTTATTGTCTTTCATCAACAGAGAAACTCAGAAAATAAATTACAGCAGAGATAAACCAGCTCACAGTCAATCTGGAAATCGCCCTCTCCCAGTAGTGTACAGCCTGTATGTCCCTGTCAACAGTGCAATAGAATCGTACAGCCCTGTTCAATCACCAGCAGCAGCGTACGGCCCTTACCAATCAGCAATACCAGCATACCAAATGTCTTGGGCTGCGTGCAATCTCACTCGTGTGATCTCTGCTCTTACTCTTTCTCCTTAGCACTCAATAAAACTCGTGTGTCTCTTTTTCGCTCTGAAGTCTCCTTTTATTAACTTCCAGTGGCATAACCCTAACTTTCTAATATTCAGTAAGGATGAAGATCAACGGCTGCTTTAATTCTAAAGTCACTTTAAAACAAAAAAGAACTTGCCATAAGCCAACATTAATTAATAAATAATTAATGTGCCTTTCCTAACTTAGGAATAGAATAAAACCAATTTCACTTTACTTAAATAATTTAAGCAAGTGCTTTAGGAAGTATTTGGACACCTTTTGCATGCCCGACAGGTGGCCTATGCAGAAGCACTTGTCCATGCTACAATAATCTTAACACAAGCAACATAAGATAGTGTCATTGGGACGGTGTAGATGGATACCCTCCATGATGGGAATTTTGGCAACTTTTATCAGGCAAATTGAGATTTTTCTTAGAGGCAAGTTTTGAGAATATTCTAGAATTGAAGTTCAATATATGTTGTTGTTGGATTCAAAATCACATTTGATGTTTTGTTTATGTTAAGGAATAACATTGTATCCCTTATGGGGAGCATGCAATAGGGGCTTGTTAAAAGGCAGGAATGTGGAAAACCACTACCTGTGTAATGGCAGGTCCCCACCTTTTTGCTAATCTGTCTATTGGAACTGTAGTCTTTTAAGTATTAGAAGACTTATTTCTGTCAAATATACTACAAGATTATACCATCTTGCATGTACATTATGATATTGTTGATTAGTATTTGTATTGTTGTATTACCTTGTTAGATAACTTGACTTACTTGCTTTGCCAATCATGATTTTTCTCAAACTGGCATCACTAGTCCACTATAGTGTCTTGACTCAAGATGTTAGGGTGGAAATCCAGTTGTAAAAAGACTTGTGTGTTTCATGAGTCACTGATTTTTAAAATATTCTAGGAGTGAAATTGAACTTCATTTTGATGATTATTGCAGATGTTGGTCCAGCTATGGATGCAGCATTCAATATTCAGTGTCTTGTTTTAACAGTTGGTCTCTGGAGGTTAGTGTGGCAGAGGAAAGTAATATCTCTTGTTAGAATGCACATTGGCCTTTGTGGATTATTTCATGCTGAATATGTTTGGAAACAATTAGAATTTGTTGATTGTTAATTTGGTTTTGAGGTTGAAATGTTTAATAATTTTGAGGTGATTGAATCAATTTGGGTTCGTTGCAAGCATATATTTCTTTGACTTTTTTTCTTTTCATTATACTTATTTTTTTGATTTATGTATTTCATATTAATTTACAGGCATGCACTTCTTTTTGTGTCTTTCTGATAAGTTTTGAATTATGTTGTAGGTTGGATTTGTATTGGCAGCATTTTTTTATGGGTTTGTGTCAGCACTTGATATTTATGCAAATTGTTCTCATTGTTATTGGATATTCCCAGGATATATGACGGTCTTCAAAAAAAAGGTTGCTGTTGTACACAAATTTATCAATTCAAGCAGATTGTTGCTAAGCTATCTATTACTACTTAAACCCTCACCTATAGTGTGAAATTCCAATCTCACAAGGTCAAGACCCGAGAGCAACTCAGAGAGGTTATCCACAGTCACTTCAATAACCCTCTTCCACTCTTTAGGTTGGCTCTCCTTCCAACTCAAGGGGGGAAGCCCTAAAGGAAACAATCTAGGACTTGGATATGGGTTTAGGAGGATATGCTAGATGCCAATCTGGACTCAAAGGTTTTCTGTATGGTAATTTCCAGATTGATTGCAATATTAAAGGCAGCCCAATAAATGAGTTTTATAAGAGAAAAAGGGGCTGAATCAAATTTGTTTTAATGATAGTATTCTGCAGGTATAAATTACAGATTTGAATAATATTTACTTCAGATGATAAACAATGAGGTTTATTGGCTTGATTTACAGCTTTGAAATTTCTGAATTAACTTGCTTTTATTTCAGATCTGTTGGAACAGAAAAAAGAGAACAGATTTTATGAATTTTTAGGGGCTGGAGGAAGGATTAGTGCCTGGTAATATGTTGGGCATATGGGGTCACGAAATAACACAAATATAAACTCTTCTTGCAAGGGAAAGAGGTTAGTAACCGGATAAAAAGCTTACTACCACCTAGCAGATCTATGCTTGTAATGAAATCAAATTAAGTCTCATCATATATCCATCATATGAAGGGAAAAAACACTATTTCATTGATATGTATTACCAGTTTGATGCCATTCACTTAAGGATCTACACAAGCAAATCAACCCTATCAATTCAGCAACAAGGTTCTATATGCTCAAGATAACTTCCGAATCACCAATTTGATATAACCAGAGTTTCTACAAACCATCAACAACCAATACAAATGGAGGAGCCTTGCTTTTATAGAGTTTTAAGCTCAAAACCTCTATAATAAAATACTAATACAAGCTAAACCCCTAGATCTAATCTAGGAATGCATAAATTAACAATATCCAACTAACTTAGTGGACAAGTTCAACAAACAATAAAGTACTGGTGCCTATGCCACATATACAAATCTCAAATCAATAGAGCTCCTAGAGGTGGGATGCACACCTAAAGTACGAAACAATACCAAGTAAAATTAATAACCGACTCCCCAAACTCCTCCAAGAGAAAGTTGCTTGGCCTAAAACATGCAAATAACCACCTCTATCCACACGACTGACATCCAAAGAGCTAACCAACCTCACATGTGTGGCATTCCCTAGTGGACGTCCTCTTCAAATTGACCCTGAACTCGTCCAAGTATGGACTCCAAGGTGCAACTAGCCCTCAATAACTGTGCAAATGGCCATATCCCTAGGTATAGGGAGTCAACATCCAACCAACTCATGGATGTGTGTGCAAGGAAGCAATCACCATGATGCATATAGGGGACGACCCCGTCAAATCAACTCATATATGAATAAAATAAGTGAAGCGCCTTCACATGTATGCCATCAATCCAAGAGCTACACTTAATTAGGCCAATCAATTCATAAGAAGCAAGACAACACATTCCTCTTTAAAATCATAAGAAACATGTTTGAGGGTGACACATAGCCCCTTTAGTTAGGGCACTATTATCACATAGTTAGTAGCTGCCACTAAAGGTATCCTATCCAGGACGGTAGAGGTGGGCAGCTAAACCAGTGACACTTGCAAGGGCCTCGTTCATCGCTTGATTCAAGGGTTGTCACACCGAATGGGCTCGTCACTTTAGATCAAGTGAAGACAAGATCAAGGGGGAGACCCTAGCCAGCCTACGAGGGCTAGCGAACCTACTCAAGGTACTCTAAGAGGTATGAAATGGAAACAAGAGTGAGATCCCAAGTAGATAGATCTAGATCTAAGAAAAATGTGTGGTGTGTAGGAGTTAGGGACTGGTTGAGGAGGCTTAGGAAAAGTATAAATACTCAACCGTAGATAAAATGTACCACAATGAATTTAACTAAGTAGATCTAGATAGATCTAGTGCCAATCTAAGATACCCAAATGAGATCCACCTAGGGTTTAAGCAAATTGATAAGATGTGGACCCCATTGAGGAGTTTAAGGAATGAAATGGCACTAGAATGGTTGCTTAAAAGTAGATTTGAGGTTTTGAGACTATTCAAGCAACACCCAACTGATAGATTTGGTAAAACGACTAAAAACCCAAGGAGGGCGAATTGCCTAGAAGTGACTAGTGCTAGATCTGTCGGTTAATGGAGTCGGATTTGTCCCAAACTTGGTCTTTAGGGTTTTTGAAGGATTTTAGACTTGGGTTTAAGTCCTTATGCCCAAAAAATCGTCGGATCTATCAGATCTAAAAATATAGGGTTTTAAACTTTGAAATTTAAATGACAATTGGGATAGAAAAATGAAAATCCAACTTACCTTGTAGATCTTACCTCGAATCGCTTGCGGCCGCCAAGTACATTGATGATCCTAACAATTGCTTACAATTCCTGGCAATATCCTGATGATTCCAAGCTAAAACGTGTGGGTTCAAGGAGGATGTGCGCCCTCTCTACCTGCAAAGTCAAACAACAAATGTTAGATTTGCTCAACAGATAAAAAGAAACCATGCAAGGCATCTACAAGACAATAACTCAATGGAAAACTTCACAATTGGTTACACCTTGAAAGATGAAGAGATTTGCCCAAGTGAGTAGATGGAGAAATCCTCACAATCCCTCTCCAAGCAAATCACACCCCTGCAAAAGATCACTTCGGCCTCGACAAAAACAGCGTTGAAATCATGCCAAATCTACTAAGGTGTCCAAAAGAGAGGCATTCCAATCATGTACAAGAACAACATTCATCAAAGCATTCTAGATAGATTTGTAAAATAGTGTTTTTATTCCAATATTCCAGAGCCAAAAGTCCTTTACAAATGGTGAGAGATCATATAAATAGGCTCTCACAATCCCAAACCCTAAACCCCAAAAGTATGAAGGGTTAGAATAAAAAGATGATACAACAAGATCAATGACTAACAAGTGTCGGATATAATATACATGGATCACTCTAAAAGAGGGGGAAGCATTCCCTCAATGACGCCCTAGGGGGGACGTAAGACATGACATATCACTAGGAACATTAATATAATATCATGTTAGGGTGGCTAGGAGGTAATAACATCTTCACTAGCCAAGCCCATGTACAATAAACATAGGATACAACATAAAGTGACTAAAGTCACTAGGACATGTGCCCCCAATAATATAAGATGATTCCCCCAAATGATGAGTAGGAGGACGTGTGAACCTCACTGACGGTGAAGACCAAGCCAGATGATGTAGGAAGCACCAACAATAAGTCTCGGACCAATCTCCTGCCAATTCCTTGCCTCACTAAGCCTACTCGATTTCCTTGCTAGCCATTCTTCCATTATTTTACTGTCGGAACATCACCTCGAAAAGATAAAAATGCCTGTAACTCACTGCCAGGTGCTCCGAGCACCCATCTGATTGCACGAATGAGTTCGGGGACATGGGAATATGGTAATAAAAAGTGGTTGCACCCCATATCTCCTTTGTAGCGCCCTAGGAGAAAAATAATGATCTCTGTGAGTCCTGTACAAGCCATTTTTACATGGCAAACTGCTGCTAGATGATGAATTGACCATAACATCCACTGTATGTGCCCAGAACTGAAAACTAAGTGTGCCAATGGACTTAGAGTGTCTAAATCAACTAGGAATGAGTACTCATACACCATGTGCCTATCAAGAGATGCATCTGTAAGTCCATGCATGCCCGGATAAATAAAATAACGGCCTATAACTGCTGATAATAATAAAAATCCCACAAACCATCATGTGAAACCACTGTCTGAAGCATGGAACCATCTAATGGGCACCCAAGGACCATGAATAATCAATATCTAACACTGTCGGCCAAACTCATCCTGGATCCTGTTGTTGACTTGGTCAAACTGGGTTGACCAGATCAAGAATGATCAAAATAATGACCTAGGCAAAAATCGCTAATGCTGCAAGTACAAATGGATAAAATATGCTCCCTTGTTTATATTGGAATGACGGTGTCTCACAAATGGGTAGAGTGATGAGAGTGCTTCCAATAGACTCTAGACAAGCAACCTTTATTGCATTTAATTCACAGTTTGCTTTGCATACTTTGAGATTTTACATTAAGCATTTGACTTTTTATCAACTTTCACTAGTCATCCTCCAAGAGCAGGAGCCTTGAATGGCCTTGCGGGCCTCAGATAATGACTCAGTATGACCTCCATTGCTCGCCACCGTCCACAGGTGCGATGGAGTGACCACCCTCTTTCCCTGTAGAGGAAAACGACCTTACATCATATAAAGGATGAGTGCTCATCCCTTGGCAACTGACTAGCTACGGAAGACATAGTGTTTAGCAACACTGTTTTGGCTGACTCTTTGCATCCAATAGATATAGCATTCAAGTTCTGATGCATTAGTGTCTAAAGACACTTTTCGTTAGTAGTACTTGCTTTTGAGGACTAACGGAAAACATCATCGTGACTAGAATCACACACTAGCCAAGACACAAGGTAAACATGGAGTCAATCCAACACAGAGGCATAAGTGGGGGAAGTCTCGAGATTACTAGTTAAGGTGTAAGTCGGGATCAAATCAAGATTGGAAGATAAACAAATGGATTGGGAAAGTGACAAATGATGCCATGACCAACAAAGACCCTATGGGGGAATGACCAAGTCCATACTATAATAAGGGCATGACCAATGAGTATACACAAGAATTTCTCAATCAGAGTAACCAAATCACTTCTACTCTAAACAATCAATAAAAGCAACATAGCATATCGCCAATACATAACCACCATACACAAAGTCAAGCTACCAAGATAAGTAAACGAGCACAATAACATCCAAATGCACAAACCATATACCTGCTGGTTCATATACCTGCATCTGTAATCTCTGACATCTGAGTGGCAATGCAACACTACTACTGTACTACCATGGGCACTGTCATCATATCTGCTCTGAATAGTGAAGAAATGGCTAACTTAGTCATCAACCTGGGGTCATGAGGCTCAGTCCTGACATGAGACTGGAAATGCATATGCTCTGGGTCCACTGAATACAAGAGTGATCATCAATAAACTGCTCATCAACTATTGATTTTCATCTCATCCATAGCATGGCAAAGGACTGGCTCAGAAATATGCTCAAAACTAGTATGCAATCATGGTAGCCCCGGCTATTATGGATGTGACAGTAGGCACTACACATGTAAGGCGATGATGAAGCAAAATAGAGGGTCAAACCATGGTTAAATCACTAAAATCAGCCTCCAAACATGTACAGAAAAGTGAGCGCTCCTCCTAGGATAGAAACATATGATGTGACAATATGAAACATGTGTGAATACACCCCAGATGACTAGGGCGCTCAAGCTATTAAGCCTCCACTATTAACATACACCCGAGACCATGCTGGAATCAAGCAAAAAGGTGTTTAGTAATATCAAGTACTCCATCCATATCAGTAACCAACCATATTCATTTGCCACCTCAAACCAAAAGACATAGATATGCTAAAGAAATCATCTTCTATGCAATCTATACATCCTCAACACATCACCAAGACCCCATCACCATACTACCATCAAAACACTGAATATTATAACAGAAACTCTGGTGCAGTAATCAATCCAACACTATAATCCTGCAAACTCTAGGGTCAAAAACCAATCACTTTGCACCAAAACACCTTCCTCTAGACATTGCACACCATGCCATTGAGGCATCAAGTCAGCTCGAGCCAAGCCATTAGGGTAATGCTAGGAAAAGTGTGTGTGTCCATAATAACCCTTGAGTACCAAAAATGATCAATCCATAAGATGAAGTCTGTTTGTACAGTACTATTGTACAAGAAACAAAATGGAAGTGGATCATCATGTAGCTTTTAAATTTAATGAAGCTGCGAGACCCATTCTTAGGGAGGATGGTACCCTAGTCAGTTAACTAAGGTTCCTGGTCAGTTGACCAGGCAGAGTAAGTCCCTAGAAGGTACCCTAGGGCCCCCAACAGTCTCCTGGGGTTTTTGGTTGGGGACCCAAGCAGGTTGATGCGATGACAAAGTCCCTAGCATGTGGCTAGGGCCCCTATCTGTCTCTAGGGTATTCTGGTCCGGGACTAGATAGTTTCTTGGTCACGAGGACCAAGCAGATCTTGCAGGTTGAGACAAAGACATCCTGGTCTGGGACCAGGCAAATTCTTGGTCTAGGACCAAGCAGTTCCTGCAGGTACATACCTGGTCAGTTAACTAGATGGATCTTGGTCAGTTAACCAAGATGATGATGTGTGATGCCCTCCTCTCCTAGGTCTTCAAGATGGTTGAGCTAGGTTGTCTTCTCAAGGGACTGGCCACCCCTTGATGGAGTCAGTAGCAGTTGACCTCAGGAGCAGTCAGGAGGACTAGAGGATCACATCATCCAGTGTGGACCTTCCTTATACAGTGATGATGAACTTTCAGTTAGTGAATGGAACACTTGTACATTTGAGAGAGAGATGAATGGTTGTAACCCCACCTTGCTTGTCTACCCTTGGTCTTCCACCTTTATAGTTCTTGGTCTTGTGGTTAGAAGGTTTAACCACCTTGTCTTGTGGTTAGAAGGGTTGTCTACCCACCTTGAGTTACCTTGAGTTTCCTTGACTCTCACCACTTTGTTGTTATTGATCTTATGGGTAAAAGGGTTGTTTACCCACCTTATTGGTACACCTTTGGTCATATGGTTAAAGAGTCATGTACCATTCCCTGGTTCATGGTTTGACATGTACCACTTGATTGGTCCTTGTACTAACGCCCTTATTTTATTGTGGTTCCTAACACCCCTTGCTATGACCCTAGTACCCACCGCTAAAAGACACCTTAATTATATTTTTATATTCTTATAAGTGGTGACCCTTATTATTGTTTGGTGTCTTAACCCATATTAGTTGGAAACCCTAACTTAATGAAGAATTAGAAAGAATATTTCTAGAAGCCTCTAAGAGGCTATAAATACAACTCTAATTCTTCATTTTTGAATATAACCAAGACAACATATCTCAGCTCTGATTTCTGATACTGTTCTAGGGTTGACATCAAGGGTTTAAAGTGTTTGTTGCTGCTGCTAGGGCTGATTGTCTAAGCCGTCCACCTGCTGAAGCTCACTGCTCATCCTTTTGACTGATCCGTGACCTCCTTGCTTTGATCTATCTGCTTGTTGACCACTTGAGGGGAGGCCGCATACCTTAATGACTGTTTTTGCTGCTTCATGATTTATTTTGATAGGCCGCCTGCCTTGGAAGTCTGAACTGCACTTTATTTGTGGGCCAAAAGAGCTTTCCGTGACCTATTATGGGTGCTGTGAGTCCTGTTAAGAACAATTTGTGAAGGCCGCAGCTTACTGATGGTTATTTGACTGAACCGTGGGCCATCTGTGGAGGCCGCATCCCCTGTGATCTATTTTGGTGATCAGTTTACTATCATTTGAGGTGGCCGAAACCCCTGTAGATTACTTGTGAGCTGACTGCTATCTATTGTCATCTGTCTGTGGGTCAGATCTATGTGTTGATGCCTACTGTGGGTAAGATCTATGTGTAGATGTCTACTGTGGGTCAGATCTATGTGTTGATGCTTACTGTGGGTCAGACCTATGTGTTGATGAGTCAGATCTAAACTATTGATACTTGCTTTGTGTTAGACCTATTTGTTTAGGGGTGCCACTTGAAGATCTACTGTGTTTAGGGCTGCCACATAAGGTCTCTACCTGTTGGAAACTTGTTTAGCACAGATTTGAAGTCTGATATGTTGAGTGACTGCCTAGGCTGGGATCTACCTGTTGGTGACTGTCACTTACTTTGTTAAAGTCTGTTTGGGTCTTTGATTTTGCTTGGAGCTGCCGTTTGTACCAGTTGACTGTTCTAAGCTACAGCACATCATCTCTCTCTCTCTCTCTTAGGTTTGTACTAACCCTCAGGTAAGGGTTAGATTGTTCCTATTGATTGACTTGCCTCTGAGAGGCACAGTCTGTTCTGAAAGTTAGTTTTCTGAGTACAAAGGAAGGTATCCACACTCCAGGTAAGTAATTAGACTTGTTCATTTTTATTGTGAGGTAGATACTTTACGACTGTTATAACTTTGTTTAATTAGTTTAATACTGCTGCTGATTACATGTTACTAAGATTTCAACTTTAACACAGGGACCTCTTTGTGAGTGTTAAAGTTGAAAGAGATGAAAATTATGTTTTAATTTATCTTGCTTTGTTACAGCTGTACTATTCTGCTTTCTGTACTAGTTTGATAATTTATTTTTGCATTAAAGTATACAAATTTTAATTTTCTACCTCAAACCCTAACCTAACCCTAAATTTAACAGTAGCATGAGGAGTAACACTATATTACTTAGACCTCTTGTTGCCCCTCAAAATACCTTTGTATTTTGAGGTACTCTTTGCAGCTTGCCATCGTGATTTTCAGATCAGGGTCATCTTTTGCTAAGAGGACTATTGCTGGCTAGGGTGATTTTCCTTTTGGTATTGTTATGGTGGGCATGAAGGCACAAGACAACATAGCTCATCTTTATCTTAGATCTGAAAAGTGCATTTCTGAAAGTCAATGGGTAGCATATGGATGCATTAGGTTATGAAAATCCTTCAACACAACAGAAGTTTCCCTCTGTCCAGTTTGAAAGGTAGATGATGCCTGGAGGTGGAATCTTAACGAAAGTGCCATAAGCTTACTTTAGGCTTGAGAACTGATAAAGGGGTAGTGTGCTGATAAATATGTGGTGCCGTGATCAGGCTGCAAAGAGGCCACTGCTGAAGGCACTGTTATCCTTTCAGTATACAGAAGATTTGAAAAGTTTATCATTGGAATGGATCAATTCTCAAATAAATACGTTAATACATAAGCTCTTGTGGATGACATTTTTTTTCTTACACAGTTAAGCAGTCGGCTTGACATCCGTTATTACCTAATCAAGGTTTGTTTTGGTTTGAGGACAAGCTTATTAGATTCATCATAACAGCAGTAAAATTTGGGGAAGCTGATGAAACATTTTTCGTTGGCTCATCCATCTTTGGAACAAGAAAATTGACTGCAGCATTGAGCAGACATTTTCAGCAGAACAAAGGGTCCTAATTACTAAGGAATTTCGGGCTTATCATGTCCATATATACCAGCTTTTCGTCCAGTGTCATTTCTGACCTGTAGCAAGACTCAAAACAGCAGCTGAAAGGCAGTGGCACATTTAACAAGACCTATTCCAGGCATCCTGGCAAAGCCTTCTGAGTTCAGATCGTGACAAGAGCTGAGGTGACAGTCAATCTAATGTTTTTCCTCCATAATGTTTGTCATTTGCTCCCAATGCATTGAATCAACCAGTGCACACTTTGCAGATTTGTTTAATGGCAGAGCCTATAGGTTCTCTCATCATTAAACAGTAGTTGAAGAAGAATAGTTCAAGATCTGTTAGTTCAATTTCTATCGCCATGTTGTGAAACACATTGACTGGAAACAGGGAGATGTGGCATATTCAAGGTTAAAGACCAGGCCATAATCCTGGAGCACTCCTACCAAAGAGTTGGATAATCACCTTGGATAGTGATCAAGTTGGTTGAAGGCTAAAATGCACCAGTTTGGACATGTTTTAGTCCCTCAAACAGCCACCATAATTGAGGCAATGGTACAAGGATTACACCACTAGTATAGAATAATTCCAGCACATTTGAATTTTGTGTTGGATTTTGTACAACTTCGGAAGCTATTATTTATTATATTTCTTTTTACCTCCATTGTACTTGCTTGTACCTCCTAAGGGAGAAGAACTAAATGTAATTATTTATGTAACCACATGAAAGAATCAATGTAAGCCTTGGGGTGCAAAAGGAATTAATAAAAAGATTAAAAATAAAATATTTATTGCCCCCAAGACAAGTCGGCCCCATAAGGGATTTTCTGGTTTCAGCACTTGTATAAATATGAAGTTAGTGCTCCTCATTTGTTCATTTTCTCACACTTGAGATTGGCGCATCACTTGGGAGAGGAGAATTTCGCATCACCTAAAGGAGGAGGCTGATTTCTAGGGTTTCTACTTGTGGAAAAAAATTCCACACTTTCTCTTTCTTCATTTGTACTTTGATCTCAGAATTATCATCTCTTTGCGAAGGTTGCTGGGTTTTCTCCCATTTGGGTTTCCCAGGGTAAACTCTGTGTTGTTGTTTTGTGCTTTGTCTTACTTCTAGTGATCTTGGTAATGCATTTATGTTTTATGCTATGAATGTATGAAATCTAACATTTTGAAGAGTACTCAACTCCTGAAGGTGGAACGACCATTATAGAGAGTCTAATGAACTTACCATGACCTTGTTACAAAAGGGATATCGCCTCATCAAAGGAGTGCTTCCCATCTTGGCACATATTTCTACTTTTAGAGAGCTTGTTAGCACTATTTGAAGGAGCAGTCCCCTTTTAGAGAAGAATTTAATGCCATTGTAAGAAGACAAGGTCAAAGCATTCACGAGGAGAGGGATCATCCTTCATTAAGATGATTGATGGGCACATATATCAAGGTGATCCTAAACCTTGGGGTGGTTATAACCACCTTTGTGCATGTTTGCACATATTCCCATAGAGATCCACATGTCACGGAGTTTGTTATAGTAGTTGAAGGACCATCCCACCTTAAGAGGTCTTCAAGGCATGTTTTGGGGAAAGGATTGGTTCAACAGCCATGATTTTAGGGGGTGTCCAGCATGTGAGGAGTATAGTTGGCATCAAGCACACATTCCGAGGTCAACAACCCCATTTATAGGAGTGCAAGCTACTTTATTGCCTTAAATTGTAGATCTAGACGCTGCCAAGCTTATTTTATTATTACTCATCGGAGAGAGTGTGGATCTAAGAGTTGAAAATGTATTTTAATATTTATTCTTGGAGCAAATTGTGGATCTAGAATCCACAAATTGTTATTTTAATGTAAGGAGATAGAGCTAGAACTCTATTTAAAGAGTAGCTCTCTCCATTTTCTATTTTGGTTGGATTGATAGGGCAAACCCCTCTAAGCCTAGCTGAACATCATGTAGGAGGTGGAAGTGAAGGTGCATGTATATGTGAGACTCTTCATTAATCTCTTTTCTCTTGGATAGTTTGGGTTTTATGTTTGAGTAACAATTGTATCTTGTTGCTGTGATAATCTCTAGAAGACAAATCTTTGCACATGAGAATAGACTCTCTGGTTTTAAACTCTCCTTAGTCCTTGTTGTAATCTAGAATATTAGGGAACTTGCTGTTATAATGAAATATTTGGTATGGCACATGTATTGGTTTACCGATCTTATGAGGTTGTATGTGATAATGTGAAATCTGGTTTGGCTTTTCATTCATTAGAAGGCTGTCTACCTAATCCTGTTTGTTTACAATCTCATGTTATAGTTTTCCTTTTATTATCCTATGGTTGCACTTGCACATTATCTTTTCGCTACAAATTCACTGTGTTGATGGTGCATTTTGCATAAGAGCCATTGTGTACTCTCATATAACTTAAAGAATCTGGTTGGACTAGCCATGACACATGAGTGTATGGCTTGACTATGTCTTCTTTACATAACTTCAAGCCCTCTTTTTTTGTTTTGCTTGGCTCCATAATGCTTCGATTGGTGCTTGTCTTAGGAACCCACCATCCATCTATATCTTATAAAGTATATCATAATTTACTTGGGGAAACCCCCCTTGTGTTAAAGGAGAGCTGGCCTAAACTTAAAGCGAGAGGAGGAGATTCTGTGGTGACATTGGGTAGCCCCTATGAGTTCCCCTGGGTTTGCACTTGTGTTTTAGGGCTTTGCCACTTGAAGTGCATAATTGGGAGGTAACACTTCTCAAATTGAAGGAATTTTATCCTATCAGAACTTACCTATTGTTTCTTGACTCAAATAGTAAGAAAATTAAATCATTAGTTTTTAAGGTGGAAATTAACATCATTACAGGAATTCCAAGGCAACTATATAAGAGGAATATTTCACAACATCATTAAAAATCAAAACACGAAAAAGAAAAAAAAGAAAAGAAAACGTTGTTACAAGGAAGAAGCAAAAAACAAAATCCATCATTATAGTGACTTATTTTTCTACAAGACTCGCAAAAAGCAAAAAGCAAAAAACAAAAAAGTTGTCTTCACTGGACTTGCTTTTCATGTGGGCCCCTTGATCTCTTGGTTCTCCAAGAAAGCAACTGCTAAAAATACTCGCAAAAAGCAAAAAGCAAAAAGCAAAGACTAGGCATGAATGTATGAGTCACTGTCATGTGGGCCCCTTGATCTCTTCAGCTAAAAATAGCAGTCTAAGACTCTACTGGCTTTGGAACGAACTCTGATCAATGTGTATGTTTGGATCAATGAACAAGGTAACTAATCTGATGGATCCTCCAGTATTGCAAGCACAACTGGAGGTTAACACAACCCTAATCCACTAGGCAATTCAAGAGAAATGATACTAATGTGTTCCAATAAGTTTCAGTGCTCTAGGGCAATCTTATCATGCATATAATAAAACTGAAAACTCTTATGACTCTACTGGCTTTGGAACGAACTCTGATCAATGTGTATGTTTGGATCAATGAACAAGGTAACTAGTCTGATGGATCCTCCAGTATTGCAAGCACAACTGGAGGTTAACACAACCCTAATCCACTAGGCAATTCAAGAGAAATGATTAATGTGTTCCAATAAGTTTCAGTGCTCTATGGCAATCTTATCATGCATATAATAAAACTGAAAACTCTTATGACCACTGTAAATAAAGCAGCAACACTGCCCTTATATTCTTCAATAAATGTCAAATCACTTAACTCATTTACCCTTATGTCAAATCAGCACGACATATAGTGTTGGAAATTACAAACCATGAAGAGTATATATGGCTGAAAATCAAATTTGCAATTTACACAAGTATTGGACAGTTGGAAACTTCATTAACATGCATAAAGATGAAGTTCATGTACATACCATAACCTTATCACAAGGATAGTACAATCCTTTAGCTCTCCAAATCCCTAGCTAGGGAAAACAATGAAATCCCTAGCTCACAGCAAGGAGATCCAACAAGCATGCTTCACACAAGCATGTCCTTCAAGACAAGACTTCTCCTCTTCTTCTTCTCTTAAAACCCTACTCTCAAAATCCCCAAGGTATGAAATCCTAAGCCTAGTCTTCAAGATGCTCCAGGAAGCTCAAGAAACCCTAGCGACTTTGAGAGAGAGAGAGAGATCAAGTACAAAACAAGATCCAAGAGAGAAGTAGTGTGCTCTTGTTGATCACATCTCTACACAAGAATGAACAAGAATGAATTAGTGACGGAATCTCTCCTTCCTCTATATATATAAGAGGTAAGGG
This sequence comes from Larix kaempferi, assembly GCA_027924585.1. NCBI lineage: Eukaryota > Viridiplantae > Streptophyta > Pinopsida > Pinales > Pinaceae > Larix > Larix kaempferi. The sequence goes on from BSBM01000556.1 coordinate 6,867,984, forward strand.
AGGCTAATGATACATATATGGGCCTATTTCTTTGCAAGCAACCTATAATAACACATGTAGGTTCACAAATGTGGAGCGCTATGTTGACCACCAAACCAACATGGTGGACAACCATGTACCATGTACCTTGAAGACGAGAAAGATGTGTCCAACAAAGTTTTTCAAGCGAGACAGTTTTGCCTCTTCCTCTTCTTAACTCTTCTCCATGAAATTTCCGCACCTGTGCTGGGGATTTTGTAATGATATGTCAGCATGAGGGTCAATTTTTTGTAAAACTTAGTTGCCTAGGACTTTATCATTACGGAAGTCCTTTCATCGAGTGTTTTTTCCCATGGATAATTAAAATTCTTTTTTAGTGATTTAAATTATCTGAGTTTTTCACTCAAAAATTCCTCCAAAGTGCTGAAAGGCGTTCTAATGATCGAGTCCATGGGGTGATTAACCCTAGGAATGTTCTATATTACCATGCTAGACATTATCCAGAGTCTTGTGGAATTTTATTAAGTTTTACTTAGGATTTTTTAATTTTTTGTAATTAAAAAATGTCCCTCAGCACAAAAAAGTTGTAATGTAAAGAGGGCTAAGTGGCACCTAATTTCCATAAATAAGGGTATGGGTACTCAAAATCAATGGCATGAGACACCCTACACCCTTGGACCAAGTTTGAAGTCAAGCCGTTGAGTTTTGACAAGGTTTTGGACATATTTTCCTAAGTCAGTCAAGAAAATCAGGAAAATTGGCCATTAATTAGAATGACAAAATTTTGTAAAGTTACTAAAGTCACTTGGGGAGGGGAAATTAAGTTTCAAAATGTTATATTGTGTTCTTAAGGTAAAGTTAGAGGCTAAAAGGGCCTCCCCATGCAAATGTTTCACAAGTTTGAAGTTGTCTACCTAGGGGGGAAACCCTCTCTCACCATGGGAAATGAGAAAAATTGAAATAAACCAAAAGGGGGGGTCCCACCTTCATGATTCACCCCTCTTGACCTTTAGGAGTTGGGTCTAAACGGAGGAGTTAGGAATCGAGGTGACAGTGGGTTCTCAACTCATAGTTGCTCCTCAAGAACACACTTAGTGGGTTGGAGACTTTTCTACGGTTAAGTGTGTTTGAGGCAACAACACGCTATACTCCAAGGGTACACATGTAGTTCATGTTGGTGTGGTTCATTTTGGTGGATTTCATGCCATGGAGTGATATTATGTGGTAAAATCTATTTTTCCCCAATTGATTTTTTTAAGTAGGGAAGCCTTTTCTTTAACACTTCAATTGTCAAATTTCCTTGATGTTATCTTGAAGCATTAAGACTATGTAAAAGAATCATCTCCATTTGCTATGTAATCTTCATTGTAAAAGTTTCATTTTGCAATCGTTTGATCTAGCCATTTAGAGTCTTTAGTAGGAGGATTGGATTATGTAATGCATGTTCTCTTTTCCATTTGCAAGTGCCTCATTCATTGATTACATTTATGACTCCATGTGCCCAATTGATGCTAGGCACTAGTCCTTTCCTTAGCCATCACTCACTTTCATTTCCATATCCAAAAATCCAATTCGTTTTGCTAAAGTATCTGCCTCCCTTGAGCATCCACTCCTAGACTTTAGTAATCCTAGTAGTAGGGAAGCCTCCCTTGTGCTAGAGGAGAACTAGCACTAAATAGAAGAAGAGGGTGGTGAGGTCACATTGGCCCCCTCTTTGTTCAATTTGTCTCGCACCTAGTGATTTAGAACTTTATAAGATAAGATAAGATAAGATAATTATATTAATGTCCAACTAATGACCACAAAGTAGGTCAAAGGGACTGCTGATTACAATGATGTCCGTACAAAGCGGGAGAACCAAACAGTCTCCTATAAAAAGATACAATGCATGAAGAAAGAAAGAAAAGAATGAACAAAGTGAACTGGACTGAAGTAAGAGAGAGCTTCGACTGCAAACACGAATTCGGAAACCCGCAATGGGGCGGAGATGCCCTAGCGAAAAAGATCCAGGAGCGAATAGGTTTGAGGGTCCGGCCTATCTCTCCTAACATCCGAGGCTGAATGAAGAGGACTGAAAAAAACTCAACAAAGTCTGTTGTCTCGATGAAGGGCTGGTAGAGAGTGCGGACTGCCCACATACTCGTTGCCTGGAGGGGTTCGTACGTTGCTGAGGTCTGGAGGACCTAGCCCGTCTCTCAGGACGGGGTCTGAGATGAATCTGTCACTAAGATCTCGTGGGTCGGGGTGAGGTCCCACGGATCCTCATTGATCTAGATTTTGGATATGTATTGATATCGGTCGGTCTCTTGATGCCCTTGTCTGAAGGTAATACCCCGAAAAATGCCGTGATCCTCTGCGTGGGGTCTGGTTTGATGGGAGGCTGAAGAATATGCGCTCGAAACCTGAGAGCCTCATGCATATAGAGGGCCAAACATCTCTGATCGGGGGTACCTGAAAAACTCGGCGAGAGTCGAAGAATCTCTAAACAAACAATGGAATCGTCCTCTGATCTCGTAGTAAATGGGGCATCTAAATATGAAGTTCGCCTAGGTCTCCACTTCCTATAGATGACATACTTGGCAGATTCTATCTAGTCTATCAATCTGGTGGTCCGTCTCTACTCGAAGTCTATGAGAACTGACTCTGAACTGGTCTAGAGGGATGCGAAGAGCATGCATCCAGTGGCGAAACGTATACTGGGGTCGGATAATGAGCCCGTCTCTCAGCTCCAGGAAGTGCTCTGTGTAAAAGGCCATCTTTGGGCGTAACCCTCCCGGAAGATTGACCCAGGTGACCTGGACGAACTGCCTGTAGATGTCTTCTCGGATAATCTTGTTCAGTTCCTGTCTAGTAGGTAAAAGGTGACAAGGAGCATCCAATGAATATAGAAAAGGGGGGAGACGATCCACCTGAATACCCACTGCCTCTAGGAGATTTGAAACCCTTGTAAACCAACATCGGGCCCGACCCGAATGAGTAGAACGGGCAATAGCCTCAGAAGAGCAGTATGCTAGGTAAGGGTACCGGTCTCTGCCCTTCATCGAGTCTACAAAGCCCCGGACACGATGTAAGAATGAGACCAAACTGAAAACCGTCTCGAGCCTGAAGGGATGAGCCCCGAACTTGGCAAGGATGATGTGCTGAGGTACTGTTTACTTACATCTAATAATGCGACGAAGAAGAAGAGTCTGGACTCTCTCAATTGAGGCCCAGTCCTACTCAAGTAAAGACGGTCCCCATATCTCCTAGCCATATAAAACAGTGGGACGGATCAAGGTGTCCATGATGCTCATCTTGGACGAGATGTCCTGGAAGTGATGTCGAAAGCACTGTCTCTCGAGAAGGGCTAAGGATCCATAACCTTTGTTGATTCGAGGCTGAAGAGCAGGTCGCAAACTGAAGCGAGGGCCTGAGAATTGCACCCCCAAGTAAGTATAGGTGTTGGTGATCTCAATCTCCTCTCCTCTGAAGAGGAAGTGAAGGTTCGAAGTTTTCTTCACCCCATTGAAGATCATAACCTTGGTTTTACCTAGGTTGACCGTCAACTATCGAAGATCGCAAAACAGAGCTAAGACATCCAACTGCCTCTGTAATCCTTCTGGGGATGAGGAGAGGAGGACCACATCGTCAACAAAGAGTAGAATAGATATCGAGACCAGGTGAAGAAGACAACCATCCGTGTCCTGGATATGCTCGTGTAGAAATGCCTCCAACTCATCAATGTAAATCCCAAACAGGGTGGGAGATAGTGGACATTCCTGTTTGACCCCAATAGTACTTCGAATGAAATCAGACATCCCATGGGTTGTGCGAAGACGGTTGAGAATGGACTCATATAGGCGCATAATAACTGTCAATAGGGTCGCAGAGATGCCAATATCTCTGAGTCTTTGGAGTAGGGCTTCACTAGGGACAGAGTCAAAAGCTTTCCGAAAATCTACAAAGCAACAGTAGACTTTCGAAGAGCGGTGTCGTGCCTCCTCAATCACGACACAGAGAGTGAAGATGTGAGCCGGTTGGAAACCTACTTGCCCCCTAGCCCTAAAGTGTCTCTGCACAAGGTCACTGGAGAACTTCCTATGGAGAACGGTAGCATACAACTTCGAGAACGTGTGTGTTGTCACACTATCTCTAGCTGCTGATGATAGGTGTCCCAACAGGGATGGTAGAGGGTGAGCAACTAGGAAGGTGTAACTAGCAATGGCCAAGTCCTCCGTTCAAGGAACGAAAGTCACATCAGACAAGGCTATTGTCACTTCAGATGAGGCACGTAGCCAAGTCTTGGGGGGAGACCCCACTCAACCAGTGATGGTAGAGAGATAGAAATACACCCAAATCCCAAAATATAAAGAGATAAAGACAAGAGATGAGTGTAAATTAGATTCTAAGTCTGGTTTCAGCCAATAGATGGACACAAGTATGGAGTAAGCGTGTACGTGAGAAATTGACCAGCAATTGTGTATAATGAAATAAATGGATTGGATCACTGATTATGTGGCTGAAATAGACTAAGGACACACAGTAAAATGGAAGTGAAATGATGAAGTAAAATTGCCCAAGGAATAGGGTTAAGCAGTGGATTAATGGACCTAGGGAAGAGATTAATTGATGATTAAACGCACTTCCAACGAATGGTAGTTTGATTCCCTAAGGTAAAAAGATGTTCTAAAACCAAATCTAAACTACCCAGAACCCAGAAAATCACCCAACAGCGTGATAGGCTAAAATGCTCAAGGAGGGCAAAATCAGTGAAAGACCAGTGCCTAGTTCTATGGGTAAATGGAGTCAGAAAGCAATGAAACTTTGGATATGGGGGTTTGACAGTGTTTCATTGGCGGGTTTTAAAGGAAAACAAATTCTAACGGTTAAATTTTGAGATTTTAATTTTTAGGGTTTATCTAGTGGTTTGCAGCTTAACATTCACAATGGAAATGGAAACAAGAGAAACAAGCAAAGATTGCCTACTTGAAATAATGGAGATGAAGGAGCTTGGTGATGAAAACAAATCCCGAAGACCAAGTATTGAGTAGCTTTGCGTTTTCCCTTAGCGTTTGGAGCAACCAGTTGACCAAGTGCGCCCCTGTACTTGCCAGAGAGAGAGATAAGTCAGAAACTATGGCAAATAGCAAGGAAATATCAACAGATAAACGATAAATGATGAAAGAAAGTAAGATAACAACGTAAGTTTACTTCCCTTTGCTTAAACCGGGAGAGAGAGCACAACGTGGAGCTGCTGGCTCAAGAGCTGCGTCCCCCTCTGGTGGTCGATTTCACTTGCAGATTCGTTTGGCCAAGAAAAGGATGGAGATAGCACACAAACACTCAACAATGCACCAGAAACAAGCTAAGAGTCAATGCCATAACACTTCATCACCATACACAAGTAGATCGAAAGAAATGTCTCTCTATTCACAAGTCACAAGTTTACAAAAATGCCAAGAGGAGGAGAAATGGGAGAGCTTCTCTCTTAAGTAGAGAATACCCCCATCCCAAACCTAATTCCCTCCAAAAATGGATGGCTGGGGTCAAATCCCCAATAGCCAAATCGAATGGAGGAGAATGCTCTAGAGGGGGGGCGAGAATTACCCTCAATAGCGCCCAAGTGGAGAGAGGGGACCCTTGTGGGGCCCATGCAACAAGGGGGTGTCTATATGATGTTTTATCCCCCTAACTCATACATTCAAGATCGCACATCAAAAATATTACAAAACATGAATTTTCACTAAGTGGAAAAACGCCCCCATGGGCCAATTCGTCCCACATGGTGAGCTGGTCCAATGGAGGGACCACAACAAATAATAGATGTCCAAATATTACCAACATTACCTTAGAAATCACCCTTGTATTAGCCAACCTTTGATTTTTGCCATTTCCCATAGTTGCCTTTGCCAAATTTTGATTTTCCATTTAATTAATTGCTGGTTTTTATTGCTGAAGGTGTAAATTGGGCTTTTGACCCACATATAGTGCGCGGATTGCCGAACCATCTGCTGCAATGCGATCGTGGACCCCAAAAATAGTAGACATGGTCACTTGAACGACCACGATCCATCGCTTAGGCACTGTTTGCCCAAAATCCATGATTTTTAATTAAAACAGGTCAATAATGACCCATAATAATTAAAAATCTCATCGCTGCCTCAACTTTTTAAAATTTTGATGCTTGGAGGCTCATATGGGACCCCAAGAGATAACAAATGACCAAAATCGAAATCTTGATCGCAATATTTTTTCGGGCCCATTTTTGGCCTAGGCAACCTGGTTTGACCAAGTCAAATCTGGTCAAAATGGTGCTGGCTGAATACCTGTATGCCACATGAAGCGAAAGGCTTCCTTATATATGTTAGTACATCACTAAACAACATGATGCCAATATGGTGATAAAAAATACATAATATCTCAAAAATACGAGGCCCCAAGTAAGGTGGGCCCACCACCTCCAAAAGACTCAAACTGCTATGCACACCCTATAGACTTGACCACTTAGCTGACTTCGGGTGAGGTGGAAAAACAGGGTGAAAGATAAGGGAAGACAAGGACCAAGATCGTGTGACCTTTTGGATAAATTGGGAAAGCAGGGCCCACTGAGATAAGCATACCATGATAATACACAGGGAAGGGTGGTGCCTCACAAATGGGTATAGTGCAGGGAAACCTCCACTGGTCATCTAACAAATACCTCACAACTCACATCCGTGCCTTAAGAAGACTCTGTGAGGATCTTTTCTAGAGCCGCCAAACTGGGTGTCCGCCAAACTGTAACTTGAGACTCTAGGGGACAATCTTGAGCTTGTCCCTTGTCCATCTCACCTCCTTGCCCCACGGGACTAGGTGAGGAAATAACCACTACAGTGTTGACATGTATGGCTGACCTGTGTCCATGTGTGTTCAGAAACACATTGCATGGATTTTTTACAATGACTTTCATACTTAGCCTTTTTGGCTTGATTTTACATTTTCTAGCCTTTTTGGCTTCTTTTCAATTTTTCTCTTTCTTTTTACATCAAGGCCCTTTTGGGCTACATACATATCTCAATAGATATAATCAAGGTGCTCATACTGCAAAGTAATGGGGGTAAGTGCACATGCTTCGATGACCAATGGGGAACACCCGGTGAGGCTACACAATCCTATACTGCATTGCAACATTGGGGGCAACTGACAGGAGCAAATCCCAGGTTTGAGAGTGCATCTCACTCACTAAAGAGCCGAGGCACAGAAGACAAGGAATCATGGCATACTCAGAGGTTAGTGGGGAAGGGGATCCTCAAGGTCACAAATCAAAATCCAAGTCGGGAAAGACCAACATGAATGAGCCAAATGGGTGGAGAAAGTGAAGGTGGATCCAAAGTCAGCTGCCTAGGGGGACTAAATGACCAAGTCTATACCAATAGTGGGGATATGATCTAGTGTGCATAGACAGGAGCCTACTGGAAGGGGTGGACTGACATCACCAAGGGCCTAACAACACATCATAATGACAACTAGATCACCATATCAATCATCATATGCAAAGTCAGTGTACTATCATATATAAACAAGTCTAATCAGCAACATGAGCAATAAAACATGAAATGCTATACCTGCCACATCATATACTTGCTGCTGAAGCTGACTCTGAACTGGATCTCTACTGAATTCGGGCAATAAGTGGCATACCAGCAATACTCTGTAGTGCTCTCATCACAATACGGCTAAGGAACTATCTCAAATGGGCTCATGCAAAGTCTGGCAAGGAAGGGTCACCCTGTAGGCAATGCTATATAACATGTCTGGACCAATACATAAACCATTTGTCCCCACTGATATCTCTGCTCGGGGCAGTCTAAACAAAAATGCATGCCCCCTTTGAAGGCATCCGATCTCTGATCTGGGAAAAAAAAAAGGTAGTATGGTCCCTGACCACACAATCTGCAGCATGGTAGCTCCAACTAACATGGATGTGATAACAGTGTGGCCCACCATAATCGTTCTGTAGTTATTGGGATCTGAGCTGGAACCTGATTTATGAATCAGATGGATGATGTGATGTGACCATGCCGGTGGGAAACCTTCACGGACTACATGGTTAAAAAAAAGATCAGCCAGGTATCCAACCAAAGCACGGAAACCGTGCTTAAAGAACTCTGCTTGGTATCCTTCCTCATCTGCTGCTTTGCTGCTGTTCATCACCCAAATGGCCTCTCTAATCCTTCCTTCCTTCCTTCATGTCAAACGTTAAAGATTATATTGAAGACAATAAGTCGATAATTATGGAATGCAACTCCGAAGACCAATTTTAGGTTAATGATTGCCTCAAGCATTAGTGGCCAGGAGCTTGAGCGTTCATCCAGCTACACTTGATCCTTGATTTTTATGAATTTTTTTGTGGTTAATACTATCTCTCAGCTGATTTCTTGTTTTTGATAAGGACCATGACATATCATTGACTAGATGAGATGTTAAAGTTGTCCAAAATCGTCTCAGGTAAAGGACATCCACATGATCTCAATATTAAATATGACATTTGATGTCACATCCCCTCTTCATCAATCTGACCAACATTGAAGGGGCATAAACCAGATCTTGGGGCCTCGAGAACTCGCCGTGAATCCATCTGATACCACACTGAAACAAGCATGCATACACATGCAAATGCAGGATAAAATATATAGCGGAATGAGGTCGATCCACACAATGACAACATGCATGTAGAAGCAATACATCTCAGTCATACAAACAAAATTATTCCAATTGAAATACAAGAGAAATACTTATCTTTAACAATGTAGATCCAAGCAACTGGCTGTGTAAGAGCGATTTTCCACCCAGCCATAGGCACTCCGTCCAACATATACTCTTTCTTTTGTGAGGCCACCCCCAAGCTAGGTTATGTGGCCACTAGGGAGAGGGAAAACACCTACAGGCTTATATCTCTCAGCCCACAACAATTTTTTTCTCTCCATGCTTAGCCAATTGCTCTTGCACAGCTCTACAGAATCTCATTCAACAAAGACAGCCTTGGCTTCCACAATACTTGCCCCACATAACACCATTTTGGGCTCAGGCATCCCCTTCACCAATCCATGGTTCTCTTGGGAGATCCATCTTGCCAGGTGCTTCCAGTGTGTGTATAGAAGACGACCAATCTGTTATGATGCTGGGGAACCACCTGTAGCTTCAAATTCGTGTCTTCCCAAGCAATTATGAGCAACATGTTAATTTTTCATAAAGCTAGGGTCATATGCAGAAGAATAACAATTCAATATACTTTAATGCAAAAAAATACCCTTAATAAACAATTACAAAATTGAATATGAAATAGTGCACTAGTAATTTCTAACATAACATAATTTTCATCTCTTTCAACTTCACACCTTTAACACTATCAGATAGGTCACTGTGTTAAAGTAATTTTTAATCCTTTAACACTACCAGTTAGATCACTGTGTTAAAGTACTCTTCAGTAACATGTAATAAAATAAACATATTGATCATATAACAATAAGAGAGATATAGTTGAAGATACTTACCTGGGTGTGAAACCCTTCTTGTAAAAATACTCAGAAGAGTTACTTTCAGAAAAGACTGTGCCTCAGAGAGGCCAGTCTACTTTAGGAACCAGCTGACCCTATAAGAGGGTGTGTACAAACCATAGAGAGAGAAATGACTGGGGTTGAGAAGGTCAATGACAGTCAAGCACAGTACATAAGTCAACATAAATAAAGTCACAAAAATTATAAACTTCAACAAAGTCTCAGCACAAGAGAAGTGATTCTCAGCACACCAAAACTGATCACAGGTGATCAAAGTCAAGTATAAACAACCAGATCTGTCAACAAAAAAAACTTAGCATAACCAATCTAAACCAAGGTAAGTCTTAACAAATAGATCTGAGCATAAATAAGACTCAACATTAACAAAATGAGAACTCAGATCAAGCTGTGCATACAAGCTGAGACCCACACAAATCAACAAGCATATCTAGGGCCAAAGAGACTCACGGTCTGTATAAGTGAGCATGCAGTAGGGTAAGTCAAACCCTAAGGCCTCACGACCTACTCAAATGTGCTACCAACATAGCCTAGAACCTCACGACCACCATTAGAAGGCAGATCTAGGGTCACGGCCTCCCCACACAAAAGATCAGACCTCAATCCAGCATGCAACAGCAGATTGGACTCAAGGCAAAACTCAAACAACCGATTGGACTTCAGATAAGGTTAAAGCAGGCAGATACTGAAAAATCAGACCACAGTTTGGATAAATAGAACAACAGAAAGTGCAGCCTTCCTCAAAAGGGATCACAGGTGCTAAAAGAAGGCTGGCGGCTGGGTTAGGATTAGCAATAAAACCTCAACGTAAACTTTAATCAGCCACAACGAAGTGATGGAAGCCAAGCAGAAATGCGATCTGAACTGGCAACAGAAAAGACAAACCCTTGATGTCAAGAGTAACCACAAAATCAGAGCTAAGAAGAATTTGTGAGGATGAATAATGAGAGGAGAAAAGACTCCAATAAATAGCTTGTGATCTTCTAAAATTAATCCTTTAAATTACGGAGTTAACAATTAAATAATAAATTAGTATTTCATTAAGTTAGGGAATGGTCACCTTAAAAATAAAAAAATAAAAAAATAAAAAATAAAAATATAAATAAAAAAAGAAAAAAAAGAAAATATAAACAATGGTCATAAATCAAGAGTAGGGTTTAATGTCCCAAATAAATAACATAGGTGTGGGTACAATACCCATGACCCTTAGTACCAAGGGTATGCTCGAAATGTGGGCAAACAACCATAGTACCCTATAAGACCAAAACATCAACAAGGGTGTATAAAAAAAAAAAAAAAAAAAAAAACTCAAGGTGGGTAAATGACCCCATTAACCACAAGTCAAAGACAAGGTACCACAAGACCAATAATAACTCAACCAAGGTGGGGAAGGTACAACTAGTCATCTCTCTCTCAAATGTACAAACGTTCCATATAACTTGAAAGTTCATCATTACTGTATAAGGAAGGGTTCACACGGATGATGTGATCATGTGGTCCTCTATACTGCTCCTATTGTCAAATGTCAGGGGCTTCATCAAGGGGTGGCCAATCGTTTGAGAAGACCAACTAACTCAACCATCTCGAAGACCTAGGAGATGAAAACATCACACATCATAATCTTGGTAACTGACCAAGTGCCTCCATTCTCAAGGAATGGCTCTCAGCCCAAGGCTGAGCTTCAGTCCCAGACTGACTCATGTTGATCAACCTCTGGTCCATGACCAGGTCTTCCATTCTCCCAGAGAATGGTCCTCAGCCTCAAGCTGAGCTTTCAGTCTTAGACTGAATGTTGATCAACCATTTGCAGGACTTACTTGGTCCTTGACCAAGAATCTGCCTGGTTCTAGACTAGGATGTCTCTGTCTCAACCTGCAAGATTTGCTTGGTCCACATGACAAAGAAACTGTCTGGTCCCAGACCAGAATACCCTAGAGACAAACAGGAGCCCTAGCCACATGCTAGGGACTTTTCCATGGCATCAACCTGCTTTGTCCTTGACCAAGAACCCCAAGAGACAGCTGGGGGCCCTAGGGTACCTTCTAGGGTCTTACTCTTTACTCTGCCTGGTTAACTTGACCAGGAACCCTAGTTAACTAACTAGGGTACCATTCTCTTTGAGAATGGGTCTCGCAGCTGCACTAAAAAATTAACACTCCCTCTCAGCAAGAGGGGCATTCTCAGCAACACTAAGCTTGTCGAAGATAGAGGCTCAGATAACACATCTGACAACTGCACCATGTCCTTGTCATGATGAAACAACCTGTCACGGAATACAGGATTTTTTGAGAGCTTCAAAGAGCTCTGAATGTCAGCAAACACCTTGATCTTATAGATCCACTTGGAAGTTACACCTGACTTCCCTTGTTGTCTGAGAATCACTTTCCATATATCATTATCCATTTTCAATTGAATAGCATCTTTCCAAACCTGAAGTTTGGTTATCTCCACATCAATGGATGACCTTGAATCAGTGACATGGCTCCCACTGGAGCAACCTTGGAACCCCTCAATAGGCTCCTTAGTGAGATCAAATGAAGACTTCTTGGCCTTCTCCCTCTGATTTTCTGAACGAGAAGTCTCATGGACTTCTATATCTGAGTCACTATAAAACTCCCTCTTGATCTCTGAAACTTGACAGGGGTTCATCATTAGAGATTTAACATGTCCTGAGACTTTGTAAAGGTCCCCCTCACAGACACAAATCTCAATAGTTGAGCTCATATTTCCACCTTTAGTCCATACTAGTACCTTTCCTTCTGAGAAAGCTACCGAGAACCCCTTGTCTTCTAAAATTGCCATTGAAAGAACATTCCTCTTTAAACTAGGAACATATAAAATTTCCTCGACATGAATTAACGTACCTGAATCAAGCTTTAAAGCAGTTGAACCAATTCCTTTGATTTCAAAGGTACTTCTATTCCCCATCTCCACTTTCTCATTAAACTTCTTGTCCTTGTAACCCACAAGAGATTTTTTGTATCCAGTCATATGCTTGGTGGCCCCACTATCAATCCAACAAGAGTTTGATGAGTTGGAGATGGGACCTGAGAGTGCTGAAATAAAAAAGAACTCTCTTTGATCCTTTTCTTTGGTCTCAGCTTTAGATTTCTTTTGTTGAGGCTCTTCTTCTTCTGTAGCAGTTGAAGGATGATGCTTCCCTTTATGCCAGTTCGTGTTAGGAGGATTTCTACAAACGTTTGCATAACGACCAAGCTTGTTACATTTAAAACATCTTACTTTTGGCTTATAAGAGTGCTTACCTTGAGGTCTCTTACCTTTGTTTTGGTGTTGGGGAAAATTTCTTTCTTTCTTTTTCTTGGCAGCAAGAGCATGGTTCTTTTCAGCTAGAGGCCCGGATCTACTCTGGATTCTGCCTTCTTCTTCTAGGAAATCATGCCACAACCTATCAAAGCTTGGTTGTGTTTCTCTTCCATTCACTGCTGAAAGAAATGTCTCCCAAGATGGTGGAAGACCATCTACTGCTGTTTGCACAAGATCATCATCATCTACTTCAACTCCAATTGCCATGAGTTGATCTTTTAACTGAGCAATCTTAGAGAAGGAGGCAACTGATTCTTTATCCTCCATCTTTAATGAACGAAGTTGCTTCTTGAAGACCCTCTTCTGAGTAGGTGCCTTCTTCTCATATAGATTTGCTAGGGCATCAAAGCATTCCTTAGCTGTTCTTAGAGGAGCTATTACAGGCATCAAATTATCTCTGACTGAGTCAAAGATCACCTTCTTTGCTTTAGCTTGCTTCTTCTTAAATGTTGCTCTTCCTTGAGTTGTTGTGGGTTCTTCCACAAACTTAGTGACCAAATCATCCAAGTCACTCTCCAAAATATTCAAGACCTTAGCCTTCCATGCATTAAAGTTTGAGGCTCCTTAAAGCCTATCTTCTGCCTTTACTGAGTTAGAAGCCATCTCAAACCCTTACAGTCAACTTGCCAAGTACACCTGTAAACCTGTAGTCAAGTTGATTAGGGCACAAACCCTTACCTTAGGATCTATGTAGATTCTGTTAGCCTGCAAAACAGAGTTAGCTACAAGACCTAGGCTTTGATACCATGTTAATTTTTCATCAAGTTAGGGTCATACACAGAAGAATAACAATTCAATGTACTTTAATTCAAAAAAATACCTTTAATAAACAATTACAAAATTGAATATGAAATAGTGCAGTAGAAATTTCTAACATAACATAATTTTCATCTCTTTCAACTTCACACCTTTAACACTATCAGATAGGTCATTGTGTTAAAGTAATTTTCAATCCTTTAACACTACCAGTTAGATCACCGTGTTAAAGTAATCTTCAGTAACATGTAATAAAATAAACATATTGATCATATAACAATAAGAGAGATATAGTTGAAGATACTTACCTGGGTGTGAAACCCTTCCTGTAAAAATACTAGGAAGAGTTACTTTCAGAAAAGACTATGCCTCAGAGAGGCTAGTCTACTCTAGGAACCAACTGACCCTACAAGAGGGTGTGTACAAACCAGAGAGACAAATGACTGGGGTTGAGAAGGTCAATGATAGTCAAGCACAGTACAGAACTCATCATAAATAAAGTCACAAAAATTATAAACTTCAACAAAGTCTCAGCACAAGAGAAGTGATTCTCAGCACACCACAACTGATCACAGGTGATCAAAGTCAAGTATAAACAACCAGATCTGTCAACAAACAAAACTTAGCATAACCAATCTAAACCAAGGTAAGTCTTAACAAATAGATCCGAGCATAAATAAGACTCAGCATTAAAAAAATGAGAACTCAGATCAAGCTGTGCATACAAGCTGAGACCCACACAAATCAACAAGCAGATCTAGGGCCAAAGAGACTCACGGTCTCTATAAGTGAGCATGCAGTAGGATAAGTCAAACCCTAAGGCCTTACGGCCTACTCAAATGTGCTACCAGCATACCCTAGAACTTCATGACCACCATTAGAAGGCAGATCTAGGGTCACGGCCTCCCCACACAAAAGATTAGACCTCAATCCAACATGCAACAGCAGATCGAACTCCAGGAAAAACTCAAACAGCAGATCGGAGCTCAGATAAGGTTAAAGCAGGCAGATACTGAAAAATTATACCACAGTTTGGATAAATAGAACAATAGAAAGTGCAGCGTTCCTCAACAGGGATCACAGGTGCTAAAAGAAGGTTGACGGCTGGGTTAGGATTAACAATAAAACCTCAACATAAACTTTAATCAGCCACAACGAAGTGATGGACTCCAAGTAGAAATGCGATCTAAACTGGCAACAGAAAAGACAAAACCTTGACATTAAGAGTAACCAAAAAATCATAGCTAAGAAGAATTCGTGAGGATGAATAATGAGAGGAGAAAAGACTCCAATAAATAGCTTGTGATTTTCTAAAATTAATCCTTTAAATTATGGAGTTAACAATTAAATAATAAATTCGTATTTCATTAAATTAGGGAATGGTCACCTTAAAAATAAAAAATAAAAAAATAAAAAATATAAATATAAATAAAAAAGAAAAAAAGAAAATATAAACAATGGTCGTAAATCAAGAGTAGGGTTTAATGTCCCAAATAAATAACATAGGTGTGGGTACAAGACCCATGACCCTTCGAACCAAGGGTATGCTCCAAACGTGGGCAAACAACCATAGTACCCTATAAGACCAAAACATCAACAAGGGTGTATAAAAAAAAAAAAAAAAAACTCAAGTTGGGTAAATGACCCCATTAACCACAAGTCAAAGACAAGGTACCAAAAGACCAATAATAACTCAACCAAGGTGGGGAAGGTACAACCAGTCATCTCTCTCTCAAATGTACAAACGTTCCATATAACCTGAAAGTTCATCATCACTGTATAAGGAAGGGTTCACACAGATGATGTGATCATGTGGTCCTCTATACTGCTCCTATGGTCAAATGTCAGTGGCTTCATCAAGGGGTGGCCAGTCCCTTGAGAAGACCAACTAACTCAACCATCTCTAAGACCTAGGAGAAGAGGACATCGCACATCAACATCTTGTTAACTGACCAAGTGCCTCGATTCTCAAGGAATGGCTCTCAGCCCAAGGCTGAGCTTCAGTCCCAGACTCACTCATGTTGATCAACCTCTGGTCCATGACCAGGTCCTCCATTCTCCCAGAGAATGGTCCTCAGCCTCAAGCTGAGCTTTCAGTCCCAGACTGAATGCTGATCAACCATCTGCAGGACTTACTTGGTCCTTGACCAAGACTCTGCCTGGTTATAGACCAGGATGTCTCTGTCTCAACTTGCAGGATCTGCTTGGTCCACATGACCAATAAATTGTCTGGTCCCATACCAGAATACCCTAGAGACAAATAGGGGCCCTAGCCACATGCTAGGGACTTTGCCATGGCATCAACCTACTTGGTCCTCGACCAAGAACCCCGGGAGACAGCTGGGGGCCCTAGGGTACCTTCTAGGGTCTTACTCTTTACTCTGCCTGGTTAACTTGACCAGGAACCCTAGTTAACTGATTAGGGTACCATTCTCTCTGAGAATGGGTCTCGCAGCTGCACTAAAAAATTAACACAACAAAGCTCAATGGGTAAGGGTACCTAGCTTTCCCAACCTCTGTGCTCACCTACAACCATCTCTTTCTCCTTCCAATCAACAACCCCCCTCTAAATTTGAATTTCTGGGTTATACACAACAACGGGGAACTCACGTAAGGTAGCTCTGCATGAGAAAAAGGATAGAATGTGTAAATGAGATAATGACCCTAAGGGATATGGGAAAATGGGTGAAAAGACAACTAACATTTCTTCTGACTATAGACGGAAATCACTGTTGTCACTATAGCACTGATTTTTAGTAGCTGACATGAATGTCACCAAAGTCAGTCACCCTCATGCTTCAAAAACTATGTGAGGTGACTTTTCCCACCAACCTCACATATGCATTCAATGATTGGGTGCAATAGTCAAAAGGAGGTGATTCATTCATTTAAAAACACATGGTATATTTTGAATGAGTTCTAAGGTTGACACTTGGCAGCTTAGGATTTAGTCACCCATGGGCCTGTTATCACACAAAGTGTAGTTTCCAACTAAGGGATCCTATCCTAGTCACCCATGGGCTAGATTGGTGACACTTGCAAGGGCCTCGTTCACCACTGGGTACAAAGGTTGTAACACTGAACGGGCTCTTGTCACTTTAGATCAAGCCGAAGCAAGATCAAGGGGGAGACCCTAGCCAGCCTATGAAGGCTAGCGAACTTGCTCAAGGCACTCTAGGATGATGTGGAATAAGATCAAGAGTGAGATCATTAGGAAGTAGATCTAGATCTAAGAAAGATAAGTGGTTTTAGGAGTTAGGCCTTGGTTGAGGAGGCTTAGGTAAGGAATGATTACTCAATTGAAGAGAAATGTACCACTATTGAGGTTAGACAAGTAGATCTAGATAAATCTAGTGGCGATCTAAAAGACCCAAATGAGATCCACCTAGGGTTTAGGGCCTAGGCAAATAAGAGTGAGGTGGGCCCACTTTGTGGGATTTAAGCACGAAAAGGCACTAGGTTGGTGGCTAGATGATAGATTTGGAGGTTTGAAGCCAAACTAGCAGCACCTAGCTGACAGATTTGGAAAAGGATTGAAAAACCAAGGAGTGCGACTTCCTGTAGAGATGGCTAGTGCTTGGATCTGAGGGGAAATGGAGTCAGATTTTCAGCGAACTTGGTCTCTGGGGTTTTCTAAAGAAATAAGACTTGGGTTTCAGTTATTAAGCCTGCATTCTTGCCAGATTTATCAGATCTACAAAACTAGGGTTTTAAACTTGTAAATTTAAATGACAATTGGATAGAAGTAATGGAAAGCAATACGTACCTTGTAGATCTTACCTCAATGCTTGCGACCGCCAAGTACATTGATGATCCTTACATTTGGTTACAATTCCGAGCAAGATCCAGTTGATTCCAAGCAAGTGCATGTGGTTCCAAGGAGGAAGTGCACCCTCTCTACTTGCAAAAGTCAAACAACAAAAGTTAGATTTGTTTTGCAGATAAAAAGAAACCATGCAAAGCATGTAAAAGACAGTAACATCAATGGAAAAATTCACAATTGGTTACTCCCTGAAAGACTAAGAGATTTTGCCCAAGTGAATGGATGGAGAAACCCTCACAATCCTATCCCAAGAAACATCGCACCCCTGCAGTAGATGAATTTAGCCTCCACTAGGAAAGTTATGAAATCAAGCTAAATCTACTCAGACGTCCAAAGGAGAGGCATTCCAATCGTGTATAAGAACATTCATCAAAGCAAGAGAAGTAGATTTGCAAAATAATATTTTTATTCCAATATTCCAGAGCCAAAAGTCCTCTTTACGAAATGGTGAGTGGATATAAATAGCCTCTCACAATCCAAAACCCTAAAATCTCAATAGCATGGAGGGATAGGATCAAAAGATACAAAAATAAGATAATGATTATGATGAGCCGAACAAATAATACATGGACCACTCATGACTAAGGGGGACGCACTCCCTCAATGATGCCTAGGGGGGATGTAGGACACATAAAGTGACTAGGGACATGACATAACACATGGTGGGGGCTAGGAGGTAAAAACATCTCCACTAGCCATGCCATTAATACATCATAACAAGATACATATCATAAAGTGTCAAAAGACACTAGGACGTGTGCCCAAAAATACAATATAACCCAAAATGATGACTCGGAGGACGTGTGGACCCCACTGCTGACAGAGACCATGCCGGAAAATGTAGAAAATATCATCATGAAGTCTCGGACCAATCTCATGCCATTTCCTCACCCCATTGAGCCAAATCGAATTCCTTTGCTACCCATTTTATTGTTGGAAAACCACCTATGAAAGATAAACACTGCATGTAACTCACTTCCCTGTGTTCCATGCACCAAAATGACTGCACCATAATGTATGGGGATAGGGTAATAAGGTAATAACGATTGGCTGGACCCCTATCCCCTCAGGAGCACCCTAGGAGAACAAAAATAATCTCTGAATGTGCTGCAGAGGCCATTTCTGCATGGCAAACTGTTGAAAAGTGGTAATCTGACCATATCATCATCTGTAACAGTCCGGAACTGATAACTGAGTCCACCAATGGGATTAGAATGCCCAAATCTGCTAGGAATGAGTACTCATACACCATGTGACAATCAAGAGATACATATGTAAGCTCATCCATGCCCATAATGATAAAATGATGGCCTGTAACTGCTGATAATAATAAAAATAATGCAAATCATCATCTGAAAGCACTATCTGAAGCATGGAACCATCTAATGGGCACCAAGGGGCCATGAATAATCCATCTTGAACACTGTCGGCCCAAACTCATCTCGGACCCTGTGGTTGACTTTGTCAAACTGGGTTGACCAGGTCAAAACTGATCAAAATAGTGATCCAGATCACAAATAACTGCTGCTGCAAGTACAAATGCATGAGATATGCTCCTTCAATTATATTAGTAGTGAGACCAAAGTATAAAATGATGTTTAACTTGCACTAACATGCAGATGTAATAGTAATAATAAGTCTAGATCAAAGTAACCAACTACTATAAGCAAGAACCTCAAGTGTATACTCATTTACAGACTTGGCCAATTTGCTAATCATGGGTGAGTGTGGAAAACAAGGCTAGGCTAAGGGGAATGACTTGACAACCTCAACACTGTAACCTCTCAGATAAGGGAACAAGGAAAGACCACCTACACATATGATGGATAAAGAGTTACATAGGGGATGGCCGTGCCTCACAAATGGGTAGAGTGATGAGACTGCTTCCAATAGACTCTAAACAAGCAACCTTTATAGCAAATTATTGTTTGTTTTCTTTATACACTTTGAGATTTAGCATTTAATTCCATTTAAAGATTTTCACTAGCCAGCCTACAAAAGCAGGTGCCCTGAAAGCCTTCTGGGCTTAAGATATGACTCAGTATGACCTCCATTGCCTGCCACCGTCCATAGGTGCGATGGAGTGACCACCCTGTTGCCCTGTAGGGGAAAACGGCCTTACATCAAACAAGGATGAGTACTTGTCCTTTGGCCACTGACTAGCTAATATAGAATCTAGATATATTTAGTAGTGTTTAACAACATTGGTTTGCAGACTTAACATCCTTTTAGATATAGCATTTAAGTTCCGATGCTTTAGTTCAAACAGATTAATGATTCTTCCTTGATGCTCTTTAACAAAACAAGTCAATATTGGATTAGAGATTGACAAAATTAGTGTCATGATCTTCTTGACTTGTTCAAAAATCGAAAAAGGATTTGAATGGTGCAAAATGATATCATGCCAAGGAGAAGATTGACTGATGCAAACATCCTCCATCAAAGAATTGATAGGATCATAAAAATTATGCAAGTTATTTTTCAAGATGGATAGAGGGAAAATATGTGATGAATGATCCAACTTTCCTGGACTCAAACTACTTTCCTCATTCACTCCTTTCGCATATTCATTTTTGTTTTCCTTGAGATTAATGATAAAACAAGAACCAAGTGGGGACAAATTACAGCTTAGAAGACTAGAAATTAAAATTGATCCCCACCTAAACCTCTTTGTTGGATTGATTCCATGTTTGCTTTGTGTCTCGGCTCTGGAGTGTGTGATTTTAGTCATAGTGATTGTTCTCCTTTAGTCCTCGAAACCAAGTATGCCTACCAACAATGTTGCTAAACACTAAAGCATAAGAACTTAAATGCTATATCTAAAGGATGCTAAGTCAGCAAAAACAGTGTTGTTAAACACTACTATATATATCTATATTAGCTAATCAGTGGCCCAAGGAAGAGCACTCATCCTTGTTTGATGTAAGGCTGTTTTCCCCTACAGGGTAATAGGGTGGTCACTCCATCGCACCTATGGATGGTGGTGAGCAATGGAGGTCATATCGAGTCATATTTGAAGCCTAGAAGGCTTTGAGGGCACCTGCTTTTGGAGGCTGGCTAGTGAAAATCTTTAAATGGAATTAAATGCTAAATCTCAAAGTGTATAAAGTTGACAAACAATAATTTGCTATAAAGGTTGCTTGTCTAGAGTCTATTGGAAGTAGTCTCATCACTCTACCCATTTGTGAGGCACCGCCATCCCCTGTGTATTTCTCTATCCAGCATATGTGTAGGTTGTCTTTCCTTTTTCCCTTATCCAAGACGTTACAATGTTGAGGTTGTCAATTCATTCCCCTTAGCCTAGCCTTGTTTTTCCACACTCACCCATGGTTAGCAAATTGGCCAAGTCTGTAAACAAGTATACACTTGAGGTTCTTGCTTATAGTAGTTGGTTACTTTGATCTAGACTTATTATTACTATTATATCTTCATGTTAGTTCCAGTTAAACATCATTTATACTTTGGTCTCACTACTGATATAATTGAAGGAGCATATCTCATCCATTTGTACTTGCAGCAGCAGTTATTTGTGATATGGATCACTATTTTGATTAGTTTTCACCTGGTCAACCCAGTTTGATAAAGTCAACCACAGGGTCCGGGATGAGTTTGGGCCGACAGTGTTTGAGATGGATTATTCATGGCCCCTTGGTGCCCATTAGATGGTTCCATGCTTCAGATAGTGGTTTCAAATGATGGTTTGTATTATTTTTATTATTATCAACAGTTATAGGCCATCATGTTATCATTTTGGGCATGGATGAGCTTACAGATGCATCTCTTGATTGTCACATGGTGTATGAGTACTCATTCCTAGTGGATTTGGGCATTTTGATTCCGTTGGTGCACTCAGTTATCAGTTCTGGGCAGTTACAGATGATGATATGGTCAGATTACCACTTTTCAGCAGTTTGCCATGCAAAAATGGCCTCTGCAGCACATTTCAGAGATTATTTTTGTTCTCCTAGGGTGCTTTTGAGGGGATAGGGGTCCAGCTAGTCATTATTACCATATTACCCTATCCCTAGACATCATGGTGCAGTCAGTTTGATGCATGATGCACATAGTAGTGAGTTACATGCAGTTTTTATCTTTCATAGGTGGTTTTCCAGCAATAAAATGGCTAGCAAAGGAATTCGATTTGGCTTAGTGGGGTGAGGAAATGGCATGGGATTCTGAAATATATAAGCTCTGGATCCACTGAATACGTGAGAGTGATCATCATAGGCTACTCATATTCTTTAGATCTAGATCCACTTACTCTTGATCTCACTTTCATTTCCATTTCTACATCATCCTAGAGTTCTTTGAGTAGGTTTGCTAGCCTTTATAGGCTGTCTAGGGTCTCCCCTTTGATCTTTCTCCGGCTTGATCTAAAGTGACAAGTGCCCGTTCGGTGTGACAACCTCTATATCTAGTGATGAACGAGGCCCTTGCAAGTGTCACTGGTTAGGTTTCCTCCTCTACCATCCTGGATAGGATCCCTATAGTTGGCAGCTACACTTTGTGTGATAACATGGCCCCCTTCCTATTCTCCTCTAGTGGAATCATAGACCCTTTGGTGCTCTTTACACAACCATTGTTGGACCATTTTATTATTTATGCACCTAATATTTACATATATTTCGAGTTAGCATGTGAAACCAACCATACGGTTTAAATAACAATATTACATCATACATGCCTAGCCATTCACTAGTCGGGCCTTGGCCTTGAGCTCTGCACTAGGAATCCACACTAGCATATTTACATCATTTACATAATTTAATTGAATACATTACAAGGGACAAATTGGGGGTATTACATTTTGAGTAGCACAAGGGAGCCATTGCTTTAGTTATTTTTCGAGATTGAAGCAACCTGATGACTAATTATTATATTATGTAAGGTCACGACCATCCACTAAAGGCCAAGATGATGCTATTAAATTGGCCTTCGTGATTCTACTTTACCATTTTGTTATTGAATCATATATATTTTTTTCATACTTGTATTTCCATAACTTCATGCCCAATTACTTTAAAGTCCTTATCCTCAGGTCTGCTACATTTCAGAGTTTGAAGAAAAAGTTTGGTACATAAAATAATGATGTTGAATATATTCTGTTTCATCTTAATGCTTATATTTAGGATATTAATAGAGTCCCATTGACAGGTTTTTGATGCATACAAAACACATGACATTGAATAGTCTGAGTCTTGTATTTTGGATTCTAGAAAGAAACAGCTGCTGTGTAGTTATTGACAGCATCTTCGAATCTTTGATTGC
Source organism: Larix kaempferi (assembly GCA_027924585.1). Lineage (NCBI taxonomy): Eukaryota > Viridiplantae > Streptophyta > Pinopsida > Pinales > Pinaceae > Larix > Larix kaempferi. Next base: position 6,890,667 of record BSBM01000556.1, read on the forward strand.
CACCTCAATCTACAAGGAGTAATGAAGACAGCTGCTGTGTAGTTATTGATAGCATCTTCGAATCTTTGATTGTCACTTCAATCTACGAGGAGTGATGAAGACACTATAGTTTCCAAATCCAACTAAGATTGCATTTACATGTAAAAAAGAGTATATTACCTCAGCCTTGCTTGCTGATGTGAAGATTTGGAATTAAGGACATGGTTGATGAGTGGCAATTGGATCTGAAAATGAGATGATGTTATTTTATTTGATTTTAGTTATAATTTTCATTGCAGGATGCTATTTAGTGATCCTGGTTATGTCAGATATGAGTATACTTTTGCAGAGAGCATGGATCAGACTATCTTTATAGAACCTAGAACTGATGAACTGAGCATTGTGGTAAGAAAATCAATTGAAGCAATCAGTGAAAAAATGGCAAATAAGCTCTTCCTCTTCTATTTTAAGGATCAAATTTCTTGGTTATAGTTTCATGGTGTTTATCCTTTTTTAGTCTGGCACCTATTACAAATGTTCTAAGTCTTGAAGTTGTATTTTTGCAGGACCATTTTTCTGGTACAATTGCAAATAACGAGACAGGCTCTGGTAAACTGTTAACTTTTTGGCAAAATGTTGTTTGTTGTAAGCTACAAACATGATGTGGCAATTTGGCCGTCATGCTAAAATTTAGAAATATACAATTACTAGTAGTGACTTTCTGGCCTACTTATATTTTTAGTTGTAATTTTTTAAACAGTAATGGTTGAGTTGTGTTACCATCCAAACCCTTCTTGAGATGAAAGTCCTAAGCTCAATCAAGACCCTAGGGGCACTAAAGAAGGGCTACCCAATGTCACCATGGTAGCACCGTCACACACTTTTCTCTGGCATAAGGGGGTATCTCTAAGAAACTCCATACCAACTAAAAGATGATCACTAGGGATGAGAAAGGATGCTTATGCATGCAAATCTGAATTTTGTTTGAGTTGTGATTTATTTCATATTTGTAACAGCAAATTGAAAAGGTTTTGTCACCACTTAAACTCTCACCTAAGGTGTAAAGTCTTCACCAAGCGAAACTCAGAAGAATTACCACTATCACCTTAGAACCCTCTTCTCTCACTTTTGGTGGCTGGTTACCAGCACAAGGGGCTTCCCTATCTTCACTAGGTCCAGAAATGTACAATGGGTACTGGAGGGTTTTATGGACATAAATCTATTTCAAAAGTTTTATATTGTTAATATTGCAGATTTATGGGGCAAAATCACAGGTCTGGAATTAGATTCATTAAATAGTAAATCACGCCATACTTAGGGGCAGATGTGGATCGAGAATATAAGCTGTTATTTCCAGATCTGTTTTGCAGAAATAGAGGAGGGTTTTCAGCACTTATAAATCTGTTTTATATGTATTATGAAGCTGGAAAATGCAGATTTATATAAGAGGATTTTCAGTTTAGTTTTAGATGCAAGAGATGGTGGACTACTAGACCTTTTGGGACTGATCTGGAGAAAGATATTGGGCATGGATTTTCAGATCTGTAAATACAAAAATAAAATGAGCTATTGCAGAATTTTATGGTGGTGAAAGGGTTGTACTAGTGCATATAATTTGCATTGGGCATATGGGGTCTGATGAGGCTCAATGGGAGGCTGTCCTAATGAGGAGATTAACATAAATAGGGTTACAGATTACAAGCAATATTAACTTTCACCTTGCTTCAGAAATCTGTCCTGGGAATTCACTTGTGTAGATAAATTCAGTGCTTGTGGGGTTTGTACTTATCAAGGTTGAATTACAAGTGCATATAACCATACATAGAGAGAAATGAAATACCAATGTTGAAAAAGTCGGCATCAGCAAAAAGTCGGCAAGGGTCCTGAAAACAATTTCTCGGCAACATCGGCGAAAAAATCGGGAAAAATCGGAAAAAGTCCGCAAACATTAAAAAATACAAAATACATTCATTTTTTTTAGAATTTTAAACATATAAAGCAACAATAACATCAAATAAACACATTGGAACATAAATATGTAGAAAGCACCGATATATATCATCATCATGTAGTCATGTCAAATATAAAATGATACATCAAAGTCGATACTGAATCCTGAAAGTCTGAAACACCATAGTTGTCCAATCAAGGACTCAAAAGTAGATAAGCAATACAAAATGACATCACATATATAAATATATCTCAGGAAAACTAGTAGCTATCTATCTAATATCAATGCCCTCTTCCCCTTTTACGGGAAGAGGTCATGGGCCGTTTGTCAGGCCTGCCCCTAGCACTAGAAGTAGCAGCGGAAGACCCTGCCCCTGCATCTAACATCAGACGATGAGTGATGGATGGAGGACTAGCTGTATCAATCGGTGTAGGAGGTGGTGGCGATGCTAGCACATCACCCTCCATGGTGGCTCTAACCTCCTCCTCCTCCGCCTGCCCTTCCTCTGCCTCTAGCCATGTAGGTTCCTCCTCCATGATAGGAGTCTCAATCTCCACCCTCCACTCAGACAATATATCAATATTGTCTAAGGCGATGGCATCAACATCTGGTACTTTCTCTATCTATCTCATCCATAAGCAGAGATTGTAATGGACGTAGACCAAGTCATTGAGACGTGTGAACTCCAACCTGTAAGAGGAAAATAATTTTTTGTATGAGTCTAGAGGTTCAAGTTTCAAAAATTAATGAAATATAATTATAATATGTGAGGATGATAGATTCACAAATTATATTAAATGAAATTGATTTGTTGAAAATTTAAAGTCTAACCTTCTACGTCTCTTTGCATATACTTTTTCAAACACACTCCAATTCCGCTCACATCCTGTAGCGGTACATGTTTGGCTAAGAATCTTGATGGCAAATTTCCGTAAATTTGGTGTCCTTACACCATAGGTTCGCCACCAAGTAGCTACAACAAATAAGAAAGAAAGAGAATTAAATTACATTGCATTGCATTGGAAAATTGAAATAGAAAACAAATAAATCATAATTCAAAATTTCAAATTTCAACTTGCAAATAAAAGTTAAACACTTTAATAACTTACGTGTCATGAATTTGGTCCTCTCATGAATAGCATCAACAAAGCTAAATACTCCAGTACCATCCTAATACACCTCTAACTCGCGATTGATTGCATTGCGAGTATCATAATCAGGTACCATCCTCTGAATACAAGTGAGGAGCCCCTCCAACACCTCGCCATCAAAATCAAATTTGCATTTGTAGGAAAATGCAGGGTTGAGGAAGAGTGCTGCTGCATGAATGGGTGTATGAAGCATTCCGGTCCATCGACTATCAATCAACTCCCATAACATGTGCCTATTGTACCCCGGGGTACCCTTTCCTACATAATAATTCCGGATGGTCTCTTTGGCCCTATCCATGGCCTCATACAAATAGCCCATTGTGGGCTTATCACCATCAACAAGTCTCAGAACCCTTACCAAAGGTTCACTCACCGAGCACACTTCTCCCACTCCTTCCCAGAAGGAGTCAGTGTACACCAACTTGGCAATGGTTCTCCCATCCTCTCTCCTGCTGTAAGCACAATCACGCCACTCATCACAAACAAACAATTACTTCAACTCAAACTGACATTGAAGCAAGGACTGAAGAGTAATGAAGGTGGTGGCAAAGCGCGTGATTGCGGGACGCTTCAACTCCCTGTTTTTGGTGTGCCTCCTCATGAGGGTGAGAACAAAAGTATGGTTGTAAATGAACTTGGGGATGCTCTTAGCTTGATCAATCACCACCTTGATAAAGGGAATTTTCCCCATATCCTCCAGCATCAAATCAATACAATGGAGTCCAAAACAAAGTGGGGTGCCTCTCCATAAGCATCCTGCCAGTAGCCACATAATTAGCTGCATTATCCGTAATAACTTGCACAACATTTTGCACCCCAATATCCTGTAGGAACCCATTTAACAACTCACATAAGAGCACCGCATCTTTTACATATGCCGATGCATCGACTGATTTCACAAACAAGGTACCTCTAGGACAATGTACCAAAAAGTTGATAAGGGATCTACCCTTACCATCTGACATGACTGTGCATCCAGTGCTCTCCCATGACTGTTTGAGCTCCTCCAACCTAGCATCGATGTCCTTCTTTTCTGCTTGAAGGATTGGACCCCGCAACTCCTCAAAGGTGGCACTTTTATACCTCGAGCTAAATGCTGCAATGGCATCACACATCGGCTGCCAAAATGGATTGTTTTTTACGATGCTGAGAGGTATGTGACTCCAGTAAAGACACCTCCCCATCACCCTGTCCACTTCTACCTTGTCATTTTTCTTTATCAATGCCTTGATAGAAGGTTGTGATCCACCTCCTGTTTGTGGACCAAAATAGTATGAGGGACCTGTTATCACACAACTAGTAGTTGCCCCTAGAAGTATCCCATCCGGGACGGTAGAGGAGATAGGCAACTAAAGAGGTGACCCAAGAGATGCCACGGTTCCCAATGCAATGCGGGAGTCACGTCAACCGAGGCACTCTTCGCTTTAGGTCAAGGTGTAACTAGACCAAGGGGGAGACCCTATACCCCAATCACAGTTGATTGGACCCAAACAAAGGTTTCTAAAGGTAGGTAAATGATGGGTTACGGAAACCAATGCAAGGCAAAGTGGACCTAATGGTTAAGGAATGGTTGAAGGTGGTGTAATGGATAGTTAGTGTTTCAACCTATGTATGGTTTAGGCCACATGGTGGGGTATGATTACTAGGTATAGTACCATGTGTTTTCACAAGTGGGTATTGTTTTCTTGGGAAGCGTGAAATGGTTCTAGATGGACCCACAAGGTGAAGTTAGGTATGAGGTTGGTACTATAGGTTAGGTATAGGCTAGATCTATAAGTTGAAGTTGGTTTTAGGAGTACCCATGTGTTAGATCTAGGGTTTGACACAAATCCCAAGGAGTGCGACTTGCTTGGTGATGGACTAGTGCCTTGTTAAGTGGGCTAATGGGGTCAAGAAGGATGTCAAAGTGTAGATCGGGACACCTAGAAGCCAAGTCAAGTGGTTTGGATGAGATCCAATGGTTGGATCTTACTAGATCTAGGTTTTTAAGTGATTATCCTAAGTGGACCACAATCCCTTGAAACAAGGAATGCAACCCCCAAAGCGGATCGTGACAAAAAGACAGTATGGACCTAGGTTTCAAAGCATGGGGATTCCAAATCCACGAAAATCTCAAGCACCCACCTCCTAGAAGTGGACAAACTCAAATTTTCAATGGGGTGCGATTTGCTCAAGGAAGGCCAAAAAGTGGGTTTGGTGGACCAAATCAAGTCCAATGGCCACCCAATTGTAGATCTGGGATACTAGTGCCCCGATCTATGTATGTTCAAAATTTCAAGTGAACCCAATGGCTAGATCTTAGTAGATCTAAGTTTTAAGATACCAAGAGAATCAAAAGGGGGTTTCACCCCCTTAAAACATGGAGAGATGTCCACAAGGTAGTTTTCACCAAAGTAAAGACGTGGGTATAGGTTATCAAGTGTCTAGATTTCAAATCAAGTGAGATCTCACCTACCCATGTGCTAGATCTAACCCAACAAGCTTCTCTTAGGAAAATCGATTTAGGCTCAAGAAGGCTTTTTGCATTGAAAAGTGTGTCAATTTTTAGCCAATCACCACCAAACTATAGATCCAACTAGGGGTGGATCCTATAGAGGTGGGTTTTTGATATCTTTTCAATTGCAAGGCTAGATCTAAGTAGATCTGAAAAATACCAAAAATAAGGGTTTTAATTTTGATTAGGGTTTTTATGATCTAGAAATAATGGAAGATTCAAAGAAGAGAAGACCATACCTCTTGGAACATACCTGGATGAAGAGATGAATGCTAGTTGAGACGAGGATTACTTTTCCAAAGATCAAATGGAGAATTGTTGAAGCCCTCTTGCCAAATCGATTTTTCCAAGCCACATGTGATTCCTTCTAACCTGTCAAGCCAAGGAGCAAAGCATCAATCAGTTTAACAAATTGAAGGTAGATACAAGCAAGAGAGAGAGAAACATAGAATAGTTGACACAAGGCAAAACTACTCCCTGTCAAACCCAAAACGACTTCTTCCAAGCTTGAAGGGCAAGCCTCCCCACCAATTCGCACTTGTCAAAATCGTCCTCTTAACCTGCAAATAAAGTATGGCAAATATGCAAGATAGCTACAATAGATCCTCCAGTGCAATGAACAATAGCATTTACAATCGAAACAACCAACATCCACTCCAATCCAAGCATGTACTCCAAAAGATAGAAATTTTATTCCAAGAGCCAAGAGCCAAAAATCTCTAGATGACTTTACAATGAGAGGCTCCCTCCTTAAATAGGATGGGGAGAGAGTACAATCCTAACCACTTTTTACATGAGCGGCTAAGATTAAAAGATCTCATGATCTAATCAATGGTTGAGATGAGCTCAACAATAAAATACATGGATCACTAATAAAATATAATGTAAGTGGACAAAATCGCCCTACAAGAGGGGAATCCCACCAAATCATGATGACAAAATATCATAAGAGGCTTATGGTGGGTCCAAGGGGTAATTTTATCCCTCCTTGGTCAATCCCCATAGCACAATAACCAAAAAATAATCATGAATGTACCAAATCGTGCCTCCATAGTGAAGTCGTGGTCCTCAAAAGACCTCAAAAATCCACAGAAAGTGCCATAAGTGATGGATGCGGGCCCCGATGAAGCTGAAACTGCTGGAGAAGGTGTGGAAGGTCCCGATCTATCATCACTGATCATCCCATGCCATAACTTTGCCTCAGTAGCCCAAATCGATTTCCTCAATAGCCATTTCTACCAATCCTGAAATGCCTCGGGAAGCGTGAAACTGCCCCAAACAGCCTCCTGGAGTGCCTGCGCTGTCAAGGTGAGGGCACCAGTGTGTCCGGGAGGGGGGTAATATGGTAAAAACAAGTGGCTGGACCACCCCCTCCATCATCAGCGCCCTAGGTCAACCGGATAAAAATCACATCTGCTCCGACAGGGCCTCCGACAGACCAAAACTGCACTAGGACAGCCTACTGAGGCTAAATCATCACTGTAAGTGCCCGGAACTGAAAACAAACTGTCCCATTGGACTCAGAAGGTCCAAATCCATCCAAGATGTGTACTCATACACCATATGAATCTCTGCATGATCAAAATAAATATCCAATATACCGGATCAAGGCCAATAATAATGCGCTGTACATATACAAACACTGCTGCAACCCCAGAATCATCATCATAGCCCTGTAGCTGCTGCATAGAGTCATCATGTATGTATACATAGACCATATATCATCTATCCACATCATCATAAGGTCCAACATCTCATGTCCCATGGTCCTCCATGGTCAAACTAGGTCTAACCAAGACCAAATATAACTCAGATCATCATTAATAGCTGCTGCAAAGTGTCAAGGTTAATATATGCTCTACAACTTATTCAAATAACAATTATAACACAGAGTAATCATGACTGGCGATCTAAATCCAAATATATAGTGTCGTTAATTATTATTATTACTCAGACTAGACTTTCAGGATCATACTCACTTCATAGTTGTGATCAATTTGCTAGTGAAGGGTGAAGGCTTAAATTAACTGGCTAGGCTAAGGGATGACTTAACTGTCTTGACTTTGTGACACTTTGGCAAGGGAAAGGGAATACACCATAGTATATACTGAATGAGCAATAACACAGGGAATGGCAATGTCTCACAAATGGATGAGTTGTTTAAAGAGGGTTTATTCACCTTCACAGATGCGCACAATCCATAATACAAATAAGGCCAGCAATTGTTTAGATGTAGCTTTTAAGTTCCATTGCTTTTTGGGCCTGAAGTTTCCATAGCCTTGATCTATGTGTGTTTACAAACACATTGCATAGATTTACATTTTTCTTTTAGGCTTTCTGCTGCAGGTGTGTTTTTAAGGCACTTGTTTACCTGAGCACTTCTAGGTGTGTCATGGACAGCTTGTTTAACTAGGTATTTATTTTTCACAAGATATAACATTTTATTTTTATGGCCATTTTCATTTGGCACGCCTTTCATTCATGTGTGTTTAAAAACACATTGCATGAATGGGCTTTTCATACAAGATATAGCATTTCATTTTCCAGATTTTGTATTCATGGCAGCACTAAAAGTTTCAGGTTTAGCCAACACAACTTAAGTGACTAGGGGGAATTCCAAGGAACTCCAACTCACCATAGGTAAGTTTTGTCACCAACTCAGAGCCGAGACACAATAAACAGGGAAGCTCATCCAATACAGAGGCTACAGTGGGGAAAAGTCCTCCATGTCACTAGTCAAGTAGTAAGTCAGGGTGATAAACTAGAAGGTAGGCCATGGATGGATGAAGACAATGAATAATGGAGCCAACACTAGCAAGCCAAGATATGGTGGAATGATCACCTCTATTCTCCCTAAGGAGGGTACATACCAATGAGTATGAATAGTGAACTTCTAAGTCTGGGTAGGGACAATATAATATGTATAAGAGATCAACCAGGTCCAAATATCTATATGATCGCCAGATCATGACACTGAGTGCTAAGACATGCTATAAGAATAAGTATAAAAGCAATCTAACCATAACACCATGATATACCTGCTGAGTCATATACCTGAATGCTCATCAACCTGTACCATCATCTGTCCTCCGAAACTGCTGCTGTAACTCTGGGCACTACTGACTGCTCTGTACCAATGGTATAATGGCTACATCGGTCATCTCTCTGAGTGTCATGAGACTCAGTCATGGCATGGGGAATACAACTGCTATCCACAATCTGATAGTGATCCAAAGATAGCTGCTCATCTCATCATCTCAAAGTAAAGGAACTGGCTGAAATGTGCTCTAGAATCTGAAAAATAATGTATGGTAGCCCGGCTACTATATATGTGATAACAGGACCCCCTGTGGCTGTGGAACCCCTCGCACTACCCTCACCGAGAGTGGCAGATCCTGTTGCCCCCACACTTCTTGCTAGGCCAAAAGTTGCAATCTCAGCTCTGTTTGCGGCGATCTCATCCTTCTTTTTATTCTTTTCATGGATTGCGTCACGGGCAGATTTCATGATCTCTGGGGTCACTGCAGTACAAACGCCAACATCATGCCCGGGGAGTTTAGCTAGATGGTATTTCAATCTGTTAACCCCTCCCGACATGCGATGCCCACACAATTTGCAACTCAAATTTTGCTTGTTTGCTCCATCCTCGAGCTCACCATACTGCCAAAACGGGTCCAATGGCTTTGGCATCTTGGAAAATGGGATGGCAGCCTCAAAATGCAAACCTAGGGCACAAAAATACAAAAACAATAAATTAAACCCCATTTGAAAAAATTGCAACAATTTGGCTTAAAAAATCAGACCTCTAAATTTATATTTTTGGCCATGAAAAATGATAACAAGAGGGTGGCTAAAGATCTAAGAAAGAAAACATGTTATTCCATTCTAAAACGGTAAAACCCCCTTAGATTTTGACTCTTTTTGATCTTTATGGACATGGAAATCATTGGCAAAATGGCAAAAAAAAAAAGAATATAGGAAAGAATATAGGCCAGCAAACATGCAAAAAAATCATAAAAAAGATACAAGAAAATGAATCACTACATACCTGTGAGACGAATTGGTTGATTGGCAAAGTTTTTCCTCTTGAAGTTGAACCCTTTCTCCACAAAAATTCACAATGGTGAGCTTAGATGTTGTTTGGAGTCTTGGATGCCTCCAAAGTAGTTGATGGTGCCCTCTTGCCCTTAACACTCCTCCTCCAACAGCCAAATGAAACAAATGACAAAAAAAATCACTTTTGAACCTTTATTCCGCGGACGTGACAGCCTTGGTGATTTTTTCCATCGACTCGCGATTTTTTCGAAAAAAACGCCGAGTTTTTGAAGAAGTCGGAAATCGCCGATTTTTTAAAAAATCGCAATTTTTAAGAGCTGATTTTTCGGCAGGGGTAAAACCTCGCGATTTTTTGAAAAAGCGTGATTTTTGGGCGATTTTTTCAAGACTGAGAAATACATCAAAACAACTCATAATAAATGATAGATACAATAAAAATGGAGTGATGCTACTAGCTTTAGTGCCTCGCAACTATTAACCAAGAAGATATCAGCAGTAGAAGACAACATGAACATTTAGAAGACCTCCTCATCCATTAGGGTGCCTCACTAAACCATCCAATAATTCCAATAGAAAGACACAAGACAATAGCACCAAGAGTTCAATACTCAATTCTTGAACAACCATTATAAATGGATGAGCCTTGCTTTTATAATGTTCTAGGCTCAAAACGTCCAACAATAAAATAATAATATGTGAGCAAAAACCCTAGAGATAATCTAGGAATGCATAAACAAAAGATATCCCTCAACTAACTTGAGTGGATAGAGTCAGCAAATGCATAAAATAAAAATAGTATATGTAAGAATCTCCACCAATGCTAGCTCCATCAAGTGGGGAGTATTTTTCAAGTGGGCATATGACCAAGTCATCTCATCCAATGTCCTCCTAGAAACCCTCATAGCAAGTCAACCCACCAACAAAGTCGTCAAGAAATGTGCTAGTGACCTCCTAGAAATGGTGAATGAGTTCTCCAAAGTGGATGTACCATCAATGAGCTAGAAAGGATGTGCAAAGACCAAGTGAGAGATTTTACAAGTGGCATGTGTACCACCTCCAAGGTGGATGTTCCATCAAAATAGTAATAAAATAGTCCATGGGTGTCCTCCAAGGTATAACAACCTCTCTAGATAAGTGCCAGTGGTCATATCCCATAGAGTGAGGAGTCAAACTCTCAACAATATCATATATCCATGTGGAAAGAAGCAACTAATCACCATAGAAAAGGGGATTACCCTATCAACTCCAGTAAATATCAATAAAATATGTAATGTGCAGCTGTGCCTCAACATGTGTGCAACCAAGTTGAGCACTCCACCTCATTAGGCCTCAATCCTCATGATATACATATCCAAGTGTGAATAGTAGCCACCTAAGCTAGGGTGCTCCATGTGCAAACCAAGAATGTGGTCAAAAAGAGGTCAAACCACCGTTAAGTCACTGCAATCATCCTCCAAATGTGTGAATAGGGTGAATGCTCCACCTTGGATCACAGTGTATGATATAATAACATGAAATGCATGTGAAATACATCAAAAAGGATTAGGGAGCTAAGTCTAGAAGGTCTCCACTATAGGAAACCACATCAAGATTCAAAACACCCTTGAACCATGCTGGAATCATTCATAAGTGATCAATAATGTTAAACTCTCCATCAATATGAGAAACCAACAATATAAATGTGCCATCCTCATACCAACTAATACAAATATGCTAGGTAAATCATTTGCTAGTCAATCTATACATCCTCAACATATGAATCTTGCCCCATCACCAACATATCACCCAAATACTGAGTGACATCACAGTAACTTTGGCAGCATAAACTCTGCACCTCTTGGTCTCTTGGTCTAATGTCCTCAGGGATATTGCCTAAGACTTTATCAAATTGGAGGTTGAATTCATGAATGGTCTCATTTTCCTTCTTTTTGATCTCAAATAGTTGGTTTGGAGGGAACTGTTATCACATTTATAGTAGCCGGGGCTACCATATCTTCATATCAGATTCTAGTATTTTTCTCAGCCAGTCCTTTACATTGAGATGCTTGAGATCTGCAGTTGATGAGCATTCATTCTAGGATCACTCATATTTTCATGCTGCCCCAGAGCATACAATATAGCCTTATGCCATGACTGAGCTTGATGACCTCAGATTTGATGACCGATGTAGCCATTTTTTGCCATACAGAGTAGTATGATAGTGCCTAGATGTGTACAACAGCAGTGTTCCAGTGATAGTGGATGGTAAAGATGGTATGTGCAGGTATATGACCTAGTAGGTATATGGATGTGCTTTGGTTATTGTTGCATTGCTCTTTTTGCTCATTTTGGTAGCTTGACTCGATATCTAGTGGTTATGATCTGGCGGTATTTATACATATATATATAGACATGGTTGTTTCAATGAAATATCTAAATGGTCTAATTTACTCAGAATATGAAGTTCTTGTTTATACTCATTGGTTTTACCCTCCTTAGGAGAATGGACGTGATCATTCCCACCATTTATGGCTTGCTAGTTTTGGCTCTACCTTTCACTTTCCCATCCATCGGTTCTCTTCCATCCTTGGTTTTACCTTGACTTACACTTTAGCCTGTGATATGGAGGACCTCCCCACTTTTGCCTCTTTGTTGGATAGCATCCCTGTTAGTTTGTGTCTCGACTCTGAGTTGGCAACAAAACTTACCGAAGCCTTGATCCTTCTGGGCTAGGAGAACCCGTTGGTGTTGGTTCCTGAGCTTAGGTGAGTTGGATTTGATACCTTGATCTCTCTAGTCAGTTGCCCCGATGTTTGGTCTTGATTGTGGATAGTCCCCCTAGTTGCATGAGTTGTGTTGGATAAACCTGAAGCAAATAGTACAACCATCATTACATGCATGTGGAAACTTTATCTTGTCTTTTTTGCAAGCCCATGGAAATAAACTAAAAACTGTGCTTCTCAGCACAATGAAAAAGGGCTATGAAATTGAATGAAATGTTAATACCCTGGATAAAAAGCTGCAATTAGTTGTGCTTATAAGCACACAAAAAATCCATAGGGTCATAAAGGCCTAAAAAGCAATGGTTAAATGTATGCTAAATCCAAAGACTGCTGGCCATAAATTAAATGTAATGATTAAATTCCTCATGGAGTCTATGGGTTGTGATGTGAGATGGAGTAAGGGACAACGAATTCTAAGTGTCCCCTAGAACCTCACGTTACGATTAGCCGGGCACCTAGTCATGGCGGTTCTAGAAAAGATCCTCACAGAGCTGGATTCAGCTTGGATGTGAGTTGTAGACATTTTCCAAGGTTGAATAAGCACCTCTCTAAACAACTTATTCCATTTGTGAGACACTGCCATTCCCTGTGTGTTTATTATCCAACACAGGCTTAAGTGTGTATTCCCTTTTCCCTTATCCAAAGTATCACAATGTTGAGTCAGTATAGTCACCCCTTTATCCTTGCCTTGCATTTTTTCACTTTCACCCAATCCTAACAAAGTGATCACGACCATGAAATGAGTATATTCTTGAGGTTCTGTTTTGAGTAATTGATTATTTTAACTTATATTTGATGTTATTATTGCTTAAACCGCCAATGATATACTACTCTATACTTTGAGTCTTGCTATTAGAATGATTAAAAGGAGTTTGCTTTAACCATTTGCACTTGCAGCATCAGGAAATTTAAGCTTGGGTCATATTTTGATCAGCCTTGACCTGGTCAAACCCAGTTTGACCAAGTCAACCGGAGGATCCGAGTTGAGTTGGACCAGTGATGTTTGTTGTTAATGATTTATGGTCCTTGTATACCCATTTGATGGTTCCATGCAGCAGACACAGTTTTCAGATGATGGTTTGATGGTTTTTATGATTATTATTATTATTTACAGACCACTATTTTTATTTGTCCGAGCATGATTATGGTTACAAATGATTATACAGATAGCCACAGGATGTATGGGTACTCATCTCTAGTACATTTGGACCTTCTGAGTCCATTGGGATACTCAGTTTTCAGTTTCAGGCACTTCTAGATGAGATTGTACTCAGATTATCACTTTATTGCAGATTTGCCATTATAAAATGGCCTGGCAGCACAGTTGGATTTTTGTTTGTTTCACCTAGGGCGCTACAGAGGAAGCATGAGGTCCAGCCACTTGTTATTACCATATTACCATGCTCCCAGACATATTGGTGCAGTCAGTTTTGGCCTTGGGGTACCAGGCAGTGAGCTACAGGCATTTTATTCTTTCATAGGTGATTTTTCTGAGGATAAAAATGGTAAAAATGGGTACTGAGGAATTCGATTTGGGCTATTGAGGCAAGGAAATGGAATGAGGTTGGTTTAGATGATGTGTGTGTGATGCATCCCACACTTTCCAGAGCAGGCTACAACATCCAGTGGGGCCCACACATAGTCCGAGCTATTATTTTTGTATTTTTATTATGTATTTGAGGGGGCGCAATTTGGCCATGTGTCACAGTATATTATTATTGATGAGTCATCATATGTTATTGTGCCATGGGGACATGCTAGAGAAGGATGAGTACACCTCCTAGCCCCACCATGAGCTTATGTAATGTTGTTTAGTCACTTTCATGTGGTGCATCCCCCCTAGGGCGACTTAGCTAGTGCGCCCCCTTCTATTTTTGAGTCGATATATGTGTTATGTATTTGAGCTCATCTGAGCCATTGATTATCACTTATGTGTCTTTTGATCTCAACCACTCGTTAAAAAGGTGGTTAGGGTTTTGGTCTCTCTCATTTCTATTTAAAGGAGAGACCCCCCTCATTGTAAAGGGACTTTGGCTCTTGGAATTTGATAATAGAAGAAATATTTACAGACTCTTGGATCTTCTTTATTGGGCGTTCTTAGATGTTGACTAGAAAGTCTATTTTTCCTAGCATTTGAGATTTTGTTGTGGATCCAAAATATATTTTGTGGAAACAGTGTTTAATTGTAGGAGGGCGATTTCACTTGGGACCTTTTTGCAAGGGTCTCCTCAACTCGTTTCTCTTGAAATTGCTAATATTAGGGGGTTTTCAATAGTATCATTTGATCTTTGATTTCCATTTGATATGTCTTTTGTTTTTACAATCATTTTCTCTTGATGCATCAAATCTAACTTCAGTAGTTTGCTTGTGCAGGAGAGGAGGGCGCATTTGGTTCTCTGGGCAAATCGATTTAGCTTGGATACTCACTCAAATCACCTCAAATTGATCCGAAAGGATAAATCATCATCATCAAGGCATCTACAAGGTTTTCCGGGTAAGATCTACACTTGTTTTATTTATTTGAAGTTCCAAACCACTGGCCATTTTATTTTACTGTCAAAACCCTAACTGCAGAACCTTCTAAAAATTCTCTAGCTCAAACAACTTAAAATCGTGGCGAACGATTTATGGGTTTCAACCTTAAGGCCTAGCCCCAGGTGGGTTTCCTAGGGCATCACCCCTAAGGGAGTCCATCCTGCCCAAATCCCTAGGTACTGTTCCCTTATCCATGCGCACTTCTAGACTTAGTCATTTTTTGGGTTGTTTGATGCCGGTTTTTGACTTGTTATGCGTAGATACTATCATACTCTTCTATCAAGTCTCATCTAAAGGTACTAGATAGCCTCATCTTAATTTTAACCCTTCTACCTTGGACGCATTTCCCAAGTGTTACCACCTAAAGTTGCACTTTAGTTGGACTTCAGTGAGCCGCCAGTGTTGCACAAGTTACTTGTGCTTATCAAAGTTCAGAAGTTCCAAGTTTGGTCTGTTTAGGGTCCCTTTTTTAATGTTTTGTAGTACATGACCGTGCCCCATGGGGTTTGTAATAAAGCGTGCTAGCATGGTGGTCTTTGAGTGACTCGGTTTCCTAGGACTTGACAACCAAAGAAGGTATTCCAACGAGTTTTTTCCCTTGTCGATTATGCTTTGCCTTTAGCTGAGTATAATCGATGAGGTTTTCTCCTGCACCTCCAAAGCTGGAATGCCCAAAGTGGGGGTTAGGCCTTAGGGGATTATTAGAGCCCATTTTGTAACATGTATAAACATGCTAGACACTAGAATTTTATCGTTTAGTCATGTACTAGGTCTCCCTGAGGTTTCAGTCAATTCTGAAATTTTTTTTTTTTCACATTTTTAAGCCATTTTTTAATGGTTTAATTAAAAAATTTCAAATGGTGATAAAAGTGCGATCCGGAGTCGGAATTTGGCGCAGGGATGCTCGTTTTCAAGCTCAGAGCACCCTCTTTACCCTAATACCCAGTTTTCCTATGTTTCGTGCGACCAGGGCATCCCGTGGAGCAGTTTTGCCTGTCAGAGCTACAAAATGGCACTTTAATGCCAAAAGTACAACAAAGTGCACCATGGCCAAATAATTAAAATATTAAAAAAGTGGAATTTGTCACATGCCAAATGACATGGCATTAGTCAAAGGGGATAAGCGACTATGTCCAAAGTACAAAGCATATATTAAAGTTTGGTTGGAGAGTCAAAATGTGAATATTTTAAATTCGCTCAACATTCACGTGAATGTCATCTTCCTTCATATCGTACGGATTATCACTTGGCATCTTATGGTGGCGATTGAAGACCATATATTATATTTCAAGCAGGCGAATTTATTAAATATTCAAAGCATATGTTAGATTCGATTTTAAAGGGTTGAGCAAACTTGTTATTTCAAGCTACGCATTCACCTTCATGTGGGCTAGCCGTGCGATTTGGTTGTGGTAAGTTCAAGTTGTGGGCTCCTACCGATTTGGGAGGTGGCATGTACATGTGGGCAAGCTTCTAATCGAAACTTCAGCCAGCCCCACCATTCATCAATAGCGTGGAGTGTGTCAAACTCAAGGTTCGCTCTCTCATCCAACGTGGGCCATCATCTTCACGCAGGCCGTGTATAGATTTGGTTATTGATGAGTGGCACATCCCATGTGTTAAAGTTTCTATTCGTAGCACGTCATCGTAAAGCTTCAAAAGCTTGGAAACATCACTTGATCACCCTATGCGTGAGCTGCTTTCTCCATCAATTCAACAATTTCCTTTTCAAGATGTTTTTTGTCCAAGAGAAATGGTGCTTCTCCATTGGCTTATGAGGTTGCTTGCTCTACAAACTAGGAGCTTTGTCTCCTTAGGGTTTTGCGCCCTAGCTTCATGCCATTTGCTATAAATTGAGGAGCTTGGCTCCATTGTAAAGCATCGGAAGGTGGAACCTCTGCTCTTGTCTATTGTAATATTTTCTGGTTATTTAGTAATAAAAGGCTTTGGAGGCTACCCTGGTGTTGTCTGCGGTGTGTATTGTCATGTTCTTTGATCATCAATGAGGTAATCTGTGTCGTGGTTCATGCTAGTATATGTTGGGTGTTTGCCTTTGCAAGGAAATTATTTTTCATAAGGATAGTAAGCATTGCTTTATAGAATTCTTACTATTGTGAGTGATGTTAGGATGCTAGAGGTAATGATATTTCTTGTTTGAGTATGTTATTTCTTCTTATTTCTCTCAATCATTTACACAAATATTTTTAATCCCCTTTGCCAGTGTTGATTCCATTTTGCAGGTAACTCAAGCTGTAGGAGCGGATGAGCATGTTAGCTCTTCCTCACACTCAGTAGATTCACAACAAGGAAGCCAATACTACCGGTGCATCAGCAAGCAGACTCCATAGCCCATTTAAACGCTCATCCCCCAAGGGTTCCATTCCTCTGATCCAAACTTCTTTAACTATCTTCGGTTACTATTACTTATTTAGATCATAGTTCTTTCAAAGCATAAATACTTTGAATCTATATCTAGTTTTACGAGTTTTCCTTTTCAAGCTTGTGTTTATCGTAAGATCTGGAGTTCTTGATAGGAAAAGTCTGTTTTGAGTTGAATAGTATATTTGGCATTTAAGTGCTTTGGTTCATTTAGCTTTTCCAAAAGCAAGCAAAAGATCCTAAGGAGAGTAGCTTTATAGTTCACTTTCCTTAGTCATTTGATTTCATTTTGTAGTAGTTAAGTTAGAATTTTTTTTCCATTTTTTGCATCTAAACCGAACATACTCTTAAAGTGTGTTTCGGTAGTTTTCAGTAAACTTTTGTTCGCTGGAATTTGTACTATTTTATGACTGTCCTACATTTAAAAGTTAACTAAAACTTAGTTAAAGACTCAAAAAATTGCCGATAAACTAGTCTTTCACATACTTGTTTAAGCTAGTTTCAGTTTTACACTGTGTAGTATTATCAGAACACTCTTAAAGTGTTTTGATTGACATTTCTAATCAACTTTAGCTCGCTGGTTTGTTTCATGTTCTTAGCAGGTTGGAGTTAAAAAACTAACAGAAAAGTCATCCTGAAGCACCCAGAACCACCCTGTGAAGCAGCTGCCCAAGCACTATTTTACTTTTGCAATAATTTGTAAATTGACTTGTTCCCTAATGATAAAGGGCAAGCAGTATTTCTCTTAAGTTTCCAAGTTGTAATAAAAAATAAAAAGAGCACAGCAGGCAATTCCAGCGCCTGACCCCAATCCCCCCTGGGGGGATTCACACTTTTTTCACTTTTTTGCACTTTTTCTATTTTTTCTATTTAGATTAGTTTCATTTAAGCAGTAGTAATTAAACAACTCACTCAAGCACACAACATCCTCCGAGGACCCGTTCATCATTTCGTCATATGCTTTTGTGTTTTATTCAATTATTATTCTGTTCTTAAAATTTAGTCCTAAAATTAACCCCCCTTGCTTTATGCTTGAGGTTTAGCGTAGATTAATCATCCACTCACACATTTTAATAAAACGAACAACGCCCCAAACCCGGAGTATGCTCGACTACTGCAGCTTAGTCGGAACAGTTGGCTCAATCAGAAACGGGTGCAAGGTATTTAGTGTTAATAGGACAATCCACTAGAATCCAATCCTAAGAACTTGGGAGGTTGCATGGACTGAATCCACAGAGTCAGCAGGTTCTTAAGCGGGTTCATCCTCGCCTGGTTGGACACTTGGTAAGGTTGCTAGAGCACTTAGTTCGAAGTTTAGGTTTCTTTTGGGCCAAACCAAGAATTAATCCACTCCTTAATCCACTCATTTAATAATTATAAAATTTACCAACCGAGACATTGCAATACTTTCACTGAGACTACACAAGCAACCCTACACAGCAGCAATTGCAAGCATTTTTACATTCTCGGCACTGGTCTTTAATTTTCCATGTTTTAAGTTTCAATCATAAATGTCGTGAATGCTTATCTATCTTGTGTTGGGTTAATCAATTGATTTATTTTGCAAGCAGTGCTTAATTGTTAATTTTATCATCTCATTATCTCATAACTCCTAGAATAGACTTTTATCTTTTGTTGTAGATTAAAAGCCTTAGATTATTTTTCATAGGGACCAGCCCCCTTGACTTCGCTAGGAATAAGCCTAGACGAAGGAGTCGAGTAATTAGGTGGCAGCACTTGACTCTCACTTGCCCCCAAGAACACATCGAGTGGCTTGAAGGTTTCCTGCCGCGTCCTCCCCAGGTGTGTATTAATCGGCAACACCAAGGAAGGAGAAATTTCTATCATTTGTTAGTGCCTTGATCCTGGATCTTTCTTTAAAACTCATAAGTCACTTGTACTATCACATTGGGTCAATATCTATATCTTATAAGCCTCTTGATCCAACCTTAACTAATCTTGTGACTTCATCCATAGATCTAGGGTTCATCATACCTTACACCTTACGTACTTCATTCATCCAATTTGATTTGGTGTTTTGGTTAGATCTCTCTTGTTGGGAGTTGATCTGGGTCTCCTCCATTGCTATCTAGGGCTTGGATAGCATAAAGTGAAGAGTGCCTTGATTGGCATGACAACCAATCCATCTTGGGGATCGAGGCCCTCTTGTATCACCTCTTTGGTTGCCCATCCCCTCTGTCGTCCTGTATAGTATCATCCATTTGGGGCAACTACGAGTTCTGTGATAATAGGAACCGACCAACCAATTTCACTCCCCATTCGTTAGTTAATAACATATGTCATAGCCAGTTACAAATTCCAACGCTAAACGGTTAAACCATCGCCGGGCGTCTCCCTCTAAAGAAGAGCCAAGAATCTTCATGTAAACATCCTCGTGAGTAAGGATCAGGTCTTGCATGTATTGCCAAAGGTCTAGATGCTCCTCAATTGAGATGGCATTACTGCCGTTGAATTGAGGCAATTTCTCCATGTATTGGTTTGGCATTGCATTGGGTGCTCCAACAACTAGAGAAAAGTCAAAAGGTGATAGAGCTTGTGTTCCAAAGGCTCTTGGGACTAGGGGTGGGTTATTTTGGTTAGCCCTGTTATCACCAAACTTGTAGGTGTCCCTAGAGATGGATCCGAGATGGATGGCAAAAAGGAAGGGCAACCAAAGAGGTGCAACCAAGATAGCCTCGACCCCCAATGGATGGTTGTCACGCTAATCGAGGCAATCTTCACTTTATGTTATCTAGCCCAAGACAACAAAGGGGGAGACCCAGATCTACTCCCGACAGGAGAGATCAAACCAAAACACCAGATCAGATCAAATGATGATGAAGTACGTAAGGTGTTTGGTAAACCCTAGATCTATGGATAAAGTCACAAGGTAAATGATAAGTTGGATCAAGGGGTTTAAACAGTGTAGATTTGGTCCAACATGTTTATGTGAGCGACTTATGAGGTTTATAATGAGATCAAGGATTAGGGTATCGGTCAATTGTGAGAAAATCCACTACCTTGGGAACCGTGTCCAATGCAGGGTAGTTAAGGTCCAAATTGGGGCTAACCAGTACCAAAAAGTGAGCTTGATGAAGTGATATGACAATGTCAAGGGGTTCAAGCAACCAAAACAAGGATCAAACCACAAGCTAACCCAACAATCCAGGAAAGTTGAATGGGCTTGGAGAAAGATCAATGCCTTGGGAAGTGGGCAAAATGGAGTCGGATGTCCACCAAATTACAGATCTGGAATGTTGAGGTATTGAGGTAGGTGGATCTAAAAGATTAGGGTCATCCAATGGCTGGATCTCAGTAGATCTGAGATTGAAGTATGCCACAAAGTGACCCAAGTGGGGCACAACCCTCAAAATGAGTAATGGGGCCCACAAGGTCAAAATCACTGAAGTGACACACTAGGAGTAGGTTATTGAATGTGTAGATTACAGATCAAGTGGAATCTCACCTACCCAAGTGCATGATCCCTGCAAACTCACCTCTCCCAGGAAGTGCGATGTCCCTTGGAGAGGCTTCTTTGCCTTGGAAAGTGGGTCAAATGAAGGCCAAATCACACCAAACTATAGATCCGAATTGCCGTGGATACTGTAGAGGTGGGTTTTAAATTTTATACCCAAAAGCCAAGTCGATCTTGCTAGATCTGAAAAAATGTAAAATGAGGGTTTTGAAATTATGAGGGTTTGAAGCATGAGATAGCTATGCCAATGGATTGGAACCAAGACAAGAAGAACAAACTTGTGGATCTTACTTGGATAACCTTGTAGATGCCTTGATGATGATGATCTATGCAAACCCGATCAATTTGGAGTGATTTGAGGTAGTTTTCTATGAAGTCGATTTGCCCAAGGAAGCCAATGCGCCCTCTCTCCTGCACAATAAACGTCAACAATATTAGATTTACTGCGAACAAGAGATAAGACTAATGCCACAAGAGAAATAACAGAAAGATAGCATAGATTACAATGATACTAATGATAACTCCCTGATACAAGCGAATGCCAAGTGGAGCGAGTTGAAGAAGCCTTGCAAAAACGCCCAAGTGAAGTCGCCCTCCTATAGACAAGACAAAAGTTTCCCAAAAGATAGATCTTACCACAAATACCCAAATGCTAGGATGCAATAGACTTTCCAATCACCATCTAAGAACACCAAATGCAAAGGAGACCACAAGAATTTCCACAAGAAAGTTTTCTATATCAAGATTCCAAGAGCCAAAGACCCTCTTACAATGAGAAGCTCTCTCCTTTAAATAGGAGGGAGAGAGTCCACAATCTAACCACTTTTTGAATGAGTGGCTAAGATTAAAAGATCAAAAGATCTAATCAATGGTTGATATGAGCTCAACAATACAATACATGGATCACTAATAAAATAATACAATATGTGGACAAACTCACCCTAGAAGAGGGGATCCCACCAAATCATGATGACAAAATAATAGATCTAGCTTATGGTGGGTCCAAGGGGTAATTTTAGACACCCTTGGTCAATCCCCATAGCACAATATCAATAAAATAATAATCAAAGTACCAAATCGTGCCTCTATGGACAAATCGTGAGCCTTGGGAGGCTCCAAAAATCATCAGAAAGTGCCATAAGTGATGGATGTGGGTCCCGATGAAGCTGAAACTGCTGGAGAAGTTGTGGAAGACATCCCACTCATCATCAATGATAATCTCATGCCATAACTTTGTTTCAGTAGCCCAAATCGAATTCCTTTGTAGCCATTTTTACCATTTTTGGACTGCCTCAGGGAGTGTGAAATTGCCCAAAATGCCACCTAGAGTGCCTGGATCCAAAAATAAAAATCACCAGTGACTAGAAGGGGGGTAGTATGGTAATAACAAGTGGCTGGACCACCCCTTCCAAAAATAGCGCTCTAGGTGAACCAATGATATCTCTGCTCTGCTCTGACAGGGCCTCTGACAAGCCAAAACTGCACTAGGATAGCCAACTGAGGCTCAAACATCACTGTAACTGCCCAGAACTGAAAACAGACTGTCTCATTGGACTCAGAAGGTCCAAATCCATCTAAGATGCGTACTCATACACCATATAAACCTTTGCATGGTCCAAAATAAATACTCATCATATCCGGCAGACCAAATAATAATAATCTGTAAAGTGCTGAAAAGCACAAATCATCATCGTAAGCCTGAAACCACTGCATAAGCCCACCATGGTGAACTGTACCAGACCACATATCATCTATCTGTAACATCTGGGGTCTGCCACCTCATGTCTTGTGGTTGACTTTTGGTCAAACTGAGGTTTGACCAAGTCAACATGACCAAAATACAACTCAAACTGTCATCAAGCTGCTGCAAGATGTCAAAGGTTAAAGAATGCTTTACAATCCATTCATATAGCAATTATAACAAATAGCAATCATTACTGGCGATCTAAAACCAAATATAATATGTCATTAATTATTATTAATTACTCAGACAAGACTTTCAAGGTCATACTCACTTCATAGTTGTGATCAATTTGCTAGTGAAGGGTGAAGGCTAAGAATGACATGGCTAGGTCAAGGGATGACTTACTGACTTAACACTGTGACACTTTGGCAATGGATAAGGGAATACACACCATAGCATATAGTGGACAAGCAACAACACAGGGGATGGCGGTGTCTCACAAATGGATAAGTTGTTAAAAGAGTGTTTATTCACCTTACATAGATGCACACAATCCATAATACAAATGAGGCCAATAATATTTTTGATATAGCATTTAAGTTCCATTGTTTTTTGGGCCTAGAGTTTCCATAGCCTTTGATCTATGTGTGTTTATAAACACATTGCATAGATTTACATTTATTTAGGCTTCTTGCTGCAGGTGTGTTTTTAAGGCACTTGTTTACCTGAGCACTTCTAGGTGTGTCACAGACAGCTTGTTTACCTAGGTATTTTACATTTCACAAAAGATATACATTTGATATTTCATAGCCATTTTCATTTGGCTTGCCTTTCATTCATGTGTGTTTAGAAACACATTGCATGAATGGGCTTTTCATACAAGATATAACATTTCATTTCCATACTTTGCATTAATAGCAGCACTAAAAGTTTCAGGTTTAGCCAACAACATCTTTAGTGACTAGGGGGACTAAGCCAACTCACCATAAGTAAGTTTTGTCACCAACTCAGAGCCGAGACACAATAAACAGGGAAGCTCATCCAATATAGAGGCTACAGTGGGGGAAGGTCCTCCATGCCACTAGTCAAGTAGTAAGTCAAGGTAATGAACAAACTGGGTAAGTCATGGATGGATGAAGACAATGAATAATGAAACCGACACTAGCAAGCCAAAGTATGGCGGGAATGATCACCTCTATTCTCCCTAAGGAGGGTAAAACCAATGAGTATAAGCCAAGAACTTCTAAGTCTGAGTAGGCACAAATATGATATATATATATATATATAGTACAACCAGGTCCACATATCTATATGATCTCCAGATCATGATACTAAGTGCTAAGACATGCTAAGAAAATGGAAAAAAAAGCAACATAACCACAACACCATAGTATACCTGCTGAGTCATATACCTGAATGCTCACCATCTGAACCATCATCTGTCCTCTGAAACTACTGCTGTAACTCTGGGCATTACTGACTGCTCTGTACAAATGGTTAAATAGCTACATCGGTCATCTCTCTGAGTGTCCTGAGACTCATTCATGGCATGGGGAATAAAACTGATGTCCAAAATCTGATAGTGATCCAATATGGATGCTCATCTCAGCATCTCAATGTAAGGGAACTAGCTGAATAGTGTACTGGAATCAGAAAAATAATGTATGGTAACCCGGCTACTATATATGTGATAACAAGCCCCTTGATTCACAGGCTAATTGGAATGGGATAGGATGGAGAGTAGATGAATTTAAATTAGAGGATGGAATGAAAATGGAACTCTGTGACCCTTGCAAATTAGAGATTTAAAAAAATAAATCAGTGGATCATGTTCCACTGAGTCTTAGGATATATACACACACACACATGCATATGGAACTATAATTTTAGGCACACAACACCAACTAATATTTGCACACCAAAATGGCAAATATTGGGCTAGGGGGTGGAAGTGATAAATACACAATATGAAGGTCACTAAGGTTGAACAACTTGTGGGGAACCAAAGCCACAAGGGTCCGCAAGACCTTCAAGCATGCCCAGCAAACATGATAATAGAATGGTTTACCATGCCTAAAAGAGCAAATAAGTCAAGCACTGGGCTGGTATTTCTGGTCGACGGGCAATAGCATATTGGGGGGCTCGCTTTGCTCATTATGCATATGATTCTATTCTGCTTTAAAAAGATGCTTGTTAAGCTCTCATTCCATAGACAGCATATAACAGGCTTGATTAGACCCCAAAGTTGTCGGATAGACCTCCAAACCTTTGCTTAAAACAATGCAAGAAGAAACATATAATTTCAAGTGTAAATTTATATGTTAATTATTTCCAGAACTCTTGATGTTTTTCAAAATCCTAAACTATTTCAAACTTCACCCCCTCTTGAATCTACCAAACCATTTGAGCCTAGTAACTATGATGTGTGTATATATAATACACATACATATACATGTATATGGATATTTGTAGCTCACACTCCATAAACAACATATAATTAAGTGTTCCAATTGCACATTCACAATGCAAAATAAGACTGTAAAATTCTAAAATGTAATTTATCCTTTTAATGTTAGAGGATATTTAAAATTTTAAACACATTAGTTCCCAACACGGAGATGGAATTTTTTAGATCTCATTCCATAGACAACATATAATTAAGTGTTTCCACTTGCTTGGTCACAGTGCAAAATTGGATTGTAATTCCAAATTGTAATGCACCCTTTTAATGGAAAAGGATATTTAAACACGTATTACTTCACCAACATGGAGACGTGCCAAATGATGGTGTGATTTGGCTGTATTCAAAGAAAATGGTTCAATCAATTTTTTCTTAACTCTTTTGTCATGCATTCCATGTATATTCAGAGAACAACCCTCAATGGTCTTGTCTCAACAATCACTCTGGAAGGAAGAGGTCCGTCGTAAATTAAGAAAAATATTAATATTTGTGGCCATAAATGACCAAAAAGGTAAGTCACTAGATATCTCTGGGTTTACCTTGGTAAGATAGCCATATATATATGGTCATAGGTAATGTTAGGTCACATTTATGTGTATGGTTAGCCATAAATTATTGACATGACTTTATTGTCATTGTTATTGTGTACTCTTTTTTTCAGCTTTTGATACTCTTTTGTGACGATGTTGCTTTGGTTAGATTGCAGGTTATTTGTACGAGCAAGATATTGTAGAAAGTGTAGAGGCTATGTTGATCGATTCGATCATCATTGTCCTGCAATTGGCAACTGTGTTGGTATGCTATACTTCTATCAAATTGTATTGTTTTTAATTGAGATATTTCTTGTGACTTGCATCCTTTGGAAATAACATTTTAGTTTATGCTCGCTGCCAATGGGCTAACCAATGGTATGTTCATAGCCATTTATTGCTTGGACTTATCTTTAATGTTAGGGGTGAATTTTTATTCATCCATTGTGAAGTCTTGTTATTATAGAAAAGACATTGATATGTTCATTGCTTTGTAATAAAATAATGTATTTATGTATTGTTTAATTAAATGATTCCTTTGCGATTAAGAGTAAAGCCAAACAACCAAAGGAGTTTCCAGATTTCGAGGTTGAAAGGGAATGAATTATTGAAGCCAAGAAGGCAGTTAAGGAAGTTGATATAATGTTGAAGTCCAACTTGATAAAAGGGATTGATTATAAGAGAAGCTGCAGATGAAACGAAGTAGTCTGAATTTTCAAACACAACAAATGTTGGATGTTGAGATTCTAGTGAAGTTGAGACATCTGATGGGATTATTCCGTTAGTGACTGAAGTCTTGTGTAGACCCACCAAGTCTACAATCACTAGAAACTGCATGTTGACAGGGAAACTACTTGACCAGATTGAGGTAGTTGGTAACCCATATGAAAAAGGATTTCTTTCTATTCAACAACATAGCAGGCACTTGTGACAGTCAATGTGACCACCTTGGAAAACATGACTATGGATGGTCTATCTTGGGGCTGAACATTCTGTCATATAATTGTGGTGTCAATTAAGGAAACTGACATTGTTACTTTTCTCTATGTGCTGCGATATATGACTAAATCATGACAGTTAAAGACAAAATTAGTTAGGGTAACAAATTAGTTTGTGACGTTGGCTAAAAATTCAAGTATTAAAGGAATGTTTCCCCAAGTTTCCGGGACGCGGCAGGGGGGAAGCGCACATTGGAGACGTGTAGAGACAACCCCCGAATTTTGGGGAAATTCATGTGGCTGTCTCTAAAATTATAAAAATAAAATAAAAATCCCAAAAAATAATAATTGATCTGATGTATATTCATCATTTTGCAATGTAAATACTAAATACATTGATTTATTTTCTAAATAATACCAAGTGGAGATTGTAAAAAATAAAAATAATGGAAAAACATTTTTAATTTTTTTTTTCTTATGGAGGTTGGGGGGGATGTTGTGGCGAAACACTGATTTAAAGTTAAACAACTGAACTTAAAAAGCTTTGGAATTGCTTACCTGGTTGGTCAACATTTCTTGCAATCTTTGTTAGGTTTTTGACAAAGGTACTTGTGGCTCTATTGAAAACGTTAATCTATTGGTGTATTTCCAGCTGTTGATTCTTGATGGGGACTGTTGCCACAAAAACTAGCACCCCAAATGCAAGGACCCAAAAGGTTTCTAGCCAAGTGCAACTATGTGTTGCCGACTCTATTGAAAACGTTAATCTATTGGTGTATTTCCAGCTGTTAATTCTCGTTGGGGACTGTTGCCACAAAAACTAGCACCCCAAATGCAAGGACCCAAAAGGTTTCTAGCCAAGTGCAACTATGTGTTGCCACCTGATACGCACCTCAGGTAACATGGCAGAAATCTTCAAGCCATTGGGTGCGTCCTTGGGGGCAAGTCACGAGTTAAGTTTACTGTCACTTAACACTTGACTCCTCCGTCTAGGCCAACTCCTAGCGAAGCCAAGGGGGGGTGGTCCCTAAGAAAATAACTAAGGCTTATTACACTAAGTTTTGAAAAAGGAAATTTATTCTAGGAGTTTGAATTTATACTGAAGCAAGAAGGAAGCGACAATAAAGTTAAAGTAGCAGCATGTAAAATGATCATTTACGACACATAAATTGATTTAACAACATGATTTGCGAAGATTGACCAGTGCCAAAATAAGTTAAATAACTACTGATAAAAGAAAATATTTTGTCGTGCTTCTTGGTCAGTTTTAATTATTATGGATGAGTGGATTAATTCTTGTTTGGCCCACTTAGCCTCTTATCCTTGCTAGTAAGTGCGAAGCAACTATACTAGGTGTCCAACAAGGCGAGACATACAGTTTGCTTAGAGTAGCCCCTTGACTCCTTGGTATCGCTCTAGCCGCTAGTATCCTCTTTCTGATTGTTCCACAGATTGGACAAGCCTGCGATGGAAAAGAGCATACAGGGTATAAAGCCGAGGTTTGTTACTCTTTATTGCAAAAATGAAAGAGAAGAAACTATTTATTTCTAGGAACTGAAAAATAATCTATAGGTTAGTAAATCCAAACAACATAGAAGCAGAAAAGCAAAACAAACTTCACGCCATGAAAATGACGTAGATCCCAGGGGGGATGGGGTGTGGGCATTGGGTAGCCCACTTGCTTTTATTATTATTTTTACAGTTAATGGGTGGATGCATTTGGTCCTTTTAAATGGGGAACCAAAGGCTTACAAGTTTCATAAAAATGACTTCGAGGCAAGTAGGGTGCTCCTAGGGTCCTGGATGGCCGGAATCTTCGATTTTTTGGCAGCACCTCCTCTTAACTGTTCATTGAAAGTGAAAAAAAACCACCTATTATGCACCAAATGTGCTAGATATGAAGTTAAAAGCATAAAAAAATTTAAGTACTTGAAATAAATAATCTTAAGAAAGAACTAAGTACTTAAATGATGACTAGATCTACTAAAGATAAAGCTTGAAAGAACTAGATCTAGTCTATGAAAACATACTTAACCCAGTCAGCTTTAAATCTTCTTGAAAGAGACTAACCAAATTAAGCATGTAAAGAATTGTAAACAAAGAAGAGTTTAAATTAAAAGGTGAAGGAGAGAGAGAAGGAAGGAGCTGAAAGCTGGGAATTTTTGGGACATGGAGTCTGTTGGTGGAGAGCAGAGGGACTATGTTTCTTTGGAAGTGCTTGAAAGATGGAGGAGTCAAATTGCCTCTATCAAGGATCACTTGATCCCACATATCTCATCTTTGAAAACTCCAAAAGAGATGTTTGATGCATTGAAAGGACTATTTGAAGGAACTAACATCAATAGGAAGATGACCTTGAGGACTCAACTCAAGGCTGTGAAGATGCAAAGCAATGAAAGCATCCAATCTTACTTCACAAGGGTCTCCCACATGGGAGATCAATTACGTGCTATTGGAGACGAGGTTGAAAATGCGGAACTAGTAATGACTACCTTGAATGGTCTTCCAAGATCATGGGAGTCATACATCCAAGGAATATGTTCAAGGAAGAAGCTCATCATGTTCAATGCACTTTTAGAATCATGCACCCAGGAGGAAGCAAGGATTGTAGCCAGAGAAGAAAAGTTAGGAGATGAAGATAATCAAGCTTTTGGCAGCTCATGCCAAAAGAGGAAAGAAAGAAGATCATCATCATCACAAGTCTAATAGATCCCACAAGGGTGGAAGACCTCCTAGATACTATACAAGTATCAGATGCTCTAATTGTGATGAGATGGGACACATT
Organism: Larix kaempferi; assembly: GCA_027924585.1. NCBI lineage: Eukaryota > Viridiplantae > Streptophyta > Pinopsida > Pinales > Pinaceae > Larix > Larix kaempferi. Next base: position 6,919,847 of record BSBM01000556.1, read on the forward strand.
GCAAGACATTGTCCCAAGAAGAAAAGCAACAAGAAAATGCATCATGCTCATGCTGCGGAGGATGATGGACCTGTAAGGAAGAAAGCAAAAGAGGATTCTTGAAGTGATGAAGAATATGTTATGATCTCAACACTCACAAGTACGGTCTTGTAATCACATTTATACTAGCCAGGGCTACCATATATTTAGACTAGATTCCAGTACTTTTCTGAGCCAGTCCTTTACTATGAGATGCTTGAGATCGACAATTGATGAGCATCTATTATATGATCACTAATACTTTCAACAGCCCCAGAGCAGACATTATAGCCTTATGCCATGACTGAGCCTCATGACCTCAGATTTGATGACTGAGGTGGCCATTTTCTTCCATACAAAGCAGTGTGATAGTGCCTAGAGTTATGCAGCAGTAGTGTTCCAATGACAGTTGATGGTTCAGATGATAGATACAGGTATATAACCCAACAGGTATATGGTTGTGCTTTGGATTTCTACATGGTGCTCTTTTACTTATCTTAGTAGCTTGACTAGGTATTTAGTGGTCATGATCTGGCGATATATATCTATATATCTATCTATATATATATATATGGATATAGTTATTGGTTGACTTTCTAGAATTAAAGTGGTCTAATTACTTGGAATCAGAATTTCTTGTGTATACTTGTTGGTTTTACCCTCTTAAGCAGTATGGACGTGGTCATTCCCACCATTTATGGCTTGCTAGTTATGGCATCACCTATCACCTTTCCCCATCCATCCGTTCTCTTCCGTTTTTGGTTTGACCCTGACTTACACTTTAGCCTGTGATATGGAGGACTTCCCCACTTATGCCTCTATGTTGGATAGACTCCATGTTGTTTTGTGTCTCGGCTTTGAGTTGTGCAACATAACTTACCGAAGCCTTGATCCTTCTGGGCCAGGAGAACCCATTGGTGTTGGTTCCTGAGCTTAGGTGAGCTAGATTTGAAGCCTTGATCTCTCTGGTCGGTTGCCCCACGATGTTTGGTCCTGATTGTGGATGATCCCCCTAGTTGCCTGAGTTATGCCAGCTAGACTTGAAGTAGATTGTACTACCATCATTGCATGCATGTGTGGCTCAGTGTTATATCTCATACGCAAGCCCATAGTTATATATTAAAAATGTTCTTTTAAGCACAATGAAAGAGGGCTATGAAATGAAATGCAAAGTACCCTGGATACAAGCTGCAATTAGTTGTGCTTCTAAGCACATGCAAAATCCAAAGGGCCATGAAGACCTAAAAAGCAATGGTTAAATGTATGCCAAATCTAAAGACTGCTGGCCGTGATTGAAATGCATTGATTAATTCCTCACGGAGCCCTATGGGTTGGGATGTGAGATGGAGTAAGGGACAACTAATTCTAAGTGTCCCCTAAAACCTCAAGTTACGTTTAGCTGTGCACCTAGTCACAATGGTTCTAGAAAAGATCCTCACGGAGCTTGATTCAAGCTTGAATGTGAGCTGTAGACATTTGCTAAAGTCGAATAGGCACTCCTCAAATCAACTTATTCCATTTGTGAGCCACCACCATTCCTTGTGTGTTTTCTGTCCAACATATGTTTAGGTGTTTTTCCCTTTTCACCTTATCCAAAGTGTCACAGTGTTGAAGATTGTAAAGTCATTCCCTTGTCCTAGCCTTGTCTTTTCCACCCTCACCCATGTTGAAAAAGATAACTCTAGAGGTCCTCCCTCATATTTTTGGTGTGGGTGTGATGAGGGGGACCATAAAATTTTGTTCCTTGTGTATTTATGTAATAAAGTGACCTTTATGTAAATAAAGACATTTTTGTACTTTATAAAAGTGGGTCACTTAAGTGATGTATTTATTAATTATTTTATTATTGAGAAAAGTGCATCTATTGTGAATCATAGATCTCCTAATCTAATCCTAGCCATTGATTAGGTAGTTTCTTTGGTAGTTAGGGTTAGTTAGTGAAAAGCAAGTATAAAATGAAGTTTAAGGGACAAATGAAACACTCACCATCAGAGAGGAAAAAGAAAGAAGAAGAAGAAGAAAGCTTCCAAGAAAAACTTCGCACATTTCCCAAGACATATTTAGTAGCACATTTTCCAAGATCGCCAGCAAGAAGCCACAGATTCCAAGGCAGTTTGACAGTAGTCCGTACAACAGTTTTTCACAGTTCGTACAACACGCGTGGGCACTGAAGTCGAGGAAGAAAGTACTAAATTTAATTACTGACAATCTGGACAGTACAACAACATTTTTGGCACGAGTTGGGCATGATTTTTGAGGCAGCATTTAATGCTGGAAATGAACAGTCCGTACAGCAGATTCTAGCACATGTGAGCAAAGCCGTACAACAAGCCGTACACTGTTCTATGGGCACGAAAATCGAAGCAGCAGTCTAAAAAAGATAAGTAGGGTTAATTTGTTAGTTTACGAGTGAAGGAAATTTCTGTGTAAAGAAGTTTTAGAATTCTTTTTAATGAAGTTCTTCTCTTAGGGTTTTCCCCGGTCTTTGACCAAAATTACATGTGTTCACCTTGCTTGAAGTTATTTTCAGTATTTGGAGTACATTTTTGAAGTGTGGTTTTACTTTCAGAATTTCAAGTTAAAACCCTAGATTCTTCAAAGTGTGTGATAGAATGTGTGAATGAGCCATTTTCATATTTAAGTAAATTTTCTTCATGACCATACTGAAGTAGGAAGCAAGCAAGTGTTCTTTGAAGTGCATAAGAGTGTTGTGTTTATCTTTCAAGTTGTTTTTTGGTTGCAAGTATTTTCCATGATGAGTATCAGGTATGAGGATAGGTTGGATGGAGTATCCAACTATATCCCATGGAAAGTAAGAATCACTGCTGTGTTAAAAGAATTGAGAGTTTGGAGATTTGCTAACAGTGTCTTGACTAAGCTAACAAATAGAGATGAGCTTGAGGAGCATGAAGCTCTTGAAGCCAAAGCCCAGAGAGTCATACTGGATGGGGTTATCTCATTCCACATTTAGCAGAAAAGAAAATAGCTAAAGAGATGTGGGACACATTGAACCAGTTGTTCGAAGCAAAGAACGAGAATCGTAAGATGGCCCTAAAAGACAAGCTACACTATATAAAAATGAATAAAGATGAGGGTGTAGCCTCCTACTTGACTCGTGTTACATAAGTCAAGGACAAGTTTGCAGCAGTAGGAGAGACTATCCCTGATTCTGAATTGGTGAGAATAGCCCTAAGGGCCTAAAGAGATTCACCAAGAAGTGGGAGGTCTTTGGGAAATGTATTATGGGTAGAGAAAAGCTTCCCAGTTGGTCTAGATTTTGGGATGACTTTACCCAGGAGGAAATCTAGGAAGGGTCTCAGGTTGGTCAGATTAGTGAGGATGTTGAGCAGGATGTGGCACTTGCAGCCAAATCGAAGAACAAGAAGAAGAAAGATTTGAGCCAGATCAGATGTTATTAGTGTGGTCAGTTAGGACACTATGCCACAAAATGTCCCGAGAAGAAGAAAGGGAAGACAAAGAAAGATTCAACAACAACTGCAATAGATGAATTTGCAGGTTAGTTTGAGCATGGATTTTCTTTAGCCTCTATTGACTCTAGTGTAGGGAGCTCAGTTTTTTAGCATGTATGGATTGTTGACAGCGGGTCGGCCAGACATATGACTGGAGTGTATGATGCATTCCAGATTATCACAGAGTTGGGACCAGAACACTACATTCAGACGGATATTGACCGTCCACAGATAACTATTCAAGGGGTTGGAACAGTCAGGTTTCAACTAGAACTTGGAGAGGTCCTGGAGATTCATGGAGTTCTTTTTGTAACTGGGATGAGAGTTAGTAAACTCTGAGTGTCATCTTTTGAGGATGATGGTTATGGTTTGTTGGTCAGGGATGATCATATCTTCATCTATCGGAGAAACGATCCTGTCAGGACCACAATCTTGCTTAGTGATCGCAGGGACAGGTTATACATATTGAGAGGGCATGTTGTACGTCCATGGACAGGTGGATGGCTGTCAGAGTCAGAGGATGGAGCAGGAGAAGCATTTGATCAACATGTTAGTTACATTTCTTCTGATGAGGAGAGTGAATCTCTCCAAAGCACTAACAGAAGACTCAACCAGACAGGTGATGGTGATGAGCAGGTTATTGAGGTTCAGACAGAATCTCAAGAGTAAGAGTTTTATTTCAGAGATGGGCACTTCTCTTCGAGAAACATTCCAGAGTAGGAGGGAGCTGCGTCAGGAGTCAGTGGTAGAGATTTGGATGGTGCTGGAAGGACCTCCCTCGTTATGAGGGAGTGTTGAAAAAGATAACTCTGGAGGTCCTCCCTCATATTTTAGGTGTGGGTGTGATGAGGGGGACCAGGAAATTTTGTTCCTCGTGTATTTATGTAATAAAGTGTCTTTTATGTAAATAAAGATATTTTTGTACTTTATAAAAGTGGGTCACTTAAGTGATGTATTTATTATTGAGAAAAGTGCATCTATTGTGAACCATAGATCTCCTAATCTAATCCTAGCCATTGATTAGGTAGTTTCTTTGGTAGTTAGGGTTAGTTAGTGAAAAGCGAAGTATAAAATGAAGTGAAAGGGACAAATGAAACACTCACCATCAGAGAGGAAAAAGAGAAGATGAAAGCTTCCAAGAAAAACTTGGCACATTTCCCAAGACATTTTCAGCAGCACATTTCCCAAGAATGCCAGCAAGAAGGCACAAATTCCAAGACAATTTGACAGCAGTCTGTACAAAAGTTTTTTCACAGTTCGTACAGCACGTGTGGGCACTAAAATCGAGGCAAAAAGTATAGAATTTAATTATTGACATTCTGGACCATACAACAACATTTCTGGCACGAGTTGGGCATGATTTTCGAGGCAACATTTAATGCTGTAAATGAACAGTCCGTACAACAGATTTTGGCACGTGTGAGCAAAGCCGTACACTGTTCTGTGGGCACGGAAATCGAAGCAGCAACCTAAAAAAGATAAGTAGGGTTAATTTGTCAGTTTATGAGTGAACGAAATTTCTTTGTAATGAAGTTTCAAAATTCATTTTAATGAAGTTCTTCTCTTAGGGTTTTCCCCAAGTTTTTGGGGTTTTGCTCGGTCTTTGACCAAAATTACATGTGTTCATCTTGCTTGAAGTTATTTTCAGTATTTGGAGTACATTTTTGAAGTGTGGTTTTACTTTGAGAATTTCAAGTTAAAACCCTAGATTCTTCAAAGTGTTAGACAGAGTGTGTGAATGAGCCATTTTCATATTTAAGTCAATTTTCTTCAACCCATTTCTAGCAAAATGATCACGTCCGTGAAATGAGTATACACTTGAGGATGTTTCTCTTAGTAATTGATTATTTTTATCTGGACTTATATTTGATGTATTGATTGCTTAATCACCAATGAAATGCTACTTTGTACTTTAGTCCTGCTATTTAAATAATTAAAGGAGTATATGCTATCCATTTGCACTTGCAGCATCAGTTAGTTTGAGCCCGGGTCATTATTTTGATGAGTTTTGACTTGGTCAACCTAGTTTGACCAAGTCAACCGTAGGGTCCGGGATGAGTTGGACCAATGATGTCCACGATTGATTATTTGTGGTCCTATTTTTCCCACTTGATGGTTCCATGCATCAGACAGGTTTCAAATGATGGTTTGATGGATTTTTATTATTATTATTATTTACAGACCATTATTTTTATTTGTCCAGGCATGGTTGAGCTTGCAGATGATTATCCAGGTGGTCACATGGTGTATGAGTACTCATCTCTAGTACATTTGGGCCTTCTAAGTCCATTGGCACACTCAAATATCAGTTTCAGGCACTTTCATATGAGATTATAGTTAGATTATCACTTTATTGCATATTTGCCATATAAAATGGCCTGTTAGCACATTTTGAGATCTTTTTGGTTCTCCTAGGGAGATATAGAGGGAGTATGGGGTCCATCCACTCGTTATTACCATATTACCATGCTCCCAGACATTTTGGTGCAGTCAAATTTGTGCCCGTGGCACCAGGTAGAGAGATAGAGGCATTTTATTACTTTACAAGTGATTTTCTAAGGATAAAAAATGGAAGAAATGGCCACTAAGGAAATCAATTTGGGCAATTGAGGCAAGGAATTGGCATGAGGTTTGTTTAGAGGATTTTTGTGATGCATGTCACACCTTCCGGCACACTTTGCAGCATTCAGTGGGTTCCACACACACTTCGGGTTATTATTTGGTCATTTTATTTTGTCATTGAGGGGCCACGATTTGGTCATATGGTCACAGTATGATATTATCTTGATTTATTATATGTTATTGTGCCATGGCGTCATGCTAGAGAAGGACATGTTACACCTCCTAGCCCCACCATGTGATTATGTCATGAGTTCTAGTCACTTGTCATGTGGTGCGTCCCCCTAGGGCGTCTTAGTGAGTGCGCCCCCTCTATCTTTGAGTTGATACATGTATTGTATTGCCGACTCATCTTAGCCGTTGATTGCCATTGTCATATCTTTTAATCTCAACCACTTATTCAAAAGGTGGTTAGGGTTTTGGTCTCTCTCATTCCTATTTAAGGAAGAGACCCCCGTCATTGTAAATGGACTTTGGCTCTTGGAACTTTCAAATAAAGATAAATTTTGTAGAGACTCTTGGATTTTCTTTGTGGATTGTTCTTGAAGGGAGATTGTAAAGTTTATCTTCCTAGCATTTGAGATATTTTTGTGGATCCAAAATATTTTAGTGGAAACATTGTTTTACTATAGGAGGGCGATTTCATCTTGGGCGTTTTTGGAGGGGGCTTCTCAACTCGCTCCACTTGAAGTGGCTTTGTATCATGGGGTTTTTCAATTGTATCGTTGATCATTGTTATGCTTCTTGATATTTTTCTTGTTGTAATAGTCTTTATCTTCTGAGCATCAAATCTTACGTGTGTAGTTTGTTTGTGTAGGAGAGAGGGGCGCATTGGCTTCCTTGGGAAAATCGATTTCACTTGGATACACTGCCAAATCATCTCAAATTGTTTAGGTAGACGTAAACCATCACTTTCAAGGCAATTACAAGATTTTCCGGTAAAATCTACACTTGATCTCTTGTTTGAAGTTCTAAGCCATTGGCCATTTGAATTTTCTGCTCAAACCCTAACCATAAAAAATTATAAAAATTCTCTAGGCTTTATTATTTGGTTTTTTGGTGAACAAATTCTGGGTTTTCTTCCTTAGGCCTAGCCCTAGGTGGGTCCTCAAGGGAGTCTTTCTCTGTGGACTCCTTCTTCCCATTTCCTTAGGCACTGATCTCTCCATGCTTGCGCCCTCCTTGTTTACTTGTCTTCCAGATGGTCAAAACCTTGTTTGTTGAGATTTTGACCTTTGATACTATCAGATCTATTGCTGAGCTTTGCTAGGAAGCCTCCAACTTGTCTGATCTACTCTTTGGGACCATTTACCCTTTGATAATTACACGTTTCCCAAGGTGGTTGATTTTGACCATTTACCCTAGCTATCAAATCCTGGATCCTTCTCCAATCTATAAATCATTATGTTTGATATACTTTAAGTCAGATCTCATCCATCCTAAGCCTCTAAAGTGATTTCATCCCTTAGATCTAGGGTTCCTCACCCATTACCTTACGTACCCTATTTTTATAGCTCGATCTGGTAATTGGGTTAGATCTCTCTTATCGGGAGTAGATCAGGGTCTCCCCCTTTGCTATCCGGGGCTTGGATAGCAAGAAGCAAAGAGTGCCTCGGTTGGCATGACAACCAGTCCATCTTGGGGATCGAGGTCCTCTCAGGTCACCTCTTTAGTTTCCCGTCACCTCTATCGTCCTGAATAGGATCATGATTAGGGGGGGAACTACAAGTTGTGTGATAACAAGTCTCACTTGGTAATAATGATTGGCTTGTTGATAACGGTGCTTCTAAGCACATGACGGGATTCAAGGATGCTCTCAACAACCTCACAGAAAAGGACTCACCTCACAAGGTGAAACTTGGAGATGATTATTAGTATCCCATAAAAGGGGTAGGAGAAGCTTCTTACAAGCTTGAATTAGGGAAGCCTATCAAGATGAAGGATGTCCTATATGTAACGAGACGGAAGAAGTCAACCTGTGTTCATAGGGTTGTTCCCCATCCTTAAATATTTGCTCTCACTAAGATTTCATATTTCACCTTGCAAGGTTTCTAGTGGTTGTAAGAGTCATTTCATATCACCATACTATGCGTAAAAAAGGCGATGTTAAAATGTCATCGAAAAAATGGATGCCTAGGATATCTAATGAAAATAGGGTTTTTTTAATTGGAAAGTTCGATTGGTAGGGGGGTTAAACAAAAGGATTTTTGGGGGCTTTCCTTAATATCTAGTGAAATTAGAGGTATTATTTAATATCCTACAAATACAAGTGCTGTGTCATAGGTTTACGCAGTGAACCTCCCGAGAAGGGAAGGGAGATGTACAGAGGGAATCGATATAGGAACTAGAGAATACATAGGTAATGAGGTAGGTATATCATGGTCCGCTAGATCCATCTCTCCTAACATTTGAGGCCGAATGAAGAAAAATCAAGATAGAATGATGTCTAGAGGGAGAGCTGGTGGAAGGTCTGGACCGCCCACTTCACTATTGTTTGGAGGAAGTAATCCAATGCTGAGGCCTACGTGATCTCTTTTGCCTACTAGTGAGGGATCTTCTCTGGCGATGTCGTTGAAATCCCTGAGGAGGGGGATGGTCCCTAAGGTCCGCACTGATATGAAGCCAGATGTTGTGTTGCTATTAGTTTGTCTTTTGGTTGTTAAAAAATTGTAACGAGGATAGGTCCTTACCCATGTTTTGTATTTTATCATGGGCAGGACAAAGTAATTGTTCCTAGCACATTATAAAGTATTTTTTATTACTTTATTGTGTATGTGAGAAAAATGGGACCCTTATTACTTAATGAGTAATTATGAAGAATAATAAAATTAAAAGAGCAATTAATGAAAAGTAATTAAGGTGCATTTATTAACCATCAGATATAACTTATTATAATCGTCAAATGAAGTTGGTTGTGTAAGTTAGGTTTCTCATGAATACAAATACGTGCTTGGGACAAACAAAAATACAAGGAGAAGAGAGAGAAAATGATTCTCACGTGTGAGAAAAGAGAGACTTAGAACGAAAAGGAGAAAGCAATCAAGATATCAAGTCACAGGCACAAATATCCAATGTTCTCTCAAGGTTCTGGGACGATGGGACGCGGGAGCAGGGAGACACATTTGGGACGCATGGATACCACCCCCAAATTTTAGGAAAATTTTGGGGGGATGGGGGGACGGTTGGGTCATAAAAATTCTAATTGCCGCATTCACAACGTGTTTCATGTGTCAAGTCTCAAGAAGGTGTTGGGACAACATCAAAGTGCACAATCCGAATTACCCATATTGAATGATGAAGGACAAATTATTCTAGAACCTGAAGGCATACTATCCATTAAGGAAAGAAAACTTCGTTCCAAGAGCATTAAAGAATATCTTATTAAATGGAAGAACTTGCCTGAGGAAGATTCATCATGGGAGCTCAAACGTTTTTTTCAACAACATCCTTCTCTACCCTTGCTTTGAGGACAAAGCAAATTTTAAGGGGTAGGCAATGTAATAATTATTAAATAGATAACATAATAATAAGTAAAAGAATTAATATATAATTAATAAATAAAGCATTTAATAAGGTCGATTATTCACCTTAGTCAAAGGACTTGACGTTTTCTTTGAAAAGGCACAAATGGCTTATTTAAAGGCTCAATATATTTGTATTCAATCATCTTTCAATCAATAAAAATATTATATAGACATTACTTTTCAACATTGAGCATATGTTTAATTTTTTTTAAGCTGTCGATAACACTGAAGTTGGTGAAGCAATTAGAGAGTGTCTAGGGTTTGTATCTTTTAGCCCTAACCCTGTCTAATCATTGCTGTAGGCCTCATAAGAGCCTTGATTGACCCCAATTTTGCCCAATGGATAAGACACTAGTCTCTGGTCCATTCATCCATATTCCTTAAAACAAAGGCATATTGTTTTGCTAGAGTCATCTCTTCATTTCACCTTGGACTTTATTGCAAGCTCTAGTAATCCTAATCTAGGGAAGGCCCCCTTGAGTTGGAAAAGAGCCAACCTAAGGAGCAAAAGAGGGTTTGGTGTGGTGACATTGGCCTCCCTCTTACTTTCATCAATACCAAAACTTGATCTTTAGGACTTTATCTCTAAGGGTGAGAGTTTGGGTGATAGCATAGCTGCATGCCACTTGACCCTTGCCCCCACTCCTCCCTGCCCCCTACACACCACACAACTAATAGAGGCCCACTTCAAAAATCCCAGCTATATGGTATCTATTCCAACTACAAGAGAAAGATTAATTGAGGCATTAATTACTGAACAATTATAAAATATGGATGCATGTGTTATGAAAGTGAAGCTGGACAATATTAAGAGTTGTTGAGGAGATTCAGCTTTTGGAGTGAAAGCCAAAAAGAGTGAACTGATAGATATAAGGCACGTAACATGAGTTTTATGGAAACTCACTAAAGCTGCTGGAGAGACGTATGGATAGGCCATAGTGAAGCAAGCGGCATGTGGATCTCGATTCTTGACGCAAGCACCCACTAAAGTTGAGCAATAAAATATTTTTGCTCAGATTATTAGCTGGTTATATCTGTATGGTCTATACTTGCATCCATCTTCGTAACATGCCATCTGTGATACTAATCTGTAAAAGGCATGCAAAGATTAACCTTCTTGTTATGTTACATTATCTGAACAACATCACGCCTAATCAGAGAACTGGAAGTTCTCTTCAATTGCAGTATTATATAATGTTGAGTTGTTTCAAAGTAGATTGATTGCCTGTTATAAATCTTTTTTGCAGGTCAGAGAAACCATCGGCTCTTTATCCTGTTGCTTGTAACATTTGTCAGTGCTGAGATGTGCTACTTTCTCTGCATAATTTCTTGTAAGTCTCAATACCTTTTGATATACAGCAAATGTTCGATTACCTTAAAGTGAAATACATTTTTGATGATTGAAAGTAGTTTCAGACTCCAGAGAGCTCACAAGTATTAGTTTATACATGGAAATTACTTATTTGATTATGTCATTTCATTTTGGGTTCTTGTAATTTCTACTTATAATAGCTAAAAATATGGTACACCTGAATTGCATTTCCCTTTAAAGATTTCAAGCAATTAAGGTTTTCATAAAGACAATAGAAGTCATTGTTTAAACATAAAGAAGCTTTGAAAAGGAAGCTATTACCTAAAAGGATCTCTAGAAAATGAAATATGTAGTTAGATCCTTTTAGGGACAGCAAAATCATAGAAAATCTGACATTTATATACACCGGTATATACCTGTAGCTAATAATTGCCATTATACAGTTCACTTTTTACCATAGTTTTCAAAGTGGTGGGTTGGAGCGATAATTGGGTGTAATTGTTGATGGATGCCCAACTTTTTCATGTGAATGCATTGTTGCAAATATCACATTGGTGAATATATCGCTGAGAGTCCAGAATATAACTTAGTGGAAATATTGGAGAAAATATCGGAAAATATTGGGAAACTTGAAAAAATATTCATAGGAAAATATTGGCAAAATAAATAATTTTAAATATATTCAATATATTAAGGCGATATTTTCACCGCCTTGGAAAGATCGCAATTCCAGATAATATCGGGATATTTGCGACATTGAAGTGAAGTATGGTGGGAATGTTAAAGTCCATATCAAGTGCATTTTAGGTTTGTATGGGATGGACAAACAAAAGTACACACAATTTATTGATAAGTAGGCAAGAAAGCAAGCATGTGAGCAGGTAGGCAAGCAAATACTAAAGCTTGCAACTTTGCAAGCAATAATATAATTCTCTTTCTATGGAGCCAGTTGGCTTAGTAGACATATTTTTAGATATAGTATTAATAATGAGTAATCATGCAAGCTGGCATGAACTCAAGCAAATAAATGTGTGTTATCATCAAATTCTAATCGTTTAGTTGGATGGATAACAATATTTTCTTCCATGTAGTATGTTACCCCTCATATCAGATGAGGCTTGCACATGTGATTTTCATTAGAACACTAATGATTTTTATCACAAGGATCGAGCTTGCAGGATGACATGGTTGATTCATTTGGACTTGTGGGGTATGTGTGAGTTTTGGTTTAGAGATGCTGCAGTCTTTGTGTTGAGTTGACGCTTTCGTTGCTGCGAGTGGATATTGGATTACATGTCTTCATGTGCGGATTGTGTCTTGATTGATGAATTCCCATGGTTGATATCTTGATGAGGTAGTGTGCTCCCTATCTTCGACAATGTTAGCATGTTTGGAGGGTTTTGGCTAGCCTTGATACATTTGTTTATGTTGAATTAATGTAACTTCGAAGAATATTCTACTTGTACTTTATTATTGTAACTCCGTTGGGGATGTTTTACCTCCGTTCGGGGATGTTATTATTATATTTGGTCATGTGAAAGTCATGAGGTAAAACCTCCATTGTAAATCGGGTCGTTAGTACCCAAAAGAATGTAATATAAATATTAATTGAGTCTCCCTAGAGAAGTTGGCCAAGTGAAGTTATTGAGGCCCACCTAGTTGGGTTAAAAGCCAAGTGAAAAGTAAAGTATAAATAGAGGAGTCTTTCTCTCTTTTGTACCATTCACTCACTCAAGCATTGTGCATTAGAGGAGAGAGGAAGTTTGCAAAGGAGGAGGAGGATTGGCTTGGCTCTAGAGTTTGGTTTTTGTCTCTCTTCTTTGTGAGACTTATTTTTGGGCATTGTACTATTGGTAATCTATATTGAGGAAGTTCTTGCTGGGTTTTCTTCCCCTTGAGGGTTTCCTAGGATACATTGTTGTGTACCTTGTGATTGTGTATCTTTCAGAGATCCTTGTTATGCTGCTATTGTAAAAATGTATTAAATGCCCATGAAGTTAGAATTTAGTCTTTAGTAGCATATAATCTTAACATGGTATCAGAGCTAGCTTGAAAAGAGCAACTTTCATAGGGTAAATCTCTCTCTCTCTCTCTCTCTCTCTCTCTCTCTCTCTTTGAAAAGAGCAACTTTCATAGGGTAAATCTCTCTCTCTCTCTCTCTCCGAGTATAAAAATTAGGGTTTCTTACTAAAGTGGAATTTTTGAGCACAAGTGGCATAGGGAAGTGCGCCCCTCCTAGGTGCATCTATTGGCACCAAGAACGAAGTTTTTCAGTGGGTGAATCTTGCAAAAAGTCAAACCCTAGTTTGACTTTGGACTAGAAAAACCAGAAAACTAGAAAACCAGAAACTGCAGACCATAATTTCACAAGTCAAATTTCAAGGGTGAAATTTTGGTATCTTCAGAAACAAAGTGTACCAGCCAATGTTACAAAAATCGAACCGGTGGTCGAACCGACCGACCTCAAGAACCGGCACCGGACCAAAACCAGGAAAAAACCCGGATCACAAAACTGGTCCACCAAAAATACATAAATGTTCAATATTTGAAAAATTATATATATATATATATATATGTTCAACCAAGTGAATCAAAACCATTATACACAAATTTGCAAAAAGGGCTCCTGTATGTATTTTGCTAGGTGCCATACTGAGCATATTTCACTCGAATCATATGTCTAACATGCTGAGGAAACTGTTGTTGTTGAAAAGGCTGTTTCAAGGTTGTTGTAACAGACTGTCACCTTGGAATATGCCCACAAAAGTTTCTTTTAACTACACAGTTAGCTTAGAGTTGCTGTTAGGGCTATTCAAAGCCTCTTTACTGCTGTAGGTAACTACTATTAGGTGTATTTTTATTTATGATGATATAACCAAGACTATTGTAGGTACTTAGCATACCAAGGTTGCTGCTACACTTCCCAGGAATGTCAAGAATGATTCTTAACTCAAAATACTCAAGTGAATAGTGTGAGAGAAATAAAGCGGTTGGGGTTGCTTTTATAGCTTTCTTAGGGGTTTAGGGTTATCTAGAACCTTCCCCACTCAACCAAATTTTTTATTTAAAAAAAATAATTTAAAAATGGCCTCTTAAGTGTCATTCTATAGTTCTGTACTGAACCAGTCAAAACCGGAACCGAAACCGGTCAAACCGGCCAAAACCGATCAAACCGGCCGTAACCGGAATCGGAAAACCGGTCAGAATCGGTAAAACCGGCCGTAACTGGAACCGGAATCGGAAAACCGGTATAATTGGCCGGAATCGGTCAAAACCGACCGGTTTTGTACGGAACCGGTCATTTCCGGTTTGAGACACCGGTTTGAACTGGTGAGGCCTCTGAACCGGTCGAACCGGCCGGTTTTGCCAAAACCGGTCCAGTTTTTGTAACATTGGTACTAGCATACTCGCCTCAATCAAGCTCATCTTTTGGTGAGTTCAGTTTTTACTTTTGAGAAATTTTAATTTTTGGTTATTCTCTACTCTCCGGGATAAGATGGCCCCAAGCACTATAAGCTTGATGACAAGTTGGAAGGCATAGAAAAATTCCATTCTTGGAAATATAGGATTGGACTCATTCTAGAAGAGAATGATCTTTCAAAGTTTGTTAAAGAAGTTGTGTCAGAGCTCGAAGAAGCTGAAGCAAAGGAAAAGCATGAGAAGGACATTATTAAAGCCAAGAGGATCATAGCAGACTCCATTAAGGATCACTTGATTCCTCAAGTGTCCTCCAAGAAAACTCCAAAGGAGATGTTTGATGCCCTATCAAGAATGTATGAAGGAAGAAACATCAATCGAAAGATGAATTTGAGAACCCAACTCAAAAGCACGAAGATGAATCAAGGTGAATCTATCCAAGATTACTTTACAAGGGTTTCTCAATTCAAAGAACAACTAGAAGCAATTGGAGACAAGCTTGACAAAGATGAATTAGTAATGACTGCTCTCAATGGTCTTACTAGACCTTGGGACTCTTTTATCCAAACAATGTGTGCAAGAAAGGATAGTCTACTATTTGAAGTTGTATGGGAAGAATGTGTTCAAGAGGAAGCTAAAGTGACAAATCAAGAAGCACTACTCAGAGAGGATGATCAAGCCCTAGCTACTCATACTAAAAGAGGAAAGGGAAAATCCCATTTCAAGAAGGAAACTCATAAGGAGTTTCATCCTCCTAAGAAGTTTCAGAAGTACAAGAAGGGAAATTACAAGAAAAAATGGCTTCTCTTCTTGTCAATGTTTTCATTGTGATAAGATGGGACATATTGCCAAAGATTGTCCAGTAAGAAAAGAAGAATACAGGAAGAAGAGTAACAAAAGACATCATGCTCATTTAGTCGAAGAAGAAGAAGAAGAAGAAGAAGAAGAAGAACCTCCCAGGAAGCTGGCAAAGGAAGAAGTAGAAGAATATGTTTTATTATCTGCTCTCTCCGGGTCCGTGACACCTGGAAATGACACATGGCTAATTGATAGTGGTGCTTCAAAGCACATGACAGGTCAGAAGAAGACTCTCTTCAGTGTAGAAGAAAAGAACTCCCCTCAGAAGGTATCATTAGGAGATGATTATCAATACCCTATTAAGGGAATAGAAGAAGCCACCTACAAGCTTGATTCAGGAACCCCAATGAAGATGAAGGATGTACTATATGTACCAGGCTTAAAGAAGAACCTACTTTCTATCTCAACTTTAGATAAGAAAGGGTTTAGGGTTTCCTTTATAGATGGATAAGTTTTCATTTGGCCCAAAGGAAAATCTATAGAAGATGCAGTTGTTATTGGAATAGAAGAAGGAGGTTTATAAAAACTAAAAGGACATTCAGAAGCAACTTTGATTCATGATACTACAAGTCCATGTGAACTATGGCATAGAAGGCTTGCTGACATAAGCTACAAATCCTTACCACATGTGATCAAGGTAGTAGCAGGGTTACTTGATCTAAAGATTGACCATGAAGGAATATGCAAAGGATGTGCAAAAGGAAAGAACATAAAGAATCCATTTCCGAAGAGCGACACCAATGCCTTATTCATTTTCGAAGAGCGAATCCATTTTGGAACGTATTCATTCAGATGTATGTGGACCAATGCCTTCAACATCGTTAAGCAGGTATGTATATTATGTCACATTCATTGATGATTATTCTTGAAAGACTTGGGTTTAGCTTTTGAAGACAAAAGATGAAGTATTCGGAAAGTTCAAGGAATTCAAAGCCTTGATAGAGAATCTTTCAAAAAGAAAAATCGAGACACTCAGGTCAGATAATGCAGGAGAATATACCTCTAAAGAATTCGAAGCCTTTTGCAAAGATGCTGGGATTAAGAGGGAGCTTACCACTCCCTACAATCCTCAACAAAATGGTGTTGCTGAAAGAAAGAATCTAACTATTATGGAAGCAGTGAAGACCATGATCCATGATCAAGATCTTCCTATGCACCTATGGGCTAAAGCAACAAGGACAACAGTATATGTCCAAAATAGAATATCTCGTAGTGCATTTGGGTTCAAAACCCCCGAAGAGATGTTCACAGGAAAGAAACTAGAGGTAAGTCATCTCAAGATATTTGGTTGTCCAGTTTTTGTTCATATTCCAAAAGAGGAAAAAACCAAGTTGGATCCTTCCAGAAAGAAAGGAATCTTTGTTGGATACTGTGAGGTCTCCAAGGCCTTCAGGATCTATATACCAGGCTATCATCACATGGAGATTAGCAGGGATGTAACATTTGATGAAGATGCAGCTTTCAAGAAATCCAGAAAGTGCCAGCATGAAGAAGTACATGAAGAAGATGAAGCTCCTAGAGTTGCTGAAGCTGCACCCTCTCTCGATGATGAGACTCCGGAAGATCATGATATGTTGGAGCCCCAAGAACCTCCACCCATGACTATCTCTCGCAAGAGAAAGCCAGCTTGGGCTCATGAAATTATTCAAGACGCAGAAAAGTATGGAGCTCCAAAAGGCTCCTCGAGAGAAAGCAAGAAGCCAAAGCCATTTTCCAGTTATGTGGCTTTGATGTGTGATCTTGTAGACAAAGAACCTACTTGTTTTGAAGAAGCCATTCAAAAGAAAGAAAGGGTAGAAGCTATGACGGAAGAATACCAATCTATAATGGAGAATGATGTGTGGGACATAGTTCCCAAACCAGAAGGTAAAAGTGTGGTATCTTTCAAATGGATATACAAGATAAAACATGCTGCGGATGGAAGTATTGAAAAATACAAAGCTAGATTTGTGGCTTGTGGATTCTCTCAAAAGGAAGGAATCGATTATGAAGAAACATTTGCACCAGTAGCAAGGTACACTTCAATTAGAAGCATCATGGCACTTTCAGCCACGATGAAGTGGAAGTTACAACAGATGGATGTGAAAACAACTTTCCTGAATGGTGTAATTGAAGAAGAAGTGTACATAGAACAGCCACAAGGATTTGAGGTTGAAAACAAAGAGACGCATGTCTGCAAACTGAAGAAGGCTCTGTATGGGTTGAAGCAAGCTCTAAGAGCTTGGTATGGAAGAATTGATAGTTTTCTGACGAGCTTGGGCTTTACCAAGAGTAAAGCTGATCCTAACCTTTACTTCAAGGTTATGGATGATGAACCTATGATATTATTGCTATATGTGGATGACTTATTCCAGACAGGTAATGAGAAGCAAATTTCAGAGTGCAAGAAGAAGTTCGCTGCAGAATTCGAGATGAAAGACCTTGGCTTGATGCATTATTTTCTCCATATTTTGCTATTTGTATAATGTTATTGACATTCCACATCTCTACAGCCATGGATATAGAGTCATGAAATCAAACCTGTATTATGTTGTGGGGTTCATCAAGCAGCCCCAAATTCATGCTTGGTGTTGAAAGGGTGCACATCCATGCGTGTGTGGGGGTTTACAACTTTACCCTTCTTAAACCAACCAGTCATGAATATAGGGCAGTTTTATGAGCTCTACAACTTGGTATAGGTAGCAATTCATACATATACTTTGTCGGGGTTCTAAAATTGGAAAGCATAATTTGTACTGGGTTGGCTATACCACCACAATTACAACAACATAATTTTGAACCTCTGAAGCATGGCCTCTGCATCAAATAGGTCAGCCTATGTAGCGACCAATTCGTGTCATGCCATCGGATCTGTTTTGTAGGATGCTTTGTAGTTGGCCTTTTAGTTTCCTTTTAGTCAATTGTGTTCCTAATCTGCACTTTGCCATATAAAGAGGCTCAGTTTTATCTTTGTGAGTGTCAAAGCTGCAATGTGTTTGTCAATGAAATTCAATTTCATCTTCAAACCAAAACTGGAAAGCATATGATCTCTTGCCCTTTATGAAATTTCTAATTTGACTTTTGTCATATAAAAATGAAATTTGGCTTTCACATTTTAGATCAAATGAAATATGTTTGAGTAAGTGAAATGAACAATAGTTCATTTACTAACAAATATCCAGCATAAGAAGGACAGAGAACAAAAATCCATAAAGGACAGAAAATATAAGTAGTAATAATTACAGTATGAATGAATAGATGAATGATTACAATGCCATGGGATGGTATACTTATATGCATTGACTGGTCACCATGGTTGATATGCCATGTCCCTTCATCAGGTCATGCCTTTTGATTAGGATGTGTCACATTACTAATTATTAATATTAATATTATTATTTATTTATTTAATGTTTACATATACATTATGTTCATTACATTGCCTTCCCCTTTATAAATGCTTTGTATTCAAAGCATATTTATGGAAACACTTTAGCTCTTGATCTGGCTTTGTAATATATTCTATTTCTCACGATTCTCTGTTCTTATAGCTGTGGTGGTTGATGATACAAGACGATATGATCTTCTAAGTTGATAGTGGTAACTTTTCCGAGTTCCACTTGAAGTTTCACTGTGGTGAAGGCTTTGCACCTTAAGTCTGAGCTTAAGTGGTAACATATAGCATAGAACAAAAAGTGTCATAGACATTCTTAGTATTCTAAACTTTCTTTGTTCATGCCATCACTTAATAAAAACATGGAGTAGCATTCTATTATCATCTTTATTTTCTGTACCTTTTTTTCCTCTTTGAAGCTATAATTGTGTAAAACGAAATCTTTAAATGCATTTATATTTGGAACTTTCTATTGGTCTTGAGATCTTTACATATTTTGTGCACTCAATTAATGTAGATTTTGTTCGGTCCATTTGATTCAGGTTTTCCAAATTTCATAAACTTCTGGAAAAGAGAAACACAGGTATACAGTGTCCTTGAAATGAATAACCAAGTATTGCTTTATAATAATTGGATACACATAAATGCAAATTAGATGCTTTCTATGTATTATATTATAATAAAAGTTGTATATTTAACAATTTCACTTCAAGATTAAAAGTATTTGTAGGTGATTTACGTTTTTTTGCTTTCTTATTTATATGAGTAATGCTGCTAAGAATAGTACATACCATTGAGGAAGTGTGAATATTTGGTAGCTTGTGTATGACCATGCTATAACACGATTCATATGTCAAGTAAATATAAGAAATGCAGTGTAAGTTGGGCCTTCTAACCATTCTTTCAATATTAGTCCCATATTGCAAATTTAATTAGTTTGAAATTTATCTTTCTTTTTTTATTGAACTTTAGTGTTCTTTTCTTGAAAGTTTTAGTTGAAGAGTTGTAATGCAAGTCTTCTTTCTCCAATCATAGATGTAACTACACACACACACACACACACACACACACACACACACATGTTCACAAATGTCCAAGGAAAAGGTCAATGGGACTAGATAGTACAACCAATGGTCATTAGACACGAAGCTAAATAGAGTAAAAGTGCAAAACCACCAGAGGTGCAAGGCCCTAGCTCAATATTAATATAAAAATGGAAATAAAAATAGGGGTGGAGTAAGGAGAAGAGGCATCCTTGTCTTTGTATATCACGGTGAAGGTGTTGATGCAGAGCTTATTGATGTTGTCTATGTAAGAATTTCTAGATTTGGGAAATGAGTACAACTTCTGAAATTTCAACTCAATATTGAGGTTCTATTCCCTGTGAATTTCTAGGCTTAGGGCCGATCTAAAATATTAAATTACAGTAGCAAGATTCCACTTCCTTTCTGTTACCACTCATGATACATGAGGATTTGTACCATTTTTGAAGACCTTTTTCAATGGATTGCACTTTGGAGGATTTTTGGCTTGGTGGCTATAGGTTCCAGTTTTTTATGCCTATTTTCTCATCGAGCATAATCCTTTGAGGCATCACTACATATTTAGAGGCATGATGGCATGCATGGAAGATATTCACCTTTTGGATCCTTCATACACAGTTTCATGCATGTTTGTTTGTTTGAGGGGACTTCTCACATATTCCTAGGTAGAATCACATATTTGGAGGCATGCCACAACATCTGGACATGGGTTTGGGCACCTTGCACATTTGGTCCATAGTTGATATCATATTGCCACATCATTTCGATCCTCCGACCACTATATATTCATGTTTGAGGAGTGCTTTGCATATGGAGGTGTTGTTTGACATGTACTTGCACTCGCACATGTCTTAGAAAACATTTTAAGAGGAATGCCCATCAACTAAGGGGTTCCAAGGGATAACTTAGTACATGGTTTGAGTTCTCATGCATATTTCACAAGAGCATTTCACCTTCTTTGCACATTTTCCTAAAGTGCTCCACATTGAGTCCTTGTTTGGAGAAGATTTATTGGTTATGCACATGGATCACACTCTTTGACATATTTTGAGATCATCCCATCCTTGAGGAGGTTGTTATAACAATTAACAAACAATGGACATTTGTTGCACATTCACCTATGAGATCCACTTTTTGAGGGGTTTGTTGGCTTATTTGGAGGAGCACCCTTGCTTATCTTGTTATCGTTGGCACGATTTTGGCATCTCGAGGTGGTTGACTCCCTTATGTAGAGGAATACTCTCTTGAATATTACACTTAGACACATTTTGAGGAATCTTCTTGATGAGTGCTCCATAGGAGGGGATTATGGCTCAAGGAAGGATTTTACATGGTCAAACAAACATAATCCAAGGAGGTGTTTTGCGTGATAGGATAAGTGGCACCCCCACTCAGTTGCCTAGTATTTTGACTTGTCTTTGAGGTGGTTAGGACTCTAGAAGATGTAATGTTTTTATTCTTCGTAGTAGAGATCATAGATCTAGAATTTGTTTATTATTATTTTATTGTTGAAGGTTTTGAGCTAGCATTTCACCTAGCCATTTTTCATCCCATGTCATTTCACTAGCCATTTCACCCATTTCCATCATATTCCAGATCCCTTTTTGGCTCTTCCTCTACACAGTCCTCTATCTTGAGCTTCCTCCACTCGACCTCGGATGCTGGTGTTGTCACATCCATAGTAGCCGGGCTACCATGATTGCAAATCAGTTTCCAGTATATTTTTGAGCCACTCCTTTTGCACACTGTGATGAGATCAACTGATGATGAGCAACATTATGATGATCACTCGTATACATTCAGTGGATCCAGAGCTTGCGCAGTTACAATCTCATGCCAGGATTGAGCCCCATGACCCTAGGTCGGTGACTGAGATAGCCGTTCTTTTATCATCCAGAGCAAGATGATTGACAGTGCCCATATTATATTCAGATGCAGTGCTTCAGTGTGATTCAGGTAGTTCAGATCATGGACTTCGGTATATGATCTAGCAGGTATATGATTGGTGCATTTGGGTTACTGATGTGCTCTTTCTTTTATCTAGGTAGTTTATGACTAGGTATATGATGATTGTTTGTTGGCCTTATCTTATGATGTTTTCTTGTTGTTTAGAGTAGAAGTGGTTAGTTACTATGAGTAGGAGGTTCATACCCTTACTTTACAAAGTACAAACTTGTTCATTCCCTTATTTTTGGGCCTTTACTATCCATGGCATCATCAATCACTTCTCCGTCCATCCATTGCTTTCTAGTTTGGTTTCATCCCAACTTACACCTTAACTAGTGATCTTGAGGACTTCCCCCACCTAGACCTCTGTGTTGGAGAGATTCCTTGTTTACATTGTGTCTCGGCTCTGGAGTATGTGATTTTAGTCACAATGATTGTTCTCCTCTAGTCCTTGAAACCAAGTATTCCTACAAAACGTGTTGCTAAACACTAGAGCATCGGATCAATAGTGTTGCTAAACACTATTGCTTATATCTATATTAGCTAGTTAGTGGCCAAGGGACGCGTAGTCATCCTTTGTATGATGTAAGGTCATTTGCCCCTACAGGGAAACAAGGTGGTCACTCCATCGCACCTATGGATGATGGCGGACAATGGAGGTCATATCGAGTCATTATTTGAGGCCCGCCAGGTTATTCAGGGCACGTGCTCTTGGAGGCTGGCTAGTGAAAATCTATAAAGTGAATTAAAAGTTAAATCTCAAGTGAGAAAAGCTGACAAATAAATAAATTGCTAAAAGGTTGCTTGTCTAGAGTCTATTGGAAGCATTCTCATCACTCTACCCATTTGTGAGACACCACCATCCCCCGTGTTATTGTATATCTAGCATATGTATAGGTGGTTTCCCTGGTTCCTTCATCTGAGAGATTGCAATGTTGAGGTTGTCAAGTCTTTCCCCTAGCCTAGCCTTTGTTTTTCCACCCTCACCTATGGTTAGCAAATTGTTCCAGTCTGTAAACGAGTATACACTTGAGATTCCTGTTTATAGTGGCTAGTTACTTTGATCTAGACTTATTTTTGTTATATTATTTACATGCTTTTGCCAGTTAAACATCATCTTATGCTTTAGTCTAGTTACTGATATAATTGAAGGAGGGTATCATAACCATTTGTACTTGCAGCAACAGTTATTCATGGTATGGATCATTATTTTGATCATTCTTGACCTGGTCAACCTAGTTTGGCCAAGTCAAACGCAGGGTAAAGGATGAGTTTGGGCAGACAGTGTTCGAGATGCATTATTCATGGCCCACATGTGTCCATTAGATGGTTCCATACCTCAGACATCAGTTTTAGATGATGGTTTGATGGATTTTATCATTATTATTATTTACAGGCCATTATTTAATTATTCCGGGCATGGATGAGTTTACAGAGCTATTACTTGATGGTCACATGGTGTATGAGTACTCATTCCTAGTGGATTTGGGCATTCTGAGTCCATTGGTGCACTTGGTTATTAGTTCCGTGCAGTTTCAAAGGATGATATGGTCAGATTACCACTTTATTGCATTTTTGCCATTCAGAAATGGCCTGTCCAGCACTTTCATTGAGCATAAACATTATCCTAGGGCTCTATAGAGGGAGATGGGGGTCCAACAAGTCGTTATTACCATATTACCCCCATCCCCAAACATTTTGGTGCAATCAAATTTGTGTCCGGGACACTTGGCAGAGTGCTACAAGCATTTTTGTATTTTTAGAGGTGGTTTTCCAACAGTAGAATGGCTCATTGAGGAAAGCGATTTGGCTAAGTGGGGCAAGGAAATGGCATGAGATTGGTCCGGGATAGTTTGATGATGATTTCCACACCGGGATAGTTTGATGATGATTTCCACACCTTCCAGCGCGGGACACTTGGCAGAGAGGTACAATCATTTTTGTATTTTTAGAGGTGGTTTTCCGACAGTAGAATGGCTCATTGAGGAAAGCGATTTGGCTAAGTGGGGCAAGGAAATGGCATGAGATTGGTCCGGGATAGTTTGATGATGATTTCCACACCTTCCAGCGCTTGCTCCAACATCAGTGGGGTCCACACGTCCTAGCATTCATTATTTTGTGCGTTTTTATTGTGTTGTTGAGGGGCCACGATTTGGTCATTTGGTGACATTATGTATTTATCTTGACATTATTTGATGTTGTGCCATGGGGTCATGCTAGTGAAGGATATGACACACCTCCTAGCCCCAACATGTGTTATTTTCATGTGTCTTAGTCATTTGTCACGTGGTGCGTCCCCCTTGGGCGAATTAGTGAGTGTGCCCCCTCTATTGTTGAGTGATCTATGTATTTTAGTTCTAGCTCATCTTAGCCGTTGATTATTATTGTCATATCTTTTGATCTCCACCACTCATTTGAAAAGCGGTTAGGGTTTTGGTCTCTCTCACTCCTATTTAAAGGAGAGACCCCCCTCATTGTAAAGGGACTTTTGGCTCTTGAGCTCTTGGATAATAAAATATTTTTGCAAAAAATCTTGGAAGCTTTGTTGAATGTGTTGTATGGAGATTGTAAATTCTTTTTCTTTCTAGCATTCTTGCGGATCTATGCTTTGCTAAACCATTTTTGTAGTGGGCCATACCATTGATGGAGATAACGATTTGATGGGGGCGCTATTGTGATTGAGCTCCATATCTCTTCCTCAAGTCGTTATTGGTTCAGGGAGTGTCTTTATTGTATCTTTGGATCATCTTGATTGTTGTTGAGTCTTTCTTCATTGATTATCAACTTTCTTTTTGCAAACCGATTCTCATTTGTAGATCTCTTTTGTAGGAGAAGGGCGACTTGGTCTCTTGGAGGGCATAGCGATTTCACTTGGCATGGCATGGAAAATGCTCGTAATTGACCGGAAAGGGAAGATCATCACCATACAAGGCTAGTAGCAAGTATTTCCAGGTACGTTTGCATCATATTTTATTTTTCTGGGGCTTAATCCAATTTTCACCATTAAAACCCTCGTTGTTCAAACCCTCGTTTTCTAGATCTGATAGATTAGGTACTTCTTTGAGTACGGCCATCAAAATCCACTTTGGAATAAATATAAAAACACTAGATCTAAAGTTTCAACTCAAACCGACTCCATTTACCCCTAGATCTAGCACTAGTCATCTCTAGGTGGGATGCCCTCTTTGGGTCTTTGGTCAATTTTTCAGATCTGTCAGTTGGGTATGCTTGAACCCTTCCAATATTCACAGATCAGTTGGGTTGCTTGATTGCTATCGATTACATGGGCTTGATTGTCTGCTTGAAAATGTTGTCTGAGGTTGATAAAACTCTTGTACAAAATCACCCTTGTAACTCCTTTTCGAGTTTGCAAAAGCCACAATTTTGCAAAACTCCTTATAATGCCAAATGAGAGTATCCTTATAACTCCTAAAGATGAGAATTACAAATTCCCTTATAACTTTGTGCGAAATTTACAACCTTATATCTCCAATGGAATTGTCAAATGCAAGACACAACTCAGAAACAAATATCGCAAACAATGTAACCAGCTCTCAATGAATGCACTGTCTATATATATTTCCTCCCATATAACTTTATATGCATGTAAAATTCTGGCAATAAAGGTTACAAACCTTATGTTTAAATCATATAAATTGTGAAATCAAATGAGCTCAACTTAAAGTTTAAACCATAGTGAACTGCCATACATTACCTAAATCACATTTTCTTCATCAATCCATGAGCTTATTGTGGTTCAGGGTATACCATATACTCACGGGCTTTCAAATGCTTCTCTTTCCTTTGCAATTTTGTTATCACACGGATCGCTGAAGTACCTCTTTTTCTTGGCATTGTAAATCAATGTCTCAGATATGCAACTATTTAGTAGATCTTTTCACACAGTGCTCATTTCTATAAACTTTCCTGGAAGCAGATATCATCTCCTTCACTTCCCTTCATGATGGCAAGGCACATCTTCTACACAGTAGTGACGGGTGACTCGCCTTCTGCACATGGATTCAGTAGTGACTCCCAAGTTCCCAACAATGACGGATCTCTTCACATGGAAACAAGCCTATTTGCACAGACCTTCGGAGGCAATCGGATCTACCCTTGATTTCTCAGACTCTTACTCTCTCCCAGCACGCCTCAATTTCTTTCACCAGTGCCAAATAATTGACAAACTGTAGGTTATAATAGCAATCACAACAGAACTCCTGCTTTGTTATCTTCTCTGTGGATATATGGCAGCGATCTCTTCTATGAGTGCTTTCTTCCTCCTCTACTCGGATGCAAATTCCAAAATAGGAAACAGATCAGCAATTCAGGTGACAAATTTCTCTTACAGTCGTGTATTGCGCGTGGCTCCTCCATAGCGGTAGATCACTAATTTCTCTTATGGAGACAGAAACATGGTGATCCAGGATTCTCAAAAAGGGAAAATGCGTCACCAAACTTCTAAATGCAGCAGCAAGCCGTGGCTCCTCCACCGCGTCCCTCCTTTGTTAAGAACATGGTCTTTGATACCCCCGAAGGAGACACGAACAGCTCCTTCATGTCAAGTTGCAGGACCACTGGCAGCTCACAAACAACCCATTCACTTACAGCTCCTTCTCGCAGAGAGGAAATACTGGTTATAAAGAGAGTTAAATCCACGCAGCTCTTGAATGGTTCTCATGCAGAGGGAAACGTACGGCTCCAGTCTTCTCTAAAATGGTCTCACTAATGATTAACTACTGCATGCACCATGGTCTTCAAGCAGAACCAGTCACCAGTCTGCGATTGTCCCACTCCAGCATGATGCACTAGTCATCAACACACACTCCAATTCGATCTTCAATCTTCAACGCAGCGAAGATTCAAATCAGAAGGAAACTAGTACAGATATTGGCAGAATGCTTGGAAAATAATAGATCCGCTGGTAGCAATCAATCAATGCAGTGCACTAGGGAAGGTGGCAGGCTACAGATTATGGGTGAACAGAAATGCCACAGTGAATGCAGACGTACAGAAATACAAGCTGGTGCAAAAATACCAAACTAGTACAGAAAGACAAACTGGTGCAAAAATACCACAACTCTTCGACAGCTCATCGTTCTTATGGAAACAGAGTTCTCACAGGCCTAAGAACAAGTTAGGTTCTGATACCACTGTTAGGTTGCCCACTAGGGAAAATGGGTAAATTGTCTAAACACAAAGCCAAATAACACAATAAATCACAAAGAGATAATTGACGTGAAAGCACAATATTTCTCATTAGCCAATGTACATATAAATACAATGAGAAATGACCCTTGGTTTCAACTTCCAAGTGGTCTCTTGGACATTTCCTCACACCAAGGATTAGGTTCCCAACAGTTACATTCAACTTTTAGGATGTACTTAAGGTGGAAAGGAACTAAGATTTGATACACCTTACCCCTAAGTATTTTGCTGAAAATTAGTTATAGAATTAAATCTTGGAGGGCTAGTGGTGCTACTCATCATAACAAATATGAAGGTGTTATTATATGCGTGTAATGTCTTTCCAAATCTGCAACTTATTTGTTAGAAGAACGGAAAACAAAACAGAAATATAACAACAATTACGCAGGAGGGAGAACCTTCTCACATTGCATATTCTTAAGTGAATTTTAGGTTCATTGTTAAAGCTCCACATTAGTACCATAACAAGGAGATTCTATAACAAATAAATAACAAATGAAAGACAAAATAGACGATACAACAAAAAGGATCAATACCTCAATGCATCATTGCCCATAAATCTCCATAGTATAAGGGAGCTCCACAAACTTCAACTCCTAGGCTCTAATGCTTCATCACTTCTCTATCTCCTAGCTCCTAACTTCTTAATTTCAAATGAAATGGAGAGAAAGCTCCTTTATATAGAAATGAGCTAGATCTCTCTTACAATAAAATGCAATTATATATCTAACTCCATGACAAGTGCAATAATAATGAAATATTGGAGTTAGTTATATCTAACCAATCATGGTTGACAATTCAAATGGATGTGGTGGACTCTCTTCTCTCCTCCAAAAATAGGATTACAGGTAAGATAGTTGAATGGATAAGAGGTCATCTAACTTTGTTCTATTTTGATTTTTAATTATTTCACAATCATGTTGATTTGACTCTATATGCTGTCTGTAAAAATATATGCTAATTAATTGGACATTAAATTGTCAACCGGGGCTCATAAGCTTCGAGGTGCCAACACCGTATGTGCAGGGTCGAAGGTTAATCTAACCTGATGCTGGAAAACACACTTTAATGCAAATAAAACAAACAAGCAAAACTAGTCCATTCACCTTGAGATGAATCCCATCATGGGGTGGCCATATCTCACAAGTTATACCATTAATCTCTCTGTCAGTGATTGAAGCTATAAGAAATTTAAAATTGTTTAACACCAATCAACATTAAAGATTTCCTACTTACTTCAAAACACTTCTATTCTAAAGAAGCAAGAGCAATCAAATCAGATGTTGTGGGTGCAAGTGACAGACCAACTTTAGGAGAAAATGATATTTAAACCAAACAAATCTAAAAAAAATCTACAAAATCTAAATCCACACCAATCAGCAACGGGTACCAAAGCATCGCAAACTGGTATAAAATCAGTGCTGGAACAGAGATTGGAAGAAAATCAGTGCAGAATCATAAACAAACTGGTACAGATATCAAAAACTAGTGCAGACTGGTACAAAAAAAAAATCTGAGATGAAGAAAAACTCTTACCAAAATCCAACTCTATTTCTAGCCATCTCAATCAAACTCAAAAAATGAATCTCTGACTAACTATTTGAAGTTTGAACCAAGCAAACTATAGGAAATCAAATCAAAACTGAAAATCAAAATGAGATGAAAGACAAAGCAATGTGAAAATGACTTTAAGCAACCTAAACTAAACCAAAACTAATACTAGGGAATAACTTCTTTAATGAACACAAATGAGGACAAAATATGCAAAAAGCAATGTAGATGAAAAACAATATTTCATGCAAAAAAATGGAAAGCGATGCACTCTGTAGTCTCGATTTTTTTATTAGAACTCAGATTTAACTCAGCCTTTTAAACCAATTCCTAAATCAGAAACTCAGAGGAGGAAAGATGAAGAGAAAGAGACAAGTTCTCTGTATATTAATTCCACAGGTTCTTAAGCATTGTCACAAAGAAGTTTTTTTGAAGCCGGATATAAGTACTCTGTCTCTGTAATTAATCTTCAAAGAATTATGAATCTAGGCGCCATTGAGCAGAGAATGTTTGGATTTGGGAAGTGTGAAATGAATGTGAAGGAATCGACTGTTTAATATATGTGCTTGATAATGTAAATCCAATCGATTCTGTGAAGGTGCCAAAGCATTGAAAGGTTAAGAAATCAATTTGTATGGATCAATGTTGCATATATCGTCTCGGGGAAAGTATCAGCTAGGGTCTGGAATATAACTTCTCGGTGGTATCGGTGGAAAATATCGGAAAATGTCAGAAGGCCACAAAAAAATACAAAAATACTCATTTTTTTTCAATTTTTAAAACATATAAAGCAACAACAACATCAAATAGACACATTGTTACATAAATATGATGATACAAGTAATAAATAAGATGCATAAGATGTCAAGTGGTCACATATCTTCACTAAACTGAAAATTCTGAAACATGTTCCTGATAGGATGATACAAAATCACATCAAAAGCTCAAAATAAATGTATCTCATGAGATGAATCATCATGAGGTATCTAGATACTAAATAGTACATAATAAAATCAAAATGATAGATCATAGGAATCCCAATCATCGATTCGCTCTACCCCTTTTACGGGTAAAGGGCACCACTCTTCCTCTTGAAGCAGTAGGTAGTCGGGGAGGTACTCGGGATGAGGTTGGAGTGGAAGATCCAGAGCCTCCAACTATTCCAGCTGAGGCAGAAGAGAAAGTGGGTTGTCTCCTCCCAACCCCAACTCCAACTATAGGTCTCTGTGGTGGTGGTGGTGGTGGTACTTTATGTCCTCAACAAAAGTAGATCGAAAATAGGGATCCAAAGCCTGGCTTGATTCCCCTGGGATTGAAGGCACCTTCCCAACACCAATGTTCACATCCTCTGGCTATGGAAGTGGGTCCAAGTCCATCCAAGACAGAGGAGTTCAAGGTACATAGAGGAGTTGATGTGCTTAATTGAATGCCAATCCCATACCCTCATATATGATGGAATCCAGTGGCAATGTTGCAATCCTGAAATCCTGAAAACTATTAAGTCTGTTGAATTCTGAATGGGATTAAAAATTCTACTTTTTGCATATGAAGTCAGTAACCACTCTCAAACATCCTGAAACAATTAATGGTAATGTTAAAAATTTAAGTAAAATGATAGAAAATGAAATATAAGGAGAATGAATTTAATATTACCATTTCCCTGAAACGTATCACCTCTAGGCTGAAATGTATCCAAAACCCTTGAAACGTATCCGTACCAATCTAATACGTATCAATGACGTTTCAAGGCTGTATTCCCTCCGGGAAATTTTAATTTTTTTGCCAGCAGCCCGATATATTCCATTGACTCGCGATAAATAGGGAATATCTCGCGATATATTGAAAATATCGGAAATATCACGATATTTTCAATCCGATATATCGGATGGTGGAAAATATCGGCGATATATCCGATATTTCCGATATATCGCCGATACATGCAACAGTGGTACTATGAATGCATGTGTATACCATTTGATTGATTTCGTAATGGGATTAATGCAAACACCAAGGTAAAGAAATATGTGTTTTTTAATTTTTTGTATTTTTTATTCTTTTTGTTGTTTCCTAGTTTACAAATACTCATGAAAATACACTAAATGTTTGCCTTGTAACAGAATTTATACCAATGCAATAGAGAACCCATACAATGATTTATATATTCAGGCTGAAAGTGTATTGGTGCATGATTTAAATGGAATCTGAATATGTAAGCTTCTGCAATTACACCGTGATATGGATAGAAAAGAATTGTTGGCATTTAAGAACATTTTAGATAGAAAATGCGTGGATCCAAAGGTAGAATTGAACAGAGTTAAAACTACAGCGATCTAACAAGTGAATTATGATGGAAGGGAACAAAATTGCTTGCATGTAAAGAATTTTCCCCAACCGTTGACTAATCTAAATCTGAGTAATTGCAATTAAAATTGCAAGCAAACAGAAATTGAACGGAATTTACATCACAATAATAAACTAAGAACATAATAAATTGAAACTAATCTGTTACACAAAATGAAAACATAGTGCATCACCTGGATCAAGAGGCCCTTCTCGATCTGGTGTATGCACTAGAAGACTAACTCTGCTCTGAAGGATGTCAGATTTCAACAATCAAACAGCTCCATTGATTAAATACAGAACTCCTTGTTACAATATGACAATACTCAGTTCTCTCTTATTGCCATGAATTTGATTTCATAATCACAATGATGATCCCCTCTCTGCTCTATCAAGGTTAATTTATACATGAATATTCAGTGAGGAAGGATAGGATCCAATCCCCCAAATCAGAATTTCATTCACAAATTTTTAGAAAACAGTCAAACACAAAATCTGGGTTTTTCACGCAGATTAGAAAAAAATGGTTTAAAGATCCATCGAGATCTCTCTGTCCGTTGCGAATTTTGAGAAACAATTTCTGGGTTTTGTAGCTGGCTTGGTTTTCTAAAACCCAGTTGGCCGTTTTGTAAGATCTGCTCCCATGTGCACGAAAACCGAGGTGCAATATGCCCATTCAAACTTATTTTCTGCCAAAAATCTGGTTTTGCCAACTTTAGAAATCTTTGATTTTCTTGGAATCCGTGCATCCAAATCAAAACCTGTTTCTATGGGAGGTATATGACCTCATTATCTAAACATCCATATGGCCAAATTGATTGAAGAGACCCGAGAATCAACGATCTTCCTTCAAGCAAGTGCTGGAATGAGTGCCGGATGAAGTGATTTCATTCTTCTTTCTATAAAACGTCCACCTGTCAAGTGAAAACACAAATTGTTAATTTGCAAATAAAAATGTTTAACGCTGTATCGTTTGAATGTTGAATGCATTATTTGTAACATCCATGATTTCATTAAACGTTAAATGAACAATTTAAGTTTTATTAATAAACGTTATTGTACTGAGGACGTTATATAAAGGATGAGTGTTTTGTTTATATGAACAAATTATTAGAAAACCGAAACGCACCATCAACACATGACTTCAACATGTATATGTAAATATTACGAAATTGGCAAAAGCCCAAAGTCAAAGATAAGTCAACTCGTCACATCGTTATGTTATGAAGAGTAAGCCAAAGAACTGTAAGAAACATGCTCCAAGACATTGTCTAAGATCAAGCCATCGATAATTGAATCACAACACTAAGTTTATTATCACAAATTAGCATATAAAATACATTCAAAAGTTTAAACCAGTGTTGCATATATCGTCTCGGGGAAAGTATCGGCGAGGGTCTGGAATATAACTTCTCGGTGGTATCAGCGGAGAATATCAGAAGACCTCAAAAAAATACAGAAATACTCATTTTTTTCAATTTTTTAAACATATAAAGCAACAACAACATCAAATAGACACATTGCTACATAAATATGATGGTAACACAAATAAATAAGATGCATAAGATGTCAAGTGGTCATATATCGTTACTAAACTGAAAATTCTGAAATATGTTCCTCATAGGATGATACAAAAACTTTGCATTGGAAGAAAGCACAAATGACTTGATACAATCCCTTCCTGATTGGTTGTCTGCGAAGATGATAGAGATAACAACATGAATGAGGGATACAGGTTGCCCTGCTGCCAACTGAAAGTACCAACTGTATGCTATAAGAAATACACAAGGAAGATGAAATTCATAAGACTTCAATGAAACACTTGCAATGAATGTAACTTTATTTTAGTGGAGATGACATGATGTAGACAAAGAGGGTGGAGAAAGGACTTAATAGAATCTTTCAATTCAACTTCAAATAATTTATATCATTGTAGAAATTTGCATCAAAGCTGGACTCACCTCTATAACTGGTCCATTTGGTGTTGGATGGCATAGTGTACATTGATCATGGTCATGGTCTGATAGGACAAGGATCTAGGACAAATATTGTAAATTCTGTCGATAATAAGTTCAAATATCCAGACATTTTGCATTGAAAATTTGAAATCCATGACCTCATTTACTCTGGAAATCACCTACTCTAACTTCATAAAAAGCCAACCTGCAAACTTAAAACACAATTCCGGGCAATGTTTTGGCAATTTTGGTCAGCAGTCCGATATTTTCTAATTTATCGTGATATATTCCCAATTTATCGCGATATATTCAATGTATCACGACACATTGAAAATATCGGAAATATCACGATATTTAAGATCCGATATATCGGATGGGGGTTTAACTCGGTGATATATCTGATATATTCGATATATCACCGATATGTGCAACACTGGTTGAAACTCACATCATTTATTTTTAATGCTTTTAATTCATATATTTTAAATAAACGATATGCTTTAAAAAGGTGAATGGATGGTTTATGATTAAATATGATGATAAAATAGTGAAATGAAGTGAAAGAAATGAGTAATTTCAGGAGGCCATCATATGCCATAATCATCTATGAAATGATACAAATAATTGTTTTAGCATCACCGTCAAATTTCTGTGTAGATAACGACATGTCTAGTTTTTCTTCTCTGTCTACTGGTTCGAAGGAGCTAGGATTTATGTCATGTTTCTTTGATCATAGAATACTTTGGTGTCTGTTTTTCCATAGACAAGAAACTAATTGTTCAAGACATGTTCATGTATTTTGTTTCATTGCATTTTTTTCACAGATTTGCAATCATGTGCATTTAACATATTTACATATGTTGTGTATCTATCTTGATTTGCAGGCTTCTCACTTGGTTCCGTGGATAATTAGCACTTCATTATTTGCAATTATCCAAGTTTTTTGGCAGGTAGCTCTTTTGCATTAAAGATCATTTATTTTGAACGGTTGGAAATTCTTGAGTACTTAGATTCCACAGAAATATTAATGGTTTCTTTTTATCAACCTATTCTCCACTCCTAAAACACAAATACAAGCACAAGAAAAGAGAAAGAGTTACACCATTAATATGTATAGAGGTTTACGCCCATGACTATGGGTATGTGATTGCTAAGTCCTCTGGTCTTTGCATAGTGATCAGCCCTACAACTATAATGAAAAGTCTTTGGCTAGAAATGTCCCATAAAACTCTCGTAAATGATGGTCGAGGCCATATGATCATCACCATCACCTATATATTAAAAGATGGCTTCTTATTCATGCTTGTTGCTAGCCTCAATTGCTTGAAAGACTATCAAATGGTGTTTTCCAGAGATACCCCAAGTCAGTCTCAAATAATTACATCCATGTTGCACCATCACTGCTATATTGTAGCAATGTTGAATGTATGGCAGGATTTCATCCCACATCATCAGAGGCTTGTGGCTGTTCTGCCTTTAATAGGTGCACAATCATCTAGTTTACAACCTCAAATTGACCATTTATCCGGGGATGAAATGCAATTCTTCTCTTCAACTTAGTATCCACTGACCCATAAAGTGATCCCAAAGCTATGCAAAAATCAACTATCTTATGAAAATTATGGAGTTGGACAATCCAAATGCCTATTGCATCTTTGTCAAAATTATAGAGTTGGACAATCCAAAGTTCATCCATACTCTTTCAATTTTTTTTTTCCTATTGTTACATGGCCGTCTTAAGCCACAACATAGGTATATATAGTGATATGGGCACACAACAACAACATGAATACTCACATATTGTGGCTATTCTGCCTTTAATAGGTGCACAATCATCTAGTTTACAACCTCAAATTGACCATTTGTCTGGGGATGAAATGTAATGCTTCTCTTCAACTTAGTTTCCATTTACCCATACAGTGATCCCAAAGCTATGCAAAAATCAACTATCTTGTGAAAATTATGGAGTTGGACAATCCGAAGTTCATCCATACTTTTCAAAAAGAGTTTTGTTGCCTATTGCATCTTTGTCAAAATTATTGAGTTGGACAATCCAAAGTTCATCCATACTTTTTTCAAAAATATTTTTTTCTCCTATTGTTATGTGACCATCTTAAGCCATGGCATAGGTATACAGAGTGATCTGGACACACAAAAACAACATAAATACTCACATACAAGAATGGAAAATCCAAGAGGGAAAGCAAGCATGCAAGCAGAAAGAAGATTGTCGCAATGTACAAATATGTCACACTCTTTATTGTATCATCTTTTCATATAACTGCAAAACAATTGGAGAGTGATCAAATTTGACTAAGTTTCCTAAGATTACAATAATTTATACATATTTAAGTTGGTCCTCAAGTGTGACCAAGCCCCCTATGAGTTATGTACAATGAGATAGGAAAAGTGAAATGAAAATCGTAATTTACAATAATAATACATTGCCTAACTAATCTCACTAGGAACTCGTGGACTAAACCTCATTAATTCCTCCCTACTAAGACGAATCATCCCCAATTATTGTTAATGCTGTCAACATCACAACAAAGGGCATCATTGGTCGTAGGATCTATATATTGGATTGAATGTCTCAATGAAATACTATAAGGTAAACCACCATTGAAATGTAACTAAAATGAACAAAAGTTCATTTACTAACAAATACCCAACATAGGAAAGACAAAAAACAGAAATCCATATAGGACAAGTACTATAAGCAACCGTAAACAAAGTATGAATAAATGAATAGATAAGTGATTGATACAATGCCATGTGACAATATACTTATAGCTTTGATTAGTCACAATGGTTGAGGAGTCAAGTCCTTTGGTTAGGTCATGTCCCTTAGTTAGTATATGTCCCCTCATATATATATGTGTGTGTGTGTGTGTTCATTACATTGCCGATCCCTTTAAAATGATTTGTCCTCAAAGCATAAAATAGTTATGTCTTTGTTCTAGCTTGTAATGTCTTCTCATGATTCTTCATTCTTGAGTTGGTCATGGTTGAAGACATGAAATGATATGATCTTCCAAGTGTTGAGAAAAATTATCGAGTGGGGAAAAGGTCTAACCACCCCAATTAATATTCTGTAGATTTTTGTGACAACAACTTTTGCTTTCAAACTGAATTGGATCGGAATCAACATTCTTTGGAATGCAGTTTAAATATTGTCCTTGTTTTGAGTGTTACTGCCTGTGTTGCATGAGGTTCCACCATGATTTTTGTCATCACAATCTAATTACATAGGAGATACACTTCTACATGAGATTGATGGATTAGTTGACATGTATAAGGGCTTATTATGAACACATACATTTTCGTAACATTGCCGACTACCGCCTCAACAGTGAGTGTGCGATGTTTAGAAGAAAGTGGATGAGTGCAGAGTTATTGGTTTATGCCCTAGGTATTAGTAGGATTTCGAGTTGATATGATGTACTTGATGTTCTATTTTTTCTCTAGTGAAGATGGCACTTTATAGGGTTATTTTCTTATGTTGTGCTAGTCATCAGTCATCACATGAATAGATGGTGGGGCATGGTTAGACATTGTCATTATGGTACATGATACCTAGGTGAAGCGCTTGTTGTCACATACATTGTAGCTGGAGCTACCATGATGTAGCAGACTATATTTCTTTTCTAGACAGTGCCAGTCCCAGATGTATTGAGCATATTCTTCCAGTGATCATCGGTGGTATAGCTAGTCAAAGCCATTTCTATTGATTAAGAGCGGTATCCCATGACATGAATTAGCCTTGGATGACCCATTGAGACAGACTTGTTGTAGCCATGGTTCACTTAGCAGAGTAGCAGAGAACGCAGCTGGTACATTTCCCTTGCCCCATGAGTAGTTGGAGTTGGTTTCATGATGATCATCAAAGACAGGTATATGGCCAGACAGGTATATGTGTGTATTTGGGTTCTATTAAACTATCTTGCTCATCTTATTAGCCTTAACTTGGCATTGTAACTGATTTTGGTGATTATGTATGGTAGTGCTCTTATAGACTTGTTATTATGAGTTGATCTATGATTTTAAGTGTTGAGTCTTTTCTATATGCTCACTAGTATTGCCTACCTTTTGTAGACTTAGCTTGCCTTTGCTATTTATGGCATCACCTTTTCATTGTCTCTGTCCATCCAGTATATGCCATCTTTTGATTTGATCCCTGACTTAAGACTTTGACTTGTGAGATTGAGGAGCTTTTCCCCACTTTGACCTCTGTATATGATAGACTCCATGTTGTCTTGTGTCTCGGCTCTAAGTTGTGCGACAGAACTTGCCAAAGCCTTGACCCTTCTGGGCCGAAGGAACCCGTCGGTGTTGAGTTCTGAGCCTAGGTGAGTTGGAATTCTAAAGCCTTGACCTCTCTGGTCGGTTTCCCCCGATGTTTGGTCCTGACTGTGGATGATTCCCGCTAGTTGACCCCATGCTTCACTTATGGGCTAGGAGTACCCGCTGGTGTTGTGACATGAGCTAAGACTAGCTAGTTGCCCGAGTTGTGTTAGATAGACTTGAAGCAAGTGCTTCTATCATAATTACATGCATCAATATATCTTGCTATATCCAAAGAAATGCAAATGAAGTGAAATGCAAAGTGCCCTAGATGAAAGCTGCAATTAGTTGTGCTTTTAAGCACATGTAAAATCCGAAGGGATATATATGAAATTGACCAAATAAAAGCAGATGTATGTTTGTTCAATATCTAAATGACTATTGGTCTTGAATTTGATGTAATGATTATTCCCCACGGAGCCCAAGGGTTTGGATGTGGGATGGAGTAAGGGACAACTAATTCTAAGTGTCCCCTAGAACTTCACAGTTACGATTGACTGTGCACCTAGTACAGTGGTTCTAGAAAAGATCCTCACAGAGCCTGAATCGAGCATGGATGTGAGCCATAGGACACTTGTTAAAGTTGAAGGGACACTTCTCAATCAACTATTCTATTTGTGAGACACTGCCTTTCCCTATTGTCATCTATCTTATGCATGTCACTATGGATCCCATATTGTCCTTTATCCACCGAGAGATCACTATATCAAAGTCAAAGGTCAATTCCCCTTGTCCTAGCCTTGTTTCTTTCACCTCACCCATCATAGCAATTTGGTTAAGTTTGTAAGTGAGCATGTATAAAAGACTTCATAAAAAATCATTTATTTACTCTAATGTAAGACTTATCTTTATTGGATCTATTGAATTATCACCATTATCATGTTACTTTTGTTATAGTTGGCTAATAATATGAATAAGAGATCCATCTTTCACCCCTCATACATATTGGATTGATTAAATTATAGTTCACGAAACAGATTTGTTATTTTTGACTTGGTCAAACATGGTTTGACTTGGTCAACACATGTCTCGAGATGGATATGGTTACAGTTATTCTATTGCTATGTTTTGATGCCTTTGGAGGCAATTCAGACCATTCCAGTGCTCCAGAAATGCAAACATTGGTTCAATACAGTAATTGGGTGAATTTTTAATGAAATGGACCAAATTTTACCAAATTTTGAAAAAATTATTTGAGGGCCTTCCACCAAAAGCGTTTTTTGGGTATGAGTAATGAGTATTACCAGATTGCTATTTTTGGAATTTTTGGTGCAGTCAGATTTTTATTTCGAGCAGCAAAAAATGAATTTATGGGCATATTAAATATTTATGGAGCATTTCAGGCATTTAATTATAAATGATCAAGTGACCATGGCTACCTCAAGGAAATCGATTTGGCTAATTCATGGCTAGGGAATGGTATGGGACAATATATTATGATGTATCTTGGCTCTATGGATCATTCTCCATCATTGTTTCTCAGCATGGGGTCAACATTTATTATTTTGGTTGATCTAGGGAGGACGTCCCCATGAGGGGTGCCCCTCACCTTGGCATTTGATTTATTCTCATATTATATTTTGATGTTATGTATTAAAGTTGGTTCCTAGGGTGAATTGAGCCCCTAAGGTGACTCCCATCATGTACCACATTGTTACATTATTTCATTATGATGTATTTTTCCTTTCCTAAGGAATCCTTGGGCAAAAGCGCGCTCCCTCTAATATGAATGATCCATGTATCAATGCAAAAATAAATCTCCACCATTGATGATCTTTTAATCACAACCATCGGATGAAAGTTGGTTAGAATGTGGATCACTCTCGATCTATTTAAGAGAGATGCCTCCACCATTGTAATGGGACTTTTGGCTCTTGGAGAATTGGAATAAAAGATATTTCTGCAAAAATTCTTGGATCTTCTTTGTGGGATGTTCTTGTACTTGATTGGAAAGTCTATTTCTCTTAGCATTTGAGTAATTTCTTGTGGCTTCAAGAATATTTTGGGAAAGATAGTGTTTGCATGCAGGAGGGCGACTTCCCTTGGGTGTTTTTGTGGGCTTCCCCAACTCGTTTCATTTGAAGACGTTATACAATCAGGGGGTTTTCAATAACATCGTTTGATCTTTGATATGCTCTTTATTTCTTTTGCATCTATAGTTTCTATTTCTTGTGCATCAAATCTTACTTTGGTAGTTTGATTGTGCATGGAAGAGGGGTGCACTACTTCCATTGGGCAAATCAATTTCACTTGGACACACCCAAATCACCTTAAATTGATTGAGAAGGGATAGATCATCATTTGCAAGGCATCTACAAGATTTTCCCGGTAAGATCTACTCTGTATCTCTTATTTTGAATTTCTAGTCCATTAGTCATAAAAATCAACTGTTAAAACCCTCATTTTAGTAACTAGGAAAATTCCGTTGTTCAAACTACTTAGAATATTAAATTTTCGACATTTGGGTATTTGCGGCCATCCCTCAAAATCTCTGGATCTCCTAGGGCGTCATCATTAGACTCCATCTTCCCACTTGGATCAGGCACTAATAATTTAGGCAATTCGCCCTCCTTGCTTTTATTATCACATCCATAGTAGCCGGGCTACCATGATTGCAGATCAGTTTCCAATATTTTTTTGAGCTAGTCCTTTACAGTTTACACATTTTGATAAGATCGGTTGATGATGATCAACATTTTGATGATCACTCTTATGCAATCAGTGGATCCAGAGCTTGTACATTTACAGTCCAATGTCAAGACTGAGCCCCATGACACCAGGTCGGTGACTGAGTTAGCCATTCTTCTATCATCCAGAGTAGATTAATGACAGTGCCCATATTATATTCAGATGCAGGGCTTCAGTGTGATTCGAGAAAGTTCAAATCAGGGACTTAGGTACATGATCCAACAGGTATATGATTGGTGCATTTGGGTTGTTGATGTGCTCTTTCCTTTATCTAGGTAGTTTATGACTGGGTATATGATGATTGTTTACCGACTTTATCTTATGATGATTTCTTATCTTATGATGATTTCTTGTGTATACTCGTTGGTCATACCCTTACTTTACGAAGTACATACTTGTTCATTCCCTTATTTTTGGGCCTTTTCTATCCATGGCATCATCAGTCACTTCTCTGTCCATCTCTTACTTTCTAGTTTGGTTTCATCACGACTTACACCTTAACTAGTAGTCTCGAGGACTTCCCCCACCTAGACCTCTGTATCAGATAAATTCCTTGTTTGCATTGTGTCTCGGCTCTGGAGTGTGTGATTTTGGTCACAGTGATTGTTCTCCTCTAGTCCTCGAAACCAAGTATTCCTACAAACAGTGTTGCTAAACACTAGAGCATCTGATCTTAAATACTATATCTAAAGGAATGCTAAGTCAGAAAAAATAGTGTTGCTAAACACTACCATGTATATCTATATTAACTAGTCAATGGCCAAAGGACGAGCACTCATCCTTGTTTGATGTAAGGTTGTTTGTCCCCATAGGGCAACAGGGTGGTCACTCCATCGCACCTATGGACGGTGGTGGGAAATGGAGGTCATACCGAGTCATATCTGAAGCCCGGAAGGCTTTTAGGGCACCTGCTTTTGGAGGATGGCTAGTGAAAATATTTAAAGTGAAATAAATGATAAATCTCAAGTGAGAAAAGCTGACAAATAAATCAATTTGCTAAAAGGTTGCTTGTCTAGAGTCTTGTTATCACACAACTTGTAGTTGTCCCTAATGGTATCCCATCCGGGATGGTAGAGGAGATGGACAACTAAAGAGGTGACCCAAGAGATGCCACGGTTCCCAATGCAAGCTGGGAGTCACGTCAACCGAGGCACTCTTCACTTTAGATCAAGATGAATCAAGACCAAGGGGGAGACCTTGTAGCCAATCAAAGGAGATTGGATCCAAACAAAGGTTCCTAAGGATATGTGAAAGACAAGTTATGGAAACCAATGCAAGGTTAGGTGGACCTAGAAGTTTAAGTGTGGTTGAAAGAGGCTTAAGGGATGACTTATGTTTCAACCAATGAATAATTTAGGCCATATAATGAGATCAAATGACAAGATCTAGGACCATGAAATACACAAGTGGGGCCCACTGCCTTGGGATATGGAAATGGTTCAAATGGGACCCACAAGGTGAAGTTAAGGGTGCAAATGGTACCAAGGGGTATGCAAAGGGTAGATCTATGGATCTAAGATGAAATTAGAGATACCCACATATGGGATCTAGCACTTGACACTAATCCCAAGACGTGCGATTTGCCTTAGGTGGACTAGTGCCTTGAGATGGATGGGCAAATGGAGTCAAAAAGATGTCAAAATGTAGATCGGGACACTTAAGATGCAAATCAAGGAGGCTATTCAAGATCAAGTGAATGTGATGGTTAGATCTTACTAGATCTAATGTTTCACTAAGTGATCCAAGTGGACATCAACCCTCAAAATGAGGAATGATACTGTTATCACACCATAGTAGCAAGGCTACTATTCTTGTACAACAGATATCTGCACATTCCAGAGCTTCCATTATTCCAGAGCATGGCTATATATTTTGGATCACTCATGGTCAGAGCAGTACATTGTTCAGATTTTATGACCTTGTGTCAAGGCTGAGCCTTGAGAGTTCAGATTTGATGACTGATGTGACCACTTATCCCATTACAGTTTCAGTTCAGTGTCTAGACATGTATTTCAGCAGTGTTTCAGATGATGCATGATGATTATTATTATGATGATGTTGTATGATCTATGGATATGTTCTCACTGACTGTGGATTATTATCTTGTTGATTTAGTCATGATCATAGCATGTGCTTGGTATATTATTCCTGATGTGGCAAACTATTTAAAATGAACTGTAAATCATAAAATGGACAATTGCTTGCACTTTTAGTTCACTTAACAAAACTTACTGGTATTTCACCTTACATAGACATGGTCTTTCCCCGACACCAGTTGTCTGCTAGTGTAGGCTCCATATTCACTTGTCTCCATCCATACATGACCTTCCTGTTTGACTTTAAACCCTGACTTGTCTCATTTGATTTTCTGATACTGAGGACTTCCCCATTTTTCTACCTCTGTGTTTGGACCGCATCCCTGTTTATTCAGTGTCTCGGCTCTGAGTTGGTGACAGAACTTGCCTTTGGTGAGTTGGATTGTAGGCCTAAATCATTCTGGTCGGTTGTCCCGATGTTTGGCATTGGCTCGAACTCCCCCTAGTCACTTGAGATGTTGTTGGCTAAAACTGAAAGCTCATGTTCTACCTGTGGAAACTAAATAAATTCGCCCATGGAAACAAAAAAGGGCAAGAGCAATGAAAAGCTAAAAATACTCCTCGAAGAGTATAAGAAAGGTCCAAAAAGCAATGGTTCTTAAAAGCTATATCTAAACAATTGCTGACCTTGTATAAATATATGAAAAACATGCCCTGGATGCAAGCTGCAACTAGTTGTGCTTCTCAGCACATCTGAAATCCGAAGGGTTATGTAGGCCAAAAAGGCCATGGAATAAAATTGAATGATCCTAATGAACCTGGATCAACTTGATGTAGACATGATGCCTAAGTTGAATAAACACTCTCTAAACAACTTATCCATTTGTGAGGCACAGCCATCCCCCGTGTTCTTTTGTCCAGCACAGAGTTTGTAGCTTCCCCCTTTTTCCCAGTCCAAAGTATTTTTGAGTTAAGTTAGACAAGTCAAACCCTTGGCCCAACCTTGCTCCTAGCCTTCATCCTTCACTAGCAGTTTGACCATGTCCAATGGGTGAGTTTGTCATTTGAACTATTGTGCAAGTAATTTTATATAACCACGGAATATGTTAACTTGATTAATGCCACTGAGTGGAATTTATACTTTGAGCTTAGCTGTGGGAATGATTAGAGAAACATTGTCTTAGTCTACTGATGTGATTTATCCTTGATTATATATTCTTGGGATCCGTGATGATGTGGACCATGTATGGATGATTATTGATGATGATTTATGGTCCCACATGTTTGATGATGATATCATATGATGGACATATGATGCAGATGATGTTTGATCCAGTTCAGCAGGTTTATTATTATTTCAGATCAGCAGATTATACATTGTCCATATATGGTGGACCCTACAGCTGGCCCATTAGGGCAACCCAGGGTGTATGAGTACTCATTCCTAGTGGATTTGGGTCTTCTGGATCCATTGAGACACTTATCTTTCAGTTCCGGGCACTTCTGACAGTGATTGATGCAGTTTTACACTTGTTGACCAGATTTGGGGCTGATTTCCCAGCCTGAGCAGCAGGGGCCCCGAGAGGCCAGTTCACCTAGGGCGCTGATGATGGAGGGGTGGTCCAGCCACTTGTTATTACCATTTACCCCCCCTTCCGGAGAGCCTGGTGGGCTCAGATGGACAGCGCTAGCACCCTAGGAGGCAGTTTTGGCACTTTCACAGTTCCCGAGGCAGTTAAAAAATGGGATAAAGTGGTCACTGAGGAAATCGATTTGGGCAATTGAGGTAAGGTTTTGGCATTTGGTCTTCACAGAGGTCTTCCAGGGTGGCATCACTATCTTCCAGTCAGTTTTCACCATGTGGGTATGCCCGGATTGATCACAGGAGGACATTTACTGCTTGACTGTCATGGATTCTGGGGACAGTTTTGGTCATTTTTATTATATTGGACATATTTTATTATTTTATTGTGCCTTGGGGATGAGCTAGTAAGGATTAATACCTCCTAGCCCCACCATGAGCTTATTTTATCATGTCCTAGTCATCATGAGGTGGATTATTGTACTTTTTACCCCTCTAGTGGGATGACGTCACCCTCCATTGTACCATTTAGTGAGGGCGCTTTTGTTATTTTGAGTGATCCATGTGATATATTGTTATGGGTCATCTTAGCCATTGATTGTATGATGAGATCTTATAATCTCAACCACTCATTTGATGTAGTATTATGAAGTGGTATAGAGTTTTGGTCTTTATTATCCTATATAAGGAGGAGACCCCCCATTGTATAGCTCACCTTTGGAGCTCTGGAATATTGGAATAGAAGATTTTTTGTGGAGCACATCTCTCTTGCATTGTGGATTCTCTTGCATATTGAATATACAGTATCTCTTCTGTGTATCATTGTGGATTTTGGTGCTTTTACTAATCTTTTGACAGGAAAGTCGAATTGGAGAGAGGAGGGCGACTTCATGAGGGTTATTGTTGGAGGGATCCACATATTCTCTCTTGGGTTGATCTTGTGACAGGGAGTATCATTATTGTATCTTCGTGACATAGTTGATGCTTTCTATTACATCTTTCTACCATTTTCATAATCATCTTGCTTGACTTGTTTCTTTGATCTTGTCTTGTAGGAGGAGGACGATTTGGCTATCTTGGAGAAGGGCGATTTGGTTGAAGCACTTGGATCTCACTCTTGAATATACACATAGGAGAATGCTATCAATTTGCAAGGTGGCCATAAGCAATTGAGGTAAGATCTACAAGGTATGTGCCTCTTTCATCCATTCTATCTTCATTGGTCATAAAACCCTAATTAAATCAAAACCCCAAT
Organism: Larix kaempferi; assembly: GCA_027924585.1. Classification (NCBI taxonomy): domain Eukaryota; kingdom Viridiplantae; phylum Streptophyta; class Pinopsida; order Pinales; family Pinaceae; genus Larix; species Larix kaempferi. Next base: position 6,964,390 of record BSBM01000556.1, read on the forward strand.
TTTGGTATTTCTTAGATCTACTTAGATCTAGCCTTGAAATTGAAAAGATATTAAAAACCCACCTCTATAGGATCCACCCCTAGTTGGATCTATAGTTTGGTGGTGATTGGCTAAAAATTGACACACTTTTCAATGCAAAAAGCCTTCTTGAACCTAAATCGATTTTCCTAAGAGAAGCTTGTTGGGTTAGATCTAGCACATGGGTAAGTGAGATCCCACTTGATTTGACATCTAGACATTTGATAACCTATACCCATATCTTTATTTTGGTGAAAACTACCTTGTGGACATCTCTCCATGTTTTAAGGGGTTGAAACCCCCTTTTGACCTTCTTGGCATCTTAAAACTTAGATCTACTAAGATCTAGCCATTGGATTCACTTGAAACTTTGAAGGAACATAGATCGGGGTACTAACATCCCGGATCTGCATTTTGGTGGCTATTGGACTTGATTTGGTCCACCAAAACCCATTTTTGGACCCTCCTTGAGCAAATCGCACCCCCTTGATTTTTTGAGTTGGTCCACTTCTAGGAAGTGGGTGTTGGAGATTTTCGTGGATTTGGAATGCCCATGCCTTGAAACCTAGGTCTATACTGTCCTTTCGTCAAGATCCGCCTTGGGGATTGCATTCCTTGTTTTAAGGGATTGTGGTCCACTTTTGGTCATCACCTAAAAACCTAGATCTAATAAGATCCAACCATTGGATCTCATTCAACCCACTTTACTTGGCTTCTAGGTGTCCCGATCTACAATTTGACATACTTTTTGACCCCATTAGCCCACTTAACAAGGCACTAGTCCATCACCAAGCAAGTCGCACTCCTTGGGATTGGTGTCAAATCCTAGATCTAGCACATGGGTATCCTTGAAATCAATTTCAACTCATAGATCTAGCCTACATATAACCTATAGTACCTACCTCACATCTAACTTCACCTTGTGGGCCTACCTAGAATCACTTCACACTTCCCAAGAAAACTAGACCCACTTGTGTAAACACATGGTACTATACTTTGTCATCATACCCCATCATGTGGCCTAGACCATACATAGGTTGAAACGTTAATAATCTCTTATACTTCCCTCAACCATATCTTAAACCTTAGGTCCACTTAGCCTTGCATTGGTTTCCGTAACTCATTACTTACCTACACTTAGAAACCTTTGTTTGGGTCCAATCAACTGTGATTGGGGTATAGGGTCTCCCCCTTGGTCTAGTTACACTTTGACCTAAAGCGAAGAGTGCCTCGGTTGACGTGACTCCCACCTGCATTGGGAACCGTGGCATCTCTTGGGTCACCTCTTTAGTTGCCGAGCTCCTCTACCGTCCCGGATGGGATACCACTAGGGGCAACTACAAGTTGTGTGATAACATTTTTGGCGCCGCTGCCGGGGAGGTAGGGGCCTACCTTGGTTCAACACACCTTTGTGTCTCACTATCTCTCTGCACTTTAAACGACATACCTCTTGGTAGTAGAGCTAAAAAAATCTACCTGGCGACTCCTAATCGTGACTCCGCTGAGAAGAGAACCCACAAAGAGATGTCTACTCAAAATAACATCTCTCCCGAAATGACCATGGAATTTATGACAAACATGTGTGAAATGGTCACCAACATTGCTACATATCTTAAGAATCAAGATGAGGATTTCAAAAGACGTGATCAACAAACCAAAGAAATGTTAAAATCCATCTGTAGCAATTCAATCCCTCCAAAGGCTAGTCCTCCCAAGACTCAACAACTTAAACCGACTGACCCACAGTCTAGCAAGGCAGTACATCAACCTGTCCGAAGAATCTTGCCAAAAGCTCCAAAGCTTTCTCCTGAGGTCATCTCAAAGGGTAAAGCTATGACCAACACTAGCCAATCTCCTCCTGCAAACAAAATGACAGATCAAGCGATAAAAATTGATCCTCCCCCTAAAACTAACATTCCCAAAGCAACCCTTTGGAGAAAGCAACCGAAACCTCCCACGATTCTAAAACCTAATAAGGAGCTCCCTAGGACAAACATTCCAAGTAAGCTAGCCAATTCATCTACTTCGGTTTCCCTTAAAGACCTAATCAAGATCCCGTCAGTTAAACATGACATTATGAAGTTCCTAGGTTTAGGTACGAATGAAAGGGATAAGGAAAACCCACACAACCTAAACATAGATATTACAAGCTTCCTAGAAAAGATAAACATGCCTATTCCATTTTGTGAAATTTTCAAGATCCCTTCATTCCACAAAAGAGCTACTACTCATCTCGGGATTCAAACAAGGAAGCAAGCTCCTAAGAAAGCTTCTGCAGAGATTAGGGATTCCCCTGTCATGATCCAAAGTGTCTCTGGTGACAAATCTGGAAACTTCCCACCCTTTTATATTGCATTGGAAGTGAATGGTTTGATATTACATAATTGCATGTTGGACTCAGGAGCTGAAGTAAGTGTCATGCCTTTAAGAGTCATGGAACAACTTGAGTTATTACCCACAAGACCCTACAGGAATGTATGTGGCATGGATTCCAAAACTGTGAAATCTATTGGGATAATTGAAAACCTGCCTGTTAGGTTGGCTGCCTGCTCTGATATTGAGCTCTCAATGAGTGTCTTAGTCCTAGATATCCCTGATGCATGGGGAATGTTGCTATCCAGGGAGTGGTCGGCAAGATTGGGGGGAAGTGTCCAAATGGATTTAACATATGCCACAATCCCAACCAAGGAAGGTTCATTCATAACTCTGTTTAATGAACCACCTATGCAAGAGCATGTTGAGACACCCGAACACTTATTCACTGAGGCAATGTATTCAAGTGATGAGATTGGAAACTTCATGGTTCTAGCAAATTACTGGGAGGAGGTTAAAAAGCAGCCTTTTTCACATGAACAAGTCTGGAAAATGCAATTTGATGGGGCCCGTTCCCGACATGGTGCAGGAGCCGGTATAGTTTTAATTTCACCATCGGGAGAAAAGAGTTTGTTTTCTTTCCGTTTAGAGTTTGAGTGCACTAACAATGTGGCTGAGTATGAAGCATTGCTTTTAGGCCTAGAAATTGCCAGAGAAAGAAACATCAAATCTTTATCTGTCACAGGAGATTCCGACCTCATTGTATCTCAAATAAAAAAGGAATTTGCTGCGAAGAATAATAGACTTAGAGACTATAGAAATGCGGTTTGGGACACCATTGAATGCTTTGATGCCTTCGGGATTAAGGCTGTTCCCCGAGAACAAAATACTTTGGCTGATGAACTATCCGTGATGGCCAGTACTCTTCAAACATCTGAGTCTTTAAAACAACAAAACTGCAAACTTGAAGTTTTATTCAGACCCTCTGTCCCTGATAATGAAGACCATTGGCAAGTTTTTGACAATGATGCCCAAATCATCCGATTTTTAAATGCTTCCAAAACCCCAATGGTGAATTTCGAGGATGAGATAAAAGGTGAATCAATTGAAGGTATGGATGTCACAGAAATAGCTTTCCCCCTTGAGAAAAATTCCAATAGGCATGATGAATACAAGGGTAAGAGATCTGAACCTGTAGATGGGGTCATCGAAATAAATGTAGGGTCTGCTTGTTCTCCAAAAATGATCAGAATTGGGATAAATGCCTCAGAAGAAGAAAGAAGAAGAATTATTGAGTTAATCAGAGAGTATAAAGATGTCTTTGCATGGGTCTATGATGATTTAAAAACTTATGATCAGTCCATTATAGAACACACTATTCCTCTTAAAGAGGGAGCCAAACCATATCGACAAAAGTTGCGAAACATGAACCCTAAGCTAGCTCCTTTAGTTAAAAAGGAATTGGAAAAGATGTTGGCAGCAGGTATCATTAGACCAGTTAGGCATACAACCTGGGTATCCAATCCTGTAATCGTAAGGAAGAAAAACGGGGAGATTAGAATTTGTATTGACTTTAGGAACCTAAATCAAGCATCTCTAAAAGACAACTATCCTTTGCCCAATATGGAAAATCTGTTGCAAAGTGTAACAGGGGCTGGCATGTTATCCTTACTTGACGGATTTTCTGGTTACAACCAAGTCCAAATCAAGAAGGAAGATCGTGGGAAGACAACCTTCACCACCCCGTGGGGAACCTTCGAGTATATAAGAATGCCATTTGGGCTTTTGAATGTAGGATCAACCTTTCAAAGGGCAATGGATCATGCATTTGAGGGCCTAATTGGCAAAATCATTGCAATCTATCAAGATGATCTAACTGTCTTCTCAAAAGACAGGGGAGACCACATAAAACATCTAAGGAGAATCTTTGAAAGATGCCGAAAATTTGGAATATCTTTGAATCCTAAAAAGTCTACCTTTGGGGTGGATGAAGGGAAGTTGTTAGGTCACATTGTATCCAAAGAAGGCATTAGAATTGATCCGGAAAGAGTGCAAGGAATCCAAGCCTTAACTCCCCCAAAGGATGTCAGCTCATTGCGATCATTCTTCGGAAAAATAAACTTCGTAAGGAGATTCATCCCTAACTTAGCTGAATTGGCTAAACCTTTGAACAATTTGCTTAAGAAGGATGTGAAATTTGTTTGGGATAAGAAATGTGATGCCTCATTCAAGTCTCTAAAGAAAGCCATTGCCTCTGCACCTGTCCTAGTAAGCCCAAACTACAATAAGGAGTTTTTGATTTATTCTTATGCTTCCGAGGACACCATAGCAGGTGTGTTGTTACAAAAGAATGAAGAAAACCATGAGCAACCTGTTGCCTTTATGAGTAAAAATCTCAGAGACGCGGAATTCAATTACACAACCACTGAAAAACAAGCCTATGCCTTGGTCAAGTCGTTAAAACATTTTAGGACATATATCGGATACTCCAAAATCATTGCTTACGTCCCTTATCAAGCGGTGAAAGATGTCTTATCTTAGCCTGATGGCATAGGGGTTAAGGGAAACTGGATTTCTAGGATTCAAGAGTATGATATTGAAATCAAGCCAGTCAAGATAGTAAAAGGCCAAGGGTTAGCACAGCTATTAACTGATTCCAAACTACAGCAAAATAACATGATCCTTTATATTGATGAAGATCACGAATGGTACAAAGACATCATTTTCTACCTCAGACATATGACCTGTCCAGACCACCTTGTGGACCACCAAAGAAGAGCTTTGAGGTTAAAAGCATCTAAGTATGTTTTGACAGAGGATGGTTTGGGATGGAAGAATCCAGATGGAATCATACTCAAATGTGTAAACCATGATGACTCCCAAAGAATCATCAAAGAAATGCATTCCGGATTATGTGGAGGACATAACGCACCAAGAACCACAGCTGCTAAAATCATGAGAGCTGGGTATTATTGGCCATCCCTGTTCAAAGATGTGCACACATTTGTTAGAACATGTCAAGAGTGTCAATTTTATTCAGGAAAACCTAGACTACCTTCCTTGCCTTTGACCCCAGTTATTATAGAAGCTCCCTTCCAACAATGGGGAATGGATTTTGTAGGACCAATAAACCCAAGCTCTTCAGGAGGATATAAATACATCTTGACCTGCACAGATTATTTTACTCGCTGGGTTGAAGCTGTCCCTACCAAGAAATGCACCGCAGAAGTAGTGGTCAAATTTTTAGAAGAAAATATCGTTTCCAGATATGGTTGCCCTTGTAAAATCACAACCGATAATGCCCCTGCTTTTAGCAAGACGGAGATGACAACCTTTTGTTCTGACCATGGCATCACTCTATCCCACTCCTCCAACTATTACCCCCAGGGAAATGGATTGGCTGAGTCAAGCAACAAGAACCTAATCGGACTTCTGAAAAGAATGGTCGGCGAAAACAAAAGGACTTGGGATGTCAAGCTTAAGTATGCCCTCTGGGCAGATCGAACAACAGTTAAAAGAATAACAGGAAAAGCTCCTTTTGAAATAGTATATGGACAAAACTGTAGGCTTCCGATCAACCTTCAAATCCCTGTGTATGAACTACTGCAACAATGTTCCACTGAGCAAGAAGCCATGCAAGCAAGAATTGACAAGTTAGTAGAACTTGATGAAAACAGAAGGGAAGCATGGGATAAAATGGTGTTGGAACAAGAAAGAATAAAAGGAACTTTTGATCAACGAAGCAGGGACATCAATTTTGGAGTTGGTGATATAGTTTTACTTTGGGATAAGAACAAAGAGAAACCTGGAAACCATGGCAAGTTTGAAAAGATATGGATGGGTCCCTATCAAATAAGTAGAGTTGCAGGTAAAAATTCCTTTTGGTTGGAAACATTGGATGGGTATGAATTGGAGCTGCCAGTAAATGGGGTACTGTTGAAACACTACTACCCCCTTATCCCTTTTGAATGACTATGCCTTACCTTGCCTATTTAGAGTAGGTAGCTTCTGAATAAGCTCACTTGAGCAGTAGGATTTGTGTGATTTTTTATTTTTCTGTGTGCCGAGTATTGTCCCGTTTTTCTTTTCTGCCTGGAGTATCTGCTTGTTTTCATCCTTTAGTGAGTTGAGCCTTGCTCCTTCCTAAGCTTGTCTCTTCTTTTGCATGCATTTAAGAAATTGTAGTTAGCATTTCTGTTGTTTGCTGCCTGTGCAAGTTGAGATTGCCTGATTAAAGAAGTTACTCTTTTCCTCCTGCACAGTAAATAAAAATGATAATAATATATGCCATGTTAGTTTGTATTTATATTTTGGCACATTTTAGTTTATGCTTTAGATTAGATTTCAGTTCAGTTTTATTTTATATTTGTCCCATACATGCTCCATGATGGTATTCTAGTGTTTGTGAGAGCAGGAACAGGTGCAAGATAAAAGCTGAAAGCAAGGATGGTGCAGTGCTGGATTGAAGATTGATGCAGAGCAGTTCGAGACCAGAGATTCTGAGGTTCTCAAGCGCTCTCTCCCTTAGAGCACTTGTCCCAGCTGGAGCCAGATGTTATCACACCATAGTAGCAAGGCTACTATTCTTGTACAGCAGATATCTGCACATTCCAGAGCTTCCATTATTCCAGAGCATGGCTATATATTTTGGATCACTCATGGTCAGAGCAGTACATTGTTCAGATTTTATGACCTTGTGTCAAGGCTGAGCCTTGAGAGTTCAGATTTGATGACTGATGTGACCACTTATCCCATTACAGTTTCAGTTCAGTGTCTAGACATGTATTTCAGCAGTGTTTCAGATGATGCATGATGATTATTATTATGATGATGTTGTATGATCTATGGATATGTTCTCACTGACTGTGGATTATTATCTTGTTGATTTAGTCATGATCATAGCATGTGCTTGGTATATTATTCCTGATGTGGCAAACTATTTAAAATGAACTGTAAATCATAAAATGGACAATTGCTTGCACTTTTAGTTCACTTAACAAAACTTACTGGTATTTCACCTTACATAGACATGGTCTTTCCCCGACACCAGTTGTCTGCTAGTGTAGGCTCCATATTCACTTGTCTCCATCCATACATGACCTTCCTGTTTGACTTTAAACCCTGACTTGTCTCATTTGATTTTCTGATACTGAGGACTTCCCCATTTTTCTACCTCTGTGTTTGGACCGCATCCCTGTTTATTCAGTGTCTCGGCTCTGAGTTGGTGATAGAACTTGCCTTTGGTGAGTTGGATTGTAGGCCTAAATCATTCTGGTCGGTTGTCCCGATGTTTGGCATTGGCTCGAACTCCCCCTAGTCACTTGAGATGTTGTTGGCTAAAACTGAAAGCTCATGTTCTACCTGTGGAAACTAAATAAATTCGCCCATGGAAACAAAAAAGGGCAAGAGCAATGAAAAGCTAAAAATACTCCTCGAAGAGTATAAGAAAGGTCCAAAAAGCAATGGTTCTTAAAAGCTATATCTAAACAATTGCTGACCTTGTATAAATATATGAAAAACATGCCCTGGATGCAAGCTGCAACTAGTTGTGCTTCTCAGCACATCTGAAATCCGAAGGGTTATGTAGGCCAAAAAGGCCATGGAATAAAATTGAATGATCCTAATGAACCTGGATCAACTTGATGTAGACATGATGCCTAAGTTGAATAAACACTTTCTAAACAACTTATCCATTTGTGAGGCACAGCCATCCCCCGTGTTCTTTTGTCCAGCACAGAGTTTGTAGCTTCCCCCTTTTTCCCAGTCCAAAGTATTTTTGAGTTAAGTTAGACAAGTCAAACCCTTGGCCCAACCTTGCTCCTAGCCTTCATCCTTCACTAGCAGTTTGACCATGTCCAATGGGTGAGTTTGTCATTTGAACTATTGTGCAAGTAATTTTATATAACCACGGAATATGTTAACTTGATTAATGCCACTGAGTGGAATTTATACTTTGAGCTTAGCTGTGGGAATGATTAGAGAAACATTGTCTTAGTCTACTGATGTGATTTATCCTTGATTATATATTCTTGGGATCCGTGATGATGTGGACCATGTATGGATGATTATTGATGATGATTTATGGTCCCACATGTTTGATGATGATATCATATGATGGACATATGATGCAGATGATGTTTGATCCAGTTCAGCAGGTTTATTATTATTTCAGATCAGTAGATTATACATTGTCCATATATGGTGGACCCTACAGCTGGCCCATTAGGGCAACCCAGGGTGTATGAGTACTCATTCCTAGTGGATTTGGGTCTTCTGGATCCATTGAGACACTTATCTTTCAGTTCCGGGCACTTCTAACAGTGATTGATGCAGTTTTACACTTGACCAGATTTGGGGCTGATTTCCCAGCCTGAGCAACAGGGGCCCCGAGAGGCCAGTTCACCTAGGGCGCTGATGATGGAGGGGGTGGTCCAGCCACTTGTTATTACCATTTACCCCCCCTTCCGGAGAGCCTGGTGGGCTCAGATGGACAGCGCTAGCACCCTAGGAGGCAGTTTTGGCACTTTCACAGTTCCCGAGGCAGTTAAAAAATGGGATAAAGTGGTCACTGAGGAAATCGATTTGGGCAATTGAGGTAAGGTTTTGGCATTTGGTCTTCACAGAGGTCTTCCAGGGTGGCATCACTATCTTCCAGTCAGTTTTCACCATGTGGGTATGCCCGGATTGATCACAGGAGGACATTTACTGCTTGACTGTCATGGATTCTGAGGACAGTTTTGGTCATTTTTATTATATTGGACATATTTTATTATTTTATTGTGCCTTGGGGATGAGCTAGTAAGGATTAATACCTCCTAGCCCCACCATGAGCTTATTTTATCATGTCCTAGTCATCATGAGGTGGATTATTGTACTTTTTACCCCTCTAGTGGGATGACGTCACCCTCCATTGTACCATTTAGTGAGGGCGCTTTTGTTATTTTGAGTGATCCATGTGATATATTGTTATGGGTCATCTTAGCCATTGATTGTATGATGAGATCTTATAATCTCAACCACTCATTTGATGTAGTATTATGAAGTGGTATAGAGTTTTGGTCTTTATTATCCTATATAAGGAGGAGACCCCCCATTGTATAGCTTACCTTTGGAGCTCTGGAATATTGGAATAGAAGATTTTTTGTGGAGCACATCTCTCTTGCATTGTGGATTCTCTTGCATATTGAATATACAGTATTTCTTCTATGTATCATTCTGGATTTTGGTGCTTTTACTAATCTTTTGACAGGAAAGTCGAATTGGAGAGAGGAGGGCGACTTCATGAGGGTTATTGTTGGAGGGATCCACATATTCTCTCTTGGGTTGATCTTGTGACAGGGAGTATCATTATTGTATCTTCGTGACATAGTTGATGCTTTCTATTACATCTTTCTACCATTTTCATAATCATCTTGCTTGACTTGTTTCTTTGATCTTGTCTTGTAGGAGGAGGACGATTTGGCTATCTTGGAGAAGGGCGATTTGGTTGAAGCACTTGGATCTCACTCTTGAATATACACATAGGAGAATGCTATCAATTTGCAAGGTGGCCATAAGCAATTGAGGTAAGATCTACAAGGTATGTGCCTCTTTCATCCATTCTATCTTCATTGGTCATAAAACCCTAATTAAATCAAAACCCCAATTTTGGTATTTCTTAGATCTACTTAGATCTAGCCTTGAAATTGAAAAGATATTAAAAACCCACCTCTATAGGATCCACCCCTAGTTGGATCTATAGTTTGGTGGTGATTGGCTAAAAATTGACACACTTTTCAATGCAAAAAGCCTTCTTGAACCTAAATCGATTTTCCTAAGAGAAGCTTGTTGGGTTAGATCTAGCACATGGGTAAGTGAGATCCCACTTGATTTGACATCTAGACATTTGATAACCTATACCCATATCTTTATTTTGGTGAAAACTACCTTGTGGACATCTCTCCATGTTTTAAGGGGTTTGTTATCACCTAAGATGTAGTTACCCCTATGGATAGATCCAGTCATGGATGGCAATAGGGAAGGGCAACTCAAAAGGTGCAACCACGATCACCTCGACCTCCAATATGTATGGTTGTCACGCCAGTCGAGGCAACCTTCACTTTATGTTATCTAGCCCAGACAACAAAGGGGGAGACCCGATCTACTCCCGACAGGAGAGATCAAAACCAAGACACCAAATCAGGGTATTTTTAGTTGAAGTTAGGTGTATGGTTTTTCCTAGACCTAAGGATGAAGTCACAAGCCAAGTGAGGGGTTTAATAGGTATAGCTTTGGTTCATAGTTGAAGTGAAAGTGACTTACAATGTTTAAAGTGAGATCTAGGGCTAGTGTACTAGGTCAATGTCAAAAGATCCACTGCCTTGGGAACCGTGTCCAATGCAGGGTAGTTTATGGATTTAATTGGGGCTAACTAGTACAAGTGACAAGTTTGACCATATTTCATGATAGCTTCAAGGGTATAGTTCACCATGCAAAAGTCAAACCACAAGTCAATCCAACATTCTAAGAAAGTTGAGTTAACTTGGAGAGAGGCCAGTGCCTTGGGAATTGGGAAGTGGAGTCAAAGTAGGGTTGACTTGAGGTTTAGGACTCCTAGTACTTGGGACAAGTGGACAATACAGTTCTTGATGGATGAATGTGTCTAGATCTAGGTTTGACCCAAGTGGACCACAATCCCTAAAAACAAGGAATGCAATCCCCAAGGCAAGATTTGACAAAGTGACAGTCTAGACCTAGGTTTTGAATTATTCTGATTCCGGATCTGCAAAAATCTCAAGTACCCAGTTCCTCGAAGTGAGTGAACTCACTTCTCCAAGGTGGTGCGACTTTCCCTAAGGAGGCTTCAATCGGGGTTTAGGTGGGTCAAGTCATGTCGGATGGCATCCAAACTTTAGATCCAGGTAGATCAGTCAAATAGGGGTATGGATCTATAATTTCGTGGCAATCCACCGGTTAGATCTTTGTAGATCTGAGTTTAAGTGTTCCAAGTGGTCCAAAATGGGGATTAAATCCCTTAAAATGTGGAATGGGGCCCACAAGGTGATTTTCAGAAAAGGGACAACCTGGGTGTATGTTATTTGATGTGTAGATGTCAAATCAAGTGAAATCTCAAACACCCATCGCTTGGATCTAGGTCAACCTGCTCAAATGGTGAAGTGCGCCTTCCTTGGGAGAAGCTAGGTTGGCTTGGGAGAGGGGTCAAATGGAAGCCAATCCACACCAAACTATAGATCCGGGATGCCGTGGATGCTATAGAGGTGGGTTTTCAATATCATGCCCAACAACCCACTAGATCTTGGTAGATCTGAGAAAATGTGAAATGAGGGTTTTGAAATATTTAGGGTTTTAACAATTTATGAGTTATGTCAATGGATTGGATAAAGGAAAGAGAAACAAACCTGTGGATCTTACCTGGATAACCTTGTAGATGCCTTGATGATGATGATCTATGCAATCCCGATCAATTTGGAAGCTTTGAAGTAGTCTCTATGCAAATCGATTTAGTCCAAGAAGCCAATGCGCCCTCTCTCCTGCACAACAAACGTCAACAATATCAGATTTGATGCATCAAGAGATAAGACTAATGCCACAAAAGAAGTAACAGAAAGATAGCATAGATCACAATGATACTAATGATAACCCCCTGATACAAGCGAATGCCAAGAAAGTCGATTTGAAGAAGCCTTGCAAAATCGCCCTTGTTGAAGTCGCCCTCCTGTAGACAAACAATGATTTCCAAACAAGATAGATCTTACCACAATTTCCAAATGCTAGGTTGCAATAGACTTTCCAATCACCATCTAAGAACACCAGATGCAAAGGAGACCACAAGAATTTCCACAAGAATATTTTTCTATACCAATAATCCAAGAGCCAAAGACCCTTTACAATGAGAGGCTCTCTCCTTTAAATAGGAAGGAGAGGCACCAAAACCCTAACCACTTTTTGAATGAGTGGCTAAGATTAAGAGATACAAATGTCTAATCAATGGTTGAGATGAGCTCAACAACATAATACATGGATCACATATAAAATATAACATAAGTGGACAAAGTCGCCCTAGGAGAGGGGAATCCCACCAAATCATGATGACAAAATATCATAAGAGGCTCATGGTGGGTCCAAGGGGTAATTTTATCCCTCCTTGGTCAATCCCCATGGCACAATAACCAATACATAATCATGAAAGTACCAAATCGTGCCTCCAAGGTGAAGTCGTGGTCCTCCAAGGTGAAGTCGTGGTCCTCAAAAGACCTCAAAAATCCACAGAAAATGCCATAAGTGATGGATGCGGGCCCCGATGAAGCTGAAAGTGCTGGAGAAGGTGTGAAAGGTCCCGATCTATCATCACTGATCATCCCATGCCATAACTTTGCCTCAGTAGCCCAAATCGATTTCCTCAATAGCCATTTCTACCAATCCTGAAATGCCTCGGGAAGCGTGAAACTGCCCAAACAGACTCCTGGAGTGATGGCGCTGTCAAGGTGAGGGCACCAATGTGTCCGGGAGGGGGGTAATATGGTAAAAACAAGTGGCTGGACCACCCCCTCCATCATCAGCGCCCTAGGTCAACCGGATAAAAGTCATCTCTGCTCCGACAGGGCCTCCAACAGACCAAAACTGCACTAGGACAGCCTACTGAGGCTCAATCATCATTGTAAGTGCCCGGAACTGAAAACAAACTGTCCCATTGGACTCAGAAGGTCCAAATCCATCCAAGATGTGTACTCATACACCATATGAATCTCTGCATGATCAAAATAAATATCCAATGTACCGGAACAAGGCCAATAATAATGATCTGTAAATGACCAAACACTGCTGTATCCCAAGAATCATCATCATAACCCTGTAGCTGCTGCATAGAATCATCCTGTATGTGTACATGGACCATATATCATCTATCCATATCATCATAAGGTCCAACATCTCATGTCCTATGGTCCTCCATGGTCAAACTAGGTCTAACCAAGGCCAAATATAACTCAGACTATCATCCATAGCTGCTGCAAGGTGTCAAGGTTAATACATGCTTTACAATTTATTCAAATAGCTTCTATAACACAGAGTAATCATGACTGGCGATCTAAATCCAAATATATAGTGTCGTTAGTTATTATTATTACTCAGACTAGACTTTCAGGACCATACTCACTTCATAGTTGTGATCAATTTGCTAGTGAAGGGTGAAGGCTGAAATAAATGGCTAGGCTAAGGGATGACTTGACTAACTTGACTTTGTGACACTTTGGCAAGGGAAAGGGAATACACACTGTAGTATATACTGAATGAGCAATAACACAGGGAATGGCGGTGTCTCACAGATGGATGAGTTGTTTAAAGAGGGTTTATTCATCTTCACAGATGCGCACAATCCATAATACAAGCAAGGCCAGCAATTGTTTAGATATAACATTTAAGTTCCATTGCTTTTTGGGCCTGAGGTTTCCATAGCCTTGATCTATGTGTGTTTACAAACACATTGCATAGATTTACATTTATTTTTAGGCTTTCTGCTGCAGGTGTGTTTTTAAGGCACTTGTTTACCTGAGCACTTCTAGGTGTGTCATGGACAACTTGTTTACCTAGGTATTTATTTTCCAAAAGATATAACATTTTCTTTTTCATGGCCATTTTCAATTGGCATTTCTTTCACATACAAGATATAGCATTTGATTTTTCCAGATTTTGTATTGATGGCAGCACTAAGAGTTTCAGGTTTAGCCAACACAACTTTAGTGACTAGGGGGAATTCTCAAGGAACTCCAACTCACCATAGGTAAGTTTTGTCACCAACTCAGAGCCGAGACACAATAAACAGGGAAGCTCATCCAATACAGAGGCTACAGTGGGGAAAGGTCCTCCATGTCACTAGTCAAGTAGCAAATCAAGGTAATAATCTAAAAGGTAGGCCACGGATGGATGAAGACAATGAAATGATGGAGCCAACACTAGCAAGCCAGAGTATGGTGTAATGATCACCTCTATTCTCCCTAAGGAGGGTATATACCAATGAGTATGAATAGTGAACTTCTAAGTCTGAGTAGGGACAGTAATATATATATGATAGGTCAACCAGGTCCAAATATCTATATGATCGCCAGATCATGACACTAAGTGCTAAGACATGCTATAAGAATAAGTATAAAAGCAATCTAACCATAACACAATAGTATACCTGCTGAGTCATATACCTGAAAGCTCATCAACCTGTACCATCATCTGTCCTCTGAGACTGCATGCTGTAACTCTGGGCGCTACTGTCTGCTCTGTACCAATGGCATAATGGCTATATCGGGCATCTCTCTGAGTGTCCTGAAACTCAGTCATGGCATGGGGAATATAACTGCTATCCACAATCTGATAGTGATCCAATCTAGATGCTCATCTCGACATCTCAAATGCAAGGGAACTGGCTCAATAGTGTACTGGAATGAGAAAAATAATGTATGGTAGCCCGGCTACTATATATGTGATAACAGGGTTGAAACCCCCTTTTGACCTTCTTGGCATCTTAAAACTTAGATCTACTAAGATCTAGCCATTGGATTCACTTGAAACTTTGAAGGAACATAGATCGGGGTACTAACATCCCGGATCTGCATTTTGGTGGCTATTGGACTTGATTTGGTCCACCAAAACCCATTTTTGGACCCTCCTTGAGCAAATCGCACCCCCTTGATTTTTTGAGTTGGTCCACTTCTAGGAAGTGGGTGTTGGAGATTTTCGTGGATTTGGAATGCCCATGCCTTGAAACCTAGGTCTATACTGTCCTTTCGTCAAGATCCGCCTTGGGGATTGCATTCCTTGTTTTAAGGGATTGTGGTCCACTTTTGGTCATCACCTAAAAACCTAGATCTAATAAGATCCAACCATTGGATCTCATTCAACCCACTTTACTTGGCTTCTAGGTGTCCCGATCTACAATTTGACATACTTTTTGACCCCATTAGCCCACTTAACAAGGCACTAGTCCATCACCAAGCAAGTCGCACTCCTTGGGATTGGTGTCAAATCCTAGATCTAGCACATGGGTATCCTTGAAATCAATTTCAACTCATAGATCTAGCCTACATATAACCTATAGTACCTACCTCACATCTAACTTCACCTTGTGGGCCTACCTAGAATCACTTCACACTTCCCAAGAAAACTAGACCCACTTGTGTAAACACATGGTACTATACTTTGTCATCATACCCCATCATGTGGCCTAGACCATACATAGGTTGAAACGTTAATAATCTCTTATACTTCCCTCAACCATATCTTAAACCTTAGGTCCACTTAGCCTTGCATTGGTTTCCGTAACTCATTACTTACCTACACTTAGAAACCTTTGTTTGGGTCCAATCAACTGTGATTGGGGTATAGGGTCTCCCCCTTGGTCTAGTTACACTTTGACCTAAAGCGAAGAGTGCCTCGGTTGACGTGACTCCCACCTGCATTGGGAACTGTGGCATCTCTTGGGTCACCTCTTTAGTTGCCGAGCTCCTCTACCGTCCCGGATGGGATACCACTAGGGGCAACTACAAGTTGTGTGATAACAGATACCCCCAAGGCAAAAATCCACAAAGTGAGACACTAGATGTAGGTTTGAAGGTATGCTCTTTTCAAATCAAGCGGGATCTCATCCACCCAAGTCCTTGAAGTGGGACAACTCAAACCCCCAAGAAGTGCGACTTTGCCCAAGGAGGGCTAAATGCATAGGAAAGTGTGTCAAATCAAGTCCAAAAGCCACCAAAATTTAGATCCGGGTAGTTAAGTCAATATCAATGTGGATCTTGAAAATCAAAGGGATCCAATGGCTAGATCTCCATAGATCTGAGATTGAAAGTGCATCACCAAATTGACCCAAGTGGGGCACAACCCTCAAAATGAGGAATGGGGCCCAGAAGGAGAAAATCAATGAAGTGAAGCACTAGGGGTAGGTTATCAAGTGTGAGGATCATGAATCAAGTGGGATCTCACCTACCCATGTGCTAGAACTAGCTTAACTCAACCACCCAAGGAGAGCGACTTTACCCAAGGAAGGCTAAGTGCCTTGAAAAGTGTGTCAAATGAGGCCCAATCCATACCAAACTATAGATCCGAATCGCCGTGGATACTATAGAGGTGGGTTTTCAATATCTTTTCAAAAGCCAAGCTAGATCCAAGTAGATCTAAGAAAAACAAAAATGAGGGTTTTAATCAATTAGGGTTTTTATGATCTAGAATTTATGGATTAGCGAAGGAAAAAGAAAACCATACCGCATACTTGGATGAAGAGATGGATGCTAGTTGAGATGAGGATTACTTTGCCAAAGATCAAATGGAAAATTTTGAAGCCCTCTTGCCAAATCGAACTCCTCCAAGCCACACGTGTGTCCTTCTAACCTGTCAAAACCAAGGAGCAAAGCATCAATCAGTTTAACATGTTGAAGGTAGATACAAGCAAGAAAAGATAGACAAAGAATAGTTGGTACAAAGACAAAACCACTCCCTGTTAACCAAAACGTCCTCTTGAAGCTTGAAGGGTAGGCCTCCCCACCAATTCGCACTCCTCCAAAACGTCTTCTCAACCTGTAAAAAAGTATGACAAAATATGCAAGATAGCTACAAGAGATCCTCCAGTGCAATGGACAAAAGCATTTACAATCAAAGCAACCAACATCCACTCCAAGATCCAAGCATGTACTCCAAAAGATAGAATTTTATTCCAAGAGCCAAGAGCCAAATTCTCTAGATCATTTTACAATGAGGGGGTCTCCTCCTTATATAGTATAATAAAGACCAAAACCCTAGATCTCAAAACCACCTTTTGAAATGAATGGTTGAGATTAAAAGATCTCAATACATAATCAATGGCTAAGATGAAACATAACAACATAACACATGGATCACTCAAAATAATGATGACGTCATAGCTAGAAAGTACTCATGGAGAGTGACGTCATTCTCTAGAGGGGGCAAAAGTACATGGGCCCACCTCATATGACTAGGACATGACACATGAAGCACATGGTGGGGCTAGGAGGCATCAATCCTTGCTAGCTCATCCCCATGGCACAATAAAATAATATAATATGTCCAAAATAAATACAAATGATCAAATCTATCCTCAGAATCTGTGAGAGACATGCAGTAAAAGGCTTCCTGTGGCCTCTGTGGACCCCACTGACTGATGAAAATTGGCTGGAATATGGGAGGTTCACCCTGGAAAACCTCTGTGAAGACCAAGTTCCAAAACCTTGCCTCAATTGCCCAAATCGAATTCCTCAGTTACCCTTTAATTTCATTTTTAACCAGCCTCGGTAACTGTGAAAGTGCTGAAACTGCCTCCTAGGGCATCTGCGCTGTCAAACTGAGCCCACCAGGATTTCCAGAAGGGGGGGGTAAATGGTAATATCAAGTGGTTGGACCACCCCCTCCTCATACAGCGCCCTAGGTGAATTGGCCTCTCAGGGCCCCTGTTGGTCAGGCTGGGAAATCAACCCCAAATCTAGTCAACAAGTGAAAAACTACATCTATCACTATCAGAAGTGCCCGGAATTGAAAGATAAGTGTCTCATCAGATCCAGAAGACCCAAATCTATTAAGAATGTGTACTCATACACCATGGGTTTCCCTGATGGGCTAACCGTAGGGTCCAGATGGGCTAACTGTAGGGTCCACCATATATGGACAATGCATAATCTGATGATATGAAGTAATAATAAAACCTGCTGAATTGCATCAATCACCATTTGAATCATATGTCCATCATATAATATCATTATCAAGAGTATGTGGGTCCATCTATCATCATCAATAAGCATGCATGGCCCACATCATCATGGATCCCAAGAAATGACCATAGTCAAACTGGGTTTGACTAGGTCCATATACAACCAAGGATAAATCATATCAATAGACTAAGACATGTTCCTCTAATCATACTCACAGCTTAACTTAAAGTATAACATCATTTAGTGGCATTAATCAGGTTAGCATATTCTATTGTTATTTATATTCACTTGCACAATAGCTTAAATGACAAACTCACCCATTGGACATGGTCTAACTGCTAGCTAAGGATGAAGGCTAGGAACAAGGTTGGGCAAAGGGGGTGACTTGTCTAAACTCAACTAAAAGACACTTTGGACTGGGAGAAAGGGGAAGCTACAAACTCTGTGCTGGACAAATAAAACACGGGGAATGGTTGTGCCTCACAAATGGGTAAGTTGTTTAGAGAGTGCTTATTCAACTTAGGCATCATGTCTACTTTTATAAAAGATGATCCAGTTTCATTAGGATCCATTGATTTCATTTCATGGCCTTTTTGGCCTACATAACCCTTCGGATCTCAGGTGTGCTGATAAGCACAACTAATTGCAGCTTACATCCAGGGCATGTTTTTACATATATAAGTTCAACAATCGTTTAGATATAGAATTTAAGAACCATTGCTTTTTTGGACCTTTCTTATACTCTTCGAGGAGTATTTTTAGTAGTTCATCGCTCTTGTCCTTTTTAGTTTCCATGGGCGAATCTACATAAGTTTCCATAAGTAGTACATGAGTTTTCAGTTTTAGCCAACAACATCTCAAGTGACTAGGGGGAGTTCGTGCCAGTGCCAAACATCAGGACAACCGACCAGAATGATTTAGGCCTACAATCCAACTTACCAAAGGCAAGTTTTGTCACCAACTCAGAGCCAAGACACTAAACAAACAGGGATGCGATTCAAACACATAGGTAGTAAAAATGGAAGTCCTCAATATCAGAAAGTCAAGTAAGACAAGTCAAGGGTTAAAGCCAAGTTAGGAAAGTCATGGATGGATGAAGTCAAGTGAAAGTGGAGCCTAAGCTAGCAGACCAATGGTGTCAAGAAAGACCATATCTATGCAAGGTAGTAAACCTGTGAGTTTTGTCAAACAACCTAAATGTGCAAGTAAAATGTCCATTTTATAATTTATTAGTTTATTAAGTTTGCCACATCATGAATCATATGCCAAGCTAATGCTGTGAACATGACTAAAGCAACAAGATAATAATCCACAGTCAATGATCAGAAATCCATAGGTCATACAACATCATCATAAGAATAATCATCACATATTATTTGAAATACTGCTGCAATACATCTCTAGGCACTGAACTGAAACTGTATGGAATAAAGGGTCACATTGGTCATCAAATCTGAACTCTCAAGACTTAGCCTTGACACAAGGTCTAACATAAGTCTGAATAATACACTACTCTGATCACGAGTGATCTCAAAATATAAAGTCATCATAGCCAAGCTCTAAATAATCTAAGCTCTGGAATGTGCAGATATCTGCTAAGCAAGAATAGTAGCCCTGCTACTATGGTGTGATAACAAGTCTATTGGAAGCATTCTCATCACTCTACCCATTTGTGAGACACAGCCATTCCCCGTCTTATTGTCTATCCAACATATGTATAGGTGGTTCCCCTGGTTCCTTTATCCAAGAGATTGCAGTGTTGAGGTTGTTAAGTCCTTCCCCTAGCCTAGCCTTTGTTTTTCCACCCTCACCCATGGTTAGCAAATTGTTCCAGTTTGTAAACGAGTATACATTTGAGATTCTTGTTTATAGTAGTTAGCTACTTTGATATAGACTTTTCTTGGTTACATTATTTACATGCTTATGCCAGTTAAACATCATTTTATGCTTTAGTCTAGCTACTGATTTAATTGAAGGAGCATATCATAACCATTTGTAATTGTAGCAGCAGTTATTCATGGTCTGGATCATTATTTTGATCATTTTTTACCTGGTCAACCCAGTTTGACCAAGTCAACCATAGGGTCCAGGATGAGTTTCGGTAGACAGTGTTCGAGATGGATTATTCGTGGCCCATATGTGTCCATTA
Source organism: Larix kaempferi (assembly GCA_027924585.1). Lineage (NCBI taxonomy): Eukaryota > Viridiplantae > Streptophyta > Pinopsida > Pinales > Pinaceae > Larix > Larix kaempferi. The sequence continues at coordinate 6,984,577 of BSBM01000556.1, forward strand.
GATGGTTCCATGCTTCAGACGACAGTTTTAGATGATGGTTTGATGGATTTTTATTATTATTATTATTTACAGGCCATTATTTTATTATTCCGGGCATGGATGAGCTTACAGAGCTATCACTTGATCGTCACATGGTGTATGAGTACTCATTCCTAGTGGATTTGAGCATTTTGAGTCCATTGGTACACTTGGTTATCAATTCCAGGAAGTTACATGTGATGATATGGTTAGATTACCACTTTATTGCATTTTGCCATTCGGAAATGGCCTTTCTAGCACTTTCATTGAGCATGTACTCCCTGTTGTTTTGTGTCTCGGCTCTGAGTTGTGCAACAGAACTTACCGAAGTCTTGATCCTTCTGGGCCAAAAGAACCTGTTGGTGTTGGTTCCTGAGCTTAGGGGAGTTGGATTTGAAGCCTTGACCTCTCTGGTTGGTTGCCCCCGAGTTTGGTCCTAATTGTGGATGAGCCCCCTAGTTGCCTGAGTTGTGTCGGCTAAACTTGAAGCAAATTGTACTACCATCATTACATGCATATGTGACTGATTGTTATATCTTCTATGCAATGGCATGGTTATAAAATAAAACTGTGTTTTTAAGCACAATAAAAGAGGGCTATGAAATAAAATGTAAAGCACCCTGGATAAAAGCTGCAATTAGTTGTGCTTCTAAGCACATGTAAAATCCAAAGGGTCATAAGGCCTAAAAAGCAGTGGTTAAATGTATGCTAAATCTAAAGATTGTTGGCCATAATAAAAATGTAGTGATTAATTCCTCACATAGCCTATGGGTTGTGATGTGAGATGGAGTAAGGGATAACTAATTCTAAGTGTCCCCTAGAACCTCAAGTTCTTAGATGGTGATTGGAAAATCTATTTCTCTTAGCATTTGAGAGTTTGTTGTGGATCCAAAATATTTTGTGGAATCATTGTTTAATTGCAGGAGGGCGACTTAACTTGGATGTTTTTGCAAGGGGCTCCTCAACTCGTTCTTTTGAAGCATCAAATATCAGGGGGTTTTCAATAGTATCTTTGATCTTTGATTTCTATTTGATATGTCTCATGTTTTTACAGTCATTTTATCTTGATGCATCAAATCTAACTTCGGTAGTTTGCTTGTGTAGGAGAGGAGGGCGCACTTGCTTCTTTGGGAAAATCGTTTTCACTTGGATACTTAGCTAAATCACCTCAAATTGATCAGGAAGTAATAGATCATCATCCTCAAGGCATCTACAAGATTTTCAGGGTAAGATCTACACTTGTTTTATTTATTTGAAGTTCTAGACCATTGGCCATTTGAATTTTCTGCTAAAACCCTAACTGTCGAAACTTCTAAAAATTCTCTAGCTCAAACAACTTAAAATTGTGGCGAACGATTTCTGGGTTTTAATCTTAAGGCCTAGCCCCAAGTGGGTTTCCTGGGGCGTCACCCCTAAGGGACTCCATCTTGCCCATTTCCGTAGGCACTATTCTTCTACCCATGCGTACTTCTAGACTTAGCCATTTTTCTGAGTTGTTTGATGTCGGTTTTTGACTTGTGAGCTAAAATACTGTCATATTCTTCATCAAGTCTCATCTAAAGGTACTAGATAGCCTCATTTTGATCTTAACCCTTCTACCTTGGACACGTTTCCCAAGACAAAAGAAATCTTTCTCATTTGCTAGTACCTTCAGACTAGATCTAGCTTCCAAACTTATAAGTCACTTGTACTTTCACATTGGGTCAATATTTATATCCTTTAAGCCTCTTGATCCAACCTTAATTCACCTTGTGACTTCATCTATAGATCTAGGGTTCATCATACCTTACACCTTACTTATTTTAGTTATCTGGTTTGATCTGGTGTTTTGGTTAGATCTCTCCTGTTAGGCGTTGATTTGGGTCTCCCCCATTGTTATCTAGGGCTTGGATAGCATAAAGTGAAGAGTGTCTCGATTGGCGTGACAATCGATCCATCTTGGGGATCGAGGTCCTCTTTGGTCACCTCTTTAGTTTACCATCTCCTCTGTCGTCTTGAATAGGATCCTTGTTTGGGGAAACTACAAGTTGTGTGATAACAGACCCTAGTACCCCCCTAAAAGTCATCTTAATTATTTTATGTTCTTATAAGTTGTGACTGTTACCAGTTAAGTTGCACTTAGCTGGACTTTCAAGCGAGCGTGCCAAATTTGAACATGTTACATGTTCTTTTTTGGTGATACTGAAGTCCATTAGGCCTTTTTTAGGGCCCTTCTAAAAATAAAATTGCATGTCCATACCCCCATGGGAAATTGTGATAAGTTGGTCTAAGCATGGCCTTTTTGTAACAGACTTGGCTTACATTAGGTTTATCTGTCAAGGGGATACTCTAGAGTGTTTTTTCCTTAGGAATTATGCATTGCGCTTTAGTGATGTATAATTCCTGAGTTTTTCACTCACACCTCCAAAGCTAAAGTATTTACCTTGGTGGTCAAACCTTGGGAGGTTATTAAAGCCTAAGTGTCTATTTATTTTTACATGCTAGCCATCAATAATGAGTCGTATGGACATACACAAGGTCCCATAGGAGTTTGAGTCAATTTCGAAAAAAATAAGTTTTCCCGTAAAATTAGGCCAATTTTTAGTGGTTTAATTGGAAATTTTCCAATTGTAATAAATGTATGGTCTGGAGACGGATTTTGGCACGGGGGTGCTCGTTTTCATGCTCAGAGCGTTCTCTTTACTCTAGAGCGAACTTTTTCTATGTTCCGAGTGATTAAATCATCACTTAGAGCATTTTTTCTTATTGGGGCGACAGAATGGCAGAGAAATGCTAATGATTCAACAAAATGACCCAAAATATAAAAAAAAAATTAAATAAAGAAATGAGCATGTGATGAATGACTCGGCATTTCATCCTAACTAGTGGACGACTTAGCTAAAGCATAAATCACATGGTTAAAAGGTCAAATCATGTGGTTAGCGTTTGAATTTCAAATTATAGATACGCCCCTCTCTCATGCTTCACGTGAAGCATACATGGCACCTTAACGTTGGATGTGATGAAGCCAATGAAGGATGCGCCTACCTCATGGAGAGGTGGCACAATCCTTGTGGATTGACTTCAAATAAAAGATCAATCAGCTCCAACCACTTCACGTTAACTCTCAATCATGGAGGGCGCAGCTGTTAGATGGCAGATTTGATTGGGTTGATGTGGCAGCCATCCATTTGAGTGTTGATTATCCCAAAGAGAGGGAGCATCCTAGTTGAGAGGTGGCATCAATTTTTTATCTCAGTCCCCCAATCAACTCAATAAACTGGCCCTTCTCATTCCTTGAGAGCTGCCACTTGTTGAAGGTCGCCCAAATTGGCCGACTCGCCCTCTTGGACCTGTTTTATCTGTTTAAACAAGGCATCTCCTTCCCTTTTTCTCTGGTTGGAGTTGGGATTTGAGAGCTTGCTTCATTGTAATTGTTGCTTATTGTATTGAGAAATAAAGAGACTTTGGAGGTTGATCTTGTGTGTTGCATGTAGTGAGTGGATGAACTATCGTGGTCTTTGATGGAGGTAACCTGTACTTGATTTCATTTTGTTTTCCTTTTTTGCATCAAGCTTTGCTTATTGAAAATATTGGTATCAATTTGTAAGGAAGATTAATCAATTGTTTTATTGCTTAGTCTTTTATGTATGTATGCTTAGAGAGCTTACTAGAAATGTTTCATTTGTTTATGTGCTTTCTGTATTGATTTCTAATCATATATGCATCTAGGCTTGATCCATTTGTTTGCAAAGTGATATGATGTGCAGGTGCCTTTAGTTGGATCGTCGGAAGATCTTGCTTGCTTCGTCTTTCCTCTAACATTTTCTTGCAGATACAGTCCCTCGGTAGCTTTCTCCCTTTCTCCCCCTCTCTTCAATCACTTTTTTTGGTTCTAGTTACTGTCAAAGAGTAATAGTTGATCTACATTCTATTTTATATTCATAAGTAGATCCATTTTTTCTCTTAAGATCTAGTTAAATTTCTTTAAAAGTTTTATCATTCATATTCTAGATCTATTGTTGCTACACTAATCAGTCAAGTTATTTTCTTTTTTTGCACATCGAAAGGCTTGGTTAGATTTGTTTAGCAGTTGTTGTCAATTTCATATCTAGCATTAAAGTGCTTATCATTTGCTTGCCTTTTTCAAAAAGCAAGCAAAGATCCTAAGGGAAGAAGCCTTTTAGCTCACTTTCCTTACTTAATTTTTCTCGTCTTTTGTATTGTTTTTTACTTAGATTTTTTTTGAGTAATATTTGTAGGCTGTCCCAAAGCACTCTGAAAGTGTTTTTGGGCATTTTCTACTAACATTTGCTTGTTGTTTTGCAGCATTTCATGAGCAAATAGGAGGAAAATTTGGTTGTTTTTCGATAGATTGGACCATCCGGAGCACCCTAGATCCAGTCCCCTTCAACCAAATACTTGTTCTGTAAAACTTGTAATTCTTTGAGTCCAGTTTTCAAGGACCAAGACACTCCTTTTTTGAATTTGTAAACAAAAAATAAACGAGAGCAAGTGGGCTACCCAGTGCCCACACCCCATCCCCCTAGGGGGGATCTATGTCGGCTCCATTTTTCGTGGTTTGAATTTTTAGCTTAGATTTTTCTTTTTTCGCATCTAATAAAACATACATAGGACTAAAATTAACCTTGTTGGATTTGTTTCAATGGTGGGCCACAAGTGCACTCAAGACTTAACTTTTAACATTTTTAACAATTTCTAGTTTTCCGGAGTAATTTTGTCCTTGCTTTCCCGATGTACGGTGCCACGGAAAGAGCTTGCTCAAGTACTGGAATTCGGCCGAAAAAGAGACTCTTGGAGTAGATTAACCAAGTAGAAAACCATAATTTTGTTTAATAAAATAAATCAACGCTTAAACTCCAAGTATGCTCTTGGTCGCTGCAGCTTAGTCTGATCAGTTGGTCAACCAGAAAGGAAGGTAAGCACTAGTTTAATAGGAAAATCCAACTAAGCTAAATTTCAAGAACTCGAGAGGTTGCATGGGTGGACACTATAGAGTCAGAAGGCTACTATAAGCAAGTTATGCCTCGCCTTGTTGGACACTTGGTGAAACCGCTATAACATTCAGTTCGAGAGGTTAAGTGTAGTTGGGCCAAACCCCCAATAAACCCACTCCTTTAATACTCACTAATAAATATAAAACTGACAATGAAACTTTGCAATACTTTCACGACACAACACAACAACATCATTTCACAAATCTTGACACTAGCCATCATATGTTATCATGGTTTAAATTAATCTGCAAATTGTCGTGAGTATCTTTTAATCTCATGTGTTGTTGTGCTTAAATCAATTGCAAGTGTTTCCTTTTAGTATTTCATTCATCATCACTCTAACTCCTAGATTAAGTGTTTTTTCTCTTTCCATAGATTAAAAACCTTAGATTTTATTTTATTAGGGCCTACCCCCCTTGGCTTCGTTAGGAGTAAGCCTAGACGGAGGAGTTAAGTTTCGAGTGATAGCTCTTAACTCTAACTTACCCCCAAGGCCACACCAAGTGGCTTGAAGATTTCTGTCGCGTTCTCCCTTAGGTGTGCATCCAGGCAGCAACAGTGACCTTTATTTCTTTTGTTCGTACCCTTCTTAACTAATGGAACCCTAACTCATTAAAGAATTAAAAAGCTGACCCTTCTAGAAGTTCTAAGATCGTATATATTGGAATCTAATTTCCTCTTTTGACATCATCTCATTATCACACATCTCAGTCCTGATTTTCTGAGGTTGACATTAAGAGAGTTTAAGGGTTTTTATGCTGTTGTTTGCTCACTTGTTTAGGCTGTCCACCTGCTGGAGTTTACCTTCATTCACATACAAGTCAGATCTGATTTGTTTAACTGTTTAAGGGTGATGTCAAGGTTTTTATGCTACTAAGGTTCGTTGTTGTCATTTGTGATTGAACCGTGAGGTTTGTTGAGGCCTTGATTGAAGTCGGATCTGCCTGATAAGGGGTCTGATCTGCCAGCTGATGTCTTGTAGAGATCCGATCTGCCAACAGAGGTTTTGTTAGTGAAGAAAATTGACTTAAAAAATGAAATGGCTCATTTACACATTCTGTCAAACACTTTCAGAATCTAGGGTTTTAACTTTACATTTCTGAAAGTAAAACAACACTTCTAAAATGTACTTAAAAAAATACTACCAAACACTTTCAGAATCTAGGGTTTTAACTTTACATTTCTGAAAGTAAAACAACACTTCTAAAATGTACTTAAAAAAATACTACCAAACACTAAAACAATCTTTAAGCAAATGAACACAATTATTTTGGTCAAAGACCGGGAAAAACCCTAAGAAGAAAATTTTTCTTTAAGAAGACCAAAACTCAGAAAATTCTTAGAATGAATTTTTCTTTCTTTTAAACCCTCATTGACAAAATTTCTCAAAACATAACAGTAGCAAGATCTACCTCGAAATCTGTGCCAGAAAAGTACTGCACGGCTGCCCACACGTGCTGTACGGTACTGTACGACCTGCACACTTTTTGCCCTCGATTTCAGTGCCCACACGTGCCTGTAATTAATGTTGTACGGTCTGCAATAAATGCGCAGTCATTTCTTGGAATTCAAACCAGCTTTCTTGGGATTCGAGCCCACACGTGTGACTGTCATAAATGCTTTGTACAGACTGCTACAGGTTGCCTAGGGATGCGTGCTGCTCCTTTCTCTTGGAAATCGTGCCCTTCTCTGCTAGGGAATTCTTCTTGGTCTTCAATCTTCCTCTCTTCCTCTCTGATGGTGAGTGTATCAAATGTCCCTCTCACTTTGTTTTATACTTGTCTTTTGCAACTAACTTCATCAACTACCTAATCTAGGGTTGAGAATTAATTACAAAATCAATGGTCTCCATTTAATTCACTTTTAATAATTAAAAGCATTAATTATTAAATACATCACTTGACCCACTTTTCTAAAGTATAAAATCACTTTCACTTTATTTATATAAACGTCACTTTGTTACATAAATACATAAAGACAAAACTTTCTGATCCTCCACATCACACCCACACCAAAAATATGGGAGGACTTCCAGAGTTAACGTTTCAACACTCCCTCCTAACGAGGGAGGTCCTTCTGGCACCATCCAAATCTTTGCCTCTAACTCCTGATGCAGCTCCCTCCTGCTCTGGAAAGTCTCTTGGAGAAGAGTGCTCACCACTGAAAAACTCTGACTCTTGAGATTCTGCCTGAACCTCATCAACCTGCTCATCACCATCACTTGTTTGGTTGAGTCTTCTGCCAGTGCTCTGAAGAGAATCACTTTCCTCATTAGAAGCAATGTAAACAACATGTCGATCAATTGTATCTTCTGCCCCATCCTCTGACTCTGATAGCCAATGTTGAAAAAGTCGTCGATTTTTCGGAAAAAAAGCGGAAAAATCGCGAGTTTTTCCTCTAGCCGATTTTTCGGCGAGTAAAAATCGCGAGTTTTTGGTAATTAGCGTGACTTAATGGAAAAAATCGCTGAGGCTTTTTCACAGTTTTAAAAATTCGTTTTTTTTTAAAAATTTGATGAGTTTTGTACATGTGACATTGATGTCAACAATACTAAATGGTAATATTAAATTCTTAAAGTAAAAGTAGCATTCTCTTTATCTGTCATCTTCCATCCTTTTACTTAAATTTTTAACATTACCATTAATTGTTTCGGGATGTTTGAGAGTGGTTCCAACCTCATCGGACTTCATATGCAAAAAGTAGACTTTTAGATCCCATTCAGAATTCAACAGACTTAATGGTTTTCAGGATTTCAGGATTCCAATGTTTCCAGTGGATTCTATCATGTATGTGGGTAAGGGATTGGAATTTAATGAAGCACATCAAACTCTCTATGTACCTTGATGTTGGTGGTGTCGATGCCTGATTGTTAAAGTTGATTGAATTCCTCTGCCATGACCTTAATAAAAAATGTACCCTTCAGTAAAGGAAAATCACTTATTAAGCATGGGAAGCTCTTTCTACCTTATTTTAATGCTTGGATTAAGAAGTTTCATCAAAATTGTAGGGTGTTAATTGATGTCCTTGGAGGATCAACTTCGAGATTGGAGGTAGAGGCAAGGTCTAGAGCCTAGAGGTAGGGGAACATGGTGCTATTGATGAATATGATCTCAACATAGACAATGATTTTGATGATTCCGTTTTTTCAATTTTGATTTAGATATATATTGCACTTGGTGCCATTTTGATAATATTTTGTAAATATTTGATCCAGAGATCATTACTCCCTCTAGATCAGTCTGAGACCTCAAGTAGTATGAATCTCAATGTCAGTACATACTCATAAAACAGAGACTCAAACCACTAGATCTGCATCTACCAACTAACATATAAATGCAATCAACCACATAGACAAGAGATGTACCCTGTAACCCTTTCAGGAAAAACCAACTAACTATGGGGTTATCTTCTCTCTCGAGCCCAGAGCATATAGAAGTATAAAAGACAGTACAATACAGAATTACCTCAGCGGTAACTCAATCCCTCTGACCAGGACAAACTCTAATTTGCATGCATCCAGCTGATGCATGCATTGACGAAGTATGCCCTAACTGCCAATCTGGATTTGAGTGCTCTGACGGTGCCTTTGATAGATCCGCCCTCTCTAGATCTCTCTACTCTGATCTGCTCGCTCAGAAGACTGCCCACTGATGAAATCGACCCTCTCTGCATGCAAAAGTGCGCCCTCCCCTCTGGGTGTCACATGCTCGTACTGCCCCGGATCTCAACAGATCTGAACTCTGATCGTCCCTAACCTTCCTCAAATCTCGAGGCAAGGCTATCCTGGAAGTCACAGACTCCTAATCAGTCAATCCAACTCACAACGAGCTCCTCTGCCCTCAGGAAAAACGTCCTCCTCCAAGAGAACTCGGCCTCCTCCAATCTCCATAGTAATCTCATTGTTGAGCTCTCTCAACTCACTGGAACAGATATCTAGCCTCTCTGGAACTGAAGGTCACTGATCTAGCTCAGATCTGACCTTCCTAGCTCCTGTAGCAACTCCTCTTTATCTTAGAAAGTCGCCCCACATGGACAGATTCCCCCTCACTTTGGAAGTATCTCTCTCCGATGATACAACTGAGTAACCCCATCCGGGGACCCCCTGCCTCTATAAATAATCCCACCGATGAATTAGGTTTGCCAAAACCCTAATTCCCGGTGCATGCAAAAGGTCACTTTTGCATGCAGTCATTGAATGCTGATAGGTCATGCACTACTCATATATGCAAAGGTCAATCTCCCCTGAAGCTCCGCATGCAGCCCCTGCTGGACTTATGCCACTGAGTAGAGTGCATCTCACTCTCTACTTCATCCTGATGCCTATGGTACTGATGTACCTCCATGCAAGGCATTTGAGTCATGGAGGATATCCCGAAGTTACCATAATCTAACACTCCCTCTTATCGAGGAAGTCCTACCATGGATACCTGGATCCAACAAGTCCGTTGCTGCTGACACTGATCTAATTGATCTGCCTGTCACTGCTACACTCTGAATTGAACCACCCTGATCAATCTCCATCTGTGTGGCTTCGTCAACTACTACTGACTCTGTCACTGCACTCTGACTCATACTCCCTCTGAGTCTCTGCTGCTGTAACCAACTCTGAAGACCTTTGTCCAGTGGATCTACTGCTCTATAGGTCATTTGCCTATGACCCTGAGTTGACTCAGCTCTATAAGTTAACTCCCTCTGTCACTGCACTGACTGAGCTCTCTCCTGAGCCAAGTCCATCTCAACCATGTCATACCAGCTCACGCTTTGATTGGTGCCTGCATGAGCAGCATGCTCATCCCTCTGATATGAGCCCAAGGGCTCAATCTCCACATCTCCATCACTGTCAAGAGCATCTCGCTCATCCATCGAAACTCCACAATCACTGCCCTGATCCTCATCATGGTGAGCATCTCGCTCACCCATTTGCTGAACTAGCTCACTCATCCTGGCCTCATCTCTGCTATGAGCATCCTGCTCATCATCCTCCTCTGCATTTGACGAGGATGCACTCAGCCATCCAGATGTGTCCGAAGTAGGCAGTCCATGAACCAAGTACTCACCATCAATCCTGTGACCAAACAACACTGGGTCTACTCCTCTAGGATAGGTGAAGAACTGATCCCTATGAAACACAACAGGGAAGCCTGCTGCTGCCAAGGCAGCCACTGAGAGAACACTTCCTCTCAGTCCTGGAACAAAGAACACTCCTGAAACCTCCAGGAGCTCCCCACGGTCAAGTAGAAATCTCACTCTGCCCACTCCAACAACTAAATGGTCAATTCCCTGACCATCCTGAGTCAACTGTACTGCCGTATGCTCTAGTATCAGGAATGCATCTCGTACTCCTGTCATATGATTGCTGAGAGTAATGTCCACTCCCTATCTCTGATCAACCTGACTCTCTGGTGGGATACTATCATGTCATGACTGAACTGTGGCTAGTGAGAACTCCTTCTCAAACCGAGAAGAGAACTTATCAACCTCCTTTGCTGCTGCCACCTGCTCATCCTTCGCCTGCTTGCCCTTCTTCTTATGCGGACACTGTCCTGCATAATGTCCATACTCATTGCAGGTGAAACATTTGATCTTGCTCAGATCCTTCTTCTGTCTTCCTCTCTGCCTCCCGCCTGCTGTGAGAGCCACATCCTCCTCCTCAGGAATGGCATTTGACGAAACAGTAACGGGATTTGCTGTCGTACTGTTCACAACATCCCATAGCTCACTCTCTTTCAGCAACAGAGTAATACGTGCCCTCCATGCACTGTAGTTGGAGGCACCACCCAACCGGTCCTCCATTCTCAAACCAGTAGCCATACTCACCCAACTGAATAAACTGTAACCCATAGTGAACAAGAATCTCTCCTGATCACAGATCTGGCAGATCTATCTCAGATCTGACCACAAACCAATTGAACTGATAGATCTGACCTCTACAACCACAAATCTGAACGGGAATGTTCAGATCTGGTAGATCTGGCCTCTCTCTGCATAGATCTACTAGATCTATCTCACATCTAGTCACCACCACTGCAGATCTATGTGTGACTGCTCACCCTGATCCTCAACAGGGCTCTGATACCATGTAAATATTTGATCTAGAGATCACTACTCCCTTTGGATCAGTCTGAGACCTCAAGTAGTAGGAATCTCAATGTCAGTACATACTCATAAAACATAGACTCAAACCACTAGATATGCATCTACCAACTAACATATAAATGCAATCAACCACATAGACAACAGATGGACCCTGGAACCCTTTCGGGAAAAACCAGCTAACTATGGGGCTATCTTCTCTCTCGATCCCAGAGCATATAAAAGTATAAAAGACAGTACAATACAGAATACCTCAGCCGGTAACTCAATCCCTTTGACCAGGACAAACTCTAATTTGCATGCATCCAGCTGATGCATGCACTGACGAAGTATGCCCTAACTGCCAATCTCGATCTGAGTGCTCTGATGGTGCCTCTGATAGATTTGCCCTCTGTAGATCTCTCTGCTCTGATCTGCTTGCTCAGAAGACTGCCCATTGATGAAATCGACCCTCTCTGCATGCACGAGTGTGCCCCCCCCTCAGGGCGTCAAATGCTCGTACTGCTCCGGATCTCAACAGATCTGAGCTTCGATCATCCCTAACCTTCCTCAAATCTTGAGGCAAGGATATCCTGGAAGTCACAGATTCCTAATTGGTCAATCCAGCTCACAACGAGCTCCTCTACCCTCAGGAAAAACGTCCTCCTCCAAGAGAACTCGGCCTCCTCCAATCTCCACAGTAATCTCACTGTTGAGCTCTCTCAGCTCACTGGAACGGATATCTAGCCTCTCTGGAACTGAAGGTCATTGATCTAGCTTAGATCTGACCTTCCTAGCTCCTACAGCAACTCCTCTCTATCTCAAAAAATCGCCCCACATGGACAAATTCGTCCCCCTCACTCTGGCAGTATCTCTCTCCGATGATACATCTGAGTAACCCCATCTGGGGATCCCCTACCTCTATAAATAATCTCACCGATGAATTCGGTTTGCCAAAACCCTAATTCCCGGTGCATGCAAAAAGTCACTCTTGCATGCATGTATGCAAAAGGTCACTTTTGCATGTAGTCACTGAATGCTGACAGGTCATGCACTACTCATGCATGCAAAGGTCAATCTCCCCTGAAGCTCCGCATGCAGCCCCTGCTGGACCCATGCCACTGAGTAGAGTGCATCTCACTCTTTACTCCATCCTGATGCCTATGGTACTGATGTACCTCCATGCAAGGCATCTGAGTCATGGAGGACATCCCGAAGTTACGATAATCTAACAATTTTGTCTCTAATGGTTTGGAATCATAGCTTGGAATGTTTAATATATATTTTTTTCATTAAATTGTAAAATTTTATGTATTTTTAAACAGTTTGAGTGATTGAAATCAAACCGCTCTGATTTATTTGCATCCACTACATCTATATATTAGTGCTTTCTCCATATTTATGTTCCAATGTGTTTATCTGATGTTATTGTTGCGTTATATGTTTAAAATTCTGAAAAAAAATGAATGTATTTTGTATTTTTTAATGTTTGCCGATTTTTCCTGATTTTTTCGTCGATGTTGACGAGAAGTTGTATTCAAGACCCTTGCCGATGCCGACTTTTTCAACATTGCTGACAGCCATCCATCTGTCCATGGACGTACAACATGTCCTCTCAAAATATATAATCTGTCCCTGCGATCACTAAGCAAGATAGTGGTCCTGACAGGATCATCTCTCAGATAAATGAAGATATGACCATCCCTGACCAACATCCCAAAACCATCATCTTCAAGAGATGATACTGAGAGTTTGCTAACTCTCATCCCAGGTACAAAGAGGACTCCATGTATCTCCAAGACCTCTCCAAGGTCTAGTTGGAACCTGACTGTTCCAACCCCTCAAATAGCTATCGGTGGACCGTCAATATCTGTCTGAATGTAGTGTCCTGGTCCCAATTCTGTGATAATCTGGAATGCATCATACATTCCAGTCATATGTCTGGTTGACCCACTGTCAACTATCGAGACACTCTCGAAAACTGAGCTACCTACACTAGAGTCAAAAGAGGCTAGAGAAAATTCACCTACAAACTCATCTGCAAACTCTTCCATTGTAGTAGCTGCAGAATCTTTCTTTGACTTTCCTTTCTTCTTCTTAGGACATTTCGTGGCATAGTGTCCTAACTGACCACAATGATAACATTTGATCTGTCTCAGATCTTTCTTCCTCTTGTTCTTCAATTTGGCTGCAAGTGCCACATCCTGCTCAGCATCCTCAGTAGTTTGGCCAATCTGTGACCCATCCTGGATTTCCGCTTGGGTAAAATCATCGCATAATCTGGGCCAACTGGGAAGTTTTTCTTTTCCCACAATACATTTCACAAAGACCTCCCACTTCTTGGTGAAGCCCTTCAGGGCTATCCTCACCAATTCTGAATCAGGAATAATCTCTCCTACTGCTGCCAACTTGTCCTTAACTTGTGTGACACGAGTCAAGTAGGAGGATACACCCTCATCTTTGTTCATTTTGATACAATGTAGCTTGTCTTTAAGGGCCATCTTTCGATTCTCGTTCTTTGCTTCGAACAACTTGGTCAATGTGTCCCACATCTCTTTTGCAGTTTTCTTTTCTGCTAAGTGTGGGATGAGATGGTCTTTAACCCCATCCAATATAACTCTCTGGGCTCTGGCTTCAAGAGCTTCAAACTCCACAAGCTCATCTTTATCTGTTGGCTTAGTCATGACACTGTTAGTAAAAATCCAAACCCTAAGTTTCTTTAACACAACAGTGATTCTTACTTTCCATGGAATGTAGTTGGATACTCCATCCAACCTATCCTCATACCTAATGCTCATCATGGAAAATAACTTGCAATCAAAAATAACTTTGAAAGATAAATCTAACACCCTTCTGAAACTTCAAAGAACACTTGCTAACTTTCTTTTTCAGTATGGCTTTGTTAATCTGTGATCTGATACCATCAACTTTGATACCATTGACAAAATTTCTCAAAACAGAACAACAACAAGATCTACCTCGAAATCTGTGCTAGAAAAGTACTATACAGCTTCCCACACGTGCTGTACGAAACTGTACAACCTGCACACCTTTTGCCCTCGATTTCAGTTCCTACACATGCCTATAATTAATGTTGTATGGTTTGCAATAAATGCACAGTCATTTCTTGGAATTCAAACCAGCTTTCTTGGGATTTGAGCCCACACGTGTGACTGTCATAAATGCTCTGTACAGACTGCTACAGGTTGCCTAGGGATGCGTGCTGTTCCTTTCTCTTGGAAATCGTGCCCCTTCTTTGCTAGGGAACTCTTCTTGGTCTTCAATCTTCCTCTCTTCCCCTCTGATGGTGAGTGTATCAAATGTCCCTCTCACTTTGTTTTATACTTAGTCTTTTGCAACTAACTTCATCAACTACCTAATCTAGGGTTGAGAATTAATTACAAAATCAATGGTCTCGATTTAATTCACTTTTAATAATTAAAAGCATTAATTATTAAATACATCACTTAAATGTGACCCACTTTTCTAAAGTATAAAATCACTTTCACTTAATTTATATAAACGTCACTTTGATACATAAATACATAAAGACAACTTTCTGATCCTCCACATCACACCCACACCAAAAATATGGGAGGACCTCCAGAGTTAACTTTTCAACAGTTAGGGTCCGATCTGCCTCCTCTGACCTAGCTGTGAGCCTTGGAGCATTATTTTACCTCGGTCGTGAATTTGTGGATCTTAGATCTGCTAACAGTGGTCCTGTTGGAGTTTTGTTGAGCATAGCCGTGGTCTGGTTGAAGTTCGATCTACCTATTGAGGGTTTGATTGAGGTCTGATCTGCTTACTAAGGTCTGGTTAAAGTTCGATTTGCCTGTTGGGGTTCTTATTGAGGTTTGATATGTTTGCTACTGTCTTGTTTGACATAGGCGTGACCTTGTTGAGGATTATTTTGCCTACTGTGAACTTGTTTACGAAGGCCGTGAGCCTTGGGGTCTGATCTAGTCTGCTGGTGCACACTTGTGGAGGTCGAGAGCCCTGTAGGGTCTGACCTAACCTGCTAGGTGCATATTTGTGGAGGCCATGAGTCCTGTGGGTCTCATCTACCCTTCTATGTGCATACTTGTGGAGGTCGTGAGTCCTGGTGGTTAAGTCTACTGTGTTAAGACGTTATTCAGGATAGATCTATTGTACTTTGACCTTGTTGAGCCTGATCTATGTTCCTGTAGTCTGATCCTTTGTACTGAGACTAAATTGTGGTCAAATCTACTGTACTGTGACCTTGTTGGGGTTAGGCCCTTGTGGTAAGTCCTGTTTGGGACTGCCACTGTGATTTGATTGTCATTGACTATCACTGTTTGACTGTACTACAACCTATCATCATCTCTCAGGTTTGTACTAACCCTCTAGTAAGGGTCAGATTGTTCCTAGTGATTGACTTGCCTCTGAGGGGCATAGTCTGTTCTAAAAGTAAATTCTTCTGAGTATAAAAAAAGGAAGGGTCCCACACTCTAGGTAAGTATTCTAACTTGTTCCTTCTCTTATGAGTTAGACATGTTATTATTGTTAGCACTTTGTTAGTTATCCTACTACTACTGATTACATGTTACTGAAGATTTCACTTTAACATGGGGACCTACTTGGGAGTGTTAAAGTTGAAAGAGATGAAAATTA
This sequence comes from Larix kaempferi, assembly GCA_027924585.1. NCBI lineage: Eukaryota > Viridiplantae > Streptophyta > Pinopsida > Pinales > Pinaceae > Larix > Larix kaempferi. The sequence continues at coordinate 7,000,299 of BSBM01000556.1, forward strand.
TGTTTTAAATTATCTTGTTTAGTTACAGTTGTACTATTCTGCTTCAGTACTAGTTTGTTATATCTATTTTGCATTAAAGTATATGAAATTTTGATTTCTCTACATCAAACCCTAACCTAACCCAAAATTTAACAGAAACATGATCTATAATGACCGTGTGAAGATTCCATGTTGCTGGTTGGCCCCATTGACTAAGTCAAACCCAAGTTTGACCATGTCAAAAAGTGAAACTTGGTCAAAATTTGACTGTGATACAAACTATTTTAAGGACCACATACAAAGCCTATAGAAGATTAAAAATACTTTAATTATAACATGTATTGATAAGCAAAAGTGCTAGGCTCTATCCTACACAAGTTATCATCATGTGACTCTTTGCATAATTTATCCTCATAGCACAAGAACATAACAAAACATAAAGAATAAATGTCTTATATGTATATCACCCTTTAACATAACTATCACAAAGTATTGCATAGATCAGCCTTCCTCATGGGTGAAGTGGATATGGTCAAATAGTCAACAGGCTAGTCAAGTGGATTATTGATCAATGAAAGGCTTGAGTTACTCTTGGAGAGGAGGGGATATCAAGGGCCTCTGTGACATTAATTAGTTTGGAAAACATTAGGGAGCAGGGTGTCTCATGTTAATGTAACTGTAACTTCGGAAGATATTCACTTGTATTTTATATTGTTATTATTATTGTAATTTATTTGTACCTCCGACGGAGATGTTTATTCCTCCCGTCGGGGATGTCATTATTACATTTGGTCATGTAAAGTCATTGAGGTAAATCCTCCTTTGTAAGTCGGGGCAATAGATCCCCCAAGAGTCAGTTAAAATAGGGTCATTGAGTCCCCTAGAGAAGTCGGCCTAGTTAGATACAACTGGGGCCGATCTAGTAAGTGAAAAAGTCAATTGGAAGATAAAGTATAAATAGAGAGTGGAGCTCTCTCATTTGTACAACACACTCACTCACAAGTTCGCATAGGTGAGAGAGAGGACAATTTCGCATAGGAGGAAAAGAAGAGGAGCTGCAGAAGACCATCTTTGTTTTGGGGTTTTACTTTTGTGATATTGTATTGGTGACGATTCTATCTCTGAGGAAGTTGTGGGGTTTTCTCCTTTATGGTTTCCCTGAGGAAATTCTTTCTGCCTATTTGTGTTATGATGTGCATGTTATTCTTTCAGTAAGATCCTAGATAAATATTGATTAAAAGTAGAAAATCTAACATCTCACAAATGGATGATGTGCTAGAAGGTACCCTTTAACTTTAGCAAACCCCCACTTTTATTTCACTTTTCACATTTGATGCTTTTTCATTTGAAACATTTCTTTCTTCTTGTGTATATTTCATTGAAGCACTTTATTTATTTGCAATTCTTTAGTAAACTAGTGACTATAAGATCTTGCCCTAGATTGCCTTGTGGGCAACAGTTATGACCTGGCCTTAGCTCCGTTGCTAGCCATCGTCCATAAGTGCAACGGAGTTGCCCTAGTAATGCCTTTTTAGAGCAATTAGGATTAACCTCTTAATTCAAGGACTACCTACCCTTCCAACCACTAACTAATTTCAAGGATGGGGAAACATGTTTCAAGCTTCGGGAATACACTTTTGGTGACTAGGCCAACCTTAGCTTGCACTCAATCCATGGGGATCCACAAGTAGAAAGTGATCAACGGGGTCAAAAGGCTTTATCACCGACATCAAAGTCGAGACACCAAGGGAAATCATGGAGGCCATCCTAAATAAGAGGTCACAGAGGGGAAGGTCTTTGAGTTACTTAGACATCTCTATATCAATGAGATTTTAAGTTATCAAGATGAGTCGGTGGAATATGAATAAGGAAAATATGCGGAACCAAGGGACATGTTATGATCAATGCAATACTCTAGAGACCTTGCCAAAAAGAGACATGTATATAAAACAAACACTAGCACTAAATGTAATTCAATGCAATTGTCTTACTCATCATACCCATTAGATGATTCACAGGTGTAAAATAAGCCCTACTACTAGTCAGTTCACCAATAAAAGACATAAAATCCATATAGTGCCCCCTGGGCACACATCTGGTACACAACTTAAACTGTAGAATGAACATCATAAGCATATGTGAAGTACTGAAGCCTAAGATCCAAATTCTATATCTCAAAGTATGGTGACCCATGTTAGATTTTCAAGATAATAGCAGTATAATTTTCATCTCTTTCATCTTAGAAACAAGTATACGATCACTAAAAGAATAACTATGCACATAAACAAAATAGAGACACAATAATTTACCCTGGGAAAACCCAAACTTGGGAAAAACCCAGCAAGCCTTTCTTACTTAGAGATTCAGTAAATAATACAAGTACAACAAAGATAAGAGTGATGAAGATCACAAAGAGAAGAGATGCCAAAAGAAGAAGCTCCAAAATGTCTTCTACAACCCAAAATCTATCTTTCCTTTGCTTGAGCGAACTTGCTTGAGGTGGTAGCAAATGACGAGGGCGACCCCTCTATTTATACATGAATTTGGAGTGATTTTTCCAGCTGGAATGACTTGTCTCTTTTACTGGGCCAACTTCTCTTTTATAAATATAAAAATACATTTTTTATTTATCTATTTCTTTTGCAAATCGGCTTTAGCTAGTGAGGATGCCTCACGTAGATACAACAACAACACTCCCTCTTAGCTAGAGAGGTATCATCACGTTGGAACACATCTAAGCATCATGTGATCGTCACGACTTGTCTCATACATCTCGTCATCATAAGAAAGGTCGATTTACGTCCATGTGGCTACGACCAACATGACATCCTCTACACAACTCAGGCCATCAAGAAGTGTCATAAAGAACAATTAGCTCCCTCTCTCTCCCTCTCAAGGAGAGTCACACCATTCTCCTTGTCTCAGGGAGAACACTCCCTCTCAATGAGGGAGGTATTCTTCTTGCTCATTCTGCCTGAACACATCTTGGGTTTCTTCAAAGTCATCATGACTTGTCTTCAACGAATCATCTCAAGGAAAGTTTGATCACGAGCTTGCTTCAGGTTGATGGTTTCAAGGTCTCTTAGCCAAGTCTCATGGCTAAATCCAGGCACTTGCCTAAGTACATGAGTGAGCATCTAGGGACTAATCTCCCCACCCCGTCACAGGATGTCCGAGAGAAGGCACTACCCCACTCCGAGCATTTTAGTGACTAATCTCTCCACCCCACTTGGTGTCCCAGAGAAAGCACTACCTCGTTCTGAGTCATCTTAGGGACTAATCTCTCCACCCTACTTGGTGTCCAAGAGAAGGCACTATCCCACTTGAAGCTAGCTTCCCTTGACAATCATCAATCCTGGAGTACTAGACTCCTTCTGTCAATCATCAATATTGGAGTATGTATAAGATCTGCAAATATTGGATGTCTTCCCATTTATCACAAGGCCTTGAGATTGCTCCCCCTTGTTATGGAAGCGATCCTTCCCGCCTTTTATGTATTTCGACTCCTACTGAGTCTTAACACTTTTTCCTGAATCAAAAGAAACTAAAAAACAAATCATTTGGGCTCCCGTACCAGGAAAAATGGGCCAATTACAATAATGATCTAACTAATGAATAAAAAAATTGTTCGACTCCTGTATTAGGAAAAATGGTTCAGTTACAATGATGACTAACTAATGAATAAGAAATTATGTTGGACTCCCGTACCAGGGAAAATGGTCCAACTTACAATAAAAGGTAATCAAAAGAAATATTTTGTTGGCATCTCATCAGGTTTTGCGTTTTACGATGAAGGCTCCTCATCAACATGGGATGTTGATGCATGTTGTTGCCCTCTGTTTCTCTCAGGACAATCTGAAGCATAGTGAAACTTGTCACACCTGTAACACTGGATGTGTGAAATGTCCTTCTTCCTTGGTCCTTGATCTAAATTCTTCTTCTGAAAGTTCCTTTTCTTGCATGAGCTGCAAGAGCTAGAGTATTTCTATCTTGAGGTTCTTCTAGGTTATTTCTTGACAACATTCTGGTTTCGTCTCAAATACAGTCAGACCAAAGACGACCAAATTTGGGTAGTGTCTCTCGACCACATATGCTTTGAATAAATGATTCCCATAAGGAAGGCAATCCATTAAGAGCTACTGTGACAAGTTCTTCATCATCAATGAGGTCCCCAATAGCATGTAGTTGTTCTTTCAATTGAGAGATCTTCATAAGATAATCAGCTATAGAATCTGATTTGGTCATCTTGGTGTTGCGAGTTGATTCTTCAGGGCCAATTTACTACTGGTGTCCTTGCTCTCAAATAGTCGAACTAGTGCATCAAACATGGCCTTGGCAGTCTTTAACTCTAAGATATGAGGTATCAAGTGATCTTTCACAAAATTTGTCAAGATTCTCTTGGCCATTACTTCATTTTTCTTATATTTGGATTTCTCTACATCATTCGCTGGTTCGAAGATGTCTTCTTTTACATAATTCTTGATCTTATTTTCTTCCAAGACAATAAGTAACCTGGTCTTCCAAGATCTGAAGTTAGAGGCTCCATCTAATCTATCCTCTACTCTGACATTGGTCACTATCTTCATCGGAGGTAGGAACTTGATCAGAAACCCTAGCAGAAGCTAGGTCAAAATTGAACTTTGGATTTTGAGAAAAATGCTTCCACAGATGAATGCGCCCTTCCAATGCGAGTTGAATGAGCCTCCTTTTCTTCCCAATCTGTGGCTAGAACAATCTAAAACTACAAACCCTAATTCTCGACCCCTACAGTAATTAGGTCAAAAATTGAAAATTCTTAGAATGAAAATCTGCTTCCACGGGAAGATGCACCTTCCTAGGGTGATCTCAATAATGCCGAGGGTGAGCCTAATCTGTGGATGGAACATGAGAAAACAAGAAACCCTAGTTTTTGGCAATAGTCTCTTTCAGCACTGCTCTAATACCATGTTAGATTTTCAAGATAATAGCAGTATAATTTTCATCTCTTTCAACTTAGAAACAAGTATAGGATCACTAAAAGAATAAGTATGCACATGAACAAAATAGAGGCACAATAATTTACCTTGGGAAAAACCAAACTCGGGAAAAACCCAGCAAGCCTTTCTTACTTAGAGATTCACTACATAATACAAGTACAACAAAGATAAGAGTGATGGATATCACAAAGAGAAGAGATGCCAAAAGAAGGAGCTCCAAAATGTCTTCTACAACCCAAAATCAAACTTTCCTTTGCTTGAGCTAACTTGCTTGAGGTGGTAGCAAATGAGGAGGGCGAACCCTCTATTTATACATGAATTTGGATTGATTTTTCCAACTAGGCCGACTTGTCTCTTTTACTGGGCTGACTTCTTTTTTATAAATATAAAAATACATATTTTTATTTATCTATTTCTTTTGTAGGTCGGCTTTAGCTAGTGAGGATACCTCACGTATTACAAAAGAGGTTCAAAATGTATAGACCCAGGCAACTGCTCTGAAGCCCTGCACACAAAATCTGATCCAGTTGTGCCATGAATCATACATGACATATCTCTGCTGCTCAATGTAAAGGGACTGATCAAACTCTGGTCTATCTCTAGTAAAAATGAGGAGTAACACCCCATACAAATGGTGTGATAACATGTGGGCCCATGGGGGACAAGTTCTCTAAGGGAAGAGTGCTTGAGAACCTCAGAATCTCTGGTCCATAACAACAATCTATGAACAAAATACCTGCTAAAAGCAAATGCTATACCCCTCATAGATCGGTCGGAATTGCTCAATGTATACAAAAATAAAACATGAAATAACTAAAATAAAGAACTGAAATGGAAATACTCAAAATTTTCTAACTATTGAGTGGAAAAGAAAACTAACTATTGAAAGCACACACACACACAAGCTCAAAAGACATGATATAAGAAAGTAAAATCTAAACTAGGAAAGCAAAAGCTCAAAATTTGTCCTACACTAACTAGCCAAGGAGGGCAGAGACACTACGTTTGATCAGAGATATAGCACTTCAGAAAGTTGTCATGAACATGCGTTCTGAAAAGATATCCATTCGCGAAGGATAAATGATACATATTCCCTTCAAATCATTCCACTGTGATTGGACCAATCCATGAATTTTTGTGCGGTTTCAACATGAAGTAGTAAACAGGGTTCCATAGGATAACTCGGTCTTGGCAAGTAAATCTCTGACGATTTATTATCGTTGGGATATAGTCAATGTCACAAAACTTATCTAAGTTTACATTAGCGTTACCTTGTGCCATAGGATGGTTGGGTATATTTCAGCGATATCCATCTTCAAGGGATCCTTGATCAAACTGTGGAGGATCATTGTCCAATGGGAGCGCTACTTGACCAACCAAAATCTCCCCGACTTCCTCTCTCTCTTGCCAGGGCCAAGTAACCTCCCCTCTCAACCCCACTTGTTCAGTAAACTGAATTGAAGAAACTTTTCTTTGAACCTCTTTGATAGTCCAAAAACTCATGGGCTTGTTTTCTCGTGATTCAGGCCGGGGTGAAAGTGGAGGTGAGTTCTCATGTTGTTTACTACGCCCTTCACCAATGGGAGTAGTAAACTCTCTTGGTAACAATAGGCGCATAAGGGTCTCATGATCAGGAGTATGAATGTGAGAAGCCCTTTGACTAGTGCTATCCTCTGTACTATGCACATAAAGATAAGGTGGTAGTTCATATAACCCTAAGACACGCTGGGGGAAGTGATGGAGCATGGTCCTCTTCTTGCTCTTGAGGAAGTGCATCATGAGATAAAGCATCATTGATCAAGGCACCAGGGAGTCCACCCCTCCTTACTTCGTCATGCTCGCGAGAGATGCTTGAATTACTTCTAGGCACATACTCTCTCGTAGTTGAAGCGGCTAAAACATCATTGATTAAATCATTTGATGTTTTGAACCCTCTCCCATCTCCACTTGGTGGGGAATTTCTTACAAAAGGCACACTATTCAATATGGCCGCCTCTTGTTCAGTCATGTGATCTAACTAGGGATAAAGAGGGGGAAGATTTCCATTAGCTTCATCATTGTTAGAGTCACTGGCAATATCCAATTGGAAATCTTCCCTTGGAGGGGCATGGGAGAGCATAAATTCCACAAAACTAACACCGGATGTGATATACAGAGGGACTTGTCGTTGATCCTTTATTGCACCATCCAAACCGACTATCTCATAATCATGATCAATCAATAAGGCTTTGGAAGAACTGAGAACATTTGAGGGGTTGCATGAGTTGGAATTATCATTCAAATCATCGATGGGTCTACCAACCCCAACAATATGGTCCTTGTCACAAGTGGGTCCATCTGTCTATACTCCTAAATCGTGTAATGGAATACTAGAAGGTTCCATGTCAGGAATTATGGAAACCCCTGGGGTGATAGGGTGCTCTTTAGAATGTACTTGTGTGGAGAATCAACGACCCTGCCCGTAGGCCCATACAACATCCAATATAAATAAGAGTTTGGGTTCAATTCACCAAGAGAGCTATATTCATTGTTAGTTGAACTCTCCTCACATGGGTGGAAAGGCAAACTAACGAGTGGGCCATGCAACATCCAATAGGCTTAGGAAGTTAAACCCAACTCATTGCTAGAACTAGGCTCGCTAATGGTAGAACTAACTTCGTGAATGCCAAGGACATGCGGTATGGCATTCCCATCATGCTCTTCATCTTGGTCATGAGAAGGATCATCATCAGGAGCATCCATGACTATAAACATCCCATCAGGGACAGACTCATTACGTCCAAAAGTGTTGTCTATACCATCCTTGATCTCCTCTAGATGGCCATCATAAAAAGCTTCTCTAGAGATTCTTATCATCTGGCCTTCAAAGTTTGGAATGGAGGCATAAGATAAATCCATTCGAATATGTCCTCCAAGACCAACAGACCACTTTCGACACAACAACATCCCCATATACTTGAGGGAGATCAATGACCACTACATCCATTAGCGTGGAAAAATCGGGACATGCGAAGAGATCAACTATGAGCTTCTTTAGAAGACCATGCGCTTAGACCTACCTAGAGTCTATGCCACAAACGTTCGCATATGGTTTAGTAATCTCCAATTCCATAGCTTGCATGAATTTAAGTGGCATAATATTCATTGGATGTAACAACATTCGATGTATTTAAAGGGTAATATAAAATGGTTGATGTCCCCCATTAGTTCGTTCATAGATAGCGCTCTGTAAAATGATAGGGGGATCATTTGTAGTATCATCCTTGTTATTGCTAGCTTTTACAACACTATGAGATACTACGAGGGGAACACTCTTAAGCTTGGGACGAGAGACACTTTAAAAAAAATGCAAGACCTTTTCCCTTACAGATGGCAATTTGACCATCTCAGTTAATGGAACAAGAGGTGCAATTTTCCTTAACACTCCCTCCAAATCAATATTCAATTCAATATTTTCTACAGTCCTAGCTGAGTCAGTTCTCTCAACTAATGATTTGGTTTGGTGAGGAGTGGAACCCCAAGTCTTCTTATGTGTGACAAGCATAGTTGTCATTGATGACAACACATTAATGACAAAGGATGACTTGACAAAAGTTGATGACTTGGAAAGGACAGTGGAGTACAAGGACGAAAGGACAATGGAGTACAAGGACATGGAGACAATGACATGAAGAAAAGACATGGAGGACAAGTATGGACATGCATGACAAGGCAAGTAAGGTTGATGAGGACATGATGACAAAGCAAGCATGACAAGCATTTGGCTTAAGGACATGGTGAGCTTGAGGAAATGACAAGAAGCATGACATGGTGAAGACATGGCAAAGGTCCAACAAGCAAGCAAGACAAAGATGGTGACAGTTCAAGTAAGCATGGACGACATGGCACAAAGGACAAGGACCTGGATTGATGATGAGGTGGACAAGGCTGATGGCAAGCAAGATAGCACAACTGCGGGCATTTGGAAGGCCCCTTGCGGGCATTTGAAGGCTCTTGAGGGCATCTGAAGGATAACTATGGGCATTTGAAGGCCCATTGTGGGCATTTGATGGGGCATGCCTGCGGGCATATTCTGCAGCCCATTGCGGGCATCCTAATTAGCCCCTGCAAGCACTTTTTCGAGGCCACTGCGGGCATGTTGAAGAGCCCCCTGTGGGCATCTTTCATGAGGCCCTGCAGGCATTTTCAATGACCGTGTTATCACATATATAGTAGCCGGGCTACCATACATTATTTTTCTGATGCCAGTACACTATTCAGCCAGTTCCCTTACATTGGAGATGCTGAGATGAGCATCTATATTGGATCACTATCAGATTTTGGACAGCAGTTGTATTCCCCATGCCATGATTGAGTCTCCGGACACTTAGAGAGATGACCGACATAGCCATTATACCATTGGTACAGAGCAGTCAGTAGTGCCCAGAGTTACAGCAGTGGTTTCAGAGGACAGATGATGGTATAGGTGACGAGCATTCAGGTATATGACTCAGCAGGTATATCATTGTGTTATGGTTTTATTGCTTTTATATTTATTCTTATAGCATGTCTTAGCACCTAGTATCATGATCTGGCAATCATATAGATATGTGGACCTGGTTGATCATATTATATATATTATATTGTCCCTACTCAGACTTAGAAGTTCACTATTCATACTCATTGGTTTTACCCTCCTTAGGGAGAATAGAGGTGATCATTCCACCATACCTTGGCTTGCTAGTGTTGGCTCCATTATTCATTGTCTTCATCCATCCATTGCCTACCTCTATTTTATCACCCTGACTTACTACTTGACTAGTGGCATGGAGGACTTTTCCCCGCTGTACCCTCTGTATTGGATGAGCTTCCCTGTTTATTGTGTCTCGGCTCTGAGTTGGTGACAAAACTTACCTATGGTGAGTTGGAGTTCCTTGTGAATTCCCCCTAGTCACTAAAGTTGTGTTGGCTAATCCTGAAACTTTTAGTGCTGCCATGAATACAAAATCTGGAAAAAATGAAATGCTATATCTTGTATGAAAAGCCCATTCATGCAATGTGTTTCTAAACACACATGAATGAAAGGCATGCCAAATGAAAATGGCCATGAAAATAAAATGTTATATCTTTTGGAAATGTAATACCTAGGTAAACAAGTTGTCCGTGACACACCTAGAAGTGCTCAGGTAAACAAGTGCCTTAAAAACACACCTGCAGCAGAAAGCCTAAATAAATGTAAATCTATGCAATGTGTTTATAAATACACATAGATCAAGGCTATGGAAACTTCAGGCCCAAAAAGCAATGGAACTTAAATGCTATATCTAAATTATTGTTGGCCTCATTTGTATTATGGATTGTGCGCATCTGTTAAAGGTGAATAAATCCTCTTTGAACAACTCATCCATTTGTGAGACACCGCCATTCCCTGTGTTGTTGCTCATTCAGTATATACTATGGTGTGTATTCCCTTTCCCTTTGCCAAAGTGTCACAAAGTTAAGTCAGTCAAGTCATCCCTTAGCCTAGCCAGTTATTTTAGCCTTCACCCTTCATTAGCAAATTGATCACAGCTATGAAGTGAATATGATCTTGAAAGTCTAGTCTGAGTAATAATAATAATTAATGACATTATATATTTGGATTTAGATCGCCAGTAATGATTACTTTGTGTTATAATTGTTATTTGAATAAGTTGTAGAGCATGCATTAACCTTTGACACTTTGCAGCAGCTTCTGATGATGGTCTGAGTTATATTTGGTCATGTTGACTTGGTCAAACCTAGTTTGACCAAGGTCAACCATAGGACATGAGATGGTTGGACCTTGTGATGATATGGATTGATGATATATGGTCTATGTACATGTATATGATGATTCTATGCAGCAACTACAGGGTTATGATGATGATTCATGGTTTACAGCAGTATTTGATCATTTACAGATTATTATTATTTGACCTGTTCCAGTATATTGAATATATATTTTGATCATGCAGAGACTCATATGGTGTATGAGTACACATCTTGGATGGATTTGGACCTTCTGAGTCCAATGAGACAGTTTGTTTTCAGTTCCGGGCACTTACAGTGATGATTGAGCCTCAGTAGGCTATCCCAGTGCAGTTTTGGTCTGTCGAAGACCCTGTCAGAGCAGATGTGATTTTTATCCGGTTGACCTAGGGCGCTGTGTTTGGAGGGGGTGGTCCAGCCACTTGTTTTTACGATATTACCCCCCTCCCGGACACACTGGTGCCCTCACCTTGACAGCGTCGGCACTCTAGGAGGCAGTTTGGGGCAGTTTCACGCTTCCCGAGGCATTTCAGGATTGGTAGAAATGGCTATTGAGGAATTCGATTTGGGCTACTGAGGCAATGTTTTGGCATGGGATGATCAGTGATGATGGATTGATGTCTTCCACACCTCCTCCAACAATTTCAGCTTCATCGGGGCCCGCATCCATCACTTATGGCACTTTCTGATGATTTTTGAGGTCTTTTGAGGCCTATGATTTGACCATAGAGGCACGATTTGGTATATTGATGACTATTTTATTATTATTGTGTTATGGGGATTGACCAAGGGTGGCTAAAATTACCCCTTGGACCCACCATAAGCTTCTTATTATATTTTGTCATCATGATTTGGTGGGATTCCCCTCTTCTAGGGCGATTTTGTCCACTTATGTTATATTTTATGAGTGATCCATGTATTTTATTGTTGAGCTCATCTCAACCATTGATTAGACATTTGTATCTTTTAATCTTAGCCACTCATTCAAAAAGTGGTTAAGATTTTGATGCCTCTCCTTCCTATTTAAAGGAGAGAGCTTCTCGTTATAAGGGGTCTTTGGCTCTTGGATTATTGGTATAGAAAAACTTTCTTGTGGAAATTCTTGTGGTCTCCTTTGCATCTGGTGTTCTTAGATGGTGATTGGAAAGTCTATTGCAACCTAGCATTTGGAATTTGTTGTAAGATCTATCTATTTTGGAAATCATTGTCTTGTCTACAGGAGGGTGACTTCAACAAGGGCGATTTTGCAAGGCTTCTTCAAATCGACTTTCTTGGTATTTGCTTGTATCAGGGGGTTATCATTAGTATCATTGTGATCTATGCTATCTTTCTGTTACTTCTCTTGTGGCATTAGTCTTATCTCTTGATTGCATCAAATCTGATATTGTTGACGTTTGTTGTGCAGGAGAGAGGGCGCATTGGCTTCTTGGACTAAATCGATTTCATAGAAAACTACCTCAAAGCTTCTCAAATTGATCGGGTTTGCATAGATCATCATCATCAAGGCATCTACAAGGTTACCCAGGTAAGATCCACAGGTTTGTTTCTCTTATCTTGATCCAATCCATTGACATAACTCATAAATTGATAAAACCCTTATTTCTTCAAACCCTCATTTTTACATTTTTTCAGATCTACTAAGATCTAGTGGCTTCTTGGGTAAGATATTTAAAACCCACCTCTATAGTATCCACGGTATCTCGGATCTATAGTTTGGTGAGGATTGGCCTCCATTTGACCCTCTTCCCAAGGCATTTAGCCTCTCCAAGCAAGGGCACACTTCCTAGTTTGGTGGGTTGACCTAGATCTAGTACGTGGGTAGTCGAGATCCTGCTTGTTTCATGATCTACACATCCAATAACCTACCCCCGGATTGTTACTTTTCTGATTTCTACCTTGTGGGCCCTATTCCACATTTTAAGGGATTTAATCCCCATTTTGGACCACTTGGTATCTTCAAACTCATATCTACTAAGATCTAGCCATTGGATTGCCATGAAATTATAGATCCACACTCTCACTTGCTTAAACCACTTGGATCTAAAGTTTGGATGTCATCGGACTTGTCTTGACCCCACTTATCCCACTTTTAGGCCTCCTTGGGTAAAGTCGCACCACCTTGGAGAAGTGAATTGGTCCACTTCTAGGACGTGGGTACTTGAGTTTTTTGTGGATTTGGAACAGGCATAATTCAAAACCTAGGTCTAGTGTGTCACTTCATCAAATCTTGCCTTGGGGATAGCATTCCTTGTTTTAAGGGATTGTGGTCCACTTAGGTCAAACCTAGATCTAGACCTATTCATCCATCAAGACTTTAATTGCCCACTTGTCTCATGCAATAGGAGCCCTTAACCACAAGTTAACCTTCATTTGACTCCATTATCCCAATTCCCAAGGCACTGGCTTTTCTCCAAGTCAATTCTACTTTCCTAGATTGTTGGATTAACTTGTGGTTTGACCTTTGTGTGGTGAACTAAACCTTTTGATGTCATCATGTATCATGATCAAGCTTGTCACTTGTACTAGTTAGCCCCAATTCAACCCTTAAACTACCCTGCATTGGACACGGTTCCCAAGGCGGTGGATTTTCTCACATTGAACTAGTACTATAATCCTGGATCTTATCTTTAAATGTTAGAAGTCACTCTCACATCAATAATGAACCAAAGTTATACTCATTAAACCCCTCATTTGTCTTGTGACTTCATCCTAAGGTATAGGATAAACCATACACCTTACTTCACTTAGAATTAATTTTATTTGGTGTCTTGGTTTTGATCTCTCCTGTCGGGAGTAGATCGGGTCTCCCCCTTTGTTGTCTGGGCTAGATAACATAAAGTGAAGGTTGCCTCGATTGGCGTGACAACCATCTATTGGAGGTCGAGGTGATCGTGGTTGCACCTTTTGAGTTGCCCTTCCCTATTGCCATCCATGAGTGGATACATCCATAGGGGCAACTATAGTTTAGGTGACAACAGACCCTTGCGGGCATGTGATGAAACAGGTTTTTGGGCATATTGGAAGGATAAATCGTGACATGGCAAACACTTTACACCTTGAATCTAATAAATGATGACATGGCTGTGAACAACAGTTAAATAAAGACACACATGTGAAGATTGAAGTCCTATCTCCTTGATTGAAGGAGTGGCCACCAAAAGTAAATCTTAATTGATTTATGATAAAATAAAATAAAAATGACATGTCGGCCTCTAGAATTGATGGAAAAACAAAAGTATAAATAGAAGACAAAATCTTTATGTTGTGTGAGATGTGATGTGGAGGAAGATTTCGGTGGGTGAAGTGAGCTCTGATTTCGGGTGTTTTCTGAGGTAGTGGCAGAGCAGCAAAGGCAATTGAAGATGGAATATTGAGCCAGCATTGAAGTTTCTTTTTCTCTCTATCTGAATTTGGGATGGCAAAAGACAATACTCAATACACAGAATAATGATGACAGTTTTGATGATGTTCTAGGGTAGCATAAATGGCAATTTGATGATAGGTTGTGGATATGTTTATGGACAGAATGATGAATTGGTAGCAAACAGTAATGACATATGACATGATTATGTTGAGAAGAGTAGAATGATGATATGGACAGATTGAGGATGATGTGCTAATGATATGTTTGGACAACAAAAATGGCATAAGCTATGATTGTTTGATGACAAGAATGTATATGTAACTACAAGCTGGGCCTTGTACTATTTTTCTTAGTTGGATCTGAGAAAAAGACCAAGCTGAGTCTTGGAATAGGAGTTGGTGCTTCTGATTCATTTGTAGCTGATAAAACCCCCCGGTTGTAGCCGATTGAATTAAATATAAAAAGATTACAAAGATTATATTGTGTTGTGTTTCTAATAATGTGAATTGATGATATGAATGACTAGTTTGGTGATTATTGATGTATAGCTTAGTGTGAATGATGATCTTTGCCTAAGTGTTAAAGTAGAAATGTGAATGATGAATGCTAGGGTAAGAAGAAGTTGAAAATTGGTCTAAAGAGCTGGCCACTGAGTCACCCCCCTCTCTCAGTGTGCCATTGTGTCCATCAATTGGTATCAGAGCTGGCCTTCATCACAAGCCTAGCAAGCTTGAAGGGATCCGTGGACACAAGATGGAAGGAACAACAAAGCTTATTCACAATGAAGTTCCCGTTTTTGAGAAATCATATTATTTTGGTTGGAGAAGCAGAATGAAAGATTATTTGAAGCAATTCGGTGTTTGGGAAATATTGGTTAACCCACTTGTCCATCCCAACAAGAAGACAAAAATCACAATTGAGAAAGACAATAATATTGCCTTGAAGTTTCTGATGGATGGACTCTCAAGCCCTATCAAAGAAAGGGTAGGAAAATGCACCTCTGCCAAAGATCTTTGGTTCAAGCTGGAAGGTGAATATCAAAGGAAAATTCAAGACACCGACAAGGAAACAAAAATCAAGACCTCTGAGGATGAGAAGCAAGAAGAAGA
Organism: Larix kaempferi; assembly: GCA_027924585.1. NCBI lineage: Eukaryota > Viridiplantae > Streptophyta > Pinopsida > Pinales > Pinaceae > Larix > Larix kaempferi. The sequence goes on from BSBM01000556.1 coordinate 7,015,496, forward strand.
GCAGGAACATGCTTCAAATGTAAGTGAAGGTAAGAACTCTTCTGTTGGTGAGAATTCTGAATGTGATGATATTACAGAAGATGAAAAGGAAGATTTATTGAAGGCCAATGATGCATTTGCATACACCCTATTGGATATTGATCTAAAATTCAATCCAAGGCTTAAGAAGAAGATTTTGGGGTCATTTGAAAAGTACAAAAAGGAGACAAAGGAATTGTTCATAATATTGAAACTTAAGAACAAAGATTTGCAAGATGAGCTGGAAGATCAAAATGATGAAGTTAGAAGATTGAAGACTGAATTAGCAAAAGAACAAGAAGAGATGTGCAAAAACCCTAAAGAGCTTGAAGAGACAAGAAGGGAAAACATTAATTTGAAGACTCAGTTGGAGGAAGCCAAAATAATAGAAGAAATCATGAAGCTTCAGCTAGAAGAAAAAGAGAAGACAAATCAGAAGCTTGAGATGGAAATTGTTGATCTCAAAAATAAAATTGAAAAGTCAAAAGCTCATGTAAAGTTCAATGAAAGTTCAGTTATCTTGGATGAAATACTAAAGTGACAGAGGTCTCCATTTGACACATCTGGTCTTGGGTACAAGAAGGAAGAAGACAAATTTGAAGATGACATATGGTCCCCCAAGACTCCTGAAGTTGGATCCACATCCTTCAAAGATGAAAGCAAAGCTCCACAACAAGCACCTGCACATCAGTAAATAATAAAAATCCATCAAACCTTCATCTAAAACTGTCGTCTGAAGCATGGAACCATCTAATGGATACATATGAGCCATGAATAATCCATCTCGAACAATGTCTGCCCAAACTCATCTCGGACCCTGTGGTTGACTTGGTCAAACTAGGTTGACTAGATCAAGAATGATCAAAATAATGATCCAGATCACAAATAACTGCTGCTCCAAGTACAAAAGGATGAAATATGCTTCTTCAATTATATCAGTAGCTAGACTAAAGCATAGAATGATGTTTAATTGGCGTAAGCATGCAAATATAATAATAATAATAAGTTCAGATCAAGGTAACCAACTATTATAAACATGAATTTCAAGTGTATACTCATTTATAGACTGGGCCAATTTGCTAACCATGGGTGAGGGCGGAGAAACAAGGCTAGGCTTAAGGGGGAAGACTTGACAACCTCAACACTGTAATCTATCGGATAAGGGAACTAGGGGGACCACCTACACATATGTTGCATAGAAAGTAACACAGGGGATGGCAGTGTCTCACAAATGGGTAGAGTGTGAGAATGCTTCCCATAGATTCTAGACAAGCAACCTTTTAGCAAATTGATTTATTTGTCAGCTTTTCTCACTTGAGATTTAACATTTAATTTACTTTATAGATTTTCACTAGCCAACCTCCAAACGAAGGTGCCCTGGAAGCCTTCTAAGATTCAGATATGACTTGGTATGACCTTCATTGCCCGCCACTGTCCATAGGTGCGATGGAGTGACCACCATGTTTCCCTGTGGGGACAAATGACCTTACATGAAACAAGGATGAGTCCTCATCCTTTGGCCACTGACTAGTTAATATAGATATGTATGGTAGTGTTTAGCAACACTATTTTTGCTGACTTAGCATTCCTTTAGATATAGCATTTAAGTTCCGATGCTCTAGTGTTTAGCAACACTATTGATAGGAATACTTGCTTTCGAGGACTAGAGGAGAACAATCACTGTGACTAGAATCACACAATCCAGAGTCGAGACACAATGCAAACAAGGAATCTATCCAACACAGAGGTCTAGGTGGGGGAGGTCCTCAAGATCACTAGTTAAGGTGTAAATCGGGATAAAATCAAAACTAGAAGATAGCGGATGGATGGAGGAAGTGACTGATGATGCCATGAATAGCAAAATCCTTAGAAAGAAAGAATGACCGAGTCTGTACTTATAAGGTAAGGGCATGACCAATGAGTATACATAAGAATCTCCTACTTATAATAACTGACCATTTCTACTCTAAACAACAAGTATAATATAAAATATAGCCAGTAAACAATCATCATATACCCAATCATAAACTACCTAGATAAAGGAAGAAGCACATCAGCGATCCAAATGCACCAATCATATACCTGTTGGATCATATACCAGAGTCCTAATCTGAACAACCTGAATCATACTAAAGCACTGCATCTGAACATATCATGGGCACTGTCATAAATCTGCTCTAGATGGTAGAAGAATGGCTAACTCATTCACCGACCTGGTGTCATGGGGCCCAGTCCTGGCATGAGACTGTCAAATGTATAAGCTCTGGATCCACTGAATGCATAAGAGTGATTATCAAAATGTTGCTCATCATCAACTAATCTCATCAAACTGTGTAAAGGACTGGCTCAAAAATACACTGGAAACTGATCTGCAATCATGGTAGCCCGTCTACTATGGATGTGATAACAGTGCCTTGCCACAATGGTTGGAAAATTTTAAAAAAATATGATACCTAGCCTAAGCGTTCATGGTGGATTAAGTATCCAATCCCCCAAGAATTGGGATTAGCGGGAGAACTTGAGGCTCTAGGGTTTTATCCTAGGCTATGATACCAGAATGTAGCACCCTACATTCTATTTATGGGGTCTAACTTCCACTAAGAGTGCTATACATCATATCATAAACTAAATTCACTTAAACAGACAACAATAACATAAAAATTAACTGTCATAAGGGAATTATTAACACCCAAACTAGTTTTCAAGATTGAATATTAACCAAATATTAGTTAGCCATAGGACATGGAGAAAAGCATACTTGAAATAGAATTCATACTTACAGAGATATCGTTGAAGCCATCAGGACTACAACAACAATAGTTGGAAAACCACATTTGGGGGACCGCTCTCCTCCCAACCAAACCCTCAATCATAGACTAAGAGCCCACGATCCCTCACTCAACAATACCTATCTAGCCAACACAATCACCATCGGAAAACTACCCATACCCTCTAAACCTCCATTTCCCTCCTAGCTCCTGAACTCCCCAAGAGGAGGAAGGAAGAAGAACCCCTTTCCCTTCTCCTTACTCAGTTTTAATCTTTTCCAAGCTCCCATCCTTTGGACACGTGTCCACATGCAATATTAACCATGCAAAATTTCCATTAATAGAGAAAATCGATCATAATTACTTATTTTATTATTTCCTTTTGTAACCCCCTATTAATCTAAGTCATGATTAATTTGCCTTAATTTTATATAGTTATATATTAGGTTGTTATGAATCCCATGGCCTTATAATACTATTAATATAGATATATATAATCTAATACTATTGTGCAGGGATAGGACCCACTCATGTGGCCATCACGAGTGTGTCCCAGACTCCCATGCCTACACTATAACCCTGGCATGCCCCCTAGCACTAATACAATGTGCGGTGGACGGGTGTTACAGTTCTTGTTGTTGTACTTTACAAAGCTACTTCTATTTGCATTTGGGAAGCCTCCCATGGCCAAAGGAGTTAGCCTAAAGAGAGAAAAGAGTGCATTGTGGTGGCAATGGGTGCATTTTTTGAGAAGTTGCCAATTTTAGCACCAACCCTCATGACCTATCGGAAGGGTGCTAATTTGCGCAGTAACACTTCCAACTCAAGACAGATAATTCTAGTCTTGACCTTTAGCAAAAGGTTCCTTTGCTCAAGGCCAACACTTGTCTCTTTGCTTGAGAGGAAGATCTAAAGGAGATATCTTTTGAATAGCTCTCATTTTCCCAAAGTGATTAGACACTCACAAGAAAAACTTCCAAGTACCTTGGGATATCTCAAGGGAACACTCATAACAATTGGGTAAATCTTCGCACTTTAATCTTGGCTATCGACATATTATGCTTCTCTTTACACTTGGGTAACTTCATCAAAGATCTGGAATCTAAGTTGTACTTTTTTATTATGTTGATGCCTTTAATTTCATAACATGTGTTATGAAACTCTGATGGTTTATGGTATATTGCTAATCATTCAATGTGTTAATGGTTCTTTAGTTAAATCTTTTGATTATGTAGCTCATTGATTTTTATCATCCAATCTCCATAAACTTATCATTGCATCTTGGCTAGGAAATCATACCATCTTTATCCTAGCCTAACTAAGGAACTTGAATCTAACTCTTACCATTTTCCTAAGTATCCTTAGTTGCCTCATAAATCAGCTTGACTTGTACTTGAGAAAGCTAGATCATGTTGTTTTGTTTTCCTTAGGCATTGCATGTGGAAACCCCTAGTTAGTACCCTGGGAAGTCTAGTTGGGGACACCTCCCATGGTTAGTCTAGATTTCCCCTAGGAGATTTAGGAGTCCTACAGAGGATTTTCTTGGCAGTGACACATTGGAGGAAAATCATGAGGTTGTGCAAGTTTAGTGACACATTGGAGGAAAATCTTGAGGTTGTGCAAGGTTAGTAGCTAGTTTTCCTTGCACTATTTGAGCTGCTAAATTGTGCCTCAACATGTATCAACTCCCATCAAGGTTCACATCTCTCTGTCCTACATGCTGACCTTAGGAACCTTTCTAAGGTTAAAAATGACCCATAACTGGACCATGTAGTTTCAGGAACACAACAAAATTAAACTTCCTAGGGGATAGGATGAAAAGTTAAACTCTTCAGTATTTAACTAATTGGTTTTGTTAAGTGGGCATGCTTTTAAGATTATGCATGTATACCACAAACTGACAAGTATGCCTTGTCAGAAACAATTGAAAGTGCCCTATGTGAGTAATAAGAAATGCAAAATGGCTAAAGACTAACCAGAGAATTTGTAGCTTTATGCTCTATACTTCTATGTTCTGATAAGTATCTCACTAATATTTTCGTTTGTTATTTCTTTGGTTGCTGAGTACTAATTTATCCTAAAAGAAACATTTCAAGTTTTGAATTTTGGCCAAATTTCATATTCTTGTTTATCTGATGCATGTGATCATCCTATTGGCAGGTACCCTTTTTGTTTTGGCACTTGTATTGTATCATTGTAAATGTTACAACCGATGAGTGGGTAATCACATCATTGTTCCTTTTGATTTATTCTCATGTTCAACACTGCGACCTACTTTATGTCCATCATTGTTTTCAGTGATAATACTGATGTGTACAATGGATCTGTTTTTAAAGGTAAACTGGGAGAAATATCCAGAATTCCAACAGGAAATTCCTCCTGAGTTGGGTACGATGTTTTTGTCCATTAATCCTAGATTTTAGTTGCATGCGTTCATCCATTACTTTTACATTTAAGTTGTGTGCATTTTGGTTTTTACATTCTTTTTTACCACATTCTGTTTTTTGCATGGTTTTTCAGGTCGCCCCTTTCCTGGAAGGAAGTTTAAGAATCCCTACAACAAAGGTATTCTACTAAACATAATAGGATTTCTTAAATCAAAAGCATGAAGGATGTAATGGAATCATGATAATTGGTTTTCAATAGCTTTCTACATGCTGCTTCATCAGACCCATTTTAGGAAAGTGCAAGTTTATTGAGAAACGAGAAAGAGGAGGAGCTTTTATAGTTGTAGAAACAATTCTAGGATGTACATGTGATTTAAGCATGATGTAATGGAATCATGATAATTGGTTTTCAATAGCCTCTTACATTCTGCTTGATCAAACCCATTTTAGGAAGTGTAAGTTTATTGAGAGAAGAGGAAAAGGAGTTTCTATAGTTGTATAAACAATTATAAGAGGCACGTCATGGGCATATCTGGCATTTTATTCACATACGCATACCTACTTAACATTACCCATGGAAGAGGGGGAGGAAGCTGAGCATAAGGCATATACATCCTGCATCCAATCTAGCAATGTATTAGTAGGAGAGGCCACAACCAATCTAGTGATAACTTAAAGGAATTCTAAGCTCCATTCTTGTTCCTTGATTATACTTTGTTAAATTCGTCTTCACATATTTTTATCTCATTTGTAGACAACGCCTTTCACAATGTAAGGAATTTTCTCATCAAGTATTTGGTTATCAAACATTGAAGGTAATATATGTTTCAATATGTACAGCAATCACTTGGGCGATCAATTTAGGTGTGTATTTCCTCGAAGTTAACTTTAAGTTACCTCCGGATGCACTTCTAAGTTTGTGTCTTTCTTTACAAGGTTTGGTATAATAGCTTCATATTTTAAAGAATAGCTTCGTAATGGTAAGAAGTTTAAGCTCCAATCATAGTCACATTTAAAAAAAGTTTAGAAACCGTAACTGTGGCTAAATATTAAACAACGGCAGGTCCTTTCTAGTCAAAGCATACTTCATGGACATGTAACGTCATAAAGGTTAAATCTATGTAAATGAGGAGTACTCACTAGCCCCAAATTTATCAACTATATAATAGCTTCACATTTGAAACAATAGCTTCATAACTGTAAGAGGTTTAAGCTCCTAACGTAGTCACATTTTAAAAAAATAAGAAACCATTACCGTGGCTAAATATAAAACAACAGCATGTATTTTCTTGCACAAAGCATCCTTTCATGAACATGTGACATAAAGGTTAAATCTATGTAAACCAGCAGTACTCACTAGCTCCAAATTTCTCAACTATTTTTTCTTGTTGGCTTCATGAGAGAAATCAAAGAATGTAAAGCAACAGTTTCTCCTCATTAGCTTTATTCTTGTTGATACAAATATTTGATAGCTCCAGCCCCTGTATAATCTTTTTGGGCAAATTGGAAATCTGCACTCAAAAGAGTCTCCATGGTGAAATAATAATATATAAGCTAGCCCGAAAATATTTGAATAAAAATGTGGACTACTATTAACTGACACACTATGTGGAAGTTATATTGAGAAACGGCATACCTAAGAAATGATATAAACACTCTGCTGCCTATGTGGTCCTAAGAAATTAGGTATATTAATTGACACACTATGTGGAAGTTATATTAAGAAACGGCATACCTAAGAAATGATATAAACACTCCGCTGCTGATTGGGGGAATTTTCCATTGCATTTTAATAAAGGGAAATTTTCATCCTTTGATATAGAAATGTACAGATTTTGTCAATCCAATCTAGCTTTGGGGGTTGAGAGGAAGAATTGATATCCTTCCTCCTTGGGTTCAAATTCCACAAGCTACGTGTTTTTTTTCATGAGCCATAAGGAATATCTCACCTTTTCCTATAGGCTAGAGGGAGGAAGAAAGAAACATACATATTTACTTGAAGTTTTCATACAATTAATGATATTACAAGAGAATTTATTCTTAATAAATGATCATGTTTATTGTTGTCTAGTATCAAGCACTCTTAGATTTTTGTCCTCTTTTATTCAATCCTTAATAATGTTAGCATTTAAGAAGAGCATATCGTATATATTGTGTTACAGATCAGTCTTCCTCAAATTACGTTATGCATTTAAGGAGAGCATCTCATAATCCTTAATTATGTTAGCATTTAAGAAGAGCATATCGTATATATTGTGTTACAGATCAGTCTTCCTCCTTCAATTACGTTAAACATTTAAGGAGAGCATCTCATATATGGTGTGTTACATATCAGTCTTCACTCTATAATGTCAACTTCATATATGTCAAGCAAGTTAACAACTTAACACAGAATGCAATCTGCTCAAAATCTAGGGAAAATAAATGGTTATTCATTATATTGAGAAGTCGAGTGAGGAAATGAAACATTCCCAACACCAAACCTTCCTTGCGATTGAGATATCATAGTTAACATCATTTGACATTCACTACCACTCTTCATGCAACTAAATACACATTGTTGTAGCACACTGTTCTATAGCTCCACCAACTTGGCATATTCATCATCTCTCATTTTTATTAATAATAAATGAAACAATAAAATAACTTGCTTATGTTTATAATCCATCAATAATATCCTACATGGAGTACTTTTACTAATTTCACTAGAATTGTCATTTCCATAGACAAGAGATATACATGCCTAACTTATAGATACATCTTAGGTGTCAATGCAATCAATAAATATTTTAGACATTGTCACATCAATTATATACATATATATTAAGTGTTGTTCTTATGTGTTAGATCTTGAGGTTATTACAAAAGTCTTTATACTATGTTTGGGGTGCTTCATGTGATGTGGGATGTGTTACAATTTGATTTAGCACTTGAGTGGAAAAGTCCCAACCCGTTGGTGTAAAATTTGATGATCACTTGCAAGAAATCATAAATAGATTTAGAAATTTAATGAATAGCAATTCCCTTGGAAATTTTACAAAGGAAAAATAAAGGAGAGGGTGAAGAGAAAAAATCTTGGAGCTAAACACTAAATTCTTATTCAATAACATAAAGAGTGAACAACTCTTGTACATATAGGAAATTTGAATTCCTAAATAAGGCAATTTGAATTGTTCATTGATGCATGAAGACCTAGTTGGCCCTAACTTAGACCTCAAATGCTCTAGTTAGCCATGCAATCTCTCAAGAATGAGTTAACTAGCTCATAACTAAACCCAAGATGACAAGTGGAGGCTTAATTTCCTAAAATCAAGCATCTAATCCACACATAAATCATGCATGACAGGAATGAGCTAAAAATAGTGAAGGAGGGCACTACCCTTCCTTGATTCATGGAATTAGGTTTTAGGAACTTAAACATGTAAATTTGGATCTTAAAATCAAGAATTGAGACCCTAAAATCAAGAAATTCACCCTAAAATCAAGGAATGTGTCCTCAGTTGCTAAAAACAACATATTTCCCCATTAAATCTAGGGATGGAGTGCTTGTTGGAAAAAGCAGTTGTCATTGATGTCAAAGGACCATTAATGACAAAGGTGCATTAAGAAGACCAGTGTTAGCTAGGACTTGATAGCCAATGAGGACCAGATTTGATAAAGCCATACTCCCCAACGATTAGCAAAGAATGTAAAGTCTGGAAGCCATGGAGATGTCACTATGAAGCAATAATAATGCAACGATTAAAGGATATGCTGCAACCCCTTTCCTACACACATTAAGAAGATGGGCATCCATGTTAGCTTACACATGCATGGCATTCAAACAAGAGAAGTTGGCCCTCTTTTGAAATCTGCAAATAAGAAATAAAAATTACTGTTAATTCGGCTCAGTAAAGATATCACACAAAAATATATATGTCAATTTTAACAAGTCGGCCTAGTCACTATAGAAATGAAAGTTTTGTGTATAAATATAAGTGTGTGCCCTCATTCATTAGCTGTGAATGTGAAAGTGAAGAAGAATAAGTCTGCAATTCGGGTAGATCTCTGATGAAGAGAAGTAGTGACTGGTAGAAGCAGGTCGAGGAGCAGAAAGTGAGAAAAAATGAGTAGATGATAATTTGAAGTTTGAACCACAAATGAGGGTGAATTCAATGGAGTAAGGAATATTTCTGAGGGAGAATAGTAAGAAGCCCGAGGTGCAAAGGAGCAGGGTAATATGAGGAATTCATAGTGATTTGAGGCCAAGTATGAGACAATGAAGATACTGTCTAAGGCAATGCACTTTGATATAGATCTATGAGGACAAGCAAGGAGTTGCAGGAAGGAAATCAGTGAAACAGAACGAAAAACAGAGATAGTGAAGAAGAGCAACCCGCGAAGGGAAAGCGCAGATCTGAGAAAGTTTGTTGGAGCTCTGAGTTTCAGTGATTTGGTCAACATATAAGGGATCTTTGTTTGGTCATTTGATTATGGTATTTGGGGATGATGTATATGGTTGTTTTGGGTTTTTATTATAGACTTAAGGAAAGTCTGATACATCATTTGTAAATCTGTATTTTGAAGTGTTGGTGCATCCTAGTTAGTTGCAATTGACAGAATCATCTGGTGGGTGGTGCCACCTTGGGTTGTAGCCCATTTTTGAGATTGGAGTCTCCTATCATGATATAAAACATTTATTTATATATATCTTTGTACATTTGTGTACATTATATTTGGATGTTAAGTGGACTGATATGAATGTTGATATACTAGTGAATTAAAAGTGAAATTATAAGGAAATTGTGCAACACTGGTTCATCCCCCCCCCTAGTGTTGTTGGTGTGTTTACAGTGCTTCCATGGCTCACTTGGTCAAAATTTAGTCAAAATTGGACAATTAGGATCATGAGACCAATATCTAAAGTCCCTAGGTGAGAGATTAATGCTAAGGAGAAAGTAAATATGCTTTAACACACCCCCATAATCCTATCTTGGTGAAACTAATGCATAAAAAATATTGGGTTCCAACAATTTGCAACCATGTTAGGTACACAAGCACATAAAAAAAAAATCCCCTAAAAAAGTGGGAAAAGAGGGAAATTCCAATGGGAAAAAAACCTTCCCAAAAAAGAGGATAGTGTTGAGTGGACTTTGGTAGTAATCTTCAGCCAGGATTGCTTCTCATGTCCATTTGTTGCTAACATGATTGATACTTCCACTTTCTCCATGAAAGTCTCCTACCAGGGGGTAGGGGATATGGCTACCAAGGTTGGTTTTTCATCAAACAATGATACTCCTCATTCATAGTAGTATTCCAATATGGATTTCCTACTTCTTTTGAAAAATATTGTGGATCTCTTGTATTGGCCATGTAAATGTGGATGAGCAGCAAGGGCTCTAAGGTAGTGAGTGCATGATGAGCACTTTTGAATATGAGTGGGTTCACCTTGTATATATTGGATAACCAACTAGATCACATTTTGCATGAAGAGTGTGGTCTGCCCAAAGTGGTTTGGTTGCTAGATTTGCAACATGGTTGGTTCATCAATGTCAACAACTTCTACATGTAAATCTGAAATATTGGCTAAGGTAGGTAATTGAAGAGACATTAATGAGATTTTCATTAGTAAGAACTTGATTTGTAGCAATTTCTCTCTCAATTGAATGATTGATTTGAACCAACACATCATCTCCAAGAACTTGACTTGTAGCAAGTTCTCCAATATCATGTAAAAATGTGATGATCACATGTTGATCAATGTCAACTACTTCTTCATTTGGATCTGTGATATTTCCTGAGGTAATTGAAGAGACATCAATGAGAAATTCATCAATAAGAACTTGATCTATAGCAAGTTCTCCCTCAGTTAAATGATTGATTTGAATCGGTGCATCGTCTCCCTTGATTGAATGGTTAATTTGAATTAGTGCACCATCTCCCATTAATATGGAAGCACATGATTCAAATTCTATAGAGAAGTCTTGCATGATTCTCGGGCTCAAATTGTTGATCTCATTCTCCAACTGATGTCCTCTTATCTCATCGTGCTCTCCAAAGAGTCCTTCCAGCCTAGTCCAAACATCATTGGTAGATTCTCCAGTCACTGTTGATGTGATATATGAGGTCAAGGGAAATCGAGAAACATAGCAATCCAAATGCTTCATCCATCTTATTGAACCATTTTTCTTTCTCCATCATTGAATTGGATTCAACGTTTGTTCCCATAGTAATCCTCTAAAGAACCTTACTCTTCAAGAGAAGAATGGCCTTGCTTCCACTCATAGTAATTGAATGGAGTAAGAATAACATGTTGCTTAGCTGGCCTATCTTATCTACTATGGTCGCTCCTGATGTGTCTTCTTCCTACAAAATAAAAGTATTCTTGTCCTAGATTCCATCTAGCTCTGATACCATGTAAAATTTGATGATCAATTACAAGAGATCGCAAATAGATCTAGAAATCTAATGCATAGTGTTACACTTAGAAATTTTACAAAGGAAAAAGAAAGGATAGAGTGATGAGAAAAAATCTTGGAGCAAAACACTTCTTATTCAATAATTCAAAGAGTGAACAACTCTTTTACATATAGGCAAATCGAAATCCTAAATAAGGCAATTTGAATTGTTCATTGATGCATGAAGACCTATTTGGGATTAACTTAGAGCTCAAATGCCCTAGTTAGCCATGCAATTTATTAAGAATGAGTTAACTAGCTCATAACTAACCCAAGATGACAAGTGGAGGCTTAATTTCCTAAAATTAGGGATCTAATCCATGCATAAATCAAGCATGATATGGATTAGCTAAAAATAGTGAAGGGGGGCGCTATCTTTCCTTGATTCTTGGAATTGGGTTCCTTGATTCATGGAATTAGGTTTTAGGAACTCAAACATGCAAGTTTGGATTCTAAAATTAGGGATAAGACCCTAAAATCAAAGAATGTGCCCCAAGATCAAGGAATGTGCCCTCACTAGCTAAAAATAGCAGATTCCCCCTTTGAATCTAGGGATGAAGCATTTCCATGGCTCACTTGGTCAAATTTAGTCAAAATTGAACCATTTTTTTGTAAGGCTCATACCCACGGAGTCTCGAACCGGTGACCTTATGCAAGGAGTGCCTTAACAGTACACTCATTCATCGTCTATTATATGCCTTGTGGGCAGTCAAAATTGATCAATTAGGATAATGAGACCAATATTTAAAGTCCCTAGGTGAAATATTAAGCTAAGGAGAAGTTAAATATGCTTTGAAAAACAGTGCTAACAAGGAGCAACTTTGGAAGAAAGTAAAAATTGTCACTTCAGTGCTAACTTTCCTCATGTTTGACTAGCTCTCAAGGTTAAGGGGGGCTTCCATAGGGTTGATTAGGTGGTTTCTATGGAGAAGTCATAAAGGGGATTGATTGTAACTTGGTTAAATGTGTGTAGGTGAATTGCACAGTTGATTCCCCAAAGAGTGATTGAATGCATGAGATTGCTAAAACTCCAAATGAAACGAACACTTGAAAGGAAAGACTCAAAATATTAACACATATTAACTAGAACAACATCAATGATTATTAATTCTAGAAATTGAAGGGAAATTGCAGAAAAGTAAACTCACAATGATTTGACACTTAATGCTGTTAATGATTGGGTTTATTTGCTGCAAAGTAAAATATATCCAAAATTGAAAAATGTGTAAAACAAGTTGCCCAGTGAATGTCTTAAAGCACAAAATTATGGCCCAAGGTGAGACCTTTTTTGAGAAGCAAGATGTCACTTAAGGATATTATATTAGTGAAGTTGAGATTCTATATTTCTTGAAGTGATGAGAATCACTTCTCGAAATGTGGATTTGAGCAATGTTATCAGGGCTGGACCGGTCATCGAATCGACAAAGCCCAAAAATTTGAATCGGAAAAAAACCAGACCAAAAAACTAGTTGACCAAAAACTACATAAAATATTCAAATTTTGTAAAAAAACATATATATTCATGTGCATCCATATCAATCCAAACCTTTATACACAAATATGCAAACTTTCTCATGTATATAGCAAGTATGGGTGCATAGTTTCTCGTGTATATAGCCAAAATAAGAAAGTCTCATGTATATAGCCAAAATAGCACCGAGTGCAATTCATCTTTGAACCAAAATACATCAACAAAGAGGCTCTAAATGGCCCCTAAAGTCCAAAAATAAGCATACTACTAATCAATAACTATAGTCTAGTGTCTACAATATGATCTTATGGCACTACTAGTCTAGATTATAATTGTGCATAGTAGACACCCTACAATTTTGATGAAACCTCCTAATCCAAGCATTAAAAAATGGTAGAAAAAACTTCACATGCCTAATAAATAATTTTGCTTGAGTGAAGGGTACATTTTTACTAAGGTTATGACAAAGGAGTTAAACAATCAACACCACCAACTTCGAGGTACATAGAGTGGTTGATGCACTCGATTAAATGTCAATCCCCTACCCTCGTACATGATAGAATCTAGTGGAAATGTTGCAATCCTAAAACCTTGAATACTGCTAAGTCTGTTGAATTCTAAATGGGATCTAAAATTCTACTTTTTGCATATGAAGTCTGATGGGGTTGGAACCACTCTCAAACATCCTGAAACAATTAATGGTAATGTTAAACATTTAAGTAAAATGATAGAAAAATGAAAAAGAAAGAGAATGCCACTTTTACTTTAAGAATTTAATATTACCATTTTATGTTACTAACTGTGTTGCATGGGTACCCATACCGGGGGGTCGGGTACACGTACCGAGTACTTGGCTACTTCAACCCTACTGTACCCAAATCAAACCTCGCGTACCCGAGACGTCATTCATGAAATTTGGGTACTTGCATGCATTTTGGTACGCCGTACCTTGTGTTTGGGTACACTGGGGGTACGGTCGGATAAGTTTTGTTCAAGTTTGGAATCCACCGGTGTTAGAGGGTTGATTTGCAATGTTACAAAAATTAAAACTTTAATAAATAGTTTAATAAACATTATTCAAGCAAATAAGAAGTGGGCCCTGACGTAAACTCGGGTCCCAAACCTTAAGTTTTAACATTTCATTGCTCAAGCGATGCCTCAACTCGAGGGTGATGCCTATCTAGAGAGCTTGTTGACAGAGGACCTTAGTGATGTTGATGACATTGATCTTGAGGATGTTGATGACATGGCTTGAGGAAGCCAAATAATCTAACTTGTTCATTGTTTACTGTTTTGAACTTTCTTTTAAATGTTTGGAAATGCCATTAGGCAAAATTTGAATGTAGTGTGACAACGAAGTTTGAACTCATGGAGTCATGGACATATATTACCATTAATTATATAACTTCCAGTCTTCCACTTGATATCTACTACGAGTCTATGATTTATCAAGTTTATTATTTTATGTTTCAAATTTTCAATGTGAATGTTCATAGGAATCATTGAATTTAGAACTACGAGTCTATGATTTATCAAATTTATTATGTTATGTTTCAAGTTTTCAATGTGAATGTCATCTGAATCATTGAATTTAGAAATATGCATGTATGATCTGACTGTGTCATGTTTTATTTTTATAAATTTTAATATATATATATATGTGTGTGTGTGTGTGTGTCTACAGTACCCTCGATGTACCCAAGTACCCTGTTTCAAAAAGTGGCGTCCCCGTCCCCGTACCCACGTTTACTGGCAACTTAGGTTACTAATGATTACTAAGGTTAGGTTTTTTGCTATTAGTGTAGGCCTTTTTCTTGTTTAAAAAAAATGAATTTTAGGGCCTAGAGCCACGGTTGTACGATACAATTCGAAATCGGTCGGTCGGTACAAAACTGATCGATCAGGTGAAAAAAGGTTGGTTCATGTACAAAACCGGTTGGTTGGGTATGGAATCGGCCATTTTTGGTTCAGGGTGGCGGTTTGAACGGGTTGGGTGCCTAAACTAGTCGAATCGGCCAGTTTTTCCAGAACCAGACTGATTCTAATAACACTGGATTTGAGTCATAATTTATAATCAATGCTTCAATAAAATTCAAACAACATTAGTCCATTGATCCATGCTTCAATTTAGCCAAGTATATGAAGTGATATCCCAAATTGTGCAAGAGAAAAATATTAGAAGTATGTGAAATTGCGCAAGTAATTCTAAAATTAACAAAATTAGTGAATCACTTGACTGAAGTAGATATGTTTAGTAAAAGCAATGGGCCATTATCCAACCATTAATTAAGAGAAACACTCATGTATAATCTTGTTGTACCATAAAAGAAAATGATGTTATGTAAGAGAGCAAGATGATCTAGAAAAATCAAAATTCACTCTGAAAATACTTGATATAAAATTAAATTGTGAAATCTGAAAATAAAGAAGTGCTAACAACCCATAAAAATTCCAGAATTATTTAGGATACATCTCAATAAATTTCTAGAATTATATTGAAACCAAAATAAGTGAAATAATCACCAAAAATCTGCCTAAAAACTTAATATCACAACCCAAAAATTAATGTGATTAATTTAGCACAAAACCCTAACTAAAGGATGTGATTTTGTTGAGCATTAGGGGCATATTTAGTTCTGTTTACTTTGTGTTACGAGTTTTATGTAGAACAAAAAATAAATCTAAAGAAACAAGCCCAAAAATTGAAGCAAAAGGTTAGATCTTACCTAGGCTCGCTAGAGTAGAAATCTGGAAAATAATTCAACCTTGTAGTATTCAAATTTCCAGCAAGGAAAAAGGAAAAATTAACTCAAAGTTTTTGTTTGTTTGTTGATGAGATTGAATAGGACAAGTGCCTTGAATCCTAGGGATCATGGGGTGTTAGAGATACTTCTCATTGTGATTTGTTTGAAAATACTTGAGTTGGAATACCTACAAAACATGACAATTCCCCTCCAAGCCTTTGTGGTTTGATGCAATACTCTTCCAACGAAGGGTCACTCTACAAGCATACACCTTCAATGACTAGATATTAGCATACACCTTAGCCTATGTTTACTTGAGCTTGCAAGACTGAGAGATGCCACCTACAAGCAAGTAAACAAAACTAAATATATAATGAGCAACATATTTTCTTTAGCTTAATTTCAATAGAGCAGTGGTGTGGCCCATGATGTTGACTTGAGGGATGGTGGAATTTTGTCGGTTGGCGGGGGTCTAAGGTTATGTTCCTTGAGATTCAAAGGTGGTTAGTGTTCTTTAGATGTTCAAGATGTCACGATAGCATCTTCTATTGTTGGATGCAATAAGACTTGTATAGATTACAAGATCTACATTCCAACATAGCAGAAGGTTGTGGTGAGTTGAGATGTGAAGTTTGATGAGAATGTGTGGTGTTCTAGTTCACATGTGTCTCCCTTGGGGATTGAAGGGAGTGAGGAGGTTGTTATCCAAAGGTTGATTCAGAATTAGATCCAACAGTTGATGAGGTGAGCTTGGGGGTGGATATGTCCTCACTACTACTCCAATTCGCAAGAATCCAAGATGGATTACACGGACATTTTAGGTGGGGGCGCATGAAAATGTAAGAGTGGCCATATCATGAGCGAAGGAAAGTATACATTCGAGGAGATGATCAAGTGGTGGTTCTTTTCCATGAGCTAGTAGTTATTAATTTTGGCACTGTTGCAAGTTCAAATTTGCAAATGGCAAGTTTGGTTAAGTTGCAAAGCAAGCAGACTGATGTTAGTGAAAACACTTTCCTCATAATGAGGCAATGCTATCTTTCATGGTTACTCTAAAAGTGTTTACCCCATGCTTGATGGTGTTTCTTGTGATGTGGGGTGTATGGTGTATGGATAACCCTTTTTTGTTTGATGATGGATTGAAACAATGAAGTTGACTTGCTTGTTAATTGTTAGACCTTGTATCGGTGTTTGTATGACATTCTTCCTTGGAAAATTGGATACCTATGGAGCTTGGTGATGTTTTCATGATGGCCACATGGAGGGTTGTTTGCTTGCTTGGAGGATGCTATGCTTTGGTTGAGGAGTATTGGGTATTCTAGAGGGAGGGTGTTAAGCCCTATATGGTTTTGGCACACTTGATTGCTTGCATGGAGACTTGTACTTGACATGATGATGTTTGGGTTGAGGGAGTGATCATTTAGGTGTTGTGGGCTTGGAAGAGCACATGGATTTGGAGGAGACTTGGAGGCTTGTGGAGGAGAAGTGTTGGACACATCTTACAGAGCACTCATGTTTTGGAGCCTTGATTGTGGATGTCTTCATCCGGTAGCTTGACGTGTCACTTGGAGAGAGTGTGCTCCACTTGTGAGCATACTTGTGTAGAGATAGCTTGCTTGTAGATTAAGCCCACTTTGTATTGTTGGCCTCTTATATCTCTCATTAAATAGAGGAAGGAGAGAGCCCTTACATTCAATTCATTCTTCATTCATCTTGTGTTAAAGATGTGAGGAGTGTAGCACGCTAGTCCCACTCTCTCTTTGAACTCTTCATTGTATTATCACTTTTGTTTGGAGTGCTAGGGTTCTTGGAGAAGTTCAAAGGTTTTCTAGGGTTATAGTTTTATCCTAAAGGAGGCAAAAGCTAGGGTTTGTGATAAACTCTAGAGGGTAAAGAAGCATTGTTCTTATAGCTATTATGAGAGAAAAAGACTAGGGTTTTGGAAACCCTAGTGCTACTTGATTATGCTTGACTAAGGAGGAGACAAGGAAGAGATGTCGTGGACACTTGTGAAAGACAAGTGTTGAATCCAAAGAGGACTTGTCAATGTTGATGCTAGCTTGTTTCTCTATGGTGGTGGCTAGGGTTTTCATGTTTTTCCCTAGCTAGGGCTCAGAGAGTTAGAGATTGTACCAACTTTGTGATAAAGTTGTGGTATGTACATGTATTCCAATTCTTCCATATATATAATTGAAGCTTTCAGAAGTTCAAAAATGTGTTATTACATATTTGATTTTCCTCTGCATCATTTTCTTGATTGGGTAATTTCTAGCATTTGTTCTTCATGTTGATTTGACATAACATAGGGATGAAATTGTTAAGTGATATAATATATTGCTTGAAGTCGAGAGCGTGTTTTTTTCTATTAAAATATGTTGTCATAAAATGGTTTTCAAATCTTGTATATGCTTGGAAAAATGTGCCCCAAGGTTTGTAACGTGCTGGCATTGAGTACATTTGTTTGGTATCTATTCTTGAGTTGCCTAGTGATTTAGACTAAAGAGAAGTGAAGTATTTGTTGCTCTAATTAAATAGTTTAGATCAATCCTGGAAATTCACATATTATTTGAGAAACCTCTAATAAAAAGTGATATTTCTAAATTTGCATTAAAAAACATTCCAGGTAAATTAAAAAAAAATCAAAATGCTAGCCAATTTCAAGAAGTATACATGAAGAGATAGCAATGACCTATCTGAAAAATGGTGGGATAAAATGGCTCTTGAATAAACAACATGCACACATTAAGTAGATACCACAACATAAAAGTAGTCATGAAATCGAAATGAACTTTTTATATCTGCCTTTGGCGGACCCTTGGTTTGGATGGTTATCGTAATTTTTGTAAAGTGAGTGACTTGCTTCCATTGGAGTTTGGCAAGGGATTCTGGTGGGGGGGAAACCCATTTCTTAATTTCTATATTTTTGTGTGTGTGAGCTCTACGACCCGAAAGCTCGGGGGTGGCCATGCGACTGAAAGCATGATCCTATGGTTGGGTGGTGAAGCTAACAGTTGCTTCGCCTATGGTTAATCGAGCTTTGCTAGAGGGATCCTACGGAAGACGTGGACAACAATGCACAAGCTGGATCGGATTAACGACAATTTCTCCTTCGACAATGGTCACGACCTATGGTCGACAGGTTATGGTTTTGTCAATATTTGCTAAGTTATTTAGTTAATTCGTTTTTTTTCTCTATCAATGATGGTATCTAATCTGTTTTGTATTAAGTTGTTAAGTTTCAGGTTTAGTTCGTGAAGACCCTACATTAGCAATCGATCACTAATCAATCTATTTTGACTCTTAATTAATTTTAAGAAATAAAAATAATTTACTATAATTTGATAAAGTTTTGTGAAAATATATTATTAAATTGAATATCATTAATATTAAAAAATAACTTTTTAAATTCTAAAAAATATATTTGTTATTTTATGATTAGAAAATAGTCATGATATTACAATCTTTATCCAGTTTTAAATAATATTTGTCAAAAATAAAAATAAAAATAATTTAAAAATAATAAAAATAATCACCTATCCCTATTTTTATATCATTATTAATGATAATAATGGTTAGTACTTCATGTCGTGCCATAATTTGTATCCAAATCACCGAATTGATTTGCTCTAGCAAATATTAAAGTCACAACCGTCATAATTTTAAATGGAAATTGAAATTTATTCCGTGGACTTGTTGAATTTAACAAGTATTTGAAACAATAATTCACCTTTTGTAATATGTACAGTTAATTTTATATTTATGAAGTTAATTTTATATTTATGATTTGTTTATAATTAAAAGAAAAAGATTTTAACTTTTAAATGGTATGGATTGACAAGTATTAAAAACATTAAATATATTATAAAGACATTAAAAAATAATTTGGATATAATTTTATTTTTATTTTTAAATTTAAATGCATGTGTTAATATATTGTTTTGTAATTTTCAATTTTTAAAATGAGTTAATGTTTAAAATTTAGAGTTTTA
This sequence comes from Larix kaempferi, assembly GCA_027924585.1. Taxonomy (NCBI): domain Eukaryota; kingdom Viridiplantae; phylum Streptophyta; class Pinopsida; order Pinales; family Pinaceae; genus Larix; species Larix kaempferi. The sequence goes on from BSBM01000556.1 coordinate 7,035,310, forward strand.
ATGTAGTAAATGGTTATTATTATAAAAAAATTTACAATTTATTCAATGTATTCTTACAATTAATTTGATAACACAAAATTTGGATATAGATACATGGTGGTTATTAAGACTATATCTTAAATTTAGTTTTATTATTACAAATATATATAATGACTAAAGAGATGATCTAATTAACACATTTTTAATGCAGCTATAAAAGTCAATGCAAAAAAATGTTGTTTTTTAATAAATCTCAATGCACAAACACTATTGATTTTTTTAATAATTTTTTTTTTAACAAATCTCTCTTTCTTATCCAACACACTAAAACATAAGTATCTTTGCAAGAATACCTCTAATTGCTTCACCGTTCATTTTTTATGTGCATAGCATTTATAATATTTCCATGCTTATACAAATTCTCTTATATCATCTATTTATATAATTTCAATGTCTTCACATTTATCTCTATAAAATGTATATATTGATAAAATCTTTCAATTTTCATTTATCTCAACATCATTGGTATATATCTACCATTTTATTTAAACCATTCATTTTATTAAAATAATATAATAACTTATTATAAACATGTATAACTAAAAAGCATAATTATTGTACAAACATTCACTTTTGTTTTACATTATAATTATTAGAATAACTAATACTATAACTTATAATTACTATAAATATAATAGCTTATAATTGTTATAAAAATTATAATAACAATTTTTTTTAAATAAAAATATATTAAAAATGAAAATGAAAAATAAATATTGTTTATAAATATTCATTTTGAAATTAATTGTTGTTGATAATATATTGAATATTTCAAATAACAATGGTGTTTTCTTATCAACATGTTATTTACTACGCAATTATGGTTTAACTTAATATTACTAATTTTACTTTTCTTAATATCTAATTTTCTAATTAAATAACTTCTCTCTAATTATTATATCACTTCAAATATCTTAAACTATATAACAAAAAAGCTTTAAAGAAAAAAAAATTCAGAAAAAAATGTAATGTTATTAATTTTACATTTTCTAAGAAACAAGTATTAAGCAATTTTGCTACTCATTCAACTTGATTTAATAAAAATAAGGAATCTCAATTTATGCAAACTCAAAAAGCGCAATGATAATATTCTATATAATCATAGTTTAATACAATGTTGTTATGGAGACAACCAATATCAATTTATGTTAATACTAAGCCAAAAAGGTTCATAATGATATGATTCACTCAAATCTTAAATAAGAATGAACAAAAACAAGCATATTAGAATTCATTTATGGCTAAAAGTTACAATCTACGTGGTTTACTCACCTCCTTATATTACGAAGATAATGCAATAACTACGAAGATAATGCAATAACCAATCTCTAGAGTCAAGCTTGAATAGATGCAGTGAAGGTACAAGCATTTATTATTCCAAATTGCTCAAACTACAAAAATAGTGATGATATTTTTGGTTAAGACTATAATTATTATATTTGAGATAGAGAATGGATGTGATTGATGTTAACCTTGTATTGATTGCATGTTGGGTGTTGTATTTAATATAAGTTGGCTTTGAAATAAATGCAAGGTGGCTATTTTCCTTAATTGTATGACAGTTATTTTAATTGAGTTTATATATCCTTTTAAAAAAAAAATGAGTTTATATATATATATATATTTTGATTGTGCATTAGTTATTTTAACTGGATTGTAGTTTTATGTAATATATATATATTTTTGTCTTTGTAAATTATTTTCTAAAATGTTTTGATATAATATTTTTTATTTTATTTTTGATTTTGTAGTTAGGATATTTTTTGAAATGTTTTAATATATTTTTTAATTTTAAATATTTATTTTATATAAAGATAAAATCATGTCTCTTTCTTGAAAATTTCATTGCTTATATTAAATTTTGATTCTTTAAAATGTTTTGATATATATTAATTTTCTTTAAGTGTTTTGATATATGTTTATTTGATTGATTATTTATTTTTATAGCCATTAATGGTGTTTCCTTTTTGAAAATTTCATTACTCATATTGAGTCTTGATTATCTTTTAATTTTCAAATGGTTTCATGAATTGCATCATTGTTTAACCACTATTTTATTAATTAATTTATTATGTAAATTTTTCTCATTGGTACAAAATCTTCTTTGTGCATCATATTTTTCTTGTTCATTTTTTACATTTAAGTAATTTGGTAGTACATTATCATATCTTGATAGAGCCTTTTTTGAGAAGCTTACATGAAATATTATATGCATTCTTATATGTGGTAGTTATGTTTTTGCAAGCAACATTTATTTATTTTATTTGGAATGGTGAATGGATATATAAGTTGTCATGTTTTGTATAACATGTTGATAAAATGTTATTTTATTCAATAATGTTAAATATTCTTTCTCTAACATCTCATACTTTGGCCTTTGATTAAATAGTTTATTTATGCAATTTTAATTTTTGTTGGAGGATTGTGGAATTAGATAGATCATAGAGCTAATGATTCCAAGAAGAGGTGGGGTAGAGAGATATTATTACATCACTTAAGCACAATGCATAACATAATAGAAATACATCAAAATGCAATAAGGGGACATATGCCATCACATAATGAATTCAGAATTATTTTCCATACACTTAGATTGATCCACAAGTCCATTGTTTTATAGCACCAAAATGTAACTAACTCCCTTCAAGTGAGGAAGACCAAGTCCACATACTTGAGTCATAACACATAACGAACTCTATCACTTTCACCATATTCTACGGCATAGTTGATTGTTCTGTTCTAATGGCCTAATCAATTGAATGCTTAGTCAGACGACTAGTTGACCACTCAGACGACCATTCTAGTCATATTGATTGTTGATTGCTTGTCTTTAGAATATCTACGGTTGTGATGAACTAGAAAAGATTGTTTCTCTAACACCCCCCCCATCAACATAATGCTCTAGAGATTCAAGAGGTGAACTTACTTTTGCACACCTTGCCATGATTGTAGCTTCTTGAGGCCCCAACATAGTTTAAAGGTTCACAAACTTAGCTTCCAATAAAGGCTTCATATGTATATCAATAATCTGATCATCAATTCTGCAATACACAAGATTCACGATGTTATATCATACAAGATTGATGGAAACTTGTATTGCACTCTGGTTATCACAAAAGATTATAGTTGTTGTGTTGATTGGAAAACCAAGCTCTCCCAAGAATTAACAAATCCATACTTCCTTTGTGCCAACATTAATTGCACCACAATCTTCACTTATGTGGTCGAAAGAGAAACCATCTTTTGCTTCTTGCACGACCAGACCACGGGTCCAAAATAAAGACAAAACACATAGCCAAATGTATACTTTGTCATCATCATCCCCTACTGTTGGCCTGATTTTTTGAACCTGACCAACTTAAGGAGATAAATCCCACACACGTGGCTTAGAGCAGCTCCCGGTGTGTTTGGGATGGCAATACCTCGTAGGTTATGGTCCTACTACCAATTGAGTTTATTCTCTTAAGGAGAATTATAAGATTCAACAAAAATGTAACCTAAATTAATCTACCGTTTTAAAATGAATCCTAAAGTAAGTTTCTAAATTTAATCTAACCTAATGTGCTTTCCTAAAGAAAGTCTCCTGTTTTGTTTTGTTTTTTGGATTTTAATCTAATGACTATTTCATAAATTTAACAAAACATTCTAAATGAAAACCTAACTAAGAACTACTAGAAATTTAATGTGAGAATTAAACTTAACTATTTAACTATTTTATTCTAACCTATCTCAGCTGAGAGCAATTTAGAAGACTAAATTAATAATCCAAAATAACAAAGAAAAAAAATTGTAATATCTCAGATAAAAATATCATAAGAGATTATCACATGAATTGCTTTGTTATATATGCACAAAATAGAAAAATTGAAATAGAAAACTATTTCAATTAATTCTATAATGATGTATTAATCAATAACCAATTGTTCAATACTAAATATTTGAATTAAAATATTGTATTCATTTATGAAAACACTGTGGACACACAAATGCTATCAGAAATAAATATAAAATATACTATTACTAAATCACAGTTACCAATAACATATTGAGTAAAAGATTCAGTAACATTTAATCAAATATTAATATTGTGCAGATAGAGTAACTTTCAAATAATTTATACAATTATATCACAGTACAATTGCATAAGTATAAAACGAGAAAAGTAGTATATCAAAATATGTATGTAAGTTTTAGAAAATGGTAACCAAACAAAGATACCAGTTTAAGAAATTCAGTCACAATCATCCACGAAGACACAACTCCAGTAGAGCGATCAAACTAAAATTGCATAATATTTCAATAAGTTTTTCTCCAAAACTCCATCCCCTAAACCTGTAATTGTTTCACTTAAATACAACAGGCTTCCAATAACCTCTTCCAGGTTTATCTTACACCTAAAAATAGATGCCAGCTCTCTAACAGCTGTTAAGAATTTTAATAGATGATAACCAAAATCTTTCTATTACATTTAACTTAAACATCCGGAAGATGAACAACTGTTAAACTAACTTCATGATGAAAACTGATTTATGTGAAAAGTTGGATCAAAGTAACACCTGGAATGCACTCTCCAATTCCATAATCAAAAGTAGATGTAACTGCAGCATCTTTTTCCAAAAATTTCGATCCTCGTGGCATGTAACTTCTCCACCTAATTGCTCAAAATTATAGAAACCTCCACCCGTACAAGAAAAATACAAATCTCATAAGTTCGGAATTCAATGTAAGATGACAATAAAACAGTAAAAGCATTCGAGCATACTAATCAGAAATTTTGTTACCTACTAGATTCAAAACAGAACGCACACTTGTTACCAGAAATAATTCAAGTTGAATTACAGAGTATAATTTTCCTTCTTGATTCTGATAATCTGGCCGTAGGCTCAATGATTTCAAGCTTCTGATTTTCAATTTGTTCAAGTAATTGCTTATTCGTCATCTTTGTGATTTTTCTATCATTCTTGTATTTTTCTTTCCTTGACTTCATTTCTAGCCATTTGTTCACCCATGACAATAATTCTTCTCTAAGAGATTTGATTTCATTTTTCATACCTAGCTCGTTGGAATATGCTTCCTCTAACTCAGCTTTTAAATCAGAAACCTTGTCCTTTAAGATTTGTTTGAGGGTTAATTGGAACTCCTCATTGCTTTCATAAGATGTAGAATCATTAGTGAATGAGGGTTTCAATCTGGATGTGACCAGGGAAGACTGATTAGCCAATTCATTACCCAATGAAAAGGAATGATTTACCCCAACATCTGTTTCATCATCTTTATGAAAAGCATCATGAATTGGATCCTCCTCGCAATCAATTTGTATCAATGGAGATTCCTCCTGCTGCTGAACAGTAAGAGGGATGGGAATTGTAGCCATGCTACAAGTAAAACATCTAGCCTTGATAGATACTGAACCCTTCTCTTTAGAACAAACATCTGCTAATTGTTCAAGTTTTTGTGCAGGTACGCCATAGGGTTTTCCAAAGGTACTTGGATCTACTAGGTTTTCGGGATTTGGACCATTTACACACCCTGAAACATCCTCAACCATCCCAGTTATATTTCCAAATGCATCAAAATGCTTGAGAGATGAAGATGAGGCTAACTCAGTTCCGGGATCCAAACTACCAACATTCGCAGACAATTTACCAATTTATGACTTGGATTTATGTACATCCTCAACTTTTGGGTTTGAAGGGGCCCTGCATTTTCTATGATATTTGGGAAGAAGAGTTGGCCAGTATTGAGTTAACCCTAGGTTATTTTTGACTAGTAACTCATCCCAAGATCTTCCAACGAGAGACAATTGATGTTGAAGAAAAATCTTAATCAGGTTGTGGTGAAACAAGCTCCTATCAATGTCACCCACAGTGGTTTGTACAGTTCAAGCCATCTCTTGTAAACTCCGAAACAAGAAACAAGGTAAATTAAGCTTATGACCTTTCAAAGCTAAGAGAAAACGTAAATGATAATAATGGATATGAGATAGTCTGCCATCACATGATACATATCTGACCAAGACTTCATATGAATTTCGCCATTCTGGTTTCAAATATTTAGCAGAAACCCCAACAGCCAATTTCGAATTAGCCGGAAGGGGAAGAAGTAATGACTTACATCTATTTTTGTTAATGCTTTCTCCTTTGAACCATCGCTCTCCAATTTGGGGCAAGCTCGTGGCTTTTGCAATTTTTCCTTCACTGACAATAACCGGAAACCCTCCCACTTGAGTCTCGTTCTCCTTAAAATTTAAAGTGAATTGCCTGGTAACCTCAGTATGATGGACACTAAATTTTTTTAAGAATGAACCCCAACCTATTTTATGAAACAGAGCAGCAACCCCTGGGTCTGCTTCAAGCATGTCTAGGCTCGATACCTCAAAACGACATAGAGGAGCCATTTCCTCATGATGATTCTGAATGAGGTTTGGAATGAAAGACTGCGTGAATATGGATGATATTGGAATCCAAGTGGAAGACATTATGAAAATCTCCATTCGGCTCATATGAAACCCTAGACCCGATTTTAGGATTGATACTCCTCACCACCAAAGGCAAAGACAGAAATGAGGGAAACATAATGATACAACCTCGAGTTACTATCCTGTACAAAAATCAAATCGATTATAGATATGGAATGAACTTTGGATGATAAAATATTAATTTAAAACAATGTATATTAAAAGATGTCATCCAAAATATCAATTCATCCTTCACATCAAATAAATCATTACAGGATTTTGATAGGAGAATACCATACGTGGAAGCTAGGTGTATGATTATCCCAGGTGATAGATAATTTCTCATCATGAAACATTATGGTTTATAGATTTATGAAATTGATGAATTTATCAAACCAAGAGTTGATAAAAACATCACCAAATCCTTCAAAGCTTAATTCACAATGATTCAATTCCGGAATTTAAGCTAGGCTGATACAAGGTGGCATAATTGGCTTATTCAAATGTGAAATATTAGTTTAATTTGTCAAGCCAATTCAATGTAACTCAATCGGCCAAAGGTTATCATAAGATGAGTTTTAAAACCATAACCAATTTCAATTCATCATTTGATCATAAAACAAAACTCTGCATTTATAATTCAACATGAAATCGAATGTGAAGTTAAACATATTTACAAAGCTAAATTTATTTATTTACAAAAATTAAAATATGATCCACATATGACAAGGATAATATGAATATCTACTAGGGGTTAAAATAGATTTAAGAACAAAATTAATTAACCCTAAGCAAATATATATTAACATATACTTAATCATAGGAAACCATATCTCAAAAGAAATCAAAATAGAAAATGAAATAATGAAAGATAGAATCAAATTCAAGTAGTGTTAATCAACAATAAATAATAATAACTAGCAGAGCATAAATATAATCACTTAAAATAGTAATGAAGATTGATCATATTTTAATAGCTACTAGAATAATCAATTTGTAAAAACAAATAGCTCGAATTGAAATTACTCCAACTTATTTTGAACATGAAATACCTTCTAATTGAGAGTACCTTCAAAGATTCTAAAGGCACTTCTTTAAAAAATTTATGATAATTTATAAAAGAGAATCGATCAATTTTATTCAATGAAGCAGAAAAATTGAGAGGGTTGTTGCCTGGCAACAAATGGCGACGACCTGGGAAAACCAGTTATCTCTGCTCACAATCTTAAAAGGCTGAAATAAACATAGTCTTAAAATTTCCTCAAAACGAATCAGAAAAACTTAATCTAATCAGAATCATAACCAAACAACATCTGTGAATATTTTTCAGAACCATCTTCATTCCTGTAGATAAATATTTCGTTATAGACAAGCTAACAATTCCCTCGTCAAAACAAAATACTCAATATAAAGGAAATTTGCATCATAGTATAAGGATGAACCTACTTACTTCTCTGAAATTTTTTCAAAACCTGCTCCAATTATAAAATACTTATGGATTTTCCATTAAACATTAATTGAAGACAGCTGTCTATGCTTGGTAACCTGATATAAACAACAACATTCACAAGTTTTATCAAAAATAAACAAGCCGGCTCGCGATGAGACCTCCTATCCCTTGATCTTGCGATCAAGAGCCATCACCCTGGTGATCAGAAATGATGTTATTCCTAATAAAATTGATGATCATGATTAGGCCGGCTCGTGATGAGACCTCCTATCCTCCAATCAAAATCTAACTTATGAAAGATAATTATGCATGGAGAACACTTCAAAAGTCTTAGCAGATAATAAATAGACTTTTTTTAAACAAATGACCGATGATGCAAATTAATAAAGATTTTCCCAAGTACCAAGTTTTGAAAAGGAAATTTGTTAGTCATCCTAACGTATAAGAACACAGATAATGAAAGACTAATCCTGATTGTAGATGCAAATATTATTAGAAAATGATCCAAATCATATTTGAGAAGAACTGATCAACTAACTAAGAGAAATGAACAAAAAAGATTTGAACCCCAGGGTTTATTTATTTACAAATACCCTTCTCAAATAGAGATATGTACAATTTTTTTTTTTATTGAAATAAAAAATAAAACTAAGTTTATCTGCCTATAATTATGTACAGAAATTCGATAAAAATTATGTACATAAGATTGAAAAGATTATGATGTTTTATAAAGAAAATTTTTAATCTTTCCTAAGAAATTAAGAAAACTAATTCTGAAATGCAATTACAGCGTATTTACAGAGAAATCATAATTAAAAAAATTAGAATAAATGCAAACATTAGAATTTACAGAAATTCTAATTTGATAAAAGAATGAGCAGAAATTTAGAATGACAAAATTTGTGATACCAGAGATCAGTATGTATAGAAAAATTTTCACAAAAGATTAATAAAAATGAAGAAAATACTTTATGGTACATGAATTGAAATATTAACAAACAAACTGTACAATTTATTTTACAAAATGGACAAACTTATGTACAGTAGTATGTACAGATTTCTAAATCTACAAAGATCAACATAAATACTTCTTAAGTACCAACCCGTTTACTGGAAGAGTTTCGAGTTGGCCTTCCAAGGTTTGAAGACGAAAAGTACTAGGACCTAACCTCTCAGAAATGACGAATGGTCCTAACCAAAGACTCTGAAATTTGGTACATTCCCCCTTATCTTCATGAGCCTTATCCCATTTGAGAACTAAATCACCGACCTGAAACTCTCTGTTAGAACTAGAAGACTGATCAAACCAAGATTTGACTATCTGCTAGTGTTTAACAAAATGTTGGTTGGCCTTATCTCTTTCTTCTTCTAATTTTAACAAAGTACTGATTCTCTTCTCTAACGCTGAACATTCCTCATCCTGAACAAATTGAGCAAGTTGAGGAGAAGGTAAAAATAAATTTGGTGGTAAGATAGCTTCAGTTCCATAGACTAGAAAGAAAGGTGAGTTGCCGATAGAAGACTTAGGAGTACCCCTATTTTCCCATAATGCATTGAACAGAGCTATATGCCAATCTCGATGGTGAGTTGAAATAGTCCTTTTCAGAAATTTTTAACAAATTTTTGTTGGTTGATTCGGCTAAACCATTACCGTGAGTATGGTAGTTTGCAGAATATCTAACCCTTATTCCTTTCTCTAACGCAAATTGAGTTAATTCAACTGATGAAAAATAAGAGGCATTATAAAAAACTAGAGAGTCAGGAACACCAAATCGTGTAATAATAAAAGATTCAATGAATAAAATTACTTGATTAGTGTTTACTACTCTTAAAGGTACAGCCTCTGCCCATCGAGTAAAATAATCAGTTGCTGTTATGATATACTTATGTCATAAAGAAGAGGGTGGGTTTATCGGACCAACAATATCAATACCCGATTGTTGAAAAGGTCTCTCCACTGTAATCGGCTGTAAAGGGAAGGCAGACTTCTTGACTCTACCTGCAACAATTTGACATTCTTGACACTTTCTGACGAAAGCATAAGAGTCTCTGAATAAAGTAGGCCAATAATATCCAGCCCTAATAATTTGTGAGCGGTAGTCTCACCTCCAAAGTGACCACCTGCAGGGCCTGAATGTAACTCCTTCATGATTGTTTCAGTTTCATCCTTGTCTAAACAACGAAGTAATACATCGTCTGAATTTCGCCTGAACAAAGTGTTATCAATCAAAAGATAAGGTGCTTATTTCAATCTAAGTGCTCTTCTTTTCCTAGGTTCAAGATGATCATGAGCAGTTCCTGTTTCAAGAAGAGTTCTTAGATCCGAATACCAAGAGTCTTGTGGTGGTGGATAAAAATAAATTTCTCTAACCAGCAGAGTTTCATCAATGTTTATTTCAAAATCTGTGTTTGGAAAATGAGCTGCTTCAGCAGCAAGCTTACATAACCCTTGACCCTTTATCATAGTTGAAGGTTTAATTTCCAGGTCATATTCCTGGAGAGCAATCATCCACGGGGCTCATTTATCTCCTAAATCCTTTTGAACCAGCAAATTTCTTACTGCAGGAAATGGGACAATCACCTTGGCTCTTGATTTAAGAAGATAAGGATGAAAGTGTTTAACTGCTTTAAAAACAGCAAAGGCTTGTTTATCAACTTCATGATAGTTTAATTCAGTAGCTTTGAAGTTTGAACTCATAAATGAAATTGGAACTTCATTATTTTGTTGATTTTGTTGGGTTAAGACTGCTGCGTATGAAATATCAGAAGCAAAGGTATACAAGATGAAGTCTTTTCTAAAATATGGGCTAAGTAAACTAGGTGCTTCTGAAATTTCCTCTATAATTCTCTGAAACGATTCCATTTCAGTAGGCCCCCAGTTGAAAACAACATCTTTCTTTATCATCTTTTGTAATGGACGAACTATTTCTGAGAAACTAGGAATGAATCACCTAACAAAGTTTATTTTTCCGAGAATGATTGCATTGCCTTCTTATTTGCAGGAAAAGTTATCTTTGCTATGGCCTGTGTTCGTTCAGGATCAATCATGATCCCATGTTTTGATACCACACAACCTAACAAGAGTCCTTGTGTAACAGCAAAAATTGTTTTCTTAGGATTCAAAGATACTCCATATTTCCTACAATGTTCAAGTACCTTTCTAAGATGTGAAATATGATCTGTTATGTGTTTAGAAAACACCGTAACATCGTCAAGGTAAACAACCACCGAATGATTGATTAATCCTCTAAAAGCAATATCCATTTCTCTTTGAAAAGTTGCCCCAGCATTGATTAACCCAAAAGGCATCTTACAATAAGCGTATGTTACCCACAGGGTTTTGAACGTTGTTTTGAGTTGATCATCAGGGGATACTAGGATCTGATTATACCCTGAGAAACCGTCAAGTAATGATAACATCTCATAACCAGAAACCTTTTGTAAAATTTGTTCCATGGGTGGAACTGGATAATTATCCTTTTATGAAGATTTGTTTAAATTGCGGAAGTCGACACATAACCGAATATCATCGTTTTTCTTCTTAACGGGAACCAAATTTGCTACCCACTGAGTATGGGGTGAAAACATGAAGTTGGGAAACAATTTTGGCTTTTTTTTTACAAACAAAACTGCTAAATTTTATGTTTTTCAACTTCGACCTCTTCAAACCCATATCTCCCTTAGGAATTTCAACTTGAAGTAAACACAAAGGTTTTAGAGAATTGAAGTAGATTTCTACTCATATTTTTTTTAATTTTTTTTCATGGACATATCGTGGGACAAATTTGTTGTCAACCAATGGCATATACTTGAAAATTTTAGGTATGGATAATGAGTGACCTGTGTTGACGTCGTTTTTTTGATAGATGGTTATTCATTTTAGGAAAAAATATTGTAGGCTCATAATCTACACACACTACACTTGATCCTGGACTATATTTTGAGTTTTTGAAGACTTGGGAACTATTTTTTATTATTTATCGAAACAACGTATGTTCATAAAATGGTGCATTATCGACACATGTTTTTGTCTTCACATTTTATTTCAAATGTGACTCTTATTGGAAAAATTAAAAGTACCCTTTTGAAGAGGACGAGCCAATTATCATCTCTATGAAATTTCAAATTTTTTGGTGGTGCCTTTGTTATGATATTGAATTTTCATTTTGGGTGATTTTCAAAGTAATAAAATTCTTAAGGGATAAGGTTTAGAAAAAAATTATTAATAAATTGTAATTCAAATCGAAATGAAACAATTATTATATCATTGGAAACTAGATTCAGAGATGAATCCATTGCTACCAAGTCCGACAAATAATACTTAAAATTTGCAGGGGTTTGGGCTTCCTAAAGTTGCAGGTTCCAGAAAGATGCCTGATATTTTCGCAGGTTTTGTTGACCATAAACTCTCGGCCGAAAAATACCTTCCAAAATCTTGGCTAAGAGTTTAGTTCAAACTCTCGTCCGAGAGTTTTTTTGAAAATACAGCGTGGCAATTGGTTCAAACTCTTGGCCTAGAATTTTTTTAAACTCTCGGCCTAGAGTTTGAACTCTAAAAACTCTCGACCTAGAGTTTTTTAAACTCTCGGCCGAGAGTTTGAGGTTGACTTTTTTTCCCCTCTTCATCTACACGCCCTCTTTTTTTTTCACTCCGTTGTCACGGAATTGTTTCCCAGCTTTGCGTTTTCACCCTATGTCTAATTGGAAAGATAATGTTGTCAGCTAAAAGCTTATTCAGTTCTTTCTTAATGGTTGGTTCTAGATTTGGATGAAACTTCCTAAGTTTCTGCTGAAAAGGTTTTGTTGCTTGTTTCATAGGAATAATATGTTGCATGATTTGCGGATTGAATGTTTTCAAATCATCATACGTCCATGCAAATATGTCCTTAAATTCTCTGAATAACTTGATAAATGTTGATCTTTCAGACGCAGTGCAATCTATCCCTAAATTTACAGTTTGAGAATCAGATTATGTTCCCAAGTTTACAGTTTCATATTTAGGCTCTGAGCTATTTGTTTCGTAATTAGGAACAACCTTAAATTTATCATGCAAATCGTAAAACTTTTCTAATCTTAAAACTAAGTTAGGAGTTAGTTTTACCTTTTCCAACGCCTTTTCAATTGAACAAAATTCATTTATTACCGTAAAATATCACAGATTTTCATCATGGGTGATCTCATCGATGGTTGCATCCTTAAAGGTATCCTGGTTTGTAAGGAAATTTAGAATATGCGCATCATCATAAAAAATATGCCAATTAATGACATTGTTTGGTATAGAAGGTCTAAAAATCAATTCTACTGAAAAGAAACTAGATGCAAAAATTTTCCCGCGGAATTAATCTTGATGCAACATTGCTAATAAATCAGCCTCTTGATTTTGATACCTAGGAATGGAATTAATGTTGAATGCATCAAAATGGGAAATCAGATTCCATACCTCACGTTGATAATTCTGCAAATGCTCAGAAATACAATGTATCGAATTTCTCACCTGTCTAACGATAATTTCAGAATCTCCGTATGTGACCAACACTTTGATACCCAAGTCGATTGCTTTCTTCAAACCTTGAATTAATGCTTCGTATTCTACAATGTTGTTTGTACAATCCAATTCTAACCTACAAGATATATAAGTCTTATTTCCTTTAGGGTCAATTAACAAGCAACCAGCACCTACTCCTTCCTTTGACTTTGACCCGTCAAAATATAATGTCCAAGTGGAACTATTTGCAACTACTTTGCTGTCTACAATATGTACATGATCTGATTTATCTACATTATTTACAAAATCGCTGGACAATGAACCTTGTTGAATATTAGTAACATTCAAAATTTCAGATTGCTAATTTTTATCAAAACAATCAGATTTAAAGTTTCCAAAACCAAGTTCAAACATGTAATTTCGCATTATTGAATCTGAAAATAAGACTGGTTCATTCGGATCATGCATTTCTGTTAACGTATGTTTTAAATACATCTCCCTACCTATCTTAATTTGATTTGCTTTTCCATTTTTGGGCAGCCAGAGAGTTGACCAATCAGTGGTAAAGAATCCATTCAATTTTTGTGACCAATCCCTTCTCAGGAATAATCCATGTGCATCTAGGATATCTGCTACTACAATATCAATGATCTGAAAAATAGAAGGATTACTAGCAAGCCTAATCAAAACATCTTTCATTTCTCCTAAAACACTCACGTTTGTCCTATCAAGTTGAGTAGTTTGTGATTCAGATGGAACATGCTTAGATTTTGACCTCCGACAAACTGATAAATGCATTACGTTGGTAGATGCTCCAAAATCGACCATACAATTATGGACGTTTCTGTTAAAAATTTCAAAAGTAAGGAGGAACAGAGAAGTAGTAGACTTTGAGTTCTTAACTATCAGTGATGACTTATCAACTACTGTTTTACTTTTGTCATTAAATGTTAAATCATTGTTCGAGTTGTTGGAAGCTACATTTTGCTAAATACTTGGGGATGAAGAACTCATGGCAGAAGTAATGATAGGTCCATTAGGCATGGGGTAAATTTGCAATAAATCATACATGCTAATGTTAGCACGCAAATTTTTCAGATCTTCAATTATATCATATTGCAAATCTAACTTAGGCAAAGTCTAAGTAGGTTGAGAGTTCTTGGCAGGTTGAACTTGTTTGCCAGATTGCTGATTATTGTTATCTTTACTTGGAGTAGAAATCGTTGATGCTCCAGGAGTATTAGTTGATGTTCTACTTCTAGTATTATATGCATGTTGTCCTGCAGGTGGATCTCTATTTTCAGCATCCTTACTTAGACTGTCCCAAAAATGACCATTCAATTGTTGAGGTTCTAGTAACTCATCTTCATTTTCAGACTGTTCTTTTTCATCCTGATCTACAGTTTCTTGATTTGGAGAAGTTTCTGATAATGTCAAAACTGCTCGAATGGTGTTAAAATTTACTTCTTGAACTGCTACATCCGGAGGTAAACTTGGTTTGTTTCTAGTAGCAGGGTTGGGTCTAAATTGGTTTCTAAAGTATCCTCTTGATGAAGAACCTTCATACCTTGTTTTCTTCAACCCTACAACTTCATTAGTTAATGCTCGGATTGCATTCTGCAATTGTTCAACATCATATGCCTTATCTTTATCCACATTGGATCGTTCAGTTTTCTTACGTGGAAAAGTATCAACCTTTCCACTTCGTTCAGGCTCATAAGACATAGAGTCTTTCAACTTTTATGGCCTCTTCAAAGGTTTTGAGGAGTGTTGTTTTAATCGCTTGTTTAACCCACATCCCTAAGTACTTTGGAAAAGCTGAAGCAAAGTTTTCAATAATAATGTCCTCGGGTGGTTGAGATGCAATAGGAATTTTATTTTTTAATGTCAAGAATCTCTTATTGAAGTCCTTGACTCTATCTTTGGTTTCCATTTTGATTCTGGACAACTCGAGTGCCAAAGTTGCAGGTGTTTTGTCTTCACCAAACTTGTCTAAGAATGCTTTATTGAAATTTGCCGAATTGGTAATTGAACCTTGGACTAACGAGAAATACCACATTGATGTTCTACCTTCGAAAGTTAATGGGAAAAGACGACACACTACGTCTTCATGTTGAACGCTCATCTTTTGAACACCTAAAATAAATTTGTCAACGTGTCCCTCAGCTGGCTCTTTGTTATCTGGATGTTTTGGTAATGCATGTTGGGCACCAGGTACAGCTACAACAGCTTTCCTTAGCCATGGAGCTAGTGGATTTGGTTGATTTCCTGCCATAGGCTTCTCTTGTTAGGATATTCCTATACTCCATCCTAGTCCCACCAGTATTTTGATCAGTTACATTTTTCATTTATGCATGCACTTCTAGGGTTTGCATGCATTCTAGGGTTTGCATGCATTTTGCATGCATCCCAGTCATTAGTCCAACACCTAGCCCTCAGTTAGCCAGCCCCTAGGAGCTTCTCACTATTTAGTTTTAGCCCTCCAGTTGCTTAATGTGCCCTTCTTCCTTGATTTTAGGAAGCAACTCGCCCTTCTTCACCTACCAGTCCAGTTGTCACTCAGTTACACTTAGTTACAGTCAGTTACACCTACCAGACTCAGTTTGACTGATGGTTGACAGTTACTTGAGCATTGATGACTCCACTGATGATGATGAAGACTTCCAGTTGTGCTCCGATGATACTAGTTTTGCTCCAATGACACTCCAGTGATCCTTTGGTCACTCCATGAAGGCTAATTCGAATTGCCACCTTAGGATTTCGAATTCCTCATGCATTGTATTATTTATTTGTCCATTTGTGATTAATAATTTAGTGTGTGTGAAGTATTATTGATTCTATCCGAGTTCTACTGTACCATATTATTCTGTTGCTCATTATACTGTATTGACCACTCTTCTTCTATTTTCTTGCTTAATCATAATCATTCTCTTGTGAGGTATACATCATATCTTAGATCTGCTGTGAGGATTTTCACATGGTATCAGAGCATGTTGAGAGTATTGTTTATCTCCATTCTTGAGAGTCTTTTGCAGGTTATTACCAAGATTTCAAGTGCAGCAGTAGCAGTTGCAGTTATTCTATATTGTTTTTGCAGGTCTTCTACAGCTTCAATGTTTTTAGAAGATCCTCCTCTTTATCTATTCAATTATGTTGAATGGAAACCAAAAATGATAGCATATTTGAAGAGACATGATCTCTTTGATTATTGTTTTGAAAGAGAGTTTGAATCCTCTGAAGAAGAGAATGACTGGTTAGATGAAGGTGGAAGAGCTATTGCAGCCATGATGTTTTCTATGTCTCGAATCTTGGCATTCTACTCCCTTGATGATGAATATGTTAAATCTCCAAAAGAGCTATGGGCCCACCTGGATAAAAGTTTTGGCAAGCAGAATGAAAGGATTGGTCCAAACCATTTCGAGAGAAAGCAAAGTGATGCATTTTCCCTCCTTGATGATCTCATTGATCATGAATCAGTATCAAACATATATCATATTGAAGTTGTCCACAAAGAAGAAGAACTTGCAGATTCTACACTCATGCTCCAAATTTCTTCTATTTCGAATTCTGTGCCAGCTCACACTCGAGATATTGCAGAAGGTCCTAAATCCTCTCTTGCACCAGAATATGTTGGTTTTCATCATGATCACATGATTATTTCAGAGGTAAAATCAGCTATTGGAGGTAATGCATTTGCTCCTCTCAAGCAATCATCTCTTTTATACTACTATATGATCATTAATTAATGCTTTCAGAAGGTCATTGAAGAACATGGCCATTGCCATTCGCTTGGGATAATTTCTCATGCATCTACTGGTTTTGATCTCACCTCTCATGGTTCAAAGGAGATCTCAAGAAACCATGATTCAAGTGTTGTATCTAATTTGGGTTCTAAGCAATTACTGCTTGGGATAATTTCTCATGCATATGATAATTTTGATCTCACCCCTGCTGGTTCAAAGGAGATCTCAAGAAACTATTTTTTAAGTCTTAAATCTGATTTTGATTTCAAGCAAACATGTAATAGTTCTTTTTGGCATAATCTCACCCATGGTGGTTCGAAGGAGAAGACAAAAGACTATATGCACATTCAAAAATTTGATCCTACCTCAGCTGATTCAAATCACAGGTTCAAGGATCATTCTCATATAGTTGGATTTGTTCTCATCACATTCGAACTGAAGAGCAAGTACAAACACATGCTTTTTGAGCATGATCCACTTCTTCCCAAGAAGAAGATATCTCCAAACATATGACCAAGCATCACACCTGCTTGAGTTTGGAGCATTTATTTTTGTGTGTGCCTTACAGTCTGTTTTTGAGGAGGGGGTATGTTTCCCATGAAATTTTCCAAGTTCCTTGGTTTATTGACTGTTATTATTCATTGTATTGGGTGACCTTTGGTCTTAGTTACCAGGGCCCAGGATGGATTAAGGGGGGGTGTTAGGATATTCATATACTCCATCCTAATCCCACCAGTATTTTGATCATTTACATTTTTCAGTCATGCATGCACTTCTAGGGTTTGCATGCATCCCAGTCATCAGTCCAACACCTAGCCCTCAGTTAGCCATCCCCCAGGAGCTTCTCACTATTTAGTTTTATCCCTCCAGTTTTTTAATGCACCCTTCTTCCTTGATTTTAGGAAGCAACTCGCCCTTCTTCACCTACCAGTCCAGTTGTCACTTAGTTACACTCAGTTACAGTTAGTTACACTCAGTTACAGTCAGTTACACTTAGTTACACTTAGTTACACTCAGTTACACCTACCAAACTCAGTTTGACTGATGGTTGACAGTTACTTGAGCATTGATGACTCCAGTGATGATGGTGAAGACTTCCAGTTGTGCTCCGATGATACTAGTTGTGCTCTGATGACACTCCATTGATCCTTTGATCACTCCATGAAGGCTAATTCGAATTGCCACCTTAGGAATTCGAATTCCTCATGCATTGTATTATTTATTTGTCCATTTGTGATTAATAATTTAGTGTGTGTGAGGTATTATTGCTTCTATCTGATTTCTACTGTACCATATTATTTTGTTGCTCATTATACTGTATTGACCACTCTTCTTCTATTTTCTTGCTTAATCATAATCATTCTCTTGTGAGGTATACATCATCTCTTAGATCTGTTGTGAGGATTTTCACATCTCTTCAGAATCTAAGGAACTATCCTGATTGAAAGGTTTGGGAGAGTCAGGTGGAGAGTCTGGAGGAGACGGTGGTTGACCAAAACCTCCAAGATTAAGGAGACCAGGTGCAGTATGCATTCTAATAAATCTTCTAGGTTGTCTTCTAACTTGGGGACTTAGATTACCTGATAGAACAATATCAGTGTTAGATAGATCTTGTTCTACTATGGTTGTTTGAGTGTTGCTTCGTTGTCTTTGAGGTAATCCAAAATCTACTAGAGACAAACCAGCTTGCTGTGCATACGCTTGTGTAAGGATTCTACGTGACTCTGCTAAAACTCTGATATTTTCACTAAATGGAAAGTTACTAAATTCAATTTGTGAATCGAACTGTACCGGAGGTTGTTGATTGGTGGAAGGTTTATCTTTAGGTTTATCAGCCATTAATCATTGACTGGCCCTCCTGCTAGCACCATTTGTTGGCCTGATTTTTTGAACCTGGCCAACTTAAGGAGATAAAGCCCACACAAGTGGCTTAGAGCAGCTCCCAGTGTGTTTGGGATGGCAATACCTCATAGGTTATGGTCCTACTACCAGTTGAGTTTATTCTCTTAAGGAGAATTATAAAATTCAACAAAAATGTAACCTAAATTAATCTATTGTTTTAAAATGAATCCTAAAGTAAGTTTCTAAATTTAATCTAACCTAATGTGCTTTCCTAAAGAAAGTCTCCTATTTTGTTTTGTTTTTTGGATTTTAATCTAATGACTGTTTTAGAAATTTAACAAAATATTCTAAATGAAAGCCTAACTAAGAACTACTAGAAATTTAACGTGAGAATTAAACTAAACTATTTAACTATTTTATTCTAACCTATCTCAGCTGAGAGCAACTTAGAAGACTAAATTAATCATCCAAAATAAGAGAGAATAAAAATGGTAATATCTCAGATAAAAATATCATAAGAGATTATCACATGAATTGCTTTGTTGTATATGCACAGAATAGAAAAAATGAAATAGAAAACTATTTCAATTAATTCTATAATGATGTATTAATCAATAACCAATTGTTCAATACTAAATATTTGAATTAAAATATTGTATTCATTTATGAAAACACTGTGGACACACAATGCTATCAGAAATAAATATAAATTATACTATTACTAAATCACAGTTACCAATAACATATTGAGTAAAAGATTCAGTAACATTTAATTAAATATTAATATTGTGCAGATAGAGTAACTTTCAGATAATTTATATAGTTATATCACAGTACAATTTCATAAGTATAAAACGAGAAAAGTAGTATATTGAAATATGTATATAAGTTTCAGAAAATGGTAACCAAACAAAGATACCAGTTTAAGAAATTCAGTCACAATCATCCACAGAGACACAACTCCAGTAGAGCGATCAAACTAAAATTGCATAATATTTCAATAAGTTTTTCTCCAGAACTCCATCCCCTAAACCTGTAATTGTTTATCACTTAAATACAATAGGCTTCCAATAACCTCTTCCAGGTTTGTCTAACTTACACCTAAAATTAGATGCCAGTTCTCTAACAGTTGTTAGGAATTTTAATAGATGATAACCGGAATCTTTCTATTACATTTAACTTCAACATTTGGAAGATGAACAGCTGTTAAACTAACTTCATGATGAAAACTGATTTATGTGAAAAGTTGGATCAAAGTAACACCTGGCACGCACTCTCCAATTCGATAATCAAAAGTAGATGTAACTGCAGCATCTTTTTCCAAAAATTTCGATCCTCGTGGCATGTAACTTCTCCACCTAATTGCTCAAAATTATAGAAACCTCCACCTGTACAAGAAAAATACAAATCTCATAAGTTCGAAATTCAATGTAAGATGACAATAAAACAGTAAAAGCATTCGAGCATACTAATCAGAAATTTTGTTACCTGCTAGATTCAAAACAGAACGCACACTTGATACCACAAATAATTCAAGTTAAATTATAGAGTCTAATTTTCCTTCTTGATTCTGATAATATGGCCGTAAGCTCAATGATATCAAGCTTCTGATTCTCAATTTGTTCAAGTAATTTCTCATTCGTCATCTTTGTGATTTTTCTATGATTCTTGTATTTTTCTTTCCTTGACTTCATTTCTAGCCATTTGTTCATCCATGACAATAATTCTTCTTTAAGAGATTTGATTTCATTTTTCATACCTAGCTCGTTGGAATATGCTTCTTGTAGCTCAGCTTTTAACTCATAAACCTTGTCCTTTAAGATTTGTTTGAGGGTTAATTGGAACTCCCCACTGCTTTCATCAGCTGTAGAATCATTAGTGAATGAAGGTTTCAATCTGGATGTGACAAGGGAAGACTGATTACCCAATTCATTACCCGATGAAAAGGAATGATTTACCCCAACATCTGTTTCATCATCTTTATGAAAAACATCATGAATTGGATCCTCCTCGTAATGAATTTGTATCAATGAAGATTCTTCCTGCTGTTGAACGGTAAGAGGGATGGGAATTGTATCCATGCTACAAGTAAAATGTCTAGCCCTGATAGATAGTGAACCCTTCTCTTTAGAACAAACATCTGCTAATTGTTCAAGTTTTTGTGCAGGTATGCCACAGGGTTTTCCAAAGGTACTTGGATCTACCAGGTTTTCGGGATTTGGACCATTTACACACCCTGAAACATCCTCAACCATCCCAGTTATATTTCCAAACGCATCAAAATGCTTGAGAGATGAATATGAGGCTAACTCAGTTCCGGGATCCAAACTACCAACATTCGCAGACAATTTACCAATTTCTGACTTGGATTTATGTACATCATCAACTTCTGGGTTTGAAGGGGCCCTGCATTTTCTACGATATTTGGGAAGAAGATTTGGCCAGTATTGAGTTAACCCTAGGTTATTTTTGACTAGTAACTCATCCCAAGATCTTCCAACGAGAGACAATTGATGTTGAAGCAAAATCTTAATTAGGCCGTGGTGAAACAAGCTCCTATCAATGTCACCCACAGTGGTTTGTACAGTTCGAGCCATCTTTTGTAAACTCCGAAACAGGAAAAAAGGTAAATTAAGCTTATGACCTTTCAAATCTAAGAGCAAACGTAAATGATAATAATGGATATGAGATAGTCTGCCATCACATGATACATATCTGACCAAGACTTCATATGAATTTCGCAATTCTGGTTTCAAATATTTAGCAGAAACCCCAACAACCAAGTTCGAATTAGCCGGAAGAGGAAGAAGTAATGACTTACATCTATTTTTGTTAACCCTTTCTCCTTTGAACCATCACTCTCCAATTTAGGCCAAGCTCGTGGCTTCTGCAATTTTTCCTTCATTGACAATAACCAGAAACCCTCCCACTTGAGTCTCATTCTCCCTAAAATTTAAAGCGAATTGACTGGAAACCTCACTATGATGGCCACTAAATTTTTTGAAGAAAGAACCCCAACCTATTTTATGAAACAAAGCAGCAACCCCTGGGTCTGCTTCAAGCATGTTTGGGCCCGATACCTCAAAATGACATAGAGGATCCATTTCCTCACGATGATTCTGAATGAGGTTTGGAATGAAAGGCTACGTGAATATGGATGATATTGGAATCCAAGTGGAAGACATCATGAAAATCTCCATTCGGCTCATATGAAACCCTAGACCCAAGTTTAGGACTGATACTCCTCACCACCAAAGGCAAAGACAGAAATGAGGGAAACATAATGATACAACCTGGAGTTACTACCCCGTACAAAAATCAAATCGATTATAGATATGGAATGAACTTTGGATGATAAAATATTAATTTAAAACAATGTATATTAAAAGATGTCATCCAAAATATCAATTCATCCTTCACATCAAATAAATCATTACAAGATTTTGACAGGAGAATACCATATGTGGAAGCTAGGTGTATGATTATCCCATGTGATAGATAATTTCGCATCATGAAACATTATGGTTTATAGATTTATGAAATCGATGAAATTATCAAACCAAGAGCTGATAAAAACATCACCAAATCCTTCAAATCTTAATTCACAATTATTCAATTCTGGAATTTAAGCTAGGATGATACAAGGTGGCATAACATGCTTATTCGAATGTGAAATATTAGTTTAATTTGTCAAGCCAATTCAATGTAACTTAATCGGCCAAAGGTTATCATAAGATGAGTTTTAAAACCATAACCAATTTCAATTCGTCATTTGATCATAAAACAAAACTCTGCATTTATAATTCAACATGAAATTGAATGTGAAGTTAAACATATTTACAAAGCTAAATTTATTTATTTACAAAAATTAAAATATGATCTACATATGAGAAGGATAATATGAATATCTACTAGGGGTTAAAATAGATTTAAGAACAAAATTAATTAACCCTAAGCAAATATATATTAACATATACTTAATCATAGGAAACCATATCTCAAAAGAAATCAAAATAGAAAATGAAATAATGAAAGATAGAATCAAATTCAAGTAGTGTTAATCAACAATAAATAATAATAACTAGAAGAGCATAAATATAATCACTTAAAATAGTACTGAAGATTGATCATATTTTAACAGCTGCTAGAATAATCAATTTGTAAAAAAAACTAGCTCGAATTGAAATTACTCCTTGAACTTATTTTGATCATGAAATACCTTCTAATTGAGAGTACCTTCAAATATTTTGAAGGCACTTCTTTAAAAATTTTATGATAATTTATAGAAGAGAACAGATCAATTTTATTCAATGAAGCAGAAAAATTTAGAGGGTTGTTGCCTGCCAACAAATGGCGACGACCTGGGCGAACCAATTATCTCTACTCACAATCTTAAAAAGATGAAATAAACATAGTCTTAAAATTTCCTCAAAACGAATCAAAAAAACTTAATCTAATCAGAATCATAACCAAACAACATCTGTGAATATTTTTCAGAACAATCTTCATTCCTATAGATAAAGATTTCGTTATAGACAAGCTAACAATTCCCTCGTCAAAACAAAATACTCAGTATAAAGGCAATCTGCATCATAGAATAAGGATGAACCTACTTACTTCTCTGAAAATTTTTCAAAACCTGCTCCAATTATAAAATACTAATGGATTTTCTATTAAACATTAATTGAAGACAACTGTCCAGGCTTGGTAACCTGATATAAACAACACCATTCACGAGTTTTATAAAAAATAAACAATTCGGCTCGCGATGAGACCTCCCGTCCCTTGATCTTGCGATCAAGAGCCATCACCCTAGTGATAAAAGATTGATGATCACGATTAGGCCGGCTCATGATGAGACCTCCTATCCTCCAATCAAAATCTAACTTATGAAAGATAATTATGCATGAAGCAGACTTCAAAAATCTTAGCAGATAATAAATCGACTCTTTTTAAATAAATGACCGATGATGCAAATTAATAAATATTTTCCCAAGTACCAAGCTTTGAAAACGAAATTTGTTAGTCATCCTAACGTATAAGAACACAGATAATGAAAGACTAATCCTGATTGTAGACGCAAATATTATTAGAAAATGATCCAAATCAGTTTTGAGAATAACTGATCAGACTGATCAAATCTTGAAGACTTATCATATCTCAACTAACAAAGAGAAATGAATAAATTAGATTTGAACCCCAGGGTTTATTTATTTAGAAATACCCTTCTCAAAAAGAGATATGCACAATTTTTTATTTTTTATTTTTATTGAAATAAAAAATAAAACTAAGTTTATCTGCCTATAATTATGTACAAAAATTCAACAAAAATTATGTACAAAAGATCGAAAAGATTATGATGTTTTATAAAGAAAATTTTTAATCTTTCCTAAGAAATTAAGAAAACTAATTCTGAAATGCAATTACAGCATATTTACAGAGAAATCAGAATTAAAGAAATTAGAATAAATGCAAAAATTAGAATTTACAGAAATTCTGATTTGATAAAAGAATGAGCATAAATTTAGAATGACAAAATTTGTGATACCAGAGATCAGTATGTACAGAAAAAGTTTCACAAAAGATTAATAAAAATGAAGAAAATACTGTATGTTACAGGAATTGAAATATTAACAAACAAACTGTAAAATTTATTTTACAAAATGGACAAACTTATGTACAACAGTATGTACAGATTTCTAAATCTGCAAAGATCAACAGAAATACTTCTTAAGTACCAACCCGTTTACTGGAAGAGTTTTGAGTTGGCCTTCCAAGGTTTGAAGACGAAACGTACTAGGACCTAACCTCTCAGAAATGACGAATGGTCCTAACCAAAGACTCTGAAATTTGGTATGTTACCCCTTATCTTCATGAGCCTTATCCCATTTGAGAACTAAATCACCGACCTGAAACTCTCTGTTAGAACTAGAAGATTGATCGAACCAAGATTTGACTATCTGCTGGTGTTTAACAAAATGTTGCTTGGCCTTATCTCTTTCTTCTTCTAATTTTAACAAAGTACTGATTCTCTTTTCTAACGGTAAACATTCCTCGTCCTGAACAGATTGAGCAAGTTGAAGAGAAGGTAAAAATAAATTTAGTGGTAAGATAGCTTCAGTTCCATAGACTAGAAAGAAAGTTGAGTTTCCGATAGAAGACTTAGGAGTAAACCTATCTTCCCATAATGCATTGAACAGAGCTGTATGCCAATCTCGATGGTAAGTTGAAATAGTCCTTTTCAGAACTTTTAACAAATTTTTGTTGGTTGATTCGGCTAAACCATTATTGTGAGGATGGTAGTTTGCAGAATATCTAACCCTTATTCCTTTCTCTAACGCAAATTGAGTTAATTCAACCGATGAAAAATAAGAGGCATTATCAAAAAACAGAGAGTCAGGAACACCAAATTGTGTAATAATAAAAGATTCAATGAATAAAATTACTTGATTAGTGTTTACTACTCTTAAAGGTACAGCCTCTGCCCATCGAGTAAAATAATCGGTTGTTGTTATGATATACTTATGTCGTAAAGAAGAGGGTGGGTTTATCGGACCAACAATATCAATACCCCATTGTTGAAAAGGTCTCTCCACTGTAACCGACTGTAAAGGGAAGGAAAACTTCTTGACTCTACCTGCATCAATTTGACATTCTTGACACTTTCTGACAAAAGCATAAGAGTCTCTGAATAAAGTAGGCCAATAATATCCAGCCCTAATAATTTTGTGAGCGGTAGTCTCACCTCCAAAGTGACCACCTGCAGGGCCTGAATGTAACTCCTTCATGATTGTTTCAATCAAAAGATAAGGTGTTGATTTCAATCTAAGTGCTCTTCTTTTCCTAGGTTCAAGATGATCAGGAGAAGTTCTTGTTTCAAGAAGAGTTCTTAGATCTGAATACCAAGAGTCTTATGGTGGTGGATAAAAATAAATTTCTCTAACCAGTAGAGTTTCATCAATGTTTATTTCAGAATCTGTGTTTGGAAAATTAGCTGCTTTAGCAACAAGCTTACATAACCCTTGACCCTTTATCATAGTTGAAGGTTTAATTTCCAGGTCATATTCCTGGAGAGAAGTCATCCACGGGGCTCATTTATCTCCTAAATCCTTTTGAACCAGCAAATTTCTTACTGCAGGAAATGGGACAATCACCTTGGTTCTTGATTTAAGACGATAAGGACGAAAGTGTTTAACTGCTTTAAAAACAACAAAGGCTTGTTTATCAACTTCATGATAGTTTAATTCAACAGCTTTGAAGTTTGAACTCATAAATGAAATTGGAAATTCATTATTTTGTTGATTTTGTTGGGTTAAGACTACTGTGTATGAAATATCAGAAGCAAAGGTATACAAGATGAAGTCTTTGCTAAAATCTGGGGTAAGTAAATTAGGTGCTTCTGAAATTTCCTCTATAATTCTCTAAAATGATTCCTTTTTAGTAGGCCCCCAGTTGAAAACAACATATTTCTTTATCATCTTTTGTAATGGACGAACTATTTCTGAGAAACTAGGAATGAATCACCTAACAAAGTTTATTTTGCCGAGAAATGATTGCATTGCCTTCTTATTTGCAGGAAAAGTTATCTTTGCTATGGCCTATGTTTGTTCATGATCAATCATGATCCCATGTTTTGATACCACGCAACCTAACAAGAGTCCTTGTGTAACAGCAAAAATTGTTTTCTTAGGATTCAAAGATACTCCATATTTCCTACAATGTTCAAGTACCTTTCTAAGATGTGAAATATGATATGTTATGTGTCTAGAAAACACCATAACATCGTCAAGGTAAACAATCACCGAATGATTGATTAATCCTCTAAAAGTAATATCAATTGCTCTTTGAAAAGTTGCCCCGGCATTGATTAACCCAAAAGGCATCTTACAATAAGCATATGTACCCCACGGGGTTTTGAACGTCGTTTTGAGTTGATCATCAGGGGATACTAGGATCTAATTTTACCCTGAGAAACCGTCAAGTAATGACATCATCTCAAAACCATAAACCTTTTGTAAAATTTGTTCCATGGGTGGAACTAGATAATTATCCTTTTCTGAAGATTTGTTTAAATTGCGGAAGTCGACACATAACTGAATATCATCGTTTTTCTTCCTAGCGGGAACCAAATTTGCTACCCATTGAGTATGTCTAATTGGAAAGAAAATTTTGGCAGCTAAAAGCTT
Source organism: Larix kaempferi (assembly GCA_027924585.1). Lineage (NCBI taxonomy): Eukaryota > Viridiplantae > Streptophyta > Pinopsida > Pinales > Pinaceae > Larix > Larix kaempferi. Next base: position 7,062,512 of record BSBM01000556.1, read on the forward strand.
ATTCAATTCTTTCTTAATGGTTGGTTCCAGATTTGGATGAAACTTCCTAAGTTTCTGCTGAAAAGGTTTTGTTGCTTATTTCAAAGGAATATAATGTTGCATGATTTGCAGATTGAATGTTTTCAAATCATCATACATCCATGCAAATACGTCCTTAAATTCTCTAAATAACTTGATAAATGTTGATCTTTCAGACGCAGTGCAATCTAACCCTAAATTTATAGTTTGAGAATCAGATTATGTTCCCAGGTTTATAGTTTCATATTTAGGCCGTGAGCTGTTTGTTTTGCAATTAGGAACAACCTTAAATTTATCATGCAGATCGTAAAACATTTCTAATCTTAAAACTGAGTTAGGAGTTAGTTTTATCTTTTCCAACGCCTTTTCAATTGAACAAAATTCTTTTATCACCGTAAAATATCACAGATTTTCATCATGGGTGATCTCATCGATGGTTGCATCCTTAAAGGTATTTTGGTTTGTAAGGAAATTTAGAATATGCGCATCATCATCAAAATATGCCAATTAATGATATTGTCTAGTATAGAAGGTCTTAAAATCAATTCTACTGAAAAGAAACTAGATGCAAAATTTTCCGATGGAATTAATCTTAATGCAAAATTTGCTAATAAATCAGCCTCTTGATTTTAATACCTAGGAATGGAATTAATGTTGAATGTGTCAAAATGGGAAATCAGATTCCATACCTCACGCTAATAATTCTGCAAATGCTCAAAAATACAATGTATCGAATTTCTCACCTGTCTAACGATAATTTCAGAATCTCCGTATGTGACCAACACTTTGATACCCAAGTCGATTGCTTTCTTCAAACCTTGAATTAATGCTTCGTATTCTACAATGTTGTTTGTACAATCGAATTCTAACCTACAAGCTACACAAGACTTATTTCCTTTAGGGCCAATTAACAAGCAACCAGCACCTGCTCCTTCCTTTGACTTTGACCCGTCAAAATATAATGTCCAAGTGGAACTATTTGCAACTACTTTGCTGTCTACAATATGTACATGATCTGATTTATGTACACTATTTACAAAATCCCTAGACAAAGAATCTTGTTGAATATTAGTAACATTCAAAATTTCAGATTGCTGATTTTTTTCAGAAAAATCAGATTTATTAGATTTAAAGTTTCCAAAACCAAGTTCAAACAAGTAGTTTCCCATTGTTGAATCTGAAAATAAGACTGGTTCATTCGGATCATGCATTTCTGTTACTGTATGTTTTAAATACCTCTCCCTTCCTATCTTAATTTGATTTGCTTTTTTATTTTTAGGCAGCCAGAGAGTTGACCAATCAGTGGTAAAGAATCCATTCAATTTTTGTGACCAATCCCTGCTCAGGAATAATCCATGTGCATCTGGGATATCTGCTACTACAATATCAATGATCTGAAAAATAGAAGGATTACTAGCAAGCCTAATCAAAACATCTTTCATTTCTCCTAAAACCCTCATGTTTGTCCTATCAAGTTGAGTAATTTGTGATTCAGATGGAACATACTTAGCGTTTAACCTCGGACAAACTGACAAAGGAATTACGTTGGTAGATGCTCCAGAATCGACCATGCAATTATGGACGATTCTGTTAAAATTTTCAAAAGTAAGGAGGAACGGATGAGTAGTAGACTTTGAGTTCTTACCTATCAGTGATGACTTATCAGTAGATGTTTTACCTTTGTCATTAAATGTTAAATCATTTTTCGAGTTGTTGGCAGCTACATTTTGTTGAATACTTGGGGATGAAGAACTCATGGCAGAAGTAATGTTAGGTCCATTAGGCTTGGGGTAAATTTGCAATAAATCATACATGCTAATGTTAGCATGCAACTTTTTCAGATCTTCAATTATATCATACTGCAAATCTAACTTAGGCAAAGTCTGAGTAGGTTGAGAGTTCTTGGCAGGTTGAACTTGTTTGCCAGATTGCTGATTATTGTTATCTTTACTTGGAGTAGAACTCATTGATGCTCCAGGAGTATTAGTTGATGTTCTACTTCTAGTATTATATGCATGCTGTCCTACAGGTGGATCTCTATTTCCAGCATCCTTACTTAGACTGTCCCAAAAATGACCATTCAATTGTTGAGGTTCTAGTAACTCGTCTTCATTTTTAGACTGTTCTTCTTCATCTTGATATACAGTTTCTTGATTTGGAGAAGTTTCTGGTAATGAAAAAACTGCTCGAATGGTGTTAAAAATTTCTTCTTGAACTGCTACATTCGGAGGTAAACTTGGTTTGTTATTAGTAGCAGGGTTGGGTCTAAATTGGTTTCTGAAGTATCCTCTTGACGAAGAACCTTCAAACCTTGTTTTATTCAACCCTACAACTTCATTAGTTAATTCTCGGACTGCATTATGCAATTAATCAACATCATATGCCTTATCTTTATCCACATTGGATCGTTCAGTTTTCTTACGTGGAAAAGTATCAACCTTTCCACTTCATTCAGGCTCATAAGACATAGAGTCTTTTTCAAATTTTATGGCCTCTTCAAAAGTTTTGAGAAGTGTTGTTTTACCCGCTCGTTTAACCCACATCCCTAAGTGCTTTGGCAAAGCTGAAGCAAAGTTTTTAATAATAATGTCCTCAGGTGGTAGAGGTGCAATAGGAATTTTATTTTTTAATGTCAAGAATCTCTGATTGAAGTCCTTGACTCTTTCTTTGGTTTCCATTTTGATTATGGACAACTCAAGCGCCAAAGTTGTAGGTGTTTTGTCTTCACCAAACTTGTCTAAGAAAGCTTTATTGAAATCTGTCGAATTGGTAATTGAACCTTGGACTAATGAGAAATACCACGTTGATGCTCTACCTTCGAAAGTGAATGGGAAAAGACGACACACTCTGTCTTCATGTTGAGCGTTCATCATTTGAACACCTAAAATAAATTTGTCAACATGTCCCTCAGCTGGCTCTTTGTTATATGGATGTTTTGGTAATGCATGTTGGGCACCAGGTACAGCTACAGCAGTTGTCCTTAGCCATGGAGCTAGTGGATTTGGTTGATTTTCAGGCATAGGATTCTCTTCAGAATCTGAGGAACTATCCTGATTGAAAGGTTTGGGAGAGTCAGGTGGAGAGTCTAGAGGAGACGGTGGTTGACCAAAACCTCCAAGATTAAGGAGACCAGGTGTAGTATACATTCTAATAAATATTCTAGGTTGTCTTCTAACTTGGGGACTTAGATTACCTGACAGAACAATATCAATGTTAGATAGATCTTGTTCTACTGTGGTTGTTTGAGTGTTGCTTCGTTGTCTTTGAGGTAATCCAAAATCTACCGGAGACAAACCAGCTTGCTGTGCATACGCTTGTGTAAGGATTCTACGTGACTCTGCTAAAACTCTGATATTTTCACTAAATGGAAAGTTACTAAATTCAATTTGTGAATCGAACTGTACCGGAGGTTGTTGATTGGTGGAAGGTTTATCTTTAGGTTTATCAGCCATTAATCATTGACTGGCCCTCCTGCTAGCACCATTTGTTGGCCTGATTTTTTGAACCTGGCCAACTTAAGGAGATAAAGCCCACACAAGTGGCTTAGAGCAGCTCCCAGTGTGTTTGGGATGGCAATACCTCATAGGTTATGGTCCTACTACCAGTTGAGTTTATTCTCTTAAGGAGAATTATAAAATTCAACAAAAATGTAACCTAAATTAATCTATTGTTTTAAAATGAATCCTAAAGTAAGTTTCTAAATTTAATCTAACCTAATGTGCTTTCCTAAAGAAAGTCTCCTATTTTGTTTTGTTTTTTGGATTTTAATCTAATGACTGTTTTAGAAATTTAACAAAATATTCTAAATGAAAGCCTAACTAAGAACTACTAGAAATTTAACGTGAGAATTAAACTAAACTATTTAACTATTTTATTCTAACCTATCTCAGCTGAGAGCAACTTAGAAGACTAAATTAATCATCCAAAATAAGAGAGAATAAAAATGGTAATATCTGTTGAATTTTCAGTATTAAATCACAATACTATAGGATCTTTGCTGAGAGAATAACATCTACAGTATATCAATGCATGACAATCACAATATGACAAGCATCACAAGCATCATAAGAATCAAAAGCATAGAGACAAGAGACACAGAGTTTCCGTGGGGAAAACCCTAAGGTGAAAAACCCCACAACTTCCTCAGAGATAGAGAGAGCAATGGCTCAACCAAAATACAACCAAATAATACAGAGATAGTCTCCTAGCAGATGATCCTCCTCCTCCTCACTAGTGCGCCACTTTCCAGAGAGAGATAGATACTTTTCCGAGTGAGTAAAATAGAGATCTCCTATCTCTATTTATACTCACCTTTTTGCCCAGTGACCTACTGGGGCCGACTTGTCTACTTGAGTACATCCACATTATATTATATATTAATTAGGGCCGACCCCATAAGGTGGTCTAATAACCCATCGGCAAGTACACACACTTGCGACACTTGTCAATCCACATGACGACACTTCCTTATAGAGGAATAACACATCTCTTATAAGGGTACAATAAATATAAATATAATATACAGATGAAATACATTCCGAAGTTACATATACATCAACACTCCCTCTTAACTAGGAAGGTATTTCTCGACACAGATCTGCTAGACAAGTCTTCTTCTCTGGATCATGTCATCGATGCATCGTCATCATCATCGTCACTGCTGCTGCTATCTCATCCAATCTCTGTCTCTACTCGTCATAGGAAGTTCTACAGAGCCAGTCCTTTTTCATACTGGATGTAGGCCCACCACCTGCAGGTCTTCGTCATCACTGGCCATACTGTGGAATCCTCAGGACTTATTACGTGCGTCACAAAACCTCGAAAGAGCATCCCAGGATATTACGGGTACACAACTCCAACCTGTAGGATCTCCCAGGGCGCTATTACATGTGACCCCACCACAAAACCTTGAAAGAGCATCTTAGGATGTTACGGGTACACAACTCCGACCTAAGATCTCCCAGGGCACAAATTACATGTGGTCCACCACAAAACCTAGCAAGAGCATCTCAGGATGTTACGGGTACACAAATCCGACCTGAGATCTCCTAGGGCACAAATTACATGTGGTCATGGCAAAACCTCGCAAGAGCATCTCAGGATGTTACGGGTACACAACTCCGACCTGAAATCTCCCAGGGCCCAAATTACATGCCATAGGACAAAACCTCGCAAGAGCATCTCAGGATGTTACGGGTACACAACTCCGACCTGAGATCTCCCAGGGCACAAATTACATGTCCTCCCAGAGCAATGTCTCAAAAGAGCATCCCAGGCTGTTACGGGTACACAACTCCGACCTATAGGATCTCCCAGACATGCTCATCTGCACAACCTGATCCACGGCCACAGAGTATCAACCTGATACTCACCATACATCATCCTGATGTACTCATGATCGTCCTGATCATAATCACTGCAACGTCCTGCTGCAAGTCATCTGGAGCAACATCCTGAAGCTCGTCATCCATGATCGTCCTGATCATCAATGCAACATCCTGCTGCATGTCATCTGGAGCAACATCCTGAAGCTCGTCATCCATGATCGTCCTGATCATCAATACAACATCCTGCTGCATGTCATCTGGAGCAACATCCTGAAGCTCGTCATCTATGATCATCCTGATCATCACTGCAACATCCTGCTGCATGATCTACCTGATCATCAATGCATCTTCCTGATGCATACCAAGTATCATACATGATCCTCCTGATCATCAATGTATCCACCTGATACAAATATATGATACATATCATCATACATGATCCTCCTGATCATCAAAGCATCTACCTGATGCATACCACGTATCTACCTGATACATATCATCATACATGATCCTCCTGATCATCAAAGCATCTATCTGATGCATACCAAGTATCTACCTGATACATATCATCATACATGATCCTCCTGATCATCAATGCATCTACCTGATGCATACCAAGTATCTACCTGATACATATCATCATACATGATCCTCCTGATCATCAATGTATCCACCTGATACAAATACAAATACATGATACATATCACCATACATGATCCAACTGATCATATCCTGCATCCAACATGATGCGTACATACATACATAAAATGATCCAACTGATCATATCCAGCATCCAACATGATGCGTACATATATACATAAAATGATCCAACTGATCATATCAAGCAGAAACTAGAACATCATCCTGATGCTCATCATCCAGCGCTTACATCCACAGCCATGTGAAGGATCCTCCTTCCAACATGCTTGGAATGGCTTCAGCAAATGTGTCCGTCACTTCTTCCTCGAAGTGTCCTCGATCTGAATAATGCCAAGCCTCTCTCTGAAGTACTCGAACTTCACCCTGGCTAGTGGCTTCGTCAGCACATCTACAATCTGCTCGTCCGTCGCAACATACAGGAGCTTCACAGCTCCTCTCTGCACCATATCCCTGATATAGTGATATTTGATCTCTATGTGTTTCGACCTGTCATGAAACACTGGGTTCTCGGACAGCTTCACACAACTCTGGTTATCACAGAAGATACCAGTAGCCTCCAACGAGAGATCAAATAACTCAGACAGTAGCTTCCGTAGCCATACTGCCTCACAACTAGCTGAACAGGCTGCAACATACTCTGCCTCAGCTGTACTCAGTGCTACGCAGGACTGCTTCCTGCTAAACCAAGAGATCACACCTGATCCCATACTGAAGCAACACCCAGATGTGCTCTTCCTATCTGCAGCACTGCCAGCCCAATCTGAATCAACATAACCCTGTAGGTTAAACTTTTGATTTGCCTCATATCTGAGCCCATAATCCACTGTACCCTTCAGGTACCTCAGAACATGCTTTACAGCAACTAGGTGAACACTCCTCGGATCCGTCAGGAACTGGCTCAATGTGTTCACAGCAAAGCAAATATCTGGTCTCGTGTTCGTCAGGTACATCAAGGACCCAATAATCTGACGATACATAGAAACATCAACTGGCTCAGATGAAGCATCACAAAGAAGCTTCAGATTCGATGCCATAGGTGTGGCCATGGCTTTGCAATCCATCATCCCAAATCTCTTCAGAATATCTACTGTGTACTTCCCTTGACCAAGGAAGATCCCACCTGCATTCTGCCACACCTCCATACCTAGGAAATAGTGCATCATTCCCAAATCTTTCATATCGAATTCAGCTGCAAGCTTCCTCTTGGTATCTGCAATCATTCTGTCATCTCCTGTCACAAATAGGTCATCCACATATAGTAGTAGAATTACAGGATTCCCTTCCTCAACCTTGTAGTAAAGGTTGGAATCCGCTTTACTCTTGGTAAAGCCCAAACTAGATAGGAAACTGTCCATCCTACCATACCAGGTTCTGGGAGCTTGCTTCAAGCCATACAAGGCTTTCTTCAATCTGCATACATAAGATTCCCTGTCATGTATTTCAAAGCCGAGTGGCTGTTCCACATATACTTCTTCTTCTACTACACCGTTCAGGAAAGCAGTCTTGACATCCATCTGGTGTATCTTCCATTTCATTGCTGCGGCCAAGGCAAGTACTGTTCTGATGGAAGTATATCTGGCTACAGGTGCAAAGGTTTCTTCATAGTCTATTCCTTCCTTCTGAGAGAAACCACGAGCTACGAATCTTGCTTTATATTTTTCCACACTGCCATCTGCAGCATGCTTGATTTTGTAGATCCACTTGGAAGTCACAACAGACTTCCCTTTAGGTCTTGGGACAACATCCCAAACATCATTCTTCATAATTGATTGATATTCCTCAACCATAGCATCCTTCCATTCTTTCTTTTTTGCTGCCTCTTCATAACTGGAAGGCTCTTTGTTCATGATGTCACAGAGTAAAGAAACATAACTGGTGTGTGATCTGGTTCTCTTCTTTGCTCTGTGTTCTTCTTCTGGAATGCCAAATCTTTCTGCATCATGAATGAGCTCTCTAGCCCATACAGGTTTCCTCTTGTGAGAGTTATCCTCACGAGGTGGATCTACAGGTTCTTGTGGATCTTCAAACTCACGAGCAGTTTCTGGAACTGCATCAGTCATGGTAGTGTCTTGAAATCTTGTTTCCTTAGGTTCTTCATAATCTTCAATAGGTGCCTTTCTTGATTTGATGAATGCTTAATTTTCATCAAATGTTACATCCCTGCTGACATCAATCTTCTTGAACCCTGGAAAATATATTCTGTAAGCCTTCGAGCTTTCACTATAACCCACAAAGATGCCCTTCTTTCCTGAAGGATCTAGTTTAGTCCTCTTCTCCTTTGGGACATGAGTGTATACTGGACAACCAAATATTCTGAGATGGCTGACTTCAGGTTTCTTACCAGAAAAGACTTCTTCTGGTGTCTTGTTGTCCAATATCTTGTGGGGTGTTCTATTCTGCACATATACAGCTGTTCTAGCTGCTTCTGCCCAAAGATGCATAGGAAGATCCTGGTCATGCAACATTGCCCTTGCTGCTTCCATGATAGTTCTGTTCTTCCTTTCTGCAACTCCATTCTGTTGAGGATTATATGGAGCAGTCAACTCCCTCTTAATCCCTGAATCACTACAAAGCTTCTTGAAGTCATTTGAGGTGAATTCTCCACCATTGTCAGATCTGAATGTTTTGATTTTCTTGTCAGTTTGATTTTCCATCAAGTTTTTGAATTCCTTGAATTTATCAAACACCTCATCTTTGCCCTTCAAGAAGTATACCCAAGTCTTCCTGGAGAAGTCATCAATAAATGATACATAGTAAACATACCCACTTAGGGAACTGGATGACATGGGGCCACATACATCTGAGTGGATGGTTTCCAGGATGTCTTTTGCCTTGCTTTCACTGCTTGGGAAAGCCTTCTTAGTGTTCTTACCTTTTGCACATCCTTTGCAAACCCCTTCATGTTTGGTCTTGATTTCAGGAAGACCTTCTACAGCCTTGCTTGCAATTGGAAGTGCTCTATAGTGCATGTGAGCAAGTCTCCTATGCCAAAGTTCACTTGGCTCCATGGATTCATGTACCATGGCATGTTCAGGTTGACCCTTTAATTTATACAAGCCTCCCTCTTGCTCTCCAATCACTACTGCATCATCTATAGTCTTTCCCTTTGGCCACATTAGTACTTGGCCATCAACAAATGCAACCCTCATACCTTTTGCATCTAGAGCAGAGATGGAGAGTAAGTTCTTCTTGAGCCCAGGTACATAGAGAACTTCCTTCATCTTCAGAGATTTTCCAGAATCTAAGTTGTAAGAGGCTTCACCACTTCCTTTGATTGGATATTGATAGTCATCCCCAAGTTTCACCTTATGGGGTGATTCATGTTCAGAAAGCCCCACAACCAATCATTACATCCATGGGAGATGGTACCTGTAAGAGCGGAAATTAGAACATATTCTTCTTCACTTGATGAGTCATCATCACTACTACTTTCTGCCCTAGCCTTCTTCTTTGGAGGTTCATCATCTTCGGCAGCATGGGCATGAAACCTTCTTTTGCTACCTTTCTTCTTCTTACTGGAGTTGTTCTTATTATCCCTTTTGTTCTTGGGACAATCTGAAGCAAAGTGACCCTTCTCATTGCATGTGAAGCATCTTAGGTCCTTCTTATTCTTTTGATGGAATCTTTTGGGGTGAGGGTGATCCTTCTTGGTTTTGCTTCTTTTGGTGTGAGCTGCAAGAGCTTGATCTTCACCTCCCATCTTTTCCTCACGAGCTATAAGTCTAGCTTCTTCTTGAGAACATTCTTCCCGAAGTCTAATGAAGGAGATCAACTTCTTCCTTGCACAAATTCCTTGAATAAAGGAATCCCATGACCTGGGTAGGCCATTTAGAGTGGTCATCACCACTTCACCATTCTCCACCATTTCATCTACTGCTTCTAATTGTTCCTTGATCTGAGAGACCCTTGAAAAGTAGGATTGAATGGTTTCCCCATTCTGAAACTTTACTGCTTTCAATTGGTTCCGCAGGGTCATCTTCCGATTTATGTTCTTTCCTTCAAATAGCTTGGTCAAAGATTCAAACATCTCTTTGGGTGTCTTGAGGGAAGACACATGGGGTATGAGATGGTCTTTGATAGAATCAGCAATGATTCTCTTTGCCTTGACCAAGTTCTTCTTGTGCAATACCTTGGCCTCTTCATCCTCTGGGATAGGGATGTCTTCTTTCACATATGAGTCCAACTCATTCTCTTCCAGGATTAGCCCAATCCTATACTTCCAGGCTCGGAAGTTATCAGCCCCTTCAAGCTTATCCTCAAGCTTGGTGTGAAGAGACATCTTTAAGAGTACTTCAAATGGAAATAGAAAAGATTTAGAACTTACCACTTGAAGTGCTGAAAACTGGATCTGGTCCCGGATTAGGGTTTGTCAGAGAAACCCTAAAAATTCAAAATGTGAATTTCAAAATTCCGAAAGGATAGAAAGATGCGCCTTGGAGAGCTGATCAGCCTAGTACATTTAGAATTTGAGATCAGCAAAGTCTTGTCCTTCAAAATTGCCTTTTTGTCCTCCCGGGTTCACTGGGGAGAGCCCTGAATTAGGGTTTGAGTTTCCCGGAGATCTACCCAGCCAAAAATCTCGATCCAAAGCTCAAACCTTCGATTTTTGCAAGGAGCTTCCAGCTGTACCTTCAGTTTCCAGAAATTCCTATTTTTGTGGAAACCCTAATTTGTAGGGCCAAAACTGAAAATGCTCGGAACTGAAATCTGATTGGACAGAAAGATGCGCCTTGATGAGTAGATCCAATCTACTATACTGAATTTCAAAAATCTGTGGAGAGAAACCCAATAAACAAGCAATACAAGCTTCCGTCACTGCAAAATGTCTTCTTCTCAGTTAAGCTCTGATACCATGTTGAATTTTCAGTATTAAATCACAATACTATAGGATCTTTGCTGAGAGAATAACATCTACAGTATATCAATGCATGACAATCACAATATGACAAGCATCACAAGCATCATAAGAATCAAAAGCATAGAGACAAGAGACACAGAGTTTCCGTGGGGAAAACCCTAAGGTGAAAAACCCCACAACTTCCTCAGAGATAGAGAGAGCAATGGCTCAACCAAAATACAACCAAATAATACAGAGATAGTCTCCTAGCAGATGATCCTCCTCCTCCTCACTAGTGCGCCACTTTCCAGAGAGAGATATAGATACTTTTCCGAGTGAGTAAAATAGAGATCTCCTATCTCTATTTATACTCACCTTTTTGCCCAGTGACCTACTGGGGCCGACTTGTCTACTTGAGTACATCCACATTATATTATATATTAATTAGGGCCGACCCCATAAGGTGGTCTAATAACCCATCGGCAAGTACACACACTTGCGACACTTGTCAATCCACATGACGACACTTCCTTATAGAGGAATAACACATCTCTTATAAGGGTACAATAAATATAAATATAATATACAGATGAAATACATTCCGAAGTTACATATACATCAACAATATCTCAGATAAAAATATCATAAGAGATTATCACATGAATTGCTTTGTTGTATATGCACAGAATAGAAAAAATGAAATAGAAAACTATTTCAATTAATTCTATAATGATGTATTAATCAATAACCAATTGTTCAATACTAAATATTTGAATTAAAATATTGTATTCATTTATGAAAACACTGTGGACACACAATGCTATCAGAAATAAATATAAATTATACTATTACTAAATCACAGTTACCAATAACATATTGAGTAAAAGATTCAGTAACATTTAATTAAATATTAATATTGTGCAGATAGAGTAACTTTCAGATAATTTATATAGTTATATCACAGTACAATTTCATAAGTATAAAACGAGAAAAGTAGTATATTGAAATATGTATATAAGTTTCAGAAAATGGTAACCAAACAAAGATACCAGTTTAAGAAATTCAGTCACAATCATCCACAGAGACACAACTCCAGTAGAGCGATCAAACTAAAATTGCATAATATTTCAATAAGTTTTTCTCCAGAACTCCATCCCCTAAACCTGTAATTGTTTATCACTTAAATACAATAGGCTTCCAATAACCTCTTCCAGGTTTGTCTAACTTACACCTAAAATTAGATGCCAGTTCTCTAACAGTTGTTAGGAATTTTAATAGATGATAACCGGAATCTTTCTATTACATTTAACTTCAACATTTGGAAGATGAACAGCTATTAAACTAACTTCATGATGAAAACTGATTTATGTGAAAAGTTGGATCAAAGTAACACCTGGCACGCACTCTCCAATTCGATAATCAAAAGTAGATGTAACTGCAGCATCTTTTTCCAAAAATTTCGATCCTCGTGGCATGTAACTTCTCCACCTAATTGCTCAAAATTATAGAAACCTCCACCTGTACAAGAAAAATACAAATCTCATAAGTTCGAAATTCAATGTAAGATGACAATAAAACAGTAAAAGCATTCGAGCATACTAATCAGAAATTTTGTTACCTGCTAGATTCAAAACAGAACGCACACTTGATACCACAAATAATTCAAGTTAAATTATAGAGTCTAATTTTCCTTCTTGATTCTGATAATATGGCCGTAAGCTCAATGATATCAAGCTTCTGATTCTCAATTTGTTCAAGTAATTTCTCATTCGTCATCTTTGTGATTTTTCTATGATTCTTGTATTTTTCTTTCCTTGACTTCATTTCTAGCCATTTGTTCATCCATGACAATAATTCTTCTTTAAGAGATTTGATTTCATTTTTCATACCTAGCTCGTTGGAATATTCTTCTTGTAGCTCAGCTTTTAACTCATAAACCTTGTCCTTTAAGATTTGTTTGAGGGTTAATTGGAACTCCTCACTGCTTTCATCAGTTGTAGAATCATTAGTGAATGAAGGTTTCAATCTGGATGTGACAAGGGAAGACTGATTACCCAATTCATTACCCGATGAAAAGGAATGATTTACCCCAACATCTGTTTCATCATCTTTATGAAAAACATCATGAATTGGATCCTCCTCGTAATGAATTTGTATCAATGAAGATTCTTCCTGCTGTTGAACGGTAAGAGGGATGGGAATTGTATCCATGCTACAAGTAAAATGTCTAGCCCTGATAGATAGTGAACCCTTCTCTTTAGAACAAACATCTGCTAATTGTTCAAGTTTTTGTGCAGGTATGCCACAGGGTTTTCCAAAGGTACTTGGATCTACCAGGTTTTCGGGATTTGGACCATTTACACACCCTGAAACATCCTCAACCATCCCAGTTATATTTCCAAACGCATCAAAATGCTTGAGAGATGAATATGAGGCTAACTCAGTTCCGGGATCCAAACTACCAACATTCGCAGACAATTTACCAATTTCTGACTTGGATTTATGTACATCATCAACTTCTGGGTTTGAAGGGGCCCTGCATTTTCTACGATATTTGGGAAGAAGAGTTGGCCAGTATTGAGTTAACCCTAGGTTATTTTTGACTAGTAACTCATCCCAAGATCTTCCAACGAGAGACAATTGATGTTGAAGCAAAATCTTAATTAGGCCGTGGTGAAACAAGCTCCTATCAATGTCACCCACAGTGGTTTGTACAGTTCGAGCCATCTTTTGTAAACTCCGAAACAGGAAAAAAGGTAAATTAAGCTTATGACCTTTCAAATCTAAGAGCAAACGTAAATGATAATAATGGATATGAGATAGTCTGCCATCACATGATACATATCTGACCAAGACTTCATATGAATTTCGCAATTCTGGTTTCAAATATTTAGCAGAAACCCCAACAACCAAGTTCAAATTAGCCGGAAGAGGAATAAGTAATGACTTACATCTATTTTTGTTAACCCTTTCTCCTTTGAACCATCACTCTCCAATTTAGGCCAAGCTCGTGGCTTCTGCAATTTTTCCTTCATTGACAATAACCAGAAACCCTCCCACTTGAGTCTCATTCTCCCTAAAATTTAAAGCGAATTGACTGGAAACCTCACTATGATGGCCACTAAATTTTTTGAAGAATGAACCCCAACCTATTTTATGAAACAAAGCAGCAACCCCTGGGTCTGCTTCAATCATGTCTGGGCCCGATACCTCAAAATGACATAGAGGATCCATTTCCTCACGATGATTCTGAATGAGGTTTGGAATGAAAGGCTGCGTGAATATGGATGATATTGGAATCCAAGTGGAAGACATCATGAAAATCTCCATTCGGCTCATATGAAACCCTAGACCCAAGTTTAGGACTGATACTCCTCACCACCAAAGGCAAAGACAGAAATGAGGGAAACATAATGATACAACCTGGAGTTACTACCCCGTACAAAAATCAAATCGATTATAGATATGGAATGAACTTTGGATGATAAAATATTAATTTAAAACAATGTATATTAAAAGATGTCATCCAAAATATCAATTCATCCTTCACATCAAATAAATCATTACAAGATTTTGACAGGAGAATACCATATGTGGAAGCTAGGTGTATGATTATCCCATGTGATAGATAATTTCGCATCATGAAACATTATGGTTTATAGATTTATGAAATCGATGAAATTATCAAACCAAGAGTTGATAAAAACATCACCAAATCCTTCAAATCTTAATTCACAATTATTCAATTCTGGAATTTAAGCTAGGATGATACAAGGTGGCATAACATGCTTATTCGAATGTGAAATATTAGTTTAATTTGTCAATCCAATTCAATGTAACTTAATCGGCCAAAGGTTATCATAAGATGAGTTTTAAAACCATAACCAATTTCAATTCGTCATTTGATCATAAAACAAAACTCTGCATTTATAATTCAACATGAAATTGAATGTGAAGTTAAACATATTTACAAAGCTAAATTTATTTATTTACAAAAATTAAAATATGATCTACATATGAGAAGGATAATATGAATATCTACTAGGGGTTAAAATAGATTTAAGAACAAAATTAATTAACCCTAAGCAAATATATATTAACATATACTTAATCATAGGAAACCATATCTCAAAAGAAATCAAAATAGAAAATGAAATAATGAAAGATAGAATCAAATTCAAGTAGTGTTAATCAACAATAAATAATAATAACTAGAAGAGCATAAATATAATCACTTAAAATAGTACTGAAGATTGATCATATTTTAACAGCTGCTAGAATAATCAATTTGTAAAAAAAACTAGCTCGAATTGAAATTACTCCTTGAACTTATTTTGATCATGAAATACCTTCTAATTGAGAGTACCTTCAAATATTTTGAAGGCACTTCTTTAAAAAATTTATGATAATTTATAGAAGAGAACAGATCAATTTTATTCAATGAAGCAGAAAAATTTAGAGGGTTGTTGCCTGCCAACAAATGGCGACGACCTGGGCGAACCAATTATCTCTACTCACAATCTTAAAAAGATGAAATAAACATAGTCTTAAAATTTCCTCAAAACGAATCAAAAAAACTTAATCTAATCAGAATCATAACCAAACAACATCTGTGAATATTTTTCAGAACAATCTTCATTCCTATAGATAAAGATTTCGTTATAGACAAGCTAACAATTCCCTCGTCAAAACAAAATACTCAGTATAAAGGCAATCTGCATCATAGAATAAGGATGAACCTACTTACTTCTCTGAAAATTTTTCAAAACCTGCTCCAATTATAAAATACTAATGGATTTTCTATTAAACATTAATTGAAGACAACTGTCCAGGCTTGGTAACCTGATATAAACAACACCATTCACGAGTTTTATAAAAAATAAACAATTCGGCTCGCGATGAGACCTCCCGTCCCTTGATCTTGCGATCAAGAGCCATCACCCTAGTGATAAAAGATTGATGATCATGATTAGGCCGGCTCATGATGAGACCTCCTATCCTCCAATCAAAATCTAACTTATGAAAGATAATTATTGTAGTGCCCCTAGAATACTACTGTAGTGCCCCTAGACTACTGTAGACATTGAGGGCACCTGCTGAGTGACCCGACTATTTGAAACATTAATAAAATAATTCCTTTGATTTTATTTGGAGTATATCTATGATTATGATTGATTGTAAATCAATAAAATAATAATATATGTTTGTGAGAAGTGTGTGTAGCGACAGGTGAAACGGTTCACCGAAGGACACACAAAGGAACATGAAGGGTCGTAGAGTACGGGTAAATCACACACAGGGGGAGCGATGACGATGTCGACTTCCGACAAGAATACCACGCATGAGCAGATAAGCACTGATCCGCTTGCTCAAGAGGAATGCGTGAGAGCGTACGAGGTGGGCCACGACGAAGCTGGTCACGTACGAGTTGAGGGGCGCGCAGTGAGAACGGACTCACTCCTCAGTGCCATTAGTCCCTAGATAGCATGTAGACGGAGGATGGATGGTAACGATTCCTAAAATCCCTACAAGAGTTCCCGCAAGTCAAAACGGAAAGATGGTGGCAGAAGGGCCCGACGATGCGGTACCCTGTCGAGAACGGAAAGAATGGACGCAAGGACCCAACGATGCGGTACCATGCCAAGGAATGGAAACCATGGATGACTGGACCCGACGGAGTGGTGCCATGTCAGGGAATTAAAATTAAGGAACTAGGAGCCCAACGGCGCGGCACCGCGATCCTAGTGAGTTTGATTGTTAAATTTAACTGCATAAAAACTTATGAGAATAACTCTAGATTATTACTTAGAAAATGCATAAAAATAATTTAGGCATTTGCACATGAATAGTTATTTTTGTTGAGCATTTAAAATAATAGAAATCATTATTTAGGAGAAAAATAGAATCCTAAGATTAGACACCTAGTTAACTAAAAGCTAGGAGTTAATTAAAATATCTAGGGGACAAACTAGAGCAAACTTAGGGGTGTTGGTGCACTTCCTAGAAAAACTGACACTTGGATGGGTGAGTGTTTTAATTAAATAATTAATTAAAAATATTTAATTATGCATGAAGCGACATGTGTCGCATGAGATTTTCCTTTATAAGGAAGGCTTGGGGAATGGGTAAAGGGCCCATAAATTGGACGATTGTCGTAATTTTCGAATGCCTCAAAGACTTGCTGCTATCTAAGGGTTTGGCTTAGAAATCCTGGTGTGAAGGGAAGCCCAAGCTGAATTTCTGAAATACTTGTGTGAGCTCTACGACCCAAAGCTCGGGGGAGGCCATGCGACTGAAAGCATGAGCCTATGGTTGGGTGGCGGAGCTAACGGTTGCTTCGCCTATGGTTATACGAGCTTTTTCTGGAGGGATCCTATGAAAGATGCGGACGACAATGGGCTAGATGGATCGGATTGACAACGACTACTCCTTCGATAGCGGGATCGACCGACGAATGACAGGTATGAGGTTCCACTTGTATCTTCTTAAGGAAAATTTGTTTACTGTAATTCAGTTTTCTATCTTTGATATGTTCTAACCTGTGTCATATTATGTTGATGAGTTTCATATTAGTTTTAGGGACGACCCCACAAACGGGGGTCCCTACATTTGGTATCAGAGCCGGTCGAGCCTTGAGGGCACCGGACTCTTATTTCGATGGCATAGATATTTCAGTACATTATCTTAGTTTCTGTTGGGTAAGGATGTTTCTTTTAAAGGGTTCAGAACTATGTTTATATTTAACAAATGGTTATATTACAATGTTGCATCATTGGATCTCTAAGGTTCTTCGATGGCATCACGATCTAGGTCAATTATTTGAAAACTCTGTCAATAATGAATAACCTTCATGATTATTTTTCTTTTTCTCAAATTTCAACTTCATCCCTGTACTAGTCATATCACTCAGTTCGTACAGCTTAGTCTTATTTTTTTAAAGTTATATAGACCTATGAATTCGACCCTATATTGATGTCATAACTCCCTTGGTTTACCGATAGATCTAGTTCTCTGATTTATGAATCGATTTGGTATTTCCAATTTCAACTGAGATCTTATTTTTGAATCTCTGCGTTTACTCCCAATTTCGACAAAGATCTATATTTTTTTTATTTTTTTTTTTATTCTCTGCGTTAGCTCCAGATTTCAACTGAGGGAAATTCGACCTCTGTCGTGTTAATTTTAGGATAGATGCATCTTTAATTTTTGTGATCGCGGTATGCCAGATTTAGCATGGCTTACCTCTGCATAATTTCTGCATTTAATATATGTTTTTGATCTCTGGAAACTCCGGTTGATGCTTTGCGATTTCAAATCATGGGGTTTCTTTTATAGACCTGTTGTTCATTATTGGTCAAATTCTCTGTTCTATGTTAAGATTTAAATCGTGGTTTTGACATATCTTCATATACAGTCTTAATTAAATGAAACCGCTAGATCTATCCTTTAAGATGAACTAATTCATAGATATTTGTTCATATTAGAAACACCCAGGAACTCTGTATTAGAAATCATATTCCCTGATGAAAGTTATGATCTATGGCTCGTCTTGGATGAATACATTAGTTTTGATTGTATGAATGATCCCCAGGCACGAGCTTTCTGATTTCTAATTTCTGTCTTCTATATGCTGGATGTGCAAATTGGGGTTTGAATCTCTGTAGGTTAGTTTCTTTTATTGACGAAATCGCTTCAGATTTATGTTTTCTGAATTTCAAGTCGAGTTTTGATCTCAGCTATTAGTTTTGTTGATGAAATTGTTTTGATCTCTGTTTTCCTTGTACCGGATTGCAAATCGAGTCTTCGATCCCAGTTACTGTTTTTTTTTTGTTTTGTTTATAAACTACATATGATTCTGGTTCGGAGAAAAGACTGCACTACGATTGTGTAGAAAAGATGGGATTCCTGTTATAACTGCTCTATAATTTATATCTCCGTAGTTAATGATTCAAAGGCTAGATTTCGTGATGTTTCCCCCTTATATGTATGCTGCAGTAGAATTGTGGGGTTTCTGTTGAGACCGTTGTTTTGCTTGGATATTCTATTATTGTTTCGAAATGCATTTGCTTAACAAGGAGATCAATCTCCTTGTTTATATTCCCGATACCTTGCTGGATTTATATAAAGGTCAATCACATAATGGTTGGGGATGGGATAGCACATAGTGCTTGATCCCAGGTGTGTTGCCATATTGTATAACAGCTGAAAAAAAAACCCAACTTTCCGAACACTTCTGATACGATTTTAGTATGTATCGTTTGTGATTTAATGAACCCTCGGCTGAATTTCGCTTAAGTTGGTTTTGGGATCACCTTGCCCAAAATTAGTAACCGGCGTGGAGAGGACCACTCACAAGAAGTTCGATTTCCCGTCTCTCCTTCTATTAGAAATTCTGGGCATGCCTTGTAATTTAGATTTAGTGAGGCGTCTTCCAGTTGGTTTAAATGCTTGGTTAAATTCGATATGATGGAGATTACTGCTAAGCTGGAGCATACTTACCCACAGTCACGGACAGAACAGAGCTCTGGTTTGATAGAAACTATCCACCTAGACCACTGTATTGATGCTTTTCAAATAGTTAATGCAGGGTTAAACTTCGTTAGTATTAATCTATGGATACTGTTTATGACGTTTAGTCGCTAGGTGGAACCTGGAGGAATGAAGATTAAAGAGTATTTTCTTTTAATGACCACTGCTTCACAATTTTAATTTTTGTTTAGATCTCCATACTGCCACGTTATGGTAGATGCCGCTATATTAGATCTTTGATTGAAGATTTTGGTTTGCAGTGTGTTATGAACTATGTCTGATATTGACCATCAATGGATTAAAGTCGTGCTGTATATAAATGCTAAGATCTCGATTGAAATCATGAACTAAGATCTCTGCCTGTTCATTGTAGTTGGTGAAAATTGCCTTATAAGGAATTATAATTGCTTGGATCTCCACTATAGAAAGAAATCGTATTTTTTTATTTGCTTAAATTTAGATGAAGATGACAGCGTAGATAACTTTGCTTCAAGATCTTATTACAGCAATCGTTCTTTAAACCCTTTCATTGGATCACAGAGAAATGTTGTGGGTCATGTTCATTGATATAGTATTTCTTTTGGCTATCAGATCTACTTCATTAGATCACAGAGAAATTATGTAGACCATATTCCTTTTAAATATTTGAATCATTTCATTGGATTACAGAAAAATAATGTGGATCGTACTTAATCTATGTTCACATAGATCTGTGATCCATTTCGAGGTCTTAATTCTATTTGAAATCTCTATCTCTAGGATACGTTTCGATCTCTGTCCAAGAGATGACCGTATATTTCGTGGCCTCTGTATTCCACTCTCCAAAGCAAAATTAGATCTGTAATCTATTTCCAAATTTATAACTAGATTTGAAATCTTAATTCCAGAATGGGTTGATCTCTGTTTTGATATCAAATAGACCATTTGTAAACTAAACCTGGAGCATTCTCTTTTGATCACTGTGATAGGTCAACCATTAGACGCCAGATCACGGTATCTTAACTTTGCCAAATTGTTTTGTTTAATCTCTAAGATGGATCGACTCTACACACCCTATCGTGGTGACTTCAATGTTATTCCAGAAATTTTAATTAGTAACTCACTTACTTATAATCCATGGACATAGACGAATTTGATACCTTAATCCTAACATCTATGCGCCTTCAGATTTGTGAATCTTTTCAAGCTGAGAAAAACTCAGTTTCCGTAAATTAAGAGTATTGATCATTAAATCCGACTGTATAGCCAAGACAACTGCTGGAAGTTGATGTTCTCCAGGCGATTCGATCTCTGAATCAGCGGCCTTTGAAGTCGATTGCTTAGGAAAAACCACCTCTTGTTTTTTTCTGCAGAGGTTTGATCTCCGCATTACCAATCACATCTACACCTCAGACTAGCTCTAGATTTTGTTGCTTCCCGCAGAATTCACATCTCAGCATTTTATTAATTCTTGTTATGGCTTTCAAAACCTCGAACCTCTCCGTCGATCCGCCCTCGGTGGGACCTTCAACACAGTTAGCGGGGTGACAGAAAACCTATGAGCTGGAGAATATTTTTATTAAGATCAATTTTTTCGGGGATTGATACATTGACTTCTATCTTAGAGGAGGTAGGTGGAGTCATCCCACAACTAGTCGACAACATTAACTACCGAGGCCATCCCACTCGTGGTAGATCTTTAGCTGTAGTGTGAGATTATGTTCCTAATTATTAGAAGCTACCATAAACTGGAGCGGGTAAGGATGACAACTACAACCTGAATATTTCCTCCCAATGGTTCATCATGTTCTGATAAAATTGTCTAATTACTCGAATCGTTACCATGTCTTCCTCTAAGCTGCCAAAAAAAAAAACAAACAGTGATCTAACCCTCAACACTCCAATCTCTGTTCTATATTTTTAATTGATCTCTGAAGTAAATCAATCACTAAACGCCCAGATCATGGTGTAAGTATCTCTGTTATGAATATTTAATTGACCTCTGGAGTATTTATACCCTCTAACGCCCAATCGTGGATCATGATCTCTGTAAATTCATTCATGTGTGAATTAAACTCTAAAACGCCCAACGTATTCACCGTTATAATTATGTTTTCTCATTAAAATCGGATCCCTGTCATTTCTCGGCGGACATGAAAAACGCCCAACGTATTCACCATTGTAATTCTGCTTCCTCATTAAATTCAGATCTCTGTCATTTATCTGGGGAGCGAAATCATATCTTTGTATCTCCATGTTATTAATCAACGCACATGCTTCGGTTGGCAGGAGTAACTCAACGTGCTATAACCTTCAGTAAATCGTTGTGACCGCATACAGTTCGGCGTAGTTTTAGGAAGAGAACCATTGTAATCCCTTTATTAAATAAAGGTCTCTTAAATTACTTTCATGTGCTGGCGTTCCTCCTCCAAAATTTGGAGCTCCTACCCGATGACGCTCAGAGTGGGTTCACTTCGAGGCCGCCTTCATTTAAAACTTAATTGCACCACCTCCCGGTCACCGCGATGACTATGATCCATTTCTTGTTTCTGTAGTAGTATGAGTTTATAGTTAACAGAGTCATGCAAAAGTTTAATTGTTATACCTCGTACATTGTTATGCTTTATTTTTATGCATTCTTATAAAAATTTCTTTTAAACAATCATACATGACTCGAGAAAATTTTCCAATCTTAGAATGCACATATATATAAAGGTATATAGAATCATATGCTATTCAAGTTATAATATAGAGGTGTTAAATAACGAGTTCTCTAGTCAAACAATTAATTAAAAAGAAGTCATTTATATATATATGAAAGCATATATATACAGCCTTATGTTAAATAATTTTATTATATAGGAAGTGTTAATTAATTAATTAATTTTCTAGTAAAAAAATTAAATTAAATTAAATAAAAAGAGAATCACGTATATATATATAGAAATTTATGTTAAGTAAATTATAATATAGGAAGTATAAAAAGAAAAAAGAAAAAAAAAACACAATGTATGATGGGTGAGTTAGAGGAGTTTTAATCATGGTCGAATGAGATAGTTAGTACAATTATAAATTCTCCATGTTAAAATTAGATTTTAAAGTGAAATATATCATGTGTATAATTACCTTAGTTTTTCTTTTATTAAGTATAAAAAAATTAAATAGGTGACTCGTACTATGGTAATTAAAACAACATATGAAGTGAGAGATGGATGAGTTCTAGTTGTAGAGTTTCTTTTTTTTAAGTATAAAAAAATTAAATAGGTGACTCGTACTATGGTAATTAAAACAACATATGAAGTGAGAGATGGATGAGTTCTAGTTGTAGAGTATAGTAGTTTGTACCGATATTTATTTCATCATGTGAAATTATATATATATATATATATAATAAAGTATTTCATATGTGTAAATGTATTGATTTTTAAAGTATTATTATATTAAGTTAGTCATGGAAGTGAGAGTTTAGGATTTAGTATATCTAAGTGGTCAAAATGTGGAAGTCATGAATGTGTTTTTATATCAAAGTTAAGGAGGATAATGTTATATGCATGTGTTACTATATTAAGATTGGTATGAAAGTGAAAGATAGCAAATTTTTATCTAAATTAGTTAAGAAGTGAAGTCGATATGTGTCTTGTATAAGTTGTGGTTAAAAATGGAAGCTAATAAATGTGTGATTGTATTATGGTCACCCTTATAAAAATGTGTCATTAGTGAATAAGTAATGTCAGTTTTATATATCGATATATATATATATGACTTTTACAATTGTCTAGTGATCGGAAGTGGTACATTTAATAACCAATTTAATGCATTTGGTGAATTACTAAATGACGGGAAATTTATAAATTTTAAACTGACAAGACAACTTGATGTTTAGATTGACGAGACTTTGAAGGATTGTCGAGGAAGTGAATTTAAACTCAAAATTGAAAATGAGATACCGAGGTGACCAACGTCATAAGCTGAACACGATCACTTTGATTTTACATCATGATGAGACTGATAACGAAAAAAAAAAATGCAAACCTTATGTAACCGTCACATGGTATTGGAGAATTCTTAACAAGGAAAATCCACCAAACGAGTCAATAGAGACTATCTCAGTAAAATGAAGTATGGAGACGATCGACACTAGAACTATAATACAATGAGGGAGAGATGACTAGCTCTCGAGATGAAACTCAAAGAAGTTAATAAAATAGAAATGTTGTGACTTGATGAGTCCACTAGAGTGGTCCTAAGACAACCAAAATGACGAAATGAGGTAAGGATGTGATAAGCTCATTTGACTTGGACATGATGTTACTAATGAAAGGACTAAGAGTTAAATTTCATATGTTCGACTAACTCACTAAATTTTGATGACTAGAATCCTATCTTATTGAGAACCAACATTATTAAAACATTTTAGAGGTATTTGGAAGTAGTCTTATGGAAATTGGGTTTGGAATATTTGAGGGTCTCTCTCTTGACTTGTTAAAAACGTGACCATATCTTACCCATCTTCTATTGACGGAATATGTTATGATGTTTACCTTCTTGTCTTGGAGGGAAGGATGACCAAATAGATTTTGATCTTTGCTTGGATTTGTTGTGCTGAATGATGATTTGATAAATTATTGGGTGGTTATTGACACAACGCAGCTTGTAGATAATTTGGACATCATAGACCTTCATACATGACTGGGAGGTATGGAAAATCTAAGTTGGTATTGACAATTATGAAAGTATTATTGGATTTTCATTACGCGAAATTACGACTGAGTTCCTGAGGAGGTACTGGAACCATACTAGATGATATAGAAAACTAATGATTAGAACCACTAGTGCTTATGGCCATGATTGTTTGATAAGAATAGAAGCAAATGACAAGAAGATATGAAGAGGAAATTATAGTAAAGCCTAGCGTCGAAAGTATGAGAACAAAAATTAACTTCAGGACGAAGTTCTATATAAGAGGGGGTGTATGTAATGCCCCTAGAATGACTGTGGACCTTAAGGGCACCTGTCGAGTGACCCAACTGAACAGACATCAATAAAGTGGCCCTTCGAGTTAGGATGTGTCTTAATAAGGGAAAATCACTTGATGATGTGCATGACTATAGTTGATAAATGAGTTAATGAATTAAATTTTATGTGTGGAGTGGGATAATTGATTGATTAGTTATTGCTTAAATGCTTAGCCTTGATTGATCAAGTCAAAGTACAGTAGGACAGTTACAGTCCTAGCTCTATGACTTGGGAGGACATAACTGAGATGCGTCATAGCTTTCCGGATTTATTTTGAACTTCGGGACGAAGTTCTAAATAAGTAGGGGTGTATGTAGTGCCCCTAGAATACTACTGTAGTGCCCCTAGACTACTGTAGACATTGAGGGCACCTGCTGAGTGACCCGACTATTTGAAACATTAATAAAATAATTCCTTTGATTTTATTTGGAGTATATCTATGATTATGATTGATTGTAAATCAATAAAATAATAATATATGTTTGTGAGAAGTGTGTGTAGCGACAGGTGAAACGGTTCACCGAAGGACACACAAAGGAACATGAAGGGTCGTAGAGTACGGGTAAATCACACACAGGGGGAGCGATGACGATGTCGACTTCCGACAAGAATACCACGCATGAGCAGATAAGCACTGATCCGCTTGCTCAAGAGGAATGCGTGAGAGCGTACGAGGTGGGCCACGACGGAGCTGGTCACGTACGAGTTGAGGGGCGCACAGTGAGAACGGACTCACTCCTCAGCGCCATTAGTCCCTAGATAGCATGTAGACGGAGGATGGATGGTAACGATTCCTAAAATCCCTACAAGAGTTCCCGCAAGTCAAAACGGAAAGATGGTGGCAGAAGGGCCCGACGATGCGGTACCCTGTCGAGAACGGAAAGAATGGACGCAAGGACCCAACGATGCGGTACCATGCCAAGGAATGGAAACCATGGATGACTGGACCCGACGGAGTGGTGCCATGTCAGGGAATTAAAATTAAGGAACTAGGAGCCCAACGGCGCGGCACCGCGATCCTAGTGAGTTTGATTGTTAAATTTAACTGCATAAAAACTTATGAGAATAACTCTAGATTATTACTTAGCAAATGCATAAAAATAATTTAGGCATTTGCACATGAATAGTTATTTTTGTTGAGCATTTAAAATAATAGAAATCATTATTTAGGAGAAAAATAGAATCCTAAGATTAGACACCTAGTTAACTAAAAGCTAGGAGTTAATTAAAATATCTGGGGGACAAACTAGAGCAAACTTAGGGGTGTTGGTGCACTTCCTAGAGAAACTGACACTTGGATGGGTGAGTGTTTTAATTAAATAATTAATTAAAAATATTTAATTATGCATGAAGCGACATGTGTCGCATGAGATTTTCCTTTATAAGGAAGGCTTGGGGAATGGGTAAAGGGCCCATAAATTGGACGATTGTCGTAATTTTCGAATGCCTCAAATACTTGCTGCTATCTAAGGGTTTGGCTTAGAAATCCTGGTGGGAAGGGAAGCCCAAGCTGAATTTCTGAAATACTTGTGTGAGCTCTACGACCCAAAGCTCGGGGGAGGCCATGCGACTGAAAGCATGAGCCTATGGTTGGGTGGCGGAGCTAACGGTTGCTTCGCCTATGGTTATACGAGCTTTTTCTGGAGGGATCCTATGAAAGATGCGGACGACAATGGGCTAGATGGATCGGATTGACAACGACTACTCCTTCGATAGCGGGATCGACCGACGAATGACAGGCATGAGGTTCCACTTGTATCTTCTTAAGGAAAATTTGTTTACTGTAATTCAGTTTTCTATCTTTGATATGTTCTAACCTGTGTCATATTATGTTGATGAGTTTCATATTAGTTTTAGGGACGACCCCACAAACGGGGGTCCCTACAATTATGCATGAAGCAGACTTCAAAAATCTTAGCAGATAATAAATCGACTCTTTTTAAATAAATGACCGATGATGCAAATTAATAAAGATTTTCCCAAGTACCAAGCTTTGAAAACGAAATTTGTTAGTCATCCTAACGTATAAGAACACAGATAATGAAAGACTAATCCTGATTGTAGACGCAAATATTATTAGAAAATGATCCAAATCAGTTTTGAGAATAACTGATCAGACTGATCAAATCTTGAAGACTTATCATATCTCAACTAACAAAGAGAAATGAATAAATTAGATTTGAACCCCAGGGTTTATTTATTTAGAAATACCCTTCTCAAAAAGAGATATGCACAATTTTTTATTTTTTATTTTTATTGAAATAAAAAATAAAACTAAGTTTATCTGCCTATAATTATGTACAAAAATTCAACAAAAATTATGTACAAAAGATCGAAAAGATTATGATGTTTTATAAAGAAAATTTTTAATCTTTCCTAAGAAATTAAGAAAACTAATTCTGAAATGCAATTACAGCATATTTACAGAGAAATCAGAATTAAAGAAATTAGAATAAATGCAAAAATTAGAATTTACAGAAATTCTGATTTGATAAAAGAATGAGCACAAATTTAGAATGACAAAATTTGTGATACCAGAGATCAGTATGTACAGAAAAAGTTTCACAAAAGATTAATAAAAATGAAGAAAATACTGTATGTTACAGGAATTGAAATATTAACAAACAAACTGTAAAATTTATTTTACAAAATGGACAAACTTATGTACAACAGTATGTACAGATTTCTAAATCTGCAAAGATCAACAGAAATACTTCTTAAGTACCAACCCGTTTACTGGAAGAGTTTTGAGTTGGCCTTCCAAGGTTTGAAGACGAAACGTACTAGGACCTAACCTCTCAGAAATGACGAATGGTCCTAACCAAAGACTCTGAAATTTGGTATGTTACCCCTTATCTTCATGAGCCTTATCCCATTTGAGAACTAAATCACCGACCTGAAACTCTCTGTTAGAACTAGAAGATTGATCGAACCAAGATTTGACTATCTGCTGGTGTTTAACAAAATGTTGCTTGGCCTTATCTCTTTCTTCTTCTAATTTTAACAAAGTACTGATTCTCTTTTCTAACGGTAAACATTCCTCGTCCTGAACAGATTGAGCAAGTTGAAGAGAAGGTAAAAATAAATTTAGTGGTAAGATAGCTTCAGTTCCATAGACTAGAAAGAAAGTTGAGTTTCCGATAGAAGACTTAGGAGTAAACCTATCTTCCCATAATGATTTGAACAGAGCTGTATGCCAATCTCGATGGTAAGTTGAAATAGTCCTTTTCAGAACTTTTAACAAATTTTTGTTGGTTGATTCGGCTAAACCATTATTGTGAGGATGGTAGTTTGCAGAATATCTAACCCTTATTCCTTTCTCTAACGCAAATTGAGTTAATTCAACCGATGAAAAATAAGAGGCATTATCAAAAAACAGAGAGTCAGGAACACCAAATTGTGTAATAATAAAAGATTCAATGAATAAAATTACTTGATTAGTGTTTACTACTCTTAAAGGTACAGCCTCTGCCCATCGAGTAAAATAATCGGTTGTTGTTATGATATACTTATGTCGTAAAGAAGAGGGTGGGTTTATCGGACCAACAATATCAATACCCCATTGTTGAAAAGGTCTCTCCACTGTAACCGGCTGTAAAGGGAAGGAAAACTTCTTGACTCTACCTGCATCAATTTGACATTCTTGACACTTTCTGACAAAAGCATAAGAGTCTCTGAATAAAGTAGGCCAATAATATCCAGCCCTAATAATTTTGTGAGCGGTAGTCTCACCTCCAAAGTGACCACCTGCAGGGCCTGAATGTAACTCCTTCATGATTGTTTCAATCAAAAGATAAGGTGTTGATTTCAATCTAAGTGCTCTTCTTTTCCTAGGTTCAAGATGATCAGGAGAAGTTCTTGTTTCAAGAAGAGTTCTTAGATCTGAATACCAAGAGTCTTATGGTGGTGGATAAAAATAAATTTCTCTAACCAGTAGAGTTTCATCAATGTTTATTTCAGAATCTGTGTTTGGAAAATTAGCTGCTTTAGCAACAAGCTTACATAACCCTTGACCCTTTATCATAGTTGAAGGTTTAATTTCCAGGTCATATTCCTGGAGAGAAGTCATCCACGGGGCTCATTTATCTCCTAAATCCTTTTGAACCAGCAAATTTCTTACTGCAGGAAATGGGACAATCACCTTGGTTCTTGATTTAAGACGATAAGGACGAAAGTGTTTAACTGCTTTAAAAACAACAAAGGCTTGTTTATCAACTTCATGATAGTTTAATTCAACAGCTTTGAAGTTTGAACTCATAAATGAAATTGGAAATTCATTATTTTGTTGATTTTGTTGGGTTAAGACTACTGTGTATGAAATATCAGAAGAAAAGGTATACAAGATGAAGTCTTTGCTAAAATCTGGGGTAAGTAAATTAGGTGCTTCTGAAATTTCCTCTATAATTCTCTAAAATGATTCCTTTTTAGTAGGCCCCCAGTTGAAAACAACATATTTCTTTATCATCTTTTGTAATGGACGAACTATTTCTAAGAAACTAGGAATGAATCACCTAACAAAGTTTATTTTGCCGAGAAATGATTGCATTGCCTTCTTATTTGCAGGAAAAGTTATCTTTGCTATGGCCTATGTTTGTTCATGATCAATCATGATCCCATGTTTTGATACCACGCAACCTAACAAGAGTCCTTGTGTAACAGCAAAAATTGTTTTCTTAGGATTCAAAGATACTCCATATTTCCTACAATGTTCAAGTACCTTTCTAAGATGTGAAATATGATATGTTATGTGTTTAGAAAACACCATAACATCGTCAAGGTAAACAATCACTGAATGATTGATTAATCCTCTAAAAGTAATATCAATTGCTCTTTGAAAAGTTTCCCCAGCATTGATTAACCCAAAAGGCATCTTACAATAAGCATATGTACCCCACGGGGTTTTGAACGTCGTTTTGAGTTGATCATCAGGGGATACTAGGATCTAATTTTACCCTGAGAAACCGTCAAGTAATGACATCATCTCAAAACCATAAACCTTTTGTAAAATTTGTTCCATGGGTGGAACTAGATAATTATCCTTTTCTGAAGATTTGTTTAAATTGCGGAAGTCGACACATAACTGAATATCATCGTTTTTCTTCCTAGCGGGAACCAAATTTGCTACCCATTGAGTATGTCTAATTGGAAAGAAAATTTTGGCAGCTAAAAGCTTATTCAATTCTTTCTTAATGGTTGGTTCCAGATTTGGATGAAACTTCCTAAGTTTCTGCTAAAAAGGTTTTGTTGCTTATTTCAAAGGAATATAATGTTGCATGATTTGCAGATTGAATGTTTTCAAATCATCATACATCCATGCAAATACGTCCTTAAATTCTCTAAATAACTTGATAAATGTTGATCTTTCAGACGCAGTGCAATCTAACCCTAAATTTATAGTTTGAGAATCAGATTATGTTCCCAGGTTTATAGTTTCATATTTAGGCCGTGAGCTGTTTGTTTTGCAATTAGGAACAACCTTAAATTTATCATGCAGATCGTAAAACATTTCTAATCTTAAAACTGAGTTAGGAGTTAGTTTTATCTTTTCCAACGCCTTTTCAATTGAACAAAATTCTTTTATCACCGTAAAATATCACAGATTTTCATCATGGGTGATCTCATCGATGGTTGCATCCTTAAAGGTATTTTGGTTTGTAAGGAAATTTAGAATCTGCGCATCATCATCAAAATATGCCAATTAATGATATTGTCTAGTATAGAAGGTCTTAAAATCAATTCTACTGAAAAGAAACTAGATGCAAAATTTTCCGATGGAATTAATCTTAATGCAAAATTTGCTAATAAATCAGCCTCTTGATTTTAATACCTAGGAATGGAATTAATGTTGAATGTGTCAAAATGGGAAATCAGATTCCATACCTCACGCTAATAATTCTGCAAATGCTCAGAAATACAATGTATCGAATTTCTCACCTGTCTAACGATAATTTCAGAATCTTCGTATGTGACCAACACTTTGATACCCAAGTCGATTGCTTTCTTCAAACCTTGAATTAATGCTTCATATTCTACAATGTTGTTTGTACAATCGAATTCTAACCTACAAGCTACACAAGACTTATTTCCTTTAGGGCCAATTAACAAGCAACCAGCACCTGCTCCTTCCTTTGACTTTGACCCGTCAAAATATAATGTCCAAGTGGAACTATTTGCAACTACTTTGCTGTCTACAATATGTACATGATCTGATTTATGTACACTATTTACAAAATCCCTAGACAAAGAATCTTGTTGAATATTAGTAACATTCAAAATTTCAGATTGCTGATTTTTTTCAGAAAAATCAGATTTATTAGATTTAAAGTTTCCAAAACCAAGTTCAAACAAGTAGTTTCCCATTGTTGAATCTGAAAATAAGACTGGTTCATTCGGATCATGCATTTCTGTTACTGTATGTTTTAAATACCTCTCCCTTCCTATCTTAATTTGATTTGCTTTTTTATTTTTAGGCAGCCAGAGAGTTGACCAATCAGTGGTAAAGAATCCATTCAATTTTTGTGACCAATCCCTGCTCAGGAATAATCCATGTGCATCTGGGATATCTGCTACTACAATATCAATGATCTGAAAAATAGAAGGATTACTAGCAAGCCTAATCAAAACATCTTTCATTTCTCCTAAAACCCTCATGTTTGTCCTATCAAGTTGAGTAATTTGTGATTCAGATGGAACATACTTAGCGTTTAACCTCGGACAAACTGACAAAGGAATTACGTTGGTAGATGCTCCAGAATCGACCATGCAATTATGGACGATTCTGTTAAAATTTTCAAAAAGTAAGGAGGAACGGATGAGTAGTAGACTTTGAGTTCTTACCTATCAGTGATGACTTATCAGTAGATGTTTTACCTTTGTCATTAAATGTTAAATCATTTTTCGAGTTGTTGGCAGCTACATTTTGTTGAATACTTGGGGATGAAGAACTCATGGAAGAAGTAATGTTAGGTCCATTAGGCTTGGGGTAAATTTGCAATAAATCATACATGCTAATGTTAGCATGCAACTTTTTCAGATCTTCAATTATATCATACTGCAAATCTAACTTAGGCAAAGTCTGAGTAGGTTGAGAGTTCTTGGCAGGTTGAACTTGTTTGCCAGATTGTTGATTATTGTTATCTTTACTTGGAGTAGAACTCATTGATGCTCCAGGAGTATTAGTTGATGTTCTACTTCTAGTATTATATGCATGCTGTCCTACAGGTGGATCTCTATTTCCAGCATCCTTACTTAGACTGTCCCAAAAATGACCATTCAATTGTTGAGGTTCTAGTAACTCGTCTTCATTTTTAGACTGTTCTTCTTCATCTTGATATACAGTTTCTTGATTTGGAGAAGTTTCTGGTAATGAAAAAACTGCTCGAATGGTGTTAAAAATTTCTTCTTGAACTGCTACATTCGGAGGTAAACTTGGTTTGTTATTAGTAGCAGGGTTGGGTCTAAATTGGTTTCTGAAGTATCCTCTTGACGAAGAACCTTCAAACCTTGTTTTATTCAACCCTACAAATTCATTAGTTAATTCTCGGACTGCATTATGCAATTAATCAACATCATATGCCTTATCTTTATCCACATTGGATCGTTCAGTTTTCTTACGTGGAAAAGTATCAACCTTTCCACTTCATTCAGGCTCATAAGACATAGAGTCTTTTTCAAATTTTATGGCCTCTTCAAAAGTTTTGAGAAGTGTTGTTTTACCCGCTCGTTTAACCCACATCCCTAAGTACTTTGGCAAAGCTGAAGCAAAGTTTTTAATAATAATGTCCTCAGGTGGTAGAGGTGCAATAGGAATTTTATTTTTTAATGTCAAGAATCTCTGATTGAAGTCCTTGACTCTTTCTTTGGTTTCCATTTTGATTATGGACAACTCAAGCGCCAAAGTTGTAGGTGTTTTGTCTTCACCAAACTTGTCTAAGAAAGCTTTATTGAAATCTGTCGAATTGGTAATTGAACCTTGGACTAATGAGAAATACCACGTTGATGCTCTACCTTCGAAAGTGAATGGGAAAAGACGACACACTCTGTCTTCATGTTGAGCGTTCATCATTTGAACACCTAAAATAAATTTGTCAACATGTCCCTCAGCTGGCTCTTTGTTATATGGATGTTTTGGTAATGCATGTTGGGCACCAGGTACAGCTACAGCAGTTGTCCTTAGCCATGGAGCTAGTGGATTTGGTTGATTTTCGGGCATAGGATTCTCTTCAGAATCTGAGGAACTATCCTGATTGAAAGGTTTGGGAGAGTCAGGTGGAGAGTCTAGAGGAGACGGTGGTTGACCAAAACCTCCAAGATTAAGGAGACCAGGTGTAGTATACATTCTAATAAATATTCTAGGTTGTCTTCTAACTTGGGGACTTAAATTACCTGTCAGAACAATATCAATGTTAGATAGATCTTGTTCTACTGTGGTTGTTTGAGTGTTGCTTCGCTGTCTTCGAGGTAATCCAAAATATACCGGAGACAAACCAGCTTGCTATGCATACGCTCGTGTAAGGATTCTACGTGACTCTGCTAAAACTCTGATATTTTCACTAAATGGAAAGTTACTAAATTTAGTTTGTGAATCGGAGGACTGTACCGGAGTTTGTTGACTAGTGGAAGGTTTTTCCTTAGGTTTATCAGCCATTAATCATTGACTGGCCCTCCCGCTAGCGCCATTTGTTGGCCTGATTTTTTGAACCTGTCCAACTTAAGGAGATAAAGCCCACATAAGTGGCTTAGAGCAGCTCCCGGTGTGTTTGGGATGGAAATACCTCGTAGGTTATGGTCCTACTACCAGTTGAGTTTATTCTCTTAAGGAGAATTATAAAATTCAACAAAAATGTAACCTAAATTAATCTATTGTTTTAAAATGAATCCTAAAGTAAGTTTCTAAATTTAATCTAACCTAATGTGCTTTCCTAAAGAAAGTCTCCTATTTTGTTTTGTTTTTTGGATTTTAATCTAATGACTGTTTCAGAAATTTAACAAAATATTCTAAATGAAAACCTAACTAAGAACTACTATAAATTTAACGTGATAATTAAACTAAACTATTTAACTATTTTATTCTAACCTATGTCAGCTGAGAGCAACTTAGAAGACTAAATTAATCATCAATTAATCATCCAAAATAACAAAGAATAAAAATGGTAATATCTCAAATAAAAATATCATAAGAGATTATCACATGAATTGCTTTGTTGTATATGCACATAATAGAAAAATTGAAATAGAAAACTATCTCAATTAATTCTATAATGATGTATTAATCAATAACCAATTGTTCAATACTAAATATTTGAATTAAAATATTGTATCCATTTATGAAAACACTGTGGACACACAAATGCTATCAGAAATAAATATAAAATATACTATTACTAAATCATAGTTACCAATAACATATTGAGTAAAAGATTCAGTAACATTTAATCAAATATTAATATTATGCAGATAGAATAACTTTCAGATAATTTATACAATTATATCACAGTACAATTGCATAAGTATAAAATGAGAAAAGTAGTATATCAAAATATGTATATAAGTTTCAGAAAATGGTAACCAAACAAAGATACCAGTTTAAGAAATTCAGTCACAATCATCCATGAAGACACAACTCCAATAGAGCGATCAAACTAAAATTGCATAATATTTCAATAAGTTTTTCTCCAGAACTCCATTCCCTAAACCTGTAATTGTTTATCACTAAAATACAACAGGCTTCCAATAACCTCTTCCAGGTTTGTCTAACTTACACCTAAAAATAGATGCCAGCTCTCTAACAGTTGTTAGGAATTTTAATAGATGATAACCAGAATCTTTCTATTACATGTAACTTCAACATCCGGAAGATGAATAGATGTTAAACTAACTTCATGATGAAAACTGATTTATGTGAAAAGATGGATCGAAGTAACACCTAACACGCACTCTCCAATTCGATAATCAAAAGTAGATGTAACTGCAGCATCTTTTTCCAAAAATTTCGATCCTCGTGGCATGTAACTTCTCCACCTAATTGCTCAAAATTATAGAAACCTCCACCTATACAAGAAAAATACAAATCTCATAAGTTCGGAATTCAATGTAAGATGACAATAAAACAGTAAAAGCATTTGAGCATACTAATCAAAAATGTTGTTACCTACTAGATTCAAAACAGAACGCACACTTGATACTAGATATAATTCAAGTTGAATTACAGAGTCTAATTTTCCTTCTTGATTCTGATAATTTGGTCGTAAGCTCAATGATTTCGAGCTTCTGATTCTCAATTTGTTCAAGTAATTGCTCATTCGTCATCTTTGTGATTTTTCTATAATACTTGTATTTTTCTCTCCTTGACTTCATTTCTAGCCACCTGTTCACCCATGACAATAATTCTTCTTTAAGAGATTTGATTTCATTTTTCATACCTAGCTCGTTGGAATATGCTTCCTATAGCTCAGCTTTTAACTCATAAACCTTGTCCTTTAAGATTTGTTTGAGGGTTAATTGGAACTCCTCACTGCTTTCATCAAATGTGGAATCATTAGTGAACAAAGGTTTCAATTTGGATGTGACAGGGGAAGACTGATTAGCCAATTCATTACCCGATGAAAAGGAATGATTTACCCCAACATCTGTTTCATCATCTTTATGAAAAACATCATGAATTGGATCCTCCTCGCAATCAATTTGTATCAATGGAGATTCTTCCTGCTGTTGAACAGTAAGAGGGATGGGAATTGTAGCCATGCTACGAGTAAAACATCTATCCCTGATAGATACTGAACCCTTCTCTTAAGAACAAACATCTGCTAATTGTTCAAGTTTTTGTGCAGGTACGCCACAGGGTTTTCCAAAGGTACCTGGATCTACCAGGTTTTCAAGATTTGGAACATTTACACACCCTGAAACATCCTCAACCATCCCAATTATATTTCCAAACGCATCAAAATTCTTTAGAGATGAAGATGAGGCTAACTCAGTTCCGGGATCCAAACTACCAACATTCGCAGACAATTTACCAATTTCTGACTTGGATTTATGTACATCGTCAACTTCTAGGTTTGAAGGGGCCCTGCATTTTCTACGAGCTTTGGGAAGAAGAGTTGGCCAGTATTGAGTTAACCCTAGGTTATTTTTGACTATTACCTCATCCCAATATCTTCCAACGAGAGACAATTGATGTTGAAGCAAAATCTTAATCAGGCCGTGGTGAAACAAGCTCCTATCAATGTCACCCACAGTGGTTTGTACAGTTCGAGCCATCTTTTGTAAACTCCGAAACAGGAAAAAAGGTAAATTAAGCTTATGAACTTTCAAAACTAAGAGCAAATGTAAATGATAATAATGGATCTGAGATAGTCTGCCATCTCATGATACATATTTGACCAAGACTTCATATGAATTTTTCCATTATGGTTTCAAATATTTAGCAGAAACCCCAACAGCCAAGTTCGAATTAGCCGGAAGAGGAAGAAGTACTGACTTACATCTATTTTTGGTAACCCTTTCTCCTTTGAACCATCGCTCTCCAATTTGGGGCAAGCTTGTGGCTTCTGCAATTTTTCCTTCACTGACAATAACCAGAAACCCTCCCACTTGAGTCTCGTTCTGCCTAAAATTTAAAGTGAATTTCCCGGTAACCTCACTATGATGGCCACTAATTTTTTTGAAGAATGAACCCCAACCTATTTTATGAAACAGAGCAGCAACCCCTGGGTCTGCTTCAAGCATGTCTGGGCCCGATACCTCAAAATGACATAGAGGAGCCATTTCCTCACGATGATTCTGAATGAGGTTTGGAATGAAAGGTTGCGTGAATATGGATGATATTGGAATCCAAGTGGAAGACATTATGAAAATCTCCATTCGGCTCATATGAAACCCTAGACCCAAGTTTAGGACTGATACTCCTCGCTGCCAAAGGCAAAGATAGAAATGAGGGAAACATGATGATACAACCTGGAGTTACTATCCCGTACAAAAATCAAATCGATTATAGATATGGAATGAACTTTGGATGATAAAATATTAATTTAAAACAATGTATATTAAAAGATGTCATCCAAAATATCAATTCATCCTTCACATCAAATAAATCATTACAGGATTTTGACAAGAGAATACCATACTTGGAAGCTAGGTGTATTATCCTAGGTGATAGATAATTTCGCCTCATGAAACATTATGCTTTATAGATTTATGAAATCGTTGAAATTATCAAACCAAGAGCAGATAAAAACATCACCAAATACTTCAAAGCTTAATTCACAATGATTCAATTCCGGAATTTAAGCTAGGCTGATACAAGGTGGCATAACAGGGTTATTCAAATGTGAAATATTAGTTTAATTTGTCAAGCCAATTCAATGTAACTCAATTGGCCAAAGGTTATCATATGATGAGTTTTAAAACCATAACTAATTTCAATTCATCATTTGATCATAAAACAAAACTCTGCATTTATAATTCAACATGAAATCGAATGTGAAGTTAAACATATTTATAAAGCTAAATTTATTTATTTACAAAAATTAAAATATGATCTACATATAAAAAGGATAATATGAATATCTACTATGGGTTAAAATAGATTTAAGAACAAAATTAATTAACCCTAAGCAAATATATATGAACATATACTTAATCATAGGAAACCATATCTCAAGAAATCAAAATAGAAAATGAAATCATGAAAGATAGAATCAAATTCAAGTAGTGTTATTCAACAATAAATAATAATAACTAGCATAGCATAAATATAATCACTTAAATTAGTACTAAAGATTGATCGTATTTTAACAGCTACTAGAATAATCAATTTGTAAAAACAACTAGCTCGAATTGAAAGTACTCCTTCAACTTATTTTGATCATGAAATACCTTCTAATTGAGAGTACCTTCAAAGATTTTGAAGGCACTTCTTTAAAAAATTTATGATAATTTATAGAAGAGAACTGATCAATTTTATTCAATGAAGCAGAAAAATTGAGAGGATTGTTGCCTGCCAACACCTACCTAATCCAAGTTGGTATAACCAACCTACTGGTTTGATGTATTACTGCAATATTTTATACCAAGTCGATAAGTACCCTGGATATAATGGGAAATTCTCTTTGCAACCTTATAGTGGATTTCTCATGGATCCTGCATATATCCATAAACCACACTAGCAACAAAGGAAATATCAGTTGAATGTGAGTTAATTAAATCAAGCTACCAACTAATTGTAGATAGAGAATCGCATGAATTTCAATTAATCACATTCTTTGGTCCACTTCACTCCCAATTGAAAGGATGCAACACAATATTTACAATTTTTTTATCTTGAATCTTTACAAATTCATTACATACTTAGGTTGAGAAATAAAGATACCATCATCCATTTGTAAAACTTGGATGCCCCAAAAGAAATGTAAGAGACCAAGATCAGTGATTTAAAAGGCATCAACTAATTGTTTCTTTCATTGTGGTCAACGAACTAAATCCCATGTTTTATTTTTTTTATCTAAGAATGGTTCTCTTCAGCCATATCATTCTCTCATTCAGGACAACCATATGCATATGTGTATATATCTAGATCACATGCATCTAACACATGTGCCATTAGAGCAATACTACCACATTGTTTCTAACTTCTAGTCTTCCTTGAGTCTTTGATATTTCCTACATAAACTACAACAGCTTCAATTGTCTTAGCAACCCATTGTGGTGGACAAGTATTTTGCAATGAAGAGGTTCATCTATCAACCAATTCACTAGAGGGTTGATCTAGGGTTCCCATACTAGTAATTGATTCTTTAGTTGATGATTTACTACAAGTTGAGGTAGGCATGTGAGTCGATTGTTTAGTCGATGCTCCAATATAGTATTCAGTCGATCATGTTTTGTCACAATTTCAAAAGCATCAAACCAAAAGAGGAATTCAATAGTTTAATACCTAAGGTATTTTCGTAAAAACAAAACATCCCTTCAAATAATGATCTGTTGTTTGACTAGGTTAAACAATTTGTATACCTTTTACTCTTCATAATAACCCATCATGATGCAAGCATGATTCTTTGTATCCAATTTCTTTCCACAAACATATAAGATGTGTTCCCATGCAATACACCCAAGCATTCTAAGGTGTCTGATTGATAGTTTCCTTTTGAGACCATTTCTCGATAAGAATCATATCACAAACCATTTTAGTTGAAGTAAGGTTCAATAGGTAGTTTGAATAGTAGATGATTGTTTCCTAGAAGATAGTCAACAAACCTTTGGCTTGAAGCAAACATTATGCCATTTCAACCAAAATCCATTTTTTTCTCTTTGCGACTCCATTTTGCTAAGGTGTGTGAGGTACAGATCTCTCCCAAGAGATACCATCTTGTAACAAGTAGTTTTCAAAAAATCTTCTCACATATTCTCCCCCATTGGTTGATCTTAAATATTTCACAATTTAATCACATTGCTTTTCAACTAATGCCCTAAATTCCTTGAAATTTTCGAAGACATGACTCTTAATTTTCAAGAAATATATTGCCCAACTGTACCTAGAAATATCATCAATAAAGGTTCAAATATGCCTTGCACCTGCAAGCGATGGTGTGTTCAGGGAACATATATCACTATGGACAAGTTCCAAGTGAATCTTCACTCTCTATGCTTTCCCCATATCAAATATAGTGTATCGATGGTTACCAATCAGACACCATTCATATACTCCATTGAGGGAACAATTTTAGGTAGTTCAGTAACCATTTTATGTTCCACCATAAATTTCAAGCTTAAAAAATTTAGATGTCAGGGTCACTCATTCCCATTAGAGAAAATTTGAGGTCTAAAATGGACCTCCTAAGGAAAATGATAACATAATAGATAAATTAATAAAATAATATTTATAAATTTTGGAGCGAAAGATTAAAAAACTACTTTTTTAATTTGTATTTTCAACGTATCTCCCTATCATGTTACTCAAATTTTGATCAAGAGCACTCATTGGATGCATAATTAAATTATGCATCCAATGAGTACCCACACTGCATACTTTTGAGGTATCCCACCCCACGAAAAACAAGAAATACATCAAAAAAACGTGTTATTTCCAAAAATAACACTTTTTTGATGTATTTCTTGTTTTTCGTGGGGTGGGATACCTCAAAAGTATGCAGTGTGGGTACTCATTGGATGCGGAATTTAATTATGCATCCAACGAGTGCTCTCGCTCGAAATTTAAGTAAAACTACATGGAGATATGTTGAAAATACGAATTAAAAAAAAAAAGTAGTTTTTTTAATGTCAAATATGTCATGTCAACCATTATGGTTGACTATTTTCTTGAAATTCTATTGGTTCTTGAATTCAATGGCTCTTTTTCTTATGAGGTGGATCATATTCTTATGAGGCCCATTTTAAACCCCAAATTTTCTATAATGGAACTCTACTTCCGTCGTTGATTTGAGCTATGAGTGGATTTGATCTATAATCTTTATTTGGATCATCATGGAACTTGTACAACCCGTATCAAAAAAACTTTTCAACAATGACTTCCCAATTGTTCACATCTTTCATAATAAATCGATTGTGCTAGAATTCAACCATTTTATCAATTTGGGTAAGTGGACGTACTGACAACAAATTAGCACTCAAGCTATGTACATGATACACATTAGTGATCACAGCATTTTGACATTTAATATCACCACAATCAATAACAATAAGTGCATAATCATTTGCTACAAATATTTTTCTTTTTTGTAGCTTCACTTAAGGAAGAAAAGAGAGAAGCGCATCTTTAGCCATATGATGTATACAACCATAATCAACTATCCACTCACTCTGTGTAGTGTTAGCATGCATGGCTTAAGAAGCACTAACAAATAATGTACAGTTGTTTGCCTTTCTTTTTGGAAGTTGTTCAGTATTACAGCCTAGATCGTCTACATCATGCTTGCCAGGATATGCTAGATCAAGGGGGGATTTTTCCATTGTAAAAAGCCAAGTCTAGGCTTGTTTATGTAAAACTGGTGGTCTAGTGGGGCTCAAGACCCATGGTCTTATCATGGAAATCCCTTTTGGTTTTCATTCTAAGGAGTATTTACTTAGTGGTATTGCTAACTGCCCTTATATGGGCGGAAGTCCCTCATCTTGTTGGGCCTTTTTGTGCCCTGGTTTGGTGCTTGTTGCTTCTTGGGATGGGCCCATTATGACACATGGCCTAGGGGCTCCTAGCCACACTTACGTTTTGATATGTATGAGGTGATTGAGCATGTAAGGGTTTTCATACTTGGTTTAGCACACCTCATTTATGCTCACTTGGACCTTTTTCTCCATTGTATGACCCCTCCTCTTGGTACATATCTGCTCACATCACCATGACATCGTCATCAACCAAAGAGCTTTACCTTGCTAAAGAAGAGGACATTGAGGGATCTTCTACATTGTTGGGGTTAGTTGTGGTATTATGTCCTCCCTTGGCTCATTACTTCATCTGGATGAAGCTAGTTGCATTATTTTTATTGTTGTGTGGTTTAGTCCCCGGCTTGTGGGTGACAAACCTTAACTTTTAGTTATTTCACTTTTTAGTAAGGTAGGATCTAAAGTTAGATAATTCTAGATGGAAGCCTCATATAAATTAAGGATCCTAGCATCATTTGTAAAGAAGAAAAGGGTTCTAACTATGTACTTTTTTCTCTTTATCTTGGTTTATTGGAGCAATTGAGTAATTTGCACCTCTCTCTTTGGCATGAATGAAATGTGATGAAGGTTGAATTATGATATTTCTAGGTTTTTTTTTAT
Organism: Larix kaempferi; assembly: GCA_027924585.1. Taxonomy (NCBI): domain Eukaryota; kingdom Viridiplantae; phylum Streptophyta; class Pinopsida; order Pinales; family Pinaceae; genus Larix; species Larix kaempferi. The sequence continues at coordinate 7,103,654 of BSBM01000556.1, forward strand.
CTTGTAAGGTTGATCCTAAGAATAGTTGTAATAACTCGTGTCCAAGGAAGGACCTAAGAAGTATCTCTTGCTCTTTTTCTTGGTTGATGTTGGTAAGATCTCTCCATTTTTTTGTTTGACTTTGCTTTTGCACCTTAACGTAAATTAGGGTTTTATTGGCATCTTGTCAACTTTGTTTGAGGGGACCTTCCTCTTTAAGGAGCTCTCCATTGTGGGCCTTTGAGTTCATCATTTACCCTAATTAGGGTTTTGGCTACTTTGACCTAGTATCGGGTTACTAGCCTTTGCCCTAGTTGGTAGAAATTGAGTAGCCTGACATTGACCTCAATCCATAATCACCCTTAGGTTGAAAAGACTAAGGTAATCACCCCTTCTCTTCACTCTTTTTTATCAAAATTCTCTTATATGCTTTTTTTAAACAAAAATCGAAAAAAAATATAATGTTGAAAAAATCCCTAAAAATTAGAAAAATTATCTCACAAAATATTTGCAATTTGGAAATTTTGTTTGGATAGAACAATGCGCCCTAGTTGAATTAATGGTGGATGTTTGAGGGGGTTTTGATCCTGTGGTTGATTTGTGTGATATCTCGATATTTGTGTTGGATAAGGTTTTGTATTGCATATATGTTATTGCAGGTATAGTAGGTATATCAAGCCCCTTCACCAAGTTTGAAGACCTGAATAGTGGTTTCTATGCCTATTTTGGCCCTTTAGGGGTTGGAAGTTCATTGGGAAATGTGTTGAGTGGGACCACACTTTATATGAGGGTTGTTATAAGGCTCATATCATATCTAGTATCCTATTTTTAGAACTATTTTGAGGCCTCTCTATTGGACAAAGGTTGTCATTGATGTCAAAGTGCAGTGAGGATGATGATGATGATGATGTGTCATTACTGGTATAATATATGATGTGGCATTTAAATGACAACAATAAGACAAAAGTGGACCTACAGGAATTATGGTGCCAACAGTTACAGGAATTCAGGTACCAGCACCTACATAAATTTCAATACCATCAACTACAAGATTCCCGTACTAATGGAATAGGATTTATTGGTCAAGTAATTTTCTCGAATATCACATAGAAAGAGCTCGAATTTCCAAAGAGTGATTTCATGCTTTCAGTCATGAAATCCTTCAATTACAGCCATGATTTGTTGCATGACTAAACCGATAATTTAGGAACTCCTACATGACAAATTAAGTCGTCCCTATAAATTATAAATGATGTTCTTTGTTTTTCATTATTAATACAAAAGTCAGCTTCATTATGATGGGTCCACAAGTATGCTCAAAACCCCAAGAAGACTATATAAAAACCATAATCGATTTAAAGATTTTTGAGGAAGTGTGTGTGAGCTCTGTGGTACGAAGATTAGATAAAATATGAAATCAATTGTCATGTCCCCATTTTGACCCTTGTAATATTTTGGGCTATAATGTAAATATTGTATGCATATTATGTATGATTCCTAGCATGGAGCTCAAGGCCAAGGCCCCGCTAGTGAACGCTCGACCTTGAAGAGGCAAGTATTTGATGTTATGCTACCTGTGTGCTAGTGAGCCATGGGAATTGTAAATATTCATTTAATAAAATACCCACAACTAGCTATGCAATGCAACAAGAGATGGGGGCATGATTTTACAAGGAATTGGGAGGGAAACATTCAAACCTTGGAGCCAATCAAGTCAAGCCAAATGTCAATGAGAGAAGCCATGAACCCTCAACTACCCATGTTGACTTTTGTACCCAATCATTCATTTCTCCCAAGAGTTGGTTGAGGTAGTTAATGCCTTGGGGAATGGGAGGTATGGTTGTCCAAATTCGGGTATGGGAAAGCCACCCTTCATGGAAAATTGTGTTTTGCTTCTTGGGAAAGAAAAGAGCCATGAATTGCTCCCTAAGCCATTATCCATCAACCAGTTTCTCTCCCTCACGAGTTTCAAGCTACCTGGGCATTTTCCAGCCACGTTTTTCTCATTTTTCTTTGTTTCTCAGCTGGGAGAAGGGTGTTTTTGTGTTATATACCAATGGGGAATAAGGGGAAAGGAATTGGGGTTCCATTTAGACTGTTTTGGCTAATAAATGCTTATATATCTTTGGGAGAAATTGTTTTCTTCCCTGTGGTCGAATTTCCCTCTCCCAATCTATTGTTTTGGCTTGCGCTTGAGTGTAAGCATCCAGGGTTCTGATTTAGCCTGATAAACCCAGTTGCTTCGCTTAGATGCATTGATTACTTGGTTGTGTAAGAGCTGGAATGTCCCCTATTCCTTGTAGAAATCATGGCCAGCTCGAGGGTGTTCTCTGAGTGCTGAAATAATACAAGATGGGCAAAGACCTATGGTTGGGTGGAACATTGCAGCAACATAGCTAGTTGCTTGGGACAAATGCACAATGAAGATAAGCATTCTCTATGTGTATTTACTTCTGCAATGCATTAATTTGATGACTATTGATATGTTGTATGCATGAGTAATGTGTGTGGACAGTCTAATTCCGTTGTGTATGTTTGATTTGTTTGCATCTACACGCAAATGTTTTATTCATATGATTCTAATGAATGGGTTGAGTTTATGTAAAAACCCAGATATTGGTATCATGTTCTGTTAAATTTTCATAATTTACTTCAATCTTATCTAGGATCTTAACTAAGAGAACAACATGTACAACAAATCTACAGCATATCATTCATGGACACAATAATGCAAGCATAGAAGAGACACAGAGTTTACTTGGGGAAAACCATAAAGGTGAAAAACCCCAATAACTTCCTCAGAGATAGATAGAGCAATGATACAACCAGAATACAAGAGATAGTCTTCTCCTAGCAGCAGAGCCTCCTCCTCCACAAGTGCACCACTCTCCACAGTGTGAGTGAGATAATAGAATGTGTAAAATGAGAGAGACACACTCTCTATTTATACACTAACTTGACTTGACCTTTACTCAACTAGGTCGGCCTTAACTTAACCACTTAACATAATGCTGACTGGGCCAACCCCCACTAGGGTGGTCTAATAACCCTTTGACCCACATGAATTATGCAGGGCCGACCCCAACAAGGTGGTCTAATAACCCATCAAGTATAAGTTACGACACTTACAATATAAATGAAGACACTTCCGTATAGAGGAATAATAACATCTCTATAGGAATACAACCGCTTTCGTATAGAGGAATAATAACATCTCTATAGGAATACAATATACATATATGTGAAATACATTTCGAAGTTACACATACATCAACACTCCCTCTTAACTAGGAAGGTATTTCTTGACACAGGTCTTCTAGCACAAGTCATCTTCTCTGGATCATCATCACTGGATAATCGTCATCGATTCATCATCATCATCACTGCTGCTACTATCTCAATCAATCTCTGAATCTACTCGTTATAGGAAGTTCTACAGAGCCAGTCCCTTTTCATACTGGATGTAGGCCCACCACCTGCAGGTCTTCATCATTTGTGCGAACGGTTTGATAGAGGTGGCCTCTCAGGACTAATTTTATGTGTGGATGCAATACCGGAAAGAGTATCCCAGGAACATTTATGTGCCTAAGCACGACTGGAAATATCTCCCAGGACTGATTACATGCATCTCCTCCATAATACCTTTAAAGAGCATCCCAGGAACATTTATGTGCCACAGCACGACCGGAAAGATCTCTAAAGAGCATCCCAGGACTTATTACGAGCATACATCTCAACCTCTCGGATCTCCAGGATTGATTACATGTGGATAGACAAAACCTTTAAAGAGCATCCCAAGAACATTTATGTGCCGCAACTCGACTGGCAAGATCTCTAAAGAGCATCCCAGGACTAATTACGAGCACATAGCTCAACCTCTCGGATCTCCAGGACTGATTACATGTCTCCGTAGTAATACCTCATCCCGGGACTGATTACAAGCACACAGCTCAACCTATCGGATATCTGAGGACTGATTACATACTACATAGCAATATCGGAAAGAGTACCCCAGGAACATTTATGTGCCGTAGCATGACCGACAAGATCTACCAGGACTGATTACATGCTATTTGCACAACCTGCCACATATCATCTCTGACCTCCAAGTATCAACCTGATACTCATGATCCAACGGATCATCATTGCATGAAGCATCATCCTGATGCTCATGATCACACTGATCATCATCACTGTACCATCCTAATACATATCATCTGGAGCAACATCCTGAAGCTCATCCATCATGATCATCCTGATCATACAATGCATCCACCTGATGCATACCAAGTATCTACCTGATACATATCATCATACATGATCCACCTAATCATACCTGATACATATCAACATACATGATCTACCTGATCATACAATGTATCCACCTGATACATATACAGATACATGGTCCAAGCATCCAACATGATGCATATACAAAATACATACAAATGATCCAACTGATCATATCCAACATCAAACATGATGTGTACATATACATATACATATAAATGATCCAACTGATCATATCCAGCATCCAACATGATGCGTACATATACATATAGAGCAGTAACTGGAGCATCGTCCTGATGCTCATCATCCATGATCCTCCTAATCATCATAGCATCGTCTTCTTCAGATCATCTCATCGTCCATGAAGCACAGCCCAGATGCACATCATCCAATACTTACACCACCGACATGGGAGAACACATCTACCACCATTCAGGGAAGGCTCCAGCCCTTACTTTTTCACCATGGGAGAACACATCTACCACCATGTGAGAATGGCTCCAGCCCTTACGTCTACACCATGGGAGAACACATCTACCACCATGTGAGAATGGCTCAGCAATTACATCACGACCATGGGAGAACACATCAACCATGTTAGAAAAGCTCATGTGCATCTGCATCTTTCGGACTCATCACTTCCCTTTGGAATGAACCTCGATCTGAAGTGCACCAAGCCTATCTTTGAAGTACTCAAACTGCACTCTAGCCAATGGCTTGGTCAATACATCTGCAACCTGCTCATCCGTTGCAACATACTCTGCTTTGGCTGTACTCAGTGCTACGCAGGACTGCTTCCTGCTAAACCAAGAGATCACACCTGATCCCATACCGAGGCAACACCCATAAGTGCTCTTCCTATCTGCAGCACTACCTACCCAATCTGAATCAACATAACCCTGCAGGTTAAACTTTTGATTCGCATCATACTTGAGCCCATAATCAACCGTACCCTTCAGGTACCTCAGAATATGCTTTACAGCAACCAGGTGAACATCTCTCGAATCCGTCAGGAACTGGCAAAATGTGTTCACCGCAAATAAAATATCTGGTCTCCTGTTCGTTAGGTACATAGAGGACCCAATCATCTAACGATACATCATGACATCAACCGGATCAGATGAATCATCACACAGAAGCTTCAGGTTTGATGCCATAGCCTCGCAGTCCATCATCCCGAACCTCTTCAGGATCTCTACTGCATACTTCCCTTGTCCAAGGAAGATTCCATTTGCACTCTGCCACACTTCCATACCAAGAAAGTAGTGCATCATACCCAAGTTCTTCATCTCTAACTTGGCAGCAAGCTTCCGCTGCGTGTCAACAATCAATCTATCCTCACCTGTAACAAACAGGTCATCCACATACAAAAGTAGTATCACTGGATTGCCTTCCTCAACCTTGTAGTAAGGTTGGAATCCGCTTTACTCTTGGTAAAGCCCAAACTAGATAGAAAGATGTCTATCCTACCATACCAAGTTCTGAACATATATGACTCCCTGTCATGTGTCTCAGAACCAAGTGGCTTCTCCACATACACTTCTTCTTCAACTACACCATTCAAGAAGGCTGTCTTGAAATCCATCTGGTGTATCTTCCACTTCATCACTGCAACCAAAGCAAGTACTGATCTAATGGAAGTGTATCTGGCTACAAGAGAAAAAGTCTCTATGCTACCACCTGCAGCATGCTTTGATCTTGTAGATTCTCTTGGAAGTCACTACAGACTACCCTTTTTGGGACTGCATCCCAAACATCTTCATGATCAACTGATACTCCTCGATCATGGCATTCTTCCCAGATCCTGGGAACTTCAATATCTTCAATAGATAATTGTGTTGCTGAACAAATGTTGTAGTTCTTCTTTTGTAGGTGATGGTATATGATCTTTCCTACACAACAAGTTAAATTGCATGATTAGAAAACATCTCATAGTTTTCAAAACAAATTCTTACACATAAAGAAATATGTCATACAGTCATGCAATTATCTTAGCCAATACAACATTTATCCATATTCTGTGACTTTCTAGATGCCTTCCAATCTCTACCAGAACATTGTTAAGAGTGTGCACAACTCCTAACATGTCAGCAAAGAGGTTTAATTCTATATAAGTAGCAATGGAATGTTGTACAGTGCCATAGGCCACTTACCCATGTATATTAGTAGTATACTATTCATCAATGCAACTATTCTAATGTGCATAATACACAACCTAATTCTTAGGAACATAAGCATATACATCATTGAATAACATTATGTAAGAAATGACAATTCAAATACTTATATTTGTTTGGTTGCTAGGTGGACTCCCTCTGAATCTTTGCAACTCCATTCTGATGTGGATTGTGAGAAGTGGTCAACTCCCTCTGAATATCTGCATCCTTGCAGAAACTACTGAAGTGTGCTCCATTGCTTTCTTGCAGGAACAACTGGAGTGTGCTCCCTCTTGAACTTTGTTTCCTGGATTACCTGTCCTTGAACTTACATCCATCCTTAATCACTATGCATGCTTATTAGTATCATCATTGTGTTATCCTTGAGGTCTCATACATAACCACGCATTTATTAGTATAATCTTAATACTATCAAAACACAATAATCTCAAGCATGTATAGTCAGGATCATTTCAAACACAGATAATAAACATTAGTATTCAAGGTTTCAGGGAAGTCTTCTTTTACTCATACGTATTCTTATTTGATCATAGGACTCTTCTGGTTGGTTGAATCATCAATCAAGATAAGAGATATAATATGCATAAAACCCGTGATTATTCAAACCTATACCTTCATGATTCTTCTGGTTAGTCATATCATCAATTATGGTAAGAAACATAATATGCATACAACCATGATTATTCAAACCTATGACTTCATGAATAATCATTATCAACAACACAACAGTATAAGATCCTAACACACGATAGGATTCTAGCTTGATATAGTAAAAACATACCTGGATTAGCATGCTAGCTAGTTATGTCTAACATATCCGCATAATTTCTTCTGGTTCTCTTCAGTGACTTGTGCTAGTAACCTGCATGTCTCATAGGTTAACCATTGTAGGACCAAGTTATACATACCTCGAAAGTAGATCTTCTATGTGATTCATGACAATGGATGAATCTTTGTCTTCATGTCACCATGATCATATGTTCTTGAAGTAGAACATGATTTGTCTTTCTTGGTGTACCTTTTATGTTAGTGAACAACATAAACCTCATACAACATCACAATGCATTAGTACATTCATAAGTGTCAAAACCTTAATCAATTAATATCTTCTATTAAGGTGATAAGACAAGTCTAGTAATTAATCAAGATTGTACTGTAATGATATGAAGACAAACATATGATAAACTTAACCATGAAACATACATGTAAGCCATACCTGTCAAGATTGCTTGTAATCTTCTTATGGAAGGCCTTATCCTCATCTCCCTCTGAAACAAGAACTTCTTCACTTATGTAGGTGACCAATCCATCCTCTTCTAGGATTAACCCAATCCACTTGATTTGCAGGAACTGGATCTGGAGCTGTAATAGGGTTTGTCAGAGAAACCCCAAAAATTCAAACTTTGAATTTCAAACTTTCGAAAAGATAGAAATATGCGCCTTGATGAGCTGATCAAGCTGGTATATTCAGAATTTGAAAACTGCAAAGTTTCACTCCTCAATTTTGCCTTTGAAACTTTCGGATTCACTGGATGTGACCCTGAACTAGGGTTTCATGAAGCCCACTCTTCTTCCCAATCAAAAGCTTTGATCCAAATCTCTAAGCTTCTATTTTTATGAGGAGCTTCCAGCCATGGTCACAGATTTCAAAAATTCCCATTTTTGCAGAAGCCCTAATTTTCCACTTTTCTGATCAAAGTCCTGAACTAGGGTTTGATCAAGCCCGGCCTTCTGCCCAACCAAAAATTTTGATCTTGGTCTCTAAATTTTGATTTTGATGAGTATCATTCAGCCGTGGTCTCCGATTACAAAAATTTCAACTTTCTCCGAAGCCCTAAATTCCGGAAGCCATGAATGAAGGTGCTCAAAAATAATTCTGTTTTGACATAAATATGTACCTGATTGTTTCTGGTGTAACTCCGAAAGTTTCGATCCACAGGGTCTAAAACATTTCCCTGAGATAGCCCGACCTGTTATCTTTCCATCCCGACAGGTATGACCTCAATTGGATTCTCTGAGAGAGAGTTATGCCAAGTGTCGCACCGTGACCTGTTTATGGAATAATACAGGAGAGCGAACTTGTACAGCGTGCCACGTGTCCTTGGTTCAACTTCAGCCTCTGAAAATTTTTCTTGAGATAGCCCGACCTATTATCTTTCCATCCTGATAGGTCTGACCTCAATTGGAGTCTCTGAGAGAGCATTATGCCAAGTGTCATAACGTGACCTGTTTATGGGATAATACAGGAGATCAACCTTGTACAGAGTGCCACGTGTCACTGGTTCAACTTCGGCCTTTGAAAAATTTTCTTGCAATATTACAATCTGTGTACTACCTGTCACTTTTTACAAAATTTCATTTGGAGCTTCCTAGCCCAAGTTATGACCTTTTTCCCAAGATCACCTGATTTTGACTCAGATCTGGAAGAGGTAGAAACCCTATATTGTACAGATCATAAATCACAGAGTACAATGAATTATAGGTTTTCCTTTGGACACAAGGTACATGGGGATCTGATATTCAACTTGTAAAAGTTTCAGATCCGAAAACTTCGCCAAACGGGATTTATAGCGAAAGTTCTACGATGACTGGTTTTTGCTATATCAAGCCCTAGCATCGTAAGTGCAACAAGTGTCATAGATGCCATATCATGCCTTCTTTCAGGCTAGCTCTGATACCATGTTAAATTTTCAGAATTTAGTTCAATCTGATCTAGGATCTTAACTGAGAGAACAACATGTACAGCAAATCTACAGCATATCATTCATGGACACAATAATGCAAGCACAGAAGAGACATGGAGTTTACTTGGGGAAAACCATAAAGGTGAAAAACCCCAATAACTTCCTCAGAGATAGATAGAGAAATGATACAACCAGAATACAAGAGATAGTCTTCTCCTAGCAGTAGAGCCACCTCCTCCACAAGTGCGCCACTCTCCACAGTGTGAGTGAGAGAATAAAATGTGTAAAATGAGAGAGACACACTCTCTATTTATACACTAACTTGACTTGACCTTTACTCAACTAGGTCGGCCTTAACTTAACCACTTAACATAATGCTGACTGGGCCGAACCCCACTAGGGTGGTCTAATAACCCTTTGACCCACATGACTTATGCAGGGCCGACCCCAACAAGGTGGTCTAATAACCCATCAAGTATAAGTTACGACACTTACAATATAAATGACAACACTTCCGTATAGAGGAATAATAACATCTCTATAGGAATACAATATACATATATGTGAAATACATTCTGAAGTTACATATACATCAACATGTTCCCTTCCTCAAATTGGGTCCAAGGGTGGGGACGTGACATCAATAATATATATATATATTTTTGGGTTTAATGAGAATCTAGATTCAATTGATCACACGAGATAAAATTATAAAAAGAAGATTGTTGCAATTAGATTATGGAAGACTAAGTTGGGCTTAGAGAGTGTGATTCTAGCTTTGTAGAAGAACAAATTTACTTTGAAATGTTTTTTTGTAGTATGGATCTTGTCTTTGATAGTGGTTACAGGAACATCTTGTTGTCAAAATCACTGAGATCGCAGGTTGCAATATATATTCAATTTATGTATTCATGCTGAGATCACAAAGCATATTCGTGAGTTTAGGAATTGCAAGGGTATGTTCCTCCACACCGTGACTGCAAAAATTGAAGGGCTCTAAAGCTCGCAAGGGAATAATCTTTCACGCAAATATTGAGAGAGAGTGGCAGAGTGGAAGTTATAGGATTGTGAGTAAAGACAAAGCAACAGTAGATGCTACAAGTGCATTAGACCAGGACTGCTATAGCTGATAGCTGACAGAGAAGCAGAGGTCGAATAAAAAGGATAGAGAACATTTGTTGAAAGGATCTCTGCAGAAGGAAGACATAACAAATTGACAAAGTAAGAAAATCATATCTTAGGGTGGCAAGGTGGTGGTTGCACGGGATTGGTGTCCTCATCCATTTGACAAGTTGGTGCTTGCATAATTGAGTTGGTCCTCAAGAGTATTGGTGTCCTAGTCTATTTGACAAGTTGGTGCATGGTTTATGATTTAGTGATTGTTTCCTCCTAATACACACCTGGGGGGAAGCAGCAGGAAACCTTCAAGTCGCTCAGTGTGTCCTTGGGGGAAAGTCAGATTCAAGTGATGTCAACTGATTACTCGAATCCTCTGTCTAGGATTACTCCTAGCGAAACCAAGGGGGGTGGTCCCTATGAAAAATAATCAAAGGCTTTTAACTATAAAAACAAGGAAAAAAGATAATCTAGGAGTTAATGAGATGAAATGGAAAAATATAACAACTAAGCATAGTTTGCAAATTAGAACAATTAATTAACACAACACATGATAGATATGCATTCACGACATTTCATAATTCAAACTTAAAACATGGAAAATTAAAGACTAGTGTCGAGAATGTGAATTGTGATTGTTGTGTTTGTGTCGTGAAAGTATTGCAAAAGGCTTGTTGCATATTTTAAAATTATTAGTGGGTATTATGGGAGTGGATAAATTCTTGGTTTGGCCCAAATAAATCTAACCTCTTGAACTGAGTGCTATAGAGGCTTAACCAAGTGTCCAACAAGCCGAGGATGAACCTGCTTAAAGTAGCCTTCTGACTCTATGGTGTACATCCACACAACCTCCCGAGTTCGTAAAGCTATATTTGATTGGATTTTCCTATTTAAAACTAGTTGTTCTATTCCTTTTTCTGATTGGCCCAACTGTTCGGACTAGGCTGTGGCAGTCAAGAGCATACTTCAAGCTTTGAGCATTGGTATATTTTATTAAAAGTATGAAGTGGATTGTTAAAAATACACTATGCCCCAAGAGTCTCTTTTCCACACACCATAGAATGGTGCAGTACTTCGGGAGAGCAAGGGGGGGATTTTATTAAGTAAATTTTAGGAACAATTGTAGTTGTTGAAACACATGAGCATAAAAAAAGATAAAACGATTGAAAATTGTCGTTTGAGGACGTTTGTGTGCTTTAGTGTTGTTTTTTAATTACTATGAACTTAAATGAAACTAATCTAAACTAAAAAAAGAAGAAAAAAGAAAAAACGAGAATCCCCCTTGGGGGATGGGGGAAGGTGTTGGAATAGCCTGCTAATCTCTTTTTATTTTTTATTACAGTCAATATATTTGGGGAACTATTGATTTCCCTTTATCATTAGGGAACAAGACAGTTTACAATAAAAGATAGAAAGTGAAGGTGCTTGAAGGGGGTTCTCCAAATGGTCTTGGAAGCTCCAAATCCAAATTTTGTAGACTTTTATTTTTCAAACCATACTAGATATGAGAAGTAGGATCGAGAATTTGTGAACCCGAGGGGGTTGATCTCTGAAGATGGGCTATGGATTATGCTTTATGATGCACCGGTGGGATTGACCTCTTTGTTTTAGATATGTTGAATGTGAAGAAAAGCTAGCATGCTCATCCACTCCTTCATCTTAGGTTACCTGCAAAATGAATACAACACTAGCAAATGGGATTAAATGTATTTTTGTAAATAATCAAAAGAAACATGAGGAATAACATATTCAAGCACGAAATCTTACTACCTCTAGCATTCTGATACCATTTACAATAGCAAATACTCTATAAAGTAATACTTACTATCCTTATGAAAAATACTTTCCCTTCAAAAACAAATAAATCCCAACATTTGCTGATGTGCAACACATGATATAGATTACCTCATATTTAGCAAAGCATTGGACAATACACACCGCAGACAACAACAGGGTAGCCTCCAAAGCCTTCTTATTAACTCAATATAAAAAATATTACAATTGCAAGCAGAGGTTCGACCTTCTAATGCGAATAAAGGAGCAAAGCTTTATCTTAAATAGATGAATACATGCAAAAGAGGGTGCATATCCCAATGAGGGCAACTTCTGTAGAGGGAGAGTTAACCTGGAGTTTAACTGGATTCTGATTGCAAGTTGATTGAAAGCTAGATGGAGAAGAATGTGCCACCTATGGATATGGTTGGTAGCCTCTACCTTGTGATCATCAAAACCAACACGATCTTGCCAAGTGTGAAAGGCGCCCATGCATAGAGAGGTTGCATTCCTTGATGGGGAGTTAACTAATACTTGATCAGCTTGATGGAATCTGTCTATTTCGGAGCTCAGTTAACTTGGCCTTGACTATCCAGTCACTTTAGTTTAACTCTGGACCAATCCCACCATTTTAGGAACTTGTCCTTTTTTATTAAATATGTCTTTTTGACATTTATTTTGTCTTTTTTGGAGTATTTGAGTAAATACCAATTTTTTAGATAAATACCTACTCAAACTTATGAAAAGTGGGTTTATGGGTTAAATGGGTGCCCTAGCTTAGAAAACAAGCATCCATTTATCCAATTCCATCCACAAACCACTTAATTATTACATTTTGAATTTTTTCAATTAAACCATACGAAAAATGGTTTAATTAATTTATAAAATTATTTTTTTAATAAAACCAAAAAATTGGTCCACAACCGCGAAAATAAAATAAAATAAAAACTTTAAAATAACCACCTAGGGACCTAGTACATGACCATATGACTTTATTTTAGTGTCTAGCATGTTTATATGTGTTAGAAAATGGACTCTGATAACCCCCCAAGTCCTAACCACCAATTTGGGTATTCCAGCTTTGGAGGTGTAGGAGAAAAACTCGTCGATTATACACGGCTAAAAGCAAAGCATAATTGATAAGGGAAAAAACTCCTTGGAATACCTTCTTTGGTTGTCAAGTACTAGGGCATGAGTCACTCAAAGACCACCATGCTAGCACACTTTATTACAAACCCCATGGGGCATGGTCATGTATTACAAAAAAATAAAAGGAGGCCCTGAAAGGCCTGATTTGGAACTTCTAAACACCGATATGCATTAATATTTGTGCAACATTGGCAGCTCTCTGGATGTCCAACTAAAGTGCAACTCAGTTGGTAACATCTGGCTCCAACTGTGGGACGTGTGATTGATCTTTCTATGAAAGGATATCATTCGAGAACTCCAGAATCTTAGTTTCCTGCATGGAAACATAAGTGCATCAATCACATGTATATGAAAAATAACCAAATGAAACTTCTAAGTTGCAACATTTATTCATGAAAATGAAACTAATATACATAAGAAAAATTAAACTAATGTACAAAGAAATAAAGTTAGTATACAACAATAATATACATAAAATAAATCTAACTAAGAAATAAAATGCATGATTAGGGTTTAGAAATCATGATACAAAGATGCCCCCATGAGCATCATATATTTTCACTGTAAAACAATTTGAGAAGCCCTCCATTGACTGGGAGGGTACACTTCTCGTCGTCCAGATTTCTCATGTAGAAAACGTGCGTGCCTGCTACTTCATGAATGAGATAAGGTCCTATCCATAAACTGTCAAACTTTCTGTGTTTTCCAGAATTTTCCCTTCTTTTGTCCCAAAGTAGAACTATCTCACCAATCTGAAATACCCTTGGCTTTGATGACTTATCAAAAAATTCTTAACTTTCTCATGATTCTTAATACTCTGATCAACCCCCTTCCTTTTGATTTCATCCAACACAACCAATTGATCTATCATGTACTGAGATGCATCCTGATCTGTGATACACTCTTCAAGTAACTGATACACTGGAAATTTCAGGTGAATGGGTAAAGTAACATAAATTCCATAAACCAGTTCAAATGGGGATTTTCCAGTTGAACTTTTCTCAATGATCCTATCCGCCCATAGTGCAAATCTGATTTTACTATCCTAGGCTTTCTTTTTATCTCCAACAATCTTTTTAACAATGGTCATTAAATTCTTATTACTGGGTTCTGCCAGACCATTTCCTTGGGGATAGTAATTTGATGAAAGTGAAGGATGATACCATACTTGAAGCAAAAAGAGGACATCTCTGCTGAGCTGAATACCTTAGCATTATCCGTGGTGATCCTAGCGGGCACATTGAACCTAGTGATAATCTTATCGGTTTCCACTTTCGTGGGGACTGCTTCCACCCAATTGGTAAAATAATCAGTCGCAGTTAGGATCCAAGTATAACCATTGCTAGAGTTATCCTTAAACTTACCAATTAAATCAAGACCCCACTGTTGAAAAAGGGTATTGGACGACTATAGGTTTTAGAGGCAAGGCTGCTAACTTTTGTTTCCCTGTGAAAAGTTGGCATTGCTGGCAATTTCTGATGTGTTTATGAACATCCAAGAACAAAGTGGGCCAACAATACCCTGCTCTAAGTACTTTATGGGATGTTTTCTTGGCCGCATAATTTCCTCCACAAAATCCAGAATGAAATTCAACCATGAGTTTTTTGAACTCTGGCTCATCAATGCATCTAATAATTAGACCATCTGGATTCTTCCATCCCAGCCCATGCTAGGTGATACAAAACTTTCTAGCTTTTAACCTCAAATCCCTTCTTTTATGGCCAACTAGATGATCCAAGCAAGTGAGGTTGGTTAGAAAATAGATAATGTCTGCATACCAAGGAACCTGTTCAAGACGTTGAAGCTCATCTGATCTGACATGTACTGACTCATTATTCTGACATACAATCCCTAGTGCCTGCTCATTCCCTTCAGCCATCATGTGGGATAAACTCTGACCTTTAACTAACTTGGTGGGTTTGATTTCTAAGTCATATTCCTGGCTCTTAGAGACCCATTTACCCCTTATTCCAAGACAGTCTTGTTGTGATAAAATATCCTTAATTGCCGCATGAGGCACATATACTATAACTTTAGAGTATCCAATGTACATTGTGAAATGCTTAAGTGATTTGAATAAGGCATATGCTTGTTTTTCCATGATGGTGTACCTATGTTCAGAATTTTGTAGGGCTCTACTCATAAAGGCTATAGGTTGCTCCTAGCCATCCTTATTCTTCTACAAAAAAACTTTGATTATGGTGTCTGGTGATGCAAATGAAAAAATATGGAAGTCTTTGAAATAGTCGGGACTAATCAAAACAGGTGATCTACAAATAGCATCTTTTATTCCATTAAAGGCTTCCTTCCCCTCTTTATTCCACTCAAACTTAGCGTCCTTTTAAGTAATATTTGCATGGGTTTCATTAACTATGTTAATTTGGGAATAAAATGTCTGATAAAGTTGATTTTCCCATTGAATGACTGTAATGCTCGCTTATTACAAGGAAAAGGAACTTTCTGTATGGCTTCTACCCTCTCTGGGTCAATATTGACCCCATCCTTAGACAACCCTAAGACAAATTTAGTTGGGTTTAAAGATATGCCGAATTTTCTACATCTTTCAAATATTTGTCTAAGGTGGCTGACGTGATCAGTTTTTTCCTTAGAAAAAAATGTGAGATCATCCTGATATATTTCAATTATTTTACCGATTAGCTCGTTGAAAGCATAATCCATGGATCTTTGGAAAGTTGCACCAGCATTTAGCAATCCAAAAGGCATCCTGAGATATTCAAAAGTACCCCAAGGAGTGGTGAAATTTTTTTTATGTCTATCCTCTTTGCTGACCACTACCTGGTTATATCTCGAAAACCATCAAGCATTGACATCATTCCAGCACCAGTTACCCTTTGTAACAAAGTTTCCATATTGAGGAGAGGGTAGTTATCTTTCAAGCATGCCCAATTCAAATTTCTAAAGTCAATGCAAAGTCTTAGATTTATGTTATTCTTTATTACAACAACTAGATTTGAACACCATGAGGAATGTCTAGTTGGGGCTCTGATTCCTACTGCTAGCATCTTCTGAAGCTCTTTTAAGACAATGGGGGCCACCTTGGGGTTTATCTGTCTTAACTTCTGGTGAAAAGGTTTGGCACCTTCTTTTAAAGGGATGGTGTGCTGGAAAACATCTTCCCGATATGACTTGAGGTCATCATATTAAAAAGAAAAAACATCATTATATTCCTGAACTAGGATTATAAGATTATTTCTTTCCTTCTCACTTGTTCCTTTGCTAATATTTATTAGCTTATGTTCAGTTTCAGTTCCAATATTGATCTCTATATGATTCCATCTTTTAATATTTCCTTTTCAGGGTTATGCCTATCCTGTCTATCAAAAATGTGCTCCCATTCGACTATACTCTTGGGTATAGCGTTCCTAGGATGATCATATTCTTCCTTATAGTCATACTTCTCTTCCTTATAACCTATTTTGCAATCAGTGAACTCTTGGACATTATGTATGAATCTAAGGATTTGCTTGTCATATTTGAATACCTACCAATGATATACATTATCCAGGATGGATGATTTGAAAATGATCTCAAATTTCCCATGGCGTTTGATTAACTCTTCAGTTGGTTGGAGGGTTGAGGTTGCTACTGCTAGTTGATTTGCTTCTTTGTTTTCTTCTCTAGATATTGATGTGAGGTTTAAGGCATCAAACAATTCCATTGTATCCCAACAACCATTTCTATACGTCTTCAACCTTTCACTCTTGCATACAAATATTTTCTTAATTTGACAAATAACTAAGTATGAATCTCCTTTTATATTTATAATTTTTACACCCATATCTTTAGTTATTTCTAGGACTTGCAAGACTGCTTCATACTCAGCAACATTGTTTGAAGCATCAAACTCAAGTCTGAAAGCAAAGTTAAAAGTCTATTGAGATGGATAAGTAATAACAATTCCATCCCCTTTATCCGATCTAGAAAATGCACCATCAAAGCTCATTTTCCACACTCCGTTGATTCTGTCATCACTGATTTTCTTTAATAGGGCCAATGTGTTTGCAAAAATGGAATAATTACCAGAACTATCTGACTTGTGAACATATTCATTATCTAACACATTAGGGTCTTCAACATGAAACTTCCTTTCCTTTTGCCTATACAACCTAATATGAGCATCTTCATTAGTTGGGACCATGGCATAGGTCCAATCCATCTAAATTCAACCACCAAGGAAAGTGTCCCACTTCCTCGACAATAACATGCCCCATGTGCTTGGGACATCTATCACCACTACATCCATAGTTAAATTTATGTCAGGATAGGCTGCTAGCTTAATAGGCAAATTCATGATTATACCTATGACATCAATTTCTCTGGAATCCATTGCACATACATTCTGATACAGTCTTGAGTTTATTCTCTTAAGGAGAATTATAAAATTCAACAAAAATGTAACCTAAATTAATCTACCGTTTTAAAATGAATCCTAAAGTAAGTTTCTAAATTTAATCTAACCTAATGTGCTTTCCTAAAGAAAGTCTCATGTTTTGTTTTGTTTTTTGGATTTTAATCTAATGACTGTTTAAGAAATTTAACAAAATATTCTAAATGAAAACCTAAGAACTACTAGAAATTTAACGTGAGAATTAAACTAAACTATTTAACTATTTTATTCTAACCTATCTCAGCTGAGAGCAACTTAGAAGACTAAATTAATCATCCAAAATAACAAAGAAAAAAAATGGTAATATCTTAGATAAAATATCATAAGAGATTATCACATGAATTGCTTTGTTATATATGCACAGAATAGAAAATTTGAAATAGAAAACTATTTCAATTAATTCTATAATGATGTATTAATCAATAACCAATTGTTCAATACTAAATATTTGAATTAAAATATTGTATTCATTTATGAAAACACTGTGGACACACAAATGCTATCAGAAATAAATATAAAATATACTATTACTAAATCACAGTTACCAATAACATATTGAGTAAAAGATTCAGTAACATTTAATCAAATATTAATATTGTGCAAATAGAGTAACTTTCAAATAATTTATACAATTATATCACAGTACAATTCCATAAGTATAAAACGAGAAAAGTAGTATATTGAAATATGTATATAAGTTTCAGAAAATGGTAACCAAACAAAGATACCAGTTTAAGAAATCCAATCAAAATCATCCACGAAGACACAACTCCAGTAGAGAGATCAAACTAAAATTGCATAATATTTCAATAAGTTTTTCTCCAGAACTCCATCCCCTAAACCTGTAATTGTTTATCACTTAAATACAATAGGCTTCCAATAACCTCTTCCAGGTTTATCTTACACCTAAAAATAGATGCCAGCTCTCTAACAGCTGTTAGGAATTTTAATAGATGATAACCAGAATCTTTCTATTACATTTAACTTCAACATCCGGAAGATGAACAGTTGTTAAACTAACTTCATGATGAAAACTGATTTAGGTGAAAAGATGGATCAAAGTAACACCTGGCATGCACTCTCCAATTCCATAATCAAAAGTAGATGTAACTGCAGCATCTTTTTCCAAAAATTTCGATCATCGTGGCATATAACTTCTCCACCTAATTGCTCAAAATTATAGAAACCTCCACCCGTACAAGAAAAATACAAATCTCATAAGTTCGGAATTCAATGTAAGATGACAATAAAACAGTAAAAGCATTCGAGCATACTAATCAGAAATTTTGTTACCTACTAGATTCAAAACAGAACGCACACTTGATACCAGAAATAATTCAAGTTGAATTACAGAGTCTAATTTTCCTTCTTGATTCTGATAATCTGGCCGTAAGCTCAATGATTTTAGGCTTCTGATTTTCAATTTGTTCAAGTAATTGCTCATTCGCCATCTTTGTGATTTTTCTATCATTCTTGAATTTTTCTTTCCTTGACTTCATTTCTAGCCATTTGTTCACCCATGACAATAATTCTTCTCTAAGAGATTTGATTTCATTTTTCATACCTAGCTCGTTGGAATATGCTTCCTGTAGCTCAGCTTTTAAATCAGAAACCTTGTCCTTTAAGATTTGTTTGAGGTTTAATTGGAACTCCTCACTCCTTTCATCAGATGTAGAATCATTAGTGAATGAGGGTTTCAATTTGGATGTGACAGGGGAAGACTGATTAGCCAATTCATTACCCAATGAAAAGGAATGATTTACCCCAACATCTGTTTCATCATCTTTATGAAAAGCATCATGAATTGGATCCTCCTCACAATCAATTTGTATCAATGGAGATTCCTCCTGCTGCTGAACGGTAAGAGGGATGGTAATTGTAGCCATTCTACGAGTAAAACGTCTAGCCCTGATAGATACTGAACCCTTCTCTTTAGAACAAACATCTGCTAATTGTTCAAGTTTTTGTGCAGGTACGCCACAGGGTTTTCCAAAGGTACTTGGATCTACCAGGTTTTCGTGATTTGGACCATTTACACATCCTAAAACATCCTCAACCATCCAATTTATATTTCCAAACGCATCAAAATTCTTGAGATATGAAGATGAGGCTAACTCGATTTCGAGATCCAAACTACCAACATTCGCAGACAATTTACCAATTTCTGACCTGGATTTATGTACATCATCAACTTCTGGGTTTGAAGGGGCCCTACGTTTTCTACGATATTTGGGAAGAAGAGTTGGCCAGTATTGAGTTAACCCAAGGTTATTTTTGACTAGTAACTCATCCCAAGATCTTCCAACGAGAGACAATTGATGTTGAAGCAAAATCTTAATCAGGTCGTGGTGAAACAAGCTCCTATCAATGTCACCCACAGTGGTTTGTACAGTTCGAGCCTTCTCTTGTAAACTCCGAAACAGGAAAAAAGGTCAATTAAGCTTATGACCTTTCAAAGCTAAGAGCAAACGTAAATTATAATAATGGATATGAGATAGTCTGCCATCACATGATACATATCTGACCAAGACTTCATATGAATTTCGCCATTCTGGTTTCAAATATTTAGTAGAAACCCCAACAGCCAAGTTCGAATTAGCCGGAAGGGGAAGAAGTAATGACTTACATCTATTTTTGTTAACCCTTTCTCCTTTGAACCATCGCTCTCTAATTTGGGGCAAGCTCGTGGCTTCTGCAATTTTTCCTTCACTAACAATAACCGCAAACCCTCCCACTTGAGTCTCGTTCTCCCTAAAATTTAAAGCGAATTGCCTGTTAACCTCAGTATGATGGCCACTAATTTTTTTTAAGAATGAAACCCAACCTATTTTATGAAACCGACCAGCAACCCCTGGGTCTGCTTCAAGCATGTCTGGGCCCGATACCTCAAAACGACATAGAGGAGCCATTTCCTCACGATGATTCTAAATGAGGTTTGGAATGAAAGGCTGCGTGAATATGGATGATATTGGAATACAAGTGGAAGACATTATGAAAATCTCCATTCAGCTCATATGAAACCCTAGACCCAAGTTTAGGATTGATAATCCTCACCGCCAAAGGAAAAGATAGAAATGAGGGAAACATAATGATACAACCTGGAGTTACTATCCCGTACAAAAATAAAATCGATTATAGATATGGAATGAACTTTGGATGATAAAATATTAATTTAAAACAATGTATATTAAAAGATGTCATCCAAAATATCAATTCATCCTTCACATCAAATAAATCATTACAAGATTTTGATAGGAGAATACCATACGTGGAAGGTAGGTGTATGATTATCATAGGTGATAGACAATTTCACATCATGAAACATTATGGTTTATAGATTTATGAAATCGATGAAATTATCAAACCAAGAGCTGATAAAAACATCACCAAAT
The DNA here is from genome assembly GCA_027924585.1 of Larix kaempferi. Classification (NCBI taxonomy): domain Eukaryota; kingdom Viridiplantae; phylum Streptophyta; class Pinopsida; order Pinales; family Pinaceae; genus Larix; species Larix kaempferi. Next base: position 7,124,622 of record BSBM01000556.1, read on the forward strand.
CCTTCAAAGCTTAATTCACAATGATTCAATTCCGGAATTTAAGCTAGGCTCATACAAGGTGGCATAACTGGCTTATTCAAATGTGAAATATTAGTTTAATTTGTCAAGCCAATTCAATGTAACTCAATCGACCAAAGGTTACCATAAGATGAGTTTTAAAACCATAACCAATTTCAATTCATCATTTGATCATAAAACAAAACTCTGCATTTATAATTCAACATGAAATCGAATGTGAAGTTAAACATATTTACAAAGCTAAATTTATTTATTTACAAAAATTAAAATATGATCTACATACGACAAGGATAATATGAATATCTACTAGGGGTTAAAATAGATTTAAGAACAAAATTAAGTAACCCTAAGCAAATATATATTAACATATACTTAATCATAGGAAACCATATCTCAAAAGAAATCAAAATAGAAAACGAAATAATAAAAGATAGAATCAAATTCAAGTAGTGTTAATAAACAATAACTAATAATAACTAGCAGAGCATAAATATAATCACTTAAAATAGTAATGAAGATTGATCGTATTTTAATAGCTGCTAGAATAATCAATTTGTAAAAACAAATAGCTCGATTTGAAATTAATCCTTCAACTTATTTTGAACATGAAATACCTTCTAATTGAGAGTACCTTGAAAGATTCTGAAGGCACTTCTTTAAAACATTTATGATAATTTATAAAAGAGAACTGATCAATTTTATTCAATGAAGCAGAAAAATTGAGAGGGTTGTTGCCTGCCAACAAATGGCGACAACCTGGGAAAACCAGTTATCTCTGCTCACAACCTTAAAAAGCTGAAATAAACATAGTCTTAAAATTTCCTCAAAACGAATCAGAAAAACTTAATCTAATCATAATCATAACCAAACAACATCTGTGAATATTTTTCACAACCATCTTCATTCCTGTAGATAAATATTTCATTATAGACAAGCTAACAATTCCCTCGTCAAAACAAAATACTCAGTATAAAGGCAATCTGCATCATAGTATAAGGATGAACCTACTTACTTCTCTGAAAAATTTTCAAAACCTGCTCCAATTATAAAATACTTATGGATTTTCCATTAAACATTAATTGAAGACAACTGTCTAGGCTTGGTAACCTGATATAAACAGCACCATTCACAAGTTTTAACAAAAATAAACAAGTCGGCTCGCGATGAGACCTCCTGTCCCTTGATCTTGCGATCAAGAGCCATCACCCTGGTGATCAGAAATGATGTTATTCCTAATAAAATTGATGATCATGATTAGGCCGGCTCATGATGAGACCTCCTATCCTCCAATCAAAATCTAACTTATGAAAGATAATTATGCATGCAGTAGACTTCAAAAGTCTTAGCAGATAATAAATAGACTTTTTTTAAACAAATGACCGATGATGCAAATTAATAAAGATTTTCCCAAGTACCAAGCTTTGAAAAGTAAATTTGTTAGTCATCCTAACGTATAAGAACACAGATAATGAAAGACTAATCCTGATTGTAGACGCAAATATTATTAGAAAATTATCCAAGTCAGATTTGTGCAGAACTGATCATACTAATCAAATCTTGAAGACTTATCGTATCTCAACTAACTAAGAGAAATGAACAAATTAGATTTGAACCCCAGGGTTTATTTATTTACAAATACCCTTCTGAAACAGAGATATGTACAATTTTGTTTTTATTGAAATAAAAAATAAACTAATTTTATCTGCCTATAATTATGTACAGAAATTCGATAAAAATTACGTATAGAAGATTGAAAAGATTATGATGTTTTATAAAGAAAAATTTTAATCTTTCCTAAGAAATTAAGAAAACTAATTCTTAAATGCAATTACATCATATTTACAGAGAAATCAAAATTAAAGAAATTAGAATAAATGCAAAATTTAGAATTTACAGAAATTCTGATTTGATAAAAGAATAAGCAGAAATTTAGAATGACAAAATTTGTGATACCAGAGATCAGTATGTACAGAAAAATTTTCACAAAATATTAATAAAAATGAAGAAAATACTGTATGGTACATGAATTGAAATATTAACAAACAAACTGTACAATTTATTTTACAAAATGGACAAACTTATGTACAGTATTATGTACAGATTTCTAAATCTACAAAGATCAACATAAATACTTCTTAAGTACCAACCCGTTTACTGGAAGAGTTTCGCGTTGGACTTCCAAGGTTTAAAGACGAAAAGTACTAGGACCTAACCTCTCAGAAATGATGAATGGTCCTAACCAAAGACTCTGAAATTTGGTATGTTCCCCCTTATCTTCATGACCCTTATCCCATTTGAGAACTAAATCACCGACCTGAAACTCTCTGTTAGAACTAGAAGACTGATCAAACCAAGATTTGACTATCTGCTGGTGTTTAACAAAATTTTGCTTGGCCTTATCTCTTTCTTCTTCTAATTTTAACAAAGTACTGATTCTCTTCTCTAACGCTGAACATTCCTCGTCCTGAACAGATTGCGCAAGTTGAAGAGAAGGTAAAAATAAATTTGGTGGTAAGAGAGCTTTAGTTCCATAGACTAGAAAGAAAGGTGAGTTGCCGATAGAAGACTTAGGAGTACCCCTATCTTCCCATAATGCATTGAACAGAGCTGTATGCCAATCTTGATGGTGAGTTGAAATAGTCCTTTTCAGAAATTTTAACAAATTTTTGTTGGTTGATTCGGCTAAACCATTACCGTGAGGATGGTAATTTGCAGAATATCTAACCCTTATTCCTTTCTCTAACACAAATTGAGTTAATTCAACTAATGAAAAATAAGAGGCATTATCAAAAACCAGAGAGTCAGGAACACCAAATCGTGTAATAATAAAAGATTCAATGAATAAAATTACTTGATTAGTGTTTACTACTCTTAAAGGTACAGCCTCTGCCCATCGAGTGAAATAATCGGTTGCTGTTATGATATACTTATGTCGTAAAGAAGAGGGTGGGTTTATCGGACCAACAATATCAATACCCCATTGTTGAAAAGGTCTCTCCACTGTAACCGGCTGTAAAGGGAAGGCAGACTTCTTGACTCTACCTGCAGCAATTTGACATTCTTGACACTTTCTGATGAAAGCATAAGAGTCTCTGAATAAAGTATGCCAATAATATCCAGCCCTAATAATTTTGTGAGCGGTAGTCTCACCTCCAAAGTGACCACCTGCAGGGCTTGAATGTAACTCCTTCATGATTATTTCAATTTCATCCTTGTCTAAACAACGAAGTAATACACCGTCTAAATTTCGCCTGAACAAAGTGTTATCAATCAAAAGATAAGGTGTTGATTTCAATCTAAGTGCTCTTCTTTTCCTAGGTTCAAGATGATCAGGAGCAGTTCCTGTTTCAAGAATAGTTCTTAGATCTGAATACCAAGAGTCTTGTGCTGGTGGATAAAAATAAATTTCTCTAACCAGCAAAGTTTCATCAATGTTTATTTCAAAATCTGTGTTTGGAAAATGAGCTTCTTCAATAGCAAGCTTACATAACCCTTGACCCTTTATCATAGTTGAAGGTTTAATTTCCAGGTCATATTCCTGGAGAGCAGTCATCCACGGGGCTTGTTTATCTCCTAAATCCTTATGAACCAGCAAATTTCTTACTGCAGGAAATGGGACAATCACCTTGGTTATTGATTTAAGAAGATAAGGACAAAAGTGTTTAACTACTTTAAAAACAGCAAAGGCTTGTTTAACAACTTCATGATAGTTTAATTCAGTAGCTTTGAAGTTTGAACTCGTAAATGAAATTGGAACTTCATTATTTTGTTGATTTTGTTGGGTTAATACTATTGCGTATGAAATATCAGAAGCAAAGGTATACAAGATGAATTCTTTTCTAAAATCTCGGCTAATTAAACTAGGTGCTTCTGAAATTTCCTCTATAATACTCTGAAACAATTCCTTTTCAGTAGGCCCCCAATTGAAAACAACATATTTCTTTATCATCTTTTGTAATGGACGAACTATTTCTGAGAAACTAGGAATGAATCACCTAACAAAGTTTATTTTTCCGAGAATGATTGCATTGCCTTCTTATTTGCAGGAAAAGTTATCTTTGCTTTGGCCTGTGTTCATTCAGCATCAATCATGATCCCATGTTTTGATACCACGCAACCTAACAAGAGTCCTTGTGTAACAGAAAAAATTGTTTTCTTAGGATTCAAAGATACTCCATATTTCCTACAACGTTCAAGTACCTTTCTAAGATGTGAAATATGATTTGTTATGTGTTTAGAAAACACCGTAACATCGTCAAGGGAAACAACCACCGAATGATTGATTAATCCTCTAAAAGCAACATCCATTGCTCTTTGAAAAGTTGCCCCAGCATTGATTAACCCAAAAGGCATCTTACAATAAGCGTATGTTCCCCACGGGGTTTTGAACGTCGTTTTGAGTTGATCATCAGGGGACACTAGGATCTGATTATACCCTAAGAAACCGTCAAGTAATGACATCATCTCAGAACCATAAACCTTTTGTAAAATTTGTTCCATGGGTGGAACTAGATAATTATCCTTTTCTGAAGATTTGTTTAAATTGCGGAAGTCGACACATAACCGAATATCATCGTTTTTCTTCCTAGCGGGAACCAAATTTGCTACGCACTGAGTATGTCTAATTGGAAAGAAAATTTTGGTAGCTAAAAGCTTATTCAGTTCTTTCTTAATGGTTGGTTCTAGATTTGGATGAAACTTCCTAAGTTTCTGCTGAAAAGGTTTTGTTGCTTGTTTCATAGGAATAATATGTTGCATGAATTGGGGATTGAATGTTTTCAAACCATCATACGTCCATGCAAATATGTCCTTAAATTCTCTGAATAACTTGATAAATGTTGATCTTTCAGATGCAGTGCAATCTATCCCTAAATTTACAGTTTGAGAATCAGATTATGTTCCCGAGTTTACAGTTTCATATTTAGGCTGTGAGCTATTTGTTTTGCAATTAGGAACAGCCTTAAATTTTTCATGCAAATTGTAAAACTTTTCTAATCATAAAACCAAGTTAGGAGTTAGTTTTACCTTTCCCAACGCCTTTTCAATTGAACAAAATTCATTTATTACCATAAAATCTCACAGATTTTCATCATGGGTGATCTCATCGATGGCTACATCCTTAAAGGTATCCTGGTTTGTGCGGAAATTTAGAATATGCGCATCATCATCAAAAATACGCCAATTAATGATATTGTCTGGTATAGAAGGTCTGAAAATCAATTCTACTGAAAAGAAACTAGATGCAAAAATTTTCCGGCGGAATTAATCTTGATGCAACATCTGCTAATAAATTAGCCTCTTGATTTTGATACCTAGGAATGGAATTAATCTTGAAAGCATCAAAATGGGAAATCAGATTCCATACCTCACGTTGATAATTCTGCAAATGCTCAGAAATACAATGTATTGAATTTCTCACCTGTCTAACAATAATTTCAGAATCTCCGTATGTGACAAACAATTTGATACCCAAGTCGATTGCTTTCTTTAAACATTGAATTAATGCTTTGTATTCTACAATGTTGTTTGTACAATCGAATTCTAACCTACAAGCTATACAAGTCTTAATCGCTTTAGGGTCAATTAACAAGCAACCAGCACCTACTCCTTCCTTTGACTTTGACCCGTCAAAATATAATGTCCAAGTGGAACTATTTGCAACTACTTTGTTGTCTACAATATGTACATGATCTGATTTATCTACATTATTTACAAAATCCCTGGACAAAGAACCTTGTTGAATATTAGTAACATTCAAAATTTCAGATTGCTGATTTTTATCAGAAAAATCAGATTTAAAGTTTCCAAAACCAAGTTCAAACATGTAATTTCACATTATTGAATCTAAAAATAAGAACGGTTCATTCGGATCATGCATTTCTGTTACCGTATGTTTTAAATACCTCTCCCTACCTATCTTAATTTGATTTGCTTTTCCATTTTTGGGCAGCCAAAGAGTTGACCAATCAGTGGTAAAGAATCCATTCAATTTTTGTGACCAATCCCTGCTCAGGAATAATCCATGTGCATCTGGGAGATCTGCTACTACAATATCAATGATCTGAAAAATAGAAGGATTAATAGCAAGCCTAATCAAAACATCTTTCATTTCTCTTAAAACCCTCACATTTGTCCTATCAAGTTGAGTAATTTGTGATTCAGACGGAACATACTTAGCGTTTAACCTCCAACAAACTGATAAAGGCATTACGTTGGTAGATGCTCCAAAATCGACCATGCAATTATGGAAGTTTCTGTTAAAAATTTCAAAAGTAAGGAGGAATGGAGAAGTAGTAGACTTTGAGTTCTTACCTATCAGTGATGACTTATCAACCATTGTTTTACCTTTGTCATTAAATGTTAAATCATTGTTCGAGTTGTTGGCAACTACATTTTGCTGAATACTTGGGGATGAAGAACTCATGGCATAAGTAATGATAGGTCCATTAGGCATGGGGTAAATTTGCAATAAATCATACATGCTCATGTTAGCACGCAACTTTTTCAGATCTTCAATTATATCATACTGCAAATCTAACTTAGGCAAAGTCTGAATAGGTTGAGAGTTCTTGGCAGGTTGAACTTGTTTAACAGATTGTTGATTATTGTTATCTTTACTTGGAGTAGAAATTGTTGATGCTCCTGGAGTATTAGTTGATGTTCTACTTCTAGTATTATATGCATGTTTTCCTACAGGTGGATCTCTATTTCCAGCATCCTTACTTAGAATGTCCCAAAAATGACATTCAATTGTTGAGGTTCTAGTAACTCATCTTCATTTTCAGACTGTTCTTCTTCATCCTGATCTACAGTTTCTTGATTTGGAGAAGTTTTCGATAATGTCAAAACTACTCGAATGGTGTTAAAAATTTCTTCTTGAACTGCTACATCCGGAGGTAAACTTGGTTTGTTATTTGTAGTAGGGTTGGGTCTAAATTGGTTTCTAAACTATCCTCTTGATGAAGAACCTTTAGACCTTGTTTTCTTCAACCCTACAACTTCATTAGTTAATGCTCGGACTGCATTCTGCAATTGTTCAACATCATATGCCTTATCTTTATCCACATTGGATCGTTCAGTTTTCTTACGTGGAAAAGTATCAACCTTTCCACTTCGTTCAGGCTCATAAGACATAGAGTCTTTTTCAACTTTTATGGCCTCTTCAAAGGTTTTGAGGAGTGTTGTTTTACCCGCTCGTTTAACCCACATCCCTAAGTACTTTGGCAAAGCTTAAGCAAAGTTTTCAATAATAATGTCCTCTGGTGGTTGAGATACAATAGGAATTTTATTGTAGCAAGACTTCTGTGGTAGTTGATTGACGGAGGAATCGGAAAACCCACAGTATCCATATTTAAAAATCGACGTTTCGAATCCAAAACAGGATCCATCATCAGGACAAAATGCCGAGTTTTAATGAAGAGCTAAAAATCTAATATATAATGCTAAAAAGTGAAGAATGGAGACAAGTTCAAGGTCGGCTTACGGGGAAAATATGGTTTAGGTCTAAAAATTGAGATTTTTTTAAATTAATAATCAAACCCTAAATATTAATTTATTAATTGTTTTTAGAAGAATCTTATGTTTAAATTGAAAAATTCTTATTATTGGAGTAAAAAATTATTTAATTTAATTATTTAATTATTTATTTTTAATAATTAGTAATAGCGACTTAATTAGAAATGTAAGTATGTATAATAATATAATAATCAAAGGTTTGTTTTAGTAATGTAAACTTTTTTAATTTTTAATTATTGAAATTTTAATTTATCAATTTTAGGAATACTTAATATATTGATAGATTTTAACAACAGTGGGGGAGAAAGGTAGAATGGTTTAAGTTAAATCAAAATTATTAGGTAATAAATTTAGTGGATAAGGGATTTAATTAATCCTTTTAATTCATGTAGTCTAATAGTTAACAATATTAAAAAAATTATTTTAATAAAAAAAATTTAATTATTAATTTTTTATATATTAACAAAATTTAAAAATTATTATTACATCCCATTCCTACAATTTTTTTTTTTTTTAATATATTAACAAAATTTTAAAAATTATTATTAATAAAGAGATAAGAGGTTATTTGTTAGGGTTCAAAACGTTTTTTAGAGTTAATATAATCAGGGTTTGTTAGGTTAGCTACTTGATCTCTGGTTTAGGATGGAAGGAAGCCAACTGGTGCTAACCTCAAGGCCTCCATCCCTATTCAGATTGTTCGGATGTCTGATTATTTCTAGAGCTTCTCTAAATTTTCTTTTGAAATAGTGGTTTTCTTTGGCTATGATTTCGGTGTCCTCTAGACAAATTTGATGTTTGGTTTTGGAACAATGTTCTGCAAGAGCCGAGGTACAGGTACGTTCATTCCTTATGTCCGCTGCATGTTCTTTTAGTCTAGTGTGGAAGGAACGCCCAGTTTCACCTATATAGCACATCTTGCAAGAACATGAAGCCTTGTAGACACCCCTAAGTTGTTTTGGGTCGATAGGATCTTTTACAGATCTCATTTTTTGTTTAATTGTCTCAGGGGGTTTGAATGAGGTTGTAATATCTTTTTTCTTAAGGATTCTAGAGATCTTATCTGTGACCCCTTGGATGTAGGGTAAGTAGGCTCTTGTGTTACAGGTTTGGTTACTAAGAGTGTTGTTCAAATTATTGGATGTTATATTATTGTTATGGCGCCTATTATTAGCCTTATCTAGAGCTTTTATGATAACCCTCGGTTCGTAACCTATGTTCATGAAGACTTCTTTGAGGTGGTATTTTTCTTCCTAGAGATGATCGATGTCTGAAATCCTAGAAGCCCTAATCGCTAAGGTGTTAATGATTCCTATTTTTTGTGAGGGGTGGTGGTGGGAATCTGCATGGAGCTAGCTTTCTGTATGTGTTTTCTTCCTATAGACCTTATGTCCCATAGTCCCATCCTCTTTTCTAGTTATCAAGACATCAAGAAAGGGGATGCTACCATTCTCCTCTAGTTCCATTGTGAACTTGATGTCTGCCGATTGATTATTAAGATGTTCAAAAAACTTTTTTAGCTCAATTTCACCATGCGGCCAAATTACATTGGTGTCATCCACATATCGTTTCCATCGTGTTGGCTTAAGTGGGTAGGATTTTAGAGCTTCTTTCTCGAACTTTTCCATGAAAAGGTTTGCCACTATGGGTGAGAGGGGGGATCCCATGGCTACCCCAGTGGTCTGCTCATAGAATTCTCCTTGAAAACTGAAGAAGGTGGATTTGAGACAAACTTCTGCTAACCTAGCTGTGTCTGGATCAGTTACCTCCTTGATGACTTGGATTGCCTCATCCAACGGTATTTTAGTGAATAGGGAGACTACATCAAAGCTAAGGATCATGTCATTAGGTTCTAACTTCTCCTTTTTTATCAACTCCACAAATTCACTTGAGTCCTTAATGAATGAGTCTGTGTTGCCTACTAGGGGACCTAGGATTTTAGCTACATGTTTTGCAAGTTCGTAGGTGGGGGAGTCTATGGTGTTGACGATAGGACGAAGAAGGACTCCTTCTTTGTGTATTTTTGGGAGGCCATAAATTCTAGGTGTAATCTCACGATTAGGAGTTAAACGTTTCTTTGTTCTGTCGTCAAGGTTCGAGTTATTAATGGCTTTTTTTACCTCTCTGATAATTTTAGAAATAGGGTTTTTATTAAGTTTTCTATAACTGTCGCTCATGGTAAGGTGATCAATCATCTTTGCGTTGTAAGTTGTTCTGTCTAAGACTACTGTGGCTCCTCCTTTATCTGCTTTTAGTATGGCTATGTTATTATTCGATTTTAGGTTTTTGTGGCTCCTCCTTAGTGATGTTGTTTTTGGGAGGTTTGGCTTTTCTTAGTATGAGTGCGCAATCTTGTCTGATCGTTTCCTTATCTAAATCAGTTAAATTTTGAATGCTGTCTTCTACATTGCAAATGATGGTCTCGACCGGGATGGTTTTGGGCGCTATTGCGAAATTAAGACCCTTCTTGAGAACGTTGGTTTCGGATTCAGTTAATGTGTGACTTGAGAGATTAAAAACTTTCCTGTGATCGCTTGTGTGTGTAGGTATAGGAATAACATCATTTCTGAGAGGTAATCTAGGAGTTAATGAGATGAAATGGAAAAATATAACAACTAAGCATAGTTTGCAAATTAGAACAATTAATTAACACAACACATGATAGATATGCATTCACAGCATTTCATAATTCAAACTTAAAACATGGAAAATTAAAGACCAGTGTCGAGAATGTGAATTGTCATTGTTGTGTTTGTGTCATGAAAGTATTGCAAGAGGCTTGTTGTATATTTTAAAATTATTAGTGGGTATTATGGGAGTGGGTAAATTCTTGGTTTGGCCCAAAGAAATCTAACCTCTTCAACTGAGTGTTATAGTGGCTTAAGCAAGTGTCCAACAAGCCAAGGATGAACCTGCTTAAAGTAGCCTTCTAACTCTATGGTGTACACCCACACAACCTCCCGAGTTCGTAAAGTGATATTTGATTGGATTTTACTATTTAAAACTAGTTGTTCTATTCCTTTTTCTAATTGGCCCAACTATTCGGACTAGGCTGCGGCGGTCAAGAGCATGCTTCAGGCTTTGAGCGTTGGTATATTTTATTAAAAGTATGAAGTGGATTGTTAAAAATACACTATGCCCCAAGAGTCTCTTTTCCACACACCATAGAATGGTGCAGTACTTCGAGAGAGCAAGGGGGGAATTTTATTAAGTAAATTTTAGGAACAATTGTAGTTGTTGAAACACATAAGCATAAAAAAAGATAAATCGATTGAAAATGGTCGTTTGAGGACGTTTGTGTGCTTTAGTGTTGTTTTTTAATTACTATGAACTTAAATGAAACTAATCTAAACCAAAAAAAGAAGAAAAAACAAAAAACGACGTGAATCCCCCATGGGGGATGGGGGAAGGTGTTGGAATAGCCTACTAATCTCTTTTTATTTTTTATTACAGTCAATATATTTGGGGAACTAATGATTTCCCTTTATCATTAGGGAACAAGATAGTTTACAATAAAAGATAGAAAGTGAAGGTGCTTGACGGGGGTTCTCCAAATGGTCTTGGAAGCTCCAAATCCAAATTTTGTAGACTTTTATTTTTCAAACCATAATAGATATGAGAAGTAGGATCGAGAATTTGTGAACCCGAGGGGATTGATCTCTAAAGATGGGCTATGGATTATGCTTTATGATGCACCGGTGGGATTGACCTCTTTGTTTTAGATATGTTGAATGTGAAGAAGAGCTAGCATGCTCATCCACTCCTTCATCTTAGGTTACCTGCCAAAATGAATACAACACTAGCAAATGGGATTAAACGTATTTGTGTAAATAATCAAAAGAAACATGAGGAATAACATATTCAAGCACAAAATCTTACTACCTCTAGCATTATGATATCATTTACAATAGAAAATACTCTATAAAGTAATACTTACTATCCTTATGAAAAATAATTTCCCTTCAAAAACAAATAAATCCCAACATTTACTGATGTGCAACACACGATACAGATTACCTCATATTTAGCAAAGCATTGGACATTACACACCACAGACAACACCAGGGTAGCCTCCAAAGCCTTCTTATTAACTCAGTATAAAAAATATTACAATTGCAAGCAGAGATTCGACCTTCTAATGTGAATAAAGGAGCAAAGCTTTATCTTAAATAGATGAATACATGCAGAAGAGGGTGCATATCCCAATGAGGGCGACTTCTATAGAGGGAGAGTTAACCTGGAGTTTAACTGGATCCTGATTGCAAGTTGATTGAAATCCAGATGCAGGAGAATGTGCCACCTCTGGATATGGTTGGTAGCCTCTACCTCGTGATCATCACAACCAACACGAGCTTGCCAAGTGTGAAAGGCGCCCATGCATAGAGAGGGCGCATTCCTTGATGGGGAGTTAACTAATACTTGATCAACTTGATGGAATCTGTCTATTTCGGAACTCAGTTAACTTCCCCTTGACTATCCAGTCACTTTAGTTTAACTCTGGACCAATCCCACCATTTTAGGAACTTGTCCTTTTTTATTAAATATGTCTTTTTGACATTTATTTTGTCTTTTTTGGAGTATTTGAGTAAATATCATTTTTTTAGATAAATACTTACTCAAACTTAGGAAAAGTGGGTTTATGGGTTAAATGGGTGCTCTGGCTTAGAAAAAAAGCATCCATTTATCCAATTCCATTGACAAACCACTTAATTATTACATTTTGAATTTTTTCAATTAAACCATACGAAAAATGGTTTAATTAATTGATAAAATTATTTTTTTAATAAAACCAAAAAATTGGTCCACAACCGCGAAAATAAAATAAAATAAAAAGTTTAAAATAACCCCCTAGGGACCTAGTACATGACCATATGACTTTATTTGAGTGTCTAGCATGTTTATATGTGTTAGAAAATGGACTCTAATAACCCCCCAAGTCCTAACCACCAATTTGGGTATTCCAGCTTTAGAGGTGTAGGAGAAAAACTCATCGATTATACACGGCTAAAGGCAAAGCATAATTGATAAGGGAAAAAAATCCTTGGAATACCTTCTTTGGTTGTCAATTACTAGGGCATGAGTCACTCAAAGACCACCATGCTAGCACACTTTATTACAAACCCCGTGGGGCATGGTCATGTATTACAAAAAAATAAAAGGAGGCCCTGAAAGGCCTGATTTGGAACTTCTAAACACTGATATGCATTAATATTTGTGCAACATTGGCAGAGCTCTGGACGTCCAACTAAATTGCAACTCAGTTGGTAACATCTGGCTCCAACTGTGGGACGTGTGATTGATCTTTCTATGGAAGGAGATCATTCGAGAACTCCAGAATCTCAGTTTCCTGCATGGAAACATAAGTGCATCAGTCACATGTATATGAAAAATAACCAAATGAAACTTCTAAGTTGCAAAATTTATTCATGAAAATGAAACTAATATACATAAGAAAAATTAAACTAATGTACAAAGAAATAAAGTTAGTATACAACAATAATATACATAAAATAAATCTAACTAAGAAATAAAATGCATGATTAGGGTTTAGAAATCATGATACAAATATGCCCCCATGGGCATCATATATTTTCACTGTGAAACAATTTGAGAAGCCCTCCATTGACTGTGAGGGTACACTTCTCGTCATCTAGATTTCTCATGTAGAAAACGTGTGTGCCTGCTACTTCATGAATGAGATAAGGTCCTGTCCATAAACTATCAAACTTTCTGTGTTTTTCAGAATTTTCCCTTCTTTTGTCCCAAAGTAGAACTGTCTCACCAATCTGAAATACCCTTGGCTTTGATGACTTATCAAAAAAATTCTTAACTTTCTCATGATTCTTAATACTCTGATCAACCCCCTTCCTTCTGATTTCATCCAACTCAACCAATTGATCTATCATGTACTGAGATGCATCCTGATCTGTGCTACACTCTTCAAGTAAGTGATACACTGGCAATTTCAGGTGAATGGGTAAAGTAACATAAATTCCATAAACTAGTTCAAATGGGGATTTTCCAGTTGAACTTTTCTCAGTGATCCTATCTGCCCATAGTGCAAATCTGATTTTACTATTCTAGGCTTTCTTATTATCTCCAACAATCTTTTTAACAATGGTCATTAAATTCTTATTACTGGATTCTGCCAGACCATTTCCTTGGGGACAGTAATTTGATGAATGTGATAGGATGATACCATACTTGAAGCAAAAAGAGGACATCTCTACTGATCTGAATGACTTAGCATTATCCGTGGTGATCCTAGCGGGCACATCGAACCTAGTGATAATCTTATCGGTTTCCGCTTTCGTGGGGACTTCTTCCACCCAATTGGTAAAATAATCAGTCATAGTTAGGATCCAAGTATAACCATTGCTAGAGTTATCCTTAAACTTACCAATTAAATCGAGACCCCACTGTTGAAAAGGGTCTTGGACAACTACAAGTTTTAGAGGCAAGGCTGCTAACTTTTGTTTCCCTGTGAAAAGTTGGCACTACTGGCAATTTCTGACATGTTTATGAACATCCGAGAACAAAGTGGGTCAATAATACCTTGCTCTAAGTAATTTATGGGATGTTTTCTTGGCCGCATAATGTCCTCCACAAAATCCAGAATGAAATTCAACCATGAGTTTTTTGGACTCTCGCTCATCAATGCATCTAAGAATTAGACCATCTGGATTCTTCCATCCCAGCCCATGCTAGGTGATACAAAACTTTCTAGCTTTTAACCTCAAATCCCTTCTTTTATGGCCAACTAGATGATCCGGGAAAGTGAGGTTGGTTAGAAAATAGATAATGTCTACATACCAAGGAACCTGTTCAAGACGTTGAAGCTCATCTGATTTGACATGTACTAACTCATTATTCTGACATACCATCCCTAGTGCCTGCTCATTCCCTTCAGCCATCATGTGGGATAAACTCTAACCTTTAACTAACTTGGTGGGTTTGATTTCTAAGTCATATTCCTGGATCTTAGAGACCCATTTACCCCTTATTCCAAGACAGTCTTGTTGTGATAAAATATCCTTAATTGCCGCATGAGTCACATATACTATAACTTTAGAGTATCCAATGTACATTGTGAAATGCTTAAGTGATTTGGATAAGGCATATGCTTGTTTTTCCATGATGGTGTACTTATGTTCAGAATTTTGTAGGGCTCTACTCATAAAGGCTATAGGTTGCTCTTGGACATCCTTATTCTTCTACAAAAAAACTCTGATTATGGTGTCTGGTGATGCAAATGAAAAAATATGGAAGTCTTTGAAATAGTCAGGACTAATCAAAACAGGTGATCTACAAATAGCATCTTTTATTCCATTAAAGGCTTCCTTCCCCTCTTTATTCCACTCAAACTTAGCGTCCTTTTAAGTAATATTTGCATGGGTTTCATTAACTCAGCTAAGTTGGGAATAAAACGTCTAATAAAGTTGATTTTCCCATTGAATGACTGTAATGCTCTCTTATTACAAGGAAAAGGAACTTTATGTATGGCTTCTACCCTCTCCGGGTCAATATTGACCCCATCCTTAGACAACCCCTAAGACAGATTTAGTTCGTTTTAAAGATATGCCGAATTTTCTACATCTTTCAAATATTTGTCTAAGGTGGTTGACGTGATCAGTTCTTTCCTTAGAAAAAAATGTGAGATCATCCTATTATATTTCAATTATTTTACCGATTAGCTCGTTGAAAGCATAATCCATGGATCTTTGGAAAGTTGCACCAGCATTTAGCAATCCAAAAGGCATCCTGAGATATTCAAAAGTACCCCAAGGAGTGGTGAAATTTGTTTTATGTCTATCCTCTTTGCTGACCACTACCTAGTTAGATCTCGAAAAACCATCAAGCATTGAAATCATTCCAGCACCAGTTACCCTTTGTAACAAAGTTTCCATATTGGGGAGAGGGTAGTTATCTTTCAAGCATGCCCAATTCAAATTTCTAAAGTCAATGCAAAGTCTTAGATTTATGTTATTCTTTATTACAACAACTAGATTTGAACACCATGAGGAATGTCTAGTTGGGGCTCTGATTCCTACTACTAGCATCTTCTGAAGCTCTTTTAAGACAATGGGGGCCACCTTGGGGTTTATCTGTCTCAACTTCTGGTGAAAAGGTTTGGCACCTTCTTTTAAAGGGATGGTGTGCTGGAAAACATCTTCCCGATATGACTTGAGCTCATCATATTAAAAGGAAAAAACATCATTATATTCCCGAACTAGGATTATAAGATTATTTCTTTCCTTCTCACTTGTTCCTTTGTCAATATTTATTAGCTTAGGTTCAGTTTCAGTTCCAATATTGATCTCTATATGATTCCATCTTTTAATATTTCCTTTTCGGGTTTATGCCTATCATGTCTATCAAAAATGTGTTCCCATTCGACTATACTCTTGGGTATAGCGTTCCTAGGATGATCATCTTCTTCCTTGTAGTCATACTTCTCTTCCTTATAACCTATTTTGCAATCAGTGAACTCTTGGACATTATGTATGAATCTAAGGATTTGCTTGTCATCTTTGAATACCTACCAATGATCTACATTATCCAAGATGGATAGTCTGAAAATGATCTCAAATTTCCCATGGCCTTTGATTAACTCTTCAGTTGGTTGGAGGGTTGAGGTTGCTACTGCTAGTTGATTTGCTTCTTTGTTTTCTTCTCTAGATATTGATGTGAGGTTTAAGACATCAAAAAATTCCATTGTATCCCAACAACCATTTCTATACGTCTTCAACCTTTCACTCTTTCATGCAAAGATGTTCTTAATTTGACAAATAACTAAGTATGAATCTCCTTTTATACTTAGAATTTTTACACCCATATCTTTAGTTATTTCTAGGACTTGCAAGACTGCTTCATACTCAGCAGCATTGTTTGAAGCATCAAACTCAAGTCTAAAAGCAAAGTTAAAAGTCTGTTGAGATGGATAAGTAATAACAATTCCATCCCCTTTACCCGATCTAGAAAATGCACCATCAAAGCTCATTTTCCACACTCCGTTGATTCTGTCATCACTGATTTTCTTTAATAGGGCCAATGTGTTTGCAAAAATGGAATAATTACCAGAACTATCTGACTTGTGAACATATTCATTATCTAACACATTAGGATCTTCAACATGAAACTTCCTTTCCTTTTCCCTATACAACCTGATATGAGCATCTTCATTAGTTGGGACCATGGCATAGGTCCAATCCATCTGAATTCAACCACCAAGGGAAGTGTCCCACTTCCTAAACAATAACATGCCCCATGTCCTTGGGACATCTATCACCACTACATCCATAGTTAAATTTATGTCAGGATAGGCTGCTAGCTTAATAGGCAAATTCATGATTATACCTATGACATCAATTTCTTTGGAATCCATTGCACATACATTCTGATACAATCTTGTGACTTGCAGGTTCAATTGTTCCATGAATTTTATGGTCATGATGTTGGATGCAGCACATGAGTCTAGCATGCAATTATGGAGCAACATGTTGTTGAAAACTAAGGATTGATAGAATGGGGGATGATCTTCTTTACGAGGATCCATGCTATGCAATATAACAAGAAGGTCTTCATTAACTTTCTTAGGAGTATCAAGAATGACCTCTTTTGGCTTCTCATGGATGACCTCTTTAGGTTTTTCTTGAATTATATCCTTAGTTTTATTTGGGACCTTTTCTCCAGTTTTTTCAATTATAGTTTCCATGGGCTCTTCAACAATATTTTCACTAGATGCTTCTAGTGATTTTCTCAAATTATCCTTTTGAGTTGAGAGCTTAAGGATTTCAGTTACAGGAACTAGCATTTTAGCACCAGCCAGCCAACTAACCACATCAATATTTAAATTTGGGGGAGAAGGATGAGTTACCTTAGGAATATGCAGGTCCGACTTGGTAGGGATGGACGTCTTTCTTCTTTGATAAGTGAAACCTTTTAACTTTGCCAATTCTCTTATTTCTTCAAGCGTAGGTTTTTATCCATAAATCTTTGTTACATTATCCTTTTCACGTGCCATTTCCTTAGCTTGTTTCCAAATTTCTCTAGACACAGTGTGATTTTTTCCAACATTGTTGATATACTCAGGTTGACTTGGATATCCTACAAAATTGTTGGTTTCTGGAGGACCCTGTTCATTTATCTAGTTCAACTTAGGACAAGTTGTTTCATCATGGAATTCATTACAAGCCCTACAAAAAGGAGGCACCTCTTCCATGACCATGTTGGCTGACTCAAGTTGACTAGGAATCCTTTGATTGTTGGATGGATTCTTTTGTTTCCATTCATTATTCTGTCTGGGAGGAAACCTATGAGAAGGAATGTGAGACTTGTCTCTTTCCATGGCAATAATCTTGTTTTGCATGGCATTGATTTGTGCAACATGATTGGCTGCCATGGCCTTGATAACATCTGTCAATTATATCAAAGGGTCTTTTGCTAGGTCCTTACTGTCTGTTGATGCTTACTTATCCTTATTGTCTGACTGTCTTGATGAAGTACCTCTGGTAAAACCTGGGAGATTGGACTTTCTTGATGACTGCATGTTCTTATCAATCTTTTCAACTATAACCTAGGATTTCTTTATATCAGCGGGTTATTTATCCCTAAGTTGATATCTCATCTCTCCATTGAAATATTCGATGTAATGTATGAGTATTGATCCATTAGGAGGCTTAATCTCGGCATGGAGGTTGGATATGAGATTTTTGAATCTTTTGTTGAACTCTTCCATGGTCTCATTCTCATTCTTCTTCATGTTGTTTAGGGAGGCTAACAGGTATCTATCCTCTTTCTTATCTCCCCATTTGGTTAAGAAACCCTTTTCAAATTCTTTAAATATCTTATAGTTGTTGACATCTAAGTCTAAGAACCAGTCAAAGGCATCTTCTTCTAGAGATAGCGCAAACAACGTCATTTGCACATCTTCATATTTAGCATTTAGACACCATTTATTAAAACATTGCGAAAAAAGCTTCAGATGTTCCTTGGCACTCATTGCATTATTTCCCTGAAATGAAGGCAATTTTTCAATTGCCTTCTCGGTTACGACATGGGGGTACCCTACGATTGCAGTAAAGTCTAAGGGACTGGAAAAATCACCCATGTCTTCTTCTGAATTAGACTCTTGGAAAAGATGGTGAAGATCTAAAATTGACTCAAGTCTAAGATTTTTTAGTATTCTTTGAGAGTTTTGTTTATTCAATCTTCTCCTATAAACCTTTTCAGGTTCAGGGATGAAATTGAATAACCCTTCACTATCTTTTCTTGTTGAATATACCGTTGAATTGGTGGAGTCGCCAGATGGACCGAGTAAATTTTAAAGGTTCACAAGATGCATCAAACAAAATAAAACAACAAAAAGAAACAAAGGTCGTGACCCGGGAATAGAAAGGTTTATCCCCGGCAACAGTGCCAAAATGTTGTCGCCTAATACACACCTTCAAGCTACTCGGTGTGTCATTGGGGGCAAGTCAGAGTCAAGTGTTGTCACCTGATTACTCGACTCCTCCATCTAGGATTACTCCTAGAGAAGCCAAGGGGGGTGGTCCCTATGAAAAATAATCTAAGGCTTTTTAACTATAAAAACAAGGAAAAAATATAATATAGGAGTTAATGAGATGAAATGGAAAATATATAAAAACTAAGCACAGTTTTCAAATTAGAACAATTAATTAACACAACACATGATAGATATGCATTCACGACATTTTATAATTCAAACTTAAAACATGGAAAATTAAAGACCTGTGTTGAGAATGTGAAATGTGATTGTTGTGTTTGTGTCGTGAAAGTATTACAAGAGGCTTGTTGTATATTTTAAAATTATTAGTGGGTATTATGGGAGTGGGTAAATTCTTGGTTTGGCCCAAAGAAATCTAACCTCTTGAACTGGTTGATATAGAGGCTTAACCAAGTGTCCAACAAGGCGAGGATGAACCTGCTTAAAGTATCTTTCTAACTCTATGGTGTACACCCACGTAACCTCTTGAGTTCGTAAAGTTATATTTGATTGGATTTTCCTATTTAAAACTAGCTGCTCTATTCATTTTTATGATTGACCCAACTGTTCAAACTGGGCTGCAACGGTCAAGAGCATACTTCAGGCTTTGAGCATTGGTAGATTTTATTAAAAGTGTGAAGTGGATTGTTGAAACTACACTATGCCCCAAGAGTCTCTTTTCCACACACCATAGAATGGTGCAGTACTTTTGGAGAGCAAGGGGAAAAATTTATTAAGTAAATATTAGGAACAATTGTAGTTGTTGAAACACATAAGCATAAAAAAGATAAATCAATTGAAAATGGTCCTTTGAGGACTTTTTTGTGATTTAGTGTTGTTGTTTAATTACTATGAACTTAAATGAAACTAATCTAAACAAAAAAATTAAGAAAAATAAAAAAAACGACGCAAATCCCCCTAGGGGGATCGGGGCAGGTGCTGGAATAGCCTACTAAGCTCTTTTTATTTTTGTATTACAATCAAAATATTTGGGGAACTGCTACTTTCCCTTTATCATTAGGGAACAAGACAGTTTACAATAAAATATAGAAAGTGAAGGTGCTTGAAGGGGGTTCTCCAAATGGTCCTGGAAGCTCCAAATCCAAATTTTTTAGACTTTTATTTTTCAAACCATAATAGATATGAGAAGTAGGATCGAGAATTTGTGAACCCAAGGGGGTTGAGCTCTAAGTATGGGCTATGGAGTCTTCTTTTTTATGCACCGGTGGGATTGACCTCTTTGTTTTAGATCTGTTGAATGTGAAGAAGAGCTAGCATGCTCATCCACTCCTCCAGCTTAAGTTAGCTACAAAATGAATACAACACTAGAAAATGGGATTAAACGTATTTGTGTAAATAATCAAAAGAAACATGAGGAATAACATATTCAAGCAATAAATATTACTACCTCTAACATTATGATATCATTTACAATAGCAAATACTCTATAAAGTAATACTTATTATCCTTATGAAAAATACTTTCCCTTCAAAGACAAATAAATCCCAACATTTACTAATGTGCAACACACGATACAGATGACCTCATATTTAGAAAAACATTGGACAATACACACTGCAGACAATACAAGGGTATCCTCCAAATCCTTCTTATTAACTCAGTACAAAAAATGTTAAAATTGCAAGCAGAGGTTCGACCTTTTGATGCGAATAAAGGAGCAAAGATCTCTCTTAAATAGATGAATACATACAGAAGAAGGTGCATATCCCAAGGAGGGCGAATTTGTAGAGGGAGTGTTAACATGGATTTTAAGTGGATCATGATTGCAAGTTGAATGAAATCCATATAGAGGAGAATGTGCCACCTCTAGAGATGGTTGGTAGCCTCTACCTCGTGATCATCACAACCAACACAAGTTGTCCAAGTGTGAAAGTCACCCATGCAGAGAGAGGGTGCATTCCTTGACGGGGAGTAAACTAATACTTGATCAGCTTGATGGAATCTATCTATATCGGAGCTCAGTTAACTTGGCCTTGACTATCCAGTCACTTTAGTTTAACTTCGAACCAACTCCGGACCAATCCCACTATTTTAGGAACTTGTCATTTTTTATTAAATATTCCTGTTTTTACATTTATTTTGTCTTTTTTGGAGTATTAGAGTAAATATCAATTTGTTAGATAAGTACTTACTCAAAACTTAGGAAAAGTGGGTTTATGGGTTAAACGGGTGCTCTAGCTTAGAAAAAAGAGCATCCATTTATCCAATTTCGCCCACAAACCACTTAAATATTATATTTTGAATTTTTTCAATTAAACCATAGGAAAAATGGTTTAATTATTTTTTAATAAAACCAAAAAAATGGTCCATGGCCACGAAAATTAAAAAAAAAAAAAAAAAAAAAAGTTAAAAATAACCACCTAGGGACCTAGTACATGACCATATGGCTTTATTTTAGTGTCTAGCATGTTTATATATGTTAGAAAATGGACTCTAATAACCCCCCAATGCCTAACCACCAATTTGGGCATTCCAGCGTTGGAGGTGTAGGAGAAAAACTCATCGATTATACTTGGTTAAAGGCAAAGCATAATTGACAAGGAAAAAAACTCCTTGGAATACCTTCTTTGGTTGTCAAGTCCTAGGGAACCGAGTCACTCAAAGACCACCATGCTAGCACACTTTATTAAAAATCCAGTGGGTCATGGTCATGTATTACAAAAAAATAAAAGGAGGCCCTGAAAGGCCTGATTTGGAACTTCTAAACACCGATATGCACAAATATTTGTGCAACATTGGCGGCTCTCTGGAATTCCAACTAAAGTGAAACTCCGTTGGTAACAGTGCTCATAAGAGGATTGATGTCCTCATCCCTTGAATAGGTTGGTTCCTGATGAGTTGGTGCTCATAAGAGGGATTGGCATCCCTATCAGATTGGTGTCTGCAAAATATGTGAGTGGGTGCTCACACCATTAGTGGAGACTAGTGTGTCCTACAATTTATTGTAATCTATGGTTTTATCAATTCATTAAATTTAGTTCCATATAAAATTCTGAGTATTATGCTTTGATTTTGATGAATGTTTATGATTAATAATGGTACATGCTTAAGTAAAATTTGATAAAAGTATATGATACTAATTCACCCCCCCCCCTCTCAGTATCAATGAAGGTTCCAACAATAAGTATTAGAGAAGGTTTCCTTCAGATAGTTTGACCACTGGAAGGAAGATACCTAGCACACATGGACTATCATTTGGGTTCATGCATTGACAAAGCTCCCTTATTTGATGAGACAGACTATGTATAATGGAGCATAAGAATGGAGGCATATCTGCAAGCTCATGGGCTTGACATTTCGAACTCAATTGTTTCAGGTTACAACACTCCAAAGAGACCACCAAAATCTGTAGTGAAAAGGGAGTTGAAGAAGAAAAATACCATGGAAATGGAAGCCATCCTGGATGGATTACTAGAACATGTGAAAGATGGAATGGGACAATGTATATCAGCTAAAGATATTTGGGACAAGTTGCAAAATCTCTATGTAGTTGAGAAAGTTGTTGAAACAAATGAAGAACTAGTTGGAGAAGAAGTCATTCCCATCAAAAGGCTAGAGAAAGAATCAAGCAATCACACTATTTACCATGTAAAATCGTTACAGACCAAGGAACCTAGTTTACTTCTAAACTCATTCAAGCCATCACCAAACAATACCATATTCGACATAGGAAATATACATTGTACCCTCCACAATCCAATGGATAAGAAGAAGTCACCAATAGATTTCTTGAATCTATTTTGACCAAAACCATGCAG
Source organism: Larix kaempferi (assembly GCA_027924585.1). Lineage (NCBI taxonomy): Eukaryota > Viridiplantae > Streptophyta > Pinopsida > Pinales > Pinaceae > Larix > Larix kaempferi. Next base: position 7,147,440 of record BSBM01000556.1, read on the forward strand.
ATGCATCACAAAGATTTGGCCAACAAACTTACAAAATATCTTTGTGCTTATCAGACCACCTAGCGAAACATTATAGGCTTCACACATGATCAAGTGTATTATAAGCATGTAGTACTTCCTATTGAGTTTGAAGTAAAAACACTAAGAACTACCCTACATATGGTATTGGACCTTTCAGAAGCACAAAAGCATCACTTGGAGCAAATAAATGAGCTTGATAAAATTTGTTAGCCTACCTTGCACAACACTTTTGTTGTTCAAAAGCAAAGGAAAAAATTGCATGGTAAATTCATCAAGAATAAGAAATTACAAATAGAAGACTAGGCCTTTTGTTATGATTCTAGGTTCAAATATTTCAAGGTCAAGCTTTGCACTTGTCGATTGGGACCATACGAGATTGGCATTTCTATGACAATTATTCTGTAAAGTTGCATACCATTGATGAAACTCTTATACCTCTCATGGCCAATGGTCATAGTTTGTGATTATACAATAAGCTATTATCAAAATATGCCTTTCTTTGAGAAATCGCTACTCAATATGATTTAGAAGTTGTTAGTAAAGTGGCTATTCCACCTGTACTTACAGTAGAATGAATTTTTCATGTATCAATTTGAAAAAAGAAGAGTTTTATTTTTTCTAACTTTCCTTTATTTATAGGTTGTCCTCGTCACTTTTGTTACATATTAGTGCTATGTTACCTTTATTCTCACTTTTTGCACAATCATTTCGAGTAAAGCTTGTTGCATATCTTTCTTGCTACAACTCATTTCACACTCACACCACCATTTACATTCACCATGTCTCCATCTCCATTCACTATCTATTCATCTACCTTTATCATTCTCTCATTCATCATGTCTCTGTTTGCAGCCTCCATCATGTTCTTCACCTGTTGCAATACCATCTATTCTTCATGGTCCACTCCTTGTCGATTTTTCATTTTCTATGAAGCCATCAATTCATGTTTTGACGATCAACATATGCTATAGATCATTTGAGTTTCCTCCTTTGCTGGAACATTTAAATCGGATCCTTAGAATTCCCTCCTTTTCTACGACATTTTCTACCACTCCATGGGTTTGTTGTTGCACGATGTGCTACCACTACCAAATGATCATGTCACATGATGTCTCCATTATTGTCAAATCTTGTGATCGGTATGGATGCATGTGATATTATTTGTTTCCATATTTCATTTAATGTCATATCAGGAATGTAAATATTTGCACCCTTCCCCACTATCTAATTAGCATGTCAAGGATGGAATGTCAGTTCAATTGGGGGGAGGACGAGCCTACCATTATGCACCATTTATTCCACCATTACTGCTACTACACTTCACCTCTTTTAATTGGTGTCACCTCACCTCTTGCTATGATTCCTATCATGTCACCTTGTTTCTTTATGAATTCATACACCCCATCAATATTATTTTTTGGCATCCATCCTTATCCACACCTTATTTGGAAATTTGTGATCCATTGTTGCTACAACTCCAAAGTATTTATTGTTACTCTCTTGTTGTTACTATTCCTGCTACTCCACTAAATCTCTATGGATCGTTATCAACTTTCTCCTCATTTTTGCTACAATGGGTGGCCCAGTTATTTTCCATGAACTCGTCACCTTGGAAAAATTACATTACAACCCAGAGGTGCTTCAATTTTTTCAAAATGTAGGTTGGCTTGTTTATTTGGAATGATTGCATGGATTTGACACAACCATTTCCCTTGAATTTTCTCAAAGATTTCAACTATTCATGGCCACAATATGGGGACTAATAATTCATGTCATAGATGCCACTGTGGCCAAAGTTACAAGGTTACCCCGGACTGGAAAACACTAGTTTGCTTGAAATGTTATGCTTCCACAAGCAAGGAATAATTTTTTGGTGAGAGGTAAGACTAGTGTGGATGGAGGAAAAGGAGTTAAAAGAATGTCTTTTTCACACCAATGGCTAGAGGTGGCTTAGTTCATCCAAAAATATTTCACTTGCGAAGGTCGACACAACCTCCTTTCTTGATACATTTTAAGATGTTGACACATTTTTGGCATCAAAGGTTGCTCAACATACCTTATTTTTTGTTGAAGTCACTACAATCAATATCCCACAATGATAGACATGCAAGAAACCCTACGTCTAGCTTATATATCCATGGTTTGATCAAGTCGTTGGTAATTGATGACCTATCTTGGTATAACTAGATTTTGTAGGTGTTCTTGTAGAGGCCTCACCAAGTTCATCAAAAGGAAGCAAGAGCACAGGAAGAAGAAAAAGAGGGGGAACAAGTCGAAGAAGATCAAGAATGTGTACAGGCACAAGTAAAAGAGGAGCATGAAATTGTAGAACATGCAGCTGTATAGTGGAGGTACATGAAGTAGAAAGATGTGCAGTTTCTACAAAAGATATGGATGAAACATATGCACAAATGGAAAAATGGACAATTGCTATTGAACATCAGGAGGACGAGAGGTGCAAATTATAGAACCAACCACCCATGAGATAGGTTGGAATAATAGGGGTTGCTTGTCCAATTATTGAAGAAAATACCCCTTCTCTAATAGATGGATTAAGGAACGGGCAGAGGGCACAATGTCAATTTTTTTCTAGATGTGGAAGCCTTGGGCACAATGTCAGTTTTTTTTCTAGATGTGGAAGTAGAGGGTTGATCTTCTACTACATATGGACTATCCTTCAAACAGTAGATATCCTTTTCGACTTAAATAGCTTCAGCATAGGCTTCATATAAGTTGTTTTTATGTGTCCTCTTTACCCATATTGCAATAGGGGCAGAGAGGCCCTTTTCATAAAAGGAAACCAGAAGCTCTTCTACTAAGAGAACAGGGGCAGGGATTCTATTCTTAAGGTAAGAGAATCTTTGGTTGTAATCCTTAACCCTTTCTTTGTTTCTCATCTTCATGGAAGATAATTCCAAAACTAAATCCTGTGGTGTTTTATCGTCCCCAAACTTTTGGATAAACAACTTTTCAAAATCGTCCCATGATGTTATCGTTCTAGCTTCCAAAGCAAAATACCATGTAGATGCCTTGCCCTCAAATGTGTAAGGGAAGAGTCTGCAATCCACATCCTTGTGGATAACACTCCTAAGTCTGATGGCCTGCATAAAAGTTTTAATATGATCAAGTGCAGGTGACTTGTCATTTGGGTTAAATTTATGAAGCCATTTTTTTGGGTTCTTAGGTAGTTTGTGCTGATCTCCAAGTATCCACACAGCATCTTGGTCAAGCCAAGGTCTGTTCTGGCCTTCCCTAGCCATAGGTTTTTCTTCTTCTTCTTCAGATGAGGATTTAGAAGAATGCTCACTTTGGGATGAGGAGGATGAAGATGAAGGGGGAGAGGGTGGTGGTCCACCTGAAGGAATTACTTGTGAAGCTGGTTCTTTTTCAGTGAATAATGAATCAAGACCGAATTCAGGGAGCTGCTGTTGGTTTGATGAACTATCTTGTTCTGTATTTTGTTCAGTATTTTGCTCGGTATTTTTCTCGACTGAATCTTGATTGACTTGATTTTCTTGAACGTTTTCCTATGGATTAGTGTTTTCTTGGTGAATTGCCGCTAATCCTTGATTTCTCTGTAGAGAGAGTCTCTGTTGCAATCTAGCAGCACTATCACTGGACCTCTTGAGTATCTCTTCAAGTAAAATAGGTCCTCTAGTGGGTGATGTAATAATGATATCTCCTGTTGTCGGATCTTGATGAGTTATTGGGGAAATAGGGATAGTAATGGGTTGTTGCACCGGTTGCTCAACAGAAGTAGACGCCTGTGTGTGGCTCCGGGTGACAATCGGTATTCTTGATGGAGGAGTTTTAAGAGTATTCTGTTTAGGCATAGTTCACTACGGCCCTCCTTCTAGCGCCATTTGTTGAGGCCTCGGGGGTGTAGGGTAAGTGCAAGGTGCTAGAATGGGTCCAAGGCTCCCAACAGAGGGGGAAAACCCAGACTGAAAGGCTTCAAAAGACCCTACGCAAGGGCAGTTCTATCCCCATCCTGTTTGGTATGGAAATCTCCCATGGATATTCAGCCTCCGCTGGCACTCTATGAGTTGGTTTTTCGATCAATATATCGGTTCTCTACTTAAGGAAAACAAAAGTATGAAAACTTAGTACGTTCTAACTTAACCCATAAGAGAAAAGAATCTAATCTAGGTTAGATCTAATCTAAGGAAAAGCTTGTTGTTGTGCGGATCAATTTTGATGTGAGGGGGATAAGTATGTTTTCCAACTTCGACAGAAATGTAAAAGATGCATGCACTTATTCACTTAGATCATAATCAATTAATGAAAATTAAGTGACAATAATATAAGCATGTAACTTGTTCAAGATTAACCTGTAATCACCTTGTTAATTGAAAATTTAACAATGATTAAATTAAATGTAGATCATTTGCAGAAATCGATAAAGAAAACATTTCAATTGACAGAAATTCAATCAAACATTTTCATACATAGATCAGCCATAAAGAGAAATCAGTATAACATATCCTTATGTAAATTAATGCTTGCAAAAGATCACACACTGTAGATGACAATTTGAAGCAAGAAATCAGGCACTGTCAAAGAAATTTGAACAATAAACAAGAGATGATTCAAAAGGATTAATTTACTCTATAAACGAAGTCTATAAATAAAATTACAAAGCTCTGCTAAGACAGAGTATCTCCAGTCATCTCCTGTTGATTTCTAACCCAAAAATTATCAACCCCCAACTAAGAGATGTATTCCTCCTTAAATAAGAATTACAATAGAGTATTAATGGAAATTTCCCAAAAAATAGGGATTACAAAATTCGGATGAGGCTAACTATCAGAAAGTTCTGGCAAAATAATCTGAATAATCTTAGCTCAAAAGATTCCATCAAGTCCCACGACACGATTTTGAAGTAAGGGTCATTTTCTAATTCCGGGAAGGATCCCATAACAAAATTGCAGAATTCAACAACGGCCCATTAGCTGTCAATAACAGGAAACGGATGATCCACCAAATCTTCCTGTTGAATCACCTTAGAATCTTCTTGTTGATTCATAACATTCTCAAGAACAGAAAAATGGAACAACGGGTCTTGCTTCTCAGGAGCTGGTGGAGTAGCAGGTTCCTGATTGATTATAAAATCATGGATAATAGAGTCATCCCGGTCACATGGTTGTTCATTGATTTTCTCTTCGCTCTTCTAAGGGAGTAATATGCAAACAGGCAGAGTCTCGGAATCTTCTCCTTCACTATCACTGCTGGTATTAGAGACACCCGTGTCAAAGGTTGGTGACATAGGTTCTTGAAATAGCAAGGGCTGAAGATCTTCTTGCACATAACATTCATCAAAAGGTTCATAACCTGTCTGCATATTTCTCACACCAGATCGTCAGAAAGAGAGCTTTCAAAATAAACAAAAAACTTTTCTAACAAATACAGATGACGAACTAAGTGCTTCATACCTGCGACCATGTTTAAGAAGAGTTAAAGGAAGTCAAAATGATTGAATATGATGAGCTGATATGATTAAAATCATATGAATTTAGAACTGCAATCATTTGGACTGTAATGAAACGACGTCGCAGCATGTTAATCCAAAATGGATCATAACAAAGTACAATTTTAACAGAATCACGCATGATTCGAAGTCGCATCTGAAAAACTGTCATCACAAGCCGATCCAGTCAAGCAATCATATCTTCAAAGGTGATCATGAGGTGAGAAATTCAGTCAGCAACTTGGTCGTAAGAACAACGTAGGCTAAGCATTAAAACGTACATTCGAATGATGGAATTTCATCCACTGGATCAAAGGAATGGACGGCGAAGAATAACCAATACAGGGCGCGGGATGAGATCTTGGAATTTTATTCACAAATTTATTCATGATTCCAAAAGCCACAACCCGAAAGTTGCGGGTTTCAGGAGTGCAATACTGAACCAAAACACGTAAATGGGTTTCTGAAGGCTGCAACCCAAACCTTACAGGTGGCGGGTTTCGCAAACGAAAACAGTCTGGAAAAAAAAATGAAAAAGTTATCCCTGCATCCTGCAACCCAAAAGTTGCGGGTTGCAGGTTTCAGGAACACATAATGCAGCTTAAAAGGTAAAAAGAAATTTTCAAAATCTGAAAGCCGCAACTGCAGGTTTCAGTTTTTGGGTTTCAAAATGGAAATTTCCCAAAGTTATCGACGAAGGGGACCCTGCAACCCGCACCTGTCGGGTTGTGGGTTGTGCGTTGCGGGTTGCTCCAAAATAAAATGACTAAAAAATAAAATCTCGCACCTTTCGAGTTTGGGGTTTCGGGGTGTCGGAATGTCGAGTTTCGAGTTGACAGGGATAGATGACAAAATACTTAAAATTTAAGGATTCCTGCAACCAGAACACTTAGAAATTTCCGAAAAAACAATGACAATTAAACCAACCAAAGGCACAAGTACATGATCATAGAAAACAAATTCAAGAACTCATGTTCACAAGAACACCTACCCAAATACCTTTGTGTTTATTTTAAAATTTGGGGCTCCCATGCTCAGCTGAAGCATGGGATCTATTGTGGCCACAATAGGTAGCTAGTTCAAAAGGTCATAGTGTTGCTACACAAGAACCAGCAACAGAAGGTTCTATTGTTGTCACACAACAACCAACAACATAACATGTAGCAACAAAACAAGCAAATATTTAGGAGGACATTGACGTTGCTACACAAGAACCATCGTCTAAAATCCTCATTGTTGTCACACGAGAACCAACAATAGAAGGCCTTATTGATGCCACACAAGAACCAACAATAGGAAAAGAAATGATAGAATATCTTGTTGGCAGTCCACCTCAGTATTTTCATGATGATGTTCAAGAGGAAGTTGATATCGAAATTCCAAATGCAATCGGGAAAATAACCAAGAAAATAGTTATCCTTATACCCAGTAAGATGTCTAAGACCTTTCTACATGTATTATCCCAAACTGATATTTTATTCTCTTATGTAGGGATTATGGAGTTATTGTTGTTTTTTTTATGTCTTGATACCCAAAACTCAAAGATAATATAATTGCATGAAAAAAACTATAATTGCATGATATTGCATGAGCATTGCATAGGGTTGCATGAACCCTAAAACCCAAGTAATCATATCTATACTAAAAACAAGTTCAAAAGTGATGCATGTGCATACCAATAGATTATGCTTGCGGTATAGAATATGATAGAGCTGACATGCAAGACATGCATTGAATCTAGATCCAATTTCGGGAAGCTGATCCTTGAGATAATTCACCCATGCAAAGTCTACACCCTCTTTAGTCTTTAGATCAATAATAAGTGCTCTAGAAAGATGATGTAGGCTCCAAGAATCAACAATAAGTCTTATAGTAGCCTTATCAACAAGATGGAAGAAGCATGCATTCCATGCATCAACATTAGGTCAATATGTGAACTTGGATCTCTATGACAATTCGCCCATGCAAGAAAGGTGTCTTCCTTTGATGATAGATCAATAATAATGGTTCCAGAATAGATATGTTTGATCATCGGATACAATCTGTCACGTCCCCTCCCATCGATCCAACGCAAGGAAGGGAACATGACTACAATTCTAGGGCTATTTTCAGAAACTCGGCCCCATTCATCATTGACAATACAAATAAAACAAATGTGTGCAGATGCAAATCAAAATAAACATGCACAACGGAATTAAACTATCCACACACATTCCTCATGCATACATCAGTATAATAAAAACAATCAATACATTGCAGAGTTTAATATACAGAGAGAGAATACTCATCTTGTTGTCCCAAGCAACTAGCTATGTTGTTGCAACGTTCCACCCAGCCATAGGCAAACTATGCTCATCAATCTCTCAGCATAGTTTCCACCCCTAATCTGGGCATGATTTCCACAAGGAATGGGAATACTCAAACCTTTGCATAGCAAAATGAACACCACACTTGAGTCAAGCCAGTCCATAGTTGGGGTTTATCAAGCCAAAACTGAACCCTCTTCTTTTATGGATGCTTGCACTCAAGCTCAAGCCAAAAAAATGGATACCCATAACTCAAACCATAACATTCTCTCCCACACACAGCAAAAAAAATATGTTGGGCCTAGGGAAAACATTTTAACTATGGGATTTGCAAAACAGGGTTCCCATTGGTTCTCCCAATTCATGGCACACCCAAAAATGAACTATGGGAAGGGAAATCAACCACAGGGAGCACACAATCAAGTTCCCAGTAGGTATATGGGAATTTAGAGGCAAAAACGACCTCTATGGGCGCCTTAATTGTGGCTCCCTTCCTCCTGGACATCCTGCAACACAAAAACGACCTCCCAGGTAGAGAAAAATGGAGGAAAACTCAAACAATCGTGAGGGGAAAACACCCAGGTAGCTTCAAACTCACGAGAGAGCCAAACTGGTTGATAGATAATGGCTTGGGAGCAATTTCATGGCTCTTTTCTTTCCCAAGAAGCCAAAACACGTTTTTCCAAAATGGTGGCTTTCCCATACCCGAATTTGGACAGCCATACCTCTCCAATCCCAAAGCATTAACTACCTCAACCAACTCTTGGAAGAAATAAATGATTGGGTACAAAATTCAACATGGGTAGTTGATGGTTCATGGGTTCTCTCATTGACACTTGGCTTGACTTTATTGGCTCCAAGGGTTTGAATATTTCCCTCCTGATTCCTTGTAAAAATCATGCCCCCATACTCTTGTTGCATTGCATAGCTAGTTGTGGGCATTTTTATTTAAAATACATGTTTACATCATATTTACGATTTCCATCGTGCCAAGCTAGCACGGGATCCACATGCATCAATTTTCAATTTCCACTACGAGAATAGTAAATCGATGGTGGGGCCTTGGCCTTGAGCTCCTCACCACGATTTTATAATGATATTATATCATTTACATTTTAATTCTATGGGGTCAAAATCGGGATATTACACAATAGGATTAGAATAGCTAGCTCGGTAAGATAAATAAGACATGCATCTCATGCACTGAATCTAGGTCAAGATATGAACTTGGATATTGGTGAACAAATCACCCATGCAAGGAAGGTGTCTTCCTTTAATTGATAGATCTCGAATAATGGCTACTATAGATAAATAATGGCTCGGAGATATATAATATGATGAAGAATGGTCCTCCCTCTTAAAGGAGAGGGTAATACTACTTACAAGGCTATGGATAATGCTCCCTCAAATATCAATGTTGCACCCTCAATGGATCCAAGAATGTGCCCTCAAAAATATTGAATCTTTTTGAATCTAATGAAAACTGTGGAACCTGTGAAGTACTATGACAGTTCAAGATGATCTATCCTCAGAAGTTATTAGGGCAGATAGATTTCATTTTCGAAATACACTTGTTGGCTAAGGAATGCGCCCTCAACCCAAACTTTGCTCTCAGATCTGTTAACACAAATCTCAATGATCAATAATAACAATTGCATGATGAGCAGCTCGTTTTACCTTCTTTTAATGTGTTGAGGTTGCATGCCCTCACTTTTGCATGCACTTACTCAATTTTCCTTCTTTTAATGTGTTGAGTTTGCATGCACTTACTCAATTTTCCTTCTTTTATTGAGTTGAGTTTGCATGCGTTCACTTACGTATGCATGCATGCAATTTAATTAAATTATGTCACATGCACTATGAGTTTGGCCTGCATGTTATGCATGTCAGTTTCTACTTGCTTCGGTGTCCCTCTTTTACCTACTGATGACTTAATATCACTACTTAAGATCTTCTTTTATTCCAAATGGCATCAATCCTCATTCAATTCCCTGATTATCAGTACTCGCTTGAACCTATGGGAATTAAATAGGTTAGAGGGAGGGTTCTTGCTTCTTAGATAGAAGAGGACATCACAAACCTCCCGGCTCAAAATTGCTTGTCCTCAAGCAACTGTAAGCTCGGGTATTCATTACTTGTTCCCCTTCCCATGTGGCATCTTCTATGGGTAATTATTTCCATTGAACTGAGTATTCCCGTATTATTATGTTCCTTAATTTCTTTCTCAAACCTGCAGAATTTGTTATGGGACCAAAATCAATTGTCCCTCATCATCAAGGGGAGGTAGCTCAAATGAAGTAGTAATTTGTTTTCCTATTTCCTTCTCCAGGATAGACACATGCAACACATTATGAATTTTACTTTCTTTTGGTAACTCAAGCTCATATGCTACCTCTTCGACTTTTTGAACTATCTTATAAGGACCATAGAAGCGAGGCTTTAATTTCTTTGCTCCTTTTTTCTTAAGGGACGATTGTATGTAAGGTTGTAGCCGTAAGTATACCAAATCCCCTATCTCAAAACTACGCTCGATCATGTGCCTGTCTTCATATAAATTTTGTTGGTTCTAGGCAATCTGTAGATTGTCTTTGAGTACCTTGAGAATATCCTGACTTTCCTGAATCCACTCCTTAGATTTAGGTTCCCTACTATCTCTGAATACTAGATCTGCAAAATTTAAGGCATCATAACCATAGAATGCTTTGAAGGGAGTCATCTCAATAGACATGTGGCAAGTAGTATTGTATCAATACTCCCCCAGATGTAGCCATTTAATCCATGTCCTCTGCTACCCTTCTACATAGTTCCTTAAGTATCGCTCAATCCACTTGTTGACTATCTCTATCCATCCATATCTCTGAGGATGATAACTAGTACCCATAGCAAATTTTGTCCCAACTAACCTAGAAATATCTTTCCAAAATGATCCTGTGAACTTACTATCCCTGACATTGACAATTTTCTTAGGAAATCCATGCAAACTGAATACCTCCCTAAAGAACAAATCCGCAACCTATGTTGCGGAATAGTCGGAAGGAATGGAAAAGAAATGAGCGAATTTAGTCAGTTTGTCCACAACCACGTACAAACAGTCTCTACCATGTGCCTTGGGAAATCCTGTAATAAATTCCATTGAAATACTTTCCCATTTTTTCTCAAGAATGCGTAATTGTGAAAATCCTCACAACAGATCTAAGAGATGATGTATACCTCACAAGAAAGTAATTGATTAAGCAAGAAAATAGAAGAAGAGTGGTCAATGCAGTATAATGAGCAACAGAATAATAATACAGTAGAACTCGGATAGAAGCAAAAATACTTCACACACACTAATTCATTAATCACAAATGGACAGATAAATAATACAATGCATGAGGAATTCGAATGCCTAAGGTGGCAATTCGAATTAGCCTTCATGGAGTGATCAAAATATCACTGGAGTGTCATCGGAGCACAATTGGTGTCATCGGAGCACAACTGGAAGTCTTCATCATCATCAGTGGAGTCATCAATGTTCAAGTAACTGTCAACCATCAGTCAAACTGAGTCTAGTAGGTGTAACTGAGTGTAACTAAGTGTAAATGAGTGTAACTGAGTGTAAACTGAAGACAACTGGACTGGTAGGTGAAGAAGGGCAAGTTGCTTCCTAAAATCAAGGAAGAAGGGCGCATTAAGCAACTGGAGGGCTAAAACTGATCAGTGAGAAGCTCTCGGGGGCTGGCTAACTAAGGGCTAGGTGTTGGACTGATGACTGGAATGCATGCAAACCCTAAATGATGCATGAAACCCTAAAAGTGCATGCATGACTGAAAATGTAAATGATCAAAATACTGGTGGGACAAGGATGGACTATAGGAATATCCTAACAGGTTGAAGTAGGCCTACTAGATGAGTATGTTCTACCTTATTATGATGGCAAGCGATGCATTCCCTTGCATGCTACATTACATCATCCTTGAGGCACTTCCATGAGAACCTCTCTATGATCTTTCTGTAAGTCTTAAGGAACCCCTGATGTCCTGCCGATGGTGAATCATGAGAATCTTGCAGGATATTTTTCTTAAGTGTAGACTCGGGACCAAATAGATTAAGTTCTTATAGTATATAATGTCATCTATCACCCTATATCTGTCATCTTGTATTTTTCCGTCCATTAACTCACAAGAAAAAAAAAAATTGGGCATATGCTACCACGTTGTCAGATCCAACGTTGGGAAGTCGTCTAGAAAAGGGCATATGCTACCACATTGTCAGATCCAACATTGTCAATAGTCTAGAAAAAGGCATATGCTACCATGTTGTTTTTCCCTTTCACATACTCGATCTAGAAATCATAAGCTTGGATCTTACTTACCCATTTTTTATGTCTCTCAATCAACTCTTTCTGATCTGAGAAGTACTTTAAGTTGTTATGATCTGTCTTGATTTTAAATATGCCACCCACTAAGTATTGTCTGAATTTGGTTAGGGCATGGAGAATTTCCATCATTTCTTTGTCGTAGATTGAGTATTAGTGCTCGTAGTGTTTTAATTTCCTACTCTTGAATGCAATAGGGTGATTGTTCTGCATCAACACCACTCCAATACCCTCTCCTGAAGCATCACATTGTAATACAAATGGCTGGGTAAAATTAGGTAAAGCCTGTATAGAGCATGAGCTCATTACCTTCCTCATTTTCTCAAAGGTCTATTGTGCATCCTCTGACCAACCGAATGCCCCTTTCTTTGTAAGATCTGTAAGGGGTGCTATCATCTGTGAAAACCCTCTGACATATCTCCTGTAGTAAGCGCAAAGTCCCAAGAATCCTTTCAATCCTGCCACGTTTCTAGGTGTAGGCCACTCCAGTATGGCTTTAATATTATCTAGGTGTACATGTGATCCATTTTCTCCTATCACATGCTCCAAGTACAACATCTCCTGCATACCAAACTCACACTTGGATATCTTCGCATACAGGGACTATTCTTCCAAAATTCCCAGTACTTCATCTAGATGCTTTCAATGTTCTTCCCATGTTTTATTGTAGATTAATGTGTCATCAAAGAATACCAGAATAAACTTACGCGACTGAGCCTCGAAAGTGTGATGCATGCATGGTTGGAAGGTGGCTGGTACATTAGTGAGCCCAAACGGAATCAACAAGAATTCATAGTGTCCATAGTGGCAACAGAAATCTATCTTTAGAACATCATGTTCCCTCACCCTTATCTAATGATATCCTAATCAAAGGTCAATTTTAGAGAAGTATTGTTCCCCTTGCAACTCATCCATCAACTCATCTATTCTTGAAATTGGATATCTATTCTTAATGGTTTTCTTGTTAAGGTCCCTGTAGTCAATGCACATGCGTAAAGTCCCATCCTTCTTTTTTACCAATACCACTGAGAATGCAAATGGACTCGAGATGGGTCGTACATAGACCAACTTGAGCAATTCTTTAATTGTATTTTATATTTCATCTGTATACCTCTTGGGGTGTCAGTAAGGTGTAGTGATGACCTCTTGGGTCCCCTCCTCCAACTTAATAATATGCTCGAATTCGCGATTGGGAGGCCTACCTGATGGAAGATATATGAATACCTTCTCGTGCTTTTGTAGTAGTGTTTGTAAGGCTGCTAGATGTTGTGTGGTGCTATCTAGTGACTTATTGAATGTGATCAAGCACTCGATTTACCACTCTATGTCTCCATGTATGAGAACAACCTCCATCATGTGTGATGACACTTCCCTAGGTGGGTAGGTGTGCATACCTCTCAAGAAAACCTGTTTTCTATCCGGTCCTTGAAACTCCATCTCCATGGTCTGGTAGTTCATGGAATATTTTCCATTTTAATAGAGCCATTGAAATCCCAAAACCACATTCATATTCGGTACATCAACCACATAAAATAAATATGTCAATGTATAGTTTCCTAGGGTTACATTCAGTTTTGGAATCCAATGAGTGCAATCCATATTGTGGTTTCCTATTGTTGCCACTGTAAACCCCTCAAAATCCTCGGTTTCGATGCCTCACCTCTTCATCCATGTTGTATCAATAAAATTGTGGGTTGCCCCACCATCAATCAAAACTCCAACCATGTTACCGTATATGACACCCCTAACTCCATATAATGTAGCAATGACACCTCCCTTTGCATCCTCTAGAAACTGCTCATCCTCTGTTGTGTGAAGTGACTCCTTTTGTACCTGATCATGATCCTCCTCATCCTCTCCATTGTCTTAGTACACCTTTATGTAATGGGCCTTCCCATTTCCGGAATACTTGTGACTTGGTACCCGCAACTCTTGATAGCTAAAGCATAGTTTCTTCCTTCTTAGTTCCCTATGGTTATAATCACCTATCCAATCTCTTTTGGGCCAATATTTATGGAAAGGTCTCATATCCTTATCTTTAATAGGAAAAGTTGTTTTAGGAGGGAACCTATATTTTGGAACTGAGTCCTGCAAATCTTGGGTACAACTAATGGCATCATGTAGTGTGGTAGGTCTATAATCCTTAACCCATCCACCTAAGGGTTCAGTTAGGGCCTCGGTAAACAACATGACTAACCTGCTCTCTGAAATGTCTATCACCATAACTGCAACTCTCTAGAACTACAATATGAAATATTCAGGACTACCTATCTATTTCAGCTAAGCTAGCTCTCTAAAGTGCACCTCGGGGTCTTTCCTACAAAATGCTTGATGAGCCTTTGTGTAAAATCAGTATAAGAGGTGATAGTGTTGTGAACCAGTGTCACTAGCCCATGGTACCACCACTCATGGGATTCCCCATCCAAATGAAAAGTAGCCAACTTGATTGCATCCGCCTCCATCGTGGGGTTAATTTGGAAGTAGGTATCCAACTTTTGCACCGAAATCATCGTTGGGAAACTCCGCGTGCCGTCAAAAGTAGAGATGGTCAGCTACCCCAGCATGCATTGTAATTCAAAGTTCTGGTTGAAATCCCTGTTGTATCCCCTCGTCCTGTTCTTTCTCTTCAAATGGAAAAAGTCTATAAAGGACATGGTTGAGTGGAAATTATCTCCTAGTGCTATGTACTCCTGTAGATATGTCCCCAATGGCTCGTCCGGCTCTACCTGTACTATTGGTCCTACGGTTTGGCTATCCAAAAAATGTGGCATGGTGGGCCTGGAGAACCTATTGTATAGATGAGGATGACTATGCATGGTGGTACGTAAGTGGCTTCCACTGCCACTAGTAGATACTCTATCACTGTTAGGAACCTGTGGGATGTTTGGATTGGGCCCTTATTTATCTACTAACATGTTGATTGCATTCAAATTTTCCTTTTGTCCTGTAGTCAAATCCTTCAAAGCATTAATGAGGATATGGAAAGATATTTTGTCACTGTCCGCCATGGTCCCTTTACCTTTTTCCTTCCCAAACTAAGTCTCTATTTCTATTATGTTTATATCCTTGTCTTCTAGATCTATATCATCTAACTCTACATCCTATTATTCACTTCTTCCCCTGTTTCTGAATCTCTGCCTTCTATAAGCGATATTATGCAAGTCTTTTGGATGCATTGAATTTTTATAATTGTATGCTCCCACGACTGGTGAGGAACATGATCTAATACCAATGTATTATCCCAAACTGATATTTTTTGCTCTTGTGTAGGGTTTATGGAGTTATTGTTGTTTGTTTGATGTCTTGATACCCAAAACTCAAACATAATATAATTGCATGAACAAACTATGATTGCATGATATTGCATGAGCATTGCATGGGGTTGCATGAACCCTAAAACCCAAGTAATTGGATCTATACTAAAAACAAGTTCAAAAGTGATGCATGTACATACTAGTAGATTGTGCTTGCTGTATAGAATATGGTAGAGTTGACATGCAAGACATGCATTGAGTCTAGATCCAGCTTAGGGAAGTTGGTCCTTGAGATAATTCTCCCATGCAAAGGCTACACCCTCTTCAGTCTTCAGATCAATAATAAGTGCTCCATAAAGATGATGTAGGCTCCATGAATCAAAAATAAGGCTTATAGTATCCTTCTCAACAACATGGAAGAATCATGTCCTCCATGCATCAACATTAGTTCAAGATGTGTATTTGGATCTCTATGACAATTCGCCCATGCAAGAAAGGCATCTTCCTTTGATGATAGATCCAAAATAATGGTTCTAGAAGAGATAGGCTTGATTCGATAAGGATCCAATAGGCTTAGAATAACTAGCTCGTTAAGATCAATAATACATGCGACGCATGCACTGCATCTAGGTCAAGATGTGAACTTGGATATTGATGAACAATTCGCCCATGCAAGGAAGGAATCTTCATTTAATTGATAGATCTCAAATAATGGCTACTATAGAGAAATAATGGCTCAAATATCTATAATATGATGAAGAATGGTCTGCCCTCTGAAAGGAGAGAGTAATAATGCTTCCAAGGCTATGGATAATGCGCCCTCGGAATATCAATGTTACGCCCTCAATGGATCCAAGAATGCACCCTTAGAAAGCTTGAATCTCTATGAATGTGATGAATATTATGTGACCTATGAAGTACTATGACAAATCAGGATTATCTATCCCCAGAAGTGATTAGGGCAGATAGATTTCGCTGTCGAAATACACTTTTTGGCTAAGGAATGCGCCCTCAACCCCAACTTTGCTCTCATAGCTCTTAACACAAATATCAATGATCAATAATAACAATTGCATGTTGAGCAATTCGTTTTACCTTCTTTTAATGTGTTGAGGTTGCATGTCCTCACTTTCGCATGCAATTCCTCGATTTTCCTTCTTTTATTGAGTTGAGGTTGCATGCATTCACTTTTGTATGCATGCATGCAATTTAATTAACTTTTGTCAAATGCATTATGAGTTTGGCCCGCATGTTATGCATGCCAGTTGCTACTTGATTCGGTGGCCCTCTTTTACCTACCGATGACTTAATATCAGTGCTTAAGATCTTGTTTTATTCCAAATGGCATCAGTCCTCATTCAATTCCTTGATTGTTAGTACCCGCTCGAACCTATGGGAATTAAATAGGTTAGTAGGAGGGTTCTTGGTGCTTAGACAAAAGATGACATTGCACTACAATACCCTTTTAAAACTCAATCACAAGTTAAGGAAGGAAAATAAATGGTTAAGACAGAAACTAGATGTTGTCATGGGGAAATTAAGAGAATCCAAGCCTCATGCAGGGCTAGGCACACTTTCCCAAGCCCTTGAAGAGATATTTTGGTCACCTTCTATTGTACATGAGGGTGGCCATAAAAAAATGTGATTTCTACAAAAGGAATAGCCAAACCAATTACTACGAAAGCTAAAGGTGAGGTTGTTGCTACTGAAGTTGTTGAAAATGATAATATTGAGACTACTAAGGTTGTCTATAAGATTACCTCTAATATTGATGTTGTTGATACTATTCACAAGGTTGATGTTGTTGCTAATGTTGTTGGGAATGTTGACAAAAATGGTGATGCTATTAAAACTAATGAAGAGATTGTTTTTGAATTTTGAACAAAATGATGAATATGTCATAGAATCCTGTATTGTAGGGACAATTGATGACCCAATGGATTCACAAGAAATTGAATTACATTGCTACAAAATTTGTTTTCAGTTAGTAGGTATTCAAACAAAAGAAGCAGAATTAATCAATTTCCTTAAGGTACAAAGATTAAGGGTGGAAGTAGCTAAGTGGAAATATATTGTAGAATCCTATGGGAAAGGTGTGGTCCCATTAGTGGAACATGAATATATAATTGACACCTTTCACGCACAATGGGTTGAGTTTTATGCCATAGAAGAATCAGATGGGAAGAACTTAGAAGAGAGAAAAAAGAAAATCCCTATGTTGTAAGCTTAGATAAATACCTTAAAAGAAGAAAAACTATAATAAAATCATATAGATCATGTTGTACTTAGTTGTAGAGAACCTTCACCCATTTGTGGTTTTTTATTATAAGATAAATACGCATTATTTCTACTTCAGACCTTGGATGAGGGAAGTCCACATAATTTCAATACCCTTGAATCATTTTTGGAAGCCAATTTAGCAAGTGATAAAGAAGATAAAAATGTGTTGTGTGAATTATATTAGCATGAGCTTATCTTGTTCAATGACAAGAAGTGGAACCCTAACCCTTTTTTCAATGGAATCTAGTTAAGGTAATTCACATATTACATGAGTAATAATGTTCATTAGGGATATGCACAAAATACCATAGAAAATACTAAATAGGACATCAGCCTATGGGTTAGAGGGGAATATGAAAAAACCTTGACCATATTGGTATTACATTGCAGATTTCTTGAGTCATCATAAAGGACATCCTAATTTCTTGAAACTCGACAAGAATATATCCTCCAATGCACACATAGAATCAACAATTTAAGAATGGAACCCTCGTTTGCTTGCCAATGCATAAGGGCACACCTAGAGAAAGAACAACAAGAAAGAGAACCTTTTGGCCACCCCGGTTTCCTAGAAACATTAAGCAAGGTGGAAATATATACCGTGCATGACAAAGTGTGGTACAAAATGGATAGGACTTTAGTTCCATTATCCCTTGATTTGGTGACTTGCACCTAGGTATGGATGTGTTTACAAATAGGAACCATATGAGTAAAATAGGTTTTGGAAAATTATTGAAAAAACAGCATGATATTATAAAGTAGGGGAACCTAGACATTCCTTCTACAACCTTAGTAGTCTGCATTGGTCCACTACAAACCCTAACTCAAAGTAAGCATGCAAGTTGCACAAGGATTTCCAATACTTTCAATTGGGAGAAGATGATGGGCTCTTGTTTTTCCATCTTTTTAGCTAACATTTTCCTTATTCCTATACTCTTTTTTCTACCACTTACTTCACTGCCATTATATCCTCATTTGTATTCGCATATTATTACAAAGTTACTCATTTTCTTCATTTGAGGGCAATTTAATTTGTTAACATTTAGAAAAATTTCATAAGCTTTATATCTAACTCACAGGATGAGATATGCTATAAAACATGCCACAAGACATGTGATATAAGTCTTCCATTTTACTATTGAACCAATTACTATGAATCTGCAATATTCTAGTCCACATGTCTTTCTTTTTTGTGGATCTGTAATTCATGATTACTAAATATCCAATGCTACGAATCCATGTGCTAGTCAACTCCAGGTGTTACCTAGTTGTTGATCTGATTGTTATGTTTCATACTGCAGATTCTAGGTATTCTGTTGTTTATTTCCTCCTTACAATAAATTACAACTATGGATGTGGTTGAGCAGTTCATTGCAAAACCAGATCAATTTGCTAAAGAACTAGATAAGTTTACCACGAAACTAGCAATGGAGCGCATGATTCAGAAATATTATATCCAGTAAATGGTTGGCATCAAACAATTATTTAGATCAATATTTTCATTGGAGATGCTACCACTCAGTGGGGGCATTTATGAGCAAACCAATTTTAGTCGTTATGTTTCGTTATTTTCTTTACTATCGCAGACTATGTTTTGTAACATCTTGAGAATCTATGATTCTCAAGCACATTTCCATTAATCATTTTTAATAAGTAGTTATAGGATTGAGCCTATGTAAGGCTACGTATCCCTCTTGGGAGGGGAACGAAGGATGTTATGTGTTCATATATTTGAGGTACTACTGTTCTACTAGAAAAATAAAGTTGATCACTATTTTAGTTCCTTATGTCTATGAATTTATGAGTTTTTAGCATCATTGTGAGTTAAGAGCTTAGTTATTGAAGTTCCTCCAGCACCTTTCTCTACATCGAAAGGGACCACTCTAAAGAGACAAGTGTTATGTTATTGTTTTCTTGTTTATTAGTTTAGTTTACTGTCATTACTATTTATATTCAATATCTATTTTTTCAACATGTATAGTCTCTTTTTAGTTTTATTTACAATTTATTTACCGTTAAGGATTTTTTTTATACAAAGAATTGTATATAATAATGAAGTTATATGCTACTGGTATTGTAGTTGAGAATTAGAGTGTACTTGTTTCCTCTTTGCTGTTATGGTTGAATTTTTTGCTTTCCTGTAACTTAATCCAACTTTATTTCGTCATAAATAGAATTGGATTTATGGGTAGATTGTAAACAACATGCTAGTATTTAGTTTCTTAATTACTTTTGAATACATACATATATTGTTCATGATACCTTGCACTTGTACAGTCCCTTGGTTTAAAATTAAACAATGTAATTGTAAGCTAAATACCTTGTTAGAAATAATAAGGTATATAGCAAACCTATCAGCGTGATATGGAGAATGTATTTTGTATTAACAAAATAATAGGACCTTGGTATTGGATGTAATCAATGTGCTCTTTCACATCCAACCACGTGATATGAAGAATGTTTTTTGTATTAACGAAAGAATAGGACCTTGGTATTGGATGTAATCAATGTGCTCTTTCGCATCCAACCCAAGGGAGGGTTCTCCTTCTCCTCTTGTGCTTCAACCATGACTTAAATTAAGAAAATGATATGAATCTCTCTCTCTCTCTCTCTCTCTCTCTCTCTCGGTAGCCCAAAAACATAACCTTACCTGCGATGGATAGGTTGATGGAATGATAGGTTGATAGCCCAATTACATTTTATGGTCAAGGTTTTAGTTTAGTTTTTTGTCACAATACCGACATCATATGATGACAGAGGTAATGGAAATGAAACTAATACTATTGAAAATGATGTATAATGTTGATTGCACTCATGACAAAGTAGGTGAGAAATATTAAGTTGTTAAAAACTTCGGAAACATATAATGGAAGCCCAAATCCCTTTGTTCACATTGATAACTTTATCATAAAGTGGAAAACTGAGGGTTTACATGCTCAATTCTGGGTACATATATTTACCCATCTTCAAGGCCTAGTATTTATATGAAAAAACCAAAAGTCGGGCTAATCTCCAAACTCAATTTTGTGAATATTTATGTTTTGTAGGTAAGTCTACGGAAGTGACTGCAACCTTGAATTTGATTAAATAATTTGTGTTTATTAACAAGGTACGAAATTTGTTATGAACCAAATACTTAAGATAGCATAACATAGCATAGTACAAACCTTGTACTGTTGGAATTCTTAATGATATTGAGAGGGGGGTGAATCAGTATCATCTGTAGATTAAAAAAAATCACTTGAAAATTCATGCACCAATTCCTATTTAAAAACACATCAATAAAAGACAATTGTGCAGAATATTTGAAAAACTTTTACATATATGTATGAAAATTGGATTACATAGAAAGATGAGAAACACCAATATCCAATGATGTGATCACCAACTCACTCAGACACAAATCTGATTGGGAGTACACCAATCCCACATGCAAGCATCAACTCGCTAATTACAAGCTCCAACTTGTGAGGACACTAATGCTCTGCGCAAGAACCAACTTATTGATATAGACTCCAAGCTGTGAGGACAACGATCCTCTGCGCAAGTGTTAACACCTAAAAAGTGCTCACTAGCTCATTCCCTTACTCACATGACCCATTTGTCCACTTTTCCACCATCTGAGCCTCTGAAACCAACAAAAGGTCATCAAAAGACCTTAGTACACCCCTTTTTCCATTAAAAAAGATTATTTTTTCCAAAATAGCATAAAAAACCCTCAAAAAGGGTCCAAATTCCCAAAAATATTAAAAAGGGAATTAAAATATTATTTTTATTCAAAAAAGGAAAAAGGAGGGAAAAGTACCTAAACCATGTTGGTCAATACCATTTGGTTTCCACAAAACCACAAATGGTATTTCCCACCACCAAAACCTATAAAAAGGTGGTAGGGGCTCCTCATTTCACATCCATCCATTATCTCATCCTTATGCTGCTGAAATCTCCCTTGAGCATTTTAGCCATTGCAAACCACATTGGAGAAGAGACCATTGGAGATTGGAGTTGCTCATCCTTGGAGCCATTCAACCTCATCATTAGAGGTATTGATTCCGCAAGCACTTGCTTGCCCCATTCTTTCAATACAAATTCTTTATTTTATATGTTCTTGTTCTTGATGTTAAATCATTTTTGTTATTTGCTTAATATCTTTGCTTAGATCCATGAATAGTCTTGTTTATTTAGTTTCTTGTTTTTATTTCTATTGAAACTGCTGCTACTAGTTAGCAGGTGCCCATAGCACTAAGCCTGGTTGCAAAACCGGGCCAACAGTTTTTGGCGACTCCGCTTTGGTTTGAACTATAGATCTCTAGTTTTGCCTTTAATCTTAGTTTTTTATGAGTTTTTAACCTTTAGATCCATAGATCTGCCATCTTAGACAGCAGATCCATTGCTGCTCTGAGATTTGGCCCCATAAACAGCGCGAAATTTTCAATTTTTGGGTTCGTTTCTCGGTTTCCGTGCAAGGCTTCCGCCTCGCGGTTTTTTGCCAGACAGTCGCGCGGTCCATCGCGACTTTTCTGCGTTTTTCCGCGCGGTTCATCGCGGCCTTTTTCCAGACAGTCGCGCGGTCCATCGCGACTTTTCTGCATTTTTCCGCGCTGCACACCGCAGCTTCGCGGCCGATTTCCGCGCTGCCCATCGCGACTGTGCGGCTAAAACCCGCGCGGTTCATCGCGACAGTGCGCCCAAAACCCGCGCGGTCCATCGCAACTGTGCGTCCAAAACCCGCGCGGCCCATCGCGGCTGTGCGTCCAAAACCCGCGCGACTGAATTTTTCATTCGGCCATCCCGATTTTGAAAAAAAAAATTACTGTACTTTCTGCCCATAGCACATTTTTTACAGTATTAAATTCTGCATATTTTACAGCTTTGAAAAAAAAATTTACTATTTAAAAGTGCATATCTAGAAATCTTTTTAAAAATTTTCAAGAAAGTGAAAGAAAGACTCATTTTGCATTTTCATCTAGATTCAAATTTTTTCCTGTTTACTCCTTTAAAATCTTGCCCTTAGCAATTTTCTTGAACGAAGAAATCCATTTATTTCTTTTAAAAGAAGTCTATTATTTGCTTTCATAAATCCAAAAAATCCATTATTTGTTTTGAGTTATTTTTTGAAAATCATTTAAATTCCTTTTTAGTGAAAAACTCATAAATATTTGCTTTTTATTTTCGAAAAATCCTTTATTTTTTGAAAATTTCTTGTAAAGCATTACATTTTTTCAAGTTCAGTTTACAACACCTCACGTGCACTCACACGATCACTTAATTGAACTAAGCCTTAAAACGTACCTTAATTTGAACACACTTTTAACCCCACTTGGGGAACATTAAAAGAATTCTTGTAGCTAGGTAGTATTGGGGGGATAGGTGTTCCAATAACACCCCTCAGTTCTTACATCTGAGACATAGAAGTTGTCCAATTAGGGAGCTAAAATCTCTTAGTGCTTTTTGGCGCGGTCACAACCGGTTTGTGGGAAGGCCTCTCCCTTAGGAGGGTTGAAGTCGCGAGGATGGTTCCGGAAGCCTGAGTGGAATACCGAAATCCATTCAGTAACCGAAGGGCTACCATTCGCAGTTCTCGAAATATCCCTGTATTGGGATATTGCGATCAAAGGACCAAACGGCAGATTTACCTTTTCTCGACGCGTCATGAACGGAGTATCCTAGTAGCCTGTCTTTAGGATTGATTACCCGGTGTCCCTCCCGGTAGGGGGATATCTAGCCGTTGTCTCAACATTCATATTGTCTGACTTGGATTTCATCACCTTGCAGAGGATATCGTCTGTTTGAGTCACAATACTTTTAGATTAGGTGTTTGCATGATTTCAACCTACCTGTGGTCTAGTTACACCTATTTTTTCTAGGAGCCGCTTGCATGTTGGTATTCTGACCAGTTGTTGCATTCCTCCACTTATTGTAGCACAGCTGCTAGAATAAGTGCCTTTTGTGAGGATTGATTTTTTGGCCTGAGAGCCTTCTTTTTTCACTCCCCTTCTTGCACCCTTGGTTGCATTAGGGTTTTGAGTCTTTTATATATATATCACCACCTGATACTTAAACAAATTTTTTACCTAAACACATTTTCTCACCATTGAGAATTTTAGACGCTCTCGTCGTCTACAGGGCAAACTCCCAGAGTTTCGTCCACTTGGCTCTCCACGTCACAGACGCAGAGCCCTATCCCTTGATTTGACACATCGTCAATCAATTAGACAGTCATCCGATTCTGACATACCCCACTTCACTGTTGATTTGGAGGTAGAATCCGAAAACCCCACAGAGTTATCACCAACCACCATTATGTCTGGAACACCATTTGATCCACTATTTACAACTACCATAGGTCAGACATCCGCAGACCCGGCTGTTGTCTTACCATCCATGGCAACAACCACCCCCCTGGGTATGCCCAATATGGGTAACACTCCACATTTAGGAATGCCTAACACAGGGCCACCACCTGTCATGGGTATACCCAACATGGGGGGCATACCCCCTTTGGTTTCCACAAACCCCATCCCAGGAATCCCTAGTGCGATTCCCAACCCAAGTGCAACCCATGTTGCACTTGGAAGTGCTATCCCAGGAATCCCTAGTGCGATTCCTAACCCAAGTGTCACCCAAGCTGTACTTGGAGGCGCTGGCCCACACCAGACTACACCTATTGGAGGGCACATACCCTCCATACCTAGCATACATTTAGGCGCTACTGGACCCCTACACCATACCACAATGGCTAGGCATGTCCCAGTTCCAGTCACCACATCTGCTAGTCTACCATACATGGCAAGTCTGAACCTGCCAGATTTAGCTAGGCTCACAAATGACCCCATCAGACATGATCCTGCGTGGCCCCATATGCCCACTAAGCTTCCCTCTGACATCCCTAAGTTTGAGGGTAAGGCAGGAGAAGACCCCCAGAATCACATCATGTCCTTCCATTTATGGTGTTCCTCCAACTCCATAGTGGATGACTCAATCCGCCTACGGCTTTTACAACGCACCTTCACTGGCTCCGCAGCCAAATGGTATATCGAGCAGCCCCATGGGACGCATGCCACATTTACCTCCCTTGCCTCGACTTTCCTACAATTCTTCCAGTTACCTGTCCGCTACGATGCGGACGTCGAGATCCTACTGTCTTGCAGACAGAACACGGCCACGCATATCACTGACCATATTCATGATTGGCGTCGGCGCCGAAGCCTATGCAAAATAAAATTAGACGACCGAATCTTCCTAGATTGGTTTCTAAAATCCCTCCTTCCTCTCATTGCGAAGGATGTAGCATCTGAAATACCCCAGTCTGAAGAAGAGGCCATCCTCAAAGCTCAACAGTTTGATCTCATCTACGCCCAGTCGGGTTACCTATACACGATCATACCAGACGCCCCACGAGGCGACTCTGCACGCGGTGACACACCGGGGGCATCACATGCCGCTGATGGCATTATTGGCCAAATTACACCCCAAGCAAAACCTTTTAGTATGGTGAGCACCATGCCCGCCCCAGACCTTTCTAGGGCTACATCTAGTTCCGGAGCGACAACTTCTTATGCTCCAACAAACCAGACCCATCACGTTCATGGACCCTCTTGTCCACAACATTGTTATGGCCAAGCGCCATCAGCATATGTACCTCCTACATACTATGCTCAACCTACGGTACAGACCCCCATGCATTACCCACAATCGGTTGCACCAGCTAACCTCACACCTCCACCAGCTCAGGGGTACCAACAACCCCAACAGGCAACTGGACCACCTCCAGCTCCACCTGCATACTATCCACCGCAGCCTGCTCCCGCACCTGCGGCTCCTCAGAATCCCCCCAATGCTCAAGGGCATGTGTACGCACAACAACATCAGCCCCAATACCAAAATAACCAACGCAACCAGGTTGGGCAACCAAACCGCGGAAGAGGACGCAACCGTGGAAACAATCAAAACCGTAACCAAGCTCCACAACCTACTCATCCTCCGCAAAACAATAACGCGGTGCCTGCTCATCAGAATCCTGATCGACCCCCTAAGCAAGCCAAAAATGCTAATTTACGAACAAACCATCCTTGTTCCATTTGCGGTGTCTATGGTCACTATACCCACGCTTGCCCACATCTGGAGCGAGCTCGACAACTATGGACAAATGACGCCCATCGTCAAGGGCAGGCGGCTCCTCAGCCGCCACCCCACCCCCCACCACCTCCACAACAACCTTTGGTATTACAAAACCCTTTTCCAACACAAGGAGTGGTAAACACTCAGCCGTTAGCCCCCCCACAGGGCAACGTGCAACCACAACAAATTACTTACGCAGCTCCTGACCAACCCATGTTTGATTCAGGCACCCACCACTTATTGATGATGTCCACTGCCGACGTCAATATCCAAACCCGTCAGAATCAATACGGACCGACTTCTGAATCCCCCCCCGCCGAAAAGGATACTAATGCTCATCCCACTGATCAGACATTGCGTATACCTCAGGTTCCACTTGATGGCGCTTCTAAAGCACCTCGCTTCCCCCTTCGCCGAATCAACAACAACCCCAATGCACGGGCTGCGTCCAATTATAACATCGTAGATGACTTAGCTCAATCTCCCGCAGCCATGTCTGCGTTAGAAGTCTTAAAAAACTATCCTACTCAGCGCAAGACTTTACTTTCCGCCATTGGGGCGATTGACCCAAATGATTCCAAATTGATGACCTTTGATTTAGACCAGTCTGAACCACGGCTGCCTTCCACCATAGCAGTCCAAGTTTCCGTTTCTATTCGGAATCTTGTCATCCATCGATGTATCATCGACGAGGGTGCCTCCACATGCGTCATGTCCACATTTGTTTGGCAGAAGTTGGGATCCCCTACTCTCCAGCAATCCACCACTGCATTGCGGGCCTACGACGGTCGGTAAGCTCAACCTCAAGGTTTACTACCCAAGGTCCCCGTCCAATTAGGTGGGAAAACTGTATTCATTGACATAGAGGTCATTAATGCCCAGCTGGATTATAACCTTTTACTCGACCGCAGTTACATGTACGCCATGAAAGCGGTCGCCTCCTCCGTTTTTCGCACCATGATGTTCCCCCATGAGGGACGCGTGGTCAAAATTGACCAACTCACCTACTATGATCCCAATGCCCCTGCAGCACCCGAAAATGTTCTTCCCATGATTGAACAACCAACTTCTAGTGCAACTACCTCCTTTGTCTCTTCTTTGGGACCCGGACTTTATTCAGATACACCAATGACCTCTACATTTCAGGCCATTCCACCACCGTCACCTGAGACCCAAGTCGCAAACCTCTGTACTCTTTCACAGAATACACAAACATCCGGTAGTCAACCACCATTGATCCCCAGTCACATTGGTGTTACACCCATCCACACCATCCCCTTCCTATTTCCTCCTTCAGGTGTAGTAAGCGCCCCGGTTATGGCTACCCTTAGTCTACCCGGGTTAACATTGGGATTACCCGTGTGGTATATTCCGCCTCCCGTTCGACCGCCGACACCAAACGTCATCCTCCAACCGGTACAACCTATTGTTACCACAAATCAACCTCCTCCTGGTGTCGCAATCCCTTCGTCGTCAACGAAACCTCCTCCTAACCTCAATATCCCTTCGTCGTCAACAAATCCTCCCCCTCCTATCAAGCCCATTGGGGGCAGAGGTCCACAACCATACACTGCTATACCACCTCCTAAGGCAGTTAAACCCCCACCGGTGTTTCGAGCTCCCCCTAAATGCTCGTTGTGCGATGAGATAGGCCATCCAACTCATCAATGCCCACACTTACCGGCACTCCAAGAGCATATGAATATGTTGGACGATGACATCAGCATCCCAGTAGTTAGATTAGAGCCACCTCTACAGCCTCGCGACAAATCACTGCGCACCAACCATCCTTGTGCTATATGCAGTGTTTACGGCCACTACTCTCACCATTGTCCTGATCTACCTGACTATAGAGCAGCATTGTACGAGTTAAACAATGTCGATTTGGAGATATCTCCTACCCTAATCGAAGAGATCCACCCCCCGCCATCATCCTCGTCGGAAGAAGTCAATACAATATATATGATTTCAACAACTTTCAAACCAGAACCCCTTGATTTATGGTCTGACTACTTCAATACTGATGAGCAAATTTTGGAGACACTCACTGCACCCGACTACCCTTGGGATGATATGCATCATCGCTCATACTTCCTCCCGGAAGCATCTATATCCACCGCATCCAACCAGCTATCGATCGAATCGAAAGATTTCATACCCACCAAGGTCGATTGGTTAAAAGACCCCATCCCAGCACCCGATGCCTTTGAAGAAGGGAACATGTCCAACATTTCCCCAACTATACAGATAGACATTTCCACAACACCAGAGAAACCTGAGCTCATCTCGCTGGGCGCATCTTGCACTCAAGCAGAAACTCAGGCGTACAAAAAGCTCTTTCAAGAGTTCCGAGATGTCTTTGCTTGGTCCTATACTGAGATGCCTGGTCTCGACCCCGCCATTATTGAACACCACATTGATACATGGCCTGAAGTACCCCCTGTTCGTCAGAAACAATGACCCATTCACCCTTCCAAGCTCCCCGCTATTAAGGCTGAGGTCGAGAAACTTCGCAAAGCAGGATTCATTTATCCTATTCCGTACACCACCTGGGTGTCGAACCCTGTTCCCGTCAACAAAAAGCAAGGCACCCTTAGAGTATGCACTGACTTCCGTGATTTAAACCACACTTGTCCAAAAGACAATTTCCCCACGCCATTCATTGACCAACTCATTGATGAGTGTGCGGGCCATGAAGTCCTATCCTTCATGGACGGGTTTTCCGGATATAACCAGATTCACATCCGCAAGGAGGATCAGTACAAGACTGCCTTTACCACCCCATGGGGCACATTTGCCTATCGCGTCATGCCATTTGGCCTTAAAAATGCTGGTGCCACCTTCCAGCGAGCCATGACCTATTGTTTTCACGACTTGGTCCATATCCTGCGAGTCTATCTTGACGACCTCACAGCTCGTTCCCGAAAACGATCAGACCACCTTAACGACCTCCGGCAAGTTTTCCTACGTTGTCGCAAATATAAAATCCGCTTGAACCCACACAAGTGTGTCTTTTGCGTCCCAGCAGGCCGGTTGTTAGGTTTCATTGTTTCCCAAGACGGAATCACTGTCGATCCCCTGAAAGTCAAAGCCATCTTAGACCTTCCGCCTCCTCGCACGCTTCGGCAGCTCCAAAGTCTACAGGGGTGGTCAAATTTCCTCAGACGCTTCGTTCCTGACTATGCCACCAAAGTCCATGGTTTCTTACGCTTGCTTCGCACCCACATACCCTTTGTTTGGGATGAACAAGCAGACACGGCATTCGAAGCCCTCAAGAAATCTCTCACACAAGCCCCCTTGATATCCCCACCAGATTTCTCTCACGACTTCACCCTTTATGTCTCGGCATCTGAATATGCTGTGTCTGGAGTTTTGGTCCAAGAAGATGCCTCCCACCAAGAGCATGTGATTTATTACGTCAGCCAGACCTTGTCTGGCCCACCTCTGCGTTACCCATACGAGGAAAGATTAGCCCTAGCTGTAGTCTTTTCTGTACAAAAATTGTGACACTACATCCTACTCAGTCATACCACGGTCGTGGCCGACTCCAACCCCATGGTCTATCTCCTCAGCCGACGGCTCCTTCAGGGTCGTGTCGCTAAATGGGTCATTATCCTCCAGGAATATGACCTTACTTTCAAGACTCCTAAGAGCACCAAATCCCTCGCACTTTCTCACCTCATCACAGACCTCCCGTCCTCTTCATCATCACCCGTTATCCAAACGGATCTGATCGACGATCAAATCTTCATCATTTCGTCTGACGACCCATGGTACGGAGACATTTTGATTTACCTTCGCACGCAAAAGTTTCGACCACAGATCGACCGTGACGAACGCAGTCGCATACGACACCATGCCCCCCGATACCTCTTATTAGGGGATGTGCTTTACCGACGCGGCATTGATACCATCCTACGCCGATGCCTATCCCATAGTGAGGCAGAACAAGTCCTCAATGATTGTCATAGCGGTGCCTGCGGAGGCCATTTCTCCGGCATGGCCACTACCCAAAAAATCATTCGGGCCGGTTACTTTTGGCCATCATTGTTTACTGATTGCATCACCGCAGTCAAGCATTGCCAGAACTGCCAACTATTTGCCCCCAAAGCAAGAACCCCCCCCGCCCCCCTTCATCCAGTCGTCACTGTTGGACCATTCTGCAAATGGGCTATCGACTTCCTCGACTGCAACCCCCCGTCAGCCGGCGGTCACAAACACATCATTGTGGCTGTAGATTATTTCACCAAGTGGGCAGAAGCCATGCCGACCTACAATTGCAAAGCCGACACTGCAGCACGGTTTTTCTTCAACCATATTATCACTCGTTTCGGAGTGCCCAAGCAACTAGTCTCTGACCACGGCTCTCACTTTGAAGGTGCCGTCTGGAAGGAATTATCAACCATGTTGAAATTTGAACACCATTTCTCTTCCGCTTACTATCCCCAAGGAAACGGCCAAGTCGAAGCGATCAATAAAATTTTGAAAACCATCCTGCAGCGCACTGTAGACAAACACAAATCCAATTGGCACCACATGCTCTTCCCGGCACTATGGGCCTACCGCACATCAACCAAAACCGCCACCGGTTTTACCCCTTTCCATTTAGTTCACGGTGTTGAATCCGTCCTCCCTATTGAGTGCCAGATCCCAGCTTTACACATCGCCGTTGAACTCCTACCGGACACTTCCCCGATCGAGCAACGTTTACTACTCCTAGAGCAGGCCGATGAAGATCGGCGCACAGCCATTCAAAACATGGAAGCAGCTAAACAACGATCGAAACTAAGTTACGACAAACGCGTCCACCCAAGAACCTTTTCTGAGGGAGACCTTGTCCTTGCTTACGATCAAGCTCATGATAAAACCGGGAAAGGAAAATTCGTATCTATGTGGCAAGGCCCCTACATCATACACACCTGCCTTGGGCAGGGGGCATACATTCTGACCGATTCAGAAGGCAACACCCTACGCAACCCACGCAACGGGTTGTACCTTAAACGATTTTACCCATAGAAAATCTGATGGACACCATCGTCCATTTTAGTATAGGCATACATTTTTTGTTCACAAAAAATTTTCCAAAAACCTAAATATTTGTTTTTCTCTGCATGACCACAGATGGAGCCTCTTCCACTCTGCCATGTCGGTTTCGCTGATGGTGCAAGCCGTTGGTCTCCCAATCTCGCCTCCGCAGCTTGGGTAATATATTCCCCTTCACATGAGTTAATTCACATTGACGGAGTATGTTTAGGTGCCGCTACCAATAATCAAGCTGAATACGATGCCGTGACCGGCCTCCTGGTCGCTGCTCTCCAGATGAGCATACGTCACCTCAACGTTTTCTTGGACTCACAGCTCCTAGTTTCCCAGCTCAACAATGATTACCAGGTACGCGATCCCTGTCTTTTCAGAAAATTCCTGTGCACTAAACAAATGGTTAGACAGTTTGAATCCATTACATTCACACATGTCCCAAGACACCTCAATAGTGTAGCAGATAATATGGCCAACAGTGTCCTCGACTGGCACACCAATCACATCACGTCATATCCATAAACAAAATTGCATCCATATGCATAACATGTGCCTCCACGGGCATAAAACAAACAAACCAAATAATGCATCCATGTGCATAACATGTGACTCCACGGGCATACATAAATCAACAAACATACTGCATCCACGTGCATAACATGTGCCTCCACGGGCATATACAAAAGACAAATGTGCATCCACGTGCATACACGACAATATATCAAAAATATATATCCACATATATATATAAATAAAATAGTCAACATCTCATAAGTGCCCTCAGCACCCGATATACAAAAAATACGTCTGTCATACAAAAATGCCTCCCCATATGCTCATCAGCATTTGGGGGCAGATACAATATATCTACTCATCTGGATCCCTAGGATCCTCCGGCTCCTCCTCCGACTCCTCCTCCGCCGGCCCCGCCGGGTCATGACGACCCCGAACTCGCCGCTCTGCTGGCCCCGCTGGATCGTCCCTCAGACGTATCCTCCCCTGAGCCGGCCCTGCCGGAGCATCTCGTCTACCATCCCCGTGCCTCGCCACAAACACCGCTGCCCTCAACAGGAGCGACTTCCACTCAGGTGGCGCACCGAGACATCCCTGCAAAATATCCCGATCCAGGTCTCTCCAACCATCCTCGGGGAGACCAGCTACGATCCGGGCCAAGGTCCGTCGGACACCATCTATGGCGTCATCATGAGGGCCAACCCCTCGCCCACGAGCTGCATATCCTCCACCATGCGGAGGCGGTACAGGTACAGGTGGATGAGCGACCACCATCGCCCGCCCCTGCCGAGCCACATAGTCAGGTGGTGGCACTGGACCCACATCTGCACAAAGCAAGTAAGCCATCAGATACTATACAAAAAATCATCAATGATAAATCAAACAACATATGATATAATATCAAATAAAACACAAAACATACCGTCTAGGCTCCAGGCCTGTCCTGGTGCACGAGGCATCTCTGCGTCACCTCGGTAGTCCATGCCGGCGTAGGGATAGTCCTCAATCACAAGAGGCATCTGCTCCCACTGCTGATAGAAATCCTCCGTGAAGTAGCCGCGGACACCACCGCCGGCACGGGGCATCATCTGCCCCCACCTCATCATACGAGGCTCACTCGGAAGACCAGCACGAACGGGTACCCGTGGCCGCAAGGTCGGCACCCGCTCGAAGAAAAAATAGCATAAGAACGAGGCATAACAAAACTCGCCTCCCTCTCTAACGGCCTTGTCCAGATCTCTCCGGACACCAGCCAGGAACATCTGCGCCCAGGCATAATAAGTACCCTGTAGAACGGAATCCACCATCATCGTCTGCCCCCCAGACATACGATGTGGTGCAGCAGCACCCAATACCCGCAGAATGCAGGCACCAACAGCTCGCATATCCCACTCACGTAGGGATCTTAGACTAATAGAGTTGTTTACCAAAACAGCATCATCCACACAGAAAGTCTGTAAGAGGTCCTCCATATCTACACCCGGAGGCAACCTCGGCAAAATATCACCCACCTCACCCAAGCGAGGCAACCCAGTCAAAAAATATACATCCGTGAGAGTGATCTCTAACCTCTCACCACCAATAATAAAGGCACCCTCTGCCGGCACCCACCACTGCACGAGCTTGTTCAGGAGCCGTCTCACTGAACGTATAGGAGGGATCTGAGCGAACTTCAAGAGTCCGCTCATAGCCAGGGTCTGTCTCACCCCTCCATCAGTCTCAATCCTCAGCATGAGATCACCATCGATCTCCCTCTCCCGCCACACGGACTGAGATCTCCGCAACATCCTGCCAGGAAAACAGAAAAAATTTTAGCCCTAGCACAAAAATTTTATAAAAATCCCATCGCGGATTTTACACAAAAAGCCGCGATGCCCATCGCGGCTTTTACACAAAAAGCCGCGATGACCATCGCGACATCCATGCAAAAACCCGAGATGAACATCGCGGATTTTTGCCGGACAGTCACGATGAACATCGCGACTATCCGCCATGAACTCGCGATGAACATCGCGGGTTACGACCTCACAGTCGCGATGAACATCGCGACTGTGAGCCTAAAACCCGCGCGGTTCATCGCGGGTTCAGACCCGAAACCCGCGCGGTTCCACGTTGGAGAGTCAACGTGGAATTTCGCGGCCTTCGGGGGCCCGCCGCCAAACAAAAAAGACATAATTGACAAGGCAAAGGCGAATAGAGTTACCTGCAACTCGCTAAATCGAAAACCAACGGTGAAATCTCCCGGAAATCAAGAAATAGCTCTGACAGCTCTATCAAACTCGCACGTAACAATGACAAGTCATTTGGGCCCCACGTCCTATTTATAGAAAATCTACCAATTTTTCAACAACCATTGCGGTGTCATACGAAGTCCATTTCTCAAACCGTTGGTACCGTTGGGATCAGCACAGCGAGAACTTCATACAGGTTCCTTCCTTTTCCCGTTTTCACGGGGTCCATTTTTTGACCATTTTTTAGCCTCCCTCATGGCCTCGGTTTGCGTGCCACATCGGCCGTTCTCCGTTTTCGACATGCCTTATATAGCCGGATTCAGTTTTCCGCGCTCGTGATGATGCTTGAGATCATTTCTCGCTCTCACCTTTAGATTTTTTGGGCATTTTTTCCACGTCACCTCGGTTTGCGTGCCACATCGGCCGTTCTCCATTTTCGACGTGCCTTATATAGCCGGATTCAATTTTCCGCGCTCGTGATGATGCTTGAGATCATTTCTCGCTCTCACCTTTAGATTTTCCGGGCATTTTTCCCATGCCCCCTTCGTCGCCTCGGTTTACGTGCCACATCGGCCGTTCTCCGTTTTCGATGTGCCTTATATCGTCGGATTCAGTTTTCCGCGCTCATGATGATGCTTGAGATCATTTCTCGCTCTCACCTTTAGATTGTTCGGGCATTTTTTCCATGCCCCCTTGTTACCTCGATTTGCGTGCCGCATCGGCCGTTCTCCGTTTCTGACAATCCTTATGTCACCGGATCCAGTTTTCCGCACAGATGACGATGCTTGAGACCTTTCCTCGCCCTCATCAATCCATTTTTGTTCGGTATAAGTTTATCCCTTTTTCGGGTCCGAACAACCCCTTTTACGAAAAAGGCACTTAGGGAGTTTCTGTTAAGCTCTTTTCTGACTCCTAAAACAATGAAAAGATCATCGAGCAATCTTGCTTCCTTTCATGCTCGCTAAACGTATCTGAAAGGGCGTCTACCTGGTATAAGTTTACTCCTTTTCCGGACCTCGTAGACTAATTACGAAAAAGGCATACTCTAGTCACATCGGCTAGAAGAGTTCTCCATCCGCATCATTTTATGCTTTTTCGGGCCTTGGAGACTAAACTACGAAAAAGAACACCAATAGAGTCCACTTACCGCTTTCAGACTCTCTAAACATGAAAGCAACCATGAGCATGCGCCGTCCTGGGCTCACAAAATCCACAGGACCGTACCATTTCAGAGCACACTTTTATCCCTTCTTGGAGCTCATTAAAACTACGAAGAAGGAATCAATGGTGCCTCTTGGCGCTACAACACATCATGTCTACTCACATAGCAGCCTCCTCATTTTGGTCGCCTTTGTTCAGAGTATTCTGCAGTATGTCACCCTGAAACTCCCTCGACAGCTACCATCAGCTTCACCCCCCCAGAGTCAGTACATACCCTTCAGTCCCTAAAAGATGATCCCCACACCTACAAGTCAGTTCCCTACGCTGCCAGGTCAACCATGTCATCATGCTCTGAACAAAGGAAGTTTGAGTCTACCCATTTTTGACCCATTTATTTCCCGTTCCCACAAGTATGTTAGTCCTACCATCAGTACTACAACACTTCAGTTTTACACCTCGTGCTCCTATCAAGGAAACATCATTGCCTTGTTAGTTGCTGTTCTCCCTCTGTCGACGACAACCACATTTATTCCATATTTCTTCATGTATTAGATCCCCCTTCTTGGGACTAATTGTTTTGTATATGTCTTGATACGAGCATGGGAATGCCCGCCTCGTCCTTTATCAGAGATTATACCTCATTCATATTGAGGCCATGTAATATTTTTTGTTTTTTGCAGCTTCCAAGGGTCGTGGCTCCAGTCTCCAACCGGTCTCTTCTCTCCCTAAACCCCAGAAAAAATGACAAAGAACTATGATGTCTATCGGCCATACGATGAGCTCCTGCCCTCACACATCAGGGGGCAATCTGTTAACACCTAAAAAGTGCTCACTAGCTCATTCCCTTACTCACATGACCCACTTGTCCACTTTTCCACCATCTGAGCCTCTGAAACCAACAAAAGGTCATCAAAAGACCTTAGTACACCCCTTTTTCCATTAAAAAAGATTATTTTTTCCAAAATAGCATAAAAAACCCTCAAAAAGGGTCCAAATTCCCAAAAATATTAAAAAGGGAATTAAAATATTATTTTTATTCAAAAAAGGAAAAAGGAGGGAAAAGTACCTAAACCATGTTGGTCAATACCATTTGGTTTCCACAAAACCACAAATGGTATTTCCCACCACCAAAACCTATAAAAAGGTGATAGGGGCTCCTCATTTCACATCCATCCATTATCTCATCCTTATGCTGCTGAAATCTCCCTTGAGCATTTTAGCCATTGCAAACCACATTGGAGAAGAGACCATTGGAGATTGGAGTTGCTCATCCTTGGAGCCATTCAACCTCATCATTAGAGGTATTGATTCCGCAAGCACTTGCTTGCCCCATTCTTTCAATACAAATTCTTTATTTTATATGTTCTTGTTCTTGATGTTAAATCATTTTTGTTATTTGCTTAATATCTTTGCTTAGATCCATGAATAGTCTTGTTTATTTAGTTTCTTGTTTTTATTTCTATTGAAACTGCTGCTACTAGTTAGCAGGTGCCCATAGCACTAAGCCTGGTTGCAAAACTGGGCCAACAGCAAGCACCAACTTGTTGTGTTTAGGAACCAAACTGAGAGGAGACTGCAATTGTTGATGTATTTGTAACTTCGTAAGACATTCACTTGTATATTATATTTGTACTTTATTGTATTCCCAACGGAGATGTATTATTCCTCCGATTGGAAGTGTCGTCATTTGTATTTGCAAGTGTTGCAAGTTAGATTGTAAGTTTCGTAACTTATATTTGATGGGTTATTAGACCACCTTGGTGGGGTCGGCCCTGTATGAGTCATGTGGATGGGTTATTAGGCTTCCTTAGGAAGTCGGCCAAGTTAGGGTTAAAGGAAGGTCAAGTCATTGTATAAATAGAGAGTGTGAGTCTCTCATTCTATTCATTCACTCACTCATCCAACTCGCATAGTTGAGAGAGAGGAGTGTGCACAAGTGGAGGAGGAGTAGTTGCTGTAGACATCTATCTTTTGGTGTTTGATCTTTGTGATCTTTGCATTGGTGCTCATTCTATCTCTGAGGAAGTTGCGGGGTTTTTCACCTTCTTGGTTTTCCTCGGTGAAATGCTTTGTGTCCATTGTCTCTTGTGAGTGTTATGTTGTGCTTGTCATTCTCTTAGTGATCCTAGATAATATTAAAGGAAATTATCGAAAATCTAACATGGTATTAGAGCGGTACTAAGAAGAAGACACTATGCAGCTGCAGAAGCTAGGGCTTCTTAATTTTTGGGTTCCTCTCCACAATTCATCAAAGGCAGGAGGCTAGACTAACTCTCCTAGTAGGGCGCATCTTTCTGTCGAGACAGAATTCAATTCTGAGCATTTTCAGTTTTTGGCCTGTCACTACTGCAGGAAATTAGGGTTTATGAGAAAGTTGGAATTTTTGGAATCTGAGACCATGGCTGGATGCTCCTCGGAAAAATCAAATTTTAGAGACCAAGATCGAACTTTTTGGTTGGGCATAACCCCAGGCTCTATCAAACCCTAGTTCAGGATTTTGACCAGAAAACCATAAACTGCAGATCCGAAAGTTTCAAAGTCAATTATGAGAAGTCAAATTTTGGAGATGTCAAAATTGAAGTATACCAGCTTGATCAACTTAGCAAGGCGCATCTTTCCATCCAATCAGAAGTTTGAAATTCAAAGTTTGAATTTTTAGGGTTTCTCTAACAAAGATCTAGTTTCAACATATCAAGTGGTAAGACCTAAATCTTTTATTTCCATTTGAGTTTATCATTAAGATGTCTCACCACACCAAGCTTGAGGATAAGCTTGAAGAGGTTGATAACTTCTAAGCATGGAAGTATAGGATTGGGTTAATCCTAGAAGAGAATGAATTGGACACCTACATAAGTGAAGAGGTTCCAGTTCCAGAGGGAGATGAGGCTAAGGCCTTACACAAGAAGAACTTGGTCAAGGCCAAGAGAATCATTGTAGATTCTATCAAAGACCATCTCATACCCCATGTGTCTTCCCTAAATACACCTAAGGAGATGTTTGACTCCTTGACCAAGTTGTTTGAAGGAAAGAACATAAATAAGAAGATGACACTGCGGAACCAAATGAAAGGTGTAAACATCCAGAATGGAGAGACCATCCAATCCTACTTCAATAAGGTCTCTCAAATCAAAGAACAAATTGAAGCTGTGGATGAAGTAGTGGAGAATGGAGAAATTGTGATGACCACATTGAATGGCCTACCTAGGTCATGGGATTCCTTCATCCAAAGTATCTATGCAAGAAAGAAATTGATCTCTTTTAGTAGACTGTGGGAAAAATTCTCACAAGAAGAAACTAGACTTGTGTCCCGAGAAGAAAAGATGGGAAATGAAGATCAAGCTCTCACAGCACACACCAAGAGAAGTAAGTTCAAGAGAGAGCAACCTCATCAAAAGGGAGAAGAAATATCTAAGATGCTTCACATGTGATGAGAAGGTACACTTTGCCTCAGAATGTCCCAAGAGAATAAAATGCTTCAACAACAAGAAGAACAACAACAACAACAAGAGATAGCATGCTGCTGTTGAGGATGATGAACCTCACAGAAAGAAGACTAAAGAAGAAAGTGGAGACTCTTCAAGTGACAAAGAATATGTTCTAATCTCTACTCTCACAGGTATTGTTACACATGGGTGTAATAATTGGCTTATTGATAGTGAGGCTTCCAAACATATGACGGGATTTAAAGAATCTCTTATGGACCTATCTGAACATGAGTCACCTTGTTATAGATCAAATCTGCACTTCTTCGTCTGTGATCACATTACTCTGTTGATCACACAAAAGGACACTAAGGATTGAAGAGTTTGATTGACCTGGATGACTCGTTGCTAGAAGTACACTCTTCAGCTGAAAATATTGCAGTTTCTCCTGATTTTACCACATGTACACCCCTCTCTGTATAGAAAAGCAGCGTACACCTTGGAAAAATACTCTACTTTTCTCAAGGACAATCGGCATACATCTCCCAAAATGTTGTAAACGCTTGTTGTAGAGCACAAAAGTTGCTCTCTGTATGCTACTCTTGTTGTATGAAACTCGCGTACATCTTAAGATGAAATAAAAAAATATATTAAATTGACGAATTGGGATTAGTTGAAGTTGGTTCTGCAACTTCCCCAACTTCCCAATTCAACCACTTCTTGATCTAAACTGCCTACCTTGTCCCATAAATACAAGGAGGATCCATGAGAGTACTAGTTGGAAAGACTTGTTATAGGATCTAGAAAGAAATCCTAAAGGGTTATTACACTGGAGGAAAGTCCCAAGTCATTGTGAAGAGCAGGAGCCCAGGACTCGGTTGCAGAAAC
Organism: Larix kaempferi; assembly: GCA_027924585.1. Lineage (NCBI taxonomy): Eukaryota > Viridiplantae > Streptophyta > Pinopsida > Pinales > Pinaceae > Larix > Larix kaempferi. Next base: position 7,186,495 of record BSBM01000556.1, read on the forward strand.
ATGTTGACACGTCAGGTATACTTGTACTGATTTCATGTTTCTTTGACAATAAAAAGGTCGAAATACCCTTCCTGTCCCAAATCGAATGTCTATTGGATTGCATGTTCATTTGGCTTAAGATATGATTATATTTGATGTTAAATTACTTTATGTTTGCATCATATTTATATATAGTCAAGATACGTTGAGGAAGGTATCCTTTGTATTGCAGGTTCATCAAGCGGGAGGTCAATCAAGAGATCAAGTGAAAGCTAGGACCAGCCGTCGGTTAAAGGTATGTCTTTCGATATCCCGATATCTGTCATTTGTAGGAACTAAATGCAATCTAATGAATGTATTTACCTATCAACCCCGTCCAGTTGGTAGTTTCCATCTCCTCACTATAAGGTAGAAATCCTGAACAACAGACTGGCGACTCCGCTGGGGAGTAACCGTGTGTTTTTCTGCTTTAGGAGACCTAGTTAGGTTTTCTTCCAGTCCCTTTTTTCAATTTTGATTCTCTGAGAGTCTTTATAGGTCTTTGTTACCTGTTCCTAACTACTTGACTCATCTCGGTTGATTTTCTGCAAAGATTGTTTGTGCCCTTCTAAGGCATGTACGCTGGTCCACCCTACCTACAGTAGCGTTTGTTACCTGATGAATGCCCCTCTTTGCACAACATAGTAGCATACCTCTCCTGATGTACGCTGGTTGATACACTGCACAGTAGTGTATTTTCCTGTCGTGTCCATTTTTTTGTTAGGGTTTGATTTCCAAGCCTTTGGTTTCTTTTCCAACCTGTTGCTTTGCTTTCTTCACTAACACCTGAGACCTTCCATGTCTCTGTTGAGTCTTGTTTGCCTCTTCGATGTATTTTAGTTTGTTTTTGCTTGCTTGAGTCTTTGTTAAGTGTCTTTACTGCTTTCTAGCCCTTTTTGAAGTTCGTGCACTTGTCTCTTTTGAACATAGATGTACACTCTGGCCCTAGTTGCTTATTGTAGTCATACAAACCTGCGTCATTATCGTTAGTTGTTTGTGGCAACAATAGCATGCTTTCTCTTCGTCTTATCCTTTCCATTAGGGTTTGACTTCAAGTTTAATTCCTTAGGGTTGCTTTCAAAAGGTTGCTTGGTTTAGATACTTTCTGATTGTCTTGTCAGTTCAGTCCAAGTGAGTCAAAGCCTCCTAGTTAGTCTTCTTTTGAGTCTGTGTGTTGTTAAGGTCATTCTTGGTTCACTTGCTTACTTTTTGCTTGGCTTAGTGTTTTCTTAGGGTTTTGATACTTAGGAGCAACTTCTTTAGGTTTGACTTTCCGTTACAAGTGCCTCTTTTCCCTGCTTCTTTTTCGCTTTGTTTCCAAGCCTCAAGTTTTTTTCTTTTGCAAAAACTTGGTAAGTCAAGTCTTCATCGAGTCTTTTGATTCGTTTGTTTTGAGCCATTTTAGGTGTTGGTCTTATGCACACTTTACATTTAGGTCTTACTTGCACTTTTACAAGTTCTTTTTCTTTTACAATTATCAGAAAAAGCAAAAAATTGTTTTAAGTAGCTTAGTAGTAAGGTCTATCATTGCTTTGAAGTAGCATAGTTTGCTTCGAAACATTAAAAGAAAATACAAAAATATTTTGATTTAGGTTTGTTTAGGTTTCAAGTTTTGAAAGAATACAAACGGAAAAGAGAAAATTTTGTGAATTTGAAAGCATTACTTTACATGCACTGTACTTTCATAACAAACCATTCCACACACCGCACTACAACCCTTGAGTAACAAGTAGCCCTTAAAAAGAACCATTAGTAAAATTTATTAGCAACATTTTTCTTTTTAGGTATACATGTCACCAACTAGCTTAGGCTAGAGTTTCGGACTTAAATCACCTTAAACGATCCGAAACTTGCTTCATTACTCAACAATCGTAGTACGACTTTCACTTAGGTAAATCCATCTCTATCAAATAGTCCTGGGATTCTCTACTCAAACTAGAGTTAAGCACGAGGCCATGGGAGATTGGAATTGTTGAGGATAGACCCTCACTTTCCTCTCAACCATAAACCAGAGTTGACTCGTATATGGGGGTCCTTTCGGACTTCGAGCTTTGCTACCCTACCCATGCGTTTCGACTAGGCTAACGACTATCCCCCCAAGTTATTTCGTATTGATGGTAGCCTTAGTATCATACTTTTAAGGCTCTACACAGGTAGAGTGGGAGGTTATTCCCACCTCACCTCGGACAAACGTGGAAGGTAACCCTTTGGCAGTAATCCTAGGAGGGCAGTTTGTTAATTCAAGCGCTTGCACCCAGTGGACCTCCAGAGGATGCCACGTAACTGACCGTCGATACTCTGTTAGTCTGTTCTAGGCCCTGATCATCTCATACTTGATTCCAAGAGTATTTTCCATTGTTTGCCTGGTTTGATTACTTAGGAAATATTTTATGGTATGTTGTTTGCTCCTTAGTTATAGTGGCCACTAGGTTGTTTTACTTAGTCTACTTTTTGTAGTTGTGGAGGACCAACATCTTCGTCGGTCTCAGAGGTTGCAAAACCTTCCCCCACTCATAGTGGAGCCTCCACCGCCACCGCGACGCCAGAGGACTAATTCCCATGGTTCTTTTGAACTTACGGGCGAAAAAAGGGTTCTTGGAGAACCACAACCCAGAACCCCGAATCGACAAGTCTTTAATACTATCGAAGTTGAGGACCTAACTTCTAGAGAGTTCAGCACTCCTTTCAACCCTCCTCTTACTGGACCCAACAATCCACTTCTGGTACATGTAGGTTCCCAACAACCCGAGTACAGTGCGTGTGCTCTTTGTGCTGCTTGTTTTTAGTTTGCCTTAGAGATTTCTAGCCCGTTGAGTCGAAAAATATGGATAGCATCCCGATGAGCACCAATCAAGAGACCCCTATTCAAGGGGCTCCTTGTGCTTTTCCATTTATTGGGAACATTGGTACTCCCTTAATGGCTATTTTGAATATTCCAGGATTCACTATAGGGCTACCGGTTTGGTTGTTTTCCACTCTGAATGCCTTGTATGCTCCTGATGCTTCTCAAGTAAGCACCTCACATCAAGAGAATCAAAACCCTATGTCTGCTTCGCCAGTAACATCTTCTCCTCCTCCTTCTACCTCATGTGGTGAAAGTATTAATACTAGTAACCAGCAATCTAAAAGGAATAGACGGAGGAAGAATAGGAAGAAGATGTCAAAGCAAGGGGGAAGCCACCCATCCTCTGAAGGTCATGCTGGGGGCACCTACCCAACCTCTGGTGGTCATGTTGGGAAAAGTCCCCAAGCCTATAAAGGTCATGCTGGGAGCACCTACCCAACCTCTGGTGGTCAAGTTGGGAAAATTCTCCCAGCGTCTGAAGGTCATGCTAGGGGAACCTACCCAACCTCTGGTGGTCATGTTGGGAAAAGTCCCCCAGCCTCTGGAAGTCATGCTAAGGACACCTACCCAACCTCTGGTGGTCATGTTGGGATAAATCACTCAATCACTGTAAATCATACTGAACCCATCCACCCAGCCTCTGGAATTCATGCCGGGGGCACCCACCCAGCCTCTGAAGGTCATGCTGGGCGCAAAATTTCAGTCAATGCAAATCATACTGAAAGCATGTCTTCAACCACTGTTGCTCATGTTGAGGACACGTCATTAATCACTGTTGGTCATATTAATGACAAGTTACCAGTTACTGTGAGTCATACTGGAGACACTGAATCAGCCACTGCAAGTCATGCTGAAAAATTTGACATTGTAGACAAACCAAATAAACATAAGCTTAAGTTCCCTTGTAAGTTTTGTGAGGGAGACCACCTGACCTATTTGTGCCCTGTAATTCCAGAAGGGCAAAGAGTGTGGTCCGTAGTTAAAAATTCTTCTGCTTCTGAGCAACCAACCACTACAAGTCATACTAGGGGCAAGTTGTCAGCCAATGCTAGTCATGCTGAGAGTACTATTGTTGTAAAGGAGTCTAAGCTTATAGGACGCAATCCAAAGTTCCCTTGTAAACTTTGTAAGGAGATCACCTTACTCACCTGTGCCCTGCTATTCCAGAGGTGCGGAGAGTGTGGTCCATGTCTGAAGGATCCTCTGCTCCTGAATTGTCTATAAATTCCCAACAGCCAGATCAACCTTTGGTTGATGAAGTGGTTGAACCAATGCAATCTTTGTTCAACCCCATTCTTCCTTCGAAGAGTGAAGAGATCGAATCGATGCAATCTTCGACCGATCCCATCAGTCCTTCAGAGACTGATACACCTGTCCCTGAAGTATTCTGCATTACCAGTTCAGATGTTTCTGAAATGGGGGGCACTTCATCTGTGCCGAGTGAACCCCTACCAAGCTCTGGGATCATTTCCTTTGATTGGAATAGTCTAACTAGGCCTCACCTTCCTTCTGCTACACCTTTTCAGATAAAGATTGATATCGGCGACCATGCGGTTCATCGATGTATTGTAGATGAAGGAGCCTCTGTTAGTATCTTATCCCCTTATACCCTTAGGTTTTCCTAACCTTGTTCCAGCTGTTAATTGGCCATTGACTTTCAATAAAAGACTTAGTGAACCGTTGGGATTCCTCCCTCAAGTACCTATTACTTTGGGTGAAAAAACAGTCTTAGTTGATTTTATGGTTTTAAAGGACCCTATGGACTTTGATATGATCCTAGGGCGTGATTACTTATATGCTATGCAGGCTGTGGTGTCTACGCTCTTTCGTGCGATGCATTTTCCTCACAACAAAAGCATTATCACTATCGATCAACTTACATTTGGTGATCCCTCTTATTACCCAACTATAGACCAAGTATATCCCTCGCCAGTAGGCACTACTATGTCACAATCAAATTATGTGGCATATTGTTCCTTGAGTCCAGTTTCTACTGAGAAGAAGCCTCTGAATTCATGCTTACCTTCTAGGGACTAGGTCCCGACAATTGACCAGGTGATGACTCCATCTTAATGTTTAGATATGTGTTCCATATGGGATAATATACTTCCCTCTGATGAAGTTTCCCTTGTCTATAATGCAGTCTGCCATTCATTTGGACATTGATCCACCTTCGAGCATTCTTCTACCTTCACTTCGAGCTCATTAAAAACAGTAAGGGGGCAACGATATTCTTCTATCTTCACTTCGAGCTCGTTAAAAACAGTAAGGGGGCAACGAACATTCTTCTACCATCACTTCGAGCTTGTTAAATACAGTAAGGAGGCTACGAGCATTCTTCCACCTTCACTTCAAGCTCGTTAAAAACAGTAAGGAGGCTACGAGCATTTCTTCCACCTTCACTTCGACCTCGTTAAAAACAGTAAGGAAATTTTTATCATTCTTCTGTATCTCCTTTGAGCTCTTTCAAAACAGTAAGGAGGTCGCGAGTTTACTTTTCCGGGCTCCTTAAAACTTTATGAAAGATATTGTTATAGAGTTCTTCACGACAGTATCAAAGACTTGTCGATCCAGGGTTCTTGGTTGTGGTTCTCCAAGAACCTTTGTTTCACCTGTAAGTTCAAAAGAACCACGGGAATTAGTCCTCCGCCGTCGCGGTGGCGGTGGAGGATCCACTATGAGTGGGGGAAGGTTTTGCAACCTCCGAGACTGACGAAGATGTTGGTCGTCCACAACTACAAAAAGTAGACTAAGTAAAACAACCTAGTGGCCACTATAACTAAGGAGCAAACAGCATACCACTAAAAAATTTCCTAAGTAATCAAACCAGGCAAACAATGGAAAATACTCTCGGAAGCAAGTCTGGGATGATCAGGGCCCAGAACAGACTAGCAGAGTATCGACGGTCAGTAACGTGGCATCCTCCGGAGGTCCACTGGGTGCAAGCGTTTGAATCTCCAAACCGCCATCCCGGGATTACTGCCAAAGGGTTGCCTTCCACGTCTATCCGAGGTGAGGTGGGAATAACCACCCACTCTACCTGTGTAGATCCCTAAAATTCTGATACTAAGGCTACCATCAATATGAAATAGCCTGGGGGGACAGTCGTCAGCCTAGTCGAAACGCATGGGTAGGGTAGAAAATCCCGAAGTCCGAAAGGACCCCCGTACGCGAGTCAACTCTGGTTTATGGTTGAGAGGAAAGTGAGGGGCTATCCTCAACAATTCCAATCTCCCACGGCCTCGTGCTTAACTCTGGTTTGAGTAGAGCATCCCAGGAATATTTGATAGAGATGGATTTACCTAAGTGAAATTCGTACTACGATTGTTGACTAATGAAGTAAGTTTCGGATCGTTTAAGGTGATTTAAGTCCGAAACTCTAGCCTAAGCTAGTTGGTGACGTGTATACCTAAAAAGAAAAATATTGCTAATAAATTTTATTAATGGTTCTTTTTAAGGGCTACTTGTTACTCAAGGGTTGTAGTGCGGTGTGTGGAATGGTTTGTTATGAAAGTAAAGTGCATGTAAAGTAATGCTTTCAAATTCACAAAATTTTCTCTTTTCCGTTTATATTCTTTCAAAACTTGAAACCTAAGCAAACCTAAATCAAAATCTTTTTGTATTTTCTTTTAATGTTTCGAAGCAAACTATGCTGCTTCAAAGCAATGATAGACCTTACTACTAAGCTACTTAAAACAATTTTTTGCTTTTTCTGATAATTGTAAAAGAAAAAGAACTTGTAAAAGTGCAAGTAAGACCTAAATGTAAAGTGTGCGTAAGACAAACACCTAAAATGGCTCAAAACAAACGAATCAAAAGACTCAATGAACACTTGACTTACCAAGTTTTTGCAAAAGAAAAAAACTTGAGGCTTGGAAACAAAGCAAAAAAGAAGCGGGGAAAAGAGACACTTGTAACGGAAAGGCAAACCTAAACAGGTTGCTCCTAAGTATCAAAACCCTAAGAAAACACTAAGCCAAGCAAAAAGTAAGCAAGTGAACCAAGAATGACCTTAACAACACACGAAATCGAAAGAAGACTAACTACGAGGCTTTGACTCACTTGGACCGAACTGACAAGACAATCAGAAAGTATTTAAACCAAGCAACCTTTCGAAAGCAACCCTAAGGACTTAAACTTGATTTAAAACCCTAATGGAAAGGATAAGACAAAGAGAAAGCATGCTATTGTTGCCACAAACAACTAACGATAATGACGCAGGTTTGTATGACTGCAACAAGCAACTAGGGCTAGAGTGTACAGCTATGTTCAAAAGAGACAAGTGTACGAAATTCAAAAAGGGATAGAAAGCAGTAAAGACACCTAACAAAGACTCAAGCAAGCAAAAACAAATTAAAAGACATCGGAGAGGCAAACAACACTCAAAAGAGACATGGAAGGTCTCAAGTGTCAGTGAAGAAAGCAAAGCAACAAGCTGGAAAAGAAACCAAAGGCTTGGAAATCAAACCCTAACAGAAAATTGGACACTATAGGAAAATACACTATTGTGCAGTGTAGCAATCAGCATACATCAGGAGAGGTACGCTACTGTGTAGTGCAAAGAGGGGTGTTCATCAGGTAACAAATGCTACTGTAGGTAGGGTGGACCAGCGTACATGCCTTAGAAGGGAACAAACATTATTTGCAGACAGTCAACTGAGATGAGTCAAGCAATCAGGAACAAGTAACAAAGACCTATAAACACTCTCAAAGAATAAAAACTGAAAAAAGGGACTGGAAGAAAACCTAACTAGGTCTCCTAGAGCAGAAAAACACATGGTCACCCCCCAGTGGAGTCGCCAATCTATTGTTCGGGATTTCTACCTTATAGTGAGGAGATGGACACTACCAACTGGGCGGGGTTGACAAATAAATACATTCATTATATTACATTTAGTTCCTACAAATGACAGAGATCGGGATATCGAAAGACATACCTTTAACCGACGACTGGTCCTAGCTTTCACTTGATCTCCTGCTTGATGAAACTACAATACAAAGGATACCTTCCTCGTCGTATCTTGACTATATATAAATATGATGCAAAAATAAATTAATTTAACATCAAATATAATCAGATCTTAAGCCAAATAAACATGCAATCCAATAGACATTCGATTTGGGACAGGAAGGGTATTTCGACCTTTTTATTGTCAAAGAAACATGAAATAAGTACAAGTATACATGACGTGTCAAGATGTTTCTGCAACCAAGTCCTGGGCTCCTGCTCTTCACAATGACTTGGGACTTTCCTCCAGCGTAATAACCCTTTAGGCTTTCTTTCTAGATCCTCTAACTAGTCTTTCCAACTAATCCTCTCATGGATCCTCCTTGTATTTATGGGACAATGTAGGAAGTTTAGATTGAGAGGTGGTTGAATTGGGAAGTTGGGGAAGTTGCAGAACCAACTTCAACTAATCCCAATTCGTCAATTTAATATATATATTTTTTTCATCTTAATATGTACGCAGGTTTCATACAACAAGAGTAGCATACAGAGAGCAACTTGTGTGCTCTACAACAAGCGTTTACAACATTTTGGGAGATGGACGTTGGTTGTCCTTGAGCAAAGTAGCGTATTTTTCCAAGGTGTACGCTGGTTTGCTATACAGAGAGGGACGTACATGTGGTAAAATCAGGAGAAACTGCAAGATTTTCAACTGAAGAGTGTACTTCTAGAAACAATTCATCCAGGTCAATCAAACTCTTCAATCCTTAGTGTCCTTTTGTGTGATCAACAGAGCAATGTGATCACGGACGGAGAAGTGCAGATTTGACCTATAACACACCTCATAAGGTGAAACTTGGGGATGACTATCAATACCCCATAAAAGGAAGTGGTGAAGCCTCCTACAAGTCAGACTCTGGGAAGTCTTTAAAGATGAAATATGTTCTATATGTACCTAGACTCAAGAAGAATCTTCTCTCCATATCATCTTTGGATGCAAAGGGGATGAGAGTTGCATTTGTGGATGGCCAATTACTTATGTGGCCAAAAGGTAATACCATAGATGATGCAGTAGTGATTGGAGAGCAAGAGGGAGGATTATACAAATTGAAGGGACAACCTTAACATGCCATGGTACATGAATCCATGGAGCCAAGTGAACTTTGGCACAGAAGGCTTGCACATGTGCACTATAGAGCACTACGAATTGCAAGCAAAGCAGTAGAAGGTCTTCCTGAAATCCAGTCAACGCATGAAGGTGTTTTCAAAAGGAAAGAACACAAAGAAGGCATTTCCAAGCAGTGAATGCAAGGCAAAAGGAATCTTGGAAATTATCCACTCCGATGTATGCGGTCCGATGTCATCCAATTCTCTAATTGGGTATGTATGTTATGTTTCTTTCATTGATGATTCCTCTAGGAAGACTTGGATTCATTTCTTGAAGAACAAAGATGAAGTATTCAGCAAATTCAAGGAGAATTCACTTCAGAAGACTTCAAGAAGTTAGACAGTGATTCAAGGATTAAGAGGGAGTTGACTACTCCTTACAATCCACAACAGCAAGGAGTAGAAGAAGCTACTGCAGAGTTGGACTCCAGTAGCTCCTGCAAGGAAGCAAAGATTGAGAGAGAGTCCACCCAACAACCAAAAAAAGATAAGTATTTAAATTGTCATTTATTGTATATATGATTACTTAAATGATGTTGTTCAGTCATGTACATACTTATGTTCCTAGATTAGGATGTATATTATGCATTTTAGAAACGTTGCATTAATGAACAAGATACTACTAATATGCAAATAATGGCTAAGTGTCCTATGGTACTGTACAACATTCCATTGCTACTTATCTAGAATGAAAGCTCTTTGCTGAAATGTTGGGAGTAGTGCACACTCTTAACAATGTCCTGGTAGAGATGGAAGGCATCTAGAAGGTTACCGTATGACTACGGGATATGGATGAATGTTGTATTGAAGCATTGGCTAAGATAATTGCATGATTGTATGACATATATTCTTATGATTAAGAATTTGTTCTAAAAACTATGAGATGTTTCTAATCATGCAATTGAATTTGACTTGTAGGAAAGATCGTATATATCACCTACAAAAGAAGGACAACGACATCTGTTCCAGCGACGAAGTTCAAGAAATCTAGCTATTAAAGATATTGAAGAATCTGAAGGATGCCATGATCGAGTCGATCATGGAGAATGATGTTTGGGATGTGGTCCCAAGACCAGAAGGGAATTCTATTGTTGTTAGATTCTGGTAACTTCGGGATGTCCTCCATGGTTCAGATGCTTTACATGGAGGTACAGTAGCTGCATAGACATCAAAATGGAGTAGAGAGTGAGATTCACTCTACTCAGCGGCATGAGCCCAACGGGGGATGCATACGGAGCTTCAAGGGAGATTGACCTTTGCATGCCTAAGTATTGCATGACCTGTCAGCATTCAGTGGCTGCATGCAAAAGTGACTTTTTGCATGCACCAGGAATTAGGGTTTTGGAAAATCTAACTCATCGGTGAGATTATTTATAGAGGCAAGGGGTCCCCGGATGGGGTTACTCAGTTGTATCATCGGAGAGAGATACTGCCAGAGTGAGGGGGGCGAATCTGTCCATGTGGGGCGACTTTATGAGATAGAGAGGAGTTGCTGCAGAAGCTAGGAAGGTCAGATCTGAGCTAGATCAGTGACCTTCAGTTCCAGAGAGGCTAGATACCCGTTCCTATGAGCTGAGAGAGATCAACAGTGAGATTACTGTGGATATTGGAGCAGGCCGAGTTCTCTTGGAGGAGGACGTTTTTCCTGAGGGAAGAGGATCTCATTGTGAGTTGGATTGACCAATTAGGAGTCTGTGACTTCCAGGATAGCCTTCCCTCGAGATTTGAGGAAGGTTAGGGATGATCGGAGCTCATATTTGTTGAGATCCGGATCAGTACGAGAATTTGATCCCCAGAGGGGAGGGCGCACTTGTGCATGCAGAGAGGGTCGCATTAATCAGCGGGCAGCATTCAGAGTGAGCATATCAGAGTAGAGAGATCTAGAGAGGGCACATCTATCAGAGGCACCGTAAGAGCACTCAGATCCAGATTGGCAGTTAGGGCATACTTCGTCAGTACATGCATCAGCTGGATGCAAGCAAATTAGAGTTTGTCCTATTCAGAAGGATTGTGTTACCGGCTGAGGCAATTATGTATTGTACTGTCTTTTATACTTCTATATGCTATGGGATCGAGAGAGAAGATAGCCCCATAATTAGCTGGTTTTTCCCGAAAGGGTTCCAGGGTATATCTGTTGTCTATGTGGTTGATTGCATTTATATGTTAGTTGGTAGATGCATATCTAGTTGTTTGAGTCTATGTTTTATTGAGTATGTACTGACATTGAGATTCATACCACTTGAGGTCTTAGACTGATCCAGAGGGAGTAGTGATATCTGGATCAAATATTTACAGTTATGACTTCCAAATGGATCTATAAGATCAAGCATGCTGCAGATGGTAGCATAGAGAAATACAAGGCAAGATTTGTGGCTCGTGGCTTCTCCCATAAAGAAGGGATAGATTATGAAGAGACTTTTGCACCCAGAGCCAGATACACTTCCATCAGAATAGTACTTTCTCTGGCTGCAGTAATGAAGTGGAAGATACACCAGATGGATGTCAAGACAACTTTCTTGAATGGTGTAGTCGAAGAGGAAGTATATATGGAGCAGCCACTCTGTTTTGAGACACATGACAGGGAGTCATATGTGTGCAAGTTAAAGAAATCCTTGTGTGGCTTGAAACAAGCACCCATGACATGGTATGGCAGGATAGACAACTTCCTGACCCGTTTGGGATTTACCAAGAGTAAAGCGGATTCCAACCTTTACTACAAGGTTGAGGAAGGAAATCCAATGATACTCCTACTGTATTTGGATGACCTATTTGTGACAGATGAGGATAGGTTGATTGCTGACACGAAGAGGAAGCTTGCTTCCGAGTTCAAGATGAAGGATTTGGGTATGATGCATTACTTTCTAGGTATGGAGGTGTGGCAAAGAGCAGATGGAATCTTCCTTGGACAAGGAAAGTATGCATTAGAGATCCTGAAGTGGTTCGGGATGATGGACTGCAAGGACATGGCCACACCTATGGCATCGAACCTGAAGCTATTGAGTGATGCTTCATCAGAGTCGGTTGATGCCACGATGTATCCTCAAATGATTGGGTCCTTGATGTACCTGACAAACAGGAGACCAGATATTTTCTTTGCGGTGAACACCTTGAGCCAGTTCCTAACAGATCCTAGACATGTTCACCTGATTGTTGTAAAGCATATTCTGAGGTACCTGAAGGGTACGGTTGATTATGCGCTCAAGTATGATGTGAATCAAAAGTTTAACTTGGAGGGTTATGTTGATTCATATTGGGCAGGCAATGCTGCAGATAGGAAGAGCACTTTGGGTTGTTGCTTCAGTATGGGATCAGGTGTGATCTCTTGGTTTAGCAAGAAGCAATCCTACGTAGCACTGAGTATAGCCGAAGCAAAGTATGTCGCAGCTTGTTCGGCTAGTTGTGAGGCAGTATGGCTAAGGAAGCTACTGTCTGATGTGTTTGATCTCCAGTTGGATGCTACTTGTATCTTTTGTGACAACCAAAATTGTGTGAAGTTGTCTGAGAACCTGGTGTTCCATGACAGGTCGAAGCACATCAATATCAAGTATCACTATATCAGGTATATGGTGCAGAAAGGAGCAGTGAAGCTCCTGTATGTTGCAACGGACTAGAAGATAGCAGATGTGTTGACCAAACCACTAGCCAGGGTGAAGTTCAAGTACTTCGGAGAGAGGCTTGGTGTTCTTCAGATTGAAGATACTTCCATGAGGAAGTAACGGTACACAGATGTTGGATCCATTCCAAGCATGGTGGTAGGAGGATCCTTCCCATGGTTGTGGATGTAAGTGTTGTGTGATGAGCATCAAGACGATGCTCCAAATGATGTTCTATATGATGATGATCAGGATGATCATGTGATGATTATGTGCATCAAGATGATGCACTGTATGGTGATGATCAGTATGATCATGAGCATCTGGATGATGCTCTGTGCAAGGATGATCAGGTTGATCATGAGCATCAGGATGATACTATGAGGTTGTGGATATGTGGCAGGTTGTGCAGTAGCATGTAATTTAGTCCTGGTAGATCCGATAGGTTGAGAAGTAAGCTCGTAATCCGTCCTGGGATGCTCTTTCGAGGTTTTGCGAGGTAGGAATGTAATCAGCCTTGGAGATCCGATAGGTTGTGCTAGTCACGTAAAATTCCTGGGATTCTCTTTAGAGATCTTGCAAATCGCAAGATTGCTTTTAAGGTTTTGCATGTTCACATGTGATCAGTCCTGGAGATCCGATAGGTTGTGCTAGTCACATAAAAGTCCTGGGATGCTCTTTAGAGATCTTGTAGGTCGCGAGATGCTCTTTTAAGGTTTTGTGAAGATCACATGTAATCAGTCCTGGAGATCCGATAGGTTGTGCTAGTCATGTAAAAGTCCTGGGATGCTCTTTAGAGTTCTTGCAGGTCGCAAGATGCTCTTTTAAGGTTTTGTGACGGCTGCATATAATCAGTCCTGGGAGATCTTGTCGGTCGTGCTAAGGCACATAAAGGATCCTGGGATGCTCTTGTCAGGTTTTGCAGATGCACATAATCAGTCCTAAGATTCCACCTCTATCAAGCCGCTCGCAGAGATGATGAAGACCTATAGGAGGCTCGGCCTACATCCAGCATGAAAAAGGGTTGGCTCTATAGAACTTCCTATGACGAGAAGAATTGAGAGATAGCACCAGTGATCGAGATGACGAGTACAGCAACAGTGACGATGATGCTCCGTGATCCAGTGACAATGATCCAGCTTCAGAATTGAAGACTTGTGCCTATATGTATTGATGACCTGTGTCAAGAGAATACCTTCCTAGTTAAGAGGGAGTGTCGATGTATTTGTAACTTCGGAAGATATTCACTTGTATATTACATTTATACTTTATTGTATCCCCAACGAAGATGTATTATTCCTCCGATTAGAAGTTTCTTCATTTGTATTTGCAAGTGTCAAGTTGCATTGTAAGTGTCGTAACTTATATTTGATGGGTTATTAGACCACCTTGGTGGGGTCGGCCCTGTATGAGTCATGTGGATGGGTTATTAGGCTTCCTTAGGAAGTCATCCCAGTTAGGTTTAAAGGAAGGTCAAGTCATTTTATAAATAAAGAGTGTGAGTCTCTCATTCTATTGATTCACTCACTCATCCAACTCGCATAGTTGAGAGGGAGGAGTGTGCACAAGTGGAGGAGGAGTAGCTGTTGGAGACATCTATCTTTTGGGGTTTGATCTTTGTGATCTTTGTATTGGTGCTCATTCTATCTCTGAGGAAGTTGCGTGGTTTTTCACCTTCTTGGTTTTCCCCGGTGAAATGCTTTGTGTCCATTGTCTCTTGTGATTTTTATGCTGTGCTTGGGTGAAAACGCGAAGCTGGGAAACAATTCCGTGACAACGGAGTGAAAAAAAAGAGGGTGTGCAGATGAGCAGGGGAAAAAAAGTCAACCTCAAACTCTCAGCTGAGAGTTCAAAAAACTCTAGGTCGATATTTTTTAGAGTTCAAACTCTAGGCCGAGAGTTTAAAAAAATTCTAGGCCAAGAGTTTGAACCAATTGCCATGCTGTATTTTCAAAAAAACTCTCAGACGAGAGTTTGGAAGGTATTTTTCGGCCAAGAGTTTATGGTCAACAAAACCTGCGAAAATATCAGGCATCTTTCTAGAACCTGCAACTTCAGGAAGCCCAAACCCCTGCAAATTTTAAGTATTATTTTTCGGACTTGGTAGCAATGGATTCATCTCTGAATCTAGTTTCCAATGATATAATAATTGTTTCATTTCGATTTGAATTACTATTTATTAATAAAAATTTTCTAAACCTTATCCCTTAAGAATTTTATTACTCTGAAAATCAACCGAAATGAAAATTCAATATCATAACAAAGGCACCACCAAAAAATTTGAAATTTCACAGAGATCATAATTGGCTCGTCCTCTTCAAAAGGGTACTTTTAGTTTTTCCAATAAGAGTCACATTTGAAATAAAATATGAAGACAAAAACATGTGTCGATAATGCACCATTTTATGAACATACGTTGTTTTGATAAATAATAAAAAATAGTTCCCAAGACTTCAAAAACTCAAAATATAGTCCAGGATCAAGTGTAGCGTGTGTAGATTATGAGCCTACAATATTTTTTCCTAAAATGAATAACCATCTATCAAAAAAATGACGTCAACACAGGTCACTCATTATCCATACCTAAAATTTTCAAGTATATGCCATTGGTTGACAACAAATTTGTCCCACGATATGTCCATAAAAAAAATTTAAAAATATATGAGTAGAAATCTACTTCAATTCTCTAAAACCTTTGTGTTTACTTCAAGTTGAAATTCCTAAGGGAGATATGGGTTTGAAGAGGTCAAAGTTGAAAAACATAAAATTTAGCAATTTTGTTTGTCAAAAACAAGCCAAAATTGTTTCCCAACTTCATGTTTTCACCCGGTTGTTATTCTCTTAGTGATCCTAGATAATATTGAATGAACTTATCAAAAATCTAACAGCAATCTCCTTTCCTTGCCCCGTCCTACCACCCTGAAATATAGAAGTAGATGTTCTTATGTTGCACTACCTTCTAATTTGCGCACACATCTCGACACTTGTCTTGCTCATTGTTTCACTTATGCATGCACTTGTGTCCTCTACTTCAGTTCTACATAGTTGTTGTACTTCTCTATCTATTCTACTCACTACTCCACTTGCCTTGGTATTTTCTCTTGTTCTATTGTTGTATATTCCTCTATTGCTCTGATATGGCTCACTACTCTGATCCTATGTACTTCTTCGATCTGTACACTGCTACAGTTATGTGCATTATCTGTTGTTCTAATTTTTTGTTCTTCACACTCGTCTCTTTATTATTTCTTTCTTATGGATCAATGATCCATTGATACCCCAATAAACTGAAGATTCCAAACCCAAAATACTTTTACATATCCATTGTGCACACACCCTTCACTTCAAACTTTGGTTTATTTATATCACCAATTGTTTCCTTGATTAGATTAATTGGTCCACAAGTGGTGGGTTCTTTATGCTGGATACCTTTTTCTTCTTGGTCAAGTTAACCCATCATAATGCATTCAAGTTGAATACCTTTTTGCGCATTTTGCTATTCTTACTTACAAAATCTCATTATATGTGCGACATGTACCCATCTATATTGCACGGATAGGTAGCCTTGTTTTGTATATACTTATTCAAACTAGCATCAAGGCTTCATGCTTCTTGCTTGACATCACCATGTTTCTTGTTTGACATCAATGACAACACAAAATTTCAACAATATCCCCCTTTGGCATTGATGTCAACACCAATCAAAATTGAGCTCCCCTTGAGCATGAGCTCTTCTTCTCTGCGCGCAACGTCCTTCCCCTGTATCCATGCCAATTGATTCATCACTCTTCTGCAAGACCTTTTATCTAGTACCTCGCCCCCTTTGACATCAATGGAAAAGGGATGCTCCCCCTGTCTTTATGCTTCCATTTCTTTCTCTTGTCGCTTCTGTTGTGCTGTGTTATATTCCTGCCATATTGCAGATGCTTGAATTTAATGTGGAGTGGGAATAATGCCTAGTTTCTATATGAGATACTCAAAAGTATCTCTTGGAAGTGGATTTGTAAATATATCTACAATATGTTCCTTGGTGTCCACATAATCTAGTTTGACAATATTTTCAGCAACTTGTTCTCTCACAAAATCGTATTTGATTGGAATATGATTGGTTTTGGAGTGCATTACGGGATTCTTAGAGATGTTGATTGCACTTGTGTTGTCACATAAATTCGATATAGGTTGATCAAATTACACTTGAACATCCTTTAAAGTTTGTTTCATCCATAGAACTTGCGCACGATAGGTTGTTGCTGCAATGTATTTTGCTTCTATTGTAGATAGCGATACAGAGGATTGTTTCTTTCTTAAACAGGATACTAAGGAATTTCCTAAGAAAAATGTTGCTCCACTTGAACTTCTTTTATCATCGATATTTCCTGCCCAGTCTGCATATGTATATGCTACCAAGGTCAAGTCATTATTTCATGGATACCAGAAACCAAAATCTAAAGTTGCTTTCAGATATCTAAAGATCCTTTTCCAACTTGAACATGTGTCTTCTTAGGTGATGCTTGAAACCTTGCAACTAGTCCTACAGCTTGCATTATGTCTGGTCTTGAAGCTATTACATATGACAAGCTTCCAATCATTGATCTGTAAAAAATTTAATCTCCTTCCCTTGCTTCATCGTTCGTACTCAAATTGCAACCAGTAATCATAGGAGTACATACGGGCTTGCAATATTCCATATTTAATATTTTCAACATCTCTTTTACATACTTGGTTTGAGAAATAAAAATATCATTCAAGTTGAGATATTTGGAGTCCTAGAAAGAAAGATATTTCTCTGAGCATTGAAATTTCAAATTCCTTCTGCATGTTCTTAGTGTTGATGTATTTGTAACTTCGGAATGTATTTCATATATGTATATTGTATTCCTATAGAGATGTTATTATTCCTCTATACGGAAGTGTTTGTATCACTTTATTCCTCTATATGGAAGTGTCGTCATTTATATTGTAAGTGTCGTAACTTATACTTGATGGGTTATTAGACCACCTTGTTGGGGTCGGCCCTGTATAAGTCATGTGGGTTAAAGGGTTATTAGACCACCCTATTGGGGGTTGGCCCTGTCAGCATTATGTTATGTGGTTAAGTTAAGGCCGACCTAGTAAAGGTTATTAGGCAAGTCAAGTCAAGTATAAATAGAGTGCAGGAGGCACTCTATTTGATCATTCACTTTCTCACTCTTACACTCATTGGAGAGTGGCGCACTAGTGGAGGAGGAGAAGCTGTTGCTAGGAGTATATATCATATGCTTGGGTTGTATCATTGCTCTATCTATCTCTGAGGAAGTTGTGGGGTTTTTCACCTTTATGGTTTTCCCCAGTGAAACTCTGTGTGTCTATTGTCTCTTGTGTGCTTGCATTATTATGTCCATGATTGATATGCTATAGATATGTTGTACATGTTGTTCTCTCAGTTAAGATCCTAGATCAGATTGAAGTAAATTCTGAAAAACTAACACTTGGAAAAAATTTGGCTTAAATTGTTATCATTACTTCCAAAGATGATATCATCTACATGTACCTCAATAACGATCATATTTCCATGCTCAATTGTTATATAAAGATTACTGTCTACATTGCCTTTTATGAAACCTTGTCATTGCAAGTGCTTGTCTAGTCTTGAATACCAAGCTCTAGTCACTTGCTTTAACCCATACATATATTTCTTCAATTTGCAGGCATAGTCCTTGTTATCTGAAAGAGAGAAACCTTATGGATTCTCTATATACACTTCTTCTTCCAACTCTCCATTTATAAATGTTGATTTTACATCCATTTGATATGCAATGATATTTTTAGAGAAAGTACAGGCCAAAAACATTTTGATTGCTTCTATTCGTGCTACAGGGGCAAAGGTTTCTTCAAAATCAATTCCTTAAACCTGCACATATCCCTTTCATACCAACCTTTCTTTTAGTTCTAACTGATTGTCCATCCTCATTTAGTTTGTTCCTAAAAACCCATTTGATACCAATAACATTTTTATCTTTGGGTCTTGGAACAAGTTCCCAAGTTTTATTTTTTTCAATCTGACTTAATTCTTCTTTCATGGATACAATCCAACGTTCATCAGTCCTGGATTCACCAAAGCAATTTGGTTCTACTTTTGACAACAAGGATAAATGTACTTCTTCAGGGGTGTTTTTCAAGTACTTCCTTCTTGTTTCTACACCATCATTTTTTTCATCGATGATCAAATACTCAAAATGATTCTTTTGGACATATCTGGAGGGAGTCTTTGTGTCTGGTCTTCTTCCTTCTTTTGGTTCTTCTTGATGTGTTTCTTCTTATCATTCTCTTGACTCCTCCTCTTCTAGTAGGTCTTCTGATGATTGTTCAAATGTTAGTTGATCATCATCATCCTCTAGTCTTCTATGCGTGAGTGCTTCATCTAACCTCACATATGGACTTTTCACCATCCTATTTAGTCTTAGGTTGTAACATTTGTATGCATTGTTTCTTGTTGCATATCCAAGAAAGATTCCTTCATCATATCTGGAATCAAATTTTCATAGGTTTTCATCATTTCTTTTGATATAACATTTGCTCCCAAATATTTTGAAATGCTTAACTGTTATTGGCCTGCATTTCCAGATTTCATAGGAATTCATGTTGCTATATGTTTTGATTTGACCTATGTTTAGAATATGAATAGCAGTATGAATAGCTTGAGTACAAAAATTCCATACACTGTTTAGAATCATTTAACATTCTTCTAGCCATTTCCTGCACAATTTTGTTTTTTCTTTCTACTACTCCATTTTGTTGTGGAGTCTCGGTGGCTGATAAATGTCTTTTGATTCCATGTTTCTCATAGAAATACTAAAATTCATTTGAGGTGTACTCACCTTCATTATCTGATATTAGACACTTAATCTTCAATTCAATCTCATTTTCAACTGCTTCTTTAAAAATTTTGAAGCACTCAAATGTCTCTGATTTTTTCTTAAGGAAAAAGACCCATGTCATTCTAGTATAATCATCAATGAAGAGAAGGAAATAGGATTCACCATTTAGACCTTTGGTTCTCATTGGGCCGCAGAGATCAGTGTGCCTACTCCAATGGTTTTGTTGTAGAATATTATTTTGTCTTAAATCTTACTCTTGTTTGCTTTCCATATAGGAAATGCTTGCAAATATACTTTAAGGGCTTCGTGATTTCTGGAATGTTTCTTACTGCTTGTCTTTTGTTGATTTTGACCAGATTGTCATAGTTAATGTGTCCCATTCTTTTGTTCCAGATCTAATTTTCATTTATTTTCCCCTAATAGCATATTTCTTCTTCTCTTTTATCTAATATGTATACATTGTTTGGGATTCTGGATGTTGTTGCTACCAATCTTCCAATATCTTTTTTTCTTATTTTACATTTCTTGGAATCAAATGTGAGAATGTGTCCTTGATCACACATTTGGCTTACACTAAGAAAATTGTTCTTCATATTTTCAATGAGTAAGACATTTTCAGCTTTGGATTCCTTATCCCTAAGACTTACCATGCCCTTTCCAAGAATTGTAGTAGAACCATCATCTCCAAAACAAACACTGCCTCCCTATTCTTCTTTAAATTCCAAGAAATTATCTTTATTCCTTGTCATGTGTTCAGAACATCCAATGTCAATATACCAATGAACTCTTTTGCTATGCACATGTACATCCAAGTTGCATCCTTCTTGACTCTGTCGATCTGTCTTTTTCTGCCAGAATTCTATAGAGGTTCTTTTACTGGAAATACTCTTAGTTTCAACAGTGTGCACATATGGTAACTAATATGTGCAGTCATGATCATTATGACCATAATTGTGACATTTATGGCATTCAACATCTAAATTCAAGGGGGCGGAGGAATTGAAATTTTCTTTCATAGTTTCAACTGGCCTTCTAATATCATTATTTATAGCTTCGCGATGAATAATATTCTTCCTAACATTCTCTTTTGCAGACGCTTTGCAATTTAGTGCTTTATGACCAAAATTATTACAAAAATAGCAACTTCCCAAGAAAAGAGTTTGATACCTTGTAAAGTGAGTTCTTCCAAATTGCTCAGTACCAATTTTCGCATGAGATAATTTGTTGTATTGTTCACCGAAATTCTAATCTTTTCTTGGAATAGAGCCTTTGATCACATCTACAAAACTTCTTGATCTTATCCCATAGGTTGACTTTGTTGAGGTTGAGCCTTCATAACCTAGCCTTGACTTGTCAAATAATGGTCTATGATTGTCTATAATTTTATTTAAAGCTTTAGTGCTGCTGCTAAATTCCTGTTGAAAATTCAACTAGATATTGACTTCTTGCAACTTCCTTTTTAAGGAAATGATTTCAATTTCTAACTTTTCACACTTTTCTTCCTTTTGTCTCAATTGTCCTATTATATATACTTATAATTTTTCATACCTTGATAATGTGAAAATCCTCACAGCGGATCTAAGAGATGATGTATACCTCACAAGAGAATAATTATGATTAAGCAGGAAAATAGAAGAAGAGTGGTCAATGCAGTATAATGAGCAACATAATAATAATACAGTAGAACTCGGATAGAAGCAAAAATACTTCACACACACTAAATTATTAATCACAAATGGACATATAAATAATACAATGCATGAGGATTCGAATGCCTAAGGTGGAAATTCAAATTAGCCTTCATGGAGTGATCAAAAGATCATTGGTAGGTGTAACTGAATGTAACTTGCACATGGAGACACTAACTAAATGAAGGAGGCTCAGTGGAGGGCGCGTGAGGAGCTAACTGGAGTCAGAATGAGCAGTCTAGTCACACTGGAGGTTCATCGGCGTGGTAAGGTCAGTTAAGAGTGAGTTAAGCCTAAAATCAAGGAGAGAACTCAGTTAACTGAATATAACTGGACTAGTAGGTGAAGAAGGGCGCCTTTCTCATGCAGTAGGTGAAGGAAGGGCGCACTAAGCTCTAGGAGGGCTGAAACTGAGTGGAAGGTAACTCCCGAGTGCTGGGAGACTAAGGACTAGGTACTGGAGGTGTCAACCTGATGACTGGGCAGCATGCAATGCATGCATGGCTGAAAATGTAAATGATCAAAATACTGGTGGGACTAGGATGGAGTATAGGAATATCCTAACAGATAATTGTTCCTGTATATATTTATTCTTGTTTCTTGATTTCTTCAATTCTTCCAAGGCACTAATAAGCTCTCCTTCAAAATCTACTTCAGCCATTCCTTTATCCTTCATGTTCCAGGACTTCTTCAATTTCCATGAAGAGCACTTCTCTATCATATTACATCAGATGAACTATTGTCCTCTTTGGAAACTCTTTTTCTTCTTCCGATGTTTAGATATTCTTTATTGATACATTTTCCTTTGTTCTTTATGATTGAGGTCTTCTTCATTATCACTATCATGCGGCTTTCCTTGTGAGGAAATTTGGAAGCAAAGTGGCCTACTCTACCACATTCAAATCATTTGAAAGGTAACTTACCTTTATACTTGTCGCGACCCCTCTTGAGATTTTTTACAAAATTTGCTTCTTCATCATTTGATTCATCGAAGGAACTCTTGCTCTTCTCATGCTTACGAACTTTTGTCTTCTTGGAAGCTTTGAAAGCTGCTTCTTTTCTGGAAGGATTCTCCTTTTCCGTCATCATCTCATATGTAGTAAGGATCCCATGAAGTTCAACCATGTTTAATATATCCAAATCATTTCTATCTTCTAGAATTGATAATTTGGAGTCAAATCTTGTTGGAAAAGATCTCAATACCTTTTGTACGACTACTTCTTTAGCAATTTGTACTCCAAGACCTCTGATAGCATTGACAATATCATCTACAAGGATAAGATAAGATGCAATATTTTCTTCTTCCCTCGTCTTTAAAGTTTTAAATTGTCCTGAATAAGTCTGCAACTTTGCCTTCTTAACCTTCTCATCTCCCTCATAGATGTTTTTAAGCTTATCTAATACTTCTTTAGCTTTTGTGCACTGCAAGACTTTAGTGAACTTTGGGTCTACTAAACCACATAGTATTGCAATCCTAACCCTTGCATTACACTCATATAGTCTTTTGTCAGCTACCTCAACTAGTGGAGTCTTGGGAGCTTTATAACCATTTTCAACGGATTTCCAAACATCAACTCCAAGAGATTGTAAGTATACTTCCATCCTTATGCTCTAGAAGGTGTAATTTGATCCATCAAACCTTGTTGTTATCTTTGTAGAAAGTCCTTCATGTCTATACATATACGTGCAGTGATCTATCTTCCAGTTGTTAAAATGTTCATGAAGCAACTTGCTCAGAAACCAATTGTTGGAATTCTTAATGATATTGAGAGCGGGGGTGAATCAGTATCATGCACAGATTAAACAATTTTTCACTTTAAAAATCATGCACTAATTCCTATTTAAAAACACATCAATAAGAGACAACTATGCAAAAATTATTTGAAAACAAATTATATATATATATATATATATATATATGTATGTATGAAAATTGGATTACATAGATAGATGGGAGACACCAATCTCTAATGATGTGAGCACCAACTCACTCACACACCAATCTTATCGGGACACCAATCCCACATGTAAGAACCAACTCGTTGATTACAAGCTCCAACCTATGAGGACACCAATCCTCTGTGAAACCACCAACTTGTTGATACAGGCTCTAACCTGTGAGGACACCAATCCTCTACGCAAGTACCAACTTGATAGGAGACTGCAATCTCCTTTCCTTGCCCCGTCCTATGACCCTAAAATATAGAAGTAGATTTTATTTTGTCATGATGCCTACTAATTTTTGCACACAGCTTCACACTTGTCTTGTTCAATGTTTCACTTTTGTGCACACTTGTGTGCTCTAATTCAATTATGCGCAACTAATGTACTTCTCTATCTATTCTACACACTGCTCCACTTGCTTCAATCTATGATCTTGTTCTCTTGTTGTATATTCTGCTACTGCTATGATCTGGCTCACTACTCTAATCATGCGCACTTCTTTGATCTATACACTGCTAGTATCTTGTCTGTTGTTCTACTTCTATGTTTTGCGCACTCGGATCTTTACTATTTCTTTCTTTTGGATTAACAAGCCATTGATACCCCAATAAACTGAATCTTCCAAACACAAAATACTTTTACATCTCCACTGCGCACACACCCTTCACTTCAATATTTGGTTTATTTATATCACTACTTGTTTCCTTGATTAGATTAATTTGTCCACAAATGGTGGGTTCTTTATGTCAGCTACCTTTTTCTTCTTGGTCAAGTTAACCCATCACAAGGCATTCGAGCTGACTACCTTTTTTGCACATTTTGATATTCTTGCTTACAAAATCCCAGTATATGTGCGACATGTACCCATCTATATTGCACGAACATGTAGACTTATTTTGTATATACTTCTTCAACTGGCATCAAGACTTCATGTTTCTTGTTTGACATCACCATGCTTCTTGTTTGACATCAATGACAACACAAAAGTTCAACTTGTACATCAATGTAAATGTGGAGAATAACCCCAAGATAGATAAGAGAGATGATTTATATTGACTCCTTAAATAATAGGAGAACCTTATCCAAATAAATTCATATATCCAATTTACATGTTCCATTCAATAATGACTACATTAAATTTATATATCATATTCACTTACTGCACATGTGGTCGCTTCATTAGGACGACCAATTTTACATTTGCATTTACTTCATTACATATACATTTAACCCCATGTTTTCTCTCCTTGGGGTCATACCCTATACATTTAACCCCATATATTTCCCCTTTGGGTCATAATATAGCACCCTCCTTCAAAAGAATTTGTCATCAAAACTTTGCAGTTAAGGGATTTACATGTGACGAAACCAACTAATATAATTTCCTTGTATTCCTTCTTTCTTATTTCCATTAATGCTTATCCATCCATCTAAATATTATTCGTTTAATTCTTAATCCTTGATAATTGGTTGTTGCATAATTTTATTTCCTTTGATTCCATGTCTTGTTATTGTAACTACTCCAATTTGTTGTAGTTTCTAGTATCTGATAATATCTTGTCAGATGATGATGATGATAGTTGTTAACATCCACTCTGACCCACTTTGGTCTATCAGACCTTAAAAAGGTAAGGAATCACTTGGTTTTCTTTAGAATTTTATTCTATGCTCTTAAAGCTTTAAGAGAAGCATTCCTAAATCACCATAGTTGTGATGAGTTAAAGGGTTAGGAAGGTCAATATTGTAGAAAATATTTTGAAATTGGGTGTACACAGGACATTCTATGAGAAAGTAATTTTCATGTTTGACCCTCTTTGTGTCACAAAGATGACATATTCTTTCATGCCATTTCATTTTAGGATTTGTCCAACGCCTTATTTCACTATGGATCTCGTGCGAGTTTGTTCTTATTTTAGCAGTGTTGATTTTCTTCTTTATGTTAGTTAAAGCATAGAGATACTTTTGATATTCTACGTTAGGTAGATCACGTCCTTATAATGTCTTAATTTTATTTTAACCTCTTTCTCACACAACATATTCTCCTTAAATTTAGATGTAATAATACTATTAATATTATCAATGTTCTGCAGAGTGACCTCTTCTTCAACTCCCCAATGACTTAGCCAAGACTTGGTGCCTTTATGCCAACCTCACTTAAGTCGTAGGTGGTTTTTACTAGAGTATGAATCAATCATAGGAAGCCTCTTATCTACCATGTTGTTTATCTTGTTTTTGTACATTAGGCACCTAGTCATAGCCATGCTCTCAATCGGGAAGAGACTTGCTTCTATGAGGAGTATAAGATAGGGTGTGTTGCCTTTAATTTTAAGATTATATGTTATAAATCACTTTTGTATTTTATCTATCCTTATCCATGATTCTCTATATATGGTGCAGCCCCAAACTTCACAATCATATAAGATAATAGGAGTGATGGTAGTCTCAAATAGGATTTTCTTCAAATCCAAAATCCATAGGCCTGTTGATTTACAATTGTTTTCAAGTCCATAATAAGCTTTCCATCCTCCATTAATCATTTTCTAAATGATATAGTTCCATATAATCTTATGGTGAAGATTAATTCCGATATACTTATATGAAGTCATTCCTCCAAGTTTTTGTTTCCATACATGAAATTATTATAAGTGATATTTTGGCATTTGATTATCATAACCTTTGTTTTGTCACTGTTAACAATCATACCCATACTAGAGAAAAAATCCTTGAGAACTTTTAGTTTCTTGTCGAGATCATAAGGCTTCCTCATCATAAGAACAATAACATCAGCATTAAGAAGAAGGATGATTACTATACCAGGGAAAATTCCTTCCGGCACAACCTACCTCTTCCAAACAACCCTCTAGCATGTTTATGTAAATACCAAAAAGAGTAGGTGATAGGGGACAACATTGCTTTACTCCTATATTACAATTAATTTATTCTGACTAGCCCTCGGAGTTCCTAAACTTGGTAATAACATTCTAGTGAAACCTTATCAGAGTAGATCTCAAGTCAGAAGGACTTTTAGCTCTTCTAATCTATTCCAAAGGTCAATTCTAGTAATTGTGTCAAATGTTTTTTTCTAAAATCAACAAAGCAACACAAAAGATTAATTTTATTATTGCGACACTCTCTAGCAATGGTCCTAAGAGTAACAAGGTGGTCCATAGTTCAATAATAGCCCTGAAATCTTGCCTAGCCTCTAGTTATTTTTCCATGACTTTCTAGTCATATGTTGATCTTCTTTTCCATAATAATTCCATATAATTTGGCTAAAAGAGGGCTAATCATAATGGTCATATAATTAGATGGATTGTTTTTGTTATGGTTTCATAATCTACATATAATTTTTGCATCACCTTCTTTTCATTAGATGAATTTTAAGATCTAAAATGGACCTCCTAAGGAAAATAATAAAATAATAGTTACAATAATAAAATAAGAGTTATGAACTAAAAAAAACTATTATTTTCTCTCTTATTTTCAACTTATCTCCTTGTAGGTTTAATCAAATTTCAAGTGTGAGCAATCATTAGATGCATATTTAAATCTCACATCCATTGAGTACCGACTTGGCATACTTTTGAGAAAGCTCCAATAGGAAAACTTGAATTAGATAAATAAATAAATAACATATCTCCTTCAAATGAACTAAATAATGGTTTTGTGATGCACTGCTCCATGAATATTGTTGATTATTCCATCTTCTATGGTAATGTTGATGCAGATCTTATTTCCTTCCTTGGAAATTTTTTTGGTAATGAGAGTGTCGATATGGTTTCTCATTCGATGATCTCCCTTCCTTCTACACACCCCTATCATCAATCTTGTTTTGAAAGGCAATGGAATACTCTATCATTTTTGCTTGGTGTTTGATTACTCTAGACTTTGAGATAATACAATCATATTGGGCATGTACATCCTCAAGTTGGAGCTCAACTTATTCCATTATTTTCTAATGACCTTCTTCAATCGTGTCTTCATTTTCCTTTTTAAGTTGCAATGTGATACTGTCCATCAAATTCTTACATCCTTGTTCAATTCTAGATTGCATTTTTAATTTTGCCTCATCCAAATTTATAGGTTAGTCAACCTTATTACAAATTTATTATTCAAGTCTTTTGGTAGTCTCTTCATCTAATATCCTTTTTCTTTCATGATTTTAACAATGCTTCTTTTCTTCCTTCAATCTTTTGACCTCATCCAATATTTTTTGTTATGATTTCATAATCTACGTATTTTTGCATATTCTTCTTTGAGTCAATTCTTCCCTGACTCATCATTTTCCCACTTTCCTTCACTATTCTTTTCTTTCTTCAATTTGTGAACCTCCTTAATGAGGCTTCATACTGGCTTGTATCTTGGACAACTCCTCACCTTTATTCTTGAGTTCCTCTTTTGCTTGTTTCAATTCATCTCAAGTTTTATTCGTCTCTCCCATTTTTGAGTCCTTGATCCATATTTTTTAGAAGAGTTCTTCAAATAATTATCATGTGGTGTATGCTTGAGTATTTATAACATGGCTCCTCCACCACATAAGAGCTTCACCATCAAAATAAATACCTACCAAAGAAGGTCTTTCAATACTTTCCTTCACAATCCTTAACCATTACTTAGGATCAATGTCATCTTCCTCTCCTCTAAATATAGGTATTTACATTCATTCTTATTTAAGGTTTAACCAAAAACCTCAACTTTCAATGTCAATATATTTAAAATATTAATCCAAAATGGATAATATTATTTTTCCAACATTTTATCTCGTGTTTCCTCTTTTCAATTGATTTTGAATCACCTAAATCTAGCCTTCCATACAAAGTTTATTTTAATTTCAAAATAGCACACCTTATAAAGCCTTGATTTGTAGATTGTCTTGTTGGTCAACATTTCACATGAGGTAACTCTAAAATTTTGGCCCCTATGAGTTTCAAATTTCAGCCTATGGTATCCTAAGATGCCTTCTCTACAATTCCATAGTTTTGATCAAATTCAAATGAGCTCAAAGAAATTTATGGTAGATTTCCCAAATCTTGATTTTTTTAGTCCTTTCGAGAGAGGGAACTAATATGGACTATCATGTGTCCAAATTTGAGCTTATATTTTGAAATTTTTACCAAAAAAAATAGGGTATTTTTTCTTTTTGATGCAACTAGGGACACTCGATTTGGATCTCACAAGATTTAGATACAATGGTTTTACCTTAACACCTATTTGAGATTAGTTTTTGGACTAGTCAAAAACCCTAACTTTAACATATCATAACTCCATACTTGTAGAAAACTAGAATCTCAAATTTTTACCACATGTACTTCAATATCTAGTCTAAGGATAAAAAAAATTCCAATGTCTTAAACATAGTAGGAAAAAATTATAGAAAAAACGGAAAGATGAATTGTTTTGAGGGACCCAAGCCAAAGACCATATGCGCTGATACCAAATGATATGAACCAAATACTTAAGATAGCATGATATACCAGAGTACACACCATGTACAACAAATGTAAAGTGAATAACTCCAATATAAATAATAGAGATGAGTTACACAATAACTTCTTAAATAATAGGAGAATGTCCTCCAAATACCCCAATACATTGATATCTCCAATTTACATGTTAGTTAGTTAGTTATATATATATATATATATATATATATATATATATATATATATATATATATATATATATATATATATTCGATCATTGCACATGTGGGCCCTTCATTAGGCCAACCACTATTACATATATTTTAGTTCATTACATATACATTTGACCCCATATATTCCCCCCTGGGGTCATAGTAGTATTCCCATACCCCTATTGTGTGCTCTCATCATCACAATTTCGGTTGTTGGTAAGATACCTATGAACAAATTGGATCTCCCTATACTACAGAAAGTTTGATTATCTTGGAGACATATCCAAATAATTTGAAGGATTTAAGGCATCTTTCCTTTAAAGATTGTGTAGGGTCAAGGACAATGGAGTAGAAAAGTAGAATTGGTGCTAGTTCCACATATATGCAACCCTCAAAGCTACAAAAAGTTAACATTGGTAGTGTAGAAATACCTAAACTCGCCTTTATTGGAGACGACTAGGATGAATAGACGATGTTTGATATCATGGACTTACTTAAGGAATAGGAGGATCAATTCCAAAGACTATTTTTTTAACTTAAAGGAATCATTGGGAGGGAAAAAATGAGTTGTGACTAGATGTTAAGCCTATGAAACATCAAGCAAATAGGCTTAATCTGAGAGTCAAAGAAAATGTGAAGAAAGAAATTGACAGAATATTAGTTGTAGGATTGATCTTCATGGTTGATGAATCTAACCAACATAGATCCATATTAAACCCAGATCTATCAAGCACTGAGAAGGATCCAATTTTTTGAGGTATAAACTTTTTATCTTCAATTTTTTACACATGGAAAATATTTACACCTCAAGAAATTATCTAGGTTTAAGATAGATCTATGTTGGTTATTTTTTAATTGTATGACTGGAGATGGATTTTTTTAATTATTTTTCATTTGGTTTTAATTTTTTATTTTATGTGTCGACATGAATTTTTTTAATTACTTTTATTTTTGGTAATGTTACATAACATTACGTTACATTACGTTATGTGACATCTCCCCCATACTGGTTTGTAGAGAACCTCGCTACTCTTGGTGCAACTATATTAGTCCCATCATGATTCAAAGTAAAATGGATATAAATTACATTAGGTTATGTGTTGATTATAGAAGATTGAATTCTTCATGTCCTCGTGTTCCTTTTTATACTCCATTTAGTGACAAGGTGCTAGACCAAGTTGCAGGAAAGAAAGCATATTCTTTTACTAATGGATTTTCAAGATATCATCAAGTGAAGATTGGAGAGGAGGACAAAAAGAAGACCACATTCACCACCAAATGGGGTTCCTTTTCCTATAATGTGATGCCATTTGGACTCAATAATGCACCAACAATTTCTCCATAATTATGATTGTTGTTTTTATAGATTTCATTCACAAGCTCTTGGAAGTCTACATGAATGACTGCATTGTTTACAGCTTGTTAAAAGATCATGTTTGTTTACTACAACTCATGTTTGGTTGGTGGTAACGGATCCAAATCTCATTGAACTTAAAGAAATGCATTTTTTGTGTTCTCTTTGGCAACTTGTTAGGAAATATTGTTTGTAGAGGAGTCCTAGTGGACCATCCTAATGTCGTTGGTATTGTGAATCTACCTATTGCTCCAACAAGTGTTTAAAAGTTGAGATGTACATCAGATTATATAAGATATTTACCACAGATTCATCCACAACTACTCTTCCATCACTAAAATCTTGGAAAAACTTTTGAAGGAGGAATCAAAATTTGTTTGGGCCCCATAATGTGATGCATCTTTTGCATTACTCAAGAGAAAAATGGTGAATGCTCAAATTATTATCTTCTCTTATTGGAATATTGAGTTCCATGTAAACATGGTTACCTCTAGGACAACACTAGGATTTTTCCTTGCACAACCAGACAAAGGAAACATTACCATCCTATCTATTTTGCAAATAGGAAGTTGCCCCAAGCTGGGTGCAACTAAATCACTATGGAATGGGAGGGATTAGCCATGGTCTACGCATGCAGAAGTTCTACTACTATTTACTGGGAGGGAATTTCAATTTTTACACCAATCGTTCCACCTTGAAATATTTGGTAAACAAACATATTTTGGAAGGTCAGATCTATAGGTGGTTATTGTTGTTCCAAGAATTTTCCTTTGAATTTTTTCTCAAGATAGGAAAATATAATGTGGAATCATACCATATTTCTTGGTTGGAGTCAAGGGAATCAGGTGGCACTATATATTATCAACTTCCAGATGTATAACTATTCATGATTGAAGTTGTTCCTAAATATTTAGTTGAGAGTACATTTTTTTCTCGCCGCTATTTTCCCCATATGATTATTCTATGGCCCAAAAATGCCTCCTTGTTGTTAGAGATGTAAACTATCAATCAATTAGAGGTCAGTTATACAAGCTAAGTGTTGATGGAATCCCTTGGAGGTGTGTGATGGATCATGAAAAAACAAATATCTTATGGGAATCTCATTGGGGAGTTGTGGGAGGACATGTTAGTGGAAAAGAAACAGCTAGGAAATTATTGCAAGTTGGATTATGGTGGCCAATATTTTTTAAGGACTCCGAGGAATATACAAGGGCATGTGATCTTTTTTAGTGAGTTGGGAATCCATCTCAAAGGGTTGAAATACCCCTGCACCCAATTTGAGCCTTGCGAACCTTTGAAAAGAGGGTTGTGGACTTCATTGGGCTTATCAATATTCCTACTCGACACTCTAAGGAAAGATATATCATTACCATGACTGACTACCTTACAACATGGGTCAAACATGAACCAGTAAAATATTGTTCCACTAATACCACAACAAGATTAATCACTAGTTTTGGATGCTCAAGGATCCTTATCAGTGATCAAGGTATGATTTTTATGAGAAATACTATTGTTATCCTAACCATATAATTCTCCATTCAACACCATGAAATAAATTCATATCACCCTCAAGCCAATGGAATAGTGGAGGATTCTAATAAAATTTCGGAGACAGTTCTAACCAAGGTATGTTTTGCAAACAAGGATGATTAGGATGAAAGGATCCATGCAATTTTATGGGAATACATGACCACTACTAATAGATTGCATAAGCAAACAACATTTCAGTTTGTATATGGTCAGGAGGTTCTAGTTCCTGCAGAGTTTGTGGTGCCTTACATTTCCCATGCCACTTGCAAGATCGAGGAGGAAACATTTATGGAATTCCTATCAGAACTACTAGAGTTAGAAGAGTCCATAATTTTAGTTGGTTTTAATCAATCTGTGGAGAAAGCTCGACAAAAATCCCAGCATGACCACCACATTTGGATGAAGAAATTTGCTAAAGGTGATCTTCCTCTTCTCTATGATAGTAAGCATATGAAGAATCCGAGGAAGTTACAAATGCATTTTTTGGGACCATTTTTAGCTATGGAAATACATGATTCATGTGTGATTTTGTCCTTATTCATTTAGTTAGTTTGGTTGTGCCAATATTATCATGTCAAAAATGCCAACTACTAATCTGAGTATGTTTGTTTGTTGTCTAGTCTAGTGATACAAAAATGTTGTGGTCAAGGGAAATCCCCTGCATTTTTATCATGGAAACTCTTCATTTGTGTAATTGTTACCCTTTTTTACATTAACATAAAACTAGTAGAAATATGATGAAGGTTGGGGGTTAATCCTAGTCAAGTATCAACGCTATCTTAAAGTTCGAGGTCTAGAATTATGGGATTTTGTTGCATATCTGGTCATTTTAGTCAGATTCCTATATGTTTTCGCAAAACTTGAAGTGTTTATAGGTGTTGTTGTAGGTCAAGGGTACATCTTAGGGAAATTATATATGGGATGATTGGACATGTTCAACTACCTCTTTAAATCAATTTTAACTTTTAGGTAGCCCAAGTTTCACTTTCGTCGACATAGTATCTTTCACACATGCAACTAAATCCCATTGTTTGTCTGATTCATTAAAGTAGTAAGAGTCAATAAATTTTCCCACCTTCAATTTAGTTCTCACTTTATTATGTATGTGTTTAGTTATCTATCACGTTGGAGCCCTGACGAATCAAAAATTGTTGAGCAATGTTTGCAACCACTAGTGTTATCATCCACCTGTCTAGTTTGTTTATCAAATAAAACGGTTGCAGCAATGGGAAAAGCATCAGGAAGCAAGGTTGTGGCCACTAAATCAAAGGAATCAAATCCAAAAGAATTTTGTGACTCATGGGTTTAAGTCCTACAAGATTTGCATGGGAAGGTCAAACATATAAATATGGTGGACAATGATTTTACAGATGGTGGCGTGTTGCCAAACACAAATCCAGAGGTATACCTCAACCCTGTCTCATTGGAGTCTGGTGAAATTTTGACTAGTTGAAAGTCGATATTCAAACCCTTGTGCATATCCATTCTCACAGTGTTGCATGACCTACCAGTTTTCGTCACTACATGAGAGTTTATGAAATAATCCAAGTTTTTTATTAGTTGAGTTCATGGACATTCCCTATGGCTTGATCTAGCATACCCATTCATTCTCAAGATATTCATACCCTAACTAGTATGTCCATCAAGAAGGAATATGTTTCCAAAGAATTCAATGGTATGGATAAGCATGGTCGTTGTAAAGGTGAACCGAGTGTGTATGATATGTATGGTACAAGGAGAGGGGGATTAGTCATTATTATCACCTTAATCAATATCCCTTGGGTCCAATTTTATTTCAAGAAAATCATCGGTTTTCTTATGTGCAAGTATACCAAAGGGGAGTGTACCCTACATGCCCTACTTATAGCATTATTTTTGTGTTCAAGGCATCAAGCTTAATTGGTGTATTTTTTTATGAATGAGTTGCTCCAAGCCTATGTTGATTCTCACTCATTAGCCACTTATTTTATCTTTTGGGTATCTCTTTATTGCATTCACCATGTGGAAATGACATCCTTCTCATAGTAGAGAAATTTGTTCAATGCCTGCTTGCACATTCTTCTTCACAATTTGACCCTTGGAAAAACCAAAAATATGCCCATAATGCATCTTCCAATGACAATGTCTTTGGTAAATTGTATGATAAGATTATTGCAGTCACCACTCTCATTCCATGGATCCCCCTAATCCCTCCTTGATGTACATGCAAGGAAAATTTCGTTTGGGATGAACTGAGACAACACATTTGTGTGGTCACTAGGGTCTAACCCAAACAAGATCGTTGCTACATCTTTGCCCTACTATTTGAAAAAATAAATCTTTTACAAGGAGGTCTCTTCCACGTCTCTTCTTGGATGAGCATGAAGAAGTCCAAGACTATAGTTGGCACCACCTACTTTTTTTCTATAAATTATGACTCAAAATTCTAAGACAAAGTAAATCATTCCCAATATTAGATCACCAAAGAAGTGCAAGGGAATTGAATTTCATTCTACTTCCAAGTCAGAATCCAAGATTAAGATTAGCCAAGAATCAAAATCATCAGCGCTCCTATCACGAATCTATTAGTCTTTGTTCTTAGCTGAGGCTATGAGTACCTTAGGATTCATCTCAACTTCCAAGAAAAACATAAACTTTATAAATATTTCAACAAATTGTTGTGGATGAGAAAAGCTCCACCCAATCATAGGCTAATTGTGTTCTTAATTCTCTCATCGCAGTTGCCTCCCCCAATCTAGGACTATGAATCCATCAAGGCAAACATTTATGTGGCTGAATCCGAGCTTCTT
Organism: Larix kaempferi; assembly: GCA_027924585.1. Taxonomy (NCBI): domain Eukaryota; kingdom Viridiplantae; phylum Streptophyta; class Pinopsida; order Pinales; family Pinaceae; genus Larix; species Larix kaempferi. The sequence goes on from BSBM01000556.1 coordinate 7,220,866, forward strand.
CCACAACCCAAAAACCATAATTGGAAGGTAACTAATATGAACTCATTCTAGACAAGGAAAATATTAATTGTACATGGTCGATTAGCTCAACTCTGAACAGAGCATCCCAACACACTAGGATTCCTTAATAGATCTGAAACCACGGAAAAACAAGAATGAGGAAAACAATGCATCCAATTTAGAAAGATTAGGGCATTTTTTCATTTTTTGGTGCATAGGATCCAAGCTCGGTGCACCACCATCCAAATCCCATGAACCCCCACTCTCAAACTCTAATCAATTCTAAGGTAGAAATCCTTACCACCCAAGGTTTAAAAAGTTAGAATTTAAAAATAAAATATAATATAGTATTCAAGGGTCAAGACATGGGCTAAGGACAAGGTCAAGACCACCAAGGTTCTTAAGGATTCATAATATCTCGCACACCTTTCCATCTCATGTATTCATAGTCCCCCATCTCTTCTCAGCATTCTCTCCTCGTCTATAGCCAACTATATTTTATTAATAAATAATAATTGTTCGAGTACAAATACATAATCTTGATCATTGACCATTTTACATTTACAATTACCTTACAAGCTTGGGGATTCAATGGGGGTGTTACAGCTCTTGACAATATTAGCACAACCTATCCTTGATGCTACTCAAATTTCATTGAAGGAACTCAAGGAGTATGTAGGCTAGGTTGTCGGTTTCTTGTGGGTAAGCACTCCTAAATTCCCAAGGGTGGTCAAGTCCCTCAAAAAACTTCCAACACAAGTGACAAACAGGCCTCGCAAGCCAATGCTAGGTGCCAAATCATTTATTACTTAGGTTGACACATTCTTGGTCAACCTAGAACTTACTTAGACATTTCTCAAGGAGGTGCTTGCAAATTTCAATGTTGAGCATGACATGGGCTCAATTAAATAGATCCTCAAGGCCTATCAAGTATACAACAAACCCACATCTTAGGTCATCATTATTGACATTATAAATGAGTAGCCCATATCTATTTTTGGCATTCCAAAGTGCCAATCAAGAATGAATTTGTTAGAGTATGTATTTCTAATTTCAATGCTCAGTCTTAGTAGACTAAACAAGGTGGACCCTTCACAGCAGAGACAAGTGTAGAGCAACCTGGGAGCATTACAGGAGCTAAAGGACATACAAACAAGCCACCATGTAAACCCATGGTTTGTTCAAGTGTCTCAGGGATGTGGATGGCCAACAAAATGAAGATATAATGGTGGTTGAAGAAAATGAAACTTATGAGAACATTCTCAAATAGCCCTCCTCCACCACCAAAATCATTTTTCAACCTTTCAAGTATGGTGAAAATCAAGAAACTTGTATAGAACCTTATTCATTGTAGGGAAATGTTGCACATCTATCAGGATCATACAAATGTGTTCCCATTCCTATCAAAGGCCACTCAAGAGTGGGTCATTCAACAATGTCAATTGACATGATCACAGGTAGAAGTGGAAGCTTAGACATCCTCTCACCCAAACCCCTCAATTGCCACTGGTAAACCACTCAACTCGCTTCCAACAACGGTTCAACCTATGGAAATTTAACAATGGACCACCTCCAATATTTTGAAGATGATGTGGATCACTACATATGAGATGGAATAACAAATTTTCAGGGTAGAGCATGATCATGAAGCATTACAAGTTGTTAATCAACATTTGGAGAACAATCTCATTTAGGTCCCTAAGGAGATGGACAGGGAGCAATAGGCACAATAGAAGGTAGAAAATGCGGTTGAGGTTTCCCATTTACAGTTGGCAGAATTATGGTCGGATTTGCGTCAGGAAAAACCACAACTATCGGAGAACATTTATGTTGATCAACTAGAGGAATACTGGAGGATGGTGTGTGTAGCATGGCAGCATCTCTACTAGAAGACCGAGGGATTGGATAGCCAACTACAAACCATCAAGTCACAGGGGAGCCAGCAACAACAAACAACTTATGGATTTCTTATTACCTCCGGCTATTTAGATCCATATTGGTCGAGAGCACCTACATAAAGCCATGGAACAGAGAAAATGCATATTTGTCATTGTGCAGAGTTGGATGGGCTTACCAGATAAAATAAATAATCATGTTTAGTAATTATGCGAAAGGATCAAGCAAATGAATGCATACACACAATCTCCCACAAATCCTCTTGAGCAAGAGGCCAAGTATGCAGAGATGCAGGTTGTGGATGATCAGTTGGATTCCTTAAATGAAGTAGCAGTTTCCAACAAGAAGGCACTCCAAGAGTTTCAACCTAAAGCATAGTCATCATATCTTGCCCTCTGATAGTTAGACTCTTTTACGAATGCGGAGTGCCACACTATTGAAAAGCGAGTAAGTTAAACTCTAAACGATTTGCACCCAAAATTGGTGATTTTTCTGGTCAAAATCCGGCTGAAATTGTTGAAATAGCAGTTTTGGGTTGTTGGAATTGCATAATCAGGGTGCCCCGAGGGTAGTAGAGGACGTTGAATCCATTTTTGCAAATTGCAATTTGAACAATCAAATCCACAATTTCAGCAACAAATCACATTGTCGGACTCCAATAAAAAGCGTTGGAAAGGTTTAAATCATCTCGAGTTTAGCTTACTCCCTTGAAAAGCACAGCCCTCGAAACCAGATAGAGAAAAGTCATAAGCATTTATCGTCAGTTCTTGTGTTCTTTTGAGTAAATGGAACTCACGGCTCGTACAGTTCTAGTCTTTTTTGCAACCACCCTCTACAAGTCATCCTCAAGTTGGCCCCTTTGTTTGAAGCACATCTAGAACATAAGGGTTGACTCAAGGGTGAATCAACAATTGTGTTCAGGGCTTGTTGGACCACTTTTTTGGGGATAGACATTGTGGAAAGAGGGATGGACATAGAAGCACATGGGGATCAATGTCAAAGACTTGGAAAAGGTATAAAGAAACATGGTTCAAGATAGTTGGAGCAGTTAAGAGTATGGAATAAAATCATTGCACCTACCTTAGTAATTAATAGATTTGCTCATCCTTATCCCTTTTTTAATTGTCTTGACACACTCAATATTAGCAACTATTTTTGTATAAGGACCCATTGAGGTTAAGAAAAAAGGGTTAGAAAGTAGCGAGTGAGAATAGTGGATTATGATTTATCAGTTGAGATCTTATTTTATATTCATCCCTTATGATATGATATCTAGCTTAATATTGTTCCTATAATGTTGAGGAATTTTGATGTAATCTGAGAATATGAGTGAAGAAACAATGTTTGGGTCCCCTTTAAAATTTATGTGAATTATATTTTAATGTTGAATCTAATGTATATGTGTTAATATTTGCTCATTGATCTTGTAGAATATCTATTAAGTTTTTTTGTGATACTTCCTATTTCATTATTGTTACATGTTATGAGGAATGTTTGGCTAGTAAAATAACAATGGGTAATGATTTGTGTCCATCCGTTGGTGATTTCTCTATTCTTATAAGGTCACAGTTGCACTTCAGGTGATATCTTCCCTCTAGGAAGATTGAAAATGCCAATGCACCTAGACTAAAGTGGAGCTTTGTTGGCCCTTCTATGAGAACCTTGGTCTCAACTTAATGCCAACACTACACTCTTTCATATGAGAGGTGATAACTCCTGGGACTTGTATATCAGTATCATCATGTACCCCCCCCCTCAAAATTGGAAAAGGGTAACCATAATGTCTTTGATCAATGTTTGAAGACTCAATCTTCAACTCAAATTCCAACCACAATTGAGTTGTGTCCATATTGAAATATCCCTATCAAGCTAGCGTTTACCTCTATCATAACAATATGATAAGCCTTTTCAAATAAGTGTGTTTCCAAATTCCATTTGCAAGTACTTAACAGTTCAAAACGTGCATGTTTCCTATCAAATTGTTTTCACTTTTGATATCATTCTAAAATGTGTTGTCTTCCCACAATGACTTCATGGGTTAAGGTCAAAACAATTTAACTCATGGCCAACTCGATGAGAATATTGGCACTATTTAGGTACTACACTAAACTTTGGATCATCAATGTCATTTACACCATCCTTATATTGGTTGTCAACTTCATGATGAGTATCCTTAAACTCATTGTTAGAGGCATTCTTAATTATACAATTTCATGGTGAACATCCTCAATGTCTTCTCTAACTTTGTCAACAACTTCATGATTTGTTGAAGTAACCACCAAATTTACAACAAGAAAATCGTTACTCACAAACTAAACAAGTTTTGAGTAATTAGGAATATAAGTATTTATTTTCATATACTAAACTATGTTTGATCTTCTTTATCTTTAACTTTTCCCAAGGTATTACATTTTTTCTTGGAAAATGTAATTTTAGTAGAGGTTGGAAATCCTTCTCCTTATTTTGATCATCCAATGCTTACTTAAACGCTTCACTAACTTCATTTTTATTTAATGAAAATACCTCAAACTCATAATCGCTAATCTCAATTTTATCCTCTTGCTCCTTCGTAAATAAAAATACCTCAAACTCATAATCGCTAATCTCAATTTTATCCTCTTGCTCCTTCGTATCTTCATTAAGTGACTTCAACTCTAGTCAAAATATTGATTGTGATTGAAGCATATCCATCCTTTTGTGCATTACCCGGAAACATGTAAGAACATTAGTGGTAGCACCTGTATACATGGGAATTATCGATCTTGGAGCTACATTTATAAATGTTTGTAGCAAAGTAAGCATCCCTTTGATTATTTTCATTATTTACTTCTTTAAAAATACTACTAGGGGGTGAATGTCAAAGTGTTCCAAGTTCTCTACAAACCAAAGATTCAATATTTGCAAAATCAAAACTCCTAAGACACAAATCTTCTAATATTTCCTCCACAATTTACCCTTTTATACCATCTTATTCAATTTCAAGTGGGTCGTTTACAAAACTCATTTTAGTAAGTCACAAAGAAAACACTCTTAAACCTTATTCAAAAAATACATTTCATCAACCATTCATAACAAAACTTTGGTACTAAACCTTCAAAACCTTATACCTCCAAATAAATTTTGATTTTCAAATTATTGACTCATACAAGGCTTCCTTATTCCAATTTAAAGAAAGTTATTTTATACAATTCAAATTGATGTTGAAAAAATTATTCACCTTTACTATTGAATAATGGGCCTCTTGCAACTCTCCCCTTTACTCCAAGACTAAGAAACAAAGACTTTATAAACCCCAAATTTTATGGCGATCAAACTTGACTCCAAGTAATTCTAAAGACTATGTAGACTTACAAAATAACTATTACAAGTTGCCTTCATTAATATGCAAAACAGTTCAAAGTTGAATTTTGTGTTGATTTGTCCTCGAAGTCAAATTGCAAAAATAAATTGCTTAATATCATTTGTTTCTCCTCCTTGTGTGTGTTTGTTTTGATTTGGTTTGGGCAAAAAATTGCAATGTTAGAAAAGTGCCCTAACACTACCACAAGGAAAAATAACACCTATAGTTACCATGGCGCATACACAATGTCCTATATATTCCCTTATTCAATTTCATGTGGGTCTAAGACACTATCCAAAAAGTTATGTTTTATTAGGTATCATGGATCTTTGCAATGGTTGAAAAAAAATAAACCCCTTATAACTTTTGAAACGCCTTATATGCTCATTTAAACAAAAGAGTAACACCTATAAGAAGCTTTGAACTAATTCCTCCTTGCCATTCAATATAAGAATCAAATAAACCCCCTCTATTTCTTTTAATGTAAAAATTAAAAATATCTTTACACATTTTGAAAAGCATTTTTACAAACTTGTCGCAAAATACATTTTAAAACACCTAACAATAGCTAAAAAGATAACATCAATGGGGTTGCATCACTCAAGATCTTTTTATTAATTTTTTATATTTAATTTGGAGCTGCAATAATACTTGAAATCAAATAACAATCATACACATAAGAAATCACATTCGACACATGAATTTACCCTGGGGAAACCCTCTATGACTTGAGGGAGAAAACCCTAACAAAACCTTCCTTAGTATATTGATAGATAGCAGAGAATGTATTTTTACGTCAAGCACCCTCGGTGCAATTACAGAGCAAGAGAAAGATAAAGAAGAGAGACTTAGAATAATATCTTGCACAAAGAAAAGCGCATTGCCTTCAAGGGAGAAGAGAATTCACTTCACATTGAATTCATCAATCCAGTATAACATATTTATACATTATTCTCATGCATCAGCTTCTATTTTTATCTTCTAACTTCGGGATGAACTCGCCTTCCATGTGGATGCATCAATCTTGCATGAAGAAGTGTACCCCAGTTCTCATGCAGTGCATTAACTCACTGAACTGATTCTTAGGATGAACTCGCCCCTTAACTGAAATATTTCCCACTTAGTTAGGTGGCTATATTAAGTGTCGCAACTCAAGTGTCATTTTTTAGTTTAACATAAGTGTCGTCATGCAATTACACTTAGTTAACTAGATATTCCTTGTTATCACTTAGTTAACTCTCTTAACTGATTCTCTCTTGTTAACATCACTATAGTGATCAATTCGAGTTCTCCTTTGATTTATTGAAGTCTTCACTGAAGTTTAACAATTCGGATTCTCTCTTAATTAATTCTTTTATGTGCAATTCAAATCCTCTCATATCTTTCACATCTTACCTTTATCTCTTGTCTTATCTGCATGGTCCACATGTGATAGCTTAATTATCATATCAAATATACTAAGGATATTTTCCCAATGATGTGGTCATATTGTCCTCCTATCATTCCAAGTGGTTATATGCTAAAGTAATTCACTCTAGAGGTGTCCAGTCTCTAGAGGAGACATAATAGCTCAACCATGGTTAGTAGTACATCACACACCATACATGCTTCGTCATGCAAAGCATCACCTCAACACATGAGGTGCCACCTAAACACACGAGGATCTGTCTTGACACACAAGACCTTAGCCTTCACTGGCAAGAATGTACAACATCATGTTAGGTACCCGTGTCAACCCTTCTCTTTACTTTGTTAGTATATCGTTGGTGGACGCATATGCTTTGTAAGTCATCCCGTAGTATTATATGTTCCATGGTATTTATCCATAGTTGTATTATCCCGTAGTATTATATGTTCCATGGTATTGCTCCATAATATTGTTAGAAAAATAGGATCACAAAGCAATAACAATAAACAGAAAATGCAAATATATTCACACACGCATTACAAGAGAGACACAAATATATCGTGGTTCACCCCAACTTGGGCTACGTCCATACTGAAGTTTCCAGTCCTTATTATTATTACCATCCAACAAGGTGAAGGGATACAACCTGCAGCACAGCGGCTGCACTTCCTCTTCATTGTCTCACAGTCTCTCTCCTGATCTTAGAGATCTTTACAATGCATAAAACCTAATACATCATTAACCCTAGCCGTATTACAATGTCTTTCTTTTATAAGGGAGATACAATGGGAAAATACCACGGGTTATCCAAAACCATGGGCCCGTAAAACCATCCCCCTTGGAACCCCTTGGGGGGGCGATGCCCCCCCACACCCCCCCCGCTGGGGTGAGTGTACAGTCCACCTACATATCATATAAAAATGGGGTACAAACACAGTTGAATAATAATATCTCTGGATCTGAAGATCAGGCTCCACAACCAACAATCTCCCACTTGGAGACTGATCACAGCAACTCCACCGCTGCTGTACTTGCTGGACCTTGGACTTTGAAACTTTCTCCTCTTCACCTTCATGCTAGAAGGCCAACTGAAACCGAGCAGGAACTCCTGGTCACTACCTTTGTGAACATGTCTGCAAGATTCTGGCTAATATGTATCTTTTCCAGCTTCAACAGTTCATCTTCCAGAACAGAGCGTATGAAATGGTACTTGAGCTGTATATGTTTAGTCCTGGAATGGAATGTTGAGTTCTTTGCAAGATGAATGGCACTCTGGCTGTCACTATACAACCTGTTATCCTTCTGCTTCTTACCCAATTCCTCCATAAACCTCTGCAACCAAATCATCTATTTACTAGCCTCTATAACAACAACATACTCTGCTTCCGTTGTTGAAAGTGCAACAACCTTCTGCAGTCTCGAAATCCAATTTACTGTTGTTCCACCTACATTAAACACATATCCTGTGGTGCTCCTCCTACTATCCTTATCACCTTCCATATTTGCATCAACATATCCCTATAGAACAGTGTCTGAACCTTCAAAACATAATGCCTGAGTGGTGGTACCTCTCAAATACCTGAGAATCCATTGTACTTCCTTTTAATGTTCTTTACCTGGATTGTTCATATATCTGCTCACAACTTCCACTCCTTGTGCAATATCTAGTCCTGTGCACACCATGGCATACATCAAGCTACCAACTGTTGATTGATACGGAATCTTGGACATGTAATCTGTCTCTTCCTGTGTCTTGGGACACATTTCCTTACTTAGAATGAAATGGCTGGCCAAAAGTGTACTAACTGGTTTTGCATTCTGCATTCTGAACCTCTCCAACACCTTTTGTATGTACTCACTCTGAGACAATGTCAATTTGCGATTTTTCCTGTCTCTCGTTATTCTCATACCAAGGATTTGCTTTGCAGCACCCAAATCCTTCATCGCAAATGAATTATCTAGCTTCCTTTTGAGTACATGTATATCCTACATGTTAGACCCTGCAACAAGCATGTCATCCACATACAATAAGAAGATAATATATCTTTCATTGTCTAGCTTCTTGAAATAAACACAGTGGTCAGAATGACATCTACTATAACCTTGTTCTGTCATAAACCTGTCAAATTTTAAATACCACTGCCTTGGAGCTTGCTTCAAGCCATACAAACTCTTTTTCAACCTGCATACCAAGTTTTCCTTACCTTTGACCTCATACCCTTGTGGCTGCTGCATATATATCTCTTCCTCCAAATCCCCATGGAGAAAGACTGTTTTTACATCCAATTGTTCAAGATGAAAATCTTCTACCGCCACTAGACTTAAGATAGTCCTAATTGAAGTCATCTTAACAACAGGAGAAAATATTTCATCAAAATCAATACCTTTCTTCTGTGCAAACCCCTTTACAACAAGTCTGGCCTTGTACCGCTTCTTGCCTCCTTCTTCTTCCTTCAACCTATAAATCCATTTGTTCTGCAATGCTCTTTTACCAACAGGCAATTGAACCAGATTCCAAGTCTGGTTTCCTACCAATGAGTCCATCTCCTCATTCATGCCTTGCTCCCACTTCTTTCTAGTTTCCGCCTGCATTGCTTCTTCATAACATTTTGGTTCACCAGCATCAGTCATCAACAAATAATACATTAAAGGAGAGTATCATTCAGGGAGTCTGCTTAACCCAGTAGATCTTCTTACAGTTGCAGGAGTTTCAGGTACTTGCTGCTGTTCTTGATTTTCTGGCACCTTTGGAACTTCATTTTCTTCAATTTCATCAAGTACTGTGTACTCTGTGTTTTCATTTTCCTGTTTCTTTCCCTGCAACTGATCTTTATACATGACCTTTTCATTGAATATGACATCTCTACTCCTGATGATTTTGTTATTTTCGTAATCCCATAAACGATAACCAAATTCATCAACCCCATATCCAATAAAGGTACATTTCTTGGATTTAGCTTCAAGCTTTGTTCTATTTTCTTTATCAATATGGACAAATGCTTCACAACCAAACGTTCTCATAAATGAGTAGTTTAACTTTTTATCTGTCCATGCCTCCTCTGGAATACCACCATCCAAAGCACTTGAAGGTCCTCTGTTTATTAAATAAACAGCAATATTTACAGCATCCACCCAAAACTATAAGGGAAACCTTGCATGCAATCTCATACACCTTGCACGCTCCATGATCGTTCTGTTCATCCTTTCTGACACACCATTTTCTTGTGGTGTTCCTAGGACTGTCTTCTCTCTACGAATCCCATGGTATGAACAGTAACTATCAAACTCCTTGCCGCAGTACTCACCTCCATTATCATATCTGAGACACTTCAACCTTTTTCCTGTCTCATTCTCAACCAAAGCTTTCCACTTCTTAAAAGTAGCAAACACATCAGATTTCTGTCTAATGCAATAAACCCAATTTTTCCTAGTTGCATCATCAATAAATGTAACATAATAATGAGAGCCACCAAGAGATTGTACCTGATCTGGTCCCCATACATCTATATACACTAGCTCTAACTTTTCATTCTTCTTCTGTTTCCCAACCCTGAGAAATCTGACTCTCTTCTGTTTTCCATAAACACAGTTTTCACAGAATTCGAAACTTACCTGCTTCAAATCTGGAAGCAACTTCCTTGAGTGGAGAATATGCATCCCCTTCTCACTCATGTGGCCAAGCCTATGATGCCACAATGTTGTATTTGTTCTTGTGGAAGCTAAAGAGATAGAAGGGTCAGTATTATGAGGACATAAATACAACGTACCTATCCTGTCTCCTTTTATTATCACCATTGATCCTTTAGTGATCTTCCACCACTTTTCTCCAAATGTAGATAGACAACCGCCATCTCCCAACTGCCCTATTGAGATCAGATTTCTTTTCATAGCAGGAATATGCCTAACATCTTTCAACAGCCAGTCAATTCCATTCTTAACTTTCATCCATACCTTACCCATTCCAACAATTTTACATGGCTCATCATCACCCAATAAAATATGTCCAAAATCGCCAGGAACATACTCATGAAAGTATTTCCTATGGGGTGTAGGATGACATGAAGCTCCTGAATCTACTACCCAATAATCACTAGTATTATCTAATGCAAGAATCAAATCATCTTGTAACACATCACCTGCTACATTTGCTTCCTGGGTAGTTTCATTCTTTGTATCTCCTTTCTTCTTTAGAGATCTGCAGTCTTTCTTCAGATGCCCTTTCTTTCCACAGTTCCAGCACTCTATCTTTCCCAGTCTGGACTTGGATCTGCCCGTTTTAGACTTGCCACGATTACCGTGGCTCTTTCCTCTCTCCGTTTTTCTTACCCTGCTCTCCATGGTCAACGCATTACCCGATGTCTCATCTGTGCTTTTTCTTCGCATTTCCTCGCTAAGAATAACACCAATAACATCATCAAATTTTAAGGTGTTTGAACCAGAGACAGAGTTACTTACAGCCATGACCAAGCTATTCCAGCTTTCTGGCAATGAACACAAGATTAGAAGAGCCCTAACCTCATCATAAAAGTTTACACTTACAAAACTTCGTTGATTTGTAACCGTATTAAACTCATTTAAATGATAAGTAACAGATCCACCTTCAGACATCTTCATATTAAATAAACGCTTCATTAGAAATACCTTGTTGGAGGACGAGGGTTTTTCATACAGCTTACCCAATGCGCTCATCAAAACCTCCATTATCGTTTCTTTTGAGATATTGAAAGCCACCGATGAAGCCAGGCTCCGCCGTATTGTTCCCAAAGCCTTTCTGTCAGGAACCTCCCATTCTTCATCCTTCATGGCCGCTGGCTGCTTTGCTCTTCCTCCCAACGGTAGGAATAGATCCTTCTGGTACAGATAGTCCTCCATTTGCATCTTCCATAACTGGAAGTTTTGGCCGTTAAACTTCTCGACCTTGAACTTTCCTTCTTTTGCCATTGCTCCCACTCGAACCAGAAACCCTAGCTTCCTGCGGGTTTATCTGTCAAATAGACCTTTGCCTCTAATACCAATTGTTAGAAAAACAGGATCGTAGAGCAATAACAATAAACAGAAAATGAAAATATAATCACACACACATTACAAGAGAGACACAAATATATCATGGTTCACCCCAACTTGGGCTACGTCCATACTGAAGTTGCCAGTCCTTATTATTATTACCATCCAGCAAGGTGAAGGGATACAACCTGCAGCACAACCGTTGCACTTCCTCTTCACGGTCTCTCAGTCTCTCTCCTGATCTTAGAGATCTTTACAATGCATAAAACCTAATACATCATTAACCCTAGCCATATTACAATTTCTTTCTTTTATAAGGGAGATACAATGGGAAAATACCACGGGTTATCCAAAACCATGGGCCCGTAAAACCATCCCCCCTGGAACCCCGTGGGGGGGGCAATGCCCCCCCACACCCCCCCGCTGGGGTGAGTGTACAGTCCACCTACATATCATATAAAACTGGGGTACAAACACGACTCAATAATAATATCTCTGAATCTGGAGATCAGGCTCCACAACCAACAAGTATTGGACGCATATGCTTTGTAAGTCGTCTCATAGTATTATATGTTCCATGGTATTGATCCATAGTATTGGTGCATAGACCTAGTATATAAGTACGTTTTGAGGACAATGAAGGCACCGAGAAGTTATTTGTATTGAGCTTGCTCAAAGGAGGTGTTGTGCAGGAAAAATACCTTATAGTGAGGAGAAGACACTACCAACTTGGGTGGGGGTGACAAGTAAATACATTCATTGTATTGCATTTAGTTACTACAAATGGAAAGAGATCGAGATATCGAAAGAAATACTTTTTTATCGACGGTTGGTCCTAGCTTGCGCTTGATCGTCCACTATGATGAACCTGCAACACAAAGTAAACCTTCCTCAGCGTATCTTGACTGTAATAAATATGATGAAATTGAAAGCAATTAAACATCAACTACAATCACATATTAAACCAAATGAACATTCAATCCAATAGACATTCAATTTGGGACAGGAAGGGTATTTCCACCTTTTTATTGTCAAAGAAACATAAATCAGTACAGATATACCTGATCTGTCCAGATGCTTCTGCAATCGAGTCCTGGGATGCTGCTCTTCACAATGACTTGGGAATTCCTCCAGTGTAACAGCAATTAAAGCATTCCTTCTAGTTCCCTCTCTCATGGATCCTCCTTGTATTTATGGGACAAGGTAGGCAGTTGGAATTGAGAGGCGGTTCAATTGGGAGGTTGGGGAAGTTGCAGAACCAACTTCAAGTAATCCCAATTCGTAATCTTAATATATTTTTTGACTTCATATTAAGATGTGCATGGGTTTCATACAACCAGAGTAGCACACAATGTGCAACTTTTGTGCTTTACAATAAGCGTTTGCAACATTTTTTAAGGTGTGCGCTGGTTGTCCTTGAGCAAAGCAGCGCACATGTTCAAGAAGAGCATTGGTTTACTATGCAAAGAGTAGCGCACATATCATGAAATCAGTAGAAACAGTAAGATTCTCAGCTGAAGAGTGTAGTTCTAGTAGTAAGTCATCTAGGTCAACCTATCTCTTCAATCCATGGTGTCCTTTTGTGTGATCGACAGAGCAATGTGATCACGGACGGAGAAGTGCATATTTGACCTATAACAGGAGGTTTCCCCCTCGAAGTGGCCCGCGATCAATAAAAATATCTTGTGTTCTAATATATTGTGCATTTTATCAATTAATTGTTGCAGGTTACTCACATCTGGTATCACGGCACTTTCTTGGGCTCGTTGGGTGGAATTTCTGCCACAATTTTGTTTCGCATCTCTATTTTTTCCTATCAATTGCAGGTTCGGATCCAGGAATAATACCTATCCACTTAACTGTGGGAAGTACTTGGGAATAATCCCTAAACTCATTGTGAGGAGTACCACAGGAACCCCGAAGTAGTTGACCCATTGAGAGGACCTACCAGTGAAAAGGGCAACGACCCCTACCTGATTGACGAGTTCCCACCCATGAGGTAAACCAAGAGTTGTCATTTGTGGCAAAGCGGTTATCAGTTTTACCTTAGTTGTGGAGTGAGGGGTACTGCCCCAATACGCAAGCCGTTAGACAACATTGGTAGTCGAGTGAATCCTCTGATCCTTTAGGAAGCCACACATACTTGGGGTCCATATATATTTCCAGTTGATAAATCGCAGATTACATCTGTCCAAAACTGTTGTCGATCACTTCTGCGCCATTGTAGATCCATTCCGATCACTTCCGCGCCATTGCAGATCCATTCCGATTACTTTTGCGCAGTTCCAGATCCATTCCAATCACTTTCCCTTGAAACTTCATTGACACCCCTGCAGTCCTATTCTGCATATTTCATTCATGAGGACCATATCCCAAATTCCACTTCCTGAAGCCAGAAATCTCACATTTGTCTATTTTTAGGGTTTGCCATAATTTCTTCGATTTTCACCCAATCACCTTCAAATTTTGCCACAGTGTTCATTTCCTATTGTATGCTTCTTTGTCCCTCTCTGACAAATTTTCCTATTCTTTCACCCAGCTTCTGAAATCCTCATTTTCTGCTTCCCTGTCCATTCGAAAGTGTCCAAAACCTAGTCAAACCCCAATTACCCATCAGAGTTTTTCCCAAATCCAAATTTTTCTTTACTAAAGAAGCTTTTTTTTTCTACACATTCACAAAAAAAAAACTCTTGGTTATGGTTGTCACCCGCACAGGAGCACAAATCATGGATGAAGAACTTGCAACCCTCAAAACCAAACTCCAAGATATGGATGAAAAAATTCTCAGCCTCCATCTTCAACATTCAACCATAAACAATAAACGACAGCCAGAATCTTCTGCAAACACTGGGTTCTCTTCTTCCAGCAATTTTCGTGGGTCGAAGCTTGATTTTCCTCGCTTCAATGGTAATGTTCCGACTAGATGGATATACCAGGAAGAACAATATTTCAGTCTGCATAATACTTTTGATTGTTAGGATATTCCTATACTCCATCCTAGTCCTTCTAACATTTCTGACATTTTCAGTCCTGCATGCAAAATTAGGGTTTTGCATGCAATTAGGGTTTTGCATGCAATTAGGGTTTGCATGCAATTAGGGTTTGCAGCACCAGCACCTAGCCCTTGCCAAACTAGCCCCAGGAGCTTCTCTCGGATCAGTCTTAGCTCTCCTAGAGCTTAGTGCGCCCTCCTTTCAGTTATTGCATGATAAGGGCGCCTTTCTTCACCTACCAGTCCAGTTTAGTTCAGTTATCTTCAGTTCTTCCTTGATTTAAGGATTAACTGACTCCTAACTGAACTTATCACTCTTTTGGACCTCCAGTGTGACTAGATAGACTGTTTTGACTCCAGTTAGCTCCATGAGCGCCCCCACTGAGTCTCCTTCACTATATCAGTGCTTCCATGTGCCAGTTACACCAACCACACTCAGTTAGACTCAGTTTGACTCCCGGTTGATCACTACTTGTGCATTGATGACTTCACCGATGATGAGATAGACTCCTAGTTTGGTACTGATGACTCTCCACTGATTATGGATCTGTGCATGAAGGACAATTCGAATTACACCTAGTGAATTCGAATCCTCATGCTCAGCATTGTATATTTACCCGGTTACTATTCTGATTAATGCAATGTGTGTAATTATTCTGCCTCTATTGGATCTATGTTCTATTGCTTCTCTCTTCTTCCTAAATTCTTTCATAGTGAGGTTTACATCATCTCTTTGGATCTTATGTGGGCAATTTCACATTGATGTCCACAAAGTTCCATTTGCATCCTTTCATTTGGAACAGGAATCCCTTCAATGGTATCGTTGGTACGTCAAAGCTCATGACGAGCCAAACTGGACAGATTTTTGCCAACTCCTTTTGCAATGATTTGGTCCTAGTGCTTTTGATGACTTCATAGGAGTACTCACTAAACTTTTCCAAATTGGAATTGTGAGAGAGTACCAGACAGAATTTGAGAAACTAGCCAATCACACAGAAGGATTGTCTGATGAATTCTACAGGAGTTGTTGTATTAGTGGTCTCAAGGATGAAATCCGCTCAGAGGTTAAAATGTTTTGTCTCAACACAATGATGGAAGTCCTAGGGTTGGCTAAGTTGGAGGAGGTAAGAACATAGCCCAACAGCACTCCAAATCCACTTTTGTTCCATTCAGAAATATGGTTTCCCAACGACCTCCCATCACGCCAGCTCCTCGACCAACTCCTATCAAGCATTTTTCTGAAGTGGAGATGTGAGCATGTAGAGAAAAAGGGCTTGGTTATAATTGTGATGATAAATTCACTCGGGAACATAGATGTGTTGAGCAAAAGCTCTATCTCTTGGATGTGGATTCTCCGCCTGCCTCTGAACTTGGTGAAGAAGCTCCAGATACAATAGATGATCAGGTCAACATTCAGCAGCCTCCTGTTGACCCTCTGTATCAGGATGACCACCCATAGATATCTCTCCATGATTTAGCCGGAGTCACCACCCCACAAACAATGCAGTTCGGGGGTTACTTCAAGAAGCTCCATCTTACAATACTAATTGATTATGGTAGCACTCATAAATTCAATGACCCTCGAATTGACAAACAGGATGATTGTTTTATTCATCCTTGCTCCATCTTTGAAGTCATGCAGATTGCCAATGGGGGCACTTTACCTTGCAAGGGGAAGTGTCACAATGTGCGTATATCTATGGAATATTATAACCTGCGCTCTGACATGTTTGCATTGGCCTTAGGCAGATGTGATGTGGTTTTGGGCACTCAATGGTTACGCACACTTGGCCCCATCTTATGGGATTTTGCTAAACTTTGGATGCAGTTTTCAATCAATGGAAAAAAAACACACATTTATGGGCTTACAACCAGGGTCTCTCTGCATCATCAGTTCACATCGCCTGGAAAATATCCTTAAGAAGAATTCACATGGTATAATCGCTCAGCTCCATTCCATTCAAAGGCACCCATCAACGGTCTCCACTGCTCCTTTGAATCTACAACACATATTGGATAGATATGTAGGTGTATTTTCTAAACCAATGGGATTGCCGCCTTCAAGAGACCTTTCCAGTAAGAATTTATCTGCCTCTACATCTGAGAAGGAAATGATGGCTATTTTTCATGCAATACAGAAGTGGTGGACATACCTATTAGGGAATTATTTCTGCATCAAGACTGATCACCAGAGTCTGAAATATTTCCTGGAACAACGGGTCTCATCCCCAGCACAACTGAAATCGGTTAGCAAACTCATGGGTTATGCCTATGAGATCACTTACAAGAAGGGTAAGGACAATATGGTGGCAGATGCTCTTTCTCGCACATTTGATGACCAAGTTTCTCTTTTATCTATTTCTATGCATGTTCACATTGATTGCAATTTTTTCAACAAGGTTATGTCAATGAATCCCCATTATCTCAACTCATCCAACGGTTGGCCAACAACCCTTATACTGTACCGCATTACTCTTGGGATGGTACTCCCTTGAGATACAAGGGTCATCTCATGCTTCCCCAGAGCACAGATCTTCAACAGTATGTCTTCTATGAACTCCATGCTTCGCCATCGGCAGGGAACTCTGGGTTCTTCAAAACGTATGATCGGGCACATCGTAACTTCTTTTGGCAAGGAATGAAAAGGGCAATTCAACAGATGGTGGTTGAATATGATACTTGCCAGCTCCTTCCAGAATTTCTTGAACCCTTGCACGTACCTACATGGATTTGGACAGATATTTCTGTGGAATTCATTAAAGGGCTCCCTAAATCTAGAGGGAAGACAGTGATTTTGGTTGGGGTTGCTCGCCTCTACAAATATACTCAATTTTTTTCCCTGGACCAGCTCTTCTGTCCTCATGAAATCCGTTCTTCCATTCTCTCAGCTTGCGATGCAACTTTCACCAGTCATTTTTGGACAGAACTATTTCGCCACACTAGCACCAAACTGAAGATGATTTCAGGGTCTCACCCACACACAGATGGTCCGACTGAAATTACCAATAAATGTTTGGAAACTTATCTTCATTGATTCACCTCCGAACAACAACCTCAGTGGGCGAAGTGGCTCCCTCTCGCTGAATGGTGGTACAATACTGCATCTAAAATGACTCCATATGAAGCAATCTATGGTCAGGAACCGCCATACACCCTCGGCAGTTCACCAGTTTAGGCAATTGACACGATTCTTCAAAACCATGATCAGATTCTTCGCATTTTACAGGACAATCTTCACATGGAAACAATTCGAATGAAACAACAAACCGATCAACATCGTTCTGAATGCACTTTTCAAGTAGGTGATATGGTTTTTCTTCGTCTACAGCCTTCCAAGCAATCCTCCCTGAAACTCAAAGGGCGTCAACTTCTCTCTCGATCTATCACAGAGGTATTATTTCAGTGGCACAGAATGAAACCATAGGATGCTACATGGGAACCCCTCCTTCAGATTCAGCATCAATTTCCACATCTAAAGCTTTGAGAACAAAGCTTTTTCTAAGGGAGAGGGGATGTTAGGAACCCGTGTCAACCCTTCTCTTTACTTTGTTAGTATATTTTTGGTGGATGCATATGCTTTGTAAGTTGTCCCGTAGTATTATATGCTCCATGGTATTGATCCATAGTTGTATTATCCCATAGTATTATATGTTCCATGGTATTGATCCATAGTATTGGACGCATATGCTTTGTAAGTCGTCCCGTAGTATTATATGTTCCATGGTATTGATCCATAGTATTGGCGCATAGAATTAGTATATAAGTACGTGTTGAGGCCAATGAAGGCACCGCGATCAATAAAAATATCATGTGTTCTAATATATTGTGCATTTTATCAATTAATTGTTATAGGTTCCTCACACATCATCACTTTGGCATACAAAGCACTTGCCTCAACACATGAGGCTTAACCATTCTTGAGTCCAACTCAAGATTCTTCTCCAAGTTTCCTGAGTCCAACTCAGGCTCCTATAAGGCACTACCTCGACACACGAGGCTCAATATTGACAAACAAGATTGACCCGGAGAATGACTCATGATGTTGTAAATTTAACACTCCCTCTCAGTGAGGGAGGCATTCTCTACCATGCCAAGCTTGTCTCGGAAGTACCTATAGTTATTCACTGACATAAGATTGGTCAACATATCTTCTATCTTCTCACTAGTAGAAATGTACTGAAGTCTTATGGCACCTCTCTGGACCATGTCTCTGATGTAATGATACTTCATCTCAATGTGTTTCGATCTATCATGAAACATAGGGTTTTATGAGAGCTTTATGCAACTCTGCTTGTCAAAGCGAATGACAGTAGTCTCAAGCTTCTCACCGAACAACCTAGCAAGTAGCTTCCTAAGCCACACAGCTTCTCGGCAGGCGGTACTAGATGCAATATACTCTACTTCTGTAGTACTCTGGGCTACGGAGCCCTGCTTCCTACTAGACCAAGAGATCATAGTTGATCCCAAGCTAAAACAAAATATGGATGTACTCTTTCGGTCCACAATACTACCACCCCAGTCAGAGTCGACATATCTAATAAACATCACTCCACCATTGGAAGCATATTTGATTCCATAAGCAACAGTACCTCGAAGGAATCTAAGCACATGCTTGGCAGCAACCCAATGTCTATGGCTTGGCTCTGGCATGAACTAACTCAAGATACTCACAGCATAACATATGTTTGGTATACTATGTATCAAATACATCAAGGAACCAATGATTTGTCTATACATGATAAGATCCACTAGATCCGATTCGAAATCTAACTCATGTAGTTTCTTTAGATTAGACATCATTGGAGTAGACATCGAATTACAATCCATCATACCAAATCTATTCAATGCATCAACTGTGTACTTTCCTTGTGAAAGAAAGATCTCATCTTTCCTTTGCTAAAATTCTAGACCAAGAAAACAGTGCATAAGACCTAAGTCTTTCATTTCTAACTCAGAAGTGAGCTCCCTCTTGCACCAAGCTATCTGTTTCTCCTCTCCAGTAAGGAACAAGTCATCAACATATAGAATCAAGATCAATGGATGGTTTTTCATAATCTTGAAGTATAGGTTGGGGTCAGCTTCACTTTTGGAGAATCCCAACCTCAGAATATAGCCATCAATCCTCGAATACCAAGCCCTCGAGGCCTACTTAATCCCATACAAGGATTTCTTAAGTTTGAATACATGGGACTCCTACCTGTGAACTACAAACCCCTCAAGTTGTTGTATGTAAACATCTTCCTCAACGTCACCATTGATGAAGGCAGTCTTCACATCCATCTGGTGAAGTTTCCAACCCAAAACTGAAGAAAGGGAAATTATGGTTCGGAGAGTAGAGTACCTGGCCACAAGAGCAAATGTCTCATCATAGTCTATCCCTTCTTTCTGTGA
Organism: Larix kaempferi; assembly: GCA_027924585.1. NCBI lineage: Eukaryota > Viridiplantae > Streptophyta > Pinopsida > Pinales > Pinaceae > Larix > Larix kaempferi. Next base: position 7,240,897 of record BSBM01000556.1, read on the forward strand.
GAATACATGGGCCACAAATATTGCTTTATACTTTTCAATACTTCCATCAGTTGCATGCTTGATTTCATAAAGCCATTTGGAAGTTACTATTGACTTCTCGTCAGGTTTAGGAACCACTTCCCACACATCATTCTTCATGATAGATTTGTATTCTTCTACCATGGCATATTTCCATACTTGCTTCTTAGAGGCTTCCTCATAGGTAGAGAGTCTTGAATCACTGATGTGACTCATCTGTGCTACATATCCTGAAAATATTTCAGGTCTCCTTCGCTCTCCGGATGACCCTAGAGGTGCACCATGTTTTTCTACTTCTTGCAGAATGTCTCGACACCATGCAGATCTCCTCTTAGAAGGAGATTCATCAAGGGATATTTCTATTAGTTCTACTAGTTCTTCAAGATCAAGAAGATTTGAATGCTCTTCTGAATTCTCCCTCTCAACATTTGAAAGGGGAGAATCAAAAACTGGATCCTCCATCATAGGAGTATCATGCTCCTCCATATTTGTATCACACTGGAGTTATTTGGAGCGCTTGAAGGCAGCCTCTTCATGAATTGTTACATCTCTGCTAACTTCAATGTTTCTTTATCCTGGAACATAAATTTTGTAGGCTTTGGAGGATTCACTATATCCAACAAATGTTCCCTTCTTTTCGAATGGATCCATCTTTGTCCTATTCTCTTTTGGTATGTGAATGTAAACAATACAATCGAAAATTTTCAAGTGTCCAATATCCGATTTTTCACCAATGAAAACCTCTTCAAGAGTCTTTTCTCCCAAGATAGCATGAGGGATTTTGTTATGAATATAAATAGTAGTACTAGAGACTTCTACCCATAAGGATATGGGCATATCTTGATCACACATCATGGCTTTAGCAGCCTCACATATTGTTATGTTCTTTATTTAAACAACCCCATTTTGTTGCGTGGTTGTAGGGTACAGTCAGTTGTTTTTTCATTCATGTATCTCGACAGAAGTCATTGAAGTCATGGTACTCAAACTCTCCTCCATTATTAGATCTCAAAGCACGAATGTGCTTTCCAGATTCTCAACTAGTGCTTTAAACTCTTGAAACTTGTTGAAAGTTTCACTCTTTTCCTTCAAAAAATAAACCCATGACTTGCAAGAGAAGTCATCTATGAAAAGCACATAATACAAATAACCACTCAAGGAGGGTGAAGACATAGGACCACATAGATCGGAATGAATCAATTCAAGGATCCCTTTGGATCTTTTGGTACTAGTTGGAAAATTATTCTTAATGTTCTTTCCAAGAGCGCAACCTCTACAAACACTGTCAAAATCATATTTAAATATGGGCATACCTTTCACCATCTTCTGCAATTCAGGTAGCGCTTTGAAATGGAGATGACCAAGCCTTCTATGCCACAACTCACAAGGACTGACCGTGTCATGGATCATGGCTTGAATGATATTTCCAGGAAATTTGTAGAGACCTCCCTCTCTAACTCCAATCACATATCTAGAGTTCAAGTCTTCATGCATAGGCCACAGGAGAACTTTGGTGTTCATAAAGATAACTCTAAATCATTTATCTTCTAGAAGTGAAACAGACAAGAGGTTCTTCTTCAATTCGGGGAAAAAGAGAATTTCATCCACATGCAGTACATCTCCCAAATCCAACTGAAAAGAAGTGGATCCGGATCCTTGGATCGAATAGGTGGTATTATCTCCAAGCTCCACATTACAGGAAAACTTATTTTCCTTCAAATATGTAATAGCGCTCCTATATTCAGTCATGTTCTTGGATGTGCCATTATCCACCATCCATGTCTCAGCACTAGTGGTAATGGATCCAGAAAGGGCTAAGACAAGATAGTACTATTCCTCATATCTTGATAATCGAATTAATTATGTCATGTAGGTTCATCTTCTGTAGCAGTAGAAGCATGAAACCTACCCTTGAACTTTCCTCTTTGCTTTGCGCGGCATTCTCTTGCATAATGACCCTTCTTATTGCAATTGAAACATTTAACTTTAGAATTATCAAAGTTCTTGAAATCATTCTCCTTTTGATGAGAGAATTTCTTATGAGATTTCTTACATCTTTTCATCCATGCCGCAAGGGCGAGGTTCTCTTCTTGGGAGGTGGTATACTTTCTCTAGATTCTCCCTTCTTGTAGGAAATCATGCCACAGTCTCTCGAAGTTAGGTTGCACTTCTCGACCATTTACTGCAGCCAAGAATGTCTCCCATTAAGATGGAAGACCATCAACAACAGTTTGTATGAGATCATCATCATCGACCGTCACACCAATGCTCATGAGTTGATCTCTTACTTGAGAGATCTTTGTGAATAAGGAAGCCACAACTTCGTCCTTTTCCATCTTCAAATTTCAAAGCTTGTTCTTCAATGCTCTCTTTTGATTGGGCGCCTTCTTCTCATAAATATTTGTCAAAGTGTCGAATCAATACTTTGCGGTATTCAATGGAGTAATCACGGGCATCAATTTGTCTTTCACGGAATCATAAATGATTCTCTTTTTTTTGGCTTGATTCTTCTTGAAGGTAATGTGCCATGCATTAGAAGTAGGTTCTTCAATAACAATGGATACATATCCATACAAATCATGATCTTCCAATATATTCAGGATCCTGGCCTTCCAAGTATTGAAGTTCGAAGTTCCTTCAAGACAGTCTTTCAGTCTCACTAAGATTGAGGCCATTGTTCTTCAAGTACTATGCACACTCAAGACTTACGTAGACTCAAGCTTGATTCCTGAACTTAGCTCTTTCATGCCCTAATCTCTGATACCATGTTAATTTTTTATATTTAATTCAGAGCTACAATAATACTTGAAATCAAATAACAATCATACACATAAGCAATCACATTCGACACATGAATTCACCCTAGGGAAACCCTCTATGACTTGAGGGAGAAAACCCCAACAAAACCCTCCCTAGTATATTGATAGATAGCAAAGAATTTATTTTACATCAAGAACCCCTGGTGCAATTACAAAGCAAGAGAAATATAAAGAAGAGACTTGGAATCATATCCTGCACAAATAAAAGTGCATTGCCTTCAAGGGAGAAGAGAATTCGCTTCACATTGAATTCATCAATCTGGGTATAACATATTTATACATTCTTCTAATGCATCGGCTTCGAGACTTGGAATCATATCCTGCACAAATAAAAGTGCATTGCCTTCAAGGGAGAAGAGAATTCGCTTCACATTGAATTCATCAATCTGGGTATAACATATTTATACATTCTTCTAATGCATCGGCTTCTATTTTTATCTTTTGACTTCATGATGAACTCGCCCTCCATATGGATGCATTAATTTTGCATGAAGAAGTGCGCCCCACTTCTCATGTAGTGCATTAACTCACTGAACTAATTCCTAAGATGAACTCGCCCCTTAATTAATATCCTGCCCACTTAGTTAGGTGGCTAACTTAAGTGTCGCCATGCAGGTGTCGCAACTAAAGTGTCATATTTTAGTTTAACATAAGTGTCATCATGCAATAACACTTAGTTAACTAGATCTTCTTTGTTATCACTTAGTTAACTCTCTTAACTAATTCTTTCTTGTTAACATCACTGTAGTAATCAATTCAAGTTCTCTTTTGATTTATTGAAGTTTAACAATTCGAATTCTCTCTTAATTAATTCTTTTATGTGGAATTCTCTCATATCATTCACATCTTATCTTTATCTATTGTCTTATCTGCATGTGCCAGCTTAATTATCATATCAAATATACTAAGGAGATTTTCCCAATTATGTGATCATATCGTTCCAAGTGGTTATGTGTTAAAGCAATTCAATCTGGAGGTGGTCAATCTCTAGAGGAGACTTAATAGCTCAACCATGGTTAGTAGTACATCACACACCATACATGCAAAGCATCACCTCAGCACATGAGGCACCACCTCAACACATGAGGATCTGTCTCGACACACAAGACCTTAGCCTTGACTAGCAAGATTGTACAGCATCATCACTTTGACATACAAAGCACTTGCCTCAACACATGAGGCTTAACCATTCTTGAGTCCAACTCAAGATTCTTCTCCAAGTTTCCTGGGTCCAACTCAGACTCCTATAAGGCACTACCTCGACACACGAGACTCAATCTTAACACACAAGATTGACCCGGAAAATGACTCGTGATGTTATAAATTTAACACTTTTAAATTCCTTCAACCCACTTACAATTTATACAATACCTTAAAATAAAACCCCTTTACAAATAATCCACAACCTCACCACACAATTCCTTCTGAGTATTATTTTCTTACAAAGTTGTTTTTCAATATCCATTCTTTTATAATTTTCTATATATATTTTTAACTTGTTGGAACCTTATCTTATAAGGATACATTATTCAAAGAAATATTATAAAAATACACCTTTTATTATTGAAATTTCAAATATTAAAAATAAAATCCCATTCCAAAAAGGCGCACGTGAAATTCAAACCTACACCTTAGCCTTTTGTTCTTCCTTCAAACTTGGATTGCTCACACACCAATTTAGTGGTCCATTAGAAAATTGAGCCTTTTGTTCTTCCTACAAACTTGGATTGCTCACATACAAATTTAGTGGTCCATTAGAGAATTGAGAATCCCATTTCAGATATCAGTGAGGCTATCCTTTGACATACTTCAAATTGACCTGAAAATGTTTGTATGACCTATAAAGCCTTCATAAAACTTTATGGTTGTAGCTTTGGAAAAATGTCAAGTTTTCATTAATAAAATCTAAGCAATCAATACAAATGTAAAAACAAAAACAAAAAACTCATTTTTCTTCTTCCCTAGGCATAGGCTATTTGCAAATGTTAGATCTAAAAAACTCTTCTACCAAACAAAAATGTTTTAAATGTTTTAACTTGTTGCATCCATTTTCACTTTTTGGATCCTTGTTTCAGCAAAAATTTATCCTCTGTGCTTGATTTTTCCCTCATGAGTTTTAAAAGAATTTGATAAAACTCAAAAAGACCCTTCCAACGCTATACTTCTTACTCAATTTTTGCTAAGTATGTTGGCCATAATCTATTATTTAGTAAGAGCATATCCTATTTTTATTGATAATCCAATTCTTTTGAGGTTAATAACTCAAAATATGGTGAATCATGAAAACTCACAAATACCCTTTAATGATAATCTGAATCTAGTTTCCAATGCAAGTAAAAGCAACAAAAACAAATTAATAACAATAAAGAAAACTCAATTTACAACAAGTTGTTAAAAAAAAAACTTGTTTAACATCCATAATTGTGCCTCGAATTTCATGCAATGTCCAAGCCTGAGTTTCTCTTCAACCTTGCTTAGCATCAAGGCTAAAACAATTTTTTTACAAGAAGTCCATTGAATCATGAAAGTTCTAATCTATCCATCATCCTTATGATTTGAGGCATCCATCGTGGCTCCAATTCTCATCTCTTAACAAGGACACACAACCAACAATCCCAACGTCTCCCTAAAATCATTCATTCACATCAAGTCAACAGTGGATCTAGCATAGTTGATACCTCACATGGATAACTACATGGAGCTACCAGGCCCTTGAGACAATAAGAACTCTGATACCAATTGAAACAAATGAGATCAAATGTAAAACCAGCAATTGAATTAACACATCACAATGGGACATAGGTGAAATGGTAGAAAAGGCACAACTAGCCTCCATCAATATTATTCACATCAATGCTACGTATCTTTATTATATTGGTTGGAACAACCTAAGAATAAACCCTAACCCTAACATTGACACCTCATCAAGTAATTAGGATAATTAATAATTTTAACACACATAACATGCACACTTAGGGTAAATACCCTATCTTATAGTGTGAGAATACAAAGATGGACAAGATTTATTGATTACTAGAGGAAGCCAAAGGCTAACATGGTGGATGAAACCATAGAAACGAGACCTCCAAAGGCTAACATGGTGGATGAAACCATAGAAACGAGACCTCCAAATTATATAGAAGAAAAGAATGAGGAAATGCTCTATTAAGCTAGCTTTGACTAATCTATTGTTGTGTTTATCATTTTGTCAATCTTGAGCTAGTGATTCTAATTGAGGTTGAACCTCTACAAGAAGGAAGCAATGTTTACTATCTAGGTATTTCCTAGAGCAATTAAAAATGGAAAAATTGAAGCATTTCTTCGAAAAAATTCAAAAAAAAAACTTATATGGCTAATTGATTCAATTTGGCATGAAGAGTATTAAAACTAAAATATAACCTTAGCCACATGCCTAACCGTGTTGCTTCCCCTTTTGTGTCGCTAAATCAACCAAGATAAGGCTAGTAATGATTTTCTCTAATTATCTATGAACCCCTTATAATAAACAAGGGCTTAAAATTATGACAATCAATTAAGCCACAGTGTATGCCTCGATCATTAAGTGAGGTATGGGATTGAGGAACAATGTTAAATTCATAAATGAATGTCGTCTAAAGAGTGTGGTTTTTTCTCAATTCTTTAGGGTACCTTGCGTAAAAGGTAATTTCAGAGAAGCATCTCCATCAACAGACTTCGTTTAAAATGGTGCATGTACTTCAACCCATTAGTAGTGAGACTCTTTTAAGAAGTTGATGAGATAAGCTTGGTATAAGATAATTATAAATATTTTCTTTAACTCATATGCATAGCATAATGAAACGAACAATATTCATTTCCCATATATGAACATGGTTACATGTTCGAATCCATTAAGGACAAATATATTATAATTGAATAATAAATAGATAGATGATTTATTTATTTAGTGTTTACAATCTAATGAAAATGAAAGTTGATAAATAATAAATAATAATAATTGAACAATGAATCAAATAATGTTCATTTCAACTATGTGAATGTTAAGGACAAATGGAGGGGCCCAAGCAAAGGTCCTTTGGAGAGGAAGTTGGGTATCCAACACATGTTCCCTATCATAAAATATCATTAGCAATAAGAGGTTAAGAACCTAAATAATGACAGCCAATCAGATTGGATCCATCTAAAGGTGTTTTATGATCTAGTAGAGGGAAATTATAGTTGAAGATTGTCTCAAAAAAGAAGTTGAGGATTTGTTCAAGCTTTGAGGTTGACAACCTTTATAGAAGAGGGATCTATGTTGCTCAAAAGGTCTCAATTAGAAAGAGGGACATGAAACATTATCTACAAATGAACACTATGAAAGCATATGTGATAACATTTGGATTACACAACCTTTATTTCAGTGAAAGTGAACTTTAAGGAAGAAACCAATGATAGAGCAAATGTAGTCCACTAAAGACGTATTCATAAATCCTTCCACTAACAATATATGATAGAAAGATGGATTAATAGAGCATAGTGTGCATGCACAACTTGTTAAGCACATAGCACTAACCATATGTTTGGGATTGTAGATGCACTCTTAGCTTTTGGAAGAGATGGATGAGAATATTTTGTTCAAGGCATTCGTTATTGGAAGACTTCTAGGCAAGAATTCAATTAGAGATTTCTTATGCCATGTAATTATAGAAGATGAAGCAAAAGGCTAGAGAGAACTCAATGAGTTAGGTTATTGCCCTAGGTATCTTGCAAGATTATTCTCACAACAAATCTCACTTTTTGATGGTTTTGTCTCACTCAAAAAAAGCATAGTAGGCTCTCTCATTATGGTAGATGTTGAGCTATCTAATCTTATTTTCTAAATGTCTTAGTAGGGGATGGGTGAGTGATGCCACCAAGGATTTGACACGTAAAAATCTACCTTGAATATGTTAAAGTGGTGAGAATCATGTTAATTTAATGTAACTTCGAAGTATATTCTACTTGTACTTTATTGATTGTAACTCCGTTGGGGATGTTTTACCTCCATCGGGGATGTCATTATTACATTTGGTCATGTAAAGGTCATGAGGTTAACCCTCCATTGTAAGTCGGGTCGTTAGCACCCAAGTAAATGTAATATAAGGGGTAATTGAGTCTCTCTAGAGAAGTCGGCCCAATTAGGATTACTGGGGCCGACCTAGCTGAGTTAAAGGTTAGGTCAAAAGTAATGTATAAATAGAAGGAGAGACTCCTCCATTTATTCATTCACTCACTTGTGCAATTCGCATTATTGGAGAGAGAGAGAGAGATCTGCGAAGGAGAAGGAGTGGCTTGAGTCCAGAGTTTGGTCTTTTTCTCTCTTATTTGTGAGACATATTTTTGGGGCATTGTACTTGATCATCTATATTGAGGAAGTTCTTGATGGGTTTTCTTCCCCTTGAGGGTTCCCCAGGGTATATTGTTTTTGTGCTTTGTGATTGTGTATCTTTCAGAGATCTTGATTATGCTGCTATTGTGAATAATGTATTGAATGCTAATGTATTTGCAATCTAGTCTATGGTAGCATATAATATTAACATGGTATCAGAGCTAGCCTGAAAAGAGCAACTTTCACAAGGTAAAACTCTCTCTCTCTCTCCGGAAGTGAAAAATTAGGGCTTTTCACAGAAGTGAAATTTTTGAGTGCTATTGGCATAGGGAAGTGCGCCTCTCCAAGAGAGAAATTTTGGTACCAAGATCAAAATTTTTGAGTGGGTAAAACTCAAGGAAAGTCAAACCCTAGTTTGACTTTGGACCAAAAAACCAGAAAAAGCCAGAAAACTACATATCCGAAATTCACAAGTCAATTTTGCAGGGTTAAATTTTGGAATTTTCAAAATCCAAGTACACCAGCATACTCACCTCAGTCAAGCGCATCTTTTGGTGAGTTCAGTTTTTCATTTTGAGAATTTTTGATTTTTGATTATTTTCTGCTCCCGGGTTGCGATGGCACCAAGCACCAAGCTTGATGACAAGTTGGAAGGCATAGAGAACTTTCGTGCTTGGAAGTATAGGATTGGTCTCATTCTAGAAGAGAATGACCTTACCAATTTTGTTAAAGAAGTTGTACCTGAACCCGAAGAAGTTGAAGCTAAGGAGAAGCAGAAGAAGGATATGATTAGAGCTATGAGGATCATAGCAAACTCCATTAAATATCACTTGATTCCTCAAGTGTCCTCTAAGAAGACTCCAAAAGAGATGTTTGATGCCCTAACCAGAATGTATGAAGGGAAAAACATAAATCGGAAGATGAATTTGAGAGCTCAACTCAAGAACACAAAGATGAGCCAAGGAGAATCCATTCAAGAATACTTTACAAGGGTTTCCCAATTCAAGGAACAACTAGAAGCTATTGGAGACACCCTTGACAAAGATGAGTTGGTAATGACTGCTCTCAATGGCCTTACTAGACCTTGGGACTCCTTTATCCAGACCATGTGTGCAAGAAAGGAAAGTCTACTATTCAAAGTTGTATGGGAAGAATGTGTCCAGGAGGAAGCTAGAGTAGCAAATCGAGAAGCACTACTCAGGGATGATGATCAAGCTCTAGCTACCCATACAAAGAGAGGAAAAGGAAAACCTCATTTCAAGAAGGAAAATCATAAGGAGTTCCATCCTCCAAAGAAGTTTCAAAAGTATAAGAAGGGAAACTACAAGCGAAGAGACTACTCTTCTTTTCTATGTTTTCGTTGTGATAAGATGGGACATATTGCGAAAGATTGTCCAGAAAGAAAAGACAGAAAAAGAAGATTACAAGAAGAAGAGCAATAAAAGACATCATGCTCATTTTGCCAAAGATGAAGAAGAAGAAGACGAAGAAGAAGAACCTCCCAGGAAGTTACTAAAGGAAGACATCGAAGAATATGTCTTGTAATAGTGGTGCTTCAAAGCACTCTCTCCAATCTTGAAGAAAAGGACTCCCCTCAAAAAGCTTCACTAGGAGAATAGGAGAAGCAACGTACAAGATTGGTTCAGGAACTTTGATGATGAAGCAGAGCTCACCATCAGAGATTTTAGTAATCCCTGAAAAGAGACTAGGATCAAAAGAGATCCTATCAAACAAACAAAGATAAGTATTTGAATTGTCATTTCTATCAAATCGTTTAAATGATAGTGTCCAGTTGTGTACACATTTATTTAGGATGTGTGTTATGCATGTTTGCATTGATATGCATGTGATGGGTAAGTAGCCTATGGTGCTATACAACATTCCATTGCTACTTATCTAGAGTGAAACCTCTTTGCTGACATATTGGGTGTAGTACACACTCTTAATAATGTCCTGGTAGAGATGAAAGGCATCTAGAAAGTTACCATATGAATGCGGGGTATGAATAAATGTTGTGTTATTGATATCATTATGACAGTGTGACTTATGTTTTATGCATATGCTTTTGGAAACTATGAAATGTTTCTAACCATGCTATTGAATTTGACTTGTAGGAAGTATCGTACAACAATCACCTACAAATGAAGAATGATGAGACTTGTTTCGTAGAACAAGTGACAATGGTTCAAGTATAAACAAGACTTGTGAAATCAAGTAGAGAAAGTCGACTATGACGAGATAGCTAGACTCATGGTGTGATCGAAGTATATGAAGAAGATGTACCTCCTAGAGTTGCAGAGGTTGCACCCTCTCACAATGATGAGACCTCGGAAGATCATGATATGTTGGAGCCCCAAGAACCTCCATCCATGACTATATTTCTCGCAAGAGAAAACCAGCTTGGGCTCGTGAAATTATTCCAGATACTGAGAAGTATGGAGCTCCATAAGGCTCCACAAGAGAAAGCAAGAGGCCAAATCCATTTTCCAGTTATGTGGCTTTGATGTGTGATCTTGTAGATAAAGAACCTACCTACTTCGAAGAGGCCATTCAAAAGAAAGAATGGGTAGAAGCTATGACGGAAGAATACCAATCAATAATGAAGAATGATGTATGGGACATAGTTCCCAAACCAGAAGGTAAAAGTGTGGTATCTTCCAAATGGATATACAAGATAAAACATGTTGCGGATGGAAGTATTGAGAAATACAAAGCTAGGTTCATGGCTCGAGGATTCTCTCAAAATAAAGGAATTGATTATGAGGAAACATTTGCTCCTGTAGCAAGGTACACTTCAATTAGAACCATCATGGCACTGGCAGCCACGATGAAGTGGAAGTTACACCAGATGGATGTGAAAACAGCTTTCTTGAATGGTGCTATTGAGGAGGAAGTGTACATAGAACAGCCACAAGGTTTTGAGGTTGAAAACAAAGAGACGCATGTCTACAAATTGAAGAAGGCTATGTATGGGTTAAATCAAGCTCCAAGAGCTTGGTATCGAAGGATTGACAGTTTTCTGACGAGCTTGGGCTTTACTAAGAGTAAAGTTGATCCTAACCTTTACTTCAAGGTTATGGATGATGAACCAATCATATTATTGCTATATGTGGATGACTTGTTCCTGACAGGTAATGAGAAGAGAATCTTAGAGTGCAAAGAGAAGCTTGCTGCAGAATTCGAGATGAAAGACCTTAGCTTAAATGCATTATTTTCTAGGTCTCGAGGTATGGCAGAGCCCAGAGGGAATCTTCCTTAACCAAGGGAAGTATGTAGTGAAAATCTTGAAAAGATTTGATATGTTGGAGTGCAAATCCATGGCCACACCCATGGATACCAACTTGAAGTTATTATCTAATACTTTGTCAAAATTAGTGGATGTGACTCTATACAGGCAGATTATTGGGTCATTGATGTATCTAATGAATACGAGGCCAGATATATGATTTGTTGTGAACACCTTGAGTCAGTATCTGGTTGAGCCCAAACGGGTGCACATTGTAGCTGTAAAGCATGTGATGAGGTACCTAAAAGGTACAATAGACTATGGTCTCAATTATACTCGAGACCATGAGTTCAGACTATATGGTTATACAGATTCCGATTGGGCTAGAAGTGTCTAGGACAGGAAGAGTACTTCAGGTGGATGTTACAATCTAGGGTCAGCCATCATCTCATGGCTAAGCAGGAAGCAATCCAGTGTGGCTCTCAACACTGCAGAGGAAGAGTATATTGCAGCTTGTTCTGCGAGTTGTGAAGCCATATGGCTTCGGAAGTTGTTATCGGGTCTGTTTGATTTGGAGTTGGATACCACAGTGATTCTATGTGATAACCAGAGTTGTATAAAAATGACAAAGAACCCTGTGTTCCATGAGAGGTCAAAACACATAGAAATACGGTATTTCTACATCCGTGATATGGTGCAGAGGGGAGTTATAAAGCTCAAGTACGTGAGCACGGATGAGCAGGTTGCAGATGTGTTGACTAAGCCTCTGTCTCGAGTGAAGTTTGGGCACTTCCGTGACAAGCTTGGTATAGTCCGAAAGGACTTCCCTCGAAAGGGGGAGTAGTGCTAATGATACTATGGTGCAGTGGGATTGATCATCCCTAGACAGAGATTGTCTTAAATGTTGATCCTGAGTTGCAGTGGGATTGATCATCCCTAGATAGAGATTGTCTTAAATGTTGATCCTGAGTTGTGGAGGGTTCGATTGTCCCTAGACAAAGATGTCTTAAATAATTGTGTTGGGTTCGATTGTCCCTAGATAGAGATGTCTTAAATAATTGTGTTGGGATCGAACGTCCCTAGAAAAAGATGTCTTAAATGATTGTGTTGGGTCTGATCATCCCTAGACAGAGATAGTCTTAAATGATTGTGTTGGGTCCGATCATCCCTAGACAAAGATCCCGAGTTCCTAAAGGAAGGAAAGTCTTAAAATGTTGATCTAGTGTTGGACTTAATCCCTGGAAGGATTGTCCATGATCCCTAGTTCTGAAAGGAAGGATCCTGATGATATTCCAATACTATAGATGAGGATGCTCCAGTGCTGCAAAAGATGAGATGACAGGATGCTCCAGTGCTGCAAAAGATGAGATGACAGGATGCTCCAGTGCTGCAGATGATGATGTTCCAGTACTGAAGATGTTCCAGTACTGTAGATGAGGATGCTCCAGTGTTGCAGAAGATGAGGTGACAGGATGCTCCAGTGTTGCAGATGATGATGTTCCAGTACTGAAGATGAGGATGCTCCAATGCTGCAGATGATGTTCCAATACTAAAGATGAGGATGCTCCAGTACTGCAGGTGATGTTCCAGTGTTGAATATGAGGATGCTCCAGTGCTGAAGATGTTGATGTTCCAATGCTGAAGATGAGGATGCTCCAGCGCTGAAGATGAGATGTTGAAGAACTTCCAATGATTTATAGATGTATCAATGTTGATGACGATGCCCTCCTTTCTCCAATGATGTTGTGTAGAGTTACACGTGCAAATATGTTGCCAGTAAAATACCCTTCTTATTGGGGGGGTGTTAATTTAATGTAACTTTGAAGTATATTCTACTTGTACTTTATTATTGTAACTCCGTCGAGGATGTCATTATTACATTTGGTCATGTAAAGGTCGTGAGGTTAACCCTCCATTGTAAGTCGAGTCATTAGCACCCAAGTAAATGTAATATAAGTGGTAATTGAGTCTCTCTAGAGAATTCGTCCCAGTTAGGATTACTGGGGCCGACCTAGCTAAGTTAAAGGTTAGGTCAAAAGTAATGTATAAATAGAAGGAGAGACTCCATTTATTCATTCACTCACTTGTGCAATTCGCATTAGTGGAGAGAGAGAGATGTCTGCGAAGAAGAAGGAGTGGCTTGAGTCCAGAGTTTGGTCTTTTTGTCTCTCTTATTTGTGAGACATATTTTTGGGGCATTGTACTTGATCATCTATATTGAGGAAGTTCTTGCTAGGTTTTCTTCCCCTTGAGGGTTTCCCAGGGTATATTGTTTTTGTGCTTTGTGATTGTGTATCTTTCAGAGATCCTGATTATGCTGCGATTGTGAATAATTTATTGAATGCTAATGTATTTGCAATCTAGTCTATGGTAGCATATAATCTTAACAAATCACTTACACAAAACAATGGTTGATGGTGATCAATTTGATTTGTCATGCTCCAATCATCGTCATGATGAGCTTTTACCTCTTCTTCTTGATCAAAAAGTTTGCACAAATTTAATATGGAATTTAAGGGAGGCATTGTACGATCAAAGAGAATTGGCAACATATCAAGTTACAGACAATGGATGTAGTAGGGCAAAAAGGGAACATGGAATCAAGAATAAAAATGCAAGGTGCTAGAGTATAATGTACTAATTATAAATGCAATATATAGTTATAAAAGTGATATCAAGTCAACTAAGTGATTGACTAGAGCCTTAGAGCCCTTTCAAGCTTGTCTCTTGATAAAACAAGTAAAAAGCTTCATCGACGCATGATTCTTTCTACGACAATAATGTACTTCAGATTTGGAACTTAATAACTCTACACAAATTGGACAATGTTCGACACATTCCCCCTTACAAAATGAAATAACAAGTGTGGCAAATAGTCATACTCTCATCAAAAGTGATTGGATCTGTACACATCTTCACTAGAGTGTGCCCTAGACAATGTTCGACACATTCCCCCTTACAAAATGAAATAACAAGTGTGGCCAATAGTCATACTCTCATCAAAAGTGATTGGATCTATACACATGTTCACTAGAGTGTGCCCTAGCTTTCTCCTATAAAATTTCAGCTCTTAAGAGTTTGGCTAGCAAAGAGGACCCACTAGGGTACAACAATTATGTAGCAATAGCATATCAAAGGTTTTGCAAGGTTAGAAGCTACATCATCATACTTGGATAGGAGTATCTAAGACTATAAATATTTAGAGGAAGAAAATAGCTAAGGCTTTGCATCTAATTTTGATTTCGATTTCATGTAATTTACTTTCTAGCTTAAAACCTCTATTTTTTTATTTCATGTAATTTACTTTCTAGCTTAAAACCTCTATTGTTTTATTGTTTTCACACGCAGAAATTTTTTAATCTTGCATTAAATGTCCCTTTTAGATTATAGGGAACATAACATTGATCAAATTAGTTTTCAATATAATAGATGGAATGTTAAGAGCTTGTCATAATTCATGACAACCTTTAGTTCATCAATACTTAGTAACCCAGTGTTACTTGATTCAAGATTCATTTGACATGGTGTTGCAATAAACCAACATAGACGACATCATTATTAATTCTTTGTAAAAAGTTCATCTTCATGTACATACCATATAGCTTATGCAGCAAATAACCAGCCTAGATACATCTTAAACCTAGATCTATAAAGCACTGAGAGGAATCCAATTTCTTGAGGTGTAAATTTTTTTTATCTTAAAACTTATGAAATTTGATTCCTCTCTTGCTTGATACTTATGGGTTTAAGTTTTAATTTGTTTTATTTTATAGACAGACATAGATTTTTTTAATTACTTTTCATAACTTTTTATTTTATGAGCCGTCATGGGTTTTTTTAATTACTTTTCATAAAAAAAATATTTTATGAGAGCCATCATGAATTTGTTTTATTACCTTTTATTTTTGGTAATGCAATGTCGCGTTATGTTATGTTACGTTATGTTACATTACCTTATGTGACAACATCTCCCCCATACTAGACTATAGAGCACCTCGCTCCTCTCGATGCAATCAAAAGAATGATACCAAGTCAATGGTATGATACCATTATCTCTTGTAGAATGGAAATGTACCCTAACAGGGTTATAATATATTGAAGAACATTTTCTTTTAATAATATCATTTACCACTTTGTTAATTATATTTCCAGTTAATAAGTGCTTTTATGGTACTCAAGGAGCCCTTCATTGTCAAAATATGCTATATTCTTGTTATTGTAAAGCATGTCCTTTTTGTTAGCATCCCCAACTAACCCCTTTATTGACAAGGATAGTTGATTTTATGTTGTCATTCGTAGATGGAGCAAACATGTAGTTTGCTTCTTGCCATTGTAAAAATCCCATCTTGTTTGTTAGCATCCAGCTAACCCCTTTATTGTTACTTTTTATACAATTATAGCAGTATAATGAAATGCAGATAATAAAACATGATCACTAAAAGAATAATCAAGCACAGAAACAATAGACACAAAATTTTATCCAGGGAAACCCAACCGGGAGAAAACCTAGCAACCTTCGTATAGAGATAATTAGTCCCGAGAACATAGTACAAATACAAGAGAGAGAAAAAGAAAACTTCTCCAAGTGAAAACCTCAAAAATCACTTCTCCTAGCTGCAGTAGCGAACTTCTCTCTCTTCTTGAGCGAATTGCTTTAGTTGAGTGAGTGAACAAATGAGGCATTCGGCCTCTCTATTTATACACATGCAAAAGTGACATTTTCCCTTACTGGGCCGACTTGTCTTGGGGGAAGATAAAATAACATTTAATAATTATTTTCATTGTGTGTTTTCACCCCAAAGTTTACATTGATTCTTTCAAGGGTTTTACATGATCAATTACATCAATATCTTCTCCCATATGAGGTACAGAAATAATATAATAAAATACAATAAGAATAACTTCCAAAGTTGCACTATTTCCAACACTCCCTCTCAACAAGGTATTCTTCTGACACGATCATCATCAACATCACAATCATCTGGATCTCATATGTGCATCACATATGTCTCAATCATTTCTATACATATTGAAGGTCTTCAACACAATCTCAATCCGTCGAGAAGTGTCATCATGCATTTGCTCCACATGGTCCATCGGTGGATCCATACATCAACTCAGCAACTCTACACAGTCCATCAGAGAGTCCAACATGCATCATCTCAACCCAATCCATAGGGGATCAATTCAATGTGCCTCAACTCAACCCAATCCATCAGGGAACATGCACAAGGACAATGTGCCTCAGCTCAACCCAGTCCATCGGTGAGTCCGAGAGTACCAGTGTGTGCCAGTGTGCACCAACCTCTCCATCCTGTCTCAGGATGTCTGAGAGATCTCCACTCTTTTGAGAGTGATCTGGAGAATGCACTAAATCTCTCCATGAGAGATCTCCTCACTCCTTTCGGAGTGATCTGGAGTGTGCGCTGGCCTCTCCATCCTTTTTAGGATGTCTGAGAGATCTCCTCACTCCATCTCAGAGTGATTCAGAGAATGCAGTGGCCTCTCCATCTAATCAGGATGTTCGAGAGATCTCCTCACTCCATCTCAGAGTGATCCAGAGAATGCAGTGGCCTCTCCATCCGATCAGGATGTCCGAGAGATCTCCCCACTCCATCTCAGAGTGATATGGAGAATGCAGCGGCCTCTCCATCCGATCAAGATGTCTGAGAGATCTCCTCACTCCATCTCAAAGTGATCAAGAGAATGCTTGGTCGTTGTATCATATTTCCCTCTCAAGGAGGGACATGTTTTCTGCCACACCAAGTCTTCCATGAAAGTATACAAACTTTATCCTGAGAAGAGGCTTGGTAAGAACATCTGCAATCTGGTCATCTGTCGGAACATATTGTAGCTCGAACGCACCTTTTTGCACTATACCACAAATGCAGTGATACTGAATCTCTATATGCTTCGACTTGTCCTGGAATATGAGATTCACTGACATTTGCACACATATTTGGTTATCACAATGAACCACAGTTGGCTCTGGAATCTGGCCAACCAATCCCGCGAGGATTTTTCAAAGCCACACAGCTTCTTGAGCTGCAGTGTTGGCCGCCATGTACTCAACCTCTGCAGTTGTAAGTGCTACTAAGGCTTGCTTCCTACTACACTAGGAAATCATTACAGATCCCAAACTAAAGCAAAACTCGGAGGTGCTCTTCCAATCTGCAGCACATCCGGCCAATTTGAGTCTAAAAATCCCTGCAATCTCAAGTCACATTTTGTAGCATATCTCAGGCCATACCCCACAGTGCCACGCACGTACCTCAGCACATGTTTTGCAGCTACCCAATGAATCTGTCTCGGCTCGCACATGAACTGGTTGAGGGCATTCACTGCAAAACATATATATATATATATATATATATATATATAGTCGGGTGTTTGTCATGTACATCAGGGATCCAATCAACTAGCGATACAGAGTGGGATCAATCAAATCTGAATCGTAAGTAGAGTCTCAACTTCTTCATATTTGCATCCATCGGTGTGGCCATGGACTTGCAATCCAACATTCTGAATCTCTTCAGTATGTCAATGGTGTATTTTCCTTGACTCAGGAAAATCTCATTGTGCCTCTGCCATACTTCTAATCCCAGGAAGTAATGCATCAATCTAAGATCTTTCATTTGAAATTCATAGGCAAGCTTCTTTTTACACCATACGATAAGTTTCTTATTTCCAGTGAAAAATAGATCATCAACATAGAGTACCAAAATCAGTGACTCATCATCCACAACCTTATAGTATAGGTTGGGATCTGCATCACTCTTAGTGAATCCCAAGCTCACCAAATATCCATATATCCTTCCATACCAAGCACGTGGTGCTTGCTTGAGTCCATATAGGGCCTTTTTCAGCCTACATATGTGGGACTCCTTTCCATGGACAACAAAACCCTCTGGTTGTTCAATATATACTTCTTCCTCGATAACACCGTTGAGGAAGGCGGTTTTGACATCTATCTGATGCAACTTTCATCCCAAAGCTGAAGCAATAGCAATAATCGTCCCGATGGAAGTATATCGAGCCACGGGAGCAAATGTCTCATCATAATCAATTCCCTCTTTCTGACAGAATCTTCTAGCAACAAACCTAGCCTTGTATTTCTCAACATTGCCATTTGCTCCATGCTTGATTTTGTAAAGCCACTTGGAAGTCACTACTGACTTCCCCTCAGGTCTCGGTACAACCTCCCACACATCATTCTTCATGATGGATTGGTATTCTTCCATCATGGCATCATTCGATACTTGGTGTCTAGAGGCCTCTTCATAGGTGGGGGGTTCTGAGTCAATGATGTGACTCATCAATGCTACATAACTCAAGAATCTCTGAGGTCTCTTACTTTCTCGAAAAGTATCCTGGGGAGCTGCATGCCCCTCTGCATCCTGCAATGTTTGTTGTGCCCATCTAGGCCTCTTACGACCTACTGCAATATCTGTGGGAGCATCAACTAGCTCAACTGGATTAATGGGATCAATCGGCTCATCCTCCTCATCTAAATCCCTCTGAACTGCTGGAGGTGGAGATGATCTCATCTCCTTGGGATCTATCAGCTCCTCATCATCAATCTCCATATCGAATCCTCAAGCCCTTCTGATAGCCATCTCTTCTACAAAGGACACATCCCAGCTAACTTCAATTTGCCTCAATCCTAGGATGTAGATTATGTAACTCTTTGAAGACTCACTGTATCCCACAAAAGTTCCCTTCTTGCTCGAAGGTTCTAACTTCGTCCTCTTCTCCTTGGGCACATGGAAGTAAACTGGACAGCCAAAGATACGAAGATGGCCCAATTATGGTTTCACTCCTGTGAAAGCTTCTTCCAGTCATGTTCTTCAAGATTTTATGAGAGCATTTGTTTTGTAAATAGACGGTTGTTCTAGACGCTTATGCCCATAAGAACATAGGTAGGCTATGGTCATGTAACATGGTTGTGGCTACCTCAACAATTGTTCTGTTCTTTCTTTCTACAACCCCATTTTGTTGAGGGTTTTAGGGAACTATGAGCTCCCTCCTAATTCATGCTTCCTTGCAGAAATCATTGAAATCTGTAGAGGTATATTCTCCACCATTATCTGATCTCAAGATCTTAATCCTCTTCCATGTCAGATTCTCGACTTGTGCTTTGAATTCTTTGAATTTACTTAGCACTTCTTCGGATTCCTTGGTCTTGAGAAAGTATATCCAAGTCTTCTGTGAATAGTCATCAATAAATGTTACATAGTATAGTCGCCCAGTGAAGCAATAGTCATGGGTCCACACAAGTCAGAGTGTACTAGATCCAAAATTCCTTTAGATCCGCTTTCACTATTCGGGAAGGATCTCGCATTCTTGCCAAGTGCACATCCTCTACATATTCCATCATTGTCTACATGAAGCACTGGTAGACCTGTCACTATATTCCTTAATGTTGGAAGAGCTTTATAGTTTACATGAGCTAGTCTTTTGTGCCATAGCTCACCTATGATGGTAGAATCATGTACTAGTGCTTGAGCTAGTGGTGTACTCAATTGTATAAGCTCTCCTCTCGTACACCAATTAATTTTGTTGTATTCATGTTTGAGTTCTTGCGCCAGGAAAGGACCTTCCCATCAGAAAATGCAACTTTATATCCTTTGTCCTCCAAAGCAGATATGGAGACAAGATTTCTTTTCATGCCAGGTACATATAGTACATCACTTAAATGTAATGTGTCACTAGACTCTAACTGAAGGGAGGTAGCCCAAGATGCCTTTACAGTATAATTAGCATCATCCCCAAGTACAACACATAGATGGGATTCTTTCTCAACGATTTCTGAAAAAATTTCTTTATAACTAGTCATATGCCTAGAAGCACCATTATCTATGAGCCATTTATTACTAGTGGTGGGAACAGTACATGATAAAGTTGATATGAAGAAGAATTCTATACGATCATCATTCCTTTGCTTCTTATGATGGGTGTCTTTGTCTACATCAGCAGTTGAGGCTTCATGTTTCCTTTTGCTTGAACTTCGACAATTACTGGCATAATGGCCATATGTCTTACACTTGAAGCATTTTATATGCGAGAGATACTTCTTATTTTTCTTCTGATCTGGAGAAGGGTCTGATCTCCTACCTTGGTTCTTATGATTGTGAAACTTTCTTCCTTTTCCTTTGCATTTCTTGGCATGAGACATAAATGCTTGATGCTCCTCAGATTGAGTGCCATGAAGTTTCTGCATTTCTACAATCCTTGTCTCTTCTTGAGTGCAATTTGCCCATAACCTATCAAATTTGGGCAACTTGGTTCGTCCACTTATGCTTTGAATATATGATTCCCAAGAGGGGGGGAGACCATTCAAAGTAGTTATGACAAGCTCCTTATCATCAAGAGATTCACCACTTGAACTTATCTTGTCCCTAGATCTGAAATCCTCATAAAGTATGAAGCAATAGATTATGACTTTGACATCTTCAGATTTGATAGTTGGTTCCTCAATGTGAGAGTCACATTGATTTTACTATGTTCAAATAACTTCTTCAGGGCTTTGAACATCTTCCTGGTTGTCTTCTTTTGTGAGATCTGAGGAACCAAATGATCTTTTACTAAATCCACCAAGATTCTTCGCGCTTTGGCATCATTCTTCCTCCATTAAGACTTGTCATCTTCAACTTTTGGTTCTGTTAGCTTCTCATTGACGAACTTCAAGAGATCATTTTCATCTAATATAAGAAGAACCCTAGACTTCCAAAAGATGAAGTTGGAAGCCCCATCAATTCGATCTTCAACCTTCATTCCAATCATATTGACTGGAGATCTGGACCAGAAACCCTAGCAGGAGCTAGGTCAAAAATGAAGTTTGGATTCTTGCGAAACTGACTTCACAGATAGATGCGCCCTATCAAGGCGAGTTGAGAGAAGATAAGATTGAGCCAAATCTGTCGACTGAACAGCACAAAAATTGAAACCCTAATTTCTGTAGTAGTTGCGGCAGCTGCAAAATTAGGTCAAATGAAACTTCTTAGAACTGAAATTTTCCTTCACCAAAAGATGCGCCTTCCCTAGGGCGAAGTTTCCAATGCTCTTTTCAAGCCAAACTGATGAGAGAAGGCCCCGAAATGTGAAACCTTAGTTTCCGACAATGGCTTCTTCTAGTACTACTCTGATACCATGTTAGTTTTTATACAAGTAGAGCAGTATAATGAAATGCAAATAGTAAAATTGGATCACTAAAAGAATAACTATGCACAAAAACAATAGACACAGTTTTCTCTTGGGAAACCCAACAACCTTCGTATAGAGATAATCAATCCCGAGAACAGAGTACAGATACAAGAGAGAAAGAGAAAACTTCTCCAAGTGAAAACCTCAGAAATCACTTCTCCTAGCTGGAGTAGCGAACTTCTCTCTCTTCTTGAGCGAATTGCTTTAGTTGAGTGAGTGAACAAATGAGGCATTCGACCTCTCTATTTATACACATGCAAAAGTGACTTTTACCGTTACTGAGTCGACTTGTCTTGGGGGAAGATAAAATAACATTTAATAATTCTTTTATTTGTGTGTTTTCACCCCAAGGTTTACATTGATTCTTTCAAGGGTTTTACATGATCAATTACATCAATATCTTCTCCCGTAGGAGGTACAAAAATAATATAATAAAATACAATAAGAATAACTTCCGAAGTTGCATTATTTCCAACATTTATTGCCAAGAATAGCATAGCAGATTTTCCATCGTCAATTGTAAACAAATTTACTTTCCTTTGATGGTTTCATAGTCACATACTCCATCAGATAGGATTTCCTCAACAGTCTCCATTAGAAAAGATTTCCTCAACAGAACATCATATATTTGACTATCTACAAGCCCTTGGTTGTTATCAAATGGATGTAACTACAAATATTAATATTAATATATCAGCAAATCAGAGAGTGGAACCTTTCATTGTCTTAAGTTAGAGGAAACCTGTCAATTTGATTAGTTGATGCATAGAAGAAATATAAATGTGAAGAACAATAACTTCATATGCATATCAATGCTGGACGTTCTCTTTATATTTTGATAACCATGAAAAGATGCATTATTTTAAGAGAATTGATGAACTCTAAAAGATGGATGGAAGAAAGATAAAAATGTTTACAAAGCTCATCGACTTCTACTTTGTAATTTAACAAATAATATACAACATGTGCTTTTGAGAGAAAATTAAGACTGAAGACATGGAAATACACCATGTAGAAAGCAATAAAGGATTTGGGCTTTGAAGTGGAATTGTTTTTAAGTACGTGCATAAAGAACCCAAAAAAAAACCTGCGACAAAATTAAACCTGAAGACAGGAAAATACACCATGTAGGAAGTAATAAAAGTTTTGAGCTTTGAAGTGGAATTGTTTTCAAGTACATGCATAAAGAAGAACCAAAAAAAAAACTGTTACTAATCAGCAAAGCCCTTTAAAAAAGAAATAGCAATGCATACATACATATAAATGTGTGCACTATTGAATGCCGTTAATATATAGATGTCGGATTATTCATTCAAAACACGTATATGTGAATCAGATGCAGTACCCCCCTATGGTAGTGCACTTTTAAATCCTTTTCAATGACTTTTTTTAGTATAGACAACAAATAATAATGGAATTAAGAAGTTCATTTATGCAAGCAAACAATTCTTGGCTTGCATCAATAAAGATGAAAATTTTGTCCAAGGAAAACATGAAACAAAAGATTGATGTATCTGCCAATCCACTCGTCCTATTATGAATCCCTCCAAGTAACTCAGAATTCTGTTGTGAGTTTATCAATTACCCAGCCTTTTACCTTTTCAGCAGCAGGTAAGTACAGTGCAAAATCCAGTGGAGTTCCATTCTAAAAATTATGTCTTGTCTGACATAGATCCTGCAAGGGCTTCTGTTTTGTCTTTTCCCTGATTCACACTCTCCACTGGCGGTATGGTCTACAATTTTTAAAGCAATATTTATCATGTTTACATCCTTATTTTTACACAAAAGATTAATAAACATAAAATGAATGCTCCAGAAAGACAAGCTCTAATTTTGATATAGAAATATACAAATCACTCGGAAGATCTTCCAAAACACTAGACACGAGTACTCTGTCAAAAACAAGTTATAGGAAGAAAGCAAAGATAATGATTTAAGGTAATGTAGTGACAGGAAAGGAAGCAGCAAATAACTTTCTGCAATAATGCAAAACACGAGGAAGAGACAACTTCATGATCTTACAACCGGGGGGGAACTGTATGTAATGTTTGAAATGTCCACAAGTAAAATTCATAAAAAGAGAAGAAAGAGATTTAGCCTTTCATCCAGTCAGGTAAATGAAGGCAAGTACAGGCATTAAAATTAAAAGTCAAAAAGAGTGTTAGATTTTGTAGCTCGAACAGGTACTTCTACATGGGGGTGTCTAGCATGTAGAAGTCATCCAGAAAAGTGACTCTCAAGACAGACTTTGTAAAAGGTAACTTTTATAACACATTATGTAAATGTAAAAAGGTAACTTAAGTGATCTCAATGAGATATTAAGTCCTAGCCGTTGATCTATGACTTAAGTCATCTCAACGAGGGATTAAGTCCCAGCCATAGGATTAGATCGAGGGGTCAATATTGAGCCAGTGGTATTGGCTCATGGTATTGATAGGATGTCCCATGGTTTT
This sequence comes from Larix kaempferi, assembly GCA_027924585.1. Taxonomy (NCBI): domain Eukaryota; kingdom Viridiplantae; phylum Streptophyta; class Pinopsida; order Pinales; family Pinaceae; genus Larix; species Larix kaempferi. The sequence goes on from BSBM01000556.1 coordinate 7,264,945, forward strand.
GCATGAGGTTGAGGGTTATAAAAGAATCTACGTAGAGTTGTATAGTACCACAATGGCAGGAGTGAGTCCTATCTCTTGTGTTGGTCAGGGATCAGTGAGTGATCAGATCTGAGAGGAGTCTCTTAGAGGCTTGCGAGTGAGGGATTCACTCAAGCCAGGGTTTGTTGATATTGCTGAAAGTTTGGGCTCAGTTGCAGCAAGGGAGAGTCAAGAGTCTAAGATCTGGAGTGTCATATCCAGAAGCCTGGTGTTGTAAGTGTTGTTTAACAAATCTGCAATAAAGACAAACTGTTTGTTGGTTTTTTCCAAGGATTGGGGTTTCCAGAGTACATCTTGTGTTCGGTTTTCTCTATGCATTATTGTTTATCAGTGTGTTGTCATTTATCATTTCAGTCAGATTGAATTTATTAAAATTTACTGTTGGATATAAATAAATGATCGAAATGGAAATCAGGATATAGTAAGCTAAATTTTCACAAAGAGAACCAAAATGGTGTACATAAAACTGTTGCCCAACAAAACAATTTTTTTTGACAAAATAGTAAAAATTGCAAGAAGTTTGAAGAAAAAACATATTTCAGATTTATACTATGAAAGTAAGAGAGTATATATACAAAGCATAATTCTTTATTCTGTTTTTGGGATTTCCTGAAGGACAAGAAGCACTGGGGTAAATACTTTCGAAAATGTTAGGGTTTTCAAGAAAGGTCTAATAGTTTGATACAAACCAACAACTCCTGAAGATCTAATAGTTTGATACAAACCAACAACTCCTAAATTATAGTTGTTGCTAACAAACTAAGTTAAGAAGTTGAGACAAGACTGTCTTCATTTGCTAAATACACAACAATTGGTGCTCCTAAGAAAATAAATTTGATCTTATTAGAAAATGAGATTATATTCAATGTTCCCCCAAGTTTCCGGGCGCGGGAGCGGGGAAACGCACATTGGGGACATGTGGAAACCACCCCCAAATTTTAGCAAAATTCGGGGGAACGGGGGGACGTCCAGGTCATAATAAAAAATATAAAAAATATAAAAATTAATATTATAAATTATTAAATCCTAGCAATAACAATTCAATGATTTATCCCATGTAAATCACTAAAAGTAAATAAGAAATACTAAATACTAAATTCATCATTGTGCAATGTAAATCAAAATGTAACAAATTAATAATACAAACACGTTACACAATTCATCATGATCGTTTTCAAATTTGTCATTTGAACCTTGATATTCATATTTCTAATTTCGGTCATTCTAATTGAAAAATTGAATCAATGATATTGGATGCTAAAATAGTAAAATAGTAAATTACTAAAGACTAAGTCTGAAATAGAGACTAAAACAACAATTAAAATTATAATTTCGTATTTTTAAACTGAAATTGGGAAAATCATGGGGGAGCGTCTAGGAGCCCCCTAGTTTCGAGAGGGAGCGTGTGGGAGCCCCCCCTTCACCGGAGCGCGCTGCAGAACAGGGGGACGCACTCCCTTGTGTGTTTCTGAGAGTTTCCTGATTTTGGGGACGCTGGGAAGCGTTTCGCAGGAGTACCCAAGTCCCCGGGGCGCAGGGAGCGAGGGGGGCGCTCCCCCAACCCTGGGGGACGAGTCCCCGTGGAACACTGATTATATTGCCTCATCAAAGATATCATAGTAAGGTGTGAGGGCCACAGAAAAAATGCAGAAATTATTTACTAGTTCCCATGCCAAAATAAACAAACCAAGTATAAACGGCTCCAACAATGCAAGGTTTATTGCTTTTACAATGAATATTTTATTGTATTCTGCTTTCCCTCAAGTCGTCCTTCTTTTCACAGCCCTGAGACAAATGTTTGCTTTCTCTTACATAGGTCTCCAATAGGGATATATTTCTTTTCGTTGTAGAGAAAGTTAATGCTACTTGGAGAATCAAGTGCCTACACAGCTGCTCTACAAACACCAATGCATTTTGTTTATAATAGCATTCAAAGCATCTGGATTTGTTTGTTACAACTTACAATTTAATACTTCACTAAACTTGATGAGTCTCGTTACCTCCCAAACTAACATATGTGATTCAAGTTCCAAAGAAGCAAGCTAGCCCAGGGGAACCGAGAGGAAAGACCAATGTCACCATACCAATCCCCTCTGCACTTTTGGTTGGTTCTTCTCCAACCCAAGGGGGGCCTCCCTAAACTAGGATTACTAGAGCAATAGGCAATGAGTGCAAGGTGAAATGAAGAGTAGCTCTAGAAAAACATGTCTTATGTAGCATTAAAAAAATAGGTGATGGAAAGATAAAGGGGATCACTCCAAGGACTAGTGCCAATCCAATCAAGGGAAAATGGAGTCAAAGGATCACCAACTAAGAGGGCTTTGCTTATTAGGTCACCAAGAGGGAAGAATTGCAGCCGCTAACCCAAACCCCACTTGATGGAACTGAAAATGAACTAGGGTTTACAAGGGTAGGGATCAAATAATGTATCCACTTCTTTTCTAGCTCTTGGGGTGCACCTTATAAATAAAGGGTTTATGGTTGCACAATCCGAATGGTAAAGATACAACTTATAAGTCCCGTATAAATAAATATGCAAGAAAGGATGAATTAGAGATTAACTAAGATATCTTTCTCCAATGAGGTTGTAACACCTTTCCTAATGGCCCAAACAAGAAGCATAGAAATGACAATGTAAAAGCACCCAATAAACATACAACCATGAAGCTCCAAGCAAGATAAGTGCGCCACCCATGAGGAAGAAGGGAATCCTTGCAACAAAATTTGGTCCAAGACAAGATATATCGATTAAGCTAAAGAGAAAGGGAACTCCAAAAGTTTTACAATGAAGAGGCCTTCTTCTTATATATCCATGAAGCAAGAGGGATGCTAGCCATGTGTTGGAATCATGCAAGAGAGAATGCACCACACAAGGGAGAGAAGAGACAAGTGTGCAAGCTCATACATGAGTGTTGGACGCCACTTGTGTGAACTAGATAGACCTGGAGGTGCGCCTAGGCTAGATGAGGCCACATGTGGGGGAAAACATCCTCGAATCAAGGGATTATGTCCCTAAGAGGTGCGCCCCTCATAGATTTAAGAATCGCCAACCAAATTCCATAAATCAAGGGTCCCCATAAAAATGCGCCCAACATAGATTTAGGAGATTTAGACACAAATCCACAAATCAAGGGATTATATCTCCCTAAAAATTACACCTCTCATCCACGAATCAAGGGATTGGGCACCTACCATAAAATGAGGGGGATTTGGCTCTAAGTGTAGTGCGCCCACCATTTTTCGAGGGGGGCATTCCACATAGTTAGGATAACCCCTCAATTTATTTTATACAAAAATATGTCCAGATAAATTTGCTCCAAAGGACTCTAACCAAGGAAGACAACTAGTTATAGTCAAACAAGCCATTGCAACGATATTAAATATCACCACTCATAAAGGGGGAAAAGGAATTGAAATAATTGTCACGAATGTGGTAAGAATGGATTCCAGAACATAGATGTAAAGATAAGTCACTAAACTATCTGAAAAAAGTGGATAGAAACGAAGTAGAAATCAAAGACCCGGGAAACAAAATCACTGTAAGATACAATTCAAAATTTGATAATAATGAAATAACACCAAAAATATCGTTAGCATTAACCTTATTCACATGACAAGATATGAATGAAGAAAGTGTCCCAAAAAGAAACTATCACTCGAGAAAAAACAAATACAAAAACCAACCGCAAAATATATTCCACCTCATCTAAGGAAAGCTTAATAAGACCCAAGAAAAAAGGAAAGACCTTGAAGTTCAATAGAATCATAAAAAATAGAAATGTAACTGTTATCACCTAAACTATAGTTACCCCTATGGATGTATCCATTAATGGATGGCAATAGGGAAGGGCAACTCAAAAGGTGCAACCACGATCACCTCGACCTCCAATATATGGTTGTCACGCCAGTCGAGGCAACCTTCGCTTTATGTTATCTAGCCCAGACAACAAAGGGGGAGACCCGATCTACTCCCAACAAGAGAGATCAAAACCAAGACACCAAATCAAGTTAATTCTAAGTGAAGTAAGGTGTATGGTTTATCCTAGACCTAAGGATGAAGTCACAAGACAAGTGAGGGGTTCAATGAGTATAGCTTTGGTTCATTGTTGATGTGAGAGTGACTTATGATATGTAAAGATAAGATCCGGGATTAATGTACCAATCAATTATGAGAAAATCCACTGCCTTGGGAACCGTGTCCAATGCAGGGTAGTTTAAGGGTTGAATTGGGGCTAACTAGTACAAGTGACAAGCTTGATCATGAAGTATGATGACATCAAAGGGTTTAGTCCACCACACAAGGGTCAAACCACAAGTTAATCCAACAATCTAGGAAAGTCGAATTGACTTGGAGAGAGACCAGTGCCTTGGGAATTGGGATAATGGAGTCAAAGTAAAGTTAACTTGTGGTTGATAACTCCTATTGCATGAGACAAGTGGGCAATTAAAGTCTTGATGGATGAATAGGTCTAGATCTAGAGATTCAAGGTTTGACCTAAGTGGACCACAATCCCTTAAAACAAGGAATGCTATCCCCAATGCAAGATTTGACAAAGTGACATACTAGACCTAGGTTTTGAATTATGCTCGTTCCAAATCCACCAAAATCTCATGTACCCATGTCCTAGGAGTGGGCCAACTCACTTCTCCAAGGTGGTGCGACTTTACCCAAGGAGGCTAAAAAGTGGGATAAATGACTCAAGACAAGTCCAATGGCATCCAAACTTTAGATCCAAGTAGTTTAAGCAAGTGAGAGTATGGATCTATAATTTCATGGCAATCCAATGGCTAGATCTTACTAGATCTGAGTTTAAAGATACCAAGTGGTCCAAAATGGGGATTAAATCCCTTAAAATGTGGAATAGGGCCCACAAGGTAGAAATCAGAAAAGTGACAATTTGGGGGTAGTCTATTGGTTGTGTAGATCATGAGACAAGTGGGATCTCAACTACCCATCAACTAGATCTAGGGTAACTCACCTTCCCCAAGGAGTGCGACCTCACTTGGAGAGGCTAAGTTGGCCTGGGAAGGGGGTCAAATGGAGGCCAATCCTCACCAAACTATAGATCCGGGATGCCTTGGATACTATAGAGGTGGGTTTTCAATATTATACCCAACAACCCACTAGATCTTAGTAGATCTGAGAAAATGTAACAATGAGGGTTTGAAATAATAAGGGTTTTATCAATTTATGGGCTATGTCAATGGATTGGATCAAGATAAGAGAAACAAACCTGTGGATCTTACCTGGGTAACCTTGTAGATGCCTTGATGATGATGATCTATGCAAACCCGATCAATTTGAGAAGCTTTGAGGTAGTTTTCTATGAAGTCGATTTAGTCCAATAAGCCAATGCACCCTCTCTCCTGCACAACAAACGTCAACAATATCAGATTTGATGCAATCAAGAGATAAGACTAATGCCACAAGAGAAGTAACAGAAAGATAGCATAGATCACAATGATACTAATGATAACCCCCTGATACAAGCAAATGCCAAGAAAGTCGATTTGAAGAAGCCTTGCAAAATCGCCCTTGTTGAAGTCGCCCTCCTGTAGACAAGACAATGATTTCCAAAAAAAATAGATCTTACCACAAATTCCAAATGCTAGGTTGCAATAGACTTTCCAATCACCATCTAAGAACACCAAATGCAAAGGAAACCACAAGAATTTGCACAAGAAAGTTTTTCTATACCAATAATCCAAGAGCCAAAGACCCCTTACAATGAGAAGCTCTCTCCTTTAAATAGGAAGGAGAGGCATCAAAATCCTAACCACTTTTTGAATGAGTGGCTAAGATTAAAAGATATAAATGTCTAATCAATGGTTGAGATGAGCTCAACAATAAAATACATGGATCACTCATAAGATATAACATAAGTGGACAAAATCGCCCTAGAAGAGGGGAATCCCACCATATCATGATGACAAAATATAATAAGAAGCTTATGGTGGGTCCAAGGGGTAATTTTAGCCACCCTTGGTCAATCCCCATAGCATAATAATAATAAAATAGTCATCAATATACCAAATGTTGCCTCTATGGACAAATCGTAGGCCTCAAAAGACCTCAGAAATCATCAGAAAGTGCCATAAGTGATGGATGCGGGTCCCGATGAAGCCGAAACTGCTGAAGGAGGTGTGGAAGACATCAATCCATCATCACTGATCATCCCATGCCAAAACATTGCCTCAGTAGCCCAAATTGAATTCCTCACTAGCCATTTCTACAAATCCTGAAATGCCTCGGGAAGCGTGAAACTGCCCCAAACTGCCTCCTGGAGTGCTTGCACTGTCAAGGTGAGGGCATCAGTGTGTCCGGGAGGGGGGTAATATGGTAAAAACAAGTGGCTGGACCACCCCCTCCAAGCACAGCGCCCTAGGTCAACGGGATAAAATCACATCTGCTCTAACAGTGTCTCCGACAGACCAAAACTGCACTGGGATAGCCTACGGAGGCTCAATCATCACTGTAAGTGCCCAGAACTGAAAACAAACTGTCTCATTGGACTCAGAAGGTCCAAATCCATCCAAGATGTGTACTCATACACCATATGAGTCTCTGCATGATCATAAAATATATCCAATATACCGGAACAGGTCAAATAATAATAATCTGTAAATGATCAAATACTGCTGTAAACCATGAATCATCATCATAACCCTGTAGCTGCTGCATAGAATCATCATGTACATGTACATAGACCATATATCCTCTATCCATATCATCACAAGGTCCAACCATCTCATGTCCTATGGTTGACCTTGGTCAAACTAAGTTTGACCAAGTCAACATAACCAAAAATAACTCAGACCATCATCAGAAGCCGCTGCAAAGTGTCAAAGGTTTAAGCATGCTCTACAACTTATTCAAATAACAATTATAACACAAAGTAATCATTACTGGCGATCTAAATCCAAATATATAATGTCATTAATTATTATTATTACTCAGACTAGACTTTCAGGACCATACTCACTTCATAGCTGTGATCAATTTGCTAGTGAAGGGTGAAGGCTAAAATAAACTGGCTAGGCTAAGGGATGACTTGACTGACTTAACATTGTGACACTTTGGAACAGGGAAAGGGAATACACACCATAGTATATACTGAATGAGCAACAACATAGGGAATGGTGGTGTCTCACAAATGGATGAGTTGTGCAAAGAGGGTTTATTCACCTTTAACAGATGCACACAATCCATAATACAAATGAGGCCAGCAATTATTTAGATATAACATTTAAGTTCCATTGCTTTTTGGGCCTGAAGTTTCCATAGCCTTTGATCTATGTGTGTTTATAAACACATTGCATAGATTTACATTTATTTGAGGCTTTCTGCTGCAGGTGTGTTTTTAAGGTACTTGTTTACCTAAGCACTTCTAGGTGTGTCACAGACAGCTTGTTTACCTAGGTATTTACATTTCCAAAAGATATAACATTTTATTTTCATGGCCATTTTCATTTGGCATGCCTTTCATTCATGTGTGTTGAAAAACACATTGCATGAACGGGCTTTTCATACAAGATATAGCAATTCATTTTTTCAGATTTTGTATTCATGGCAGCACTAAAAGTTTCGGGTTTAGTCAACACAACTTTAGTGACTAGGGGGAATTCACAAGGAACTCCAACTCACCATAGGTAAGTTTTGTCACCAACTCAGAGCCGAGACATAATAAACAGGGAAGCTCATCTAATACAGAGGCTACAGTGGGGAAAAGATCCTCCATGTCACTAGTCAAGTAGTAAGTTAGGGTGATAAACTAAAAGGTAGGCAATGGATGGATGAAGACAATGAATAATGGAGCCAACACTAGCAAGCCAAGGAATGGTGGAATGATCACCTCTATTCTCCCTAAGGAGGGTAAAACCAATGGGTATGAATAGTGAACTTCTAAGTCTGAGTAGGGACAATATAATATATATAATAAGATCAACTAGGTCCACATATCTATATGATCGCTAGATCATGACACTAAGTGCTAAGACATGCTATAAGAATAAATATAAAAGCAATATAACCATAACACCATGATATACCTACTGAGTCATATACCTGAATGCTCATCGTCTGAACCATCATCTGTCCTCTGAAACTGCTACTATAACTCCAAGCACTACTGACTGCTCTGCTCAAATGGTATAATGGCTACATCGGTCATCTCTCTGAGTGTCCTGAGACTCAGTCATGGCATGGGGAATAAAACTGCTGTCCAAATGTGATAGTGATCCAAATAGATGCTCATCTCAGCATCTCAATGTAAGGGAACTGGCTGAATAGTGTACTGGAATCAGAAAAATAATGTATGGTAGCCCGGCTACTATATATGTGATAACAGTAACAATACTTGTAGATTTCAACAGTACTCATTAGTGTATAGACATTATTTCACTAAGCAACTAAACCTTTTTGTATACCCCACTAAGGACCTCATAGTTACGATCAATGGTGGACAAAAGGTCAAAGGATTAGGAAGATGTCGTAAAATCTTCATTCAAATAAAAGAATTGGAACTACACTCTACTACTCGATGAAATAGACATGGTACTAGGCACTAAATAGTTGATTCAATTGGGCACTTATATCGCCAACCTCGAAGAACAATTCATAGAATTTAACTCGCAAGGACAACATCATAAATTATATGGGGTTGAAAGTTCCAATCACAAGAAAAGTGATTTACAACTAATAAATAAGGGGCAAGAAACACAAACAAACATGCAGCAACAAAGGCAAGAAAAAAATGAAAATCAACTCAAGAATTATAACCTTAAGATTTGAAGAAAACATGTTAAAAAGGAGCATCAAGGTTTCACATTCAACAAACATGTCAAAAGACTTTATAATATGATGCACATCAACATAAGAATCTCCCCAACAATCAAACCACTACAACTAGACAAAGATGATGTTGCCAAGAAAACATTCTCAGCTATAAAGAATCATATTTACTATGCTTTGAAGACAAAGCATCCTTTAAGGGGTTGGCAATGTAACAAACATACATACATAATAAATATTAGCCAAATGAGACATTAAGGGTCACACGCCCCTACACCTCATGACCAATGAGGGTTGGCAATGTAACAAACATACATACATAACAAATATTAGCCAAATGAGACATTAAGGGTCACACACCCCTACACCTCATGACCAGTGAATGTATATTTATAAACCATCATGAGGCTTATTGTAAACATCATTCATATTATTCAATATTCTATTATATAATTGCAGATTGTTAATTTTACCCTATACCCAAATATGATTTATTGTTCGAATAATTACTCAACAAATTATTAACAGAAAATACATTGAGTTCTTAACAATTACGCAGCGGAATTTAACAAGAAATCACACACATTTGATACTTAAATTTACCCAACTGGGGAAAAACCAGCAAACAATGATTTTATTAATGATAAATATTGGGCTCTCATCCTGGGAAAATGACCCACTAAGAAATTACAAAGCGGTAAATAACCTAACCTATCAAACCTCAAGATCAATCCTTCGAACTTGATGGTTGGTTGCCATCTCCCTTACTGCACCTTTGCACCATTCCTCTAACCTTGCCCCTGCACCCGCACACTTGGCTGAAAGTCCTTCTCCAACCAATCAATCAAGTCTCACACACTCTATATGACTGTTGTGTGTCTCCTCCTCTCCTTAGGCTTCATTTTATAACATCTCAATGACCAAAACCCTGACCCTAGATCTCCAAAGTGATCGATGGTTGAGATTAGATCTCAAGCCTCACTTAAAATCAACGGCTATGACTTAATCTTAAGTTCAATTTTTAGTCATTAGCCAACATTAAGTTAATAATGTGTTTTTCTTAGGTTAGACTTAAGAAAGAGATACAAAAATCACTTGCTCAACAAAGCAAGTACTTAGAGAGGTGATCTAGACGACTCTTGCATGCCTGACACCTAGCCTATGCAGAAGTACATGTCCGAGCTACAATCATCAACATAGATATACTCTATCACTCTTGTAATAAACATCATTGTTTATTACAACATCGAGACATATGACTTTCGACATGAAACACTTGAGCAGGCTTCAGGAGCAAGAGGGTGCAATGACTATGGAGTTGGGTGATGATGATGCTTATCCTAGGAAAAGAGTGGACTCCATCTCCTTCCAAATGTCAACAAGTGATGTTCTTGAGTTGAATGATGTTTTGTTTGTTCTTGGTTTAAAGAAAAATCTTCTTTCAATCTCTTGTATCATACATTTTCAATGTAGAGTTCCAATTGAAGGACAACGATGCACTATCAGTGAATGTAGTCTAGCAAGTCCAAGAATTTTGGTCAAAGGTATGCAAGATGATACCCTTTACAGGTTACTTGTTGATCATGTGGCACTTGTATATGCAAATGAGAAGTTGGGTAAGGCTTCTATGTTAAGCCCTAGATATTGTGACATTACATTTCTATTATTATATTAGTATTGTCTTTATTGGTTGGCAAGGACCTTCATTGTAATTGTATGGTCGGTTAGGACCTTCATTGTAATCAAAACCTTTGTCTTCTATATATACCAAGGAAACCTAGTTCTAGAGATCATCTCATCTTGTGCTTTTGATACATTGTAAAAGGAGGCTGACCCCTCGGAGAGACTTCAGATAAAGAAATTTTGAGGAACCTCAAGAGATATAGCAAAGTACCTACAGTAAAAAATTTAGGTCCTATTTAATTATAAGTTTAGAGTTATAGTCTATGGAAGTTAGAGTTTTTTACTAGTCCAAAAACTAATCTCAAACAGGTGTTTTGGGTAAAATTGTTATATCTAAAGCTTGAGAGCTTCAAATTGAGTGCCACCTATTGCATCAAAAAGAAGATGTACTGTTAGTATTAAATCTACCATGCCAACTTCTTTAGCGTGACATCATCTTAAATTTTATTATTGTTCACTCTACCAAAGCTTCCAAACTTTCCGTCAAACTTGCCAGGTTCACTGTTACCAAAATTTTGTCTTGTGAGTCTTTGTTTGCTGAGGAATTCACCTATTTTCTTAGATCTTTATCCTATGTGCAAATCCTATCATAACCTTGATATCATGATTTTTAATAATTATTATTATTTTAAGAAAAGGATCTTTTATCTTTTTTTTAAATAATAGTTTTTATAAAAAAGGGCAAAAGATTATCACTTTATGACATATATCCATTGCTTTACCCATAAAGCTTTTGTTATACATGTCACATGGCTATGAAAAAAGGGTTAAAGATGTGCCTTTTTGAATTAGGACTTGGGCTTTAATTCAAAGTCCATACTCATTTGTTTTACCCAAGTCTTAGTCTTTGGCCAAAGTTTAAGTCGTGACCAAATCTCATTATCCTTGCAAGTCTCAAAGTCATTCATTTTAAAATTATTATTTGTTATACTGTCTCATATTTAAATAATAATTTTTGACAAAATATAAAAAACCAAAACATTGGGTTTGGTACTCAAGCTCAAATCTATTTTAAGTCTAAACCCGATCTCCAAGTCATGTTTGAGACTATACCCTAAGTGTCACAACAAAGCCTGCCTGTTTTTAATATTACAATGTTTGCCATCGAGTCAAGTGTCGAGCATCCACGAGAAAGCCCATGGAGGACAAACTGCACAATGCATCGAAGGTGTTATCAAACAAATGTCATTATGAAGTGCAAAAGATTTATATGGTCTTTTAAATATGGGATATATCCCACCAAGGCAAATAAAACGCCCAGCAGGAATGCCAAGGCAGAGCATTCACATACCACGAGCCAGAGTGCATTGATGTCAAGCCGAGTTCTTGCGAATGCCAATAAAGGTTGCTCATCCAGAACCAAATGCCCGATCGCTCAAGTGACAAAGAAACACCGATTATACAGGAGTAAAGTCAAGCATTCAATCAAGTTTAGCATTGGAAAGTACTCAGAGTGCAAACTCAACGTATTCAGAGATGAAGGTTATTGACTGTCTCAGTGGAATGGCGTTCGATTTATTGAAGACCAAGTTGTCACTTGCAAAGCTACTGTTGCATAAAGATCAGATTAGCCTCTGAAGATTGAATCAGCCTCTTTATACCGATTTGGAATGTCATTTATTTTTGACAAAGTATTTGGCGATGGTTTGTCTTTCTATATAGCAGAGGTATTGCTCATATATAATGAGCAATCTATTTTATTTGGTAGCCAAGGGTCTGAAACTATCTTTTATTCTAATGCTTCATTAAAGCCTGATTTGGAGATGCGAATATTTGCTAGCAAATAGCTATCTATGTTGAGCAAGAGTTACTCTTTTGCATTTGATGTAGTTTATATGAAAAGAACATCACCATTTTTTGCAATATTCTGTGGAGATCCACATTTCCAGTGGCAGAGCATTTTCAGGAACAAGATCAACAAGGCAGAGGGTCAAGCATAGCTGAAAAAAAATTGTGACAACAATCATTGAAATCAAAGGCTGCTACAGGAAATTAGGCAGCGTTCCTCGTGCAAAAAAAATCTGCTTACACTGCCTAAAATCCTGTAGGTTTCAAAAACACAGTTTTTGTTAAAATCAAAGGTTTCAAAAACACAGTTTTTATTAAAATCAAAGGTTTCAAAGCTGTTTGATGGTTTTAAAAGATTCACAGGAGCATATTTATCATGTTGAACATCTGTTCCAGCCATTTGGCAGCTCAAGATTGAAGCGAGAATGAAGATATGCCTTAGTCAAAATAGTCTCCACAAATCAAGGAATTACAACAGCTCTCGTATATTATAGTTACACATCATTTCAGTTATGTTATATTTTGGGTAAAGTGGATCTCCGATCCCTTTCTGATGTAACTGTATTCTATGTTTGAGGGATTTTGATCCATTAGTTTTGGATCTGAGATTTGCTATTGTACATCTATATATTGTAAGACAAACATGTAATTAGGGGAATCTTTCGGAGGAAGAGTGGTTCCGAAAAGGGCTAATACTATGTTTTCTTTATGGATTTTGGACTAGAATTGTGGCAATGTTTTTCATAATCAGAGATTCATGAAGGCTATTTTGCCAGTCTGTAAAACTTCTGTGTTTTATCCATTTATCTCTTGCTTCCCACTTGGATTGATTATCAGATTTGAGAATCAATGTCTGTTCATAACTTATGGATTCAGGCACAATGAAAGATTCATTGGAATTGCCCATAATTTATGTGTTTATTCAAGTGCTTTCTCTTCGATTTGCAGAAAGGATTTCTGTTTGTTGAATGTTCATTCTTATGGATTGCAGGATTGATCTAGGATAGCTTTTTTATGTCATTCCATTTTGTCTTTTCACATTCTTTCATCTTTCATTTAAACTCTTGTCTGGCGATAGCCTAATTGCCTGCGATCCATGAAGTGTTGCAGCAATCTGATTCCATGCCCAACCTGTAACTCTGAGTCTAGTATTCTCAGCCACCCATACACAAACTTAATCAATCAGATTATTCAAGACGTGCTAGCTGTTGATTTTTGAGCAGCATCGAGAACCATTCTCTGGGAGAATGGAGGCACTTGGTCAGTTACCAAGAATATCATTCAGTCTGTGACTGAGGCACTTGGTCAGTTACCAAGTTGTTGACTTTGGTGAACTTGATTCAGCCTGGGGCTAAGGCACGTGGTCAATTACCAGGCCATCACTAGAAGCCCTAGACTGGGTCTAGGCAAGTGATGTGTGATGTACTCCTCTCCTTGGTCACTGGGCTATAGGACCTCCTCAAGGGACTGGCCACCCCTTGTTAGAATAACTAGCCCAGGACCTTGGTGTTAGTGGGGAGAACAAGACACCCAAAGAATAATCTTCCTTATACATGATGATGTACTTGAATTGGCACGTGTGGACCATGGAGACCAAGAGAAGGGGCTAAGAATTTGTCAAAAGGTGACTTGCCCAAGAAGGGTGGGTTAAATGCCCACAATGAACTTAAAATGTCCCCAACTAATGTATAAAGTGTTAAAAGCCCACAATGAACTTAAAAAGGGCCCTAACTAAAGTATTTTATATTATTTATTGGCTCCTTGACTTATGGAAGTTACCTTTGGTTTATTCAATGATGAGATATAAATAAAGAACATTCTCAAGAGATCAATTATCATCCATTCTATCATCATTTTTGTCCAAGAGAAATTTTTATAGGGTTTTGAAGTTGTTATTGTCTCTTTCTCTTCAGCGTTCGAGGTCTTTGTCATCTTTGAGGTAGCAGCAGGCAGAAGGCAGACCTTTTAGGGCAGCCGCAGACCCTAGAGAGGTGATAGCAGAGCCCCAGGGGCTGTTAGAGGGTTGCCGCAGGCCTTTAGGAGGCTATAGCAAGCCCTAACAGGGCTGCCACAGGACTACAGCAGGCTCTAGAGGGTTTCCGCAGGCTACAGGAAGCCCTAAAAGGGCAGCCGCAGAGCTACAGGAAGTCGTAAGTAGGGCTAACACCTCACGGCAGGCAGAGAGAAGCCCTTTGGGCTGATGGCAGGCTTCTACAGGGTCACAGCAGACTGGTTCAAGCCCTAAGAGGGCTAACGAAGTCAGATCAAGCCCCAAGGGAGCTGCTACAGGGTCACGACGGGTTGGTTCAGGCCCTAAGAAGGCTAACTCAGACAGATCAGGCACTAAGAGGGCTAACGCAGGTCACGGCAGGCCTAGTAGGGGCTAGCAACTTAACACAGGGGGGAGATCAGGTCTATTAGGGCTGATGTCATCTTCAGAAAGGCATACATCAGCAGGCAGCCCTCTCACGTTTCCTTCTTGGCATTTCATCTTCATGTTTTCTTGGCATGTGTGCCCTAGAGGCTAATGTAAAAGTCTACTCTATAAATCTACTTATGTAAAATTCAGTCACCTCATATTAAGTAAGATTATTCTTTGTTGGGGTTTTATTCCTGAAAAGGTTTCCCCATGGTAAAAAATTTGTGTTCTTGTGGATGGTTGTTTCTTCTTTACTGTAGGTTTATAATCTCAGAATTATATGCTAAAAGTCTGCTAAAAAGTGAAAAAATCTGTTACTGCTATCAAATTAGATCTGCATTATAAAAATTTAACACTCGCCATGCCCTCCTTGCAGTCAAAGAGCATATTTTAGCACTAACATGTACCATAGAGTGTTTATGGTAAGAAGTTAGAAGCAAAAAATGAAAATCAAACATGTGTCATGCCATACAAGTTCACTCTCTTGAAAGGGACAAAAACAACAAGTTTTGTGAAAGTTACCATAACTTTCTCTTGGCACATCAGAATTTGATCAAACCTATGGCATTGCAAAGAAGACATGCCATGCTACTACAAAACAAAATTTCTAACTCAAGGGAGCCAAAATTTCAGAGATAATTAAGGATAAGGTCAGCTAGCAAGACAACCTACAAACCAGGATTTTTAAAGGTATGTTAACTTTAAATTTACATAACTTTTGATTGGAATATCTGTTTTGGGCGATTCAAAGGGTGTGATAAAGAGGGAATAGACGAGAATTATAGGTGAATATTATTTTGGGCTCACATGACAAAGGGTTCTACAAAAAATGCTACACCAATTAAACCTCCAAAGAGCTCAGCCATGACTTATGAAGAAAATGAAGAAATATATAACCAACTATCCAATTTGAAGGACAGTTAAGGAATTGAGTGATAGGTCAGTGACACATGTTCAATTGGTAAACACAAAAAAAAATATAGAAAATGAGTTGAAACTGAATGAAACAAAAGATAGAAAAAATGGATCAACAGATGGTCCATACAGAGGATCTCGAATATATGACTGCGGTAATTATGAATGAGATAAGGCATCTCTTTGCTCCTAATTCATTTCCTCGAGAAGAGGATAAGGAGAACAAGAGGGTCTCATCCTAATCACATATTGATAAAATTAAATAACAATTGGAGAACAAGAGGTTTGAGTCTTGTTAACCACCAGATTTGCCCATATGCAAATTGGAGGGTTAAGAGCAAGCTTATTTCATCAGGCAGATTCTCAAACTTGTGTTCCAGAGAGACGGATTTCATAGGTCAGAGGTTGATTCCCACAGGGTTCATATGCAGGTTCGTTTAGTGATATGATCTAGGTTCAGAATCAGAGACATGGCATAGGTTTTTCATCAGTCTTGGAGGAGATTTCTATTTTTAGTAGTTTTCCTATTTTTTAGGAGACAAAGTTGGGAGGTCCACACAACATAGATGATCACATTTTCAACATCCTTGCGAGCTCAAGATTCCAGTAAGTCTTTTTTGGATGAATGCGTGATACTTCTATTTTTTGCAATTAGGGTTTGACTTGCATGGCAATTTCAAGGGCATGCATGGACATGCATGTTTTTAACTTTTTGCATACCAAATTTTCAAACATGCGAGCATTTTCTATTTTTAGTGATGGGCCATGCATGTGTGACATGTGGCATCCATGTATGTACGACACGTGGCAGAATGCATGGCCACATGCTTGGAACCGGAGTGAACTAGACTTGAATAGGATGCATGCATGAGACCTCCTCCACTTAATTCAACCTTGAAGAGGGCGCCTTCACTTAACTTAGGCATGCAGGCCAGTTAATGAATCAATTGAGGGTAAAGTACATGAAGGGAATTTAGACTAGACACTTCACTCACACATTATGGACAGATGAACTACAGAAAGGGGGGCACACTCTCTAATGCACGCAGATGAAATATAGAAAGGGGGGACGCACTCTCTCATGCGTACAAAAGACTACAGAAGGGGGCACACTCTCTCATGCAGATGAACTACAGAAAGGGGGGCACACTCTATGCATGTGTGATCAATCAATGGGAGTGCACTACGTTTTCTAGGCCAATCTATATAGTGAAGTTGGAGCAAAGGGAGAGGGTTGAAATTTCTTCTTAGCAGCAACGACGTATTGCTCTTCCATTCTCCTTCCATTCTCTCTCAACTTCTTCATTTTTGTGCAAGGATCGTCACTAGATCTGTAAATATTTGATCCAGAGATCACTACTCCCTCTGGATCAGTCTGAGACCTCAAGTGGTATGAATCTCAATGTCAGTACATACTCATAAAAACATAGACTCAAACCTCTAGATCTGCATCTACCAACTAACATATGAATGCAATCAACCACATAGACAACAGATATACCCTGGAACCCTTTCGGGAAAAACCAGCTAACTATGGGGTTATCTTCTCTCTCGAGCCCAGAGCATATAGAAGTATAAAAGACAGTACAATACAGAATTACCTCAGCCGGTAACTCAATCCCTCTGAACAAGACAAACTCTAATTTGCATGCATCCAGTTGATGCATGCACTAACGAAGTATGCCCTAACTGCCAATCTGGATTTGAGTGCTCTGACGGTGCCTCTGATAGATCTGCCCTCTCTAGATCTCTCTGATTTGACCTGCTCGCTCAGAAGACTGCCCACTGATGAAATCGGCCCTCTCTACATGCACAAGTGCGCCCTCCCCTCTGGGTGTCAAATGCTCGTACTGCTCCGGATCTCAACAGATCTAAGCTCCGATCGTCCCTAACCTTCCTCAAATCTTGAGGCAAGGCTACCCTAGAAGTCACAGACTCCTAATCAATTAATCTAGCTCACAATGAGCTCCTCTGCCCTCAAGAAAAACGTCCTCCTCCAAGAGAACTCGGCCTCCTCCAATCTCCACAGTAATCTCACTGTTGAGCTCTCTCAACTCACAGGAACAGGTATCTAGCCTCTTTGGAACTGAAGGTCACTGATCTAACTCAAATCTGACCTTCCTAGCTCCTGCAGCAACTCCTCTCTATCTCAAAAAGTCGCCCCACATGGACAGATTCGTCCTCCTCACTCTGGCAGTATCTCTCTCTGATGATACAACTGAGTAACCCCATCTGGGGACCCCCTGCCTCTATAAATAATCTCACCGATGAATTAGGTTTGCCAAAACCCTAATTCCCGGTGCATGCAAAAAGTCACTTTTGCATGCATGCATGCGAAGGTCACTTTTGCATGCAGTCACTGAATGTTGACAGGTCATGCAATACTCATGCATGGAAAGGTCAATCTCCCCTGAAGCTCCGCATGCAACCCCCACTGGACTCATGCCACTGAGTAGAGTGCATCTCACTTTCTACTCCATCCTAATGCCTATGCAGCTAATGTACCTCCATGTAAGGCATCTAAACCATGGAGGACATCCCGAAGTTACCATAATCTAACAAGATCAACTTTGTAACTATCTCTATGGTGGAATCAACCTTCTGGCTAATGCAAAGCATAGTTTGATTGTGTTATTCCTCTAGCTTTCTAACTTGTTGATGCATTGATATATCTGTGTGTAGATTGTAGAAGTTATTATGGCCTATATTTTGATGTTTTCATCCATTTAGAGCGCCTTTCTTCCATCCATTTACTATTTAAAACTATTGCATGCAGGAAATTTCCATCATTAAACCAAAAAAACTATTTTACTATCTCTTTGGCAAGCTCATTTGCAGGTCAAAGATCACATTTTTACTATTGTTACAAAAGTTTTATGTGAAGATTTACAAGTTGAACAGCAGCATACAAGGGTTAGGGACACCCCCCTGAGGTTGGCATGCACCAACCCAAATGGAGAGGAGGTTCATCGAAGACAAATTGGGTGAATTTTCCTACAAATTGTACTAATTTTTATTGTTGATTCCAAGAAGTTTGGATCATCTTCACAGTGCGAAAATTAGTGCAAACAAGTCCTCGACGCTCGATCATTCATCACTCCATAATTCACATCATGATGGGTTCAGCTCGGGACCAAGGAACTACTTCATTCCCTAGATAGATGTTAAGAAGTTTGACGGTAACAATCCCATAACATGGATATTCCAAATGGAGCAATTTTTTGATCTACACCAAGTGTCAACTTTACAAAAGGTAACCATTGCATCCTTGTATCTAGAACCTGATCAATTTGTGTGGTACCAATGGCTTTGTAATTTTAAAAAGGACTCTATTGTCTCATGGTCTATATTTACGGATGAATTGATAGCACATTATGGAGACATTAAGAGCAACACCTTTAGCCAATAGATAAATCTCAGGCAAAGAGCTCTAGTTTAGAGTACATAAAGAACTTTTAGAAATTGAGTCTTAGAGTGAAGAACATTTCATAGGATAATTTGTTGGATCTCTTTATGGGCACTTTAAAGGAGAGCATTCAGCATGAGGTATGCCTCTTCAAACCTAAATTAATGGAGAATGCATTTAGTTTGGCAAGGAAAGTTGTAAGTAAAAATATGGCTACTAGAAGGGTTGCCACTAACACCAATGAGGGGAAAAGGTTCCCCCCCTTGAACTCACTCAACCTAAAAGGTTGATGCCTCAACAAGTGGAGAAAAGAAGAGCAAAGGGACTATGTTTCAATTGTTACAACAAGTAGTAAGGGGCATAAGTGCATTATCTTGTAGAACGGAAACAATCTCAAGATGTAGAACTAGAAGATACTACTCCAACCATATCCTATCATGCATTGGTCAGTATTAGCACTCCTCAAACCCTCAAGATAGAAGAATATATCAAAAAGAAAAAGGTAACAGTATTGATTGATTACAGTAGTACCCATAACGTCATTAATTGCAAATTAGTCAAACTTCTCAATTGCTTTATATATCCAGCACCAAAGTTTCAAGTAATGATTGCATAGTGAGGTAGCATAAATTGTTTAAGGAAGTGCCATAGTATTAAGTTTGCCATGCAGGAATATTTATTGGATAGTCCAATGATTTCAATCCAAACTGGTAGTGTTGATGTCGTATTAGGGGTCCAATGGTTACAATCATTGGGAAAAATGGCTCTTAATTTTTAGGAACTTTTCATGAGCTTCTCCTCTAAAGGCTAGGAAAACGAACTCAAAGGTATTCCAGGGAAACCCTCTAAAGTCATAAACTCTAACAGCATGACAAAATTGCTAAAAAGGGGATAACATGGTGTAATTGCATAATTGTGCTTACCAGATGTTCAAGCATTTATACCCTCTATTCCAGTGGATCTCCAAAGAGTTATTGACAATCATCCCAAGGTATTTGGAGAGATGCCTAAAGGTCTTCCACCTACTCGAGATCATGACCAAGCTATTCACTTGCAACTGAGAAGTGTACCACCTAACATCAAACCCTACAAGCACCCATATGCACAAAAGAGTGAGATTGAGAATATGGTTCAAGAAATGTTAGATGCAGACATCATTTAGCCTAGCTAAAGTGCTTTCTTTGCGCTGCTAGTGATGGTTCGCAAAAAGGAAGGTTCATGACATATGTGTCCAGATTATAGAGAGATCAACAAGATGACGACTATTTGTATTCCTGTCATTGATGAATTATTAGATGAATTACAGGGAGCAATTTTCTTTACCGAGTTGGATCTTCGTTTTGGATATCATCAAATCAGAAGGAGGCAAGAAGACATTCTGAAAACAAGCTTTAGAACACGTGAAGGTCATTATGAATTTTTAATGATGTCATTTGGCATTACCAATGCACCTTCCACATTTCAAAGTTTGAAGAATTCTATTTTTAAACCCTTCCTCAAAAAAATTGTGGAAGTATGTTTTGATGATATTCTAATCTATAGCAAATATTGGGAAGAGCATGTACAACATGTTGACAAGATCTTCAACCTATTGGAGAAGAAACAACTATATGCCAAGCCTTCTAAGTGTGCCTTTGGTGTTTAGGAAGTACAATATTTGGATCATATTATATATCATAAAGGTATAAAAGTGGACCAATTCCCAACACCTTGGAGAATCTTGAAGGATTCTTTGGATTGAAAGCCATTGTGACAAGTTCGTAAAGAATTATGGTCAAATAGCAACACCTCTAACAACTGAAAAAATTAGGCATTTTCTTGGACTCAAGAAGCAACCAAAGCTGTTGAGAAACTTAAAGAGGCTATGTGTGTAACTCCTATATTAGCCACACTTGACTTCACAAAAACCTTTATTGTGGAATGCAATGCCTCAGGGAATGGCATCGGTGCAGTTTTAATGCAAGAAGGAAAGCCCCTTACCTTTGAAAGTTGCAAACTTAAAGGAAAACACTTACTCAAACCAATATATGACAAGGAAATGTTTGCCATGTTGCATGCAATTAAGAAATGGCGCCCTTACCTGATAGGAAGACACTTCAAGGTAAGAACAGATCATGATAATCTTAAGTACTTCTTGTAACAACAATTATCTTTAGAAGAGCAAATGAAAAAGGGTTATGAAGATGCTAGGTTATGAATTTGAAATTATCTACAAAAAAAAAAAGAAAATGAGGCGGAAGATGCACTTTCAAGGAAAGAAGATGACACAGAGGGCTTAATTTATGCTATTTCCATTCTGCAATTTGCTTCGGTGGAAGAAGCAACGATAGAATGGAAGCAGGATCATAAGGCATGCAAGATAATTTCAACTACAAGAGGACCCTAGTTCATTAAATAAATTTGTATGAAAAAATGAGTCACTTTGGTACTAGGATCACCTATATTTATGTAAGAGTTCCCAACTCACACAAAAAGTCCTTCTGCAATTGTACGCTTCTCCTATAGGAGGACATTCACGGTTCTTGAAAACTTACCACGGGATCAAGAAGGATTTTTTCTAGGAAGGTCTTAAAACTAATTTTCAAAAGTTTGTGGTAGAATGTTTGGTTTGGCAACAGAATAAGGGGGAGAGTCGACAATCAAGACACCATATCTTCTACAACCATTAGCCATACCAAGTCAACATTGGGAAGAGGTCTCAATGGATTTTATAACAAGTCTACCAAACTCTAAAGGAAAGAATGTCATCATGGAAGTGGTGGATCGACTCACAAAGTATGCCCATTTCTGCTCTTTTTTCATCCTTTTAAAGCAAGTATAGTAGCTGCAACGGAAACAGTTCAGAAGCTACATAGAATCCCCAAGATTGTTGTAAGTGATGGAGATCCAATTTTCATTGGTAAATTTTGGAAGGAAATATTTTCTTGTTTGGGTGCTCAATTGGCTCACAACTCCTCTTACCATCCTCAATCCAATAGGCAAATTGAGATTGTGAATAAATGTCTAGAACGACATCTTTTTTGCTTTGCATCCGATAAACAAACACAATGGGTCAAGTGGTTTCCCTTGGCAGAATAGTTGTACAACGCATCATTCCATACTTCATCAAAAATGTCCCCATTTATGGCAATTTATGGCTATCATCCTCCATCCATAACATCATCCTTCAAATAGAAAGCTAGGGTTCAAGTTTTGGAGTATCACATAGAACACCAACAAAAGGTTCTCCAACTATTGAAAGACAAGTTGGCTAAAGCACAAAATAGGATGAAACAACAAGCAAACCAACACTGTAGTGAAAGGAAATTTGAAGCAGAGGATTGGGTGTTTTTTAGGCTACAACATACAAACAAATGTCCCTCAAGCAACAAAAGAAGGACAACAAATTAGCACCCAAGTACTATGGTCCCTATAAGGTGTCGCAAAGGATTGAAAGTATGGATTACAAATTGGAGTTGCCCCCATCTTCACATGTACATCTAGTCTTCCATGTTTCTTGTCTAAAAAGGTGATTGGAGGCAAAATCCCAATCTTAGTTTTTGGTAGCTCAACAGGTACTTCTATGTTGGGGGTGTCTAGCAACGTAGAAGAGGTTGAGTGAAACTCTCAAGACAAGTCTTGTAATAGTGTCTTTTGTAATACTTTATAGTCAATGGTATTCGAGGGTCCATGGTATTGTGTGATCCGTTGTACTGGGTGTCCCATGGTATTGACATAGAGTGATGTTATAAAAGAGTCCATTGAAAGTTGTATGAAATCACAGTCAGGAGTGAGTCATATCTCTTGTAGTGGTCACTGTCAGTGTGAGTAACTTCATTGATCGTGAGTGATCAATGAGTGATCAAATCTAAGAGAGGGAGACTATCAGAGGCTTGGAGTGAGGGATTCACTCAAGCCGAAGTTTGTTCATATTGTTGAGGGTTTGGGCATAGTTGCAGCAAGGTTGAGTCAAAAGTTGACTGAGATCCAGTGTGCATATCCGAAAGCCTAGTGTTGTAAATGTTGTTTAACAAATCTGCAATAAAGACAAATCTATTGGCTAGTTTCCCCCATTGGGGTTTCCAGGGTATTTCTTGTGTTCAGTTTTCTCTGTATTGTTGAGTTTCAGTGTGTTATTAATTAATAATTAACAAGTTAATTATTTGAGATTGTAACCAAATCTGGCTCAGTAAAATTTAACATGGTATTAGAGTAGGACTAAGAAAACCCCACATGAGAAAAAGAAATATATATATTTCGAGAGTACCGTACGGCCATGGTACAGGTCGTACAACCTTGGATCGTACAGTTCGAGACTATGGTAGGTAGTTTGTGGCTCTGGCTGGTGTTTGGGCTGAGGACGATCGAGTTGAATTGAGCAGTGAGACTGCCGAAGAGTAAGCAGCCACAATAGAGCAAGTCGAGAGTGGAGTTGCACGTGATCTGTCGAGCAAACGGTTGCAACCATGGAGACAAGACTGACGATCTGCAGATCCAACCGCTAGCTATGGACTCGGGCACAGGCCAATAGAGATTTGGCAGCTGACGTGAGAAGAGGGCCGTCGTGGGCTGGAAGAGAAAGAGTCGGTAGAGGTGGCAAATTACTACTAGCAGACGAGAGAGATGAAAAGCAGCCAACGCGAGAAACTTCCACCTGTAATGGATACATGGATGCTGGCATAGGTGCTAAAGCATAGTAGCAGTGTTGACGGCCATAGCAGTATGAGTATGTGATTGGCTGAGTTACGTGGTGTTTTTTGCAAGGTTTGGACTAATCGCATCCAGTATCTTGTTTGAGATGACACTGATAGATGAGGAGTATAGATCTTCATATCAAAGTGTAGCCGAGGTTTGTTGATATTGCTAAGGATTTCGCCATAGTTGCAGTAAGGTAGAGTCAGGAGTTGACTGAGATCCAATGTGCATATTCGGAAGCCTGGTGTTGTAAATATTGTTTAACAAAACTGCAATAAAGACAAATTTGTTGGTCGGTTTTCCCCATTGGGGTTTCTGAGGTATTTCTTGTGTTCAATTTTCTCTGTATAGTTGAGTTTCAGTGTGTTATTAATTAATAATTAACAAGATAATTATTTGAGATTATAACCAAATCTGGCTTAATAAAATTTCACACCCAGTTCAAACTATTTTACCAGAGATTGATGAAGAAGAGAAAATCATATTACAACCTAAAAGAATTCTTGAAACAAGGATCAAGCAATTATTGAGTACCTCATCAAGTGGAAGAATTTGCCAAAAGAAGAGGCAACATGGAAAGATGAGTTCTTCATGCAAAAACATCCACAGTTAATCAAGTATTGAGAACAATACTTGCTTTAAGGGGATGGGCATTTTAAGCCCTACATATTGTGACATTACATTTATATTATTATATTAGTATTATACTGGACTCCTTGGTCGCAACTTTCATTATAAATTTCCAGCGAATCCACACTGTCCATTTTTGTGTCACCGTTGGTCCAAAATTGCAAACTTGAAAGAAGCTAGACGATGGGGTTTGAAAAATATATATACCTTCAATTTAGCACTTGCAACAAAAAGTTTATGGAGCCTAATTTACAATGAAAGAAAGTGTTTCATGGGGATTTAGTTTTATGTAGACTAATTTACAATGAAGGTATTGTTATATTTTTAAGATATAATTTTCATCTCAATTTTAACAATAACTAAGGTTCACTGCGTTAAAGTTAGGGTTTGAAACAAGAATTTAACAACTGCATAAATATATATGATAAAATACTACTGAAATAAACCACAACATAGACTGTAGAGCGGTAGCAACAATAAAATAAACTAATTAACAAAAAATAAATAGACTGTAAGATAGCAACAGTAAGAGATCTAACTAACAAAACAAGTCTAATAACTTACTTGATGAGTTGGACCTTCCTTATACTCAGAATTTACTTACAGATCAGATCGTGTCTCTTAGAGACAAGTCAACAAATGGAACAAGTAACTGATCCTCACCTAAGGGTAAGCACATACCTGAGAGAGAGAGAGTTAAAGTGTTGTAGGATAGGGTTAGACAGGTACAGCAGTAGTAACAGTAGCTAGATGAGGTTATGGCACACTCAAAAATTGATCCAAAACAGCCAACAGGTGGAACGAACCCAGGTGACCCCTTCTCCAGTCAACGCTAAGCTAGGAGAGACAACGCAGCCTAGAAATATACCTTAAACAGTAAACAGCAGGTCTAGGATAGACCCTAACAAAGGTCAGCAATGCCAAACAGTGGACAGCAGCCACCTAGCAGCCCACGACAACCTTAACCAGCCCCCAAACAAGTAGCAGCACCCTCACATAAGTAGCAGCACCCTCAAACAGGGCAGTGGCAACCTCACACAGGCAGCGACAGCCTCAACAAGGTGGACGGCAACCTCAAGAAGGTCACAACAGGGTGGACGGTAGTCCTAACAGGTAGCGATTGCTTCAATAGGGTGGACAGCAGCCTTAACAGGCTTCAAACAAGTAGCGGCAACCTCCTAACAGGCAGTTGAACCCTCACAACAGCAGTAGTATCCTCCTAGCAGCAATGGAACCCTTAAACAAGCAGCAACTTACTTCTAGCAGGCAGCACCACCCTCCTCTCAGCCTTAAACAACAGGTAGTAGCTCTAATCAGTCAATGTTGAGCTAGGCAAACCTAAGACGAGAGCGTCCAAGTAAAGGAGTATATAAACCCTTGATGTCATCCAACAAGAACAGCAAAACCCTAGATCAGTCATCAACAATCAGATCTCATATTTCATCTTCAAGATGCTTTTACAAAGAGGTCTTGAACTTCGATTTATACCTTTTAATGACTTCTAGAAGGATCTTCCTTCTATTCCTTTAATGACAAACAAAGTCAAGATGTCCTATCTTTTAGGAGGGTTGCCAATTATAAAATTATGATTTAATGTTATGACGCCATAACAAAGGGTTAAGGTACCACACTCAAAAGGGGTGCTAGCACAAAGGACAACAAGGGAGGGGTCAACACAAGACTAAGCCAAACGCAAGGCTAACCACAAGTCAACAAGAGGTGTCACAACAAAGTGGGAAAACAACCCTTCATTACAAGACCAAAGGTGTAACAACAAGGTGGGAAGACAACCCTTCTACCCACAAGACCAAAGGTGTAACAACAAGGTGGGAAGACAACCCTTTTATCTCTCTCTCTCTCAATGTACAAGTGTTCCATACAATAACTGGAAGTTCATCATCACCATATAAGGAAGATCCACACTGAATGATGGGATCCTCTAATCCTCCTGACTGCTCCTAAGGTCAAATGCTAGTGACTCCATCAAGGGGTGGCCAGTGCCTTGAGAAAACAACCTAGCTCAACCATCTCGAGGACCTAGGAGAGGAGGACATCACACATCATCATCTTGGTTAATTGACCAAGATCCACCTGGTTAACTGACCAGGTACACCTACAGGTCCTGCTTGGTCCCTGACCAAGAGTCTGCCTGGTCCCAGACCAAGATGTCTCTGTCTCTGCCTGCAGGATCTACTTGGTCCTCATGACCAAGAAACTGTCTGGTCCCTGACCAGAATGCCCTAAAGGCGGATACGGGCCCTAGCCACATGCTAGGGACTTTGCCATGGCTCTGAACTGCTTGGCCCCAAACCAAGAATCCCAGTAAACTGCTAGGGGCCCTAGATACCTGCTAGGGACTTACACTGCGTGGTTAACTGACCAGGAACCCTAGTTAACTGACTAGGGTGCCATCCTCTCAGAGAATGGCTCTCGCAGTTGCATTAACTTTAACAGGTATGCGAGGTAAGGTTATGAAAATCAAGTACATGAGAAGGATTTCAGTAGTTGATTGGCCTAAACAAGAAAGAAAGTGTTTCGTGGGGCTTCAGTTTTATGGAGAGGATTGGTGAAGCTTTTATGTTGATTAGAAAATGGTTAGCTTGGAATGTCAGAAGAGGAACAAGTGTGAGAATTGGCGAGGACCCCAGATTGGATGTAAAGGTAATTACAGGTTGGTTGAGGAGTTCAGAAGGGATCTTCATCTAAAAGGGATTTATTCATTGGCAGATGCAGCTTCTGTTGATAGTAGGAATGTATGGTCTCAAGGATGGAAGAAGGCAGATGATTTGGATTTGGTTGGGGCAAAAGCTGATGAATAGAACATTTATGTTAGAAGTCTAACCTCTAATGCATTTAGACTTACTTTCTGAGTTGGATAATAGGATTAAGTAGTCAAAAAATATTCAAGGGAATGGGGAATATACAGCTAAATTGGGCTATAAGGAAAATATGGAAGAAGAAATGGAGGGGAGGAAATCATGGTGGTGGTCAGTGGCATGAAAATTAGAAAGTCCAGCAAAGGCTAAAGTATTCTTGTGGTTAGCCCTGGACAACAAAATCCTAACTTGAGATAATTGCCAAGAAAAAAATATGCAGGGCCCAGGAAGATGCATTATGAGCAAAAATAATAAGGAATAGGTGAACCATCGGTTTGTCAATTGTCCTTTACTAGAAAAGTCTAGAAAGAGATATTGCAAATTACCAGTGGAAAAAAAAGATGGAAGCAGAGATGCTTGATAGACTGGTTTTATTCATGGATGGTAGACAAAGTTGTGAAAGCTCAAAGGGCCCAATACAACATGGCATTTCTGAGATCATATTAATGGGTAAAAGATTGACTTCTCCCCAAGGTTTGTAATAACCTGATTTTATTATTTATGTTATATCAGGACAAGGAATCTGTAGATCATGAAGCCTCCAACAATCTTTGTGCAAGTGGCCATCAAAGAAGATGCAGAGAAGATATTGGAGGTTCATAAAGCGATAGATTGTTCTGAGCTAAAATATAATCTAGATGACTTGAGCCTTGGTATGCTCTATGGACTGTATTTTTATTCCATGCTTGATGATCCAAAGAATGAATTGCATTCACAGTAGATGTGCCTTAAATCAACAAGTTTACCTTCAGGAAAGGAATATGAAATAAGGACGGACCTAGTAGTCAGACCATTAATACTTATCATGTAATAGCCAGCCAGGTAGATATTGCAATTCAAATGTTCAGTTTTCTTTGCAAGGTTAGTTGTTTGGCATTTCTTAGCAAATTTCTTTGTAAGGTTGTTTCCTCCCCACCTCCATTACCTGGAATTTGGAAAGCATCGTTGTTGGGTGATAAAGTCCTCAAAGTTGTTCAGTTGCAAGAACCATGACAGTTGATTCAAGTGGAAGTGTTCTTTCTCACGTGAAATAAAGGGAATGATTATATGTTTAATTACACTTGGCCTCCTAAAAGCTACAGGTATTATGAAAGCTCGCCAATTCATACCAATATTACATCCTAATTGTTATCTAGGTCTATAAGATTGATCTGGACGTGGCCTACTTGTGCTAGCTTCTCAATTTCTTGGGGGCCACCCTGTGCACTATGAACAGGGTAGCCACCTACTGCCTCTCTTGACCCTTCTATCAGATCCAAGCAAATAGCACCATCATGGAAGGCCTCGCCACCAAGTTGGCCATGCTGTCAGAGAGCATCAGGAGCTACAACAAACCTGGCCCCCGCCACCAACACAACAGAATTACTAGTTCCCTACGTTTTCTATTGCCATAGCAAACACTGAAAGCCTCTGGAACACAAACCCGCTACTGATGGTTGCGAAAGGATTATAACTCACCCAGAGCCCGTTGCTGATGGATGGAGACCATACCCCAAAGGTCAGTGAGAACATACCGTCTGGGGTGGCAGGACTAGTGCCAACACCTGCTTAATTTATGTATCCGTTTTTAAAGTTCTATGTGATATCTGGAGTGTCAGCTTGTTGGTTGAGACCCTATCTACTGTTGCTTATGTTATTTTAACATTTGATTGGTCTGTCATATGCACAAAGGGTTGAGTATTGATTATGAGCGTTCATAGCTAAGATGCAGGAAACGCCCCCCTGTCCCGGCCACGTTTCCGTACAGAAACGCGTTTCCGCGTCTGGGACGGTACGGAAACACGTTTCATACGAATGCGCGCAGTTTCTTGTACGGAAATGCGTTGCGTCCGTATGGAAACGCGTTTCCGTACAGGAAACGCGGTCGTACAACCGTTTCCGTATGGTCCGCGGACTTCTGTTTACAGAAGTCTATTTTTTTCCATAGGATGAATTGTTTGGGAAGGGCGCAAGGTTAAATCTGATCTTTCTTCATACATTGTCACTACCAAACCTGCTAAAGACGAGCTTATGGTCTCTTGGGTGTGTTCTTCAATAATAGCAAGCAGATCAGCTGCTTTTGAGGAAGGCGCACTGAGTATTGGGTGACAGACTTGTTCTTGGATGACGTAGACCATAATTAGCCCATTATTATTTGAGGTCATTGTCATATTTTGCTGGAGAAGGGACCGTGTGGACTGTTGGTTGCATTCAAGGAGGATTTTCAGTTGACAATGGTCATTTGCAACAATTTGTGGCAACAAGGAGAGGGTTGTTTTAGTCAAAGGGTAGCTGCAAACACATACAGTCACCTACAGGCCAAATCGTTCCACCAAAGAGGGCGTTTACTGCTCAATGGAGGCTGCCATCTACAGTTGTTACCAAGTCTGAAATTATCAATGTAAAATCTGAGTTATTTGGTTCTATTGAAATGTTGTAGCAACTATTTAAACCCTTGGTCATTTTTGTATTTATTGTGAGTGGTTTTTTATATTAAATGCAATAATAAACAAGTATTTGGTGTAATTCCCATGTTAAAAAAATCATCATGAATAAGATCTGAAATGTAATTAGCAAAATCTACATAAAAATTGGATTGCAATTGATAAGAATCCTACAGTGATAACATGGCAGATGTTGTCAAAGTGTTTGACGAAAGTCCCAAACTGAAATACATAAGCAATCAACTTAAAACTCAGTCCAAATTTAGTTCGGGACTTTACAAAATCATCAATTGGGAGTTAATTTAAAGTGTTGGTATTTTTATCCTATCATTAGCTCATCTTTAGGCATTGTTTTACTAAGTTTTATAGGCTTTTTAGTTAGTTGTTTTGTTTGTTATATACATGTATGATTCATTGATTTTTAATATGTATTTGCAATTTTTTAAATGTCCTATATGAATTTATAATATATATACATATCATGTTTCTCCGTTTCCTAAATTTTGGAGGGTCACATTTTCGACGCGTCCCCGTTTCGAAAACACGTCCCTGTTTCCCCCGTTTCATGCAACTTAGGTTTCTAGTCTTAACAAAACCCATTTTTGCCACGTGTGGTGTCTACATAAGCCGTCGCTAGTTTTTTGATAAAATGCCATGTACATTATTGTTTTAATTAATCGTCAAAGCAAGTGTTTTATAGGAAAACACATTTCGACCTGTTGCCGCCGGATCGGCACACCTGGTTAACGCAGTATAAAATCTTTGCTACTGGTCACCTGATCTTGACTCCTCCGTTTAGGCAAACTCCCAACGAAGCCAAGGGGGATAGTCCCTAAGGAATGTTTCTAAGGTGGTTAGAGCTTCCAATGAAATAGTTAAAAGGTGTTTTATGTTTTTAGGAGTTTATTATGGGTTTAGGGTAAAATGTCACAAGATAGCCTTTGCAAAATGATTTGTAATTAGATAAGTGCTTTCACCAGCAAGAAATAAAGATGCACAATATTGATATTAAGCAAATACAAAAACCAATGCCTTATGCAGTCAAATAGTATGTTGAAATGAAAGCAGAAATTGAAATGTTTTGCGAGTGTCGTGTTGGTTGATTTTAATTATTAAAGTATGAAACTTGATTAGGGGAAAAAAGGGGGGGACTCCAGAGATACCGTGAGGTAGGGAGGAATGTCCGAAAATTTAGAAATTGGTGGTTCCGTACAAGGACATGTGGGTTGGTCGAAGTCTCGAGAGCGGTGTTCAACACTACACCAACAAGGATGTAGTCTAACTGGTGCTCTGAGGTCTCGTCCCAGTGGTTCCCACGTCCCCAGGCAGAATCTCCCCACACACAGTCTAATCGAAGTGTCGGATTTTCACTTATCTTAAAGGGATGTTGATTTTATTAGTGAGTATTAAGTTAAGTGTGAAAAATTAGATAGTGCTTCCGACTGCTTTTGGTATCCCTCAGCTCAAACGAGCTGCTGGTGGGTAGAGCATATACAGTGTAGACAAATTATTTATTCAAATTGAGAAAAGAGGACCATTGTGCTCTCCGATAGAGAGTGCTCTTAACCTGCTTTTCAGCGAGGTTCAAGAGACTTTGGATTCCTTTTATTTAACAATTATACTGTAGAAAGTAAAATGCAAAACTGAAAAAAAATGTAAGTCACCAAGCTTATGCGTCACTTTCTAATCAACCTCCACTAATCGGCAATGCCTTTAGGTGGAGGTGAGAGCATACTTCGTGGCGACAAAACCGGTTTTATTTCTAAGTTACTTTGCAAAATGAGACCAAAAAAAATGAAAATTACTCAACTGGAAATTAAAGTATACACCCTACACTATCAAAGTGAGTGTGTGGAAGCTGTGGGGTTAGAAAAATTCAAATCTCAAAAAATTGACAAAAATGCAAATCCCCCGAGGGGGGATGGGGTGTGGGTGCTGAGTATCCCACTGCTCTCGTTTAATATTTTTACAATTTTGTTGAATGGTAAATGCCTCTTAGTCCTTTTAGACTTGGATCTAAGGGCTTACAAGCTAGAATTTTGAAACAATGATGAAAGATGTCCCTTGGAAGGTAAATTTGGCAGTTTATAGTGAAATTTCGCCAGAGTTTCTTCCTCTTTTTCTTTGGACCTGCTAAAAACCAACAAGTAAACTACTCAGAATGTGATGGCAAACGCAAAAAAGAAACAAAAAAAATTGAAAAACTTTACACTTAGAAAAATTTTGTTTCTAGCCTAGATCTAGTGCAAAGATAAGACTTTTAAAGTACTTAGATCTAACTAAAAAAATTGCCAAAGTGCTATAGATCTAAAAGATGAGCAAAAAATAGTAGATCTACTTCTTAAACCCTTTGCCAAAATAACAAAAAAATTAAAGAGAGAGAGTAGATTTTGATTGTTGAGATGGATGGATCCTTTTGGTCCAAGTGCCCTCTTCTTGTAGATGTCTTTGGAGAATCTGTAAGCAAAGAATGTTAGAAAGAAGAAAGTTTCCAAAGAAGAAGAGGAACAACTGAATTCCAAATCTTTCTTGTGACCTGTGATCTGCTGCTTACAACAATCAACACTTACAACAATAGATAATAAGAAACTAGTATGTTAGAAAGATAGGAAATTCAAAGAATCTAAGTACATCCGAATACATTCGATTACTTCAATATCTCTTAACCTCTAAGCACAAATAAGTAAGTCAACAATAGTGAATACTTATTTCTACTACATGTAAACTAGATCCATACAATAATTGATAGCAAATACTGAAAGAAGAAGGAACAATATCACCTCATGAGAGCATGCAATCCAACACAAGATGCACCATAGACCTCCAAAGCCTTTCAAT
Source organism: Larix kaempferi (assembly GCA_027924585.1). Classification (NCBI taxonomy): domain Eukaryota; kingdom Viridiplantae; phylum Streptophyta; class Pinopsida; order Pinales; family Pinaceae; genus Larix; species Larix kaempferi. The sequence goes on from BSBM01000556.1 coordinate 7,297,427, forward strand.
ATTATTAGCAAAATAGCAACAAGTATACAAAATGGCAGAGGTTCAATGCATCCATGAAAATCAATGGAGAATTGCCTTGCTTATATAGCCTCTCAAGGGAGAGAGGTCGAATTCAACAGGAGGGCGAATTGCTGAGTGAGGAGAGAGAAGTGTTGAATCAAATCAATGAGAGGATGCGTTAAACTCTTTGTTGGTTGGTGAGAAGGGTGAGGTGGCTGCCATCTCACAAGAGGGGTGCCCCTCTCCCTTGTAACTCACGCCCTCCTCATAGTAACAATCGCCCACCCAACTCGCACATTGATAGAAAGTGACGCCCATCACGTGAATGCATGGTTTTTTTTTTTAACTTTATGTGTAGTCGCTATCCAAAGTTTGGGTATTCCACATGTGCACAAATCTTTTAATAAGTGGTCGCCCTTCACTCATAAACATTAGCCACCCTTTTTCAAACTTTATTTAAATCAATTTTTGTCTTTTTTGACTTTTGTCACTTAGTGCATTTTTTGGTTTTTTTAGCATTAAAATGCCATTTTGTAGCATCCTTAATGAAAAATGCTCCCAGAGGCGACATAATCACCTGGAAAATGGAGAGAGTGGGTCCTAGGGTAAAGAGGACACTCTGAGCGTCAAAACAAGCCTCCCGGCGCCAAATTCCGCCTCCATACGACACTTTTATCATAATTTGAATTTTTCCAATTAAACCATTAAAAAATGGTATAATTTACGGAAAAATTTATTTTTGTCGGAATCGACTCAAACTCCTAGGGGACCTAGTGCATGTCCATACAACTTATTAATGATGGCTAGCATGTTTAAAATACATAGACACATAGGCTTTAATAACCTCCCTAAGATCGACCACCGTGGAAATACTCCATCTTTGGAGGTATGAGCGAAAAACTCAGGAATTATACACCACTGAAGCGCAACGCATAATTCCTAAGGAAAAAACACTCTAGAGTATCCCCTTGACGGCAAACCCTAAGGTAGGCCAAGCCTTTTACAAAAGTATCATGCTTAGACCAACTTATTACAATTCCCCCACAGGGGTCTGGACATACAAATTTTACAAAGGGCCAAAATTTTTTGGCCTGATGGATCTCGGAACACTGATGATGAACAATTTGATTGTTCAAGTCCTCAACGGTTCACTCGGAATCCACTAAGTGCAATTTAGTGGATAACACGACCAAAAATTGATTCGCAAGTTAATGTACGATAACTATTAGGCACGGTATACCGTGAAGACTACCTCACAGTTACAAGGTTTGCCCTGTACATCAATTTCCTCAGTTGTTGGATATAGGAAGTCTGCATTTATTTTTATTACTTTCACTAAAGGGTTTTTTTTTTACTGGTAGGTGGGCGTATGGAACTTCTCCATTTTTTCTGGCAGTTTGAGTAGTTTTATGGGTGGAGGGTCCCATACTATTAGAAGACTAGGGTTCTCAGAGATAAGACTGGTTATTTGACAGTTTTTCTATCTACTTGACAGTAGTCACATGGCCCATGCAATAAACTGCACTTCTCCTGAGTCTCCCGGGGTGGAAGCTACCCCTCATCATTGCAATGGGACATCTACATCCATGGTGGACCCGTTATATTGTGAAGCTCGATCTCCTTGGGATAACCATTCCATTGGAGAACCTGACACTATTTCTGAGACCTTTGCTCCGGTAGTCACCACTAGGGGGGGGGGGAGGAGGACGGTCCAGGAGTCAAGGCGAACAAGCCAGAGGTTATAGACACCAGAAGGCACTTAAGAAGAGAAGCGAAGGGATAGACATGACTCTGGGTAGAGATGTTCAACTGGACAGAGTACTTAGTTTCTCGAAGAGGGAACTGGTCATAAAAGTTTGCTTCGAGAATGTTAAGCGCACCGCTCTTCTTTCATGGGTGCATGAACAATGGAAACCCATTCTTCAATACAGCCCCAGGGTTCATTTGTTGGTAAATAACTGGGTTATCTTCCATTTTTTGGACGAGGAGCACGTGGAACGCATACGGGAGCGACAATGGGTCATTGGTCGGGGATCATTATGCCTGAAGAAATGGCATACCGAGTTCAACCCTCGTACAGAAGTACAAAAAACAAACCATTAATGGGTTTTTTTGAAGGGTTTCCCCTTAGAACTGTGGTGTTGGGAGATATTTGTTAATCTCGCCAACAGGATTGGCAGATTCATCTTCTTCGACGACAAATCCCTATTCCACAAGGACAAGAGAATGGCATGGATACTTACCGAGATTGATGTGGAAAGGGGACTGTCGAATGCCATTACCATCAACTAGGGGGATAGGGTCATTGTACAGCCCCTTGACTACTGGCGCACACCTTTTAGGTGTTTTCGGTGTGGCAAGGCTAGCTACTTGCGGAAGGATTGTAAGAGCTCGCAGGGATTTCGATCAGACCCTGCACCCATTTCATGGGAGGGAGATGTTCAACTGGTAGCAGAAGACTCCTTTGAGAAGACTATACAAGATCCTTCACTTGAAGGTTGTTCGTCGTCTTTCACGGGTAAGCTCCTTACACACTTCCCAGAATTCTATAGGTCCCTTTCAAATGTAGACCTCTATCTATTAAATCTATTGGGTAAGGAATCTTTTGGAGATGGGAAAACGCAGGAGTTAATGGGCCGTCCTGAGGCTAATATAGATTCACCTCAGGTCCCTTGTTCTGGGGAGAAGGTGATTACAGTTGACGAAAACAACTCTCGTGACAACTCTTCTCGTTTCAAGAATGGGCCGGAATCAGACCTCCAACTGCTTCGTGATGAGCAAACTATCCTCATGACTCTTGGAAACACTTCTTTGTCAGATTCTGGTAATCTAGGTCTTGGAGTGGGAGCGAATACCCTGTCGTCGTCATCACAGCCGGTTTGGTGGGAAGTCCCATTCCTGTTTATACAACTGACATGGTGGAACCGGTTTACTTTGGTAGCTTTAACCCAAATGTAACTATCTGAAAGAAGGTTGGAGGCAGATAGAGAAAGGAACTAACACACATCTCTGGAGGGTTGGTTGATGAACATTATTTAGAAGATGGACAAACCTCCTCACAGGTTGTTAGTAGTAAATCTCTTTCATAGGTCTCAGACACTTCCAACCTCTTAGAGCAACGATGGCCTCCACTTCAGTTCCCCAATGATCATTTTGTCCAATAATATCCGAGGGGTAGGAGGCGCCCCAAAACTAGCAGCCTTCCGTCACTTGGTAAATACTATTAGACCTGGGGTCATTCTTTTACAAGAAATTTTGGTTGATTCACAAAAGGCTTGGGATTTTATTTGGAAATTCTTCCTTGCATGGGAGTGTTGTTCTATTGCGACAGTTGGTCATTCTGGAGGTCTTTTATCTGCATGGGATCCATCTCTTTTCAAGTTCAAGCCCGTTCGGTTTGGTGATGGTATTTTGATGATTGGACATAATAGGGTGCTAAATACTCCTCTACATATCTTCAATTGTTATGGGCCTATTGTAAATAAGTGCAACTACTGGTCAAATCTCGTGACTAGTGGTTTTTTGGACACTAGGTATCTGATAATAGCCGACAACCTGAACTTCACCTTATCAGTCAGGGAGTCTTGAGGCAAAGAGGCTCGAGTGGGCAACAATATAGGCTAGTACAAGAACCTGGTGGAGTCACACAAGCTTATAGATATTGAACCATCTTCGTTGGCACCCACTTGGAGAAATGGTCGTGTTGGTTCAGAGACAGTGGCAAAACGACTTGATCGATTCCTCGTTCATGAGGAAATCTACTTGGGATTTGAAAGATGCACCTCTTGGATTGACCAAGCATATTTTTCTGACCACAGGCCGATCATTCTAAAGGTGGACAAGGGACATGGTCTTTCAAAATTTCCTTTTAAATATTGTCCTTTGTGGTCAAAGGAGTCGGACTTCATTACAGTTGGTCCGGAATCACTGGCTTTCATTTTCTAGTTCGAATACAGGGCCAGTGATGTTTCGGATTTCTTTATTCCTCAGATCCCTGAAAGCTCTGGTTTCACCATGGATCCGGAAAAAAAAAGTCACTGCTCCTGGCTAACTTGGGTAATATTGAATTCAAACTCAATACCCTATACTCCTCACCTTTTGAAGAAACCGTGTCTCCACCTTTAGCAAACCGCATTAAATTCCTAGAGGAGCAGCAAAGCACTTTACTACACAAGGAGGAAGAACTGTGGCATATTAAGAGTCGGGCCCTGTGGCTGTCTTGCGGAGATAAGAATACCAAATTTTTCCATACTTTTGCGAATGAAAGGAAAAAGCACAAAACCATTTGGGATATAGAATCCTCCACTGGGGTTAAAATATCCGATCAAGCTAGTATTGAGGCAGAAGCGAAGAACTATTTCTCAAAACTTTTTACAAGCCCACATCAGAATAACCTTAATCACAGCTCCGGATCCTCCAGGTTATGCCCCACATATTTTCAGAGAAGGATTGTCATTCCATTGGGAGGCTTGTGACTTTATTGGAGATTGAGGATATTCTAAAAAATATGGACAAAGATAAGAGTTCGGGCCCGGACGGCTGGACCAGTGAATTCTTCTTGCAGTTCTTCGACATCCTTGGTCCGGATCTGGTGTCGTTGGTGGAAGATGCTCGACTTACGGGTAAGGTGGCGGGGGGGGTCAATGCGACCTTTTTAGCTTTAATTCCAAAATCCACCAGCCCTTCCTCTTTTCAGGAGTATCGGCCAATTTCACTATGCAACCTAATCTACAAACTCATCACAAAGACTATTGCCAACCTGATTAAAATGGGTTTGTCAATGGGTATTTTGGAGGAAAAATTCGGTTTCCTGCACCAAAGACTTATCTTTGATGCCATCGGGGTCGCACAGGAAACCCTTCATTCTGCAAAAAAAAGACACTTTGGCTCTCTGGTTTTCAAACTTGACCTTGTAAAAGCCTACGATATGGTCGACTGGACTTTCCTCAAATTACTTCTTCTCAATGTCGGGCTGGATTTCACGATCACTCAATGGATCATGGGTTGTATCTCTACAGCAAACTTTATTGTTCTCATCAATGGAAGTCCCACTACGTTTTACAAAGCAACGAGGGGACTTCGCTAGGGCTGTCCTCTTTCGCCCTTGCTCTTCCTCCTCATCATAGAAGGACTCAGTCGACTGATACTACAAGCCAAAGCAGAAGGTAAGATTAGATGCATAAAGGTTGCTCCTAGCCATTATATTACTCACTTATTGTTTGTGGATGACATATTAATCTTCGGCATAGGGGATGTTAGAGAATGGCTTCACCACAAATTCATTTTGGATCTTTTCTGCTGTGCTTCGGGTATGATCATCAGCTACCCAAAATCAAACTTATACTCGCAAGTCGCAACATCTTGATGAGGATTCACTGATTTTACTCCGTGAAATCTTTCCACTGGATATTAAAGACATCAATTCTGGGATTAATTATTTGGGTTTCTTCCTGAAACCAAATGATTACAGGACATCAGATTGGACTTGGCTTCTCAAGAAAATTGAAAAAAGGATAGCTTCTTGGACGTACCGGAAACTCTCTTTGGGTGGCCGTCTGATCTTACTGAAATCGGTTCTCTCAAACATGCCGATTTACTGGCTTTCGATGGCAAAGGTACCACACTCGGTTCTACATAATATCAGGCGTATGTTTTTCAACTTTCTACGAGTGGTATTCATCTTGTGTCCTGGGAAAGGATATCTGCCCCGCTAAACAGAGGAGGTTGGGGTATCAGAAACATTTTCTGGGTATACTGGGCTCTACATTTGAAGAGCTTATGGAGAGGACTCACGGACAATGGTCTTTGGGGTCAGATCATCAAGGGAAAGTACCTACATAGGAGATCAGTGATAGAATGGATCAGATTATTGAACAAGAAGGATCGAAATGCTTCTTCGATATGGACAGGCCTTGTAGAGGTTTTCCCTTTATTGAACAGATGGCTGATGTGGTCCACTGGCAATGGCTTCCAGAATAGAATGGGGGTCGATCCAATTCTTGACACAAACGGGACGAGACTGTCACCTGCCACTATTCAGGTTATCCATCACAGAGGGATTTATTTCCTCAATCACGCCGGGTGCAGGACAGAAAACACTCCTAATTATAGATACTGGCAAAGCGCGGAGGAGCTGAACATCCCTGGTACAGAAGGAGTGGAATGGGAATCTTACATTGCAGATCTCTACCATGCCGGTATTAGTCTTAGCGATGAGTTGGATCAGTTATACTGGTCCTTTGGAAACAGCAAAGGGAACGTTACCACCAGATCAGCATACGATTCTATAGCTATGTCTGCTTGATGTGTTCAGGACAAATGGTGGTTCCATTATATTTGGAACTGGAAGGTGTCGTTGAAGAACAGGGTATTTATTTGGTTGGCATTACAGAACCGGATCCTCACAGGCGAGGTATATCGTCTCAGGGGGGGCATCGGCCCATCATGTTGTCATCTCTGCTTCAGATCCGAAGAAACTGTGGATCATATATTTGCACATTGCCACTTCACACTACAGGTTTGGGACATCCTCTCTTATTGCTACAGAATCACCAGAGATTGGCATGCGGACTCTCTTGATGAATGCTTGCGACAGTGGCATTTTCGGAATCCACACCAAATACATTTTCCATTATTATTCATGTGGGGCATTTGGAGAGCACGCAATAACATCCTCTTCGATGGAAAGTCCTACACGATGGCAGGGGCGGGTGCATACATTACTCATTTCCTATCAGATTATTACTGTAACACTCCTGTCATCAGACCACTCTGTGAAAACCCTCGCATGGTCTCCTACACATATCCGATTGGATTTTTCGACGGAGCTGCCCAAAACGACAAGTGCGGGGCGGGCTGCTATCTCATTTACGACTGAGGACGACACCTGGAAATGAGCATCGGAGTAGGAAAAGGTAGTAATACACGCGCTGAACTCATCGCCCTCTGGGATATTCTACAGTTGGCAAAGGCGTATGTGTTAAACAGTGTTCAGATCTACGGAGACTCTTCAGAGATCATCAATTGGATAACAGGATCCCATCAGCTTCAAGTTCCTGCTCTGATCGCCTGGAAGAAAAAGGTATACAACTCTCTCCTATATTTTGGAAACATTCAGATTCGTCATATCGACAAAACATTCAACCAAAAAGCGCACACACTATCGAAAAATGGGTTGGCACTCGACGAAGGATGGGCAGATTTTAGAACATTTCAGAAGCACCTACTGATAGAAGAAAGTAAAGTACGCCTATGCTGAGTGGAATGATTGACCACTACGGTGATATCAGTGAATTATTCCACTGTATTATTAGTAAAAATAGCTTCTTTGATGTAATTTTCAATATGTCTTTTAGATGAACAATGACTGGATCGGTGTATTAGAAAGGATTTACTCATTACAGCCACTGTTTCATGGACATATTAAGACAATTCAAAGATATTATCCTTGGGATAAGAATCCTATGTAGTTTCTTTGATTCACTTTAATGAATAGTAAGAAGGAAAGAAACCCCTTCCTCTCTTTGCAATTTACTTAAATTTGTTAGGCAGGGCAAACCGGTGCTGATTTAGTACACAAGAATGACAAAATCCGGTTTATATTACACACAAGAGCATTCGATTTCTCTGGTCCCATGTCATATATAATCTGATGTGCTTCTGATGAACTCAATTAACAAACTTTTATTCAAACCTTATGCGGGGTTAAGGGTTTAGAACTTTCAAATGCAGGTAGCCTAAATATACGATATCAGAGTTGAAGCCAAGTACCAGATCAGGCTTGAAAATATTGTGAACAATGGAAGCGCCGGTGAGAAGTGAAACTACGACTACCACAGACGACCATGCCAATGAAGGCGTCCCCGTTGCCTGCCTGCCACCGAACCTCGGCCCGCTCATTTTACACCCTCTAAATTTGCAGAGACACCAAAATATGTGTTATTTTGGCTATGTTGGTTGAAATGCTAAATCCACCTGTCACATGCATGCATATTTGCTTAAACCCTTGTCCTGCTTCTCCCTCGACTTGCATTGAGTCCGCGCTTGAAACTTGCCCTTTCTAATAAATACGTAGGGAAAGTTATGAAACCAATTTTGCGACAAAGCATCCATGAAAGAGAATTATATTATGGTGTAAAATATAAAATTGTAATTTAACATGGTATAAATTAAAGTTTCAAGCTCGTTTTTTATTACTCTGAATGTTTTTTATTTAGTGGGTTACTTCAATTGGGTTGAACTTGAAAGATTTGGTGAGTTTTTTTTTCAATCGAAAAAAAAAACGTATTATTATTATTCATCGAATCAAATAGTACAAAGATATTCACTTTTTTAAAAAAGGTTTTTTCATCATGTTCATCGCTGTAAGCCAGATTGTTCCACATCTTCTATCAAGTCATGAATACTATCAAAAAAGAGACTATGTAGACCTGAGTGCCTTTTACATGTTACAAAAAACATGCTATGCAAAAATAGATCATGTCAAAGACTGAGGAAACTAATTAAAGAAAAAGACTTCGCCATTTTCCAGCATGCTGGAATTCATCCATTCTTCCCAAATTAGAAATCCTTCAGTTCCCAGAAGAGCTTGCTTTGATAAACTGTCAGCCTGTTCATTGTGCTCCCTATATAAATGATTGAAAGAGATGTGTTCATACAAATCAATCTCCTCTCTTGCGCGCATGCACCAGTGATTAAGAGCCAAGACATTTAATTCAAATTCTTCCGTTGCCCAAGACATTTGGTGAGTTACGAGTTCATTCGGGTATAATCTTTTTGGATTAAGAATATATGTGGTACTCCCATTACATTCACGGCGAGGATTAACCATTAACCATTGAGCTGCATAGCATTAAATTCAGTGGCTCAGTGGTTAGTGACCGTTAGATCTGGAGATTCTTTCGATTTAACGGTCACTAACCACTAAGCCCCGCATTTAATGCTCTGTGGCTCGGTGGTTAGTCTTCGCCTTACATTCACCCCATATACTCGATTTCCCATTAAAAAAGAAAGTCAAAAGATCCTTAAGAAATAAAATCTATATTCATTTTGAGAAATAAAATCGATATTCATTTTGATTTATAAAGTTTATAATGTTGAAAGAAAAAAAAATATTGAAAAGGATTGGGGAAATGCAAATTTTGATATTTGTTGTCTCTAGTGGCACCGAAGGTGTAGAACTTATCGTTTTCTTCTAGCTATTATATCTTGGATAATTTGGAACGCAATAAATAAATTTGTTTTTCGAGACCAGCCACCAATTATACAAAACATTTGTATTCAGATATTAAAATTGGTGAAATATTATTGCACTGTTGATGTTGACCCATAGGTTCAGAAGGTGAGCATCTGTAATCTCCAGATTGAAGGTGTTTATGCCTTTTTTGATGGTGCAGCTGCTAATGGATTATGTGTTGCAGGAGGAGTTATCCATTTGAACAATGACCATAATTTCACATTTAAACTAAATTGTGGTATTAGCACAAATATGAAGGCAGAATTACTTGCTCTTTGGTGTATTATAAAAGTGGCAAACCAATTTGGCATTAATGAACTCAAAGTTTTTGGGGACTCATGGGTGATGATTAAATGGGCTAATGATGAATATATTTTGAAGGTCACCTCTCTTTTTCACTGGTGTTCTAGAATCAAAGCTGAGATCAGACAGTTTAAGAATATATCTTTCGATCATATCTACAGACAACACAACTCATTTGCTAACAAGATGTCCAAGCAGGCTCTGGAAGGTGTTGAAGGATTCATATTTTGGGAGGAGTTCTAGGAGTCTCACCTTTTTTATCGTGGCTCTTTTGATTTCTTTGCAAATTAGCTTTGTTTTCTTTTGGATTCGTTTGATATCATTTGATATCAGTCCTTATAACTTGATAATGGAGCTATATGTTTCCTATGTAGTGCTTTTTAGTATACTTTTTGGAGTAGTTTGGATTTGAAGATTATATGATAGCATATTTGACAATTTTTTGTGACTGTCTAAATGAACTGTTATGTACTATTTGATTCAGTTTTTGAATATCAATAGTATGCTTTTTTCGCTGAAAAAAGATCACTCGCCCTCATGCACCAGGCGAAAATACAAAGATGAAAAAGAAGGCATGTTTCACCATAAATCTAGTAGAGGCTTGCTCTAGTAATGAAGAATACATGCGGAAGCAAGTTAATGCTAAAGTCATGAGAGATACGATGGTTGAGGATGAAATATGTTCTTTTGAGGATAAGTTTTAAAAGGATGTGATGAATTGGGGATTTTCAAACTTGTCGATACCCAAGGAAGAGATAGAAATTCACCGACTACTTTCCAAGGTGCCAGCGGAAGAGTATTCAAATTGCGATGTTGTGTTTCAAAGTCAAAGAAGAAGTCTAGAAACGAGGAAGTCGAGGGTTTCAAGCTTTCCATGGTTGATTTAAGTCCACCAAAGGCGATCCACCTATCGCATAGAAGAGGAGAGGGTTTTCTTTTGGTGTCATCCCCACTAGGATTATCGTAGTAGAGGGGTTATCTGGAGCGAAGAAAGCTAATCATAACCTCCATTTTCCAAATTCAAATCTTAATGGATTGAGAGTCCAATCTTCTCCATCGTTTTTAGAACACTTGGGGGAGCATCCATTCAAAGGTGATTGATACGAACTAGATTGGTTCACCCAAGACTCGTATTCAAGAAAAAGAAAGAATATCAATAGTCTCCCAACAACTTATTTTTGCAAGTAAACAGTTACAGGATCAGCATTTGTTAGTTGGATTCAATATTAGTAGGGATTCAACTTTACTTTTGGTTGTTATATTATGTGGAGGAGCTACGGGTAAGGGGGGTTTTGCTTCCTCAAAACCCTCATTCAAACATGCGATCAAAAATCACTCTTGGTCCTCATATCCCCATACATCAATCCTACTAGATTCTTATATAGTGGGGAAGATAGATCATGTCCCACAACCAACCATAAATGTTTGATCCGAAAATCATTAGCATTCATGATGCTTACAAATCTCGATCAATTATTCATTGCTTGAACAGGTTCTAGCCAAAAAAATTTGACCTGTACAAGTGGATTGATTAAACCCAGACAACAAATTGTGAGATAAACCCATGTTCCATGGGATTTTTGTTGTTTATTTCCATGATATTGATGTTTATCAGAAAGTAATGGAGGAAGGCCGGTGGTTTTGGTGTAGAGCGGGCATGTTTTTAACTCCTTGGTTTCTAGAGTTCGACCCAAATCTTTTATCGGAAACCAAAACCCCTATATGGGTCAGACTACTCAATCCACCCATTCATTTATAAATTATTCCAACTCTATAGGTCATAGGGAACAAGTTGGGAAGATACGTGAAAACAAACATTAAGAGAGCATAAGCAGGTTTAGCCACATACACTCACATATGTGTTGAAATAGATCTTAGTGAAGGTCCTCTGGATAAAATGACTCTCAAGTGGAATCATTACAAGTGAGCACAACATTTGGATTATGAAAACACAGCCTTCCACTGTTGGAATTGTCAACAAACTGCACATATTTGTGAATCTCGTCCACTAGCCCGTTCGCCTCCTCAAAAAAAGAAGGGCACTAAAGCAAAATTCAAATAATGGAAAGCTCCAAAGCAATCAAAGCTCATAGTTTCAAGAGATGAGGAGGTGATACACAATCAAGATCTAGATTCGGAGAATGTTGAAGACTCAACTGTAGAAAAGAGGAATGAGAATATTTCCTCTGAATCAAGATATTGGACATCCTACAAACCTACCCTCTCTAAGAGTCGTAGTATGCATGGATTCTATAACCAAGGGAACAAATAGAGTACATAAATCCTCTGACTCGGATAAGGAGCAAGTCCCAGTGGTTCCCCTTGGGTCCTCGACACCATAATTGCAGATGGATTCAGTCAATACTTCCCCGGTAGGGTGGATGAAGGTCAAGAACAATAAAGGGAAGAAAAGTAGGATTGAGGACTATTTCAAATCCTTATCATATTATTTTTGCAGATTTATGTCAATGCTCTTTGAGTAGTGTTTTGAAACTATGCTTATGCACATGTTGAAGCCTTAAGGCTCTTGTTTTGGAACCCTGTGATCGATTATCCTCTCATGCTTGGAACTTTTTCAAAGGTTCTTTGTTTTTATTGTGTCTTGAGCACCTGAAGATTGTATTTTTTGTTATTTTTTAATAAAACTATGTTTTCTTCTTTGAAAAAAAAAGAGTTGAAAAGAATTTTATAGCATTTCAACTTCGGCTCTTGTTTTTCAAATGAACAAAAAAAATAATCTTGATATTCATAGAGTGAATCAAATAAACTACATGTTGTTATATCCACTAGATAGTGATCCATGACATTTGAAATCAATTACAATAGTTCACAAAAGAGCTACCAAGAGCTAAAATCCCCACAAGCAAGCTTTCATAGCTCACAGGAGATACAAAATAGAAAACAACTTAACAATTTAACCAAAACTGTAACTACTAAAAGTTAAAGCAACATTGAAGTATACAATATTCCTATATGAATAGCATGCACACAAAATAACTATTCATGAGGACAACAAAAGTCCATCTCCCATAGAAAGTAGAATAAGAGGAACAGACTGCGACATTAACAAATGGTAATCTCACCTTCATCAATCAGCTGGTTGTTAAAGAATTCTTGTTGATTGAAATACCAAAATATATGCTTAACCTCGATCATGGTGAACTTGTTGTGAAGAGCTAAGATAGGATATTTCCAGTGCTCCAAAATGGTAATCTGTAAATTCCCAATTCCATTTATCCAATCAATAACCACTTAGGAATCACCAAAAAATTTAAGAGTAAAAATACCACGCCACAGAGAATAATATAGAAGGCCCCATAGCGCGAGGAGTTCAGCTCGAGTGTTGGATCCCACACCACAACCAAGATAGAGGGAAATATAACGATCCTTAACAATGATAAGATATATACTAGCTTCGCACTTCTCCCCTCCAGAGACATTGTCGAAGAAGTCGATAGGGCCCATGCCAGCGAGTAAGGGAGGAACCTTATAAATGTGCTTGATAGGTTTAGTAGCAGGAGAATAATCTAAGTACAACCCAAGAATAAACCAGCAAACATTGTTAATCGATAGATGGGCATCCTCAAACAGTACTTGGTTTCGAAACCTTCAAATACCCCAACTGATATAAAGTGGGAGTGAAGAAGGGTTAGTACCCACTACAAACCAGTGATACATACTAGATACAAAGGATCCATAACCCCATCACCCAACAAAATGTAATATGCAAGTGACTTCTTCCCAAATCTAAAGAGAAACTTTACAACTTACAAATAAATGGCCAATTGTTTCATCAGCTCGGCAACATAGTGGATAGCAGATAGGGCCCATACCTCCACGTTTCAAGTGGTTTTCACTAGTCAAAATCTTATTTTGTAAAGCCATCCAAATGACGAAGTTAATATTGATGGGTGTCACCCACTTCCATAATCTCTTACTCCACTAGCTCTGTTGTTCACAAGAATGTTCAAAGGCAATGGATTCATAAGCCATTTTCATGCTAACATGTCCATTCGCAAAATTCTAGGACCACTAAATCTAATCATCTGGGTTCGATAATCTAATCCCTGCATAATGAAGAGATTTTGTGTAGAGATCCCATTCCATAGAGCACAGAGGACTCGAGTTAAAATCCAAATCAAAAATCCAATATTCATTTCTATCATTATCTAAAATTGCTTTCTTAACATGATTGAGAAAGTAAATGCCCTTTGAGTGAATTTCATGCAGAGAAGAAAGAGAAAGGTTGTAGGAATTCGCTCCACCAATGAGAGGATTAGTCTTGCATCTCACTTGAAATCCATCACTGGCCTTCTAGGAAAGCCATCAGTTTAGCTCTAGGAAGGAATCAATCAAACCGCTCCACATGTTTGATACGAAAGTGCCTTTTTTACTATCCTTCCTCAACCATTGGATCACGGATAAATTGTGGAGATATTTGCTTATAATGACCTGTCCCCACATACCACAACCAGTTAAGCCTCTCCATATGCTCTTTATCACTAATGCTTTTTCAACCCAATAAATATTTTGTATGCCCCATCCCCCCATGGCCTTCAGGGTCGCTAGCTTCTCCCAAGCCACAAGATGACAACCAGCCTTTGTCTTAGAGCCATACGAGAGAAGTTGAAGATATTATGTCTGATGAGCTTAAGGACATATTTATGGGCTTTTTCCAACAAAAGCCGAAAAAACGGGGATATTGGATAGAACATAATTGATTAATGTCAACCTACGCCCAGGGTGAGCCAGCGATTGCACCAAGTATTAATCCTTTTTTTCAATTTTCTTCACCATCCAAATCCAGTCTTCGCACTGATAAGAGTTTGGCTTCAAAAAGTACCAAAGGTACTTGAATCCATTATCAAGTTTCTGTTGGGAAAATGGGAGAATATGACGGATTTGTGATAAGACCACCTCCTCAATATTAAATCAAAGGAAACATCATTTTGGATAACTAATCTCCATGCCAAGAATATCCTTATAGAATTGCCACTTCGTCGTAGATCCGATACCAAAAAGTAAAACATCTTCGATAAAGAGGAGGTGAGTAATAAAATGATTATGAGAAACTTTAATACCTCTAATCTTACCTTCCATTTTGCTTGTATCAATCATTTGACTCAAAGCCTCGATAATCAAGAGAAAAAGAGGAGGCGACAATGGCCAACCCTAACCCAACCCCCATGAGCTTTTGGAAAAAATAGTGGGACTACCATTCACCAATACAACAAAGTTGGTAGTTGAAACACACCTCATGATCCATTAAGTAATTTCATAGCTCATCCCAACATTAATGAGAAGAAGTCTCAAAAATGACCAATCAACCTTGTCATAAGCTTTTACAAGATCAATCTTCAACACCAGAGAGATTTGACGCTCAACTTTAGTAGAATGGATGGTTTCCTGTGCAACTCCTATTTTATCAAATATATGTCAATGATGTAGGAAACCGAACTGTTCCTTCAAAATACCCCTTGATAATCCAACTTTGGGTCTAATTGAAATCACTTTAGCAATGATCTTATACAACAGGTTGCATAAAGAAATTGGTTGGAAATCCTGGAAGGTGACCGTCTTTGAACACTCGGGAATAAGAGCAAGAAAGTTGGCGTTGATCCCACCAAAAACCACCCCCTTGGTTCAAGCTTCATCCACAATACGCACAATATCTGGGCCCAGATAGTCGAAAAACTAAATGAAAAATTCAACTGTCCACCCATCAAACCCAGGACTCTCATCCTTGGCCATATGCTTAAGAATCTCCTCAATCTCTGATAGGGAGATAGGTAATACCGATCACCTCATTATCCTCATCAAAGAATATACAGAGCATACACTGCAAAACCCTTAACCAAGCATTAAGATTGTTATCCAAAGGCTTACGAAAACGATATGGGAAATATATGGTCGCAGCACCTTCAACCCCATGTTAAGTAGTGTACTTCCTCCCTACCCGATCTTCAATTTCCCAAATTGAATTTTTCTTCTAGCGTTGTTCGGCATAGGAGTGATAAAATTTGGTATTCTGGTCACCTTGCGCAATCCATAAATACCTACTCTTCAGACACCAAGAGGATTCCTCGGCCTATAGGATCCCACTTTTTTCTTATTCTAAAACCTTGATTTGTTCCAAGTCATGTCCCGCCACAAAGCTGAAATCCTTTTAAGAGTAAATACCACTAAGGAGCTCTTCGATCCACAAAAGGTCCTGCTGAGTAAGCATGTTGTCCTTGATCCATCTCGAAGCAACTCCTTTTAAGGAGTGAAGAAAAAGAGAAACCAAGCTCATTGAAGATCCAGTCCTGGACTGTGAGATAGACTGCCAATGATCATGAACGAGTGAAGTAAACGCATCCTCCATGGAGCAAATATGACAATATTTAAAGGGATTCCTACGGAGGGTATTACCCCTTTCCAGTCTCAACAATATCAACATATGATCCAAAATCACATCACTTGAAATACAAGACTTGCAAAGGTCAACTGAATCGATTAGATTTTCCACCAATAAAAATATGTTGAGTCTCTTAGTGATAACAACATTGGCCGCCTGACCATTACGCCAAGTGGGAAGAAAAGGAATATGCTCGTCGTCCACCAAATTGTTGTTAGTTATAAATTCACGAAACCATGAATCCAAAGGATCGATCCTAGCATTCATTCTGCACGTCTCCCTAGCAGAGGCCGTAAAGTTGAGATCCCCAACTAGAATAAGAGAAGAACAATCGAGGATACCACTCTGTTCAACAGAATGCCAAAAATCCAAGCGCTTTGCATAAGGTCCATAGCAGTTGAATATTCTAATAAGTAAATCCAAGTCTCTACAATGACCTTCCATTAGAATGCCACCACTAGTCCAAAAGGGGCAAAGTTTGACTTTCATAAGGTTCAAGCCGAAAGAAGACCCATAGAGAGATAGACAAAGTCCACAAAACAACATTCTCGGGATGAACATAAACCCCACAATAAATCCCTCGCTTTTACATCAGAGACCATAGTTTCTTGTAACAAAATAACATATGCATAGGACACCTTCAATAATCACTCGAGGGCAACAAGCTTTGGGGTTCCCCCAACCCCTCTGACATTCAATGATATAATACACAATAAGAAACAGTCCCATGTGTTTAGGTCTCTTGGGGTAACATTTGGATTTGGGGGGATGAGGAGTCTATAACATCGACATCCTAGGAATATACTTGGATAGGTTCCTTAAAGAATCCCCCCCGAGTCTTCTGTTGTGGAGAAGCCTTACTAATACCAAAAACCCCAGTACTCAAAGATGGGTCGGGCCTATTGAGAATGCTAAGTGAGGCCTTCTCATCTCTCAGTAGTTGAGAATCCAAATAGTTGTAGGTCTTTTAGGTAAGAGATCTGTCGTACCTGGGACACCCCTTGAAGAAGACAAAACCGGATTATTCCCACAATCCTATCTCCAGCATCTAATACGGAACGAGGTAATGAGTCAGTAGTCGAAGAAACAATATCCTGCCTTCAAACCCTATCACCATACACGATTGGGCCAGAACGGTGATGTAGTTCCACTTCTTCAAGAATCTGTACCTCGGACTCCGAAACAAACTCAAAAAACTAATCAAAGGTTTTCTTTAACTTACTTGTAAGTGAGTCTTCACCATTCACGACAGGGGAAGCAAATGAGGATGGCCCCACAGATCTGGTAAAGTACACCGTCGGCTAGTCCAAATCCTCTACAACTTGTAATTCCTTACTGGCCCGTACCGAACCCCACATGCACTGAGAAAAAGGGCAAATATTCTTCAGGAGTCTTACTTCCCCACAAGCATGGCAGCAAAACAAGGTTCGTTGGTAATCTAAGGAATGTCTGATGACTTTGTCACCCCAAGTAATAGTAATCTCTATAAGAAGACCCGGGTCCACATCCATCTCCGTAAGAACCCAAGCATTTCTTTTGTCCTCATGTAGTAGGGCTTTATCATCAAAGAAAATAAATCTCCCAACAAAGTTCGCCACGGATTCAAAAATATCTCTAGACCATAGTTCCAAGTGAAAACCCTTCAGGAGAAGCCATAAGTGATTCCTCTGGAACTGTTCCATAAGTGGGTTAAATTTTGAATTCCAATGCTTTAGACATTAGGACACTTTACCGACAACCCAGGCCTAGCCATGACACATGTAGCATGTTCTTCGTCTACATAATGGAAGACGATCCAATTGTTTATGAGCATTTGAACCCTTGGGCAGTAGTCTAATAAGGGTTTCCAGTGCTCAGTGATCCAAGCCATAAGAACAGTCTGACTTATATTCACAAAACACACTTTACCAACAATGGCTCGTGCAGAGAGACTGAGTACTCTCCCAAGCTGAACATATTTCCCCGGGGTCATATTGATGCCTTCAACTTGGAGTTTTAATTCCTTTAAAGACATGTGATGTTGTGTCGTCTCCCCCCTACTTTAAGATAGACCTCCCCCACTTTCAGGAAGAGGGTCACCTCCCCACGCAACTGGTTCCCCCAAACCATAGTCCATTAGATCCTCAAACTCTGTCGGTACTCCCGCTAAAAAAAGGGGATCAGTTTCAACCGGAAAGTGGGGCCTCATAGAAGAAGAGGCTCCCTCAGGCACCTTGTACTGCCCGCCTTTGGCATCAGTCATCTGGACCCAACCTAGACACCCAAACACTGACCCACCGTCACTTCAAAGAATACACCCCATACACCAAGACACACTTATAGTAGAAAAACTAGACACAACAACCAGAAATCTCGCTAAGAGATGCTGCCAACTACTAGTAAACATCCATCTTCGATGCTAAAGAACAGAACCCTGAGCACCGCCATGGCTCCCCTCGACCGAGTTTGAACAAGAATTCCAACCCCGCATTAGTACCTAGTTTTCCAATGAGTTAGATATCTTAGTGAGCAATGAGTTTGATAATGGCCACCAAGGAGTATTATGGCAATGAAGCATATTCGAGGACGATATTACGGTAAGTGCCAAAAGCAAAGAGCATAAAACATATATTCACTAATTTCTCGCATGTTGTTCTTGTTTTTCAACCTCCTCTTATTTACAACTTCGTTGTCATTTTAAAATTAAATATATAAAATATCATATTAATTTGTTTGTCTTTATTTGTATTCTAATAGTTAAGACAAGTCACAAAGTTTCTATCTAACCATCCTTTGATCCTATGGTGGGCATTATTCATATTATAAGCGAAAAAAAGATGTCCCAACTCATCTTCAATAAATTATATTTACATTCTAAAGATATAATTATGACTTTAAAGTCCACAAACGAATACCAATTTCAATTAAGAAAATAAAAATAACTAACTTCAATTAATATAGATGTATGCATTTTACTTTACACTTTCATCAATAAAACAACTAATATTTAAGCACTTTAAACTTTATCAACCTTCATGATCTTAGCACTTTGTCATTCATCCAATACCATCAATTAGTTAAGGTCGACACTTTTTCTCTTTCTTATTAGTCCCTGCCCACGAGCAGCAGGGACTATAGAAATCGCTATGCCATAATTTGTATTAGTCTTCACATTTTTCCACGCCTTATATCCTAAGTTTTTTAGATGAGTTTGTATTTTGACCAATTAGATTATTTGGAGCCTTATTTGTCCTTTTCCCGAGGTTATCTTAAGGTTGCATGATCATAACTTTGGTTAAAGCAATTCATTTCCAGTAAGAAATATTGTATGGAGACACGTGAAAGCATGTAGTACACACACTACCATAGTCCCAAGTCCTTTGTCAGTCCATGCATGGATACACGGGACAGCCTGCATGCATATGCACATGACACCTCGCCACCTACAACTCAATTTCTCCGAGGCTAACACTTTCATACAACACACAACTCCTAGTTCTCTATCCCTCCTCGCCCTCGTCATCTCGCATCACGCGATGGCACCTTGGAATCATCAATTTCATCAAGAATAACATTTATTAGTTCGGTATTCCAGAGTCTATAAGCATTGACAATGGGCCTCAATTCATTGGGCAGGAGTTCTATCAGTTCTTGACCGAATATGGGATTCAATTGAGACATTCAGCCCCGTTCTGGGCATAGTCAAACGACCAAGCATAATCAACAAACAAGCAACTACTAGTTCTTGATCCATCCTCCCCCCCTTCGTCCTGCATCACGTGATGGCACCGCGAAAGCTAATTACATTCCTTGGTAATTTATTAGATATTATCTTGAATTCCTATATCTTTTGCAAGTTTCATTTCATTGAAATCAATTTTAGTTTTAGACTAGTTAATTTAGATTGTTTAATGATTAGGGCTAGAGTCATTTTGTTTAACAGACAACTTTATTAATTCATATTGCTCATCCCATTTCAGGGCATGTAATGTGGGGGCCATTTCAATGGCTTGATCCAACCAAAGGTATGTTCAACATAGGGAGACGAGAAAACATGTGGATTTATGGATTGCAAAGGGAAAAAAAGCAGAGCTTACGATCCAGGTGAGAAAGGAAGTAGGGTGAATAGTACCTTCAAATGTATCAGACAACGAACACATGTTGTTCTCCCTCAACGTCCATGTGTGTTGTCGATCATATCAATGCTTTTAAGGATGAACCCTTTATTGCTCTTATCCCGGAAGGTTGGTAAATGATTTCAACAATCACTGGGTAATTTGTTACTTTTTATCTTTGTTTCACAATGATGTGGTGGAGCGATCAAGTATTATGATAGCGGTCTGGTAGGTTCATCTACGAAAGGATTCTCTTTTCAAAAACTAGAAGTAAAATTGTATTGCAAAACCCAAAATCTAGATTCATTATATTGTCTAGATACATGGGCATAGTATTAAAGATAAAATTCCTAAGACAAAGAATCATGTTAATTGCTATCAGACGAAATAGATATATGAGTAGAACTCGAACCATCACATTTGGTTTCTACTACTTGAACCAACGTCTCTGCCATGCCCACAAAGCTATGCAGATTCATGTGTATGTTTTATAGGTCGTCTTTCATCGTGCTAATAAATATGTGGACACTGCTCCCGTTTCATCAAAACCTTCCAAAGCAGATTCTTCACTACCCAATATGGGTTTATAGCTTCCTCTATGTCTTGATCATTTGTCTTCTTAGAAATTGACCAAGATTTCGTTGCCTTAGTTTCTTGCTTGCATTTATCAATCACGTGATTCGCTCCTTGTTTTAGTGACAACGATCAAGGTAATAACTAGCCCGCAACTTCCTCCAGAGTGCAATCTCAGAGTAAAATGGCACATTGAGCGGATTAGATCCTTCTTTGCTTGGCAAGCTTATCCTCTCCCCTCTGTGATGACTACACATGAATCTTGGGACTGAATATTAAAGACTGTACCAAAATCTGGTTTGTAGTTGAGACGTGGCATTGAGTTCTCTAATGGCCAAAACATGGCACTCACACCTTCATAACAACTAACACATAGTGATTCGAATACTAACGAGCTATTCTAACTGCCCGAATAAATGCTTATAGAATCAACGATCATGAATATGCTTTAATCTTGGAAGGTCATGTGTGTAGATAAGTTCTCTGTTTACACCACATCGATTTGGAGGTTCAAGAGTCTCATGAAGTCGGAACGCTTAGGGTTTTGGACGATGGCGGCGATGGTGGCGCTTAGGGTTTACTCCCTACTAGCCGGTAACAGTTGGCGGGCTACTTGCGCTTACAGGGGGGTTTGCATACGAGACCGGCGTTTATTCTATAGTTGAGCCCGGCGTTCATCTTGTCGTATCTCTATGGGGTTGAAAGAGTTTTTTTTTTTTTCGGGAAATGACCATTATATCCTGTGGACACTGTCTGGTCGGCCATTACCTCGCGGGGGGTATATACCGGTGAAGTGATCTGTGTTTTTACATTTCCGGGGAAGTGAACTATGGTTTGTGTCCGTTTTAATTTCAACTTGTTTTTTGTTTTCGGGACTACTACTCTCCTGGCCTAAAACTGCTCTGTAATATGGGGGAAAACTCTCAGTTTCCTCATCAAACGGTGGACAATAACTTGACGGTTTCCAACTATCGCTTAGAGGAAGCCGAATTATTCAAACCGGATAGTTTCTATCATAATATGCTTAAGGGGAAATGGACACTTGGTCAGGATGTGAGGCACGGGTCTCCATGTGCCATGTCGGTTTCAAAAAAGGGTCACTTGACCTTGACGGGAGCTCCTACTGTCAATGATGCTTCAGACCCATCTGTTGATAGATCCCGTCCTCTACCGCGCCTGGAACATAGGGGAAAACCACAAGATAAGTCTCGGTCGGTTCGGCGACTGAAAGAGAAATACTGTTGCAAACCTGGTGAGGCTTGGCTAACGATGGGAAGGGACATCGGTCTTGAAGAACTGGTGGAATTTAACGTGACGGTTCTGGTGGGGAAATTCTCATATTTTGCTATGCATCGTAAGGACATTGTGGGATGGGTTAAACAAGAATGGACCCCCATTTGTGGTTATACTCCTAAGGTTTTTGCACTGGCCTATGGATGGTATGGCTTTAAATTTGAATAGGAATCACATTGCTCCACCATTCTTAGTAAACTTTGGCTTTTTGGAGCGGGTAGCTTGATGTTACAGAAATGGTAGACGGATTTCGACCCTGACATGGCCTCTGTGCATCTGCGTCATTTATGGGTGCTTCTACCTAGTCTTCCCCTTGCTCTGTGGAACTGTGGGGCCTTTGAAACCATCGGAAACAGTCTTGGCCGTTTCCTTCATGTTGAGGATGAGCATTTTTTTGGTTTTGACCGTCGCATTGGTCGGTTGTTGGTGGAGGTGGACATCACAAAGGGGCTCATTGATGTACTCCATATAGATTGGCGTGGTTGCAAGTTGGCTCAGATTATTGACTATTGGGGCATACCATTCCGTTGCTCAAATTGCAAGCAAGTCGGCCATTTGTGGCATCAATGTAAGGGGGTTTCGACATCTGGTCGTCCGGTTGGGATGGACCAATTTTGGTCTTCCAATGATGGTAGCGACAAGGAACTGGATGCTACAGGCAGGCTCGATGGTTTCTCCAACAGGGTTACTCTCCCTACAGCACCGGACTCGGCATTATTCCATAAGTTGGAAAAAAATGACCCGTCCTTCTATCATACTTTGAATGAATTGGATATCACATTTATGAATTCATTATATTTGAACAATGGCAACAATGGTAATTATTTGGGTCGCCGTCGTGTTTCTCCCCTGCTGTCAAGTGCCTTTGGTTCTATGAGGGACTCTCGGGTTCAATCTGATAATGACTGCCCTGTTTCCGTCGATACGACTCCGGCTGTGGGGTGTTCGCGAGATTTACCAATGGATCCATAACCTGTAGTGCTGACTTCTCCTGCTGCCCCTCTCTCCCCTACATCGACCATTTTACTTTCCTCTGACACCGAGCCACCATTAATTGACCTTGTTCCCTGTGTGGTTGGGGGGAACGATACCTGTGATCCTTGTGTGGGTGGGGGGAACGATACCTGTGATCCATTGGCTTCCTTTGTTCCTCCCATAGCGCCCCGTGAATCGGTATTACACATTCCCTCTTACTCTGAAATGGTCCAAAAGACACCTATTCCTATCTTTTTCAAAAATAGGGTTGTGGAGGCGACGACCCCGGCATCTGATTCTGTGGGGGATCCTACGGGTCAAAAGTCATTGGCCCTGGGGTTGGGGGGGGGGGTAGCATTCTATTACCTATTACAAATGATACATCCTTGGGCAAAAAAGTTGTTTTAATGGGGGCTCGCATGGGGGGTTTGTCCCCGGATTTCTCTCCATTAAAGACACGCAATGCTCGGAAAAATAAGAAGGTTATTCCCTTGGGGGTGGATGACGCCTGCAAATTATCGGTTTCCCCCATTTCTTCTGATACCAGGGCTCTTAGAGGAATCAAAGCCCTTGCCAGGGGTCGTTAATGATTTTTTTCTCACTCAACATCCGGGGTGTGGGGGGCCTCCCTAAACAATTGGCCCTCAAGCGTGTTCTTCATATTATCAATCCTGATTTAGTATTCCTTCAAGAAACTATGGTTAGTGGTGAGAAGGCTTGTACTTGCTTTAACAAAATTGAGCCCGGTTGGCTGGTGTGCTCGGTGGATGCTGTTGGCCTATCTGGTGGGCTCTTAGCGGCTTGGAACCCTGGGTTTCTGAGGCTCAAACCTTTTATTATCTCTTTGGGAATTCTTCTTTCTGGCAACATCAGAGGCTCTGATAGAAACATCAATATTATAAATTGTTATGGTCCCTATTGTGACAAGGAGGCATTCTGGGACCTTGCGTGCTCGGGGCACTTACTGGATCTGGAAAATTTGATTCTTGCA
This sequence comes from Larix kaempferi, assembly GCA_027924585.1. Taxonomy (NCBI): domain Eukaryota; kingdom Viridiplantae; phylum Streptophyta; class Pinopsida; order Pinales; family Pinaceae; genus Larix; species Larix kaempferi. Next base: position 7,321,288 of record BSBM01000556.1, read on the forward strand.
GGTGATCTGAATTTTTCCTGGGGGGCTGAGGAAATTTGGGGACATTCTGCAAGAAGGGACCCCCTGGGAACTTACTTCAAGGATCTCTTCTCTAAATATCATCTGATTGATGTGGCTCCTCGTCCTTTGGCACCAACCTGGACTAATGGTAGGAAGGATGGAAATCTGATATCTAAGCGTATTGATCAGTTCTTAATTTCGGAACTACTCTTAAACTGCTTTCGTAATTACCGATCATGGATACAGCAGATTCATATTAGTGATCATCTCCCTATTATCTTACAATTTGATACTGAGTTATCCTCCCATCCATACCCTTTCAAATTCAATTCTACCTGGCTAAAAGATCCGGATTACACATTGGGTGTGAGAAATCACTGGTCACAGATTGATGTCTCTGGTGAACGTTCTGCGATGGATAGGCTGGCGGTGAAATTAAAATCCTTGAAAGACTTCATTATTCTATGGGAAAGAAATAAGAAAGTTGCACTAGCTGCAGGCCTCATTATGCTGGAGAAAGAGATTGGTAAACTGATGGAACTATCACTGAAATCTGGTCTTTCCCCCACTGAAAGGTCTAAACTATTGGGTTTGGAGGAGAGAAATTTGAAAATCCTTCTCTTGCATGAGGAAACATGGCGATTAAAAAGCCGTGCTCTTTGGCTCAATGCTGGTGATTTGAATACCAAATTTTTTCATCACGCTGCAGATTCTCGCAAAATATAGAACACAATTTGGGATCTCAATGACCATGTTGGTCAGCGGATTCGGGGAGATATGGATCTCATGATTGAGGCCACTCAACACTTCCATAATCATTTTTGTGATCCTAAAAATACAACAGTGTCAGAACAATTCAAGATTATTAAGGAATACCCAAGAATGTTCAATGATGCGGAGGGGGACAATATATTTGAGGTTGTCACCCTGGTGGAAGTAGAAAACATTCTACGGGGCTTTGCTAAGGAAAAATCTCCTAGTCCTGATGGGTGGACAGTGGAACTATTCCTCTACTTTTTTGACATTATGGGAGGGGACCTTCGGGATGTTGTGGATGATTCTCGGAACATGGGACTGGTCTCTGGGGCACTTAACACCACCTACTTAACTCTCATTCCAAAAACTTCTCACCCAAAGAATTTTAACGAGTTTCGGCCTATTGCCTTGTGCAATCTAGTCTACAAGATTATATCCAAGATTATTGCTGTTTGTATCAAGCCGATTCTCTCGAGACACATTTCTATGGAACAATTTGGTTTTTTGGAGGGTAGGCAGATTCTTGATGCGGTGGGGGTGGCACAAGAGATTTTTCATAGTATTAAATAGAAGAAAATTGATGCTCTTATCCTCCAATTGGATTTTGTGAAGGCTTATGATCGTGTTGACTAGAATATGCTCAGACTGATTTTGATACAAATCGGTCTACCCTGGAAGGTGATGAAATGGATTATGGCTTGTGTTACTACAGTAAATTTTGTTGTGCTCATTAATGGTCAGCCGACAAACTTTTTTAAGGCCTCCAGGGGTCTTAGACAGGGTTGTCCTCTCTCACCCCTCTTGTTCCTGTTGATTATAGAAGGCTTGAGCCTCACTATTCATAAGGCAAAATGCGAGGGCTCCATTGTGGGAATTAAAGTTACCACTGGTATATCTGTTACCCATTCACTCTTTGTGGACGATGTCATGCTCTTTGGTTTGGGCATACTCGCTGAATGGATACAATATAAGAAAATTCTAGACTTCTTCTGCTCGATATCGGGTATGATTATCAGCTTGCTTAAATCTCACTTTTTGAAACACTCAATGGGGACAGATGTGGAACAGTCGATTGGAATGCTATTACCTCTAATCTTCAAGGATTTGGAGGGTGGCACAAAATATCTGGGATATTTTGTCAAACCATCGAATTATTTGTTAAATGACTGGTCTTGGCTAATAAGGCGTTTTGACTTAAGGATTGGTCATTGGAATATGCGACATTTGTCCATGGGTGGTAGACTCACACTGACTAAAGCGGTATTGCAGAATCTGGGGGTCTACTGGTTCTCACTTTGCAAAATACCTAAGACTATCATCCGTCTTATTCGCAGGAATTTTTTCATCTTCTTATGGTCTGGTGGGGTGGATAATGGCAAATATCACTTGATCAAATGGATTTCGTTGGCCCGACCCTGGGAGCTGGGGGGCTGGGATATCAAACATATGGACTTTTGTGTGAATGTACTTCACGCAAAGAGTCTATGGCGGGCTCTTTTCGTAGATTCTGTATGGGGCAAGATTATTCGGGCTAAATATTTAAAAAATACTCGGGTGGTTGACTGGTTTAGATTGGGACAACCTTCGACAATTGGGGTTTCTAACATATGGAATGGGCTCTTGGGGTCGTTCAATACCATTGCCCAATGGCTCTCGTGGGTGCCCGGTAATGGACGAGAGATAAGGCTTGTTTCATATCCTATTTTGGGGGGATCCTCTACATTTCTTTTGTCACATGCTTTGATGTCACTTCTTCGGGCAAAGGGTTTCTATTCGCTGGCTCATGTAGCGTGCCAGAATGGCGTTGTGGGCACTAAATGGATCTCTGCATCTCAGCTGGGGCTCTATGGTGCCTTAGGTAAGGAATGGACTGATTATATAAGTTTTTTTTGTCAAGCTAATATACAACTTTCTGAGACTCCTGATCGGCTGGTTTGGTCGTGGGATGTGGCTCATGGTTCAGTAACTGCAAAGCTTGCTTGTGCTTCTTTATTTGCTGATATTCAACCTGAGAATCGTTGGTGGCATCATAAGATTTGGAAACTTGCCCTCCCTTTAAAAATCAAATGTTTCATTTGGTTGGATTTGAGCAATAGAATCCTCACATGGGATAATCTGTGTCTTTGTGGTTTCGTTGGTCCTGGATGGTGCCCTTTATGCTGCCTACAAGGTGAATCAGTTGATCACCTCTTCGCATCATGTACTTTCATTCAGGATCTTTGGAGAAATATTGCTATCTCCTCCGGCTTACAGATAATCTAGCGTCCCACCTCACTCATTGACTGCCTCGGTTCTTGGATCCGGCATTCCTACTCTAAGATGGAGCTACCTTGTTTTATGCTGTGGGAAGTTTGGAAGGCCCGAAACAACCTAATTTTTGAAGGCACTATACCACATTTTGAGTGGATTTGTGGTCGTACTATTGCTGCTTATAAGGAATATATTACACACTTTGGATATGGAGGGGGCCGACTTAATAATATCATGCGTCATCCTGGATGACGGTTGACCCCTCCGGTCTTGGTATACCCCTGTGGATTTTTTGACGGGACTGCGGCTGGATGTCCTGGTGTGTGTGGGGCCGGTGTGATGCTACATCTATCTACAAATTGTTTTTTTCGCATCCAATTAAATCTGGGTCCCGTCTCCAACACTCGTAGTGAATTGTGTGCACTTTGGATCCTCTTGTTTTTTGCTCGTTCCAGGAAGATTTCATCACTTTTGATTCTGGGTGACTCCTCATCCATCATATCCTGGCTTTGGGTACTACCCCACTCAAGGTGATGCTACTCTCCTTTTGGTTGGTGGTGGTCTGGAAACTTATCAACGAATTTGATCACACACATTTCTGTCATATCTTCCAAGAGGTGAACATGGAAGTTGACCAGCTCTTAAAGTTGGTTTTGACCTCTCCGGTGGGGATCATCCGGTGGGAGGAGTGGCGGGGGGACCTTCTATTCTCCCGTGGCACTATTGACATGCATTGGTATTGATTCCCTTATTTTTGGTTTTCATGCGGTCTATATATCCTTTATATTTGTGTTAATATATCTTTGTGCAGGTCTATAGCTTTATTCTCCATCAACTACTTGTTGATCCGGTTTTTGTTGCGGCATTATTTATTTTGGGGATGTATATCCTTTGGGCATATTACCTGTGGTTTTGACAGTTTTGATGTGCTTCATGATGGACGCGTCCGTGTCATTAGGACGTTCTATACTGTGTCTGTTTATTTGATGCTGATTATATGTATTTGAAGGGCCTCGTCACCGTGTAGCTGTTTTTGCACTGGGTTACCTGTCATGGTGCGTCTTGCATGCTGTTTATTTCGGTCTTTATGACATATTTGACACTCTGTATTATTGGGACAGTTTTAACCTGTGCTCGTGGGTTGTAATATTTGTTGTTCTATGCTGGACAAATTCTTCTATGTTTTCTTCGACATTTGGAACATTTACTATTTCGCATTATTAATAGTAAGATATATTTTTTGTGAAAAAAAAAGAATCAACGATCACAATCACTGGTGGCATATAACCATCTTTATAATCAGATATTTGCAAAAGGAATTAATTCATTTTATACACACATCTTTTTCATATATTCTTTAGTTCATGATCTGGGTCATTCTTCATTTGATTGATCTTTGCAACTTCAATGTTTTCTATACTTTTGTACACCTGTCAAAAGAAAAATATCACAAATTAATACATATTAAATAAAACTCTAATTTGATGCCAACATAATTTCACTCTTATGAGTTTGGCATATTAAATAAAACTCTAATTTGATGCCAACATAATTTCACTCTTATGAGTTTGGCATATTAAATAAAACTCTAATTTGATGCCAACATAATTTCACTCTTATGATTTTTGCTCTGGTATTCCTCTTGTGCAACACCCAAGTGTGACCATCAAAACTCAATTCCATTTACTGAGTTTAATGAATGAGTTTAACCATCAAAGCTCGACATGATAAAATACTTGGTCATAGAAGTTGTTCAAATTCCTCAAAAATATGTAATTTTTTTTATACTTTAAACTATAATCTGAACTCTTTGTTATGTGTTCATGTGGCAGAGTTTCTACTTCAGACTATGGCAGCATAAGTGCAGTCGCAATGAATTAAAATCAAAATACCACACTTTTTAGCAAAAATGGCAGAAGTTCAGGTTCTTCTTCGGTATGATTTTTATGACTTGGCAGGGACTTGAAGCTCAGTTTCTACCTATCTTATTTCTTTAGCATTGATTTACACCATTGCTTCTTAATGGAATGCTAAATGGACTAATTTTGGTAAATTCTTCAATTTGTACACATATTCATTTAGTGACTTTATTGTCCATTCAAATATAACAAAAACAACCCATCCATTAATTAATATAGTATCTTTATTTTTTATTTTATTTATTATTTTATTTTTATTTTTTTCAATGTGGTTCACGTACCGGTCCCACCGGCCGACATCGCTACGTCCACGGAATAATAGCTGGTGGGCCCACCCGAAGGGGCCTTCACACCCTCGGCACATTTTGCGTACCTAACCCCAAGAGTGTCGAGGAGAATGGATCCCGCGACCTCACATGCTGGGAGGCCTAACTACAGGTGCTCGACCGATTGAGCTAACCCTTGGGGCAATATAGTATCTTTTATTAAATGAAATGCACTTTGTTTTTCTCTTAAATATTAAACATTTTATATATTATCGATATCTTCACAATAGCTTTCCCAAGTGGGGTGAGAGGGAGTGTGGCAGAAGTATGGAAATATGCACAAATGAGAGAGTGGCTATTACAAGGGTGCGATTGTTGAGGAATTTGAACCATCGTAGACGACACCACCGCTGGCACATTCACGACAATGCATGGGAGCATTAGTAAGTATAACAAGGTCGACATGAGCATAACTTTGGTTAATTATGGAGGAATGAAATGGTGATTTTAAGGTTATTGGTCTAATGAAAGGTAGAGAGGCTTGTGAATTTGTCCTTTGGATTTGTTTTCCAAGATGTAAGGGGTAAGGTGAGCCTTGATACACATTGATTGTTGCTCCAAGCATGACACGTTGGAAGCTTGCATATAGAAGAGTTGGTCTAGGAATCTGCTTCATAGGAGCAAGAGTAAGAGTGTGGTTTGAAGTTCGTCATAACACTCTGCATGTTTGGGCTTTGACTTGGAGGCAACATTGCTCTGGTCTCATTGGTTGCAACTATAAGCTGGAGGTTAAAAGAACAAAAGCAAAAGCTATGGAGGGGACATTGGAGAATGGTAAGGGGACAAGGAAGGGTCACCCTAGTCACTACAAAGACACAAGGCAAAATATAGAGAGGTCATATAGAGACAAACAAAATGAGCTCGTGGCCAAGGCCTTTGCAACACCTTACAATACAAGGGTTTCTTAAAAGGTCAAGCAAGAGGTGGAAGAAATGGAATTTGGGGAGTGCCTGAAAAGAGGCTCCAACTCCAATGATGGGGTGGATGAAGAGAGACATGGCAAGAGAAAAATTGTTCCCTCTGAAATGCCACTGCTTATGCGAAATACAATTGACACTTGTTGAAAAACATGATATTGTGTTATAGTGCAATAGACATGCACTATCATGAACTCCTTCAATACCTTGTGTTCCAATTGTAACGTTTGTGATATCCAAAATAAATTTAGAATAAAAAATAATAAAAAACCACCAAGTATTTTCCCTTTTGCAATTGTGAAGCATGCATTGACTTCTCTTCTTCTCTTCGGTGGGGCTAGTTGCTTTTGTCCTCGTCAACCAAGCATGCAACTCTTTTTCCTTGTTAGTGGGGTCAACGTCTTCTATGTTTTTCCCTTATTGATATATGTCAATGTCTACATTTCAAGGACATCTAGACACTTATTATTAATGTTGTTGTATGAACTTGTCGTTTGTAACTTTGCTTGTTGATGGCATGTCTAGTCGATACCTTTGCTTATCGGTGAGCTACCTTTTCCTTCTAATGGAACCTTGAGTAACTTGATGACATCAATATATCAATTTCTTCCCCTTGTTAAACTTGCAACACTGAGCAACTTGTCGACAATAGGTACATTGATATTTAAATTGATTGAAACTCATAGCATTCTTGGTTGCCAAATTTTTTATTTTATCTGAAAAGATATCATGTTTCAATCTTCAAATGCATGTCATCCAATGAACTACTTTTCATCCACAAGTATTTCTACTAAAATGCCACAGAATCAATGAATTCTCTATCAATTTTTCTAGAATTACATCATATTCATAACATTTATAGTCTTCTTCTTCAACATTGCGAGGCTATTGAATCATGACGACATTCTCAATGCACCAACACATAAGATTCTTTCTGATACAACAATGAGATCATCAATTAATCTTCCAGTAATGGTAATTATTTCTTCATCTTTCTCGTAAAGTATGACTCAATTATGGTACAAGAGTCATCCTTTTGTATGACCTTACCAGTGTGTTTCAATCATCTCCACCAATTACACTCCATAATTTGATTAGATGCCTTTTACAAATGACAACTAAGAAATAACAAATCAAACTAAATCTCAATGGCAAGAACTTGTTGCCCTAAAACCACCTCTTGTTAAGTAGTGAAATCCCACAATGATGGTAGTTAGGGCACTATGTATAAAAATTGTTAGAAAAATATTTAAATATATAGATATCCTAGGGAAACTAGAAAGTATACATGTTTATTGTTCATCCATTGCTCACATCCCAAAAGGCATATGGATAAAATAAGAAAAAAGTGTTATAGTTTTCTTTGGATAGGCAAAAAAGAATTAGAGTATATCCCTCTAATCAAATGGTCCAAAATAGCCAAGAGTAAAGCAATTGCAGGTAAGGGATTAAAGAACATTTATCACTTCAGTCATGCCGTGACTACTAAGAGCCTCTAGAGATTCTTCTTTAATAATGGTCTATGGACCAAAGTGTTGAAGATCAAATATCTTATAGATGGGATAATTGTATAATGGATCATAACTAAAAGAAAATCATGAAAAGGAGCCTCAACAATTTGGAAAGGTTTAGTCAAGGCCTTCCTAATCATAGGAAAATGGGTAGCCTAGACAATTGGAAGAGGAGACAAACTGAGATTGGGTGAAGATCCGTAGATTGGTTGTAGTGGAAACTATAGGTTGTATCCTATATCATGAGGAACTACATGCTCAAGGGCTTACAAATATCTCTGATGTTACTATGCAAGGGATGCTTTATAGATGGATTCAAGGTTGGAGAATAGTTAAAGACCTAAACTTCCAAGAGATCTGCCAATAGAATAGTCATACTACACCAATATTTCGAAACATAATGCTATTGTAATACAAGATTGAGATAATGAGTTAAAATGGTCAAAGAATGAAGCAAATCGTGTCTTGACAACAAAGCCGGGGTGTAAATCCATGACTGAAGATGATATTGAAGAGGAAGGGGAGTGGCGTTGGAGCATAGTCTAGAAGCTAAATTGTACTCAAGAAAAAAACAAAATATTTAGCTAGTGCTCAGCAATAAGATTCTCACACAGGGGAACGGTTAGAAGAGGAACTGGTGTGGTCCTAGAAAATGTGTTATATGCAAGGTAGATGTTACTACAGATCATTTATTTGTCACTTGCCCTTTTTCAAATCTATGTGGAAAGACATACTTCAGTTAGTGGTAAGGTCAACAACATGGTTAAACAATAATCTTTTGGAGTTTTTTTTAAAACCTGAATCAAATACAACTATGCAATGAGTCATGGAGCTTTGCCCTACTTTGTTTGTTGGGGGCTCTGCCTAGCTAGGTATAAGATGATATTTATTGTATAGAGAAATTTGGAAGGAGCCAAAGAAAAGGGCAATAAGATTCATACAAGAACCTACTATTAACGCATACTTTCATTAGGGCTACTTTGATGGGGCTTGTTAAGGAAGCCCATGTAAGTGTGGTGTTGGGGCCATTCTTCATATAAGTAATCATCATTATTTCACTTTGAACTATGGAGCTATCTTGGGAACCAACAATAGAGGAGAGTGTTATGCTGAATGGATTATGATGAAAACAACTAAAGAAAAAGGTCTAAAAATTCTACAAGTCTTTGGGGACACCAAACTTATGCTGGACTAGGAAAATGCCAAATTTGACTCTAGGACCTATCATGGACAAGGTTATGGAGGTAGAAAATTACTTCAATTCAATCTCTTTTACTCACATCTACAATGTGGAAACACAAAGGTAGATTCACTTTCAATTTGCAAGAAAGCTTCTTGTCAATTCAAGAACACAAGGAGGGAATCCACTCCTCATAGTCTTATATGTTTATCTTTTGACTTCTTCCTAGTGGTTTTTGTTTTAGATGTAAGGAAGACTAGCTTCAATCTTGGTTGATATTTGTTGTCTCGACATTATTTTTATTGTGGGGTTTTTAGAAACAAAGATAAGAGGTCGCCTATATCCTTTTTAATCCTTGAAAACCAATATTAAATAACTAAGGGAGAGAATTCATATTTTTTTTAATGATAAACATGAGTCAAAAGACCAAAACAATATTGATTTCAAACTTGAAATAAAAAATATAAACTCTTTTTTATTGAAAAAAAATATTAAACAAGAGCCACGAGGTGGCAATGTCCTTGACATTGCACCCGCATTGGTTGGTGGGTTGCAATTGCTAGAAGTTTTATTTGCTAAGAGTAAGGTTAACCAGTGTAGCATTTAGTAGAAAAATTTATATATTGGAAAACTATTAAAAAAAATTGTGATTTAAACTATAAATTTAAAGATTTGTTGATTTTATTATTATTATTATTTAAATTAATCTTAAATTCAGGATGAATGCTTAAAGAACAATACCCAATGTTGAATTATGACTTGATGAAAAGAATGACAAATTAGCCCCACGAATTAGTCATCTCTGTATTTACCGAGTTATTATTCATATTATTTGATGGAAAAACTATATTAATAGAAAGAGTTGATGTTGCTCTGTAACATCTAAGGATGAACATAACCCATGACCATCATCCATGGTCATTGAAGCATGCATTCCCATTAAGCCTAATTAACTATCATCTAATTAGATAGTTGTAATGTCGCATGTCATTTTGGTCTTAATGGTGATATGAAATAGGTTTTACTGCAGCATGTGACTCTTAGTGCATATTCAAAAAATGTATAGGCACATACAAGAAGCAATTTGTAAAACGCCATAACCCTTGCAATTGTAATTTGTGGATAACAAATATCGACGATTCAGTAGGTTCATTCTTCTTAATTACCAAGGTCGAGTATCATGACAATTTCTACCGACCATAGTCGATGGTGCACTTTGACCAGATAGTCTACTATAGTGTACGGATTGCCTGTCTCAAACATTCACATGAGTTGGAAGAGTACAATATTAGAACTAGCAATTGCACCTTGGAGTGGAATAAAAGAACGATGTATCGTAAGTGAAGCAAGGATGGAGATGCTAAGGCTAAAGCGGAGGCATTTGAAGCTTCTGCAGCATCTTGTGTGCTTGTTTCGAGGCTATGGTGCAAACCTTTTTAATAGCATAAAATTTTGAAGAAAATTTTGCAACTGAAGAAATGTTTGCAACTTGAGAGACTTGATTCCTCTTGACATTTTATAAACTAGGGATTAAGATGGATGTAAGCTTATTTAAAACATTCTATTTATATATATGCATATTTTATTTTTATTTGTGTTTATATTTTTTGGATGCATTAATTTAATATTATGATTTATTTCTTATAATTATGATTTATGACCTCCTTAACTTTTGGGGAGAGATCTCATGTTTGGCTCATGACCGTGTTTGAGCTAAATCATGGGGCTATTATTTTTTATTATTTATAAGTATCATAATAATTACTCTAAACAGTTACAAAGATAAAATTATCTAAAACTATTGGTTAATAATAATTATCATGACACAATCCTAATTTTTTTGAAAAAAAGCACTCTGAACATTAAATGGGAAGAACATTATTTGTTTTTGAAAAAATGCACTCTGAACATTAAATGGGAAGAACATTTTACACATAAAAAACTAAGATAAAATTCCTATTGTTATAAAAAAAAAAGTTACTTAAAGGTCAGGTCAACGACAACATTTTACACACAAATCTAGTTACATCCCTTATTTGTCATCAAACAGTAATTAGATAGAAGGTAGTTTTTGTTAGCCTTATGAGAGAGTGGGGAAAAATTGCTTTGAAAGAATGAGTCATTTCCTTTTTTTCTAAACCTCACGAATCATTACTTTCTTGTTCTCTGTCTCCATGTAAACAAAGCACCACTTATAAAGTTAAAGTTAATACATTTGAAAGAAATTGTTAACTCTATTCTACTTTTTAGATCTATTTTAATTTATATTAATCTCTTTTTAATTGTGATTGGATATATGAGTCCAAACTACCATTTAAATCAATTATGTTATATATATAACAAGGATTCACACAATCAAGCAAAATGCATAGACGGAAACACATGCAGAGAGGTAGAAATAGCCTCCCTAAGCCAAAATTCAGCTTTAGTTTATGGATATTATTGTCCTCACGAATTTGTACTGTTAGATATTTTGGAAATGTGATTTGATTTATTAGTTTGTATTACTAGTTATCTATAGTTTTAGTTATTACGTATTTCCAGATTTAGAAGTGGAGGATGAACTAAGGGGAAGGATTGGCAATTAAGGTTTTAGAAGCAACCATTGCTCGAATTACAGGTTTGCTTGTAAAAGGGTGACATTGGTTTAAAAAACGAACCGAATCTATGAGAGCCAAGGGAGCCTTTTTATATTTAAACAAAGAAGTTGAAGATACAGGCCAGGGATCTAGTACCTCTCGCTCCCGTAGCCATGGGATGAGGTAGTACATCACATTACTTGAAACTTATATTGTGAGGGTCATTCCTCCATTATTATGGCATATCATTTTTCTTTCCTGGCACACCTTATAAAAAATTGGTGAATCGATATTATATTTTATTTGTTCAAATCCATTCAGTAAATGATGCATCATGTTAAAGTGAGGCGATGAAATCTTCTGGCACATCATGGTCTAATTCTGTTAATTAGGCAAGGATGCACTGCTCCAAGTTTGTCATTGTGCAAATATGGATAAGTTTGGAGGGAGAGGTAAGGGGTACGAGTCGCTCGCCTGACTTAAGGAAGGCAAGGGGCTATTGAGCCAACAGTGCAGGAAGCTAAGGTGGACACACTTGAACAAAATGCTAGTTCTCCTCATAGAGTGGGGTATTAATAAATACCCATGGAAGTAGAAACAATAAATTATAGTGAGGAGACCTAATAGGAGGCCGCAGAGGAGTCAATGACTCAAACGAAAGGTTCAAGGATTCTTGTAGACAAAGGCGTCTGCAGTATGATTAAATGCCCGTGGATTGAAATAAAGAATATATGATAATATCTAAGGGACTGGACATACATGTCGTTTTAAAAATGAGAAACCTACATTAATTAAATAAAATCCATTGAATAATAATATTAAGACGATATAGAAAATGGATGCTCATACTTCTCGACTTGACAGATATTATAGAGTGAAATACCAACTACCACACATATATACGAAAAATTTGTAGCTTGATAAAGATTATTCAACGACCATTAGTTATAGTGACTTTATTTAAAGTTCGATTAAACAAAATCCCTTCATGGTGACTCAAGTTTATATAAAGCTCTGGCTTGATTGAAAAATCTCCTAAAGCTACGAGGCATGGTGGAACCCTAGAATGGACCATCGTTTTTATAAAAGTATAAAGAAAACCATGATTTCACATAAAAAGAAGTGTAATTTGAATAAATTCTCTACTATGCAACTTGGGCTCAGAGAACGACCCAACTTATCTATACGATAAAAGTTATTCAAAACGCACCACTTTCGTGCTTGTTGCTTCGTGTCTTTCACAATGGAGTTCGGTACCGAATCTCGTTACCACTTGCATACCATGTAATCTGGCCGCAGGCCCAGGCAAACGTCAGACTAGTCCAGCCAAATCGTTGGGTCAACTTCAATCTTTTTGTGATGCCACATGTGTTACTGCACTCCCGATAGAGTAAAAACCTTAAGTTGTTTTGATTGTGTTGGAATTATCTCGGTCCCATTTTACGTTGCAGAGGCCAAAGATGACTTGCAGAATAATGGTGAAAACCAAACAAAAATGCTCTAAGTTCATATACATATACGCTCAACATCATGAAATGCCTTCATTAAATTATCAACTGGTATGCTGCTATAATTATCTTATATGTTGATCTTTCAAATGTCTTTGTTCTAGTGTTTACATGTTGTCCATGATTGCGGTTACAATGCCTGCGTCGGTGGTAAATGGAAACACTACCCTTCACAATGTTGCCTTTGCGTGCGCCATATTGGCGTTGTCGGGAAGCCTAGCAGGGTCAATCGACCACCTGAAACTTTTTCAGCATGTTCTACACAAACATCGCCTCATTCCCGGGGACTATGTTTTATTGGATTCCAGGTATCTCTTCAGATACTCTCAAGATATTACACTTGCCATGTAAAGGCCCCAAATTTTGCTAACTACATTGGTTAAATTTTAGTAGTGTATAAGCTGTCAAAATGTTTTAATCAAACTTCTATTTTGAAGATTTTGCATGTTGCAGATATCGGGGTATCACTTTCTCACTAAAGGGTAAGAAAATTGTTCATATTTTGGAGTTTCAAAGCACAAGCTTAATTAGCTGGGGACTTTAAGTTTAGTGTTAAATGGGATTATGCTTGTTGGGATTTATTGCTGCAAATCAGAGTAGCATACCAAAGTGCTGTGGTGACCAAACTGATTCAGGTACAATTCTTTCTTTTCTAGCCTCTATTGTTTAGATGGAATTTGTTATATATATTCCTAAATTTGCAAAGATTGATCTAAAGAGCATTAAAATCCAAGCTGTTTAGATTAAATATGTTGCAAAAACAAAATACAATTAGGCTGAATAGGAGATTTTTCTAGCCCTGTTTGTTTCGAGATTTTTCTAGCCATTCTGTTTGCTATGTCTCTCAGAGTCCCATTGGTCACTTTTGGCCATACTGCACATGAACTATTTGACTTTCACGAGGCACATGCTTCTCGGCATCCTTTTCCATTAGTCTTGAATTTAGAAATCAAGAGTCGAATCATCACTCGGGGAACTGACTTCTTGATTCGTAGTTTAATGTGTGCAAATTGGACTCAACATTATGTAAAATGTTTAAAATTAAAGTAAAAATAGAGTCAGCAAGATGTTGGGAAGGTAGAAAAAGGGACCTCAGATTGCAGCTCGACACAATCTACGAAGTCGATAGCTGCAATAAGCTATTCCGCGTTCTGAGGTCGAAGACTCACCGCCACTCTTACTCTTCCTGAAACTGTATAGTGAATATTTGAATTCATGTCACGACATTCAAACAATTAAATCTAATCCCTCCACATACGCCAAATGCTGGTGCATTTTCTCATGATTTGGGGTTAAAACGTTGAAAAATTATGGAAAATATGATACTAGAAAGATTTGTAATTCAACGCACTGTGCATTAAAGGATGAAATTTTTTTAATGTAGAGTTGAAAATAAAGCTTAAATGGGCATGAAAATTTATTCAGAAGTGGGAAATGGAACTTGAAGAATCATCTTTAACAGGCTTTGTAAGTGAGCAGGTAGGACATCTTGAATTGGACAAAGAGGAAGGTGAAGATCCAGATGCAAACTTTAGGCGTCCGGTGAGTGAAACTGAAGAAGGGGACGAGTGGCCTTGCACAGGACCTGATGACCTTCCCCTTTGTGAACCTGTACTCTCTACTCGTATCATTACCATTCCACGCCCACAAGCACTCCTACTACTTGCAGAATCATAAGAAGAAAAAGATGGTGATAATGCTTTTGTACTCATCTACTCCATCCAATTCTTAGCACGACACTCAACCTCTCTTAAACTATCTATCTGCACCTCTGCTAGTTCTACATTTCCCTTTGTTGTGTTGTGGCAACAAAAGAACACAGGATGGGCGCACGTCAGAGGGAATCGATCTCTAATTCTCTGGTCTCTGGTTGGCGCCCAACCATTCTGAAATCAAAATATAGAAACATAATCAAATTCATAATACCATTCTGAAATTAAAAATAGAAACATAATCGTTCACATAATGAATGTCAACCGTACTTTCCAAATAAGCTCCTCCTACTCTATGTGCACAGGATTCCCAAAAGGGAGGCATCAGACATCAATAAAATTGATATCTATTTGACATTTAACACCACCATTTTTAGGCAAGCAATCATGCTTGAAAAATTGTATTTCAGTGGTGAAAGTACTGGAGGCAAAACAAAAACGACAACGCAAAGAGGTGACACAGGAGTAGGGGATCAAATTTTGCAGACAAATCCCATACTGGAGTCATTTGATAGTCCAAATATTCTAGAGGGCTTGTCTGACAAAAATAGTTTGTTTATCGGAGTCTGTGTTTGACTCGCTGTATTAGAGTGTGATAAAATTGGTAATGTCACCATTGCCATAATTGCACCCTGCTATGAACCCTACTACGAATGATATCAAGTGGACAGATGTAAAAAATAATCTCTTCGCTTTTTCCCGAGGATTGCATCATCACTTTCTAACCAATGAGAAAATATAAAAATAAAAAATCACATAGATTAAATTAAATTTACAAAGTTGAACTTTGTGCTGAATAAAAATTTCCAACCGAAATCAAATGAATGCCTCGACACGAATACCTATATGTCAAGGACATAAAAAAAAAACATTACACTAAAAATATATTGTCACTACTCGTGTTCAAATATTATAAAAGTTTATATCTTATTCCATCCTCTATTTAATATAGTCATTTAAAGACATACTAGATCCATATGAAAAGACCTCTTCTCTCAAATTTCAAGAACAACCACACAAACCTAAAATGACACAAAATTATCCTTAGCTTAAGTGGGCCCAACGGTTAAGAACATGTGTTCCCTTCTAGGAGGTCATATGTTAAAATTCAGAGGGGGGGTTAGGGTATGTACATCTATGTAGACTTTACTAGTTACATCGTTGTACAGAGGAGGATCCCAAGCCCCATAAACAAGAGATTCTTATATACCAAACTGATGTCTTACTTGGTTGTGACAACATCATCATCATTATTATTATTGTGGACTTTAGGCATCAAATATATGTATTTATTGAATATTTCAAAGATGTGAACTTTTTTTATATCAAGTTATTTAAAAGATATTAAAAACTGTCATTTAAAATATGAAACTCAAAAGGAATAAATGGAATAATGATTAAAACATTTTTAAAAATTTGAATTTTAAATAATAAAAAATTCAAAGTTAAAGTAATAGATGAAACTGTTGGGCCTAGCCCAAGGGGGGCATTTTTGTGCAAGTCGGATTTTGGAACTGCGGAGCTAAGCACAGTTTAGTTGAAGGCTTTTTGAAGAAGCAAGTTTTGGGATGCTGCGAAGAGGTGCGCAGCGCAGAATCGGAAGAGCTGCGAAGTTTAGTGCTGCGAGGATACAGCGCTGCGATGAGCCCAATCTACGGAGATCCGGCAAGGCAGAAAGTTGGACGGAAGTCGGCATAGATTCCGGTTAGATCATCGGTGGTCTATTTTTGGTAAAGATGCTCCATGAGTACCAAGCGGCGGGTAGGAGCAAAGCGGAAGAAAGCGACTGGTCGCACATGCAAAGAACCACTACCTGAACCAGTTGCACAAGACTGTTAAAGGAAGAACGACTCAATGAAAGCGACCTATTGGCATGCGCGTGACAGGGGGGCTAATGTTGACGTGACCACACGCGGAGGATGGCCACGACGGAATATTCGCTACCAGAACCAACAAGTCCGGTTTTGGGGAAACCGTGACAGTTTTGTAAGCCTAAGGGTTTTTGCCTGCAAATTGTAAAGACATGACCTACAGGGATGATCTATAAATAAGGCACATTTTGTAAGGGGAAGGGTTGTTGATTCTCTAGTGTTAATTGTTATTGAGAAATCTGTTGTAAGAGACATTTTGTAAAGGCTTTGCAAGCTGTGTGCGCAAAGGCCTATTGAGAGAGAAGAAGGTCTGCAGCTGAGTGCGTAGACAAGAACTGTTGTACCCTTCCCAAAGACTAATACAACAACAGTTCTTGTGGACGTAGCTCCCATCCGGGGGGTGAACCACGTTAAATCCTGTGTAGTGTGACTATTTATGTTTTGCACTTATCTGTTTGCTTTCAATGGATGCTTGAATTCTCAGTTATCAGTCGATATGTTTATGCTTTTATATGTATTTGCCATGGGAATGAGATGGGAATAATATGTTAAGTATTACATGAATGGATGAATGTTGAATGCGCAGTATTCTAAGTCTGTGAAGATATTAGTTAGTCGAATAATTACATATGCATGTAGAGTTTGTGTTGTGTAACTCCTTGGACGCGCAGCACCGGAAGTGCGCGATATCATTTATCTCGTCTGTTTGCATTGTGTCGTGCTCACTATATGCCAGTTAATTAAAACTTTAACATGCAGAGTGCTAAACATAAATTATCAACCCGAGGAAGTCTTTTATTTCAAAGCTATCGTGCAAAATATATGCAAGTACAATTTCTACCTGACATTGTTATCTATTGGTATGCACTCGAAACTATTTGTAAACTAAGTCACAACTGCTTGAAAAGAAATCAATACTCAAACCTATTCATAAATCAAACTGTAAATCGAATACACTTCAAACAAGATCTATTCCTATGAAACAAGATCTGATTACGTACATCTAAGGAATTGTTATGTTGGCCAACGATTTACCAAATGAATTATCAACACAACGATTATGACAAATCTAATGAATGAAAGCATACAACTATCATAAGCTTAATGAATGAAAGCATAAACAAAATAATAAGCAGATCTAAACAATAACACACTTACAATTAACACTACCAGCATCTGCTCAGGGAAGAGGGCCCTTCCTCCACTGAGCAGATCTGGATCTCCACAATGAAAGTCTACAACTTCAGAATTAAGAAACTGCCAGCATGTATTATCATAATGGAAAAGTTACAACAGATCTGGATCAAATCCTACATCATAACATTGTGTTCTCTCCTATCTTGCATCTCCTATCATCCATCTCCTATCCTGCCTAATCTATCATGCTTAATCCCTATCAACCTATCCTAATGAGATTGATTACATATTTATGCATGAAATTATCTCATGGAAAATGAAGAACTGAATCCCCAGCTTGTGATCTGTAACAGCTGAAACATGGCCGTAACTGCTGGCAACTTTGGAACCGGCCGCAATACCAAATCTGGAAAAAACCCTCTCGAAGAACCACCTGCATGTCGCAAACCGTAGCTTTTTTGGATGATTTCCTCGCGAGTCAGGTAAATGAGGATGTTACGCACAAAATCCATATCTCGGATTTTTGAGATTCATTTCCATCTGCCCGTAAATCAAGACGCGAATCAAGGTGTTCTTATGTGGCATGCGTTTTTTGTTAAGGCTGTAACAGCTGGCTATGAGCGTCCTGTACGTGACAACTCACTCCACAAACCATCATTAGTAAAATTATGCATAATAGTCTTTTAATTCATCAAAGATAAAAGAAAATAATCACTATTAACCACTTAAAAGATCAATGGAAGTAGCATGCTGTTCAATGCGCAGCTACAACAAATGGATGAAAAATGGAATGATAAATGAGAAATAATGGTAAAAAAATGGATGAAAGGTATGTCGATAAATGATGGAAAAATGGACAATTCCAGGGCCCAACACATTGGGTAAGGTTAAATAATCGAAGGAAGTAGATGAACGAATAAGTGTTAAGTGAAGTCATCATTATCAGTTAAGTCTGAAGAGGAAGCGTATAAGTCAGTTGCGTTGTCCTGTCGAGTGAGTTTTGTCCGAACCGCGCAGTCTGTGGATGCACTGGTTGTGCAAGCACCTGAGCTTGTAGAAGTGTTGATCGCGACGAAGGCTATCATCGCGCAGTCATCAATCCGTAGAGAGAGCCCCGCAGCGTGTTGCGCAATAGCTCCATCTAAATAACTCATCACAGAGCTATGGAAACCTGATTCCACAGCACCCCCATAGCTTCACCTCGGGTGAGACCTCATCTTGTTCGCAGGTTATTGCCAAAAGGGCCAGTGCAAAGGGGTTTTGTTGGTTAAGTGAAACTGCGAAGAACCTAGGTCTATATTGGAAAACCTCTAGAACAGTATTGTAAGCCAACAAATGGTTCCGTTGCCGCACTAAGAATCCGTGATGAGTTGAAGCCGTGATGTGTGGCGAAGAAGAAGCTTTGCTGGGTATTAACGTTTGACATCCAGACAAGAAAGAAATTTGGGCTTGGTGTGACAAGACAGAAAGAGATTTCGCGAGGAAAGAAAACAGACACCCACATCTTACCGACATTCAGTGGTTGAAAAAATACCTATGGAAAGACGTGCATGAAGTATTTTGGGCATCTTTTGGAAACGAGCTACATAAGTGGTTTTCAAGGCTTGCAGAGCGCAGAAACTGTACCCCACGAGACGTGCTGACAGAGTGGACACCAGAGCTCATTGAAAAGCTCAAAACTGTAGATAGTCCATTCGCACGAGCAGTCGACTTCTGGGTTGACAGTACACTACAGAGCTTCGTGACACAGTTCGCTGTGGACATGTTAAAGTCCTACAGCGTAGCCGAAAGAGAAATTTTCAAGGGTTTTAGAGGTAAGTACCTGAACAACCTCAGTCTATCCATTAAAATGCTTTTAGCTGAGAAAGGCGTTTTTAGAATGCAGTGAAAGTTTGTTTAAATCTGTCATGGTAGATAACATATATAGTGGCTCTTATGAAGAAACCCATAATCTGAGAAGTGGAAAGAGATACAATGTCGCCTCTGAGAAAAATCCTAACACACATGGACTCCGCGTAGATACCGAGATACCATGTGACCTTAACAATCAGACCGCACCTCTGTCAGCCACAGGGCAGCCTATTACGCTACAGAATCCGTCGGTTGTACAAACTGCGCCACCCTTATTGCAGAACCCGTTAGTTGAGAAACCGCTGGTTGCGAGCACTACGCAACCCATACCGCAAAACATCAGTACTAGTAACACCGCAGGAGCAGGTGACCAGACTATCCTGACTCAGCCTATTCCATCTCAGGCTGCCCCACTTCAGAACGTCCAACCTCAGATCATTCCTTAGAGTATTATCCCTAGCACTACTGAAACAACCGTGCCACCTAGAAGGAGGATGACTGACGATATCATACTACCGATATTCAAAGGAACGGGTCTAGAAGGCCTTGATCAACATTGGTTTCTATGTGAAGCCGTCTGGAGTGTAAAGCAAGTGTAGGATGACGCTGTCAAGCAAGCGCAACTCGTCACCACTTTCAGAGATAGAGCCTTGCATTGGTTCATGAAATATTCCCAGGGACATAATATAACACTAATAGAAATCAAGGCTGCACTCTTAGCAGAATTTAAGAAGCCGAAGTCAGAATCGTAGTGTATCACATAGTTAAAAGAGATCAAGCAGAAACCTAACGAGACAGTCTGGGAGTTTGATCATAAATTTAAGACGTTGTTGGACCAAGTAAGCTTCGTTATAGCACCGCAACAGCACAAGGAATGGTTTATAGCCGCGTTGTTGCCTCACATCAGACAACCATTGATGCAGTAGAAGGTTGCATCACAGGTAGAGGCATTGGAGATCGCGATGAAGTTAGAAGCTTCACCTATTGGAGAAAGTAGCATTGGGATGTCTCAGATTCAGAACCAGTTGGCCACCCTGACGCTACAGCTACAAGACATCAAGAAAGGAAAACAAGAGAGACAAGATGTCTGGTGTACAGGTTGTAAGAGAGAAGGACACACTAAGGATCATTGTCCTTTATTCCAAGATTTCCTTAACATGGGTGCACCAAACCCACTAAATACGAACCAAGGGCCATGGTGTGAAATCTGCAAAACTAGAGGACATCGACCAGAAGACTGCCACATGATTCAGAAATATGTGAGAACACCTAAAAATCTATATTGCAATTTCTGTAATTCAGTTGGACATGATGAGTCCAACTGTCGCGCATATGAACTCATGTTGGGAGGAAAAAAGATATCGAGCATATGTATGGAGGAATGTACATAGTCCATAAATAGACTCTGCAGAAACAAGAGAATGTACAACATGATAAGGGAGCATACAGAGGCCGCGGAGGATACCGCGGGAAAGGAAGGAATAATGGCCCAGCGCAAGGACGAGGCCGAGGTGAAGTAATCTGTTATAACTGTGGCCAGGCAGGTCATGTATCCAGAGATTGTACCAACCCATGCACTACGTGCAATTATTGTAAATCATTCGATCATGTTATTGAAGACTGCCTAGTGTTTGTAATGTCCCTTGTTAGGAATTTTATCAAAATGACAATTTTTCACTTTTTTCCCTAGTTAGACCTTTGACTAGTTTTGATCTCTAGGTCCCAAATTTGCCCCAAATGATCCCAAATATTCTGAGAAGGTATATGAATGATATTAGAACATAAATATGTGTTTCAAGGATGCCTTTGGACCTTTAAAATACTTCTGCAAATCCTCTTTCAATTCTAGTCAATGTAGGTGACTTTACTAGTGATTTCCCTTTGACTAGTATTGGTCTCTAAGTCTCAAATTGACTCCAAATCCCTTCAAATCTTCAAGGAAAGTGTATGAATGATATTAGTACTTGAATATGATGTTTAGGGATGACATATGGTCACCAAAATACCTCTGCAAACTCTCTTAAGATTCTGGACCAAGTATGTAATTTTACTAGTAATTTGGGGTTCAAATCCCCCTGAGGTAAGTACTGAAAATGGCTTCCCAAATGCCTCCAAACCCACTCAAATTTATGAACATAGGTATGTAATGTGTTAAGTATTTTATTAAAGTCTCATATGCACCATTAATGGATTATTACAGCTGTTCTCACCCTCTCTCATTCAATTGCAAAAATCCTCAATTCGACCCTTGGGGAAATGGCACTATTTCACCTCCCAATACAACTAAACTGAGTAAAAATGCTTCAAATGCTCAAGTACAGTACATGAAACTTGTATAAGACATCCATGGAAGTATATTTATCACAAATATATCAGAAAAATCATCCATTCATTCGAAATCATCATCAATACATTGGCTCACAACAAGGTAGTGGGGAAATGGCATTGTTCTTCCATTAAAAATTAGATTTATACATTTCTACTTGGAATTTCGACCTGAAACTTTTTGGAGATGAAAAAAAGAGTATTTAATTCATATTACAAAAGAAATGGGGCATTAAAAGCTTCCCCAAAGAGTACAATAGCTCACCAAAAACGCCCTCCCTCAAGGATCAAGAATATGCCATCAAAACTGGAAATGGTTGAAGGAGTGAGCTGCAATAGAAGAAACCATGAGCTGCCCTATAGCTTACAGCTACAAATAAAGACTCCATTAAAGCTCCAAATGAAAGGTCTGAATGGCCTTTCCAATTACCAACTTGGATGGGAATCTTTCACCCTCGAAATTGGCTAAGGCAAGAAACTAGTCATCCACTAGCTCTCCCTCTTCACAAATGCAATTGCAAATTCTACAAATGATCAAAATCCATTATCATACTTCATTTCTACATTTTATAACCAACATTAGCCTTCTAAGGGTTGAAATCCTCTCAATAGATTCAATAGATTTCCATTTAGGAAATATTCCACATTTGCCACTTGTCTCCTAGTTCCAACCTTCCATCTTCTCCCAAATTCGATTTTGAGTCTCTTTGGCTTCTCCAACTCCCAAATTCGCCTTCTTTGAGCCTATTTTTGGGGCTGACATGTCATAGTGGTCAGATGTCAAAGGTCAGGTATGCAATTTGTCATAGTTGTCATAGATGCTCCATCATTGGCGTCATAGGGGCTAGGGAATCTAGCCCAAGTGTCCACAAACTTCCACTTTGACTATTTATCTACTATGGAGGTTACCAATCCTTCCCAATTTGACCTAAGATGCTCAATGACATGTGTTATGACTTACCAACTCACCCAAGAGTGTTCACATTCCCATTAATTCGAATTTGCAAAAGAGAGATACCATGTATTATGAAAAATCAAGCTAGTGTGGGTCCCACATCCTCCATATGTCTCCAAAACCATTTGTCACTTAGGATTTCTCTTGAATTTCTTTATTCACTCTATTTATTAAATACTTGAACCCTTCTAATGTCTAAACATCATTTATTATCCCCCTTATTCCAAATCCCAAAGCTTCCACCCCAAACCTAGGAAACTAGTAATTTTCCTCCTTGGCAATTATTTGACCCTTAACATCAATTTTACAAACTCTAATGAATATGGCTAATGTGATTAGGCCATTGTGACCCAATTCCAAATTTTGTATATGACAATGTTAGAGGTAGAAATGCAGAAACGAAAGTGGCTAGAGGCGACGAACCCAAACATTCAATTAATCGCAGCAGAGAGGAGACCAGCGGATCCGAGCATCAATGTAGTGACGCGAAGTGGCACTATGATAGGGAGAGATAGAGGAGCAGAAGCTTCGATGTCTGGAGACTTTCACACTAAATAGTCTCCTCTTGAAACAATATGAATAAGAAAAGCTATGGGGAAAGCACCTGCTTTCGACTTGAAGAAGAACAACGAAGTGTTTACAGAAGCACGGGGTATCTTCAAAGAGCCAGCACGCCGAGAATCCTGCTGCGTAGTGAAATACCGCATGTAGAGGACATGCTGGCTTCTTATGACAATATGAGCGCTGCAGCAGAGACAGGCACGTCTGTTGCGTAGTTCCTAAGAAGCTGCATGAAGTTGTTGAAGAGTGCAGTCGCTATAACAGAGTTGCAAAAACTGTTAAATCAGTATGAGCCACAGAACGAAACAGAGACTACCGATAGCGCAGTTCACCAGATCAAGAAACACAAAAGGTCAGGCCGAGAAATGAGGCTCAGTGATCAGATTGGAGACTATGAAATGGATGAGATCATCCTTGATCTGGGATATGAAGTCAATGTCTTAACCAAACAGACATGGCAGTAGATGGGGAGACCAAAGCTGTTATGGTCACCTATTCAGTTGAGAATGGATAACGAGGAGAAATTCATACCCTTTGGAAGGTTAGCCAATGTTATTGTTGACATTGATGGAGTGCAAAGTCATGCAGACTTTGAGGTGATCGAGATTGTCGACGATAGTCAGCCGTATCCCGCGCTGTTGGGGATTGATTGGGCTATGGACAACCTCGATATTATAAAGTTGAAAACAAAGAAGATGATCTTTGAAGGAAAGCATCCAAGGGTCATCGCACCACTAGACCCTATAGATGGAGAGAGATACAGCGAGTCGATTCAGGAAGAATCCAGAGCTCGAGATTTGGACCGCCTTTACAAGATGACTGCAAACCAGGAAGACTATATTAATACTACTACGGATGAAACACTCAGCTGGAGATGCAATAGCTCTTGCATCTCAGACATTGACGTAGGATTGGAGAACTAGCAAAGTCGTATGCATGAAGTATCGGCAAGGAGATGCACGTAGGTTACAAAGTCACTACGCTGGATTGGTAAGGAGGTAAGCCCAATTCCCACCTATGATGGCATTTCTAATGTTTATTCCTTTATCAAAGAATATATTGTAGCAATTACAGATGAGCATCGCTTGCAAGCACTAGACATGGCATTGCGCGAGACACCTGCCAGATGGTGGGCTGCGCATTAGCAGACATTGAACACATGGGATCAGTGTAGAATCAAGATGCAGATCAGGTTTGCTGACAAGGTTACACTTCCCTTTGAAAAATATAATGGACAGACAGATCCAAGAGAACATATTGAAATCTGTTCAAAAGCATGGGAGGAGAGACCACAAATAGAGTGGGTGCATCTGTTTGTGCACACATTGGAGGAAGAAATTCCGAAGAAGTGGTATATAGACATGGAGTTGCGCAGGGAAACTACAGATTGGCCTACCCTGACTACGAACTTCTAGAAGAGCTTTAGTTTTGAAGATGAGAGCCCGACCATAAATGATGCTTTGCAAGTTATTAAGGAGAGAATATTCATACCAGATTTCACACATAGAAACATGACATTAGAAGAATTCTTTGGAGCTGACAATGTACCTGTAAGCCTATAGGCAGAATGGAAGGAACAGGTAGAGCATGCCATAGAATGCTATAACCTAGATGAAGAGGTTGAAGGAAAAGAAGAAAGTGATGAGGAGGATCCACGCAACATAAACATACCTAAGTCAGAACGTGCTCGCGACGTAGAAGGACCTCCGTTGTAAATCCCAGACATGAGTGGACCTGTAAAAACAAAGAAAGTGAACATTGGCACCAACAAAGAGCCAAAGTTCATGTCTATTGGAGACTACTGGGATGATCAGACTGTTGTGGAGATCGCAGATATATTACATGAATATTAGGAGTTATTCCCGACAAAGTTTACAGAGATGAAGGGCATTTTGGGTGGCTCAGGAGTTATGAAAATACCTCTTAAGCCAGGCGTGAAGCCTGTTAAGCAAAGACCATATCGCCTGAATCCGCAATACAAAGAGAGAGCTAGAGCAGAACTGGACAAGATGCTTGATGCAGGGATCATTAAGTCAGTCGAATAATCTGAGTGGATAAGCCTGATGGTTATCCAAGATAAGAAAACAAAGTGTGAGATCAGAATCTGTGTGGATCTCAGAAAACTGAACGATACTTCGATGCATGACCATTTCCTACCCCTTTCACTGATGAGGTGCTTGATAATGTTGGAGGAAATGAGGCATATTCTTTCACTGATGGATTTTCCGGATATCATCAGATCAGGATTGATCCAGCAGATAGACACAAAACTACTTTTGCTACAGAATGGGGATCGTTCCAATACACAGTGATGCCATTTGGTCTGAAGAATGCGCCTGCCATCTTTTCCAGAGTTGTTGTCACAGTGTTTAAAGATTTCATGCATAAGTTTTTAGAAGCTTACTTCAATGATTGGACAATATTTGGGTTGTTGAAGAACCATTGCACAAATCTCAGAATGATGCTGGAAAAGTGTAGATAGCACCAGATTTTCTTGAACTTAAAGAAGTGTGTTTTCTGTGTTCCCTATGGGATTCTATTGGGACACATTGTCTGTAAACAAGGATTGATGGTTGACCCTACGAAGATCGCAGTCATTGTAAACTTGCCAACACCAAATTCAGTAAAGCAGCTGCGCACCACGTTGGGGCATACCGGCTATTACAGAAAATTTATAAAGGGTTATGCGCAGATAACCGCAGCCATGGAGAAGTTGTTAAAGAAATATACCCCATTCATTTAGAACGCAGAATGCGAACAAGGTTTTGATACATTAAAAGAGAAAATGGTAACTGCGCCAATCCTAGTTTTTCCAGACTGGGAGAAGCCGTTCCATGTACATGTTGATGCATCATGTATAGCATTAGGGGTTGTATTAGCGCAGCCGGGAGAGGGAGGTATTGACCATCCCATCGCATTTTCGAGCTGGAAGCTCTCATCTGCAGAGAATAACTACACCACCACTTAGAGAGAAGGCCTAGCTATGGTCTACGCATTGCAGAAGTTCAGGCACTATTTGCTTGTTGCACACTTCTCTATGTTCACTGACCATTCTACTTTGAAATACCTGGTCAATAAGTCAGTGTTAGGGGGGCAAATATGCAAATGGATGTTACTCTTCCAGGAGTATGATTTTGAAATAATAGTTAAACCTGACAGATTGAATTTGGGACTTGATCATCTGTCAAGAATCGAGTCAGGGGAAGAGCCTACGAACCTTGACGACAATCTGACTGATGCGCAGCTGTTTGCTATTCAGATTGTTGATGATTATTATAAAGACATCATAGATTTCTTGACTACTGGGTTGGAACCCATAGAGTTCACTACACAACAAAGGAAGCATCTAGTAGTGCGAACAACGGACTTCACTATAATTGTAGGTCAGTTATACAAATTGGGACTAGATGAAGTACTGCGCAGATGGGTTTTAGAACACGAAAAGCCATTCATATTGGCTGATGCACATTCAGGTCTTACGAGAGGCCACTGCGCAAAAGATATTGCGAGCTAGCCTATGGTGGCCCACGATTCACAAAGATATGAAGGAACATTACCAGAGCTGTGATGTTTTCCAAAGAATAGGGAAGCCGTCGCGAAGAGACGAAATGCCATTGAATCCATAGTTGACATTACAGGCATTTGAGAATGATTTTGTGGGACCTATAAACCCACCGGGGAAGAGAATTGGTGCGAGGTACATTATCACGATGACTAACTACCTCACTAGATGTGCCGAAGTGAAGCCAATGAAAGACTGTAGCGCAGCTACAACCGCCGAGTTTATCTTTGAGAACATCCTTACAAGGTTCGGATGCCCGAAGATTTTGATGAGCGATCAAGGCACTCATTTTCTGAATAGGACCATTGAGGCATTGACTGAAGAGTTTCACATTCATCATCAGCACAATACGCCTTATCATCCACAAGCGAATGGAACTGTGGAAGCGTTCAATAAAGTACTGGAGAATGCGCTCACTAAGGTATGCAATGTGAATAGGGATGTCTGGGACCAGCACAGTCCAGCTATACTATGGGCATACAGGACCACATGTAAGAAATTGACAGGCCACACACCCTTTAGATTGGCCTATGGACAAGAAGCAATTATGACGATGGAATACATTGTTCCCAACTTGAGGATTGTTGCGTTTACAAGCATGGAGGATCAGGAGGCACTAGAAGAAAGACTGCTACACTTGGTTGGTCTGGAAGAAGATCGCTTCATCGCAGGATTTCACCAACAAGTACAGAAATAATGAGAAAAAGCATGGCATGATCGCCACATCAAAAACAAGTTTTTTCAGGTAGGTGATCTAGTCCTCCTATATGATAGCAAGTTCATGAAGTTTCCTGGAAAGATTAAAATGCATTGGCTTGGCCCATATATTGTTGTACATGTTACTAATGGTGGCACAGTCCAGTTAGCCAGATTCGTAGGAGATAACCTGCCCGGCCTAGTCAATGGAAGCAGACTAAAACCCTATCGGGATAGTCTTGCTTCGCAGAACCTTTGATGATCAGAAGAGAAGGAAATTTCTAAGTGCCAAGTATAGTTGAAAATGGGCACTAGAAATAGGAAAGAGTCTGTACGCGAAGAGTGATGATGACAGTGTATATACCGCGCAGCACTTGTTAAGCAGTAAAGCTGCGCCAAAAAAAAAAGAGAAAAAGAAAAATGAGAACCGCGCAGTTGCGAAGCTCAAAATGCAATTGTAAACATCAAGTGAACATGCAAAGAGGCTAAATTCAGAAGCTAGAAATCAGGCACTGCGAAGTAACTGCGCAGGAGTAATGATTCCTGCCGCGCAGTTTGACGCCACACTCCGGAAAAGTAGCCGTTAGAATGTCGATCGCAATTATAGCCGCTATACAGTACTTTCCTAGCGATTGCTTGGGCATTTAACACAAAAATAGTCATTCTGAATGAGTTAATGAAGGAAAGGATCGAAGAATCCACCAGATTTTGCCAACGGATACGACATTTAATGCTTATCTAGCTGTTGAAGGGAGCGAAGGAGGCTAGCTGCGCCTATAAATAACGTTGTATTTGGACTCGCAGGCGTTACCAAAACCCTTGAATTTTCCTGCGAGTGATATTCTGCGATTGTTTACAGGAAGTTATCAGAGAATCCTTTGTTTTGCCCAGGTTCGTCCAATGAATGTCTGAGAGGTCTTCTATTGAGGAAGAGTTCATGGTCCAGGAGACTGTGAAGGTGTTCAAATACGAAGGGATTGAAGGGTTAATGAGAACCCCTGCCAAGAAAGTCGTCACAGAACAAGGTCAGGCATCCAGAAGATCACCAAGACATGCTCCAACAATGTAGGACAAAGGCAAAGATCCAGTGGGGCCGAAGGTAAAGCTGCCAAAGATGAGTTCCAAAGTGTCAGAGCCACCAATAGCTAATAAGGAGATACCATTGAAGCTTACCCCTAACTATATCTCGCTGCGTGCACTGGACGCACCGGTCCTCAGGCTACTAAAGAATTCCAAATACGAGATTTCGCTCTCGCCGATATCGAAGCACGTCGAGGTGGACAAAAAGTTGTTGGGTAAGATCCCAGAGTGTAAGTGGGAAGACTATGATTTGCTTAAGATGCAGAAGGAGCCAAGCAAACCTAGGTTCCCACTTTTCCATCCCGACCAGTACATGTGATGGAAGAAAGATGTGAAAGGTAACCTCACCTTAGTCGCGGAAAGTTGGTTGTCCGAGGTAGTCCAGTCGGGACTGCTCAATCTGCTCAGACTCCCGCACTTTGAGAGAACACCAGAGCTAAACGCGGTGGTGTGAACTTTGATGGCGCGCATTCATTAGGGATACTTGTGGCTCGACCGCGATATTGACCTAAACATTGAATTAATCCACCAGATCACTGGATTGAGCAAAAGAGGCGACGATCCGAAGTAGTTTTTCCAAGGGAAAACCAAAGATAAAGAAGTGGCCACGAAGATGAAGAAAACACAAACCGTCATCAAAGGCAAGAGAGGATTTCAAACGGAGGACATAGATGATAAGACCACAAAGTTTGTTACGCAACTTTTAGCCGGAAAAATTCTCAGAAAGGTGAGGCCTTTGGAGGTACCTACCGGCGCAGTACTACTTGGTGTCGCAGTCGCGGAGGGTGGACGATTCAACTGGTGTTAATACCTGTTGAATGAGTTCCTGAAGGAACTAAAGGACACACAGATGAATGGCAGTAATTTCCATTTTACATGGTTAATAGTGTTGATCGCCTTCATAGGGTGGAAGGAGCTGAAGGATTACGTTAGCGTAATCACCGACAACAATGATTGTAGAGGCGCCCGCTATTCAGGCGCCCGCTATTCAAACCTTTGGGAAAATTTGAATTCACAAAGATAGCACGTGACAGCTGAGGTCTTCTACACCTATTATGACCAGCTGCGTGGGGCCATCATGCTTACGCCGTGGATCACAAAGCAGGTAACGAGTAAGTATATTCGCACTGTCGATTTTTATGCTGACATGCATTGCATTCACATTTCAACCAAAGCACAGAAGAAGAACACTGAATGGTTCCCAGAAAGATACCATATGTATGAAGATGATATTGATAACATCATGAAGGAATGGCCTGCTGAGTTTCGAGTCGAAATTGTGGATATCCAAAGTGACTATGGCGAGGACCACCCCATTCCATGTCCCATTACTGAAGAAAAAGAAACGGGAAAAAGGAAGGAAGCTGAGAGCCTTGCATGGCAAAAGGGAGGGGCGCAAAAGAATCGAAGAGCTATTAAAGGCCAATTAGAAACAATGCTTCAAGATGATGATTACGACATGATCGCGTCGAAGGTCACGGAACAGATGGAAGACTTGATGTCTGAAAAGGACAAAAAGAATGAGGAAATCCAAGAAAGTTTGCAGAAGAATCTGGTCACGATGCAAGGAATCACAGAGAAGATTGAAGAGGTACATAAAAGATTGCTCTTACCGTGGGACTCAGAGTCTGAAGGGAAGTCGGGAGGTACTTCACAGCAAAAGACACCGCAGCTATCCATGGTCGGGCCTGTGAAGTCCCGCATTGTTAAGCTTGATCCATTAAGTGTAAGGCTGCCACTGTCGGAAAACTTAATCTTGGGCACGCAGGCCCTAGAGCATGTAGACCTGGACCTTGCGAAGATACCACTGCCCGGTCTACACCATCTGCATCTGCAGGTTTTTGAGGAAATGCATGAGCGAAGTACTGACGCTTTGAACCAGCATACTGAGTTGCAAGCAAATTATAAGCAGTTGGAGGAAGCTAGGTCGCGAAGAGCTATGGGGATACAGGATAATCATGATCGATGGAAAGCACTAGAGTCCACGATCACTGCTGTAGCAGATGATATCTCAGAATGTGACGTACAGATAGACCCCGCAGACACTGTTGTTAAGATCGGCGAAGTGGTTAGCGATCTTAAGGCGGAGATACGAGATATGGAGATCAGCCACGAAGCTAAGGTTGTTGCCTTGGAGGCACATATTAACCCACAGACTCCACCAGATGAGAAACAGTTGAGAGCGAAGAAAGTGAAGGCCGCTGCAGAGAGTATAGCCACTGAGGTGTCTAAGTGCCAAAGTCTGTTAGATGAGGCGTCGAAGGCATTCACTACCCTCGAAGAGGACCCACAGTTGCTGGAAGTCAAGAATGCTGTCAAAGATAAGCAAGCAGCATTAGAACTGCTGGATGCAGAAGTTAAAGCCCTGCTACCAAGAGAAAGACTCTAGAGGTACCGGGAGGTCAGCGCATTGAAGAAAGAAGTCCAGGCATTAAGAGAAAGAGAGGCCCAAATGGGAGATAAATCGCAACCCTTGCTGGAGGAAGCCCACATGATCTCACGGGAGATCGAGGAGAAGTTAAAGGAGTTGCGCGAAGGTCAAGAACAAGTGGAAGGACAAGCCGATGATGAAATAACACTTGAGATGCTGGACACCATGAGACAAGTTGAGCAAGACACTAAGGAAGCAGTTGAAAAGTTGATTGTCACATACAACGAGTTTGTTGCGAAGATAGCTCCGCAAGAGAAGGAACAACTATGGAAAGAGGATGGAGGGTTGGCGATTGGGTCAGAAGGGATGGCAGATACTGGTCGTGGAGCATTGGAAGGATGGAGTGATGCAGGTCGCGACGTGGGGAGATGAGGGAAAAAGGAGATGGAACAGGCAGGGACGCGGGCAGCATGGAGAGATGAGGGCAAAGGGAAATTGAGCAGGAAGGGGCATCGAAAGAAGGAGAAGAGCAGGGGCGGGACGAAGCAATGCACACGGTGTGGGTGGTGGAGCAGGCGTAGAGGGAGGCCGCAAGGCTGGTGGAGTAGGAGGAAGGAGGGAGGGAATTGGTGGTGGATGTGGAGGGGGTGGTTGTGGCTGGGTGGGGTGGAGAAGTGTGGGAAGGAATGTCAAGCATGAAGGAGACGAGGAGGGTTGGTGAGAGAGAGAAGGAGAGGTGAAGTGAGGGGTGAAGGGAAGGGATAGGTGAGATGAGTTAGGAGTAGGCGACAATGTATGAGGAAGATGGCGCAGAAGAACCTGGCTCTGGCTTTGATACCACTTGGAGCAAATTAATTTTGAAAAACCCATGAATTCTGAAAATAACCCACAAATTGATAATTGATAGAAAAATATGATGATTGATATAATGATCGACCAACCTTTAAATATGGTTAGGGTACCAATTTCGAGGAGTCATGTCCTCTTACATAAATGATAATATTATTTAAGTAATTATATCATTAGCTAATTGTTATTTATTTTTATCATTATCTATTATTTATGTTTTATTTATTACATATGTTCATAACAATTAACTTATTTGGGAGCAAGGAGATCATTAAGGTATTGTTGAACCTTTACATTTCTATTTATAGAGGTTTTATCAATGTGACCTTATCTATGACATTGATACTAGTTATGTGTCTAAAGAATAAATAACATACATCAAATCATTACAAATTTCAAGCTTCTCTACCAACTTCGTATCCAACAATGAAAGGTCAATAAATGAGAAATCCCATGAGTTTTATGTTTCTACAAAATACGTATAGATTGGTTTAAGAGGACAAACCTTCTTGGTGCGCAGGAATGATAAGATTAGTGGTGTCATGCATTTCAGTGATAACCCCATGAAAGAATATGTTCTTCGCAGTTCTTATGTTGTTCAAGAAGGGAGAATCATAGTTTGGAACAACACCATTTTGTTGTCTCCCAAAATTGATCCTCTATGATGTCAAGTCCATAACACTACTTTGAGAAAACCTAGAGAAACTCCTAAGCGTTGCTCGTTTTCACCTCAATAAGATTTATCTCCCTTTAGAGCTGATGTTTTTCCCAATTGAAAAGAGGTATTGCTCATTACTGTCCTTGATCTATGATGAATTTTAGTTGTTGTAGTATGACATACTAAAGATTAGTAATGGAAAGATTAAAGGTGTACAATTGAATAACTAGTTGAATGGAAAAGGATCGACGCTTGTCCTTTGGGCCTTTGGAGTCTCAAATCAACACAAAAGGGTCTGGAAATGATGAATGCATAATATTAGTAAGGCACTCTATTTCAATGAATGAATATTGCCAAGCAAATATATTATATCATGCATACCAATGCTAGATGACAGAACCCTCGTTCTAGGAATTAATTCTCATACACAACCATAATTGAATAGTGAATGAAGTAAATAGATCAGCCACACGTTTAATTCATAAAAAAAGCTTCATATACAAAATGGTTTGTCAATATCTTTGGCCTTTTAGGCTTACAAAAAGTAATAACGGTTGTGAAGATGAAACATTGCTTCTGCTCATATTCTATTAAAACACCCAATGAATAGAAAGAAATACCTGTAAATCCCAATTGCAACATACTATTACAACTCCCATTTGCATGAAAGAAATAAGAAGATGCAAAAGGAATGATTGTGATTTAAGTGATCAAAGTGGCAATCTAGGGCCTATAAAAAATGGTCTTTATATTGGAATTTTTTTAATCATGATTTCTTAGATGCATTTTTCAAGGATTTTATATGTGTCATTGGGGGAATTTACATCCAAGGCTTGGGGATCTTACTCATTTTGCTAACTTTTTTTCCAGTGACATAAAAAAGACCCAAAACAAGGCATCAAGTGAAAATTTGTGATCTCGACAAATGCTCCTTTTTTTGTCTAGCAACTAAAATTCATCAATCTGAGTGCTCCCACTTATCCCTAATCTGCATGCTAAGGTCAGGGTCCTTATATTTCAGGGTTTTTCTCCTTATTTTTGTTTGCAGTCATTATAAAATGTAGTTTGGCCTCTTTTTAATAATTCTTTGCAAACAAGCATAATCATCACACCTCTCCTCAAAGATAAGATATCACCATTCTAACCATTTTGTATTATAATGTTTATTGTAGTGCTTTTCACCATTTCTTGAATTTATACTACTTTAAATACAATGTTTATGCTTCATTCACAATATTGCATGCTCCTTCTTCTTGCTCTCAAATCATTTTGGATCATTAAGATATCCAATTCCCACAACACCACATTATAATAGTCATATCCATTCATTGTCCAAACTATAATTTTTTCCCTTGTGGAGTTTCCTTCCAATTTGCAAGAGGAAGCATGCCAACATGTGTGGAAGGATGCCATGGTGAAGGAGTACACCTCCATCATAAAGAATGATGTATGGGACAATGTGCTTATACCGAATGGGAAATCAATTGTGAGTTGCATGTGGTTGTACAATATCAATCATGCAACATAGAGAAGTACAAAGTGAGATTTGTGGTGAGAGAGTTCTATCAAATAGAGGGAGTGGACTATGAGGATACTTTTCTCTAGTTTCCAAGTTCACTTCCATTAGAGTAGTGATGTCTTTACTTTTTGTTATGGGATGGGGAGTACATCAGATGGATGTAAAGACAACTTTCCTCAATGGGATAATGGAGGAAGAAGTGTACATAGAGAAACCTCGAGGCTTTAAGATCAATGGGAAGGAGGCCCATGTTTGCAGGTTGAACAAGGCCTTGCATGGACTCAAGTAGGCACTGACAACATGGTATTCCATGATCGATGGATACATGCAAAGTTTGGGCTTCACCAAAAGTGAAGTAAATCCCAACATGTATTTTATATTTGTTGAGGTTGATGTGCTTGTTTTGGTGTTGTATGTGGAGGACTTGTTTCTTATAGGTTCAAAGAAGTTCATGATGAAAGACATTGGCATGATGTATTACTTCTTTGGGTTGGAGGTTTGATAAAGACTAGGGAATATTTTCCTTGGGTAGGGTAAGTATGTAGTTGAGGCATTGAAGAGATTTTAGATGGAGGACTACAAACCTATAGTCATGCCTATGATGATTAATCTAAAGAAGGTAACAATTTTAGGTTCATATATGGTGGATCCCACGTTGTACAAGCAATTGATTGGTTCCTTGATGTATTTGGTCAACACTAGGCCAAACATATGTTTTGCAATGAACACCT
The DNA here is from genome assembly GCA_027924585.1 of Larix kaempferi. Lineage (NCBI taxonomy): Eukaryota > Viridiplantae > Streptophyta > Pinopsida > Pinales > Pinaceae > Larix > Larix kaempferi. Next base: position 7,356,112 of record BSBM01000556.1, read on the forward strand.
TTAGTCAACTCATGGTAGAGTTAATGTAGGAGTATTGGGTAGTATAAAAACACGTGCTTAGATACTTGAGGGGCACAATGGAGTATAGTTATACATATCCTTAATATAGTGAATTGAAGTTGCAGGGGTATACAACTTATAATGAGCAGGTAGTGCATCATACAAGAAAAGCACCCTAGGTTGTTGCTTTAGCTTGGGATCAACAATGATATCTCGATTCAAAACAAGTTAATTAATATTTTGTAATTCATTTTTTGTGAAAGTATTTTATTTAGCTATTGAGTCTAATAAAGTGTATTTTCATACAATAGTGATCTAGACTAATCTCAACTATACATCTCACTAAGAGATTAAGGGCTTGGCAATTAGGGTTTGAACTCAAGTATAAAGGTAGGTCAAGATAGAGGGTTTATTTCACATACACACAAATAAAAGTATTTGTTAGACAGTGACATTGGCTATCGGTTGAGCAAGTTTAGAGAATAGGAGAGGTGTCGTAGTTGGGAAGTAGGCAGAAAACAATATGAATAGTTTGTATAGTCATACAGATTTCATATGGATGAATTAATATAGTTGTACGGAATAGTCCATACAATTGCATGTGCATGGATGTTTATCAGGAGGAAGAGAAGAGAACAGGGGAGGTCAAGTTGTCCTGGTATGAGGAAGAGGCCATAGCTGCCATCGAACGCTAGACATGGAGCTTCATTTCAGACAACATCATCGGTAGAAATTGTCTTATGAATTCTTCTACTAAGGTTCTTATGATATAATTTGGATTTGGATAACATTAAAGGGTTCTAATCCACCAAGAGAGTTGGTTAATGCATATTTTATCATCTTGTCAATAGTGTAACTTGATATTTCCATGAATTTGCACTAAGACTTGTCCACATACATATGCCCTTGCTTTAAGTCATGAAACTCATTAATATTATTTTTCTCATGATAATGTTTTGAATTTTACCCTTGCACATTTTTTGATAAAATTATTCCACTGTATCCCTGTATTGTTGATCTCCTTAACTTTCTTATGGTGCTACCACCATAAATATGCCTTCCTTGTGAGGTTGTTCCATAATCTCAAAATAACTCTTCAATTTCCTTTCTAGAGGTTCCATGGAAAGAGGTTCTATTTATGCTCCCTCCATGTGTCGATCTTGGTGGATTTGTCAACTGTGGCTTTGTGATAGATTTGTTCTTTAGCAACTTACGTTGGAAGAGTATATGTAGAGCATAAATTTTTCTCACGTATCTCATGTGTGTGTGTGTTTAAAAGAACTTAACATCGCTTATGTGACAAGTAATCGATGTCATGAAAGGTTAATGTCATCTATTTGATGTTTATAACATCGATGCATTTATGACCAACATCAATGTACGATTGTAACCATAACATACACCTCAGACCAAAGTCACTTAAGAGACATCATATGCAATAATATTGTTCCACAAAAATGGTTTTCCTAGGTTTAAGAAGTTGGTTTGACATTGCTGACATGCTAGAAAATCAACATCGTATGACATACTGTATGTTATATCATCAATCGGTGTAACATCGTGTGTTTGACAAGTTAACGATCAATTATTCAACATCACTTTATTGATGTTTAATCGACGTGATCAAATTTATTATCTAATGTTTAGTTCATGTTTTAAACATTAAATTAATGTTGAATTTTGACCCTAAATGTAGTCATGAAGGTACCAATGATAATGATCATATTTCATCCTTCCTACTTAAATCAGGAGAGATGAGAGGGGCCTATACAAGAATAAAGTAACACCATACAAGGTTGGGGACATCAAGTGGACTAAAAGTGTTGTTAGAATGCATCCATTGTTCATTTGGTTTCTTAAAGGCTCGATATCCTATAACTCTTTGTCCTTGCATGGAAATGCTTCTACTTTCATACTTTGGAGAGAGGATTGACATCAGGTAAAAATTTACAATAAATTTAACATTGCAGCTAACATTCATGTAAGCAAAAGACCAATTCCAAAGTATAAGGAGAAGTTTTTGCATCATATGGCATGTCTTTTGTGCACCAATGTCTCAGTTAACAATTATTTATGTCATAATTTTGTGAACAACAATTGCAATAAGGCCATCTGGAGTTGATGTGTTTACGATTTGGCTTAACATATGGTGATGTTCGGATATCCACATCATCTTTTTCAGGATCTTGCATGCAATTAGGGTTTGCATGCAAATTCTAGGGTTTGCATGCATCCCAGTCACCAGGTTGATGCCTCCAGCACCTTAGCCACCTTATTCTAGCACCCGGGAGCCACTTACTTCAGAGTTTTAGCCCTCCTAGTCAGGAAGGCGCCCACTTCTCACCTACTGCCAGAGAAGGGCGCACTTCTTCACCTACCACTGCAGTTCCACTTCAGTTACACTCAGTTAGCTCCGATTCTCCCTGATTTGGGGCTAGTTTCACTCCCGACTGACTGTTTCACTTCCGTTGGACCTCCAGATTGACTAGATGACTTGTTCTGACTTCAGTTAGCCTCCCATGTGCCCTCCACTGAGCCTCCTTCCCTTAATCAGTGCTACACACTTCAGTTACACTTGTTACACTCAGTTAGACTCAGATTAACACCTGGATGACTGGTTCTTGTGCATTGATGACCACCACCGATTGATGATGAGGACTCCTAGTTGGACTCAAGCTACTCCATTCAGTGATTCGAATGACCTCCTTAGGCAATTCAAATTGCTCAGTTATTGTTACTGTATTCTATTGTAATCATTCACCCTTACTGGGATATTGAGCACTGCTGCACGTTTTGCACAGTTTTACACCATATTTTCTATATTCATCTGTTGTGATTGATTTACTTGTTCATTAGATCTGTTGTGACTAATTTTACATGGTATCAGAGCCATTGCAGGGACAAGATCTCTTTTCTACAGGTGTTTCTACAAGAATATTTGAGTGAATTGCTCAAAAAAAAATTGCAAAAAGTTTTGGCATGAAAGATCTCAAGGGCATTCGCTCCTGTGCATGCAAAGCTTGAAAATACATCCAATACCACTCCAGAAGCTTGAGTTTCCACATAATTCCTGGATCTGATACATTGGACCCATTCAACATTGTTTGATCTCCAATCCCAGGTGTGATCCAACTCTAAAAGGGTGGATTGTTCGACCTCATTGTTCTTGGTTTATTGTGATTTGCAGGTTATTGTCTCCATCATTTGCATTCGCTACTCTGCCCTTGCAAGCTCCTCTACATCAGTGTGCACTCGCTCCTAGCAATGGAATACTCTTCTTCAAAGCCTATCCTCACCCCATTCAATTATTTTGATTGGAAAGATGATATGGAGATCATATTACGTTCAAAAGGTTACTACCGAGTCACTCTTGGTCTTGAATTGGAGCCAAACAACTTGTCAGATAGAACCAAACACTACAACAAGTTTGATGAAGCTTATGGTCTTCTTTGTCTCTCCATATCCAAAGATCTTCACTTCCATCTTAGCGGATTGAAGACTCCAAAAGCTATATGGGAGCAACTTGAAACACTATTTGGAAAGCAAGACGAGCTTAGGGCTTTTCAATTAGAGAATGAATTGATTGCCCTTAGTCCTGAGAATTTCGAGACCATTAATGAATTCTTCACAAAATTCAAGAACTTGAACTTGCAGTTGAAGAACAGTGGAGTTATCAAAGAGGATAAACAATTGATCCTCTCCATTCTCAGCAAGCTTGGGAAAGATTATTCGGTATTTGTCTCTACTTTCAATTCTGGTCGGCTAACTACCCCGAATTGGAAGATGCCTACCTTGAATGCCTTCATTGAGTCCGTCACAAAAGAGAATGACAAGTTGATTCAAATGGGGTCCATAAGCTCCAAAGATTCAGCCCTATATGTTCAAGGACCCAAGATCTCGAATGGTAAAGGAAAGCAAAAGAAGGAGAAGCCCAAATTCGAGCCTCACAAGCAAAGAGAGAAAGGCAAACAAACGGATGCACCATCCAGTTCGAAGTTCAAGCAAAAGGGCAAAGAAGGTAACCAAAAATCTAAATGTACTTATTGCAACCATGGCTTTCATCCCGAAAGTTCATGTATGAAGAATACTATAGATCAAATGGCCCTCCTTTTGGAAAAGAACAACATAACTCTTCCCAACGGTGCAAGGAAGAAGGATAGGAATGATGATCATGAAAGAGGACAAGCACTCATGGCAACTGTTTCGAAGCCCACTACTCTCTTGATAGATTCGGGTGCATCGAATCATATGGCTGCAAATATTGATTCTTTTTCTTCATTCGATCCAAACAACTCCATCCCCATCCATTTGGGAGATGACTCAAAAATTTCTTCAAAGGGCAAAGGTACGATTCATGTAGATCATGGAAGCTTTCAGAATGTTCTCTATGTGCCTTCCTTGGCTTCAAATCTTCTTTCTGTGTATCAAATGACACACACTGGTGAACTGAAGCAAGTTACATTCGGCCCTAATACAGTTGAAATTTCTGATATCAAAAGTGGAAGACTTGTTGCAGTCGGAAAGGCAAACCACACTGCAAAATGCTATGAGTTTTCACACTTTATTCCGCTTGCAAAGCCCACTGCTCTTCGCACACATGGTAATGAGGTTAGTAGGCTTTGGCATGAAAGATTTGGACATCTTAATTATAAGTATTTGCTGCTGCTATCAAACAAATCCATGGTAGATGGTCTTCCACAACTCCGTTCCTCGAAGGGAATATGCACTGGTTGCATTATTGGGAAGCACCTCGAGCACATATTCGACCGCGGCAAAGCTAGCAGAGCTTCTACAATTTTGGGGTTGATACATTCTGATATCAATGGTCCACTACCCCATACATCATTAAATGGTTCAAGGTATGTTTTGACATTTATTGATGATTTTTCCCGCTTTACATGGGTATTCTTTCTCAAAAACAAGTCAGAAGTGCTTGGAAAATTCAAGGATTTTAAGGCTTATGTTGAGACCGCCATTGAGAGCAAGATCAAAGCTCTTAGATCTGATAATGGTGGAGAATATATCAAGTCCTATTTGCTGCAACTTTTTGCCCAAAGCGAAATTCAAATCCAACATACAGTTCCCTACACACCCCAACAGAACGGTGTAGCGGAAAGGAAAAATCGGTCACTGAAAGAGATGGCTACATGCATGATTGAATCAAAAGGTTTGGCTGCAAATATTTGGGCTGAAGCAATCAATGTTGCTGCATACATACAGAACCATGTTCCACATTCATCCGTGAAAGGTATGACTCCTTTCGAAGCATTCTTTGGTCACAAACCGGATGTGTCAAATTTGAGAGTTTTTGGCTCTACTGCATGGGCTAGAATTCCTTCCAAGAAGAGACGAGCTTTGGATCCACAAAGTATTGAGTGCATACTGATAGGATATGGGGAAGAATCAAAAGCATATAAACTCATGGATATCAGATCTAAAAATATATTCATAGAGCGCAGTGTGCAATTTGAAGAACCGCTTCAAGAATTGCAACTAGTCGAGGAAGAGACTACCGATTCACCACCTTCACCAGAAGAAGATCCGTGCAGCGATAATGAAGGTATGAGTTCTGATATTTCTGATATTGTAGTAGCATATGATGATCATGACATATCAGGTTCGGAATCCGACCATTATGATCCTCCTCAGTTACCAAAGTGGGCCCAAAACACTCTTCAATCTGCTAGTTCGAACCTTGGAAATCCTGCTGATCCGAGACGAACAAGAGCAGACTTTCAAAGAGCAGGTATGGCCTCTTTATATTGCTGATCCATTACTTCCTGAGATTTGTTATTTGATGGCTGGTTCATATCCCACATCATACTATTCTGCCCACCGAGATCCGAGATGGCAAAGTGCCATGGATGAAGAGTACAGTTCTCTTCAAAAGAACAACACATGGGAGCTAGTTTCTCTTCCACCTGGAAGAAAATTAGTGAAGTGTAAATGGGTCTACCGCACGAAAGTTGCCGCTAATGGCTCTATCAGCAAATACAAAGCAAGTTTGGTGGCAAAAGGTTTCTCCCAAGTCCAAGGAATGGACTACACTGAGACTTTTGCACTGGTTGCAAAGATGGATTCCATCCGCCTTGTTTTGGCTATTTCCGCATCCAAGCACTAGGAAGTGCACCACATGGATGTGAAGAGTGCATTTCTACATGGAGACCTTGCTGAAGAGGTATATATGCAGCATCTAGAGAGATACACATCAGATCCATCATTAGTTTGCAGATTGAAGAAATCTTTGCATGGGTTAAAACAGGCCCCAAGAGCTTGGTACGCAAAGATGGACTCCTTCCTTCTTTCTCAGAATTTCCAAAGATGCAAATCTGATCCGAATGTGTATCTTCAGCGAGTTAAAGGTAATTTGTTGGTTATTGTACTTTATGTTGATGATCTTCTCATTACTGGTAGCACTCTTACTTCAATAAACAAGCTAAAAACTGCCTTAAATCTAGCTTTTGACATGAGCGATTTGGGCTTGCTGAGTCACTTTTTGGGCTTGGAGATAGCTCAAAATTTTGATGGGATCACTATATCTCAGCAAAAATATGCTTCCAACCTATTATTGAAGTTTAATATGGCTGAATGTAAGGCATCCCCATTCCCATTCCTATCAGGAATCAGTCTTGAGGAGGGAGATTCTACACCGCTTGCAGATTGTAGTATGTATCGACAGTTGATTGGTTCACTACTTTATTTGACACACTCAAGGCCTGATATTTCATATGCAATGAGTGCCATGTCAAGGTATATGCAGCAGCCACATGAGCTTCATTGGTGAGCAGCCAAGCGGATCTTGCAGTATGTGCAAGGTACGAGACAGTTTGGCATACATTATGCTGCAGATTCTGAGCTTGATTTCATTGGTTTTACTGATTCAGATTGGGAAGGTGATAGCATTGATCGAAAGTCCACTTCTGGTTATGTTTTCATGATTGTTCATGGTGCTATTTGCTGGTCCAACAAAAAGCAAGCAGCCATTGCACTTTCTTCAGCAGAGGCAGAGTATCAAGGGGCAGTCAATGCCTGCATTCAGGCAGTTTGGTTGCAGGGTATTCTTTCCAAGTTTGGTTTTGGTGGCACTACTTCGACTGTCCTATTTTGTGACAATCAAAGTGCTATCAAGATCTCCACAGATCCAGTTCAACGGTAGAGGACCAAACACATTGAGATTCATATGCATTACATTCGACAGTTGGTGCATGATTGCAGCATCATTCTGCAATATTGCCCTACTGATGAGCAAATTGCAGATATCTTCACTAAGAGCTTCACTGAGAAGAAGTTCTCTTACCTTCGTTCACTGTTGGGGGTGAGTTCCATCATGGTGGAGACAGATTGATCCATTATTATGCTTTAGCTTGAGGGGGGGCTTTCTTCCCGCTGGGTTTTCCCTCTTTCCTCACTTAGTTTATTTTCAGCATTTTTTGGATTATTGTATTGGGGTGACCTTTGGTCTTAGTTACCAGGGCCCCACATTATTTTCTTTTGCACATCATAGTCTAGCTTGAGGGGGGGTGTTCGGATATCCACATCATCTTTTTCAGGATCTTGCATGCAATTAGGGTTTGCATGCACTTTGCATGCATCCCAGTCACCAGGTTGATGCCTCCAGCACCTTAGCCACCTTATTCTAGCACCCGGGAGCCACTTACTTCAGAGTTTTAGCCCTCCTAGTCAGGAAGGTGCCCACTTCCCACCTACTGCCAGAGAAGGGCGCAGTTCTTCACCTACCACTGCAGTTCCACTTCAGTTACACTCAGTTAGCTCCGATTCTCCCTGATTTGAGGCTAGTTTCACTCCCGACTGACTGTTTCACTTCCGTTGGACCTCCAGATTGACTAGATGACTTGTTCTAACTTCAGTTAGCCTCCCATGCACCCTCCACTGAGCCTCCTTCCCTTAATTAGTGCTACACACTTCAATTACACTTGTTACACTCAGTTAGACTCAGATTGACACCTGGATGACTGGTTCTTGTGCATTGATGACCACCACCGATTGATGATGAGGACTCCTAGTTGGAGTCAAGCTACTCCATTCAGTGATTCGAATGACTTCCTTAGGCAATTCGAATTGCTCAGTTATTGTTACTGTATTGTATTGTAATCATTCACCCTTACTGGGATATTAAGCACTGCTGCATGTTTTGCACAGTTTTACACCATATTTTCTATATTCATATGTTGTGATTGATTTACTTGTTCATTAGATCTGCTGTGACTAATTTTACAGGTGATAGCTTTCATATTTTGTCTATGATTTTGCTGCATATTTAGAAGTGTTTCTTAGTACAACATGTCGAGAAAGAACATGTTGACAATCAACATTTTATCTCTAGGTTGAAAGCATGTCATAGTTGTGTATGTTTACATATCATCATTGTGAGTGGAGCTATAAAGTTTTTGGGCATGGTCGTCAATGAACATAGAAGATGTAGCTTGCATCTCACATGGGAATCCATAACAACAGCTAAGGATAGAGCCTTTCTTATGCAAGTAGGAAGTTTCATGGAATTTTGTGTGTCAATGAACATAATTAACTAGTACTACATAGTCCTAGGGTGATTAGATGCAAATATTGTGGGTGTTGTTTGGAGGCATGAATCGTTCATAAATGAACATTAGAGTGTTCGGTTCCTTTGGTAGAGGGCACGTGGGTTCCAAGTTGTAACATATCTATCAAATAAGGACTTGGTAGTGTCAACCTCACCTAAATCCATGCAATCAAGTGTGTCCATATTAGGCACATTCGACAACCAGATGAAACCATGTATAAGCGCAGACACTCTATGTTGCCATTCATACCTATAGGAGAAACAAGAGTGGATAACATGTGGTAGCATTAGAAGCATTGCATGTATAATGAAGACAAGTAAATAGGGTTACATATAGACTTGCACCAATATAATCTTGTATGAATACCTATTTGCAATACCTCCTTAAGGAAGATTTTGAATCTGTAGTGCATGTACTGAGCTGCAAGATGTGGGTTTGTTGTAATATTTTTAATTATCCACTGATGGTGCTCGCTTGAAGTGGGTGGAGGGTTCCCAGGCACGAGCATGTGCAAGTCATGACATTTGGTGTCTGTTGCACTAAGGGTGAAGAATTTTTTTTGGATTCCTAGTTGTGTGTTCATATCGATGAGCCCACCTTTACGTTTGTTCCAAGATGCGTGTGTTCCATGGAGGTCTACCCCAAAGCACATAACTTGCTCAACTATCCTAGCATCATGTATACTGTGAAGTTGTCGACGATTTTCGACAATGTGTCTTCGATGTTTTTTTTCAAGAAGGCAATAACATTTGCTTACCTATGATGCCGCATCACAAGGTTGTACAAGTAGTTATGAAAGTAAGGGTGTTGCACAAATCTATTGTCATGCTATTGCATAAGGTGTAAAGCATATTCTTGCATTTCCACTTCTCTAGTGCAAGATGTGGGTTTGTTGTAATATTTTTAATTATCCACCGATGGTGCTCCCTTGAAGTGGGTGGAGGGTTCCCAGGCACGAGCATGTGCAAGTCATGACATTTGGTGTTTGTTGCACAAAGGGTGAAGAAGAAGGTTTGGATTCCTAGTTGTGTGATCATATCAATGAGCCCACCTTTACGTTTGTTCCAAGATGCGTGTGTGCCATGGAGTCCTACCCCGAAGCACATAACTTACTCAACTATCCTAGCATCATGTAGACTGTGAAGTTGTCGACGATTTTTGGCAATGTGTCTTCGATGTTTTTTTTAAGAAGGCAATAACATTTGCTTACCTATGATGCCGCATCACGAGGTTGTATAAGTAGTTATGAAAGTAAGGGTGTCGCACAAATATATTGTCATGGTACTGCATAAGGTGTAAAGCATATTCTTGCATTTCCACTTCTCTAGTGCAAGATGTGAGTTTGTTGTAATATTTTTCATTATCCACCGATGGTGCTCCCTTGAAGTGGGTGGAGGGTTCCCAGGCACGAGCATGTGCAAGTCATGACATTTTGTGTCTATTGCACTAAGGGTGAAGAAGAAGGTTTGGATTCCTAGTTGTGTGATCATATCGACGAGCCCACCTTTATGTTTGTTCCAAGATGCGTGTGTGCTATGGAGGCCTGCCCTAAAGCACATAACTTGCTCAACTATCCTAGCATCATGTAGACTAAGAAGTTGTCAACAATTTTCGATAATGTTTCTTCGATGTTTTTTTTAAGAAGGTGATAACATTTGCTTAACTATGATGCAGCATCACAAGGTTGTACAAGTAGTTATGAAAGTAAGGGTGTTGCACAAATCTATTGTCATGGGACTGCATAAGGTGTAAAGCATATTCTTGCATTTCCAATTATCTAATACGTTGTTGCCTTAACACGTCAACCCCTTTGGCGAAGAAGATGGGGAAGGCTATGGAAAAAAGGCTCTTTATGTTGTATTCATTGATAGGGTAAAGGTCAATAGGGGGCCATTAAATGGAAGATATGGAGGTGTAACGTGTACCTTGCACGTAATCCCTTATTGCTTCAAATTATGTACATGCATTCGAGAGGGCGGATATGAAGGACGATGTATGCACATTTGGTGGGCTAGGCAAGCAAGTGTAGTCTTCATTTGAAAGGGCATCATGATGCTAAAGGTCGGGAATGGAGGTGGTGACATGGCGAAGCAAGAGAGAGACATCGATAGAATGACTAAACAAAGCAAATAGTGTAGGAGGACGAGTTGGATATTCTTGTAATATTAATTACTTGTTATTTTATACTCCAATGCTGCCAAAACACATGTTCTACTAACAAAGAAATCACAATGCTTGAGGTTAGATTTGCACCGTTTGACAAGAAGGATGTCTGGGTCTAATAACATTTGGGGAAGGCAGTTGACGATTGCACGTATGTCCTGTAGGAAATTGATAATAGGAAACAATATTTGTATTTCCCTCCATGAGCACGGGTAACCTGTGGGATAGGGGTGACTCATGTAATGAGCATTTTTCCAACCTAATTCATAATAGCGAGGACACACGATTGCAGGTTGGGGTCCATGTTGTTCACAATGAAGATTTGGTGGTCATTTTGTTATGAAGCATAGGGGAAATAGGCATAGGTTCCACGTTAGAACTTTGTTTTCATTATTGGATAGGATTCCTTGAATATGGAGAAGACATGTAACGGTGAAAGGCGATCTATATGTACACATAAGCATCAATGGGGCTCGTTGTTTACATGAGTGATTTGAGTACATTGAGGGGAAGGTGAAGCTAGGTGTGGTGATGGGTGCATTTCCAAGTTGGCAGAGCAAGTAGATGCATGGGAGAGAGAAGGTTCTGTGGTTGTTTCATTATGAGGGTTAGTATTGAAGGACCAGGGGATGTAATGATAAAAGCAACAATATGAAATAACGTAGGTCCATGCATGGTGTTGTTTTAATTGAAGAGGGAATCCCTATAGGTTCTATAAAGAAAAGGCCTTTGTGTGTTTATTTGGATTTTTTCCAGTTCATATGAAAGCCATGTTTGTGCATTTCTTTGTGTGAAAATTCTCACAGCAGATCTAAGAGTTGATGTATACCTCACAAGAAAGATTAAGCAGGAAATAGAAGAAGAGTGGACAATGCAGTGTAAAAGAGCAGCATAATTATGATACAGTAGAACTCAGATAGAAGCAGAATAACATCACACACTAATTCATTAATCATAATATGAACAATAAATAATACAATGGTGGAGAGGATTCGAATTCCAAGGTGGCAATTCGAATTAGCATGCATGGGCATGGCTTATCTGCACTAGGATTCATCATCATCATCAGTGGAGTGTTAACAATACAGCACTAGGAGTCCTCATAATCATCAGTGGAGTCATCAATGCAAAAGTAGCGGTCAACTAGGTGTCAAACTGAGTGTGGTAGGTGTAACTGGCACATAGAAGCACTAATGTAGTGAAGGAGGCTTAGTGGAGGGCACATGGGGAGCTGACTGGAGTCAAAATAGGCAATCTAGTCTCACTGGGGGTCCAACGGAGTGTTTCAGTTAGTTAACAAGTCAATCAATCCTCAAATCAAGGAGAGATCCACAAAAAACTCAACTAACTGAAGTGTAACTGAGTGGTAGGTGAAGAAGGGTGTTGTAGTCCCAAGGTTCATGTGGTTACCATAGATACATTATACGATATAAGCAAGCATACATAATGATACAAATACAAGAGACAAGACAGATAGAGAGAAGCACAAGCCTTTGTATTAACCAGTAATAATAGAATACATCACAGAACCAATCTAACTAGTACATCGGCTCAACAACCTATATATATATATCGTTCAATACAGTTACATAACCGTCTGTCGTTCTAACCAACCGACCTGACCTATACTAGTCAACACGACTTGTCGACATATACTTTAGAGTGGTCGGGCGGAGGGCCTAGTCAACAGGTTGACCTAGGCCCCTCCAACATCTCCCCCACCTCAAAATCTTTTTTCGTCCCGAAGAAATGGAGAGATAAAAAATGAAAAAATAATCTTTAGGATGGTTATGAAGAAGGTAAGTTGGAGCTAGTAACATCAGATATCTGTAGGAAGACTTCAAGAATAACTTCGGTGGAAACAGAGAGATGGTGCTGGAACTCTTCCCATATGCATAGCAAATTTTGAATGTCGACAATCAAGGTCGTGAGCTTCGACAAGTTTTCCATCTTGTCGTGGGTGGATGTAGTCTATAAATGAATCATGTCGGGTCCAAATATGGTAATTGTTTCTTGGGTAGCAGCAAGTAAATGTCGGAGTCGGGGCTGAATTTCTTCAAGTTTGGAGAGGCCGCAGCATGCTTGTGATATCCACTATGCTTCATGTTTTTCTAGTTTATCCAGCTTTCTATTTTCCAGGATGATTTGATTATCAAGGCTTTCAGTAAGTGCTTCTTCTGCAGTTAAGCGCTGGCGCTGAAGTGTGCCCAACAATGTTCTTGTCTTTTGGAGTTCTTTGTATACTTCATCGTAATGTACATACCAGTGGTTCAAAACTTCAGCAAGTTTTTTGGCTTGAGTATCATATTGCCTGAGTAAATTGAGAGCTTCTGTAACGCTGTAAACTGATTTTCCATGAGTGAGGATACTTCGATAGCTTGGTCCTGTTGTTTCTTGAGAAGCTTGGATTGTAGCATCGACATGACAGACTCAAATAATTGATATGCTCTGTCGAGAGGTGATGTCATGTCGGGACTTGATGGAAGTTGGATGACTTGCTGAGCTAAGTCTTCACACTTAATAAGAAACGTAGTCCTTTCTTCCTGCAGCTGCTGGATTTGGTCTTCCGTCTCCTGTCCACGATGTCTATGTTCTCAAAAGATTGCATCTTCAATCAAATCAAGATCTTCTTGAGATGCCAACTGTGGCTGATAACTGGTAGTAGCTCCAAATTGATCCAAGTAAACTGAGAGAGTGTTTTATGATTGACTTTGCTGCTGTTGCTGCCTTTGTAATTGTTGTTGAAGTTCTCTCTCTTTACGCTTCTTTTCTTTGTGTTTGTTCCGGTTGCTTTTCTCTTTTTCTTTACTCATGATTTGTTGTTCTGACCCCTTTTCTTTATCGGTTGTTGCTGGATGAGTTTCGATAGATGCTTGTGTGCTAGCAATAGCCTGTTCTTCTTGGACTTGTATACTTGGCTCTGCTTCTGTGGTAACTGGAATTTCATGTTCAATAGTTCCGGCACTTAGTGGAACATTTGCTGGTATGCTGGATGTATCAATATTGCTTGTACTAGTGTCTTGGATGCTGGTTTGTTCTGGTGGTTCTGTCGTGCCGGCTGCAATATCTTGAGTTGCAGCTGGTTCCTTGGCTTGAGCTGAGGCGGCTTCAACTACTTTGGTCGCTATTGCTTCTTTGTTTTGTTGTTGTATCACCGGAATAGACTTGGACCCATCGACAAGGAGACTCGACTGACTTGTCGGGAAAGATGGAGGGTCGATTGATGTCATAAGTGGACTCAATGAAGTGGTATTGCCGAATGGACCTGGACCGACTACACTTGACTCAATTTCTTGAATTGTGGACTCGACCTGGGAAGTAACGACTTGTGGGGACTTTTCACTATGATTGACTGCAGGTCGAGGTGGACTCAATTGTTGTTGTAATGGTGTGAGTGGAAGAGGGGTATAAACAGTTGTTTGTTGTGAATAAATTAGACCTAATGGCTCAGGGTTTCTGACATGATGGACCTTTTTGTGACCGACAATTTCTAGTACTGTAGATGGCAAAGGTAAAATGTTGGTTTGACGTGTCGGGGGGAGCCAAGTTAAGAGGAGCGGCTGACGCAATTGCAAAGACTGGTTGCTGAATGACCATCTCCCACCAGTTGGGACATAGCGTCGGGAGGTTGGCGATAAACTGACTCAAAACAACATCTACTAGGTTGACAGGGTTAGTTAATGCTAAAGGGGTATCTTCCTCTACTCTGGTCGGGAAGTAGGAGGGGACATAATGGTTAGGTCGACATGAGGTTCGACTGGAAGCTTTGGTTTCTTGACAAGAATTTTGGGTGTCTTGTGCTTATCTATTTCTACGAACTTCCTGAACTGCTCCTCTACAGGTAACTTATTCTTGGTTGCATCTTTGAGAATCTTGGTTGTAGTATTGTACAACTCGATTTCATCTTCTTCCGTAGGCTAGGCTCTTGAAAAGTTACTTTTCTTTTTCCCTTCCCTTGTGTAGGTATCACCTTGTTTTATCGAGCTGTAAGCAGTTCACCTGCTACCCTTTGGATATTTTCGTCCGTCAAAAGATGTTCTGGATTGTTGAACTCTGTGCTGTTGTTTGATTGCTCCGCGGATTCTGCTGATTCTTCGTGCAGAGTGAGTGTAAGTGCCAGTACATTGGGATTAGATACTGGTTCAGGTTGATAAATGAAAGTATTCATATATAACCGACTTTCGTATGCTTCTTCCTGTTCAACATTTGTCAATGGCTCAACACAAGTGAAGTTGATCTTTCTTGCTTAGGGCGGAATGGGCAATAATTCATTGGATTGTTGACTTAACTTCGTGAAAATTTCATTTATTGATGGATAGTAGTTGAGGCGCTTTGCCTTACCCGCTGCTCCTTGCATATACCAAACCGTTGTATCATCCAAAGGGAGTTGGATGTGTGTTGTCGGAGGTATACTCCATCGAATGTTCTGCGGTACTCTCCATCTTGTCGCCGCTATTTTGAGATCTATGAACCATTCTTCCAGACAAATTTTGATTGTCGATGATCCATGTCGGTTTGTTCCTGCTGAGAAGCACCAGAAATTCTCCACAAGGACATTTCGCTCTTGAGAAAAATCCTTATTTTCTCGAGGTCGGATATGGATCATGGCAATCCATATGATTACAGACGGATAGCGGATGCTAGTCCCTTCCTCTTGGCACTTATAACATGTGTGTTTGATTATGTCGACCAAGAAGTCGGCCCACTTATAAACTTTACCGCGCATAGCCATATTTTTAACAGCTTCTAGCATGTCGATTTTCAAGTCTGAACCTCTTCCTGTTTTTATAGTGCGTGTGACACAATCTTGGCAGCAGTTTTGTAATTGCCATATATGATCTGGCTCACGGCTATGCCTCGTGAATTCTTTCCGGCAGCAGTAGTTACAAATTCATCGATCAAGTCTGCTCCTGAACTTGTCGGTACAGCATCTCCTGTATTCGACAGACCGATGATTCTGTGAATAAGTGCTCCATCAATTTCGACTGGAACGTCAATGTAGAACTTGCCATTGTGATACCTGCTAACAATGAACTGTGCAATTACTTCCTTGAGTCCTCCAAAACTTTCTAAAAGGGGTGCCTTCATATACTGTAGAATTGTACCTATTTGCAGCCGCTGTGCTTCTTCCCTCCAGCGACCATCTGCTTCCTTCCCCCAATCTTCAATATCCTTCCAAGCTCTCTTCCAAGTTGTTTCTTGAGCCTTCGTGTTCCGAATCATTTGTAATCTTGTCTCCAAGGGAGATTGTTCTTTTTCTAGCTCTCTGGCCGTTGTCGCAGCGGCCCTGGTTGTCGTTAAGGTTTTCCTTGGTGCCATGGTGGATGCAGGGTTCAAGAATGCGAAATTTGTTTCAATAGGGTCAGGGAGCTCTGTATCTTGGAGTTCAAGTTCTCGGCAAAAGAGTGCCCAAGAATCCTCGAGCTCAGGATTTATGGTGGAGTTGCTTGGCATGGGTGAGCGGGATGAAGAGGCTTGTAATGATGGTTGATTTGATGGGGTTATTAAATTGAGCTGACAGGATATCGGCGCCCTATTAGGTTCATTACTTCTAGCGTCGCGGTTATTTTTATCCTTTACTTCTTTACCATCATGGTGCCGTGATACCTCGTTTGTTGTGTCATGTCGGCGGACCTCTCTAGATGAGTTTTGTCGGTCTGTGCTCCATTGTTTCTGTCATGTCTGGTTTTCCTCAACAATACGTCGACGTTCTTGTCGATGTCTATAATACCGACGACTATGTGCCATACTTTTTTCTTTAATTTTTCCATCCTTATTCTGCCAATCTCTCGTCATTCTACCTTTTGTCAAGCCTTTTTGTTTGCTTGATTGCTTATAGTACTTTCTTTCATTTGGTTATTTCTAACCGTTTTTTTTTTTTGAATTTTCATGCCTTGCACCTTTTTAAGCGGGCACCGTTTACGTCTTTCTTAAAAACACTTCCTTGTAACGTTTTTAGTCGGACTGAACCGTTAGGATTTATTGTTTTGACAATGTAGGGTCCCATCCACTCTGTATGCAACTTCTTTGGTTTCCCTTTTACACGGCTATTATAAAGTAGTGTCAGGTCCCCAACTGACAGATTTTTCTGTTTAATGTTTCTGTCGTGCCAAGCTTTCTGTTGTTGCTTTTGGACTTGCTGATGTTCTATCGCCATCTGTCGACTTTCCTCCAACTTCGACAGTTGTAATAGTCGTTCTTGTCGAGCATCTTCAACATCAATGTGCAAGACTGTTGCAATGATCGGTGCTTGTCGTCGAAAATGCAATGGGATGACTTCTTCTTGTCCATAGACAAGAGAAAAAGGTGTATGTCTTGTCGTTCTTTTGTATGTTGTTTTGTATGCCTAGAGAACAGTAAGTACTTTGTCGTCCCAATCGTCCTTCTCCATAATACATTTGTCAGTCCCCTTGTAAGTGTTTTATTGAAGGATTCCACAGTGCCATTGGATTGAGGATGATAAGCTATGCTTATTCTATGATCAACTGCAAATTCTTTAGTCAATGCTTCAATGGTTTTGCACACAAAATGCGTAACTTGGTCACTTATCAATGTTAACGGGCATCCGAAGCGTGTTATGATATTTTCATATATAAACTTGGCGGCAACTTTTCTTGAACATGTTTAGACCAGCTCTGCTTCTGCCCAATTGGTGACATATTCTACTGCAGTGATAAGATATCGTGCACCTATTCTCCTGCCAATTACTGGAAATGGTCCAATAAAATCAATCGCCCAGATTTCAAATGTTCTACTAGGATTAATTGGAACCAACGACATTTCTGATCTTGGCAGCAGTCGTCCCATACGCTGACATCTATCACATTTGGATACAAACTCTCAACAGTCTTTATGAACTGTCAGCCACCAAAGTCCGGCTTGCAGAATTTTTCTGCCTATTATGTCTGCATGATAATGACCTCCCGCCGGTCCAAAATGAGCTTCGAAAAGGATGGCTTGTTGTTCATGCTCAAGTGCACACCAACGTAATATATCATCCAAGCCAATTTTATAGATGAATCCATTGATCAGAGTGTACAGTGTTTCTTTCATCGCAAGGATCTTCCTCTTTTTCTCAGTCATTCCTTCCGGGGCTTGCCCATTCTCCAGAAATTGTGCAATTTCTGCAAGTTATGAAGGGACTGCTTCAATGTGAAACAAATGTGCGTCCGACATATCGTCTTCTATTCTTGTCGGCTCCTCTCTAGTGTCGATTCTCGACAGGTGGTCTGGCCCGACATTAGCCTTTCCAGGCCGGATTATTACTTCGAACTCAAACTCCTGAAACAGTAGAATCCAACGACACAACCTCCCATGGTGCAATGGTTTATTGACTAAGTATTTCAAAGCTTGGCGATCTGTATAAAATACAAACGGATTAGCCAATAAATAATGACGGTACTTCTACAGTGCAAATACCATACCTAATGCTTCCCTTTCTGTCATAGAATAATTTCTTTTAGCTTTATTCAGTTTCCGACTGTTGAATGCATTAGGATAATCCATTCCATCTTCTCCTGGTTGTGTCAGGATAGTGCCAACTGCTATTCCAGAGGCATCAATATGCACATTAAATTTTATTGACCAGTTCAGAAATCGGAGGATGGGTGCTTCGACCATTTTTCTTTTCAGAGTATTGAATGAAACATCACATTCCTCCGTCCACCTGTAATCTTGATCTTCTTTTAGCAGTTCTTCGAGAGGATAGGTCGTGTTAGAGTAATGTCTGATAAACTTCATATAATACCCCATATGACCTAACATGATCCGTACTTGTTTCACGTTAACTGGAGGCTTCAGGTCGAGAATAATTTGTATCTTGGCATAATCGACCTTTATTCCTTCTTTGCATACAACATGACCCAGCAATATGCCAATTGGTGTCGCAAAAATGCACTTTTTGATGTTCAACGACAACTGTATCTGCCGACAACGTTCCAACATTAGTCGAAGCCATTTGCAGTGATCTCTCAGCATCGTGTAGATTGTCCAATCATCAAACTAGACAACCATGGTTTTGTAGATATATTCTTGAATTGCCTTGACAACAATCCGCGAAAAGACTGCTGGTGCGTTCTTCAGACCAAAGGGCATAACTTTGTACGCGAACGACCCAAACTCACACACGAATGTTGTATTTTTCTGATCTTCTTTTGCAATGGGTACTTGATTGTACCTAGAGAATCCATCTGTGAAAGAGTAGCACTCATGCCCTACAACTTCATTAATAATTTCATTTGCAAAGGGTGTTGGAAAGGGACTTGTGAGTGTTACCTTGTTCAGCTCGCGAAAGTCGACACAGATCCTCAATCATGTCAGATCTTGCTTCTTCGGCTGAACAACCATTGGGCTTGCCCATTCTGACTGGTCAATAGGATATATAATACCTACTTCGAGCATGCTATCGATCTCCTTTTTAACAATATCCTTATATTTGTGAGCAATCTTGTAGGGTCTTTTCTTGACTGGCCTGGCGTCTGGTTTGATATCAATTTTCATCTCGCCCATCTCCTGTACAAGTCCTTTCAAGTCTTTGTAATCCCGAGCAAATACGTCCTGAAATTCCTTGAGGAGACTGGTGATTTCTGCTGTTTGTTTTTCATTCCAATAGTCACCAATTTTTTTCCATTTTCGGTCGGTTGTCATTTGAAATGTCTACTTCCTTCATTTTGATATTTGCGTCCATCCATTCTGGAGCACAGTTGTCGCTTATCGGTCTTTCACCTTCTTTAATTTGTGTGAATGTTGGTGGAAAGTCTTTTTCCGATAACCTTTCTTGTTCATCCTTCTCGAAAATATCTGTGCTAAAGATTGTTTTCACATGCTTCGACATGTTGGGGTGATCTTGTCTCCATTGGAAGCTCTTCCCGATTGATTTCTCTGTTTCCAACCTTAATCTTGTCGAATGCTGGCTTTTTGACGACATTATGCTATAGCAGGTGGTAGGTCAGCGAGTAGTCTGCTTCTTTTCTGCAATTGGTAGATTTTTTGTCGGCTGCAGAAATTATTTTATAGTTTTACTCGCTTCAACCAACTTCTCTTCCTCCGAAGAAAACTGGAAATCCTTGATGAAATTTTCTTTTAAGTCTTTCCACATGAAATTTTCTCCTCTCGCCTCTTCCATCTTGTACCATTTATTAGGTAAATCATCAATTGTTCTGGGGAAGAGCTGAGGCCATGCCCTTTCATCCTTAAAGCCCAATTTTCTCCATTCTCTTTCGCAACAGTCGATGTGGACTTCAGGATTTTGTCCCTGTGTAAATATAGGGATATCGGCCTAAGTCATCAGCTTCTTTCCTCCAAATCTCTCTACAAAAAATGTGGATGTAGTATTCCAGCTTTGGAGTTTCGACTGATGGGTGTCCCACCATCTCGCGGCTTGACCAGTGAATGCCTCTACCAGAGTTTGTAGTCGGCCTTGTTCTCCGACATGTTTTGATACCTGTTCGACATGTACGACTGGTGAATCACGTTCTTTATATCTCAATGTCGGATTATATGTTTGTGAGCTTCTATCCGGAATAAGTGTTGGATATGTTCGCATTTTTCGCTCAAATATCTTTGGTGTATATGATATTAAGAGACACTTCTTCATTTGCTTCTTTGAGATGGCTTCCACCGTCCAACATTCCTTCGCATGAAGATCATAGTTCTCTATATTCCAGTCGTAGAGCTCGGCGTCGGAATTATATCCGAGTGAGACAAGATCTCCAAGGTGAAGCTCTCCTTGGGAATTAGGTTCAATGCGGTCTTCATTATTTTCTATTCAGTAAAGCTGTCGAATATCATTATCAACTTCTGCAGGTTCTACCCATGGCTCTCCCTGAGATGGGAAGATAGGTACAATAACCTTTTGTCCGTTGCCTTTCAATTTGATGCGACTTTTATCTAAGGAAATTGAGGCTTTCATATTTCGCCCCCAAGGTCGTCTGACCAAGGCTGGGAAAGAGATTGCATCATCCTTGGGATTTATGATCTCAAAATCCACTTTTGTCATGATGCCCTTAATGGAAGTTTCAACTCCTTTCCATACTCCAATCAGCTCAATTAATCCTTGATCTGCGAGCTTTAGATAAATGCCCGATTCCTGCAACTGTGGTCGACCAAGTTGGCCCAAGGTATCACGAGTCATGATATTCACTTGGGAGCCAAAATCTAGTACGACTTGTCGTACATGATATCCATTTATGTCGAGGTCAACCAATGGGTCGGCATCATTTTTTATTTTTTATTTAGTTGGCAAATGTTTTTGGTTTGTGTTTGCTCGACATGTTTATGCTTCAGATTATGCAACAGATCAATCAATTTCCCTACAGCTTCATCATTTGAAATTCAATTGAACACTTCATTTAGAGCTTTCTATCGGTTTTCTTCAATATCTTCATGTGCTGCCAATTCAAAAAATATGTCGGATGCATTTTTGTACACAGATTTTTGTTTCATGGGATTTGGTTAATCCTCTTTATCTACAATTTTACTTATCTGTGGTTTATCTTGACCAATGTGAGTACCTTTTCTAGTGACAATTTGCAAGTTTTTAGTACAAAGCATATCATTTTTGGGTACACAAAATAAGACATGAACATTCTTTTTATTATTTATTCTTTCGATCATGGTAGGGCAATGCTCTAAAAAGTGATCGCCTACCCCACACTTTGTACAAAATTTAAGATCAGTTCTTTCTTTATAAGGGCATTCTGCATGCCGATGATCCTCACTAAGACAAGTGAAACATAAACCAGGTCGATTAGGTCGAATACCGCGGCCACCATCACCACGACCATGACCCTGGTATCCTCCACGCCTATTGTAGTTGTCGTATTGCCGATCAAATCTGCGATCATTATATCTCGGGTATCTGTCGTTCCGGTTCCGGCTGTACCTATCATTTCTTCCATCATTCGTTTCAAACCTGTCGTTTCCTGAATTTCTGTCGTGATGCTACTCGACAGAGTTTGTCTGATATACTGCATGGTATTTTTGTTGATTTTTCAAATTCAGGTGGCATTCTTCAATCGAGTGTGTATTGACTTCACATATTTGACACCATTTAGCTTTCTTGTTTTTCAGATTGTATGGACAATCGTTTGTGGTGTGCAAGTCATACTCTTTACACAGATCGCAAAAGCATCTGGTTTGAATGAGTTTGACTTCAATCGAGTGTGTATTGACTTCACATATTTAACACCATTTAGCTTTCTTATTTTTCAGATTGTATGGACAATCGTTTGTGGCGTGCAAGTCATACTCTTTACATAGATCACAAAAGCATCTGGTTTGAATGAGTTTGACTTCTTGTCGCCGATCCTCATTTCGACAAGAATCTTTCGTGTGTCCTGCAGTTCGACATGTAGTACACCACAATTCTCGCCCTTTCAAAGTTAAACTTCGAATCGCCTGCTCCATACTCTCAAGGCGTTCATCGACATGTCTATCCATGGAGACTAGAGGATATTCGTCATCCATTTCAATCTCTAGTGTTGCTTTTAATGCTCCTGCATATGTATTAACATTTTGTCGATGCACATGTATTTTGATTTTGCTTATGAGACCGACAATGAACCATTTAATTAATAACTTTTCTTCGATCTCATAGTCAAGTTTGCTCAGGAGGTCTTTGAACCTCTTATCATACTCCTTGATAGTTTCTGTCGGCTTCTGGATTGTCGTATTCAGTCGTTCAGCTGCCAGATATGTTGCATCTTCTATCATGAAAAAGGCCAGAAAACTTTGTTTGATTTGTGCTTTGGTTGCATTTGGTGATTTTGCTATGTATCCCATATACCATGTCAGTGCTCTTTTTCTCAAAGAGCCAACAAACCGGGCCACTTGTCTTTCTTCGCTGGTAATTAATTTGATTGGCCGTCTATATCGCTTCACACACGAACCAATGGCGTGTCGGATATTCGTCGCCTTCATAGAATGGAAGGTGTGCTGTCGAATGTGACATGTCTGCTGGTGTATTAACTTCAGGAATAGATGGTGGTGTAGGTGGATTATTTCCGCAACCCGAACTTGGTGCTTTTCTGACTTCAGCTAGTTGTCTATCAGGACTGCGTTCTCTATCTTCAGAACCAGTAACTAGAACTTCTTCTGTTTCGGCGAGTCTGTCTGCTTCTACTACTTCTGTCGAAATCTAATTAAAGTTATGCTTGAACGGGATTTCGCTAAACCTCAGGCTCTCCGACATACTCGACGAGTCACTCAAATTTGGTATTAGCAGGGGGGGGCACTTCTTCATGTTCTGAATATACCAGATGAAAACTTCTATTTGAAAATTCAGGTTGAAAGGACACCCAATTTCCTTCTTCCGGCCAATGGATCAATAATCTATTGATATCATAACCTTCTTCACTTCCACGATTCCAGATTCCCGACTGACCAGCATGGAGACCAAGATTTTCCTCGACAATTTCCTGCACCCGAACACTTTGTGTTAAATGAAATGGAGAAGGAGGTGTTACCGTTTCAGGTATCCGAACTTAGAGAGATCTACCACGCTCTATCCACAAGTCTTCATCCATTGGCGACAGGTATTCTTCGACGCCCCGATCATCGCGGGCTCAGCTTGACTTTGGCAGATTTTCTTCTGCATCTGTCGCGACATTTGATCCTCGCGTCCTCTAGGGCGCAATTGCCTGCTCCCTTAGCTCTTCACGACGTTGTATCCTTTTTTCTCTTTCAATTTTTTGGATGTCTGGGGTGCTTTTATGACTCATAAGTCTATCTTTGTCGGATTTACGTCCACTGCTGGCCATGTTGCCTTATCATATGTCGTTTTTCACCAAACTCGATACATCAGAACATGCTTTGGCACCCCCCCAATGTCGGTCCGAAGTTTTCTAGACCACCGGGGAAGTGTAGATCCTCATTTGTTCAGAAAATATTCCCATTCTCGCTCCTTCACAATTTTTTCCCACTTACGTTCTTTCTCCTCCCAATTAGAGTTTGGAAGCGGCGGGAGAAACAACGGTCGTGTCTCGACAATATGCGCAGCGCCTTTGTCGATAAAAAACTTGAACAATAAGGTCGACAGAGAACACATAAATTGATCAGCTAGTTCGGTGAAGAACTTTCTACTTCATCTACAGAGATGCGGTCTTCAATTGCTTGCTCTTCAAAGAAGTCGTCTGCAATCTTTTCACACCACTCTGACAGATTTGTACATCCTCTGTTGATCAACTTCGACAACAGCTTCCTCTCTGCTTCATCAATTGGTCTTTTCATCCATAAGCTTCTTCAAGGCGGTCGACACGGACTCTACAAATATCTCATGAGTCTCGGAGAAGAATCGATCTCTCGCTTGGCTAATCGTCAACTTGTTTCATCGGGCATAGTTCTGCAGATAATTCACGATTTTCCTCTCCCACCAATCCCTAATCTCCTGTTCTGAAATCATAGTTCATGCTGCTATTTCTTCAATGCATCAACCGGCAATGGAACCAGATGTTCTAGTCCTAAGGTTCATGTGGTTACCATAGATACATTATATGATATAAGCAAGCATACACAATGATACAGATACAAGAGACGAGACAGATAGAGAGAAGCACAAGCCTTTGTATTAACTAGCAAGAACAAAATACATCATAGAACCAATCTAACTAGTACATCGACTCAACAACCTATATACATATATCGTTCAATACAGTTACATAACCGTCTATCGGTCTAAACGACCGACCCGACCTATACTAGTCGATGCGAACTGTTGACATATACTTCAGAGTGGTCGGGCGGAGGGCCTAGTCGACAGGCCGACCTAAGCCCCTCCAACAAAGGGTGCCTTTCACATGTGGTAGGTGAAATGAGGGCGCATCACTTACTAGGAGGGCTGGAACTTAGCAAAAACAGGCTCCCGGGGCTAGTAAACTAAGCTCTATGTGCTGCGAGACACCAACCTGATGACTGGGATGCATGCAATTGCATGAATGCATGCATGATTGAAATGAAAAATAATGAAAATGCTGGTAGGACTAGGATGGAATATAGGAATATCCCAACACCCCCCCTTAATCCATCCTGGGCCCTGGTAACTCAGACGAAAGTTCATCCAATACAATCAAATAAATGATAAAGAACAGTCCATGAAACAAGGAAATGAGGAAAAAACCTCATGGGAAAAATAACCCCCCCTCAAAAATAGACTATATGGCATACCAAAAATAAATGCTCCAAACTCAAGCAAGTGTGATGTTTGGTCATATGTCTGGAGGTATCTTCTTAGGAAGAAGTGGTTCATGCTCAAAAAGCATGTGCTTGTACTTGCTCTTCAGATCGAATGTGATGAGAACAAATCCAAAAGTATGAGGATGATCCTGGAACTTGTGATTTGAATAAGTTGAGGTAGGATCAAATCCATGAACGTGTAGATAGTCTTTTGTTTTCTCCTTCATACCATCATAGGTGAGATTATGCCCAAAAGAACCATCACATGTTAGTGATTGCTTGGAATCCAAATCAGATCCAAGACTTGAAGAATGGTTTCTCGAGATCTCCTTTGAACCATTAGAGGTGAGATAAAAACCATGAAATGCATGAGAAATTATCCCAAGCGAATGGCAATGCCCTACATCTTCAATAAAATTATGAGAGCATGTACAAATGATCATATAGTAGTACATAAGAGGTGAGTGATCAATGAGAGCGAATGCATTACCTCCAATTGTTGATTTAACCTCTAAAACATTCATGAGATCATCATTATGCAAACCAACAGACTCTTATGCAAGAGAGGATTTAAGAACCTCTGCAGTTTCTAGAGTGTGAGATGGCACATAATTCGAAATATAAGATATTGAGAGCACGAGTGTAGAATCTGCAAGTTCTTATTCTTTGTGGACAACTTCATTATGAGATATGCTTGATACTAAATCATGATCAGAGAGACCATCAAGGAGGGTGAATGCATCACTGGGCTTGCTCTCCAAATAGTTTGCACCTATCCCTTCATTCTGTTTGCCAAATCTTTCATCCAGATGGACCCATAGCCCTTTTGGAGATTCAGCAGAATTAAGGAAGTGGGGTAACATGCAACAAGACATAGCCATCAACATTGCTCCATAGGCTCTGTCACCTTCATTTAACCAATCATTCTCCTCTTCAGAGGATTCGAACTATCTTTCAAAACAATAATAAAAAAGACCATGTCTCTTCAAATGTGCTATCATCTTTGGTTTCCACTCATCATAGTTGAATGGAGAGAGAGGAGGAATTCCTTCCAGATTCATGGAAGTTGTTGGAGAAGACCTGCAAAAACAATAGAGAATATCTACAACTGCTACTGCTGCAAAAGTGCAGAAACTGCTGCACTCAAAATCTTCATAATAACCTGCAAAAAACTCTCGAGAATGGAGATAGACTACACTCTCAACATGCTCTGATACCATGTGAAAATCCTCACAACAGATCTAAGAGTTGATGTATACCTCACAAGAAATATTAAGCAGGAAATAGAAGAAGAGTGGACAATGCAGTGTAAAAGAGCAGCATAATTATGATACAGTAGAACTCAGATAGAAGCAGAATAACATCACACACTAATTCACTAATCATAATATGAACAATAAATAATACAATGGTGGAGAGGATTCGAATGCCAAGGTGGAAATTCGAATTAGCCTGCATGGGAATGGCTTATCTACACTAGGAGTCATCATCATCATCAGTGGAGTGTCAACAATACACCACTAGGAGTCCTCATCATCATCAGTGGAGTCATCAATGCAAAAGTAGCGGTCATCCAGGTGTCAAACTGAATCTAACTGAGTGTGGTAGGTGTAACTAGCACATGGAAGCACTAATGTGGTGAAGGAGGCTCAGTGGGGGGCGCATGGGGAGCTGACTGGAGTCAAAACAGGCAATCTAGTCTCACTAGGGGTCCACCGAAGTGTTTCAGTTAGTTAACAAGTCAATCAATCCTCAAATCAAGGAGAGATCCACAAATAACTCAACTAACTGAAGTGTAACTAAGTGGTAGGTGAAGAAGGGCGCCTTTCACATGTGGTAGGTGAAAGGAGGGCGCATCACTGACTAGGAGGGCTGGAACTTAGCAGAAATAGGCTCTCGAGGCTAGTAAACTAAGCTCTATGTGCTGGGAGACACCAACCTGGTGACTGGGATGCATGCAATTGCATGACTGCATGCAAAAATGCATGCATGACTGAAATGCAAAATAATGAAAATGCTGGTGGGACTAGGGTGGAGTATAGGAATATCCCAATACTTTGATCATTGCTATGACTGAATGACATTTCTATATGGGAATAACAATAATGTTGTTGGAAGCATGTAGGTGTAGGTGCCATTGGTGAAAGGGGTGTAATGTTATCTATTGCATATGTTAAATGATGCATGTAGCCATTTGCAAATAAAAAAAGGAATTGTACACAACAAATACGAGCTTGTCTGTAAAAGTGAAAGTATACATATAAACTGAGTTAGTTGACAAGGAAAGTAAATATGCATGCAAACACATCTATTTATGCATTGAAAAAGTAAATAAAGTTGAATAGTGCAATTGCTAAAAAAATATTTATTACGTGCAAGAGGTAGCATTGCATTGTATATATATGGAATACTTTATATAGATGTAGGTGGAAAAGATGACATGATGCACATGCAAAGTGGAAAACGACAAAGAAAAATAAGGTATTTATAAATGGGACTAGGAAGAGCATAGGATTTTTTAATTTGAACATAGATTTGAAGAGAACATTCAAAACTAGGCTGGAAAGGTCAGACGAAACAACATAGTTCACAATCTCTTTGCAACTGGTTTTCTAGGGCATGCAAGTTTTCCAATGTTTGCAAGGACAAGCTTGGATGTATAGGCATATAATAGTTCCTCTAAGTTAACAAGGATTGCCTTTAGTCACTCAACACCATTGAAATTTTATGTCTTCACAGACATTATGAAGACATGATGCACATGCAAAGTGGAAAACGACAAAGAAACATAAGGTATTTATAGATGGGACTAGGAAGAGTGTAGGAGTTTTTAATTTGAACATAGATTTGAAGAGAACATTCAAAACTAGGCTAGAAAGGTCAGACGAAACAACATAGTTCACAATCTCCTTGCAACTGGTTTTCTAGGGCATGCAAGTTTTCCAATGTTTGCAAGGACAAGCTTGGATGTATAGGCATATAATAGTTCCTCTAAGTTAACAAGGATTGCCTTTAGTCACTCAACACCATTGAAATTTTATGTCTTCACAGACATTATGAAGAGGTAATGACATGATATAACATTTGCAACAATTTCTTCCAGGTTTCCTGCTTCAGTGGAGAGCAATTGCGAGTCTTTTGCAGTGATCCTTATTAGTTGAGTTGTAACATCATCAAAACCTATGAGGGGATTCAATTAGGTAGTGTGATCTTCAACTTCAAGTTTTAGTATATAACTATAACCGCATTATGGGAAATCACCATTACATTTTGTGCAATGCCACATGTTGTTATTTCTGTCGACAAGTTTTTCATACATTGCATGTCTCCAGTAGTCAAAGGGAATGTGAGGAAGAAAAAATCATCCATGCTAATAGTGATTATAATGATATGAAGTGAAATCCATTCTTTTTTAAGCATCATGGATGGTCATAAGATTAACAATTGTTTTGGTTTATTGTGGTGGTTGGAAGAGCTATTGCATTTCCTACTCAATTAATGGAGAGCAACATTGAATCCCTTTTCCCGAAACCATGTTTGTAGCCGATGGGTTTCATCAATATTGAGGTTTATGAGAAGTCTATTGCAGGAGACCATCCCAACAATCCTATTGTTGAACTTAGCTAAGCGAACCCCCTTGATTGCAAGTAGCGGCATGCTTTTCGAAGAACATAGCTCAGCAAGCTTCCCACCTTCTGAGTGACAATGTTCTCCCCATAAGGTGGCATTGATGTTATACACAAACATATCCTTCAAACTGATGGTTTTCCTTAGGGTTTGTAATTCATAACGTCTACATACAGTAGAGGTAGGGGAAGTGGAGATGACAACCCCAGTTATATCAACCATGGAATTAAGGGTGCAACTTTGATGTCATTGATCATCTTGAACTAAAAGAAGTGCAAAGGAATATAAGGAAATTCCTTAAAGCAAGGGTGTACTGTGGATGATGCAGTGAAGAAAATCTCCATTTGGTTTGGCAAATGGTTGCAAATATTGTTTGTTGGTTTGAGTGTGCCATTTGATGCAATGTAACTTAACCAACAGGAAGATGATGATAAAAGGAGTCTGCCAAATTGTTAAAGGCAAAGACATGGATCTTGTCTCCAGTAGAATCAACGAGGTAATATCCAAAGACTTTGTTGGGGCCTCCTTGATATTTGTATTCTCGAAGGGTTGTTTTTCTAGTGATATACCTTGTATGGACCATTTTTTTATAGGGTTTGAGTGCTCTGAATGGAATTAAAGTTGATGGGGGGAGTTGTTGACTGAGTTGTTAAAGAAGGCAACCTAGTCGAAGAAGCAGGGTGGTCTAGTAAGGGGCCTTGTGTTAACGAAGAACCACTATGGACAATTCACTCGACTAGAAGAAACAAAGGGGAAGGGTCCCTAGTTAATGTGGCCTTATAATTGACAACCTCGAGGTTGAGCAATTGACTAGTCCTGGACCAAAGAAGTTAGTGAAAAAATAAGAAATGATAGAAAGGTGGTAAAGGGGGAACGAGATCAAAGAAGACATGTGTGCAAGTGAGGGGAGTGAGAGTGCATCTTATGTGAAATGTTGAAGAACCATACCGACATATTTCGTGAGCTTGATGATAGAGCCTACTTGGAGTTGGCCATATGCAAATGGGTGCTACATAAAGTTGGAAGTAAAGTCTAGTGCCGATGCTTACCGCCATAAACATAAATATGGTATTGGGTCGACATTGATTTTGATGAGGTGACAAAACTGACTGTAATGATTTTGAGGATTGGTTGAGTCTTAGTAGATCCATTTCACAAAATCAATGACATTATCGATTAAGGATGTTTCCATCATGGATTGATGAAGCCTTTGTTAACAAGGATTTGTAATTGGTATTAAAGTAGTAGAAGTAAGGAATCAAGAACGAACATAAGAAATGGAGGAAAGGGCATGCCATTTATTATCATTGTAAGGAAGTGTGCATAAGGAAAAAATACAACATATGGTATTTGAAAAAGAAAAGAGTCAAAGCTAAGTGAAGAGCTTTAATTGATGAAATGATAAGGATATATATGGAAAGCAATGAAATATTAGGGGGAGTAAGGGAGAACCTAAAAACTAGAGCAAATGAAAAAAAAAAAAAAACTTTTATGGGAAGAAATACACAATAAAGCATCTATGTGCCTAAATGAGAAAAAACCAACTACATCAAGGTCCAACAAAGGTTGTCAAATACTACCATATGATTCATTGTGGAAAAAGAAGTCATTTTTTCTTTTCATTTCCTTAGGTACATAAACAACTACTAATAGGAAAACTCTATGTACAATACAAGAAGCATGGAGACCATGGAAACAATTACAAGTAATGCATTCAATAATAGTAACATAGAGGGTAGTCTAACATTATCAAGTTTTGAAAAAGGGGTTTGAAAATGAAAGGATTGAATACGATACCATATAGCAAATGCAAATAATGGAAGAACACAAAACAATCTTCTAGATTGACCAAAATATGTTAAAGGAATGAATTTTTTCTCACAAGAATATATACAATGCAAACACTCACTATTTGACATGAAGTAAAATAAACAATGATTTGGAATACAACTCATCTATCCATCAACCAAGTCCGTTCATGCCACCCTAAGTATTTCCCCTTTTCTTTTCAGCCCCTTCAGTCCATGTTTTGGTTTCAACAATTGGTAGGTTCATAACCGAGGAACTTTGTAAATGTATAAAGGTGAATGAACACTAAGATACCGATTTGCTTTAGCCTTTTTCTATCAAATGCACTACTAGTTAACTTCTTCTCAATATACTTTTTTGGTCGAATAGTTGGGATGCTTGAGAGGTAAATTTTATACTGCCTCTTTATCTTAATCCAAATCTTTAATGAGTCATTGGTTTGAGTATCCTATTACATGTGGCTTATTGGCTATTACACATTGTTTATGCTTTAGAGTGATAACCAACTAGATTTAAACCCTGAATGTTGCACATATAATCCCATAAAATACCTATTCTTCTAGACCTAGAAATTTACCATTTGAACAATGTATTATAATTTTGACATTTCTATCAACATGTAAACTACATTTTTACATTTATATGTAAATGAATTGCAATTTATAAATAATGAATTGAAGAACAAAAATATAAACATTTAATTAGCCTTTAACCCACACCTATATGAAATAACACAAAAATACAATTAGATTCATTTTAAGGAATCTTTGGAATGTATCTAGCAATCCATTACAAACTTGTAAAACAAACAATATCATCTCCCTTGTTCGGTCGGCCTCGAGGGTTTTTGTCCTTTGCAAAATCAATGTAAGGTAAATTGTTTTTCTACCAGATTTCAAATGGGAAAGAAATAAGTATAACTTGCCAAATTTAATGGTGCCTCTTTAAACTTCTAACACCCAAATCTCAAACTTGCTCTCTTATATGAGACTATGATTGCCTTGTAGATACATATCTAAGGGTTACATCTCTCATGTTTGAGGGATCATAGTTAATCTCATGCTTGAGGGATTATACTTCAATAAAAATAGATTTTAGTCTATACACAAATCCAACATTGACATAATACTCTTTTTTTATACATAAATTACGAAAAATATATAAATTATACGATCTTTGAAAAACAATACATAGATCTTGGAGCAACGAGGTTTTAGCGAGGTTTCCAGACCTGGGTAAGGGATTTCTAGATCTCGGTTAAGGTTTTATTCACCTCTTGAGGCATTTTACCAGATCATTTCAAGGAGCAGAGGTGTTCGACGGAGCAGACGAGGATTATGGAGTCAAGGAAAGTGGCTATGCATTGATATGCACCCTCGGTCTTGCCAGCATGGCCCCAGGAGAGGGTCCTGATCCTTCGCTTCCTCCGCCAGAGATTCTATCCTTCACGAAGTTGGTAGCGGCTAGCAGCAAGAGAAAACAAAGTGATTCTTCACAGAAGTTTGTCAGGAAATTGGATAACATTCCCACAGTTGCTTTACCGGAAGCAGAATCTTGTTGATCTGCCCTGAATTTAGTAGAGAGGGGTTTAATAGGACAGTTTACTGGCTTATGGCCCTCTCCAAAAACCATAGAGGCATGGGTTCAGCGAAACTGGAGAGCTCTTACATCGGAAGGAATAAGAAGTTATTTGGTCGGTAAAGGATTCTTCGTTTTTGTCTTTGACAATGTAGAAGATAGGCATCTCATTTTTAGGAATGGTCTATATTTTATGGGCCCTCAGGGCTTGTATTTGAACAATTGGACTCCATATTTTGACCCTTCTCAGAATGTGCCATTGGCGGTTCCGTTCTGGGTGCGTCTACCTCGCCTTCCACTTCATTGTTGGAATCTGAAGTCTTTAGAATCAATAGGCAATACCTTGGGTAAATTCATTGATTGAGCATAACGGAAGGATCAGTATTCTTGTGCAAGAATTTGTGTCGAGGTTGATCTAGAAATCAGCCTCCTGGAAGCCATTAAACTAACAATAGCCGACTGGACACATATCCAAGAATTGGACTATGAATAGCTACCCTTTAAAGGCAGATTCGCCATGGTTATGGTCATTTTTCCAGGAATTGTAAAAAGAGGGATGAATAAGAGGCAGAAAAAACAAAAGGTGAGCAATGGTCTCAAGTGCATAAAACAACCAAGATAAAACAAAACAACAGTACAAAAGGGAAAGGGATATCGTGGGGTCCTAGTGCATCCTCAGCAGGGCAGCATCAAGGTGAAGGAAGCACAGTCCCAACAATTCTAGCAGTCATAAAAAATTCCTTTGAAATCCTCAGTACTCCGGAAGACACCTCAGCTTTAATAATCGTGGAGCCCGAACAACAAAACATTTCCCTCGAAGGGGAAAAAGAAAAGATAGACACACCCCTACCTCTTCTTGATTCTCGAGCAGGAGGCTCCTCCCCCCCCTCCTATGCATAAATGACAAGGAAGAAACCTCCGAAAAACTCTGGTTCTTCGGAAGATGAGACGTTCGAGAAGCCCTCAAAAAGAGCAAGGAGAAAATCTCTCAAAGATGCAAGAGAGGAAGAAGCGGAGAGGCAAAAAATGCAAGGCAATCAATATACCATCGAAATGTCCATTGGCAGAAAAACCAGAACAAGGCCTGCCAAGGGAGGCCCTACCTCTTCTCTTCCTAGTAAATAATGCGATTAGTCTCTTGGAACTGCAGAGGCTTGGGAAATCCACTGAATTCTGAAGTAGTTAAAGACCTTCTAAAAATAGAAACTCCCGAGATTCTCATGTTCCAAGAGACTAAAATCGATGGGGAAGCCCTTCTAGATCTCAGCAAACAAAAGTGGAAGAAAAATGATGGAAAGGCCGTCAGTGCTAAGGCCACCTTTGGAGGGCTTGCAACCCTTTAGTCGAAAGATCAGTTTCACATGGAAATTTTTTTTGAGACCCAACATTGGATTTTCACCGAAATCAGCCATTCTTCAAGTAAGCTTACCATTGCTCTTTTTAATCTTTATGTGTCGGTACTCTATTCGGAGAAGAAAGAATGTTGGCATTCTTTATATGATTTTCTAGAAACTCATTCACTCAAGAATATCATAGTAGCCAGTGACTTAAATTTAGTACGCGAACTAAGGGAAAAAAAGGAGGCAATAGCACTAGGGACCCATTGCAACCCCTTGTAGAGGAGCTAATACAAAAGTGGGACCTCCTCGATTTTAAGCCAAAGAAAGGATTCTATACCTAGACAAATAATAGATTTGGGACAGCGCACATCTCAGCCCGCCTCTATAGATTTCTAGTGCAGAGCACGCTTTTACTAGAAAAGAAACTAATTTCTTCAAAAAATCTACCTAAGCTCACCTCGGATCATAAGCCTATTCTCCTTCTGTTGGAAGAGGAAGAAAACTTGGGCCCCATTCCTTTCATATTCAACCATCTTTGGAATGAAAATGATGGATTTATGGAGACAGTTATGAAGGCCTGGGCTAACCCTATTATAGGATCACCCAGCTTTGTCTGGGAACAGAAGCTTAAAGCAACAAAATACGCTCTGAAGGAGTGGATTAAAAAGCCTATTATTACCCCTGCTAGTTATAGAAAAGAAAATGTTCAGAATTTATTAGATCTGCAAATGGATTTGGAAAGCAAAGTCATCAACATCTCAGATCTTGAGAAAGAACAGGCTACCCAACAAACCTCCTTTCGCTCCTTTCAACAAGAAGAAGAATATTGGAGACTAAAGTCTCGAAGTTTGTGGCTGAAAACGGGAAACCGCAACACCTCCTTTTTCCACAGACAATTCAGAGCTCGCCTCTCTCGGAATCACATCTTTGAAATAATCTCAGCTGAAGGGACTGTATTTAAAGGCAGGGAGATTAAAGTGGCGGCAAAACTACATTTTCAGAATATTTTTAAAGAAGAAGGTCTAGGAAGTGAGGAGGCCACCATTGATTTCCTTTCACACATTCCCTCTTTCGTCAGCAAAGAGGACAATCTTTGCCTCATGAAACCATACACAAAGGAATAAATCAGCAATGTCATCTCGGACATGGAGCCAAACAAATGGCTTCTCAATCCACTTTTACAGAATCTGCTGGACAATCATCAAGAAAGATTTGCTGAGAATTATCAAAGCTTCTCAGCAAAAGGCCAAAGTGGGAGGTAGTATAAATTCCACCTTCCTCGCCTTAATACCCAAAGAGGTGAATCTAGGATCCTTTGATCAATTCAGGCCTATCTCCCTTTGCAATGCATCATACAAAATTCTCTCCAAACTTTTGGCTAACAGGATCAATCCTCTGTTAGAGAAACTCATCTCTCCTTTCCAGAGTGGCTTTGTCAAAGGGAGACATATTCTAGACAATGTTATCTTAGTTCAGGAAGCTCTTCATTCCAGTCACCAACGGAAGGAGCAAGGAATGCTCATCAAGTTAGAAATGGCCAATGCTTTTGACTGGGTAAAACTTTATTTCATGTTCAAAGTTCTTCTTGCTTTTGGCTTTAGTATCGAATTTGTTAATTTGATTAAAGCTTGTATTGAAAATCCATGGATGGCTTTGTTAGTTAATGGCAGGCCGACTAATTACTTTCAAGCCACAAGAGGATTACGGCAAGGTTGCCCTCTTTACCCTTTTTTGTATATTCTCATGGTAGTTTCACTGAGTAGGAAGTTGACTGTAGAAAAGCAAGTTGGGACTGCCCAGGGCATCAGGCCGTTGAAAGGTCTGGATTCCATCAACCATGCCTTTTTTGCGGATGATTCTTACTGCTGGGAGGAGCTTCGTTAAAAATAAGAAAGGTTTATAAAGAAATTGTGAAAAAATTCTGTAACATCTCGGGAGCGAAGGTTAATAAAAGGAAAAGTGCAGTATATGGCTGGAATATGGATCATCATTCAATCCTTCGAATTGCCCAATTCTTGGGGTTCATGGGCTACGCTAATTGGGAAAAAATCACTTATCTCGGTCTTCCTCTCACTCTGGGAGCCAACAAGGCTTCCCTCTGGCTTGGAATTCTCAATAAGATTAGGTCTAAATTAGCAGCTTGGGGAGGCCAGTGGCTTGTGCTGGGAAACTCATCTTGATAAAAACAGTCTTATCCTCCATTCCAATTTATCAAGCTTCCTTTCTTTTGCCCCCTAAGCTGATCACAGTACAAATTTCTAAATTGATTAGGGAATTTTTGTGGAGAGGAGGCAAAGGTAATGAAAGAAAGTTCCACTTAGTAAATTGGGATATTATCAAGTGCCCTATTATGGAAGGAGGCTTACAGGTAAGAGATCCAACAATGGCCAACCTCGCTCTAGGGGGGGAATTCTTTGGAAACTCTACACAAATCACAAGCATCCCGTTAGTCAAGTTTTGACGAAAAAATACCTTGAGGGAGTCTCATTAAGGAATCTACAGGCTGATAACACTCCTAAAGGCGCAATGATATGGAATCTTTGTCGGCAAGGGATGAGTTTTTTTCAAAATTCTGTTATATCGAGTCCCTAGAAATGGGTGCCACACTCGGATTTGGGAAGATAGCATCTTGGGCCATCCTCCTCTCGCCTTCTCCGCCGATCCCAATGAGCTCCGATCGTGGTTTTCTCAGCTCGGATTAGATAAGCTAGCAGACATCTCAGTGTGGGACTCTTCAGGGATTTGGAAGACGTGGACTCTCCCTCGACCACCAATGCACTTACAGGATCAAACGACTCTCCTTTATAAGGCGCTAATGGGATTGGCTCCTGTACATCGACAATTGCATGATAAATGGGGTTGGGGCATGGCTAGTTTTTACTCAACAGCTCTTGGTTATGCAGCTACTCAACCTCACCATCCGTCAATCCATTCACCTTATTTTTGGACTCTAGTGTGGGATTCTTACGGTTTTCCCAAAGTTATTTTTTTTCACTTTGGGTTTTAGTCCACAGGAAAGTTTTAACTGGTGAAAATTTTATGAAGAGAGGAATTACAGGCCCTCATCGCTGTCCTTTGTGCTGCGTGGCGTTTGTAACCTTGGAACATCTTTTCGTGGACTGTCCATTTTCTCAAGAAGTCTGGTATTTTTCCTTGCTCAGCCTCAATGTTTTTGCTCCTTTTCAGGTCTTTGTTTTTACCCTTTTCTCTACATGGAAAGCAAGGTACCCTCATATGCTAAAAACCAATTACACTTGGACCAGAATTTGGAAAGCTTTACCCAAGTATGTTTGCTGGAATTTGGTTGGCGAGAAATAATCAGATTTTTAACAATTTCAAGCCCTCTCCATTGATCGTTGCAGCAAAGACAAAGGCTCTTCTGAAGGAGGCAGCAGTCCACCACCCTTCCTTCACCGATAACTCCCTGCTCCTTGAAGAAAAAAAGTGGTTTGGCACATATTTGTTTAGGGACAGAAAAAAGCTTGTAGTCCACCCCTTCAACTATTCAGGATGGCGACTCTGAGACTTGGATTCAGTATTTCAAGGATGGTGGAGAATTTAGGGTAAAGCCATGGTCTTCTTTGACAGGGCCTCGAAAGGAAATCCTGGGATTGCAGGAGCAG
This sequence comes from Larix kaempferi, assembly GCA_027924585.1. Lineage (NCBI taxonomy): Eukaryota > Viridiplantae > Streptophyta > Pinopsida > Pinales > Pinaceae > Larix > Larix kaempferi. Next base: position 7,392,982 of record BSBM01000556.1, read on the forward strand.
GCGGCGTTATCTATTCAGCGGATGGTCTTAGAAAAGATAGTTTTCAGTAGGGTTTAGGAATGATGACAAATAACCATGCTGAAATTCTTGGGATGCTAAAATATTGTCAGATTGCCCAAGAAAATGGTTACAAAGAAATACAAAGTTTTTGGAGATGATGAAATCTTGATAAAGATCCTAAATTCGGATGATCAATTCAACAATCTGATGATATATAAGACTTTGCTAAGGCTGCGTTATGTTCTGCTAGAATTCACTTCCTCCTTGTTTTTCCACATCCTAAGAGGATCCAATAAAGAAGCGGATGAAAAAGCAAACAAGGGTTGCCTTTTATCTCAAGGAATATATAGCAAGAATGACGATACACCATCTTGGATCCCGATTCTATAGTTATGGTTTTGCCTTGAATAGTGGTCTTCTAAGATCTGGATATGATGCAATAGTGTCAAGTGGATTATCAAACAGTTATAACCTTGGTTGATTGGCTGCGACCAATCGTTATTCAGACAAATAAATATAACCGTTTCAGTTATAAAAAAAACAATACATAGAATAAATTTTAATAAATCATAAATTTTAATGTAAATACAAAATTCAATATATATATATATATATATATATATATATATATAGTTTTATATTTGATAGGTGAATATACATAGGACTACAGTAAAAAAAACTATTGTTTTCACACCAGGAGATATCCAAAAAAGAAATCTCACAAGTTTGCACTAGATACATCCTACAACTCCCGGGCCTAGTATAAAGAAATTTCCATCGTAGCTTATAGAACCTTGTCTCTGAATTCATGCTCAATCAACAAGCATTAATTTAATAAGAGTGCTTTTTTTTAACTATAACGGTTATTTTATAAATGTAGAAAAAGGTTGGGTCGTAGCCTAAACAACCATCGATACAGGGATTCAGCAATTTTATAAGAAGGCTCTGCTAATGCCCCTTTCTTACAAGCTCAATATTATGGGATTGGTGCCCGATTAGGATCTTCATCGTTTTTTTTCTGAATGCTCCTTGAGGGAGGAGACAGGCCAAGATTGCCATTGCGTCTGCTTCCTTATTCGAGCCGCGTAGGATATGGAAGAAAAGTGAAGAGGAGGAGTCTTGCAACACGTGCCTTACCCTTTGCAAAGTCTTATTGAGTGATAAGTTGCTAAAAAGATCGTCCGTATTTAATATCTTAATCAGAATTTTTGGGTCACCGAAGGCTTGTATTTCTTTAATTCCTTTTCCCTGTGCGATATGACAGTCTTTTAGCAACCTGAGAATTTTTGCATGATTATTGGTTTTCTGACCTAAACCCTAGTTGAAATTGTCATTTATGATACCATCCGGGAAGTAGATCACTCCACCAACTCCTGATGTCCCTGGATTGCCTTTGGAGGCACCGTCAAAGAAGATCGTGACTTTACCCCGAGATCTCCGCCAGATTTGAAAGATTGCATCCATGTCTCTTAAACGCCATCTTGGAGTTATGCAGGGGTGTCCTGCCACTTTTTTTCTATCTCTGAATATGAAAGTGCCCAACCATTTTTTTTCCTCGGGGAGGAACGTGTTGTCCTTTTTGAAGGAATGAGCGGCCACGGTTTTGAGAAGAAGAGCTTTTACTTTTGCAGCCACATTCATGGGAAGATGTTGAGTATTGTTGAAAATTTGATCGTTTCTAGTGAGCCATAGGTTCCAACATACATATTTGGGTATGGCTAATGAAATTCTGCTCCATGCTGACTTGTTGCAGATTATATGGGGGTAACTCGTATGCCAAGTGGAGAAGAGTGATACAATTGAAGAATGTGCAGGAATATTGACGTTGAGGCCATGGAGAGAGAGCGTCCAAACCTCCTGGGAAAAAGAGTAGTCCATGAACAGGTGATCGATGGTTTCAAGAGCATTGCTGCACAAGGGGCATCTATGAGGTCCAATAATTCCACGTTTTAGCAGATTGTCTCCCGTTAGCACTTTTCTGTGCATAAGGGCCCAAAAAGAGAAGTCAATTTTGGGGAGACTGAGCAGATCCCATACATGCTTCCAGAACAAAGCTGAGTGAATCGACAGTTGACTTGTTTGTAGAGAGACAAATCCTTACGCAGCAGTGTATATACCACTTTTTCCCCAATCCCATCTATCCTTCATGTGCAAGTGAACCAATGCCAGGTCCATGAGAACTATAAGCAGGAGGTTCTTTTGATTTATTAGTTGTCCTGGCAAGCGTGGAAAGACCCAAGATTTCCAGTTTCCAGATTCATCCCATGTAGAGATATCTACAAGCAAGCTAATTCCTTGCTGCTTTAGCCAGTCTCGAGCTCCTTTAAAGTCTTCCGATCTGTCAAGAGGAGGCTACCCCATAATTCTGTCCTGCCACAATAGCGTTTTTTTCCCATTTCCAGGGATACGATACAGGTGGTTTTGAAAGAATTCGAGTCCCCGGTGACAGAGGTTCTATATCATCGAGCCTTTGGAGATGTTTTCAGCTTGTAGGTTTCGAAGGGAGGCATCTTTAAAATATTTTTTCCTTAATAAAATGCTCACATGGTGTCTGCTGTTTGAAAATAAGTTCCACGGAATTTTACCACCCATTGCAATGTTGGCAAGCCTAGGATCACGAATTTGCAGTCCTCCATCTGAGAAAGGTCATTTGACTGTGTCCTAATTAACTAAGTGGAATTTCCTGTGATTTCCTTTTCCTCCTGGCCATAGAAAGTCGCGAATCAGTTTGGAGCCCTAAACCGTGATGGATCTTGGAGCTAAGAGGAAGGATGTCTGATAAATAGGTAAGGAGGAAAGAACCAATTTGATCAGAGTAAGTTTCCCAGCGTTGCTGAGCCAATGGCCACCCCAGGCTTTCATCTTGGACTTTCTTTTGCATATAACTTCAGTCCACAATGAAGACTTGTTAGGGCCCAGGGTTAATGGAAGCCTGAGGTATTTAATTTTTTCTCAAGTTGCATAGCCCAAGAAGCCCAAGGAGTGGGCTATTCGAAGGATAGTGTGAAGATCTACATTCCACCCAAACACAACGCTTTTCCTTTTGTTAATGAGAGCTCCATAGATACTGCAAAAGTCTTGAAGGATTTTACTGTAGACCTTGGCGATCTTGATGGAGGCTCCACCCAACAGGAGAGAATCATCTGCAAATAAGGCATGATTGACTGGCTCTAGGCCTTTCATTATCCTGATATATAGAGTAATCGATGCTTTCTTTTCTACTGTCAGTTTTCTACGTGGTGTATCAGCCATCGGGATGTAAAGAAAGGGGGAGAGGGGGCAACCTTGTCTTATTCCCCTCAAGGATTGGAAGTAGTTGGTAGGTCTGCCATTAACTAGTGGAGCTATCCAGGGTTTTCCGGTGCAAGCTTTGATCAAGTTGATGTCACGTCCCCTCCCATCATACCAGTGCGATGGAGAGGATCGTGATGCTAAAACCGGGCATCTAGCCCTATGAACTTATTAAATAAGCATTCACATAATATTAAAAAAAAAAAAAAAAAAAAAATAGAAATGTGTAATTATAAGAAAACACAACGGAAGTAGTTTCAATTACACATCCATCACACATTCAAGATATTCATCAAATAAATAATTGCAAAGTTAACACAAGAGAATACGTATCTTATAACAAAGTAGTCCCAAGCAACTGGCTATGCAACTGCAACGTTCCACCCAACCATAGGCCAATTGTGATCATCAATATCTCAACACACTGCCACCCCCGAGCTGGGCATGATCTCTACAAGGAATTAGGGAACAACAGACTCACACATAGCCCAAAGATACACCAAATCTGCCAAGCCAAGCTACGGTTGGGTTTATCAGGCTGTTAGGCAATGGAAGGAAGAATTGCTAAGCTAGTGGGATCATCCATGGAGATATGGGCACCCTCTGCAAGATCTATCTAGCTTGGTCCCCACAATACCTACACACCTGGCACAAGGAAGTATTCCCTTCACTAATACACAGTCCCTCAGGCCATACCTTCCATTTTAGTGTTCTTCAAGGTGTGCATAGAAGAGCAACCAGCCCTTTTGATACTCTTGAGAGGTTACCCCATCACTAGGTTTATCAAGCCAATTCTGGTCCACTTCCACTCCTAATTGTTGCTCATAATTTCCAACCAACATAGGGATGCACCCTACAACAAAACACAAGTGCTGAAAAATGTGGGTAACCAAAACGAACTGGTAGATGGGGAATAAACCCTAGGAGAGCAAATTCATTTTCAGAAAACGTTTTTTCTGCGTTTCAAGGGTAAAAATGACCTCTATAAACCCCCAAAACATGACTCCCTTTCTCCCAATCACTGTGCAACACAAAAACGAGCTCCCAACTATGGAAAAATGCAGGAAATTGGTAAAAAACGTGATGGGGAAAGCCCAGCTAGCTCAGACTACGTGAGGGAGGAAAGACTCTGGGTTCCGAATGGCTTTGGGCACCATTTCGTGGGTGTTTTCTTGCCCCAGAAGCAAAAGTACGTTTTCCCAGGTTGATGGCTTGCCCATGCACGAAATTGGCTGCCATGCCTCTTCATTCCCAAGGTATTAACTGCCTCAACCAATTTCTAGAAGAATTAAATGATTGGGTGCATAAGTCAGAATGGGTAGTTGAGGGTTTATTCATTGACATCTGGCTTATCACCATTGGCTCAAGGGTTTAAATAATTTCCCTCCCTATTCCTTGTAGAATCATGCCCCCATCTCTTTATTGCATTGCATAGCTAGTTGTGGGTTTTTCATTAAAATTCGTATTTACATGATGTCTTAATTTACATTGTGCCTATCTAGCACAAGAACCACAGGCATCTATTTTTAATTTCCGATACATAAAACGCTAAATCAATGGTGGGGCCTTGGCCTTGAGCTCCTCACCATGATTAAATATCAATATTTACATCATTTATGATTTAATGCGAAGGGGGTCAGAATGGGGACGTGACAGTTGACAAAATCAGTACTGAAGCCAAAGGAAATAAGGACTTTGTAAAGGAAAGAGAGTTTTACCCGATCTAATGCATTTGCCATGTCAAGCTTTATGAGCATTCATTGTTCCTGCCGTTGATAACTGGAGTGGATGGATTCTTGAACCTGTATCACATTATCAAGGATATGTCTCCCTTTGACAAAGCCTCCCTGGGTGGAGGAAATGAGCTTCCCAAGAAGAGGTTTGATTCTATTTTCCATGAGCTTAAACACAATTTTGTAAGAGGCGTTGCACAGTGAGACTGGATTGAATCTATCGAATGTGCTTGGATTCACTTCTTTAGGAATTAAGGAAAGGAAGGTGGAGTTAGTGCTGCCTCCCGCCTTGGCTTTCTGTTGAAAGTCTTTTATCATTCTAAGCAAACCAGGCTTGATGATTTCCCAACAGAGCCTATAAAAATGGATTGAAAATCCATCGGGCCCTGGGGCCTTGTCCGGCTCCATGGACCAAATAACACTGTTGATTTCTTCTTCAGAAAAGGGCTTCAAGAGTGCAATGTTGTCTTCTCTGCTGACTAGATGAGGGATGTGGGAGAGAAAGTCAGAGGTGGCTTCCTCACTACCTTCTTTGTCATCTTTATAGAGGTTCTGAAAATGAGTTTCTGCTGCCAATTTTAGCTGCTCGAAACCTTTGAACACTGTCCCATGTGTAGAGGTTATTTCAGAAATGTGATTTCTGGAAAGTCTGGCTCTGTATTGTTTATGGAAGAAAGAAGTGTTTCGGTCTCCTGCCTTTAGCCATAGGCTTCGAGACTTTAGCCTCCAATACTCTTCTTCTTGTCGAGTGAAAAGAGTTAGCTTGGGCCACTTGTTCTTTTTGTAATTATGAAATTGTAATTTCCTTGCTCTCAAGATCCAATTGCAGATTTTCTAGCAGCTGAACAGTCTCCTTTCTATGCCTCGTGGGGGTATTAGTGGGCTTTCTAGCCTAATCTTTCAGAGCTAGTTTCGTGGCCTTTAGCTTTTGCTTCCACACAAAGGAAGGGGATCCTGTCACAGTAATGGACCAAGCTGAGATGACAGTTCCCGTGAACCCTTCTTTTTCGATCCATAGTGGGTTGAATCTGAATGGTATAGGGCCCAAGTTCTCTTCTTCTTCCAGTTGTAACAGGATGGGCTTATGATCAGAGGTCAATTTTGGAAGAATTTTAGAGGAGATCATCCACTTATCCAGCATGAAGGAGGTCTGGACAAGAAAACGATCCAGTTGAGCAGTAATGTGATCTATCCCAACTCTATTGTTTGTCCAGGTGTAAAGTCCTCTCGATGGCTTGAAATCTTAAAGATCCCAGTGCTGGATTAGTTCCTCAATCAGGGGTAGCATTTGGTCCCTGCCAATGTTACCTCCCCTTGTTTCTCTTGGTTCAAAAACAAGATTTAGGTCTCCAAAAACTATAATATTTTGAGGGGAGTATATTTCAAGGAAATCTGAAAGAGTTTGCCAGCATTCTTTCTTTTCCGAAAAGAGAACATGAACATAAATATTAAAGAGGGACAAGGTGAGCTTACTTAAAGAGTGACAGAGCTTGGTAAAGATCCAGTGTTGGGTTTCATAAGAGCTTTCTAATTGAAATTCTTCCTTTGACCAAAGAGTTGCAAGGCCCCCAGAGGTGCCTCTAGCGTTGATGGCCTTCCCTGCATTTTTCTTCCATTTCAAATTGTTGATCTCAAGAAGGGTTTCCCCTTCAATCTTATTTTCTTGGAGCATGAGTATCTCAAGAGATTCTATTTTGAGGAGATCTTTGATTGCTTCTGCTTTCAATGGGTTCCCCAAGCCTCTGCAGTTCCAAGAGACTATCTGCATTATTTACTGAGGTTCGAGTGGGCTGAACCCCCCTTAGGGGGCCTTGATCTGGTATTTCTCTCGATGGACATTTCAATGGTGGATTGGCTGCCCTGCATCTTTTGTCTCTCTGCTTCTTCTTCTCGGGCTTCCTTGTGAGATTTCCTCCCTGTTCTTTTCAATGGCTTCTCAAAAGAATCATCTTCCGATGACCCTGGGGATTCCGGTGGCTTTTTCCTTGTCATCTCAGCATAGGTGGGTGAGATGGAGTCCTTGAAGGGGAGACGAGGAGGGGTGTTTCTGCACTTTCCTTCTCCACTGCTAGAGAGGGAGTTTGTTGCTCTAATACCTCAGTTACTATTTCTGGATTTTCTTCTGCTTCATTGAGGATTTCAAAAGGATTTTTCGAGGCTTCTACCATTGACTGTTCTTTATTTCCTTTCCCTTGTTCCTGCCCTGTTGTGGGAACGCCAGGCCGCGTCGGTGCCTCTTTTCCTTTATTCCTGTTGTTTGTTTTTATTGAGGCATTTTTTTGAGCCAGTGTCCATTTCTCTCCTTTGGATTTCTCTGCATCTTCCTCAGCTTTTTTCTTGCAGTATCTCGCAAAGTGACCATATCCATGACAAAACCTGCATTTAAAAGGAATCCGCTCGTAGTCCAATTCTTGAATGTGTGACCAGTCTGCGACCGTTAGTTTGATTGCTTCTGGTAATCCTATTTCCAGATCCACCTCTACACATATTCTTGCACAGGAATAATGATCCTTTCTATTAGCTCGATCGATGTATTTTCCCAGGGTGTTTCCAATGGATTCTAAAGACTTCAGGTTCCAGCAATGCAAAGGTAAGTGAGGGAGACGCACCCACACCGGGAGTGCCAACGACACATATTGTGTCGGGTCAAAATCTGGAGTCCATTTGTTCAGATACAAGCCCTGGGGACCCATGAAATATGGTTCGTTCCTAAATATGAGATTTATGTCTTCTACTTCATCAGAAACAAAAACGAAGAATCCCTTACCTACAAAATGACTTCTGAGGTCTTCCTTGACTAATGGTCTCCAGTTCCTCTGCACCCACGCCTCTATAGCTTTGGGGGAGGGCCAAAGGCCTGTGATCTGGCCAATGAGTCCTTGATCTGTTATGTTCAGGGCCGATCTGCAAGTTTCTTCTGCTGGGAGGGCAACAGTGGGGATGCTGTCCAACTTCTTAACAAACTTGTTTTGAGTTTCATTCTCCTTACGTTTGCCACAGGACGCAATCAGTTTTATGAAGGCCTCAAGGTTAGGAGGAAGAGGAGGAGGAGCTTCGGGGCCATTGCGTTGAGGGCAAAAATCCAGGGGCTATGGTGGCGTGCACTAGAGCAGGACACTGCACAACAATCTATATATAAGAGTGCTTATTTTGAAAGTTCATTTGCTTCCTTATTTAGTTCCCCAAATACATGAGTGAAGGGGATCCAGACAAAAGCTGAGGTTTTTGTCTTAAGGAGATTTAATAAAGTACCAAGTCCAATGTTCTCAATATTGTGCTTCTTGTTGGCCCATTTGACGACAATATTTCAATCTCCAAGAACTTGACGCTTCCAGCTATAACCATTTTGTTGAGCACTCATTAGTAGTAACCATATAGTGTATAGTTCTACTCTCATATTTGTACCTCTCCATGCAATGTATTTCAAATTAAAATAGTTAGATTAACTTTTATGGAGGGTTTCCCCACCCCCAAAATCACAGGATGCCCTTGGTTGTCACCATAAAAAAAAACCCATAGAATTTCAAGTTCCATACTTGACATCTCCAACACCCTAGATATTATTTCCTTTGAAAATACATGACACTCCTTCATAGTTTTAACCATCGTATGTGCAACTATATCTGCCAATATATGTTTATCCTGAAATATCAATTGGTTACGAACCCACCATACCTTGTAAACAAACAAACTTGGCAAAAGATTTGTATGCTTTCAGATATTTATCAGATAGCCACTCATGAGTGTATCCTTCTAATGTATCCAAGTTCCAACTAGGTTTATAAGTTAGAATTGAGTTTACCTCCTTCCAAACTTCCTTGGTAAAAGCACATTTCACAAAGTGATGATTTACATTTTTAGAATCCCAAAGACAAAAGGTACATCTACCTGGACCTTCCCATCCTATCTTCATTCTATTGTCCCAAGTCAGGATTTTATTGGCCAACACCAACCAAAGTAGAATATTGGTTTTCAAAGGATTTGGGAGTTTCCATACTACTATCCACCACCACTTTCTTTCCTTTAAAGTGGTGGACACATATTTTACCGTGTATATGCCCATGGCAGGGTTCTTAGAACAATATGGTTTGTCTTCCTCATTTATTAATTTGATACTCCTATGAGATGATTTGTTCACATATTGTGTCCATTCCATAACCTGAGTCGCTTCCAGACCCAAATTCTCAATCGACTTCCACCATTGAGCCCAAGCATTTTGTTCATCCTCGTTGACATCTTTTAAATAGAAGATATATTTGTCATAAAGTGATTGGATCAATTCTTTACATAATTTGTAGATCCCTTTGACACCTATCAAGGGATCTTCTCTTATTCGAAGCTTCCTACCATCTCCAACCTTCTAGGAAATCCATATTCCTATAAGAGGGAAAGCCTCAACAAAAACCTTCCAAACAACAGATCCACCTCGAAGCTTTTTTATCCTCGACCTTGAACCAATATTCCATAGTTCCACCTTGTAAATACTTAGATTAATTCATTACCCTTCCCTAGAGGACTTCGTTATAAATAAGTATGGAAATAATTTTTGGCTGCTAAAGCCTTACAAAGGAGCAAATGAAAATATTTTCAAGTCCCGACCGTCCTAGCGCTTTGCGAGTTGCCACGATTGACCATCTAACGAAGGGAATTCCTTCTATTAACCTCTTACCAGTACATAAGAAACTAAAGCATTTTTTCCTAATCATGGTTAGGATACCTTTGGGCACCTTCACAATATCCAACCAATATAAATGAATACTTTCTGGGACATATTTGATTAAGACAAGTCTCCCCCCTTGAGAAAGACACCTGTTCACCCAAACATAAATTCTTGCCTCAATCTTCTTGAACAGCCATAACTAGTCTTCAAACCTATAGCTATTAGGTTTTAGATTAAACCCAAGGTACTTCATCCCCTTCTCCAAATTCTTAACATTTAGTGAGAGAATGTCTCCAATCTGCTTAGAATCATCATATGACATCCCCATTGACCGACACTATATATTTGTTCAAATTGATTTTTGTACCAATAGCTTTATAATATAGATCCAAGATTTCTTTGTTTTTTTCTTATTTCTTGGGGATGTCCATGAGCAAAGATCAAAATGTTGAAGACAAATAAGAGATGTGATATAGAAACCATATTAGATATCATAATCCCTTTCAACTCTCCTTTTTCCTTTGAGTCTTTTATAAGCCTTCTAAGACCCTTTGCTACCAACAAGAAGAGGAAAAGGGATAAGGAACATCCTTGTTTGAGGCCTATGGTAGCCATAAAAAACTTTGCGGGAATATATATATGTATATAGGGGAATCAATAACTGGGTTGGGTTTGTACTCGTGTGACAGGGGGTTTATTCTCGTCTACTCCCTCTATACCACTAAGGGTACCGTGATGACCTGGAAAATGTCTATCACTCTAAATAAAGAGTGATCGTCAACTGCTTAAAGGACTTACATTAACTAGTATATTTACACAATTACATTCTTAGCTTTATCAGCTTGCAACTATTCATTTAAAAGCATTTCAAAGTCTATTGAAAGCTTTATACAATTTCCTTTATCTCATTCTTGTAATGCCTATATTTTATCATCGTTGTTCTGCAAAATTGAAGACATCTTTTGACTCCCCTGTTCCTTATTGCATCTTTGTTTTCCTGTTCCCGCATTCCTTATTGCATCTCTGTTTTCCTGTTCCCGCCTCCATACTTCCTTAAAAACCAGAGATCTGCAAGAAGGAATTGGATAGCTTGAAAGACGATCTGTTTATAATGGAATGGCGAAATTGAGAGCTTGACCATTGTAAATCTCCTCTCCTTCTATCTAGGGTTGGCAGGTGCGGGGGGGGGGGGGTTATTCTCGACCCGAGGGGAAACAAGAAGAGAGATTACTCTTGGAGCATTGGGAAAACAATCAATAACAAATTCGAATGGCACGCCCTAATCAAAGGGCTGGAACTCGCCAAAGAATTGAAAATAGAGGATATGGCTGCGATTGGAGACTCATTAATCGTCATAAGAGAAGCTAGAACCTTAGTCAGAAATTATAAGAAGCCCGCTACCAAAATGCATCACCTTCTTCTTTGTCTCGCCAAGGAATTCAAGCAGATCAAATTTTTTCATGTCCCGAGAGCTCAAAACCAACAGGTGGATGGGTTGGCAAACAAAGGTGTTGGCCTGAGCCATGGAACATTGGAATGCGACATTATGCTTAGGGTGGATAGATGGATTCACTAACTCTTTTGTTCAAATGATGGCTGGCACATCCAATTTTCTATCCTATTTCAAATACATTAGGATAGTGGCTCCAATTGACCACTTAGCATTTTCAAATCTTATCCATATTTTATGTCACCTCTGCATTAATGGGCCTCGTTTCACGCCATGCCAGATGAGAAGCATGCATGAAGCTGAGGGGAGGCTTTGGCATCACGCCTCCTACAAATCCTTGAGAAGCAACAAAGCCCTTTGCATTTTCGTTGATAATTTCAGGCATAGCGGTCAGGAGAATTCGAGAAGCAATAAGGTCCTTTGCATTTTCGTTGACAGTCTCAGGCACACCGGGAAGGAGAATTCGCAGTCTGAGGTGGAGCACATCGTGATGGTCTTTGGTTCATCCTGCCCACTCTGCAGTCAGCACGACAGCCACTCCAAACGGGCTCGCAGTTGGGGTCATCCGGTTTTCGAAGATGTCCAGGTTACCTGTGAGGATCACTTAGGTCACTTTGAACCCAGGGATGAAGAACAACCAGAGGTTCTGTTGGATGATGGGGTTCATGGTTCAGGGAAGCAAAGGGGCTCCAGTAACAGGGATCTTCAAATTCGTGTCGTTGAATTGGAACACCAGGTTACTGGCGAGAAATGAAAATATGGATATGAAGAGAGCTCTTTCCAGGCTTTATACTCTTGCAGAAGCCACTCACACTGAGGTCAAGACACACAACTATAATCTTCAGGACAAGGTTAATGCTCTCACAGCTGCAATTCTGTCGAACCCTCACCTGAATACTCACATGGAAGCCACGAATAGCACCAACATAAATCTTGGCAAAGAAGTTTGGCAACACAATGGTAAACTCAGGCTTGTATTTCGAAATCAGCTCTGCTAAGGAGCGAAGCATGGAAAACTATGAGGAACTCAACCCCTAAGTTGGTTGGTCTTGGTCTAAGCCTCCTTTTTTTGCTGTTAGTTGTGTTGTCTGTTAGTTTTTTGGGGAACCTGTTTACATGGGATTGCTGGAGATTGGCATAACATTCATAATGCTTATGAACAAATGGTTGTTGCATCTCCATAGCTGTTTTAGAATAGCTTTCTGCAATGTTTTGCTTCTGTGTTTTCTTGCTCGGGAAATATATAAGAAGCTATAGCTTCCATAGATTAGGCAAGTTTAAGAAAAGCTATAAACTCGAGAAGGATGAACAAGGAGTGACAGATACTGTTTTGCTTTGGGAATTGTCATCCTTCTTCAACTATGCAATCTCTTTCTTTTAATGAAAATCCTCTCAACCGTTATTATTAAAAACAAAATCTCCTCTCCTTCTATGATTCCGGGCTGGATTGCTAGAGCCTGCTTTGAAAGGGTATCAACTTTTGAATTTGATATATATATATATTCCTTGAAAAAAACATATTTTTATTAATAAAAACAAAATTACATTATGTAGAATACATGTTTCCATGTATTTCTGATATGTTGAGCCTATAGCTTAGGATCACATGTAAGAAGTTCAAAATATCTCTGATCAAAATTCCATATAGGACGATGAGAGGTCAACTACAAACCCATAAACTCTGTTATATATCAAGCAGAAATAAGCTATGTATCCAGAAGCCAATGAAAAGATAAAAGTCACTGAAACATATGTGGATATAAAACTAGTCGCAAAAACAAAGAAGGAACTGAGCTAAGTGTGATCCACATGACGACCCACCCCCTCCGTAAAAGGCTTGTGATAAAACTCATGGTGCTATCCATTGTGAACCTCAGTGATCATCCATTGCCCAATATCCAGTTGTAAACCTTCTTTAGATAGCATGTTTTCTTCCACATTGCGTTCCCTGTACACATGGCAACATGAACAAACGTCAAAAGTGTCCATGATACACAATACTTCTTCAACCTCGTGGAGGAATGTATGGGAAGACATAACTTATAAGTCTCTGTACAATGTGTTTTATTTCAATTAATGAAATGCGCAATATTTTCCAAGGAAAACAAATGGGAAAAGATATACAAGTTATGCATTTTTTCAGAGAAAGACACGATATGAAATCTCATTTGCTGCCTCATTATGATATATCATGTAATCTAAGATGTAATAATAGATTATGCTTAATTTAAGATAGCATTTGTTATGTCCCTAACATATAGGGACATGTTTGGGTCTATTAGTTTGACATGCTGACTTCATCCTCGAGATTTGGAATGGGGGAGTGGCGGCGGAGAGGCACTAGCCTCTCTATCACCTATAGAACCACATTTTAATTTGATTGTGCTATGATATGTTGGAGTAGTAGCTGCGTGAGGCATCACCTCATAGGTCAACCCATGAAAGAATAAAATTAGAATACTGTGTCCGAAGAATACCTTCCTTGTTGAGAGGGAATGTTGGAAATAGTGGAACTTCATAAGTTATTCTTATTATATTTCATCTTGTTATTGTACCTCCTACGGGAGAAGATATCAATGTATTTGATCATGTAAAACCCTTGAAAGAATCAATGTAAACCTTGGGGTGAAAGTCGGTCCAGATGGTAAACTGCCCCAAAACAGTGGGCAGTCTGCCCCAAGCAATGGGCAAAACCGCCCCAATCAGGTCGACCCAATTAGGGAAAGTCGGGTCGACCCAGTAAGGGAAAAAGTAACTTTTTGATGTGTATAAATAGAGAGTTCGACCTCTCATTTGGTCATTTCACTCAAGCAAGTTCGCTCTAGCCAAGAGAGGTTCGCTACTGCAGCTAGGAGACTGATTTTGGGGGTTCTCCACAATTGGAGAAGTTTCTCTCTTGTTTTCTTGGGTTTGCGCTACTACTATCTAGATGTACATCATTCTCTATTGGAAGGTGCGAGCTCAAGGGAGACAAATAGCTTTGTCTATTGTTGGGAGATGATTGTTCTTATCATCATGGTTAAACGAGATCCACACTCATTTTGTTTATGTGCTTTGCCATTCTTTTAGTGATCCTAGTTATGCTGCTATAAATTATACCATACCTACAATTGTATATGAAAATTGATTGAAGGTGTACTATCGAACCCAAACACCAATTATCAAACGAAAGGCAATGATCTAGAGTTGAAACACCAATTATTAAATGAAAGGCAATGATCTAGAGTTGAAATGAGGGCCTAAAGTCTAAGTAGATACAGTTCAACAGATTTGAAATGTAGAGTTCCTATGATTCAATCCTAGGGCATTTCAAGGTGCAAACAAGAAGGGGTACAAGCCATCCGTTGCCAAGTCTTACTGTTCCTTCGACAAGATGCCGTTGGGATTCGAAACCAATTTCCACTAGTTTGTTTTACTTAGAGCCTCCACCTCTACATTAGTTATAAAGGAATCTAACTGGTGCAGGGGATCTCATCGCTTCATAAAGAAATGCGCAGATGCTATAAATGTAGAGGCTTGCTATACCCTCGACATGGTAAGCTAGTATTTTATGTTTTTTACAACCGCCACCTCAATGTTTTGCTAGCCCTTGTTTTTTACAATTTATTTTTGGGGGGCTTTTTGCAGATTCGATTCTACCGCCTGCAGAACAGGGGTTGCATGGCATCTTTGATGGTGAAGGCTGTGATTGCATGTCCTACACCTTTGGCCATAATACAATTCAATAGAAGCGAAGGCGACAAGCAGGACGAGGACTTGAAAGCAACAGTGATATAAATCCATCTTATGCCCAAATAAAAAAACACTCCATTTATATTGCAAAGCTAGAAGTCGCGATGTTTTCTTTTCGAAATGTATTGTGAAATTTCATAGCAATGACATTCATATTTTTAATGTATTATAAACGTTTTAAATTATTTACTTTTCAAAGTAATTAGAAATTTAACTCTAATTATTAATAAATATATTATTGATACCAACATTTAGTATTACAAATTAACTTTTTTATATTAAATACTATTATGGGTGATTATTATTATGGTAAAATAATGCTTTTATTAAGACAATGTACAATTTTCTTTTAAGAATGGTTGTAAATAGATTTAGATTTTTAACTTGAAATGGAATCTAGGGTCCCAACAATTTTATTGGACATTTTAAGTATTTTACTTTAGTTTTGTGAAAATTTTGTTTTCTGTTTGCATTAAATAACCAAATTGGTTCATTTTTCCTATCCACAATCAATTTCACTTATTTGCATTGTCTTCTCTCCAAGACCACTTATAAAGTTGAGAAATAGGAGATGGATAAGAAAATCATCACGTGTAATCAAAATATCCAACAATATGTTAGAGTACTAATCTCAACAATGTCTTGCTTTAGCCTTATCCAAACAAGAATGGAGAAATATGGTACTTTGTTTTATAACGCACATATAAAACTCCTTAAGTGAAATTAATGAAAACCATTAAGAAAGGAAAGATAAACAATGGTAAAAATTTGCATTTGCAATTCTAATAGATTTATAAAAGCCACCCTTTTATTAAATGTAATATTCCCTTGAAGTTAATGATGGGGTCCTAGAATGATACTAGTTTTGCCTACCTACTTGCCCATTTTGGTACTAATTTTCCTTATTTGTATCATTATAATCTCACAAAACCCTCAAGCCTGAGTTATAAATACTCAAGGTATATTAGAATGGTTTTTAAGATAATTCTTATTTATGTGATGAATATGAGTTCAAGTTTGGTATTACTTAGTGTTTTATAGTTATGCGATGTGTTAGTAATAAAACCCTATAGATCAAGCACTAAAATTTCAGGGTGTACTAACAAGTGAGGCTGAATGTGTGGGAGTAAACAATGTAATTAGCACAACAAATGATCAATCTATTCCATAAGGGTGTAGAGGCAAAGAAACAAGGATTATGACTACAAAGGTTCGGTGGTGTTTCAAATCCACATGTGCTCCTGGAATATCAAGGACTGAAACTACTATCATTTATGTTTTGATGCCATATAACTGCATTGAGCTCAATCTTTAACTGTAGCAGTTATGCTTGTTGCCATTCTCCATAATCTTAGGGTTATGTTATGTTTTAATCTCAATTATTGTGTATACTATACAGTTCAAAATTAGCTACTCATTGAACACTATATATAGTTGATAATATGCAAGCATTGTGATGTTAAATTTTGGTTAGGGTTAGGGTTTGAGGCAAAAAAAATCAAAAGTTCATATACTTTAATGCAAAATTAAATACAACAGACTAGTCCTGAAGCAAGATAGTACAACAGTATAAGTTAAAACATAATTTTCATCTCTTTCAACTTTAACACTACCAAGTAGGTCCCCGTGTTAAAGTAATCTTCAGTAACATGTAATCAGCAGTAGTAGAATCATTAACAATAACATGTCTAATTCATAAGAAGAACAAGTTAGGGCACTTACCTAGAGTGTGGGACCCTTCCTATCTTTATACTCAAAAGTAATTACTTTCAGAAAATATTGTGCCTCTCAGAACGAGCTGACCCTTACTAGAGGGTAAGTACAAACCAGAGAGAGAGAGAGATGAAAGGGTTGTAGTACAGTCAAACAAGGATGATCAATGACAGTAAAAAACACAGTACAAGACTCAGCACAATAGGTCTGAACACCAAACAAAAAATAAGGCCCCAAACAAGTAGCACAAGGGATCATATCACAACTAAACTTAAACTCATAGATCAAACCCTAATTAGGTATCAACAGATAGATCAAATAAAAAATCAAGTCTCAATAATATAGATCTGGTTAAGGACAGGTCTCGACAGTATAGATTTGATCAAAGGCATGTCTTAACATAAACATGTAACCAAGGCTCAGACCAAATTGATGATACAACTTGCGGCCTCCACAAATGAGTTATCAATAGGTGGATTTAGATCAAAGAAGCTCATGGCCTCCACGGGTGCACACACATCATACTGGATCAGATCCAAGGGCCTTGCGGCCTCCATAAATTTGCCACCAACAGACATATCTATAACCAAATAGGGCTTAAGACTAGGTCTCAAAGTAACTCAGGGTCACTGCCTCCTTAAAAAGCAGACGGGATGCTAGATCTCGTCTTAGGGATCATGACAAACCTTAGCAAAACCACAACAAACTCATGGTTCGTAGATCAAACCCATGAATAGTAGATCTGAACTCAACAAGCTGATCTGGGCTTAATTAAACCCTCTACTGAGGTAGATCAGGGCTTCCAAGGCTCACGACTCCATCACAAGGGGCAAATCAGATCCCAAGAAATATTTAGCTAGCGAAATAGAGTCACAGATGTCCTTAATATGCTCATGGCTTAGCAAATCAGTCATTAGAAGGCTCACAGTTCAGTCAACCATGGCAGCATTAAGCTCTTAAACAAACCCTAGTTGAAAAGAACCTTGACGTCAACCTAGAGTGGTCACTTTATATTAGATATGAATGAGTGTGATGAAGGTAGTTTCCAACATGTGGGCGGCCTAAAAATAAGTGAGAAATCAACAGCAAGAATCCCCTTAAACCCTTGATGTCAAGCAATGGAGAAAACAAAGTTGAGATAAGATGATGAGATAATGATAAATGAGGAGAATAGATTCTAATATATAGAATCTTAAAACTTCTAGAAGAGTCTCAAAATAAATCTTTAATTAAGTCAGGGTTCCACAAATTTAGGAGGGTACCAATAAGTAGGGTTCAAGACACCAAATAATACAACCACTTAATAATATAAAATGCAATTAAGGTGTCTTAGGTGGGTACTAACACATTAGGGTTAAAACAATAAAGTCACTTATAATAACATAAAATACAATTAGGGTGACTTTAGGTGGGTACAAGGACCAACAAGATGGTATAAGTCAAAATCATAAAACAAAGAAGGGTACATGACTCACAACCCCTGGGACCAAAGGGTGTACCATAAAGGTGGGCAATCAACCCTCATGCCCATAAGACCAAAACATTAAGGTGGTACAAATCAAGACAACTTAAGGTGGGTAGATAACCCTTTTAACCACAAGACCCAAGAAACAACAAGGTGTAACGACCAAGGGTGAGCAACCAAGGTGGGGTACAACCAATCATCTCTCTCTCAAATGTACAAGTGTTCCATACACTAACTGAAAGTCCATCGTCACTGTATAAGGAAGGTACACACTGGATGATGTGATCATATAGTCCTCCAGACTACTCCATAGGTCAAATGGTAGTGACTTCATCAAGGGGTGGTTAGTCCCTTGAGAAGACCATCTAGCTCAACCATATCGAAGACCTAGGAGAAGAGGACATCACATATCATCATCTTGGTTAACTGACCAAGATCCTCCATTCTTAAAGAATGGATCTTAGCCCTAGGTTGAGCTTCAATCCCAGACTGAATCAAGTTGATCAACTCCTTGGTCCTTGACCAAGTCCTCCATTCTCCCGAAGAATGGTCCTCAGCCCCAGGATGAGCTTTTAGTCCCAAATTGAATGTTGATCAACCACTTGTAGGACTCACTTGGTCCTCATGACCAAGAATCTGCATGGTCCCAGACCAGGAGGTCTCTGTCTCAACCTGCAGGATCTGCTTGGTCCTCGTGACCAAGAATCTGTCTGGTCCTAGACCAGAATACCCTAGAGACAAATAGGGGCCCTAGCCACATTCTAGGGACTTTGCCACGACATCAACCTGCTTGGTCCCTGACCAAGAACCCCAAGAGACAGTTGGGGGCCCTAGGGTACCTTTTAGGGACTTACTCTTTACTCTGCATGGTTAACTGACTAGGAACCCTTGTTAACTATCTAGGGTTCCATCCTCTCTAAGAATGGGTCTCGCAGTTGCACTAACTTTAACATGTAATAGTTATGGATTCCAAATAATATAATTTATTTTCAATTTGCATACGATCTTTGTTTCTATAGCATACTAGTGTTCCATAGCCTGAATCTTTAGAGAAAGGACCTACTCCAAGAGGCATGCAACTATGTTATGTGTATACACTTGTTTATATGTGTTCATTGATGTTTTATGTGAATTGATATTTCTTGTATATTGAATTGTTGTAGATTCGTGTAACCATTTATATTATCTTTATTTTTTAATTGTTGTTACTAGTATATTTGCTTTGAATTATTTCCACATGCACAAAATAGTAATATGGCGATTGAGTATAGTTATATAAATGAAGCTAAAAGGACTTTATCAAGGATAATCTTTAAGCCTCTACAATCCTCTCCTATGCATCACCATCTCTACAACTAACATGCACAGTCTATCAGATTGCTTTTAATAAAGTAGGCACTATCAATTCTTTTACAAATACAGAGTGTATTAAGATTCTTAGGCAGTAAGCACAGTTTTAAGCACTAGGCATATAAATATGTTCATAGGATTAGCCCTCAAGTTACTTATATGTTTATAGTTACTAGCACATGTAATCATTTCCCATTTCCTGTAGCATGCATAGTCACTGCTCTGTTTTATAGTATTTAAAATTGTGGCCATTGCTTGAAAGATGCTCATAGAGTTCACTAGTGAATTCATTCATTGGTTCACAAATTGAGCACAAATAAGATATAATTGTGGAGGATTTTAAATATATCATCTACAACCAAAACCATCGAGGAATTAGTCAACACAGTCAACTAGCCCTAAGCGTTTTCTAAGCGTACCCTTTTGAGGAGAACAAAGTAGCATATTTTTCATGGCAAATCTTAGGCATACCAATAATAATGAGTTGATCCTAGGAGCTTGCTCTGTACAAATAGTACTAGTATCTCATAAGCTTATAACGAGCCTCAAGTTGACATATAAATGAACCAATGAACCATCAATTCCAGTCATCCTTGGAAAGTATATAAAATCACTATTGATTAAGATTCATTTATACACCAAAATAGATTCATAGAAACCACCTTTCTTTTGAATTGTAATCTTCCTTTGAAGTTAAGATTCCTTTAAACACCAAAAAGGTATAAACAAAGAAAAAGCTCTTTAATCTATAATCTTCCTCAAGTTATAATCAACCTGTTAACAATCATTTATGATATCATGTAGTTTAGTGCATATTTTTTTTACTTATATATCATAAACATAAATCTATCTTACCATGCTCATATTTATAGTTTAATGCGTTTGTCAAATCTAAAATTTCTAACATCTACAACATCGTTAAAGAGAAATGTAGGGGTTAATGAGCCTTACTTTTGGCCCTCGAGTATCCAAGTTGAAGATGGGCCTTCTTAATTCTCCTCCCTACCAAGAGATCAATTCTCAAGAAAGATATCTTTAGTAGCCTAATGCACACATAAAGGACTATCAAAGCTTACTTGCAGTAGCTAAATCCACACTCATCCTCAATTCCACTCCCCACCGGCTAAACATCAAGTCTATACCCATTATCTTCTCAATCCATCCAAGTTATTTTCCAATCAAAGTTAAGTCGAGCCTTGGATGGAGAGAAGGCAAAAAGAAAGTAAGACCACCCCTCGTAGTAACACTAATGACCTGCTTTACCTCGCCCTTTGATAGACAAAATTGCTTTATTTTAATGCAAAGGAGAATACAAGCTCATTGTATAAGCAAATAAATGTGAGAAAATATGATATCATTGTGGATCTAAAAAGAGAAAATCAATTTAGAGCACATCTTCCTTGTGATAGAGAAGTGGACTGTAACCTTTTAGCCATAGCTTGTAGCAATAACAAACAACAGGGTTATCAGGTAAAGGTGGCCTTAAAAAGGCAAAATGACAAACATGTGAGCTTGTAACACAACATAAAGGGAGTCAACATCTAAAGTCTCAACGGAAAATAACAAGTCTGCCTTTGCAGAGCATCAATGATCAAGATAAGGCAACAGTAACAAAGAAGAGATGTCATAAGGCAATAACATAATAAATTTAATCAAGCAATTTATATTCAAATATCTAACAAGTAGCTACAACAAATTATTAAGTAGCACATATCAAAATAAAATAAAACACATTACATGTAGTAACAAAGTTAGCTTCATGACCGTAGAACATAGACACCATCAATATGTTAAAATCCACTAAAACATAGATACAAACTTAATTAAAAGATAAAGAAAATATGCAAGTGGTAATGAATATAAAAGGAACATAGCACAATTAGCATGTATGATGCTGAAGTGCAAAAACAAACTTGCTTGTTGTAAAAAAGGTAAAACCATCTACATAAAGACGATGAAGGTATGGGAAGTATGAATTAGGTACCAGAGCCGAAACAATGGAAAATTTTGTTTTAAACTTTTGAGGCATTCATTGGTATTAGATAATATTGAAAATTGATTGCGAGGTACCATTGAAGAAGACACCAAGGTATTTGTAAAATCTTCAAATGTAGTCAAGGAGTAAAAAAGGAGTTGGCCATCAAAGAAAGTGACCTTACCATGATATTATAGTAATGAAGTCGATTGATTCAGAAGGCTCCCCAGAGGTATTTATTGTAAACTTGTTTGAAGTTGGTGTAAAAAACTTTAATACATGCAAACTCGAGGGTTCTCTTCTACCATAATTTTGAAAATAAGGCAAAAATTGTTTTAGCATCGCTTTACAAGAATTATAGGCTCCAACGATGAAAGAAAGAATAGAGCAAGCAAATAACAAAGTTTTCACGAAAATTGCAAGAGGGAAATCTTTACAAATAAAATATAACAAAGTAATTTATGGAAAACCTTGCATACCTTGTTCATAATTAGAAGTCCTTCATGATAGCGGTTGTTGAACACTCTAAACCCTTTGAAAAACAAGCCTTGAATTTAGAAAACTTGAATCTCCCACAATGTTGTGAGAATGATTTCTTCTAGGGAAGGGATATGAAATACATGCAATAAGATGTCCACCAAACACTGTTAACAAAGATAATTCGAAATAGCAAATGCAAGACAAAATTCTCACCGTGGCATAGGCTTATCAATGCAAGGTATGGGAACAAGATTGTTCAAATATGAGATGAATCGACGTGGATAAAGGCCTTGGGGTAGAACTAGGTCAAACCACTAAACATGAAAACCAATGCATTATATATTTATGGGTTATGAGACTTTGGTATGGGTAGTACATGCGTTCCCGTAGCATGGATCGACATGAATAGAGGCTTCAAGATAGAACTAGGCCTAGGCCCCATGACTGAGCACAACGAGAACGTGGTAAGGGAGTCATATAGGGTAGTTTAATAATCCAACTTATACGTGATGTCTTTCTTCTTTTAAAAAAAATTAGATACTAATTTCGGATCTGCAAAATATATGAAATATTTAAAATTTTTGGTTCTGCATTAAAGTATTTTTTAAAATAAAAAAAAAACTATTGGAGCGCAAAAGGTACACATATTAAAGTCAGGGTGGTCTCTTTATCATTTTGTCATTTTAGTCTTTATTACTTGGGCAGCAATTCTCCCTGAATTCGGAGAAAAGAGAAAGAAAGGGAAAATTGTGCAGAGTGTCTAATAGGTTTCGAGTTCGATTCTAGGAAGTCGAGTGTGTAAGAGGTTTCGAGTTCGATTCTAAGAAGAAGCCATGGATCCAGTAAAGGAATCTCTTCCTCACGAAATAGGAGGTATTACCGATACATTGCGCTTCGGACTTGCAGGGGTTAAGAGCGACATTCTGATATCACATCCAGTTCAAGTTATTCAGGAAAATGTATGTATGCCTCCAAATCTCTCATTCTTTCAGAAAATAACCTAACGCCTTCCATTCATTGGGTTTCAGTAAAGTTTACAGGAGGTTTTCAACGAATGTGTTCGGAAAATAGGATTTCAGAAATAATATACTATACAGATCACGGCTTTATATATCTATATCAATTATAAATAAATTACAGTTATGGATCTTCATAGTTTAAAAAAAATAGGTTTCCTAAAAATGTTCCGGCTTTTTTCACCGAGGGTATGAGTGTTTTTGAAAAGTTGAGCTCGTATCAGTTACGCCAAATTTATTTTGTCCTTTATCTTATTACATTTGTCAAGCAAATCAGGGTTCATTAAAAATGATTTTAGGATCAGTAGTACCGTGTAGATTGTGCAAAACTTGCGGCCATACTTGGAAATATTTGATACAACCCACTGATTCAAGCAGAAAATTGTTACATATCTTTTTTTAGTAGAACATGAAATTCAGCTGTAGATGCCTTCACTGTTTTTTTTTTCAAAAGCTTTCTTTCATATAAAAGGTTCATTCTGAGGCTGGGTATATCTAGCTTGTGCAACTTCATGCCCAATCTACTCTTGGTAATTATTATCATTACATTATTCCAGCTTCTGCTAAAATCATTCCAGCTTGTTGGCAAACTTTGAACCTTTGCCAGGGAAAAGAATGCATAAGATTTCTTCCATAAAAATGCAAAATTCTCCGTAATAAGTTATAACACCATGTAATTATTTGGGGAAAATTTAGACCTTCATGTTGGTCTAGACATACAACCCAAACGTTTTTTGATGCCGTTGTAGCACTGAAGTCGCTATTGTACTTTTTCACTGGAAGAATTAACAGTCCATTGAAAATGAACGATTAAATTCTTTTTCTCGTTTATCAATTTTCTTTGAAAGGCTCCAGTTTTAGTAAAAAATCATATTTATCTAGTAAATTGTCATTGGTTTTAAAAACTTCTGGTCTGCCATTGTACTGTATGTTCTCTAGAGAGAAATGAGGCCAGTCACTTGGCCTGGAAGAATGTTTGGATACTTGTTTAGTGGAAATTTTTAATGTTATAGATGATTTTTTCCACTTCAAAGTTCTAAGAAAGGAAAGGAAAAACTATGGAAAACTGTAAGTTTTTTTGAATAGGTATAGATTGTCGTGCCTGTGAATTGGCAAGTCAGAATTTTAAAACTTCATACTGTTGCTCTGCTTAAGTGAGCTCTTGTAACCATGGCATAAATTTTTTGTCTGTATCTGTCAGAGACCTCACCTGCTACTTTCATCATGCATTGATTTACATGTTAGATTGATGGTAGAAATCTATTCCCGAGGAACTTGAATTCATTCATAATTTTTTTCTCCTTTTTATGTAATTTTTAAAAATTAATTCCAATCAAACTGTCTGTTGAGATTGTTTCATATTATTTCAAAATATATCTTACTTTACGGTATGCTGTATATAAATATATCAGTTGGATTTAATTTTACCAGGAAATGCAAGAAACAGATGATATTGACTACTTTCGTCATTTGATTCTGCAGTGAAAATTGTGATTTCTGGATCTTGTATGATAGTAGTTTTTGAGTGCTAAGTTTGCATGTATATAGGCTTGTGCTAACATTGGTTTTGCTATATCCTGAATTTAGGCTCAGAAGCAGCAAAGAGAAATGAAGCGTAATATTCTAGCAAAAGCATATGGGTCTGCTTTTCCCTTGAAGATGGATATTGAACAACAAATTCTTTCAAGGTAGTTAGTATAAATTGATTTTCTACTTTGCACCCCATACCCTGTTAGTGTTGTTGAAGAAGCTAAAAATTTATGATTTCTCTGGATTTTCTGTTTAGTTTGATTTTTGAGCATATCCTGCATTAGTTTTTGGCCCCTTGTTTGCAGTTTATCTATTTATGTACACACACATAATTGAATGTCATTGTGCTTCATGAATATGTTGTACGGTCATGCAAGGTGCATTGTAGCCACATGCATAACTGAATTCTATTATTGATCAGTACTTAACAAATAACTAATAAGGATGCAAACAATTCTATTATTCTGAAAGTGGTTGTAAAATTATAGTGAATGTCTACAGGATACTTTTTTGAGGATATGTCTACAAGTTTTTGCTCATATCTTGATAAGAGACCATGCAAAGCCTTTGCTCTGGCCCTTTCCAAAACTTGTATCCTTCTGATTTGCATCATATGTGTGTAGAAGTGGAAATTTGATGATGCTTGCTATGCATATTGTACCTGTGATTTAGTTCAGATAAATGTGCAGATATAATATTTCATTGTACTATGATGCATTTATCATTTGTATGGTGAGTGGTTATTGGTTTCTCTTTCCATTGTCTTTGATTTAATGTTTTAGTTGCCTATAGTTTTTAGTATTTTATCTTTTTCTTTGACTTGTTTCATCTGTTTTGTTCATTGTTGTTTACTTAATTTTCTTTTCACCTTTAAATTTTATACATGTATTATTCAATCTCCAGACATTCTAAGACAAAGGTTCAATCTTTTTCGTACTTTTCAGCTTTTTTCCGAAGTTGCTCGTACTTTTCAATTATTACTAAAGTACTTATGAATAACTCTATTTGGTGTCTTGCTAGGGTGTGATCTTAAATTGGATTATTATTATTATTATCATCATCATCAGTTTACTTTCTACCTAAAAGCATAAAATAAAAAATCACACTAACATTCCCTTTTAAATGGTCATTCTGGAAAGCGTACCAAGCTTCTCAACTGAGTGGCATGGTGAGAATATTGCAACTCAGCTTCTCCATCTTCTACAAGCTGCTGAATGTAATGCCATTGTACCTCTATATTTTCTGTGCTCATGAAAGATTGGATTTCTTGCTAATTTGAAAACACCGTGATTGTTAGAAGGAAAGATTGTTGGCCTAGTTTGTTTAATGATTAGTCTATAAATCTGCTAGTATTCTCCTAAGCCAAGCTGCTTTACATGCCCTTTTTATTGCTGCTGCCCTGTACTCTGCCTCGGTAGAAGAAAGTAAAACATGTTTCTTGCTAATCCATGTGACTCAATATGTTCAAAGACCGACCACATAACAGGTTGTTGAATATCGATTGTCCACAAATCTTGCTCAATCAGACTCTGAATAGCTAACCAACCAAAGTTCCACTTCTGCCATATAATATTCCAAAATCTATTGTACCTTTAATATCTCAAAATATATTTTGGTGCTTGGCAACATTCTGCTTTGGGATATGTCATGAAATTGGATATTCAGATGATTGCAAAACTGAGATCAGGCCTAGTGACTGTATGGTAAATCAAACTACCCACCAGTGGTCTGTATACTGACTTATCTGCGATTTTGAGTCAGTTTGGGTTGAAAGTTTCAGCCCATTCTTCATAGATGTAGATGAAATTTTACAATCAGCCATACTGAACCTGTCTAACACAGCTTTTGCATACTTAGTTTGTGAAACAAAAACACATCTGTTGGTCTGCTAAACTTCACTAAACAATAACATAGGAGGCCTAAGTTTGTCATGTCAAAAGTGGAGCAGAATTCAAATTTTACCTTTTTAATTGCTCCAACCTCAATACTTGTGATGATGATGTCATCTAAATACATCACCAAAATCATCACATCACTATCCTTGCTTTTGACATAGAGGTTAGGATCAAAAGGGATTTTTCCAAATCCACTTTCTCTCAATTCTTTGTCAGGTTTGTTGTGCTAAGCTCTGTGGCCTTGGTTCACACCATAGAGAGCCTTAACCAGTGTGCATACAGAGTGCTCTTGTCCTGGAACCTGAAGCCCCTGAGGTTGGCACATATAAACTTATTTCTCCAAATCACCACGAGGACAGTTTTAGCATCCATTTGATAAATATTGTAGTTAAAATGTGTGGCAATACCTAGAGCTAACTTGATTGTGACCGTCTTGGCAGTTGGAACTTGGGCCGTAAGTCTCCTCATAATCAGCCTCTTCTTGCTGAGCAAAGCCCTTCGAGACCAGCCTTGCTTTATGTTCGTCAAGTGTCCTATCCTCCTTATACTTGACCTTATACATCCATTTACAACCAGTGGGAATTTTATCAGCTGACAATTCCTCCAACACTCAAGTCTGGTTTTTTATCAGGGCATCATGTTCTACTTGCATGGTGCTCCCCCATTCCATTGCCCTGTAGCTTCTTCAAATCCCTGAGGTTCCGAAGAGTGCTAAATGTTAGCCATTAAAGCATAATTAACTACTTCAGATTTCTTACCTCCTTTTCTGTTTGATCTTGTTTCCTCCCCTGGTTGAGGAATCTTATTTAATCAGACATCATCAAATGTCTTATAGAATCATTTTGTACGCTTCTTACCTTTTCCTGATTCTTCAAATCAATGCTGATCCCTTGTTGATTTGGATTTTATTTCAGCAGGAACATGACCATAATTTTCTCAGATTTCACTGCCAAGCATTTGGGTCCTGTTGCCACCGGATACACACCTGGGGTTAGTGTGGCAGAAATCTTCAAGCCACTAAGTGTGTTCTTGGGGGCAAGTCTCGAGTCAGGGCTGCCACCTGATCCTGACTCCTCCGTTTAGGCTAACTCCTAACGAAGCCAAGGGGGGTAGTCCCTATGAAAAAGATTCTAAGGCTGATTAAGCTGATTAGTTATGGTGGCCGAGGAAGTTTTTTTAGGAGTTTTATAAAAATGAAATTGATACAAGAGATTTGCAATGTATAAAATTAAAGCATAACAGCATTAAGATTAAAAGTGTTCCCCAACCATTCAACACATGATAGAAATTAAACATAGATTATAATGATAAAGCAAAAGACCAGTGCTGATAATGGAGTCAAATAAAATGCTGTTGTAATGCTTGAAATAAAATGTTGTGCGGATGCTCTTGGTCAATTTTAAATTATTGTGGAGATGAGTGGATTATTAGGGAGGGGGATTTTCGATATACCGTGAGGTACTGGAAATATGTTTGGATTATGACAAAGTTGGCTCCTCACAAGGAAATGTGGGTTGGATTGGAGTATCTGGGAGGTGTTCAACACTACACCAAACGAGGGTGCAGTCTAACGGTATCCCAATGTCACTACTCAGTGGTTCCCACTTCCTTTGAAAAATTTCCCCACACAATGTCAATAAACTGATACGCCAGATTTTTGTAATGTATTTGGGGAAGTTGTTTTTATTAAGGTGAGTTGTTTATTACATGTGGAAAGTTAAAAACGTGCACACTTCCGCTTTTGGTTAACCCAAAGATCAAGGCGAACTTGCGATGGGCAAGAGCATATAAGGAAAGGCAGATTGTTTATTCCAATTGAGACCGAAATGCACAAAGGAAATGTGTGACTAATTACTACAGCAAAGAGTATCTTTTCCCCAATCGAGCAAGCTCTCTTGGGTAATTTGGTAGAGCAATGTTGGGTTAGTGTTCGTTACTTTACAAAAAACATGCAAGAAAAATTAAACTAACCAAAATAAGAAAAAAGAGACTAATCTAAAGCAAAAATAACGATACAAAAAATACAAACCATCAAGGAGGCGACACGAATCCCCCTAGGGGGGATGGGGTGCAGGCGCTTGGAAATCCCACTTGCTCTTCTTATTATTATTATATTACAAGTGAAAAAAGGTGGCTGCCTTTGGTCCTTACAGATCTGGATCCAAAGGCTTGCAGGTTTTTAGAAATGAAGAAGAAAGGAGAGTGTTGCTCCAGGAAGCCTTGGATGGCTTTAGATCTTCGATTTTTCGGCATCACTTCCTCTTGTTATGGCGATAAAAGTACAAAACCAACCACCTAAAATGCACCAAATGTGCCCAAATGAACGTTAAAAGCATAAATTTTTTTAAGTACTAAAGATGGGAAATAAGTGCAAGTACTTAGAAAT
This sequence comes from Larix kaempferi, assembly GCA_027924585.1. Lineage (NCBI taxonomy): Eukaryota > Viridiplantae > Streptophyta > Pinopsida > Pinales > Pinaceae > Larix > Larix kaempferi. The sequence goes on from BSBM01000556.1 coordinate 7,421,658, forward strand.
AAACTAGATCTACAAATGTAAGCATTTAAAACTTAGATCTAGCAACGTACTCAAATAAAATCAGCCTTTAGATATTCTTTTAAATCAAACTAAATTTACTTAAGCACGCAAGTAACTGTAACAAAAAAAGCTTGAATTTAAAATGAAGGAAAGAGAGAGATAGAAATAATGTTGGAATCCTGGGAAATTTTGAGCTATGGAGCCTGCTGGTGGAGAGTTGAGGGATTGTATCCTGAAAGTACTTGAAGAGTAGTACAACCAAACTAGATCATCTGCACCTTCAAGCTTAGGCAACCTGCACAACTAAAACTACTTGCACAAAGTGTCAAATCCGGTGCTTCTCATGCTAGAAATCAGAAGAGTAAGCATACAAACTAGTAATAACATACTACTTCTATACTGCGGACATGAGTAAGCAATATATGAAATCAAACTAGAATCATAAATCCTTCCAACTAGTAATAGTCCTTTGAAGGCCTTGATCATCCACAAATGCATCAAATAATTAAGCTACGCTACAATTACCTCATAAACCATTGACATTTGCATCCACACACATAGAGCACTACACCACAGAGTTGCCTCCAAAGCCTTTATTATTCCAAAAGATATTACAAAATACAATACAAGAATTACCAGCCTTTCGGTCCTCTTTTCATGAGCAAAAGAGAGCTAGAGCTCTTGCTTAAATAGAAAAAATGAGGAAGAGGGGTGCACTAGTTGAGGAATCAAGCCATGATTCGTGGCTTGATGAGGGGGCTGCCTCCTCTTTTTGGGCTGCCCAAATTCAGCCCAAAGGCACCCTAAAAATCAGCTGCACATTCCTTGAAATATGGGCCCCTCCTCATGGGGAAATGCGCTCCCCTTTGTGGGGAGATGATTCCTTGTTTAATGCTGCCATAAATCATGCCAAAATCAACTCTTACATCCCTTACATAATTTCTGACTTCGATCTCTTACAAATCCCACCAAAATAGGAATTGGATTTTTTCATATTTTTCACTTTTTGGCAATTTTTTTCACTTTTTTGACTTTTTTCGAGTAAAAGTGAAATAAGTGAAAAGTAAATCATTTAAACACTTATGAAAGTGGGTCTAGGGATAAAGTGGGTGCTTTGAGTTAGAAAATGAGCACCCCCATGGCCAAATTGGCCTCCTAACCACACTTTTATTACATTTTTTGGATTTTTTAATTAAAATATGAAAAAAAAGGGCTCGTTTTACAAGATTTTTTTCTCGGAATTGACCAAAAATCCTAGGGGACCTGGTGCATGTCCATAATGACTCAATTTGATGTCTAGCATGCTCATAAACATTGACACTTGAGTTTTAATAACCTTCTAAGGCCTAAGCACCAAGACGACATTTCAGCTTTGGAGGAGCGGGTCAAAAACTCATCGATTATACATCGCTTATTCAGCAGTGCATAATTGACAAGGGAAAAAACACCATGGAATGTTCGCATTTGATGTCCAAGTCCTAGGAAGCCAAACTCTTTACATAGACCGTCATGCCGAGTCGGCCAAGTTTTAAAACACGGTGTAAGGGTGAATATATCAAAATGGCACCAAGTGCAATACATATCTGAATCAAAATACATAATCAAAGAGGCTCGAAATGGCCTATAGAGTCCAAAAAACAACATTCTATGCCTATTAGTCTACAAGATCAACATGATCAATCATCAAATTTTCAAAATCATTTTCTATATTGGGATCCTATTCATCAATAGCACGATGTGCCCCCCTTCTCTAGGCTCTAGCCTTTGCCTCTACCTCAAATCTCGAAGTTGATCCTCCAATGACATTAGTCCACAGCCTACAATTTTGATGAATCATAATTCAAGCATTAAAATAAGGTAGAATTAGAAAAAAGTTTCCAATGCTTAATAAGTGATTTTGCTTGACTGAAGAGTACATTTTTATTAAGGTCATGAGAGAGGAGTTCAACAATCAACACCACCAACATCAAGGTACATAGAGAGGTTGATGTGCTTGATTAAATGCCAATCCCTTACTCTCATACATAATAGAATCCAGTGGAAACGTTGCAATCCTGAAATCAGTGGGTCACAAAAGACTTGGAAGTTTCAGGATCCGTTTGAAAATTTGTGAATTTCTTTGATTTTGCATAGGATCCATTTCTTTCTCCAGTGGATCCATTTCCATGACGGATCTGTTTCCTTGATGGATCCTAGGCGGATCCAGATCAGAAACGCGGAACCTACACGCTGGGGTGGTGGATCTGATAACACAGCTTCAAAGGCTAAATATTTATAGTCTTAGAACTGTTTTGGAACAGTAATTTTCTCTATGCTATTACTAATTATTAGAGTCTTCCTCAGCTCCTCCAGGGCAGCCTTCGACATTTTTTCACAAAGTTCTTTACGGCCCTAAGGCTCTATAAAAAAACGACCATCGTCGATAAGCCCGCACATAACAAAAGTTTGAACTTCTTGTATCTCCTGCATCACTAAAGGGATCTTTTAAAATTCAAAATTTGAGTTCGTCCTCTGCACTCTTGCTCAGGTGGGAACCCTTTCTGCAGTAGTAAAGTTTATTTAGGTAGCTGATCGGCTTTTAAACTTTGCTGCTAAAGACATCTTTGATGCTTCATTACCACTGCTGCTTCCAATTTTCTTCTCCACCCGTCTTTCTGCTTATTGCTCATCTGTGCAAATGTTGGATCTATATTATCAGATGTAATGTTCAATGTTTCAATAAATTTGTTGAAGGAGGAAGGTAGGCTTTCTCAATGTTATGATTACGTAATCTTCTTCTTCCATTTTTCTATTGATTGCCTTCTATTGGTCTCGGACTCTTGAATATTTTTGATTTTCAATAAATGATTTTGAAGGGAGTCAAGTTCCTCTATCTTTAGTGAAAACAATATGTTATTTACTTATTTAGGAAAAAAGCTCTACCATTATCAGAGGTTTCATGCATATTCCTTAGATACATCCAGATTTTGAATGCATCATCACCATTTTGAACTTCAGGAAGCATCTTGTCAGTTATTGAGAACTTGATTAGCATCATACTTGGCTTAAACATCCTTATCGGATACACTCTGCATTTCTTTACCAATATAATTTTGTCCAGGCACCTGTATTAAATAATTGCAAGTATCCTCTGTTTTCAGTATTAAAATTCTTTCCATTAAATTTTTGGTTACCTATTTATCACTGTTAGAACTTGGCATTTGACAGCCCTATTGCTGTCCCACACATCAATGTAATAAGATCCCACCCTACTGCTTGTACTGATTCCAATAATGGATCCACTACTGCTGAGAAACACAAGAAAAAAAATTCTGTCAACCGGTCTCAAACTCAGAAATGCAAAAGCTCAAATTTGCAGCTATTTTTAAAAAGTAATGGATAATCTTTCGCTAACTCTGAAAACTGAAAATTTGCCGAATGACTTACTTGTGATGCCTTTAATCTGAAATGGATCTGAACCAAGCAATGGTTGTAAAACTCAGTACCTAAGTGCATCTTGGCAATTAAAGAAGGTTAAACAAAACATTAAGGACAATGCAAATGCAAATGTAAATAAGATAAGAGAGAGGAAAACTAAGAATGAAAGAAAATAGAAAATGAAAATAGGAGAGAGGAATGGGACCTGAAAGATCAGCCTTTTGGCCTTCCCCTCTCCGCCAGCTCTCCTATAACATCTTGTGCTTTCACTCTCAAAGGGGGTTTTGCCTGTTTTCAACTTTTCTGGCCAAGAGAGGAGAATGCCAGAGAGCCCAGAGCTACATTGTAACCAGATATTGCTGAAATAGACAACTGAGCAACCATTGAATGCTGGTTTTCCCGTCTGGGTTTCCAGGGTAAATATGTTGGTCATTATGTGATTGGTATTGTTTACAGTATGAATATTTGATATATGTGTGATATGCGGCTTATAACCATTTTTAATGACTACCCGTGTTTTAATGGAAGAAGCTTTGTATTTAGTTGTTGCCTAGGCTTATATTAATGGTGTGAGAATCCATCATATCATATAAAATAGTTCTATGTTTATTTGCCTAGTATTACCTCCCAAACTAGCAACTCCCAAAGAAGCAAGCTAGCCGAGGAGAACTCAAAAGAAAAGGCGAATGCCACCATACCAATCTCCGTTGCACTTCTGGTTGGCTCTTCTCCAACTCAAGGGGGGGCTTCCCTAAGATAGGATTACTAGGGAAAAGACAATGAGGAGCAAGGTGAGATGAAGAGGTTGCCCTAGCATAGGAAGTAAAGGAAAAGGTGATGGGAGGATAGAGAGAACCCATTCAAGAGACTAGTGTCAATACACCAAGGGAAAATGGAGTCAAAAGTACAATCTAAGAGGGCCTTGTTTCATATGTCACTAAGGGGTGAAGGTTGCAGGATTGATCAAACCCTGCTCAGTGAAGTGCAAGAATAACAAGGTTTTACAAGGGAACGGATTGAATAAAGTATCCTCTTCCTTTTTATCTTTAAGGGTGCACCATACACACAAAAGATCAATATTACACCTTCTGAATTAAGAATGAATGCAAAGATCAGTACCCATTTGTGCACAGATACAAAGGAAAAGAGGATACTTATTCCAATGTGGTATTATTACTCTTCTATGGCCTCCAACCCAAAACATAGAAATTTCAATGTAAAAGAGCTATAAATACTTACAACCATTGAAAGCTCCAAACAAGATTAAATGCCGAACATCAACAAAAGAGTATCTCAAATGCATGCCACAAAAGCTCCTAGAATGATATATCAATGAGGCTCCAAGAAGAAGAAACTACAAAAATCCAACAATGTTTTACAATGAAGATGCCTTCTCCTTATATGGCCTTATGGAGCAAGAGGCGTGCCTAGCTAAGTGTTGAAATCATGTATGAGAGAGGGCACCACATCTAGGAGAAGATAGACAAGTGTAATAGCTCTTGGGCACCACTTGTTAGATCTCAAGAAGTCTAGAGGGGTGCCCCCCATAGAATAGGCCATGTGGAGGGGCAAATCATCTCTGAATGAAGGGATTATGTCCCGAAGAGGTGTGCCCCCCATAGAAATAGGAATCCCCCAACACAGATCCAAAAATCAGGGATTCTGGCTCCCAGAATTAAGGGATTATGTCTTTAGGAGGTGCACTCCCCATAAATCAGGGATTTCCAGACCTACATACCATAAATAAGAGAATCTTTTATTTGGAATCCAAAAACATGGGATTGTCTCTAGGAGGTGCGCCTAGCATAGTTTGAGGGTTTTAATGTGTCTAAATGGAGTGCGCCCACCATTTTTTAAGGAGGGTGGTGTTCCACATAATAAATACAGCCATCAAACTATAATATACAATAATACAACATGATAGTCACCCCAAGGGACTCTAAGCCATGTGCAACGGTTTATACTGTGTCGGGATACAGAATCTGAATGAAGTCATCACAGTCATCTAGTAGATTACGCTCATACACTATGAGGGGTAACACCTAATTTTATTTTCTCAAACAAATGTGAATCCTATCAACTCTATTTTTCCCTCCGTTGGATGAACTTTGGAGCTCAGAGATCAATGGCTCTCATCTCAAAGCTGTTGCAATCTTGTAATGAGTTTTTAAATTCGTTTTTTAAGAGTTATTGATTGCTGGGTGAATTTCTCCTTGTGCCTGGGCATTTGCTCATTCCTTGGACCATAAGCATGATTCCCTAATCGTTTTGCTCATTCCTTGGACTCCACTCATAGCTAGCTCAATGTATTTTCCTTGCTAGGCGCATCCTTGGGGCCATACGATTGAGTGATGGTCATCTTCTTTCTTTGACACAATGTATTTTGTTGTTGGGCGCTTCACTAGTTGAAGTATCCTCTTTCTTTGGCATTGACTGTTAGAAATGTATTGGAATGTGTGTCCGCTGAGTTGGTTGGTGTTGAGACTTGGTGTGCTTAATTTATATAAATTAATGAATCTGGGAAAGATGGGGCTGGCCCACTTAGTTTAATATGAAGCAAACTGTATATACTTCAAATAGTTATCATCTCCCAAGTATGTGAAGTAGAGCACACACGTTTGTGCCTATGTGGGAAGGATAGATACATGTAGGTCCATGCATTATAAACCATGCTAATTCTTTGCATTATAACTCACTTGATATATGAAACTGTGTGTGGTAACGTGAGCTGCCTCACTTTCCCTCTGCAATATGTGGTGGTACCTATAGTCACGGCGAGAGTTATTCCAAACACCATTCATCAATGCACATGCAAGCAGTGAGCTCTCCAAGTTTTGTGTTGCGTTGAGCACCTCAAGCTAGCCTCAGAATATTCTTAAATATAGATCTAACGTTAGGCCTATGGTGAGAAATCGTGAGAAAAGAGAGCCTTGTTCATGCTTTGGCATTGAAGGTATCTTTGTAACTTGTGTTTTAATGGAGTATGAACATTCTATATTTAAACAAAATAAAACAAAAGATATATGCAGAATATATCACTCAACTGGAAAGTAAAACTTACTGTTGTTGTTGGAGTGTGAATATGCACATTTCCATGGTAAAGTGCTTCGGCCAATTGCCATAACAGGATTATAAAGAACCAGGATTAAATGTTTAGATGATGATTTGCCAATAACAGAGTGCCGTTGGTCATATTGCCATATTGATTGGGAAACAGAGCTCCAGGGATAGAATTGGATTTGCCTTGTTGTTGGGCATCAACTTTGGTGTCTCAAACAAACACATATAACAGTGAACCCAACTTGGAGGCTATAAAACTTGTTAAAATTTGTGCAGAGCCTCGGTTTTTATTTGCCTGACCACTAGTTGCTAGTGAGCCTGCCTGGTGTGAACCATAGAGAAACTAACTCAGGTTACTAATTATTAATTCCATGGTAGTTGGTTGTTGTGTGCATTCTACATTGAGAACAGTGACCTTGCAATCATCATAAGGACAGAGATCTCTGTACAAGACTAAGAACAGAGGCTAAAAGTAATTCCGCAGAGTATCTGTGTTGGTGAAGCAAGTGGGCTATTAGTCCCTCGTTTAGGATCAATCTTCTTGCAAAGGTTGCTAACTTGTATATTCTATTGGTTGGCTGCTCTACATGTTGATGCCTTACTTCTGTAACCCACTATGTGCTCATACTCCTAAATCTGTGAGAGGGTGGCATAGACTTTAAACTTGACCTTTGTAACCCTAGCACATACCTGCAACTCCCTTTAAATGCAGCCAGTTACATTGAAACATCTTGAACTACTTGTAAACTTGGCCTTTGTAACCCTAGCACATAGTTGCAACTGCATATAAATGCGGCCTATAACACTGAAACATCTCCCTCAATTACCTGTAAACATGGCCTATTACATTCTGAAGCAACGCTCTCTACTCTCTTTAAAGATTCAAACATTAATTCTTTGTTTAAAATAAAAAAATATTATGTAGTTGGTCTTTACCTAATTTGTCCAAGTTCATGGTGTACCTAATTTGCTCAAGTTGGCCTGCAAATTGACATTGTCTTAGGCAGCTTGAATCTTTTGTTTTACTTGTGTGTATGCAATACCTTTGTCTGTCTTTGACTTGGGCCCTTCACCCGATTCCTTAGATTGAATCTTACTGCAGTTCTGATACCATATCAAATTTAGACATGCAGAAATGTAGAGAGAATGTAGGAGAGGTAAAAGCACTTTGTCATATTCATTCTATACATTTTTTTTATAGATTCAAAGTACATGGGAGATGAGAGAGAGAGGTTACATACTTCTTTGTTGCACCTTTCAATTATTACTTAAGCACTTCGATAATAACTTAATTTCCTATGATTAAGTTTTATAACCTACACACATAGAGAACTATAAATGCTAATGACCATTAAATAAAATCATACTAATAGGAGAACCATGCAGCGACTTTTGCAAGCACGCAACAAAACTAGTTGGCCGACAATAGAGCCATACATACCAAATGTGTCTAGGGATAATCATCACTTAAAGGCAAGTGGAAGTGAGCTAATTTGCTTTTACTATTCACCCTCAAGTTAACTTCGAGCATGCTTACGGCATTGCAACCATAATGGTTGAATTATCATAAGTGGTTGGCACGGTACTCTCAAAGTGTAGTGAGAATGTCGGTGCCTAATAAACATGGAGTTATGCTCGAGTCTTGGGCCTCCACAACTCAAAATTGAAGATTTTTTATAGATGCAAGGCGAAGTCGAGAAGAAGCTCAAGCATATTTATGTAAAAGGAATTGTGTGTACCTGTGATGACGAACTTATATCTTGATTATAAAATATGCATAATAATGACCGTCCCAAAAAGTTTTCAAACATAGGACACACATGTCCCACTTTTGGCTCATAATAGGTTAGATTAGCAACTAATTTGTCCATTAAAGAGTGGGTTAAGTTGGTTTTGCATTCTCTTCTTAGCAATGTTCCACCAAGTTTTTGGGACGTGGGGACGTGAGAGCAGCCTATGTAGAAGTTTCCCCCAAATTTTAGGAAATGTCAAAGGGGTTGAGGTCTTTAACATAGGAGACCATGCCAAAATTACTACAAAATTTATATAAGAATACATGCAGATTGAAACATAATCATTGATTTTTTTTATAAATTAAAATTTAATGGACTAATACATACATGATCATTGATAACGATGTAACATAATAAACCATAAATTTAGAGCTACATCAAGTGAACAATGTAACTAATACAAATGTTAGAACATACATCAAGTGAAAAAATCAACAATGAAATGAAAATCAGAAATTATGAAGTATAAGTTTTTAACCATACTGAAATATGAAAAGTAAAACTTCAAAACTCAACACTGTGAAGTTTGAACTCTCAATCTTATACATCAATATTCAAATTTTTAAATGTCTTAGGACTTAAAACTTAAAAGTTAAGGAGTAAAGTCTATAAAGATTAAAAACAAAAACAAACTAAAAGTAGAACATGTCAAATGACAAATGAGCAACATTGCTCAAGGAATTGCCCCACTAGTCTTTGCATTTGGCTGCTGCATGAAGATATCAGGATCAACCATGGGAATGTCGCTATCTGAATCAGGTGCTATTCATGAGTTGCTCGATGGATGTGGGAATTTCTAGGATAATGAAGAGATTTCTACCATAGATTTCCTCCCATAGATTTTCATTCCCAGTCATGCTTAATGGCACACCAACCAACCAAAGTTGTGCCTCATCAAGTTCCTCTTCCTCGTTTATCTGTGCATCATCCTCTAGACCAACATCCCATTGTGTTGCTGGTCCCTTCAAATACTCTAGGGGTCTTCATATGCTCAACATGTAGGGCACTATGCAAAGCAACTAACTTCTCAGCTCTTCTAGAGGTATGTATGTTATTCTTGATAGAGTGGATGAAGCTATATGTGGACCAATTCCTCTTTGCTGCAAAGGAACTAGTGATCTAAAACAACAAACAAATAGCAAGATGCTTGAGCTTTGGAGCCCCATCCCCATGCATCCTCCACTAACCAAATAGGTCACCCTGGCCTATATCTGTTGATGATTGTAGCTCGGACAGGTACTTCTGCATAGGCCAGGTGTCAGGCATTCAGGAATCGTCCAGAACACCTCCCTAGGTACTTGCTTGAGAGAGCAAGAGACTTTTGTATCTCTTTCCTAAGCCCAAATTAGGAAAAACACATTATTAACTTAATGTTGGCTAATGACTAAAAGTGAACTTAAGATTAAGTCACAATCGTTGATCTTAAGTGAGGCCTGAGATCTAATCTCATCCATCTCTATGCTTTTGGGAGCGGGACCAGGAAGCGGGAGCAAAGTTTAAAGCGAAATTTTCAAAAGCTTCCGGGGTGGGAGCATTTTTATATAATATATATTTTTATATATTTTGATGCATATATGTCAACAAAACCATGTGCATCCATCAGAATTCAAACCATTATACACAAATATGCAAAGTTTCTCATGTATATAGCAGGTAAGAGTGCATACAACCAAAATAACACTAAGTGCAATCCATATCTGAACCAAAGTACATCAATAAATAGGCAATAAACTAGGGATTTTCAAAAACTAGTTTTGAGGCCACCAACATCAATCTGAACAATCAACATCACCAACATCAAGGTACATAGAGGGGTTGATGTGTATGATTAAATGCCAATCCCATACCGTCATACATGATAGATTCCGGTGGAAACATTGCAATCCCGAAATCCTAAAAACTGTTAAGCCTGTTGAATTCTAAATGGGATAATTATTTTTACTTTTTGCATTTGAACTCCGATGAGGTTGGAACCACTTTCAAACATCCTGAAACAATTAATGGTAATGTAAAAAATTTAAGTGAAAGGATAGAAAAGGAATGATAAGGAGAATGCCAACTTTTACTTGAAGACATTAATATTACCATTTAATGCTATCGATGATTACTAAGGTTGGGTTTTTTGCTATTAGAGTAGGCTTTTCCTCCTTTATATAGCATTAGTATGTCCTAGGGTTAGTTCTCCCCACCCATTGCTTAACTTTTTGTTTTTTTTTTTTAAATAAAAATTGAAAAAAAAGGAGGGTCTGTTTATTTTGCAAGGAAGCACACTTCCTGAAAATGCTCCCGTATGGGAGTATTTAGGAAGTGTGCTTCCTGGATGCTTCCTTCGGAAGCGAGCTTTGGGAGTGGGGGTGGGGGAGGGTCACGCTCCCATGCAACATAGATCCATCTATCACTTTGGAGATCTAGGGTTATGGTTTTGGTCATTGCGAAGATATAAAGGAGGCCTAAGGAGAGGAGGACACACACAACAGTCACACAAAGTGAGTGAGATCTCATTGAGTGGTTGGAGAAGCATTTTCAGTCAAGTGTGTAGGTAGGGTCAGAGGATAGGTGCAAAGGGACAATAAGTGAGATAACAACCAACTAGCAAGATCGAAGAATTGATCTTGAGGTTCAATAGGCTAGGCTATTTACTGTTTTGTAATTCCTTAGTGGGCCATTATCCCAGGACGAGAGTCCAGGATTTTTATTGTTAATAAAAATCATTTGTTGTTGGTTTTTCCCCAGTTGGAGTTTTCTAGGGTAAATCTATGTGTCAAATGTGTGTGATTTCCTGTGTTTTTCGGTTGCGTAATTTGTTGAGATCTTAGTGTGTTTTCAGTTAATAATTGCAGTAAATTATTTGAATTGTTAACTAGATATGAGTTCAGTAAAAATCAACAATATCTATGGATTTGCGCAAGCATTGGGTTTGTTGAAGGGGCCACTAAGACCTGCAAACTGAACAAATTGTCTCCGAAGTTTTGCCTCTTCCTCCTCATTGTATGTCTTTCGAATTGCATCTTGAAAATCGTTCTTTACCTCAAGTTCATCAATGGGAGGAACTCTCCCAAGCCTTTCCACATACCATTTTGGGTTAAGTGCATATGTTGCCATGTGCAAAGGTGTGTTCATGCGAGCCCATTTATGATGAATGATGGGTTGAATTTGGGTCATATAAAACTCTAATGAGGCTTCCCTCTAGTGAATGGCTACATTCAGATCACCCAACATGCTATCAAAAGTCTCAGAGATTTCTCCAAGACTAGAAGCATTTGAATCAATGTAACAATTTTCCTTCACAATAGGGGCTAGGAATGACACTAAATAACTACAGTCTTCGCACCAATCATTGTCCAACACGTGAAGCCTAACATTCTTTCCAAAGTCTGTCTTGGATTCTGACCATCTTGCCCACTTCGGACTTACAAGCAAGGATTGTAGTGGTGGTTGTACCTCTAACATCCTCTCCAATAAGAGAAAATAGTTAGCATATCTAGTATTAGTGGGATTGAGGAATTCCTTCCTTGTGCGAGCCCTATACATGGCTAAGGAGGTGTGGTGGTTGCATATAAACATTTGTACATCTCTAAAAACTGTCTAGTTTGATACTGACTAAATTTTTCCAATGTTTTTCAGTGCATTGTTGAGTGCATGCACACAACAAGGAGTCCAGTAAACATGCTTATATTTGCTCTGAATTAATAACCCAGCTGATCTACAAACTGTTGCTGCATTTGTCACAACTTGTGCCACATTGTTAGCCCCAACATCCTCTATAGCATCCTGAAGAAGCTCAAATTGGAAAGATGCATCCTTGCGCTTTTCAAAACAATCAATTGCTCTAAGAAAGAATGGACCTGCTATAGATGTCACTATGATGTTGATTAGTGGGCGGTTGGTGATGTTTGTCCACCCATCCATAACAATAGAGCACCTTGCCCTCGCCCTTGTCTGTCTCAAATGGTCCTTTTGCACATTAATTTGTGATACTTGTCTTTCTAAAATTGCTCTTAGCTTATGTTCACTAGGGTGTACATATTAGGGTCCTATTGCTGCGATTGATCGAACCATTTCCTTGTAATAAGGAGATTGTGTAACATAGAAGGGAATTCCATTAGCATTTTTTTGGTTGCCAATGGCATCATTTGTGTCATCTCCTTGTTGAATATTATACATCCTAGTCAATGCTTTGGCAAGGATATTGTTTTGTCCAATTCAAGTCTTTCCCTTCGTGATATATATGTTTGAGTGATGTTCAAGATGATTTTTATCTCCCACATGCTCAGAGAGTCCATGCCATGATTGTTTGGCCTCCAAATCCAATGTTCACAGGAGGAAACATACATTTGAGCGAGGTTTGAGATGCTTGTGCTCTTCTTTTTATTTGGATAAGTTGACTATGGCTTGCTTGATTCCTTGGATATTGGGAACTTATTTTTCATTTGGTCCTAAGTTTTCACTTGTGCTAGTATTCAATAAGTGGAGTTATGTAGATAACGCGAGATAAAAATAATTTTATTATTGTCCACTATTTACTTCACACATTGTGGAAGTGTGAAGTAACTACTAAAAGCTGAAGTATAAATCAAAATAATCTAAACTACTGAAAAAGGAGAAATGGGCAAAGGCATAAGTGTATGCAAATGAAAAGGGGCTATTCATCCTCGTTAGAAGACGAAGCCCCTGATGTTAAATCAAAATAATCTAAACTACTGAAAAAGGAGAAATGGGCAAAGGCATAAGTGTATGCAAATGAAAAGGGGCTACTCATCCTCGTTAGAAGACGAAGCCCCTGATGTCTCAACTGAAATAGTAGTGGAAGAAAGGGGAGTAGAGATTCCTTTATTGTTTGAGTATTTAGTTTTTAGAAAACAAATATGTTCTAAAGGTTTATATTTTAAGATAAAGTTCCCTACCTTTACAAATTGAAGAGTATTATATTGAGGTTTTTATTGATATCAACATCATTCTAACCAAAGCTTTTTATCTTACCTTCTTCCAAGTTATCTCATCCCTTTGAAGCAAGATGACATCTAATTCTAATGTTCGTATAGTTAGGCTACTCATCCTCGTTAGAAGACGAAGCCCCTGATGTCTCAACTGAAATAGTAGTGGAAGAAAGGGGAGTAGAGATTCCTTTATTGTTTGAGTATTTAGTTTTTAGAAAACAAATATGTTCTAAAGGTTTATATTTTAAGATAAAGTTCCCTACCTTTACAAATTGAAGAGTATTATATTGAGGCTTTTATTGATATCAACATCATTCTAACCAAAGCTTTTTATCTTACCTTCTTCCAAGTTATCTCATCCCTTTGAAGCAAGATGACATCTAATTCTAATGTTCGTATAGTTAGTATAAGATCCTCCAGCATGATGTTGTTCCACTTTCATCTAATTCTAACCATATTACTAATCCTAGATACAAAAAAATTTCCTTGGTTATCCTCCAAGACCTCGAAGTACTTATTTGGCTAAATGGAGCTTCTAGTAGGTTAACATATCATGAACAACTAAACTTCCTCGCTCTTTGGTGTGGGTGCACAAGTTCTAGGCAGCGTGTCTCCTACTTTTACTTCCTTCTTGACTAGACAAATTTTCAAACAAGTTGGACCTACTACAAACTTCATCTAATTGGAAGTGGATTAACGTTTAAAATAATAAGCATGTGCTTCTAGTGTTGCTTACCATATCAATCCTACTAGGAAAAGATAAAGGTTTGGTGTACTAGTGGTTAAGTACCATTTTAACCTTGTGAAGAACCCACTTTTGCATTTGTCTATACTTTCTTTTTCTACAGAGTATCAGAGCGTTTATTGACCTGAGCTTGGAGCCAATGTTTGTGTTTGGTGGCATCAATATAAGGTTTGTTTGGGTCTAGCATTTGAAGAGAGACAAGGGGTTTTTAAAGGCAAATTAAAGTTTTTTTAGTTTGAAAAAAGGGCAAATTTTCTATTCATTTTTCTAAAATCTATACATTGAAAAAAATTGACATATTTTTAAAACTTGAAAGCAAAATAGGGAGAAGGTTGGCTTAGATCTTAGGTTGTTGAAGCATACATAGAACATGCAAAAATAATTTGTGGAATGCACTCATGATGTAGATGAGGAAATATTTCAAAGAAGGAAAACATATTGAAGCCCGACCCAGCCTTTAGAGGAAGAAGATAGACAACCCCACAATGACAGGCAGAACAAACGAGGATTCTGTGAAGAGAAGATGCATCCCAATGTAGAAAATATGTGAAATCATAGAGAAAATTAGACAGTGATGCATAGCCACATGTGTGACATGGAGAATTAATCATGCATGATACAAACCCCTTCACAATAGAGCATGGATATTTCAGCCATTCACTGGGCCGTTTATATGCCCTATCAGACTAGAGTTTGTAGACAGGAAAGACAAGGGCATGCCATTTGAGGTAGAGAAGGTGTAGCTAGGAGAAACACGGAATTGGCAGAGAAAGGCCATAACCTGTTAACCTGTTGATTCAGAGCTGAAACATAGATGCAGAATCCTGACATAGCTGAATCTAGTCCAATAGCTTTCAACTTTTTTCTTTTTTTGTGAGAATAGAGAATGTGCTTAACATAGCATACTTGATCATAAGTAAATATGTAATTTTTGATCTGAGGAAATTTCAATGGCGAGTGTGCATCCTAGCAGATGTTTTTAATGCTTAGAAGAAGGTGTAGCTAGGAGAAACACGGAATTGGCAGAGAAAGGCCATAACCTGTTAACCTGTTGATTCAGAGCTGAAACATAGATGCAGAATCCTGACAGAGGAATCTAGTCCAATAGCTTTCAACTTTTTTCTTTTTTTTGTGAGAATAGAGAATGTGCTTAACATAGCATACTTGATCATAAGTAAATATGTAATTTTTAATCGGAGGAAATTTCAATGGCGAGTGTGCATCCTAGCAGATGTTTTTAATGCTTAGAAGAACGAAAAAATCCTGCTTAGAAGAACGAAAAAATCCTGCTTAGAAGAACAAAATTATGTGTTCCCCAGCATTACAGAAAGAGATATTGGAAATTTTAAAGTTTGCTGTGATTCAAAGTTGAAAGTTAGAAATCAAATTAGTTGTTAGGGGTAGAAAATTATATTTTTGTGGAGAGGAGGCATAACATTGATTAAGGATGAAGTTGTTAAGTTGGTCTCCTAGCACAAAACCTTGAAAATTGTTTAGAAACTGTGCAAATTTATTTATTCTAGAAGGTTAGTGTCACAATGGCCAAAATATAGTTTGAAGAAAACAATGAGCAAGTATGTTGATGTTTAGCCTTGTGATTTTTTGAAACAAACAAACACTATCTATTTTAGTAGCTCAAATAAGTCTCCAGGTAAAGGGTACAATAATTGGAATGATCTGCTTGTTGAGGGAAATCCCATCTTAAATGTAAGGAGATGTAAATCTATCAAGTTAGAAGATTGCGTAGGTGGCTTTCATGGAATTTTGACTTCAAAATGAAGGCTATGCCAGTGTGATGGAGCACCAATGAAATCCCAGTATATGGAGATGAGCTGAAGCAAAGGATACAATATGTAATCTGGTCAACATGGAAGAAAACCAGTGGCCATCACGATTGCTTTCCTGGGTGCCTGGGTTGATGGTGGTAGACCCATATGGTTACCTGGTTGCCTTAGTGGAGTGGTAGACCCATATGTGCTATTCAACAATTTTGTAGTCATCTTTGTAAAATTGTGGTGTACATAATTGAAAATAGTATTTTTTTTTGTGTTGAGGGGGGGCACTGGAGTATTAACACCAATAGTAGGATCAAATGAGTCCTTATTGGACTCATTGTATCAAATAACTTGTTGGAGTAATATCACTCCAAGACTAGGATCAAATGATTCCATTATAATAAACTTTATATACCACCTCCTATTGATTTGTGTATTCTTTTATTTTCTGCTCATGGACAAGCACCAAATCTTTGCAAATTTGAAATTCCAGTGCCAAGGTAGACTTGCAACACCTCAAATAGCAAGTACAGCTAGATTGTATTTGAAAATTCCACTCAAAGAAGCACAACACGTTGGAATATCATTTCCTTAATGATATAATGTTTATTAACTACAGTATTTTGGTTGTGGGAGAAACCACTTGATTTGGAGGCCCTTTGTTTGGATGAGATTGACCCCACTTTTGACTGTGGTGGAGATTGAAAGACCTATTTTGGAGGATTCACCTGGTTGGGTAGATGTGGAGGACTGGGTGGCAATACCAACCAGTGCAGGAACAACCACAACAGGAGCAATCAGTGTAGAACCACAAGAGTTGGGTGCTGGAGCAACCAGCTTGAGGCGCGCACTAGACATGCGATGCTAGGACCCTCCACTTCTAGATCTCATAAAAGGGGAATGCGAGAGGGTATTGATACATCCATATCTGTGGTTTAATGTTCCATTTTTTCGTACCTGGGAATTTTGATTTTAGACCCTAGGCAGCTACTGATTGTTAATGTTATGTACATGAGTGTACATTCTATATAATAATGAAGAATCTTATATTAATATTATTTGACAATGCGATTATCAGATGTTTTGAGTTTTATGTTAATCTAGTTTAAAAAACATAAAAACTATGCATTTGTTTATTATGCTGAATTTGGGCTTTTTGGTGGAGTATTTCCTGATTCTCATTTTTTGGATCTGTGCTGAATTATTGCCTTGGCAATTTTGATTCTTTATATGAATTGAACATTTCAATTTTCACAAGGCAACACAATTTAGAGTCAATATATCATATTTGCGTGCTCCCTCAGGTTGAATTAATTAATTGATCCAAATCATGTATGCTTGAATTGCTATCTTTCTGTTCATGATTGATTTTCTGTACCTGGTATATATTTTGTTTAATGTTTATGAGAGGACAGTGTATACATGATTGTCTTGTGAATTGCTTATTGGTTTGTATCTGGAGCTAAGATTTGTGTTATTGCTCATTGATAAGGATTACCTGATTGCTAACTATGCATTGTGAGGATACACAGAAGTCTAATACACCACATAATGTTCATTTGTGAATGATTATGTCATGTAGTACTATTTAAAATGAATTGACAAAACTATTGTGGTTCTGATCTTTATTTTCAGATGTAGTTTGTTATCGTTTTGATTTAGCTTGTGTTCCAATCACATTCACAATTTCTGATACCTTCAACTTTTTAAACATTCACATGCATCTAATTTGAAATCTTCTCTAAACCAAGCTGGAGAGAATGCATGCATTCATGTGTGCACTTTTACTTGTGCAGATTTCAAAGGCCTCCTGGTGAGTTGCCATCTTCAATGCTAGGTCTTGAGTCATTGACTGGTTCCTTGGATGAGTTTTCCTTTGAAGATTATTTGAATGGTAAGTGGCTTCAGCTACTGTAGTGTTTAATATCTCAGAAAACTCGCTGTCATCTTTGCACGCTGTAAATGCTTTTGTTTTAGCTGTTAGTTCAGATTGACAAGAGAGGTTTTAGTGGAGTGAGTTTGTTTTCAAGAGTTGTGGATAAAGTTTAATTTTCCTGTGTTATGGAGATATCCTCAAAACAGATTATTGTTTCTTGTTTATCCGGTGGAATTCTATATTTTAAGAAAAGCTTGAGTTTGATTTTATTTTTATTTTCTAATGTGGTCAACACAATCTAAATCCTGATATTTGTTGCCTCTAGATCCTCGGGAGTCGGAAACTTTCGTGCCTGCAGATATGCACCATGGCATGGAAGTACGTCTAGGCCTGTCGAAGGGGCCAGTTTGCCGTTCCTTCATGTGATATGATTTTGTTATGTGATGATGGATTTTGCATTCTATTCTCCCACATTTATGATTGTTGCACATTGATATGCATCCTACTTTAAAAGGTGGATTGGAACTTGAAAATCTTGTTTTATATTGTGCAACAAATCATCGTAAGAAGTGGATCAGATATTGGTTGATTTTCTGCAGTAAAAGTCTAACATATTATTCTTACTTTCGATTTCTATAAGGCCTTGAAGGTTTTTATTCTTCAATTTTAATATAAATTGTACAATCTTACCTTTTAAGGTCCTCTTAAAGTTTGGTTCTAGTGGAGAGATTCAAGATTCTCTGAGCAGTCTATGCTCTCTTTTTTCTTTCTATGATAGCTTTTTCATATCAGAATAATGAGTAGTAAAGCAGCAGTTTGAAGTGTAGTTTGCCTGGTCACATTGACTTTTTATGCAGTATCATCAATTTACTCATATATACTCTTTAATGAATGGCCTAATGATCGAGATAATATTTTATAATACTTCTAAGCGACCAGTTTCAATAGAAACATGAAAGAGTACTTGATATATTAACTACTACAATATCTTTGCATTTGAAATCAAATCTGCACTATGGGAGTCGGGTGTATTTGCCATCTCGTCGTACAATTCTTGTATTAAAACTTTTTCGTTCTTGGATACTTGGTTATTGCTCATCTTGCGGCATTACAGATTTAAATCCTTTATCTTTTTATAATTTTTGTTGAACTTTCACAATCACCCTTTACATAGTTTGGTCTATTTAATATTTCGAATTCTGCCACTTTAACTGGCGGGTGCTATGTCAAAACTGGAATTTAGTCATGTTGGTTCTCTTGAAGTGATTCATGTTTTTCATATCAAGTGATGTCTTCCTAAGTTTCATTTGGTGTTGGAGTTATGCCAGTATGCGACTTGTGTGTGCTTTCGACATGTAGTGACCTTTTCGTTTACTTACTTTTAAGCTGTTGGTGAATGATTAAACCCTGCTATCTTATGATATTCACATAATTCTGATCTTTATACTGAAAGTGAATGAGATTTGCTATGGTTTCATCGATATATATATATATATATATATATATATATATATATATATATAAGTGAATGAAATTTGCTATGGTTTCATCGATATATATATATATATATATATATATATATATAATTTAACTTCTTGTAAGAAGTTTTTGTGGGCATGTTTATATGAGTATAAAGTGTAAAGAGGGCCTGGCTTTGTTGGATTCTAGAGGATTTGTTTCTTTTATAGTTTTTAATTTTGAAGGAAAACCTTGTGGTGAAATTAAAGAGATGCTTTCCTACATTTGTGGATGGCATCTTTTGCAAATCCACCACAGTGTTTACAAGGAGGATTCAGGAGGATTGAACTAGGTACTAACTGGAATGGAAACAGTCAAATATCCAACATCTGTGGCTTCTCAATTTTATTTTTAACTAGCTACACTGCTTTATTTGTTGACTTAATTCCGAAAGAAATTGCCCTGGTGCTATTTTTGATTTAGCAACCCCTGTAGTTAAAATTTGAATAATTTAATAGATTAGAGGACTTCGTCTTCCATGATAAGAATAAAGTGAGTAAAGCTTTGGTGATCCAATTAATAACTAAGAATCACCATAAATCTGCAAATTTGAAATATATTCATTTCCAAAGTTGAGATTAGTTCTGCTTAGTTGTTTGATCCAGTCCCCTAGACATTCTTTAAGTTTGATATAATGATTCTATAAAAAATATAAACACCTTCAATGTACTGTTATTTCCATCACTATGAGAAGCCCCATCTGATAAATTTATCCATTAGTAGCTCTTGGATGTCTTGGGACATTTTCCAATTACCGAGTAATGCATTTTTGTCCCAGTGTATAGTTCTGAGAGTATATATGATAGACTCTCAAAAAAATTGTGCCAAGCAAATACTGCGTAGGATCAGACATGGAATCACATTGAACTTTGTCAACTCTTTTTTGTAAACCAAGCTCTAAGACACTCGTGAATTGTATTTTCATACTACACATTGTCAACTGCAGTTCAGGATTTTTACTTCCTTCGATGATGCTTGTGAAATGGACATGAATAAAGAGATGACAATTTGTTTCACGTTCATTTTTGCATGACACACATATATATGGGCCCTGTTTGTTCCTTTTGTTGCAACAGTTCCTTGTTAGGACCTTATTTTTCAAAGCTAGACAAAAGAGGATTCTGGAGTTTTTAGGAGCATTCATCTTCCGTTTATGCGACCACCACCATCTTGGCTTTTGGATTTATCGATTCAAGCAATACTTTATACCATATATTTCCAGTTAATTCTCCTTTATTTATTTATTTTGCACAAGCCAAATGATTTATACATTCAATCATTACTTTATACCCAAGCTTTGCTGTGAATTTACCTCTTGTTTTATCTTTTGTCCAAGCAAGTGCATCTGGTTTCTTCAATCTAATATATCATTTTTCAAGGCATAGAATAAATTCGCTCTGTTCATTTATTTGATTACTCGGTAAGCCTAAAAATTTCACCATTCACCATTCTTGTGACCAAATTCTTGTGTACATTTCACATCTGCCACTTGACTTAAAAAGAAGCCATTATAATCTAAATAATAAATGGATTCATAAGACAATAGATAACCCTCACCATGACCTAGAATAACATTCAGAGTCTAGTCTCACTTTCTCTCTCGAACACACCTTCCAAGTTTGATGGTCACCTGTTACTGCAAATGATTTTACTAAAGCTTTCCTTTGATTGGTTATGTTTCTTATGGATTGAAATTTCTTATTCAATCTAGGACGAAGCTTGGTGCAATGTATTTTTGTTTTCAAAATGTCTCTTCATTGTTAATTTTCAGTAAGATTATACTCTGATTACTAGTTCAAATAAAATTCCCAGATATATACACACAAATAAAATCTCATATTTGATTTTATGAATAGAAACACACAAGCTCATTAACTGATTATAATACACAGCGGAACATGAAACCAATCACATCACAATTAACGCAATAATTTACCGTGGAAACCCTAATGGGGAAAACCAACAAACTAGGGCTTTCTTCAATTTGGAGCTAGAGAGAAAATAGAATGTTTAACAATCAAATATTTCACAAGTAAAGAAACCTGATGCCTTGGGAGGTGTGCCAGTTCTGAGGGACAAATCCAAGCTCTGCAATAGCTGCAACTGATGCTCTGAGGAATGCGGCCTCTGTTAATCTTTGGATGAAGTGGCTCCCTCTCTCTCCCTGAAGAAGTGTGCCCTCTGCTTTTTCTATCATCTCAACTGAAGAAGTGCATCCCTTTTCTCCGCTCTGCTTTGACTGCTGAAGAATGTGCTCCTTTGCCACAGAAGTGCAACCCTGCTCTAGAGTGTGCCCTCTATGTGCTCTGAAGTGTGGCCCTCTCTCTTTCTCAATCAATCTCCGATGAGATACAGTGTGATGATCTTTCACACTACCTGAATGATGCACCCCCCCTCTCAGTCTCTAAAAGTGCACCCTACCTTCCCAGCTGAAGAAGTGTGCCCCTCTCTCAAGTGTGCCCATACACCCTCTCAATCAATCTCTGATTCTTGGATGTGTATGTACCTTTACCCATTTGCTCTCTTTTATAAGCTTCAATGCCTTTTAGGGTTCCAAATCCCCCATCTCCTTTTCATGCAAAATTACAATTCCACATTAAAAACTTTCTGCATGCAAAAGGTAAAAGTCTCGAAAATCTCAGCATACTTGCACTACTGAGGCCATGCTGACTGGTAAAGTGTTTCTTACAAAATACATTAATGCCTACTCTATTAATGCCCCTTCGTGCTAGGCATAATCACATGAAGGACATCCAGAGATACAAATCTCAACATTCACAAGTCTCATTGTTAATACCTTTTAAATATTTCTTGCTAAAAACAAAGCAAAAACATGCATGTTTTTTAGGCCCTAGCCCCCATGTTCATTTGACATTGCAATTGTTTTTCATTTGACTAATGAGATGCAACCATTTTTATATTTTCCAAACCATAAAGAAAGTTTATAGACATTTTCTTGATGTCTTCTAAAACACTTTTGGAAATAAATGCTAGTGAATGCCAATAGATCAAAATAGCCTGCATAACTTCCAACACAGATTTTTGTTTTATAAATACATTCAATTGCCAGGTAAAATTTGCTTAAGAAACCACTCAAATAATAAATGTTTTAACAATTTCCATCTTGAACCAATAGTTACTCTTTTACACATAAATCTCTCATACAATATTGGTTACCATAAATCTCTCATACAATATTGGAATGATTGTAAATTAAACTAGATTATGAAATATACACCCCATAGAAATAGGTTTTTAAAAATATTTTATTTGGTTCTTCAAAATGCAATTGTTATTGTTTTGCTGGCAGTTTTGCAGCTGAGAATGTGGAAAAAGAATGTTTGTTTTTGTTCTTTTTGTTTTGTATTTAATTTAATTTAATTTTATTAAGAGGGAAAAATGAGAAATTTGGATAAAGTACCATCTCATTAGAGTATACTGGATGATTTGATTTTTATTGTTGGGGTTGGTGCAAGCTAGGAAGGCAATGATGGTGATTATAGAGGTGTTTTTTTTTTCTCTTAGAAAGAAGAATGATTCATTTAAATACCCAACCAGAAATTATATATTGAGAATGTTTATAAAACATACTTGGAGGTAATTTTTTTTAGAGAAACCATCTTCCTATGTGTTTATCTAAAACATTAATATTTAGCTGGGAAAATATCCCATCTTTCAAGAAACTAAGAGAATCATTTGGAATAATGGCCAAGGCTTCCTTTCTGCAATTGTTAAACCCAAAAAAGCTTGTTCTTGAAAACACGCTTATGTTTATGTTGTTCCTCATGCACCAAGTTCACAATTGTTTTGAAAAAAACAAGAAACCACTAAAAAAACTAAAATCTCCACAATCTTGGCCTTTCCCTCCAACATCATGAAACATTGATGGTGTATATGCAACCACATTGATTTCTCAATTTGGAGATAATAAATTGATTGATAGGGGTGTGAGTTAATAGTTTTTTAATGTTCCCATTATGGTAAGTTAATGCTTGTAATAATTCCTAGACAATTGAATTCATGCCTCTAAAACTTCCTAGACAATTATGTCGAGGGTAACCTGGAGGTGACCACTCTTTGTATTCTAGAACCATTATAGAGGTCCTAATTAGCCAATGATTATTTAACCAATTTTGCTAGATAAGCTGAAGGTGATCACTTGACTTTTCAGAATGGTTTCATAACCTAAGACTAATGAAAGTAAATTGCAAAATGAGAAAACTACAAGAGATAAATGTAGCTATTCACATAACATGAAATAAATATTGTAGGAGATAAATATAGCTACTCACACAATAAGAAATAAATTGCAGGAAATAAATATAGTTAACCACATAACATGAAATAAATTGCAAAATGAAATGCTAAGCTAAATAAATGTATTAATAACAAGCAAAAAATTTAGAACCATAAAACAACACATCAAGAAAATGAATTCGTGAAAATAGGGGATTCAAGTGTTCATTGCACCTTTGAAGCCTTGGCTCCAAAGAGAGCAAGGGATGAATCCCTCAAATTCACAAACTATTCCAAACCATCTAGTAGGAAATAAATATCTCAAAATTTATTAAAAATTGAAGTGAAGTAGTGAACCCCCAAATGGGCTGAAACTTATACATTTATAGAAAATATTTTAGTTTTTTTAGTAATTCTCAAATCATAGGAGACACTAACATCTTTTACCAGAATTCCTTCTTGAAATAAAAGATTCCCAAGAAGACTAACTAATACCTTAATACCTTCTTGGAAACGTAAAATAAGAATTATATCTCCTATAAAAATGACTCAGATTCAAATAAGAATTATATCTCCATTGAAGTGTCTTGGGCCTTCCCTTTTCTCATTTGATTCAATGGCATTTTCTAGCCTATTTTAGATGTCATGTCTAAGTATGCTATAATTGAATTCAACGATCGGACCATACCTTCCATTGAAGTTTTTTGGGCATTTCCCTGTCTCATTTTCTTCAATGGATATTCTAGGTGTGTTTTGAATGTCTTGTTTGAGCATTTTTTTTATCAACTTTGACCATTGGATCACCTTCCATTGAATTTTTTTAGCCTTCCCTTGTCCTATTTTCACTTTCACTGATGGATTTTCTAGGCTTGTTTATGATGCCCTGTTTGAATTTTCTTTGATCGACTTTGACCATTGGATCACCATCCATTGGAGACATTTTTTTCTTCCTTGGAAATAAATCCCTTGGAAACCAATGGGAACTTCTCCTCATCTTGAGTATGGTACCTAGTGTAAAGTGGGGAACACATATTTAGTGCACCAAACCCTATGGGAAGTGATCTAGACTTGCACATCTTGCTAAATTACCAAAATTTCTTGGAAACAATGGCACCAACTGATTGAGCGTACCCTTGGGGCTAACCACAAAATTTTCTTAAGCTTTCCCTTGTCCCATTTTCTCCAACGGGTCTTCTAGGATTTTTTTTAATGTCTTATTTGAGCTTTGACCATCGGAATTTCATGGGCCTTGCCTTGTCCCATTTTATTTGATGGCTCTTCCAGGGTTTTTTATGTTCCATTTGAGATTTTGTTGATCAAATTTGACCATCTGATCAGTTTCCATTGGAGTTATTTGGGTCTTCCAGCTATTTTATTTGATGCTCTTTCAGACTTGTTTATGATGTCCTTATTCTCTGCTGCCCCCTTCCATTGGGTCAATGGATTCTTCTAGGTTAATACCTCTGATGAATGTATTATATCTAAGTTGTTTCTTATGAAAACACCCATATATTCACCCTCCATTGAGGTTTTCTACCTTTCATGGATCTTTTGGTCTTATCCTTGATGAGAGTCATTTCAATTGCTGGATCACCCGTGACCCATTTAAAAATCCTTAGATAGGGGGTTCAGTTATCATGAGTTATCAACATCACGATTCTCTTGAAAACTCATCCCATTTCATAAAAAGACTCGTAACTTAAACATTAATAATACCTATATAAAACATCAATAACAAAACAACAAATATTATTTATTCAACTCTAGATGGGGATGCAGTCTTCCCATTTGACCCTTATTCTTTGTTCATTTGATATTTAAAATATTAGAGTATAAGGACTAATGGTTTATAAGTGACTACGAAAATAATAATTAGATATTATAATATTAGGTAGTTAGTTCTTATCAGTAGCATAACAACCTCACCATTGACATACAAAGAGATCAACCCCATTATATCAAACGACTTCATGATAATAAAATCATATTTTTTTATGTGGGTGACACTATTATCATGTTTCTAGTTTTTATTGTATAATAAAAACTAACATGGTATTGGAGCGGAGGCTTTGAATCTTGTTTTTGGCAAGTGAGTTTGATTGGTTATAATGGTTTTGAGAGAAAATGAATTTAGTGTAAGAGTTTGTGGCAAATAGAAGAAAGAGAGTTCAATGTAAAGGCTTGAATAGTTGAATGTATTAACCATCACATCAAAGAGGAAGCTATTGTTTCCTTGAATTTTGAAGCCATGATATCAATCAAGGATTTGAAATGGTCACCAAAAAACATGTCAGGAGGCCATATTAAATTTATAGAGTTGTGAGAAGTTGTTGTATCCCTCGATTGAAGCCATAAAACAACCATTAAGGAGTGCTATCAGAGAGGGAGTCATGGATAAGTCGAGCCACAAGACACAAATAGAAGAGCCACCATACCTATAAGTCACAACCACCAAAGGAAAGAGTCACCATTATAGAATATAGATATACCATAATTGTTGTATCAACTCAATGGAGAGGCTGCTGCTTTAAAATAAAGTATCATCAAGAAAGAAAGAGTCATCACGTCATAGTTGAAATCCATAGACACTGCAATTGTGGAAAGTAAGGGAACAACCTCCCTATCATGATCTAACTACCATTCATGAGGTGGATAAATCATTGGTTCTTGTATATTGAATACAAAAAGGAAGCTACTATTTGTATTTAAGGAAGGAGCATCGATAAATATTATAAGACTTAAGTGCAATCAAATAAGCCTATGTTTGAATTAACGTGGGATCCACAATCCTATTCCAATCGATGTCAACTAAACTAATCATTTTTAGAGAAGGAATATACATGTGCACGAGAGTGTTGAGTCTACAAACCCTAATCCAAGAAGTGACTAACCAGACCTGCATGAGGAGATAGATGCTACACAGAATTAATTTAATCTCAGTTTGATAAGAGAAGACAATAAAAAAATGCATAGATTGTAGAGAAAAGGGTACATGAATTTCAAGGGTAATCTTGTTATTTGAAGATTGTTTCAACTACACCATACAATAGAAACCTAATTTACAAACACCAATAGAAGTAGTTAAAATAAAAGGAAATATGGATATAGATAGAAATACACAGAGTTATTTAATTTCCATATAGATAGATTTCATTTTTTTTCTCCATTCCAAAATGATTTGAAGATATATTTTATTTTCAGCATTTTGATTAGTTTGTTTCAACAATTAGGGTTTTCAATATTTATTTTTAGCATATTAAGGTTGACATGGGTAAATCCCATATCTAAAATATCTTCTTAGACAACTAGGTGATCATCTTGGCTAGGTAGCTCAATGACTTGGAAGGTGGAGATTTCTCCATATGGATATTTGATGTTCAACTTTGTATCGATATTTTTTAATGTAGAAATAAAGCCTTAACCCTTGGGCTTGATAAAAATAAATGTCACTTTCATAATTTCAGAGTCCCACACTTAGTAGACAAGGAAGGATCAAGTGTAGGTGATCCTCAAGATGGATTATTTCCCAATAGTTTGGGAGTTGGTAGTTTGTGGATTTGTGGATCTTGAGAATTATCCCTTAATAATGGGGTTATGGAACATGCATGTGGATTACTGCCTAGTGATAATTTAACTTGAGAGATTCATAATTTGGGAGTTTGGGGAGATGGAATTCGGGAACTTGGGAACTCAGCTTGGGAGCTACACCTTTACAAGGGTTATGAGGCAACTTGATGGAGCCTACTTGGTTCAAGCAGTGTTTTTCAAAGATAAGCATTTGAAGAATGATTTAGCTGATGTTTTTATTATAGCATAAGGCTTCACAACTTATAAGTGTCTATTAAAATAATAATTAGAAATAATAATGTTAGATAGTTAGTTTGTATCGATAGCATAACTAGCTCACCATTGACATAAAAGTGAATCAACCCCATTGTATCAAATGGATTCATGAAAATTAAAACATATTTTATGTGAGTCCATTATTATCATGTTCATGGTTTTTATTGTATAATTAAAACAAAAGCATGCCAAGAAACACACATGAGATTAGAACATATACGGGTGAAAACGTGAAGTTGGGTAACACTTCCATGAGAATCGAGCTCCCGAGAAACATAGCGGAAGCTATTCGGTCGAATAACCATATTTATTCGG
Organism: Larix kaempferi; assembly: GCA_027924585.1. Classification (NCBI taxonomy): domain Eukaryota; kingdom Viridiplantae; phylum Streptophyta; class Pinopsida; order Pinales; family Pinaceae; genus Larix; species Larix kaempferi. The sequence continues at coordinate 7,449,173 of BSBM01000556.1, forward strand.
CCGAATAAATATGGTTATTCGGCCGAATAAGTGAGCCGTTATTCGGTTGAATAACATTTAGCGGTGAACCGTTAAAATTAACGGTGTCCTCGAAATGCATGCGACGCATAGCTAGACGGTAAATTTGACCGGTGGTTCTATGTTTATTCGGCTGAATAATTATTCGGTCGAACAATTATTCGGTCGAATAATTGTTCGGCCGAATAATATTTCTGCATAAAAGCTTGGCTGCGGTGCATATTTGTCACTTTTGCCTCTGCAGATTGCTGGTCCCCGCCTGTCTCCCCGCCAGCAGCTGTCGGACCCCCTCCTGTTGCTCTATTTGTAGTAGTCGCCTCTCGTCCTCGCTTGTAGGCCTCGCCCTGTTGGCCCCGCTTGTTAGAATCTGCCCTGTTGGCCCCACGTTGTTGGCCCATCTGGTTTGCCGTGGCCTGTTGGACCCCGTCGGTTGTTGACATGGAGATTTGTGGAGATCTGCCACCCTATTGATGTGGAGATCGCCACCTTCTCGACGTGGTTCTTCCTAGGTAAGCACTGTCGATTGTTTTATTTTATTTTTTTTTAATTTTTCTGTTTTTTATTTTTTATTTTTTTAATTTTTTTTTAATGTTTTGTAATGTTTGCAGGTTGTTGGGCTGGTCTGTTGGTTCGGCTTCGTCCGTTTGTTCGGCTGTGTTCTGTTGGCCCGGCTGGTTGGATTCTGCTCTGTTGGCCCTGCTGGTTTGCCCTGGCCTGTTGGACCTGACCGGTTGTTTGACGTGGAGGTTTGTTCGATCTGCCACCTTTCTATTTGGAGTCCATCACCTTCTCTTTGTTGTTATGTTCGTAGGTAATCAGTCGATTGTCGTTTGCGTTTTTCAAATTTTTTTGTTATTTTTTATGTTTTAATTGGTTTTGTTTGTGTGCAGGTTTTGTTGGGCTATTTGCTGTGTTCGGCTTCGTTGGTTTGGTCTGCAATTACCTGTTCGGCGGCTATAAACAGGTGTGCATATATTTTTTTATTTTTTATTTTTTTATAGTTTTTATAAGTTAATAGTTTGTTTTTAATCACCCATAGATTATGGCATAACACCGAATGTCGTTTTTAATTCTTACTAAAAGAATGTTATACTCAAGAAAAATATTCATTTAAATTTAGATAGGAAAAACAGTTATATAGGAAAAATATTCATGAACTATGTTCTGTTCAAGAACAGAGTTCATGAACAGAGGTTTGTTCATGAACAGAGTTCTGTTCATGAATAGAGTTCTCATAATTGACATTATAGAATTCCTCCAGAGCTTATTAAAAAAAATCAAACTGTATCCATCCCAAATTTGATCCCTTGTCCTCCTTTTTTAACCCACCAAAAGGTAACATAATTGCTCTATAATACAATGACAATGCTAATGATATTTGTTAGTTAAATAAAATCCATTAAGACTAAAGAATAAAAACTTTATCTTAGAGCTATGAGATCAATTTGAATGTAATGGACTCTGTTCATGAACGGAGTCTCTGTTCATGAACAGAGTTCCAGTCCCTCAATGTTACTTTTGCACTACATGTAAGGTTCTTTCTTCACTTGTTTTATATCCTCATTTCTACCACATCTCCTATATCACAGATATTCCTTAGTCTTAATTGATCAAATCTATGTTAGAGCAACATTTGAATCAGTATTGTTTTTCCACTAAAATAATTGCAATTGCTTAAATAATAATCATAAAGATCACATAATATATATATAAATATTTTTTAACCTATCTCTCCCCATGCAACATTAGGAGGTAATGCAAGCTACATATCTCATATCAATTATAGTACCTCCTAGGTATAATCATTAATAGCCATGATCTATCGAGCCCATTTTATGAAGAACTTCTATTAAAAAGTGGAGCTTTATCAGTAATGAACATCATTTTATGTGTAATTCCAATAACCTCATAGATAAAATAAGTGTTAGTAGGTAATAGAATTGTTTGATTAGGATAGTAACAACAGTGTCTTAAGTTACTTAAACTCTGTTAGGTTTGTTTTGGCTTACACCTACATAGAGACTAGTACACATTTAATTCTTATAACTATTGATTTGCTTCTATTACCAGTATTGGGCAGAACTAGTAGGGTATTTAATTAACACTACTAAAAGCCTAGGTATGATCAATATTAACATATCATATCAGTTTGCTTTTATGGGATCCAGACTAGTTAAGTATTGGTTGTGATTGAATATGGCGATATATGGTAAGCTAGTGTAATCATTGGGCTTTAGTATGGTTAGTACTAGGAGAGCAAATATTGTGAACATAATTTTAGAATTCTTGATTTATTATGGTTTTTATTAGGTGTTTGGCCCCAATAAGGTATATTTTACCTATTAACTTACCCGTGGCACTATCTAGCCTTTTATCATGTGTTATATTTACAAATCCACAAAATTCAGAAGATAAAATGACAAGATGTGTAGGAAATAATATAATAATTTACATAAAAACAATAAACCATAAACAAACCTATAAACCTTATGTTCCACTACCAACCAGTGCTCTCTTTGAATTGAGAATCTAATTGATGGAAAATGTAGCAAATAATTATTTGCTTCACACAAATAACTTTACCAGAAGATCTGGTATATACGATAAGCCATAAATATGGAGTAAAAATAGATAATATATTAGATGATGGATAAAAGATTACAATAATGGGCCTGCCTTAAATATAGCTTGGGCATTTTGATGTTGAGGAGACACCTCCTTTCATAACCTATCTTTAGTTAACCTAACTATTAATTATTTAACTATTATCTTATTTTATATTCGTAGCATTGCCATTCTCTTAGAGAGGCTTTGTCCTCAAAGCCTTATAATTTTGTCGCATTGTTCTTTGCGTGTCGTGGACGCTGAAACATGTCGATACGAACTGCTAAGTGTAGAGCATAACTTCCGATACGTCGACGGATCAATCCATCCCAAATTGATTTGTTGTGGACTGATGGGATTCCCTACTGATGTGTCGTCAGGAGATTTGATCACATTAGTACCATTATCTTTTGACATTTCCCACTTTTTCAAATATCGGTTTTTATGGTTGGGGTGTCGATAAGGAACTTTCACGATGTCATTTTTGTTTACGAATGTCGCCTTTAGAGCATTGATCTGAGTTGGAAGTTGTATTTTCGTCTCTTGAGGATTTAAGTTTTTGTTCTGTATCTTTTCCAACTTGTTTTCTAACTGCCTATTATCATTTTGAAACTTCTTAATCAATTCGACTTGCGATTTTCTGTCATCTTCAGATGTCTTAAGTTGTTCCTTAATATCTTCATTATGACTTCTGATACAACTATTTTCTTCCTGCTTGTCTAGAAGTTTCCCTTCAATGCCGTCCATAGATTGTTCTATCTTTCGGCTATTTTTCAACTTCTTAATTTTTGTGACTAGTATCTTGTTATGATTTCTTAGTCTAAAAATTTCTTCAGCATTGTTAGATAATGCTTTATTACTCTTCGCGATTTCTGACTTATGTGTCTTTTTAGAGTCGTCATTTTGTTGTTGAAGAACTTTTATCTGTTGTCGACAGTGGCCGACCTTTGATTCTTGAATTTCTAATTTATGTCGTAACTGCATTAGTTCTTCATCTTTGTCGCTAACGATTTTGTTCAAGCGTATTATTTCTGCTTCGTAATTATTTATTTCCTTCTTTATATCTTGATTTTTCAACCTCTGATTGAAATCACTCTCATCTTTTAATTCCTTGATTTGCGCACATAGTTTTTCTATGTGATTTTTCTGGTTGGACATTGTTTGTTCATTGAACCATTCTTGTATCTTATGTAGTTCAATCCTTACTTTTGATTGTGTATTAATGTCTCGTAATTCTTCATTGTCTTTTCGATAGCGCTTTAACTTGGCTTCTAATTTCTCTCGCAAATCGACTTCCATGGTTTCTGTCTTCTTCAACGGTGGAATGATCTTCTTTGATTTCTTTGATGAGTCTTTCTTAAACTTGGTCGTCCTTGTCGTTAACGCGTCTCGACTTCTTGATAAGCCTTCCTTTACTTTGACTTTTTCAATGATAAATAACTGTCCTTGACTTTGATTTCTTCGGTGATAAGTGTTCTTCCACTTCTTTGACAATAAGGAGTCTTGCTTGGACTTCTGGTTTTTGTTTTTCTTGGCTTTGTCTTAATGTCTTCTTGACGATGACAACTGGTCCTTGGCTTCCTTCAATGATAATTGATCTCTTTTTTTTTCCAAAAATAATAATAATAATAATTATTATTATTTTTTAATAATAATAATTATTAATTAATTAATTAATAATAATATTATTAATATTTTATAAACTATATATATATATATATATATATATATATATTTTTTTTTTCAAATAAAAAATATTAAACAATATAATGATACTATTATACGGTATAATATTTGATTTAAAAAAAAAACAAAATTTAGGGTTTGGATGATGGAATATGGATGGCGGGGAATGGGGGCGGAAGTGGTGGTGGACGACTGCAAGAAGCTGTGGGGGAAGCAGCTGGTGGAGGTCGTGAGGGAGAAGGGAAGGAGGTAGGGAACACGAAGAGGGAGAAGGCCGACGGCGTGAGCAGGCGGTGAGATGGTGGACGACGGAAGAGCGTGAGTAGATGGGACGTGAGCGGATGGAAGGTGGACGGGTGGAGTGTGAGCGGGGGCTGGACGAGAGGTGGACGAGAGGAAGGTGGGCGCAGCACAGTGGGGGAACGGTGATGGTGGACGCAGGAGTGGGAGGATGGAGTGCGCGGGAACTGGAGCAGTAGGTGGAGACGCAGCTCGCGCAGGAGGTCGTGGAAGGCGGGATGGGGGAGCTGTTGGGGGAAAGGAGAAGTGGAGGGGGGTTATTCAGGTGGGAGGAGGGTCGAAGGTTGGCAGGGAAGAGACGACGTGGATGAGGTGAAGGCAGGCGGGTGGGTTGCAGGTCGTGTGGAGGAGGAGGGAAGGCGGAGATGGGAAGCCGAGAGTGGAAGAAAATTTCAGAGCGTGGGGGAGGAACGGGGGTGAGGTGGGCGATGAGGTGGAGGCTGTGGACGAGGAGAGCGGAAGCTTACAGAGTTGAGCAGAGCTCAGAAAAGCTGAGTATGGATGGCTAAAATCCTAGATCACAGATCCAGGTTCAAGGAATCCTTGAAAGTTTGGCTACAAGCCAAAAATATGGCCAAGGGCCAGAATCAATAAGTGTCCGAGAATCGGAACGCTCTGATACCAAATGTAGCAAATAATTATTTGCTTCACACAAATAACTTTACCAGAAGATCTAGTATATACGATAAGCCATAAATATGGAGTAAAAATAAATAATATATTAGATGATGGATAAAAGATTACAATAATGGGCCTGCCTTAAATATAGCTTGGGCATTTTGATGTTGAGGAGACACCTCCTTTCATAACCTATCTTTAGTTAACCTAACTATTAATTATTTAACTATTATCTTATTTTATATTCGTAGCAGAAAACAATGGTCTTGAGTTTTAGAGATAATATTGTGTATTTTTTTTTTGAGAATGTCATGCCTTATGATTGTGCATTTTGAATTGAGAATCTAATTGATGGAAAACAATGGTCTTGAGTTTTAGCCTTGTAAAGGTGACCATTCCTGGGATTATGTTTTTCTTTGGTTGCAACATGGCAAACTCGGGGAACATAATACCATGAATCGTCATCGTTATCAGGCTAAAACTCAAGACCATTGTGCAACATGGAAAATTTGGGAAACATATCAAACTTGTGAAACATAATACCATGAATCGTCAATTTTTTATGATTCTATGGAATAATGAAAATAATTGTAGATATAATTTATGTTTAAATTATTAAAATATCAATTAAGATATTAATTTAAGATTTGAATTAAAAGTTAACATGTTCATGAACTCATTCTTTGACATAAAGAAATGTAACCTTCACTTAGTACTTAACTATATTGGTTCCATTCATTTTAATTATCAAAAACATTTAGAAGATTGGCACATTAATTCCTCATACATCCAACAATATTAGCTTTACTCATTTTAAGAACTATTAGATGATATTAGGTATATCTAGGTCCTTATTAAATAACTTAGTCTCTTTAGCAGCTAGGTCTTAGAATTTGTAGAATTAACATGTAGAATTTGAATATGTAATGAGTGGATATTTGTGTAAGTGTAGACATTATATCAAATGGAAAGAGAGGAGTCTTCGAGGCGAAAGCGTAGGAGGTCTTCACATTCTTCTGGAGTTGGTGTTTCAATTGATAATCGGAGGTTGTCGACTTCCCCTCGAGATTCAAGTTTATTGTATAGTTCACATTCATTTAATCATCGGCGAGGCGATATGGGTACAAATGATTCCCCTTTATCTTCTATGGGAGAACGCCGATCTCGACCTTCTGTTGGTATGAACATCAATCTTTTAATACATGTACACAAATTGTTTTTTTGTGTACGCAAAGTTTGTACATGTTTACACATAACTTTGTTTTTATTTGAAGCAGAGCATGGTTCAGAAGATGCTCGTAATTCTATAGAGAGGGAGGAAGAGCGAGCAAGGGAGATGGATGAGGGTGCAGAGTAGGGTTCCCAAGAGGCTCGTCATTCTACACATGGTGACGATGGTCGACCCAAGACGCAATATGTTGAACTAACTGAGGGTTGTACACCCATTACAACGTATCCATCTGATTTACCTGAGGAGCTTCCATGGGAAAGTGGTGATCATCAAATGACTCTTGAAAGTTGTAGATCCCACTACGGCAAATTGGAAAAAGATTTACCTACTATGGATCTCCCTCCAGAAAGTAAACAAAGTTTGGAGATTGTTTTGGGATCATTGCAAAAATTCATTGAGGCATATGAGAATCTCGGACCAACTACGAATGGTTTTGTTGATTTGATGTGAAGATGAAGGGCACAAGTGATGGGTCCAGACAAGTGGGCTGTTGCGAAGGAGAGAGTGACAAAAGAATAGGCCAAATCAATGTTTAACTTCAAAGAAGGTCCAAAGCGAGAAATGTTGAAAGTGCAATATTTCAAGTACCCTAAACTTGCACATCTACTATATGATCGGTTCCTTGTAGCCTATGGTCGGTTTCCATGGAACGATGAGGTTTGTCAAAATTTTGTTAGATTTTTTTATGCAGAGTTTTTTTTAGGAATGAAGCTAGACTATACTGATGTTCATTCTGAATTTTTTGGAGTTGGAAAGGGTCGAATATATGATCAAAAAGGTACTCTTAGAGACCCTAAAACTCTTCGACCTCCACCCCAGATATCTCTCCCACCCAGGCTTGTGGCATTAAGATCAGAGATGGAGCTCACATCCCAACTTGGGACAGCTGCAAGGGATTTTGTTGGCGATGGTTTATCGTCAGCATTAGTTGGAGTAGATGTGGGATTGGTTCAAGAGAGGGCTCGTGCCACTGTTCGTCAAAAGTTTGTTTACAAAACGAATGATGAAGTAGATGGAATGAGAATTGGAGATCTCAGGGATTATGCCAAGGTTTGTCGTGACATAGCGTTAGATGTTATATCCAATGACACATCGAGTTTCAGAGGGGTTTGTTGATTATGATATGACAATCTATTTAATCTTTTATTCATTTTGAATTGAACTTTTTGTTACATTATATGAATGATATTTTGTCTTTTTTGATGTATAGTAATAAGTATATTATGTAAATGTTTATTGGTTGCAGTTTTCCAGAATGATGAATGATCATTCTTTTCGACTCTCCACTAGTGAAAATGTAGAGCATATTGGAGAGGTATATTTATTATTTACATATTTATAATTATGTTTGAACTTGATATACTATTCTTTTTTTGAATTTTAATTTAACTATGCATCTTATTGTTAATTTGACTTATCCATGCAGGTTTCTTTAGATACAAACTTTTTAAATGATTTACCATCTATTGTGAGTTAATGATTTTTTTTTTAAAATTTTTTATTCGGTTTTAAGTTAATTGCTTTTTTTGTTTTGTTTGCACTATGTTTTATTTATTAACACAATTTAAATTTTAGGGGGGACATATAGGTTCTTTGCTGAATGCGGATATTGACACATACGTAATTTCGTTCACACTTGAATTGATTTCTGATATAAGTTTAATATTTTAATTTTTTTGGATTTAGTTTAAATTTGTTTAAGTAATCTATGAGATTCATAAATTGATTTTATACATGTTGCAGCTTGGGTCTCTTCAATCTTTTGGAGGCAAAAGGAAGACTCTAGTGTAGGATAGTGGTGGACATGCATTTAGAGAATTTGATGTAATTTTGTTAATAATTGAATTGTTCTTTGATATATAAGTTTAATATTTTAATTTTTTGAATTTAGTTTAAAAAATTGTTTAAATAATTTATGATATTCATAATCTGCTTTTATAAATGTTGCAGGCTGGGTTGAGTCCAAGGGGAGGCCCTAGTGGAGGATAGTGGTGGGCGCCTTCATTTTTTGTTGATATATAGATTGTAGTTGTTTTAGACATCGAGGAGATTTATTTTTGGACTATACATATGTACATTGAACTCACATGTTCATGAACGTTTTTTGAGGATTATATACATGTACATTGAACTTACATATTCTGTATTTGCTTTAACTAATCTACTTTTTTTTGTTAATTATTTAACATATTTGGTGTGATAAATGTTTAGAATATGTTTTTGCATGTTTATGAATGTATGTATTATTAAATTTATGTATGTATGTAGATGTAAAATTTATAGGAATGTTAATGATAGGAATGCTAGGAATGTTAAGAATGGATGTTTGAAAGTTTTGATAGGTGCAATATAAAGTTAAGAAATGTTAAGAATGAATGTTATAAAATGTTGAATGTTGAGAATGAATGTTATGGTAAGAATGAATGTTAGGAAAGTGTTGAATCCTAAGAATGAATGTTAATGCAGTTTTGATAGATGCAATCTAAAGTTAGGAATGATAAGAATGAATGTTAAGAAGTATTGACAGGTGTAATCTAAAGTAAGGAGTAATAAATTTTAATAATGAATGTTGAGGGTCAAGAATGTTAAAAATGTTAAGAATGAGTGTTAGGAAGTTTTAAGAAGTGTTGAATGTTAAAAATGTTAGGAAGTTTTAAGGATGAATGAGTTAGGGTGTAAAATCTGTGAGTCTAAAGTTAGGGGTAATGAATGTTAGGAAGTGTTGAATGTTAAAAATGTTATGAAGTTTTAAGGATGAATGAGTTATGGTATACAATCTATGAGTCTAAAGTTAGGAGTAAGGAATGTTAAGAATGAATGTTAGAAAGCGTTGAATGTTAAAAATGTTAGGAAGTTTTAAGGATGAATGAGTTAGGGTGTAAAATCTATGAATCTAAAGTTAGGAGTAAGGAATGTTAAGAATGAATGTTAGGAAGTGTTGAATGAATGTTAAAAATGTTAGGAAGTTGGATGAATGAGTTAAGGTGTAAAATCTATGAGTTTGTTAGGATGAATGTTTAAAATGTTAGGAAGTTAAGGATGAATGGATGTTAGGATGTAAAATCTATGAGTTTGTTCAGATGTAAAATATTTTCAGTGTTGGATATGTAGATAGGAATGTTAGGAAGTTTTGATAGAAATATGAATGTTAGGAAGTTTAAGAATGTTACTAAGTTTTGATAGGTAAAATCTAATGTTTATGATTTTGCAATCTAAGTTTTTATAGGAATTTTAAGAATGAATGAATGTTAAGAATGAGTGTTAGGAAGTTTTGATAGAAATATGAATGTTAGGAAGTTTAAAAATGAATGTTAGGTTCAAAGTTTAGGAATGTTAGGAAATTTTGATAGAAATATGAATGTTAGGAAGTTTAAAAATGAATGTTAAGTTTAAATTTTGATAGGTGAAATCTAATGTTAGGAATGTTAAGAAAGAATGTTTGATATATAGAATTTTTGTTTCAACATAAAAGTTAAATTTTATATAAATGATAAATTGAAATTTGTATAACTGATTCATATTTTCAATTTTTAACTAATGATTCCTATTTTCAATGTTTAGGTACATTTTATGCAGCTGAAATAATGGCAAATGGGGATTTGATGATTTTTTTTTTTTAATCATAAGCAAAGATTACAGGATTGTGAAGCTTGTGCTAAATTAGAGCAATGATTTTAGACAACAATTTGATGAATTTTCATCGATTTGTTGTAAATAATCATTGCTCTAATTTAGCATAAGCTTCACAATCCTGGAATCCTTGCTTGTGATTAAAAATCAAATGATCGTTATCTCCATTTGCCATGATTTCAGTTATGTGAACTTACATAAGTGATATTTTAAAGTAAAGATTCGGGGCGGAGTGTGGGGACAGCCACATCCATTATCTCATCCCTTAAGTGGTCTAATAGACATATGGGGACCCGAATAAAGTATTTTACACAGAATTAAGACGAAATTATACATTAAAGTTTTCATTACCAAATAATTTTTGAATTCATTTCAGCATACTAAAATACGATCATTTAAACTCTTATTCTAGTTCCCATTCGAGATCATAGACATAGTTGAAAGAAAAATATATATTGTACACAACATTTCACATGGACATGGACAAAAACATCAATCTATTAATTTTTGATATAGTTAAAAACATCGCAATAGAATGCCGTCCTCAATTATCCGTTCATGGTCATATTTGGACAGTTTCCATTTTTTATTTTTTAATTGTTTTTTTGATGAAACTTGTACCAATTTTATTCGAGATGCACATACTAAATGACTATATTGAAAACATATAATATCAGGTTCATAATCCTGAAAGTAGACATAATTTTCAGTTATACGGGTCTGCTGAAAAAAATAGTCCTTTAAAATGATGGATCCTCTCTCGTATGTATATCCGTTGTCATTTTAATCTTTCAATAACTTCATCTTTCCTTCAGTGCATCGCATCAAATAATACTTCACATTTTCGTTGTTGTCTATAGTTGCAATCACAGCGAAAACATCCCCTGTGCAAATTACAATTGGCGTTAGGATTTTTAAATCAATTAAATTGACTAATATACATGTATAAGGTGATGGAAAAGAATGAACAATCGAAAAAATAGTTGTAAGATCATTACCTTCTCTAACAAGATCTGAAATTCTGTCGCCATCAGATGATATTGCTATTTCTTCTGATTCTAATTCTTCTACGCTTGCTAGTGGCATTTTTCCTTTAGGATTAATCTCTGTGTGTTTCCAATGTTTTACGTAGTTGTTCGTTACATTTTCACAAACTTCTGTAGATTCAACATTTTCAGTGCAAATACGACAAAAGCATGATTGCTTTCTACTGTCAAATGCATACACGTTTTGGAAGGCTTTTGTTTGAATAGAGTGAAAATATCTAGTCCCATCTATGGTGCTAGCATCGTATGGTATTGATCTATTTATATCTTGGACCCTAACAAGCCAAAAAAACCTACACAAATGACATCTTTTGATGTTAGTATACATTTTTTTAAATTGACAATTAATATAAATTAAAAAAATTGTGTACATACCTGCGCACATCTTTTAATTGTTGATTATAATCATGGCTTAGATGTGATTTACACCATTGGACGACCTTTGCAGCTGAATGAAATCGTGCAGAAGAATGGTTCATTTTCCATCTTCGAAGTGCTCTTTTTACGCATGCTCTTGCACCATTATGTTTACCTTTTCCATGTCCAGTTTCAAAGAAATTCCAGCGATATTTAATGTTCAATGCTTTATGAAGTCGACATAGCCAATAAAATGATCACGAAGATTTAAATTGTCCCACACATCCATCCGACCATATCCAATTCTCATTGAATTTAACGTCACGTCCTTTTAGTGAATCGTAGAAAATACTTTCAATAGAATGCTGAACAAAATGTGTGTCGAGTGTATGATCATCGCTGATATAGAAGTGATATTATTTAATCACATCTCGATTGTCACATGTGCTTTCAATGCCATCAACATCCTGTTGAGAATGTCTATATAAAACATGGACAAATATCGAAACTTGGTCAGAATGATAGTATTCACTCTGTATCTCTTTTTGTGTAGCAAATGTGTAGTTTTCTGCAAAATCAACCACTGACAAAATTGTTCCTGGTGGAAAAATTTCACAAGACTATTTGAATTGAAGGTCTTGCCATCGTGCTCTATGTGAATGCTTGGTGTATTTATAAATTTCACTTTCAAGTTTTTTGAGAAAATCTGTCACATATTTTATCTTATCGCAAATCAATTCTTTTGGAATGTGCATCACTAGAACTTGTAGCATAACTGATGTATTCATATCTTCTCCAATCAATGGTTACATTTGATAGCGAGTGATCATTATCGATAGGATATTTATTGTGGAATAAGACTAGATTTTCACAACGATGAAAATGTTTTTCATTGACACATTTCTTATTATAAAATACTTCATCGTGATCTCTCTCACATAGAGTTTGAGATATGGATTCACGTACTGTGGGCGGAGGTGGTGAATTCGTTCAAAACATTTTACAAAATTCAAGAAACGTGTCGTAATATAATTGAAATTGCACATGATAACGACAACAACGTATAGTAATAGGTCTAACATACCATGGTTTTTTTTGCACAAATGTAGTGATTTACACATTAATTCCACGATGATCTTCCTTGAATTTATTAAACAATTGTACTTGTGTCATATCCATTATATGTTTTGGACTGCTTTCATATACCCCTCATGATAGTCTTTGTCGTTTCACATTCCTTGAATTTGGTGAAACTCGAGAATGTGCCAACCAATATTCCTGTACAATATCTTTAACACTTGCTCCCATTCTATCTTTGTAAGGTTGTCTACAAATAATTGCCCAGCAAGCAAGTTCATCATTTTCATCTATTAGAATTCTGAATTTGCTATGTTTGTATAATGTCGTTCTTGAGATTCCAACTGCTTTTGCTAGTTGTGTTGTCAAACATTTTTGTTTAGTACTAGCTGAAACAATTGCTATATGAATTGCTCTATGTGCAACATTGATATCTTTCTTCTTGGATTTTCCAAATTTTTTTATTGCATTACCTATATTTTCTATCACATTATGTTTCAATTTCGACTCTTTCTCACCTTTTGAATACCCAATAATGACGTAGCATCTTCTAACTTCTTAGCCACTAATAAACATCTCAAAATTTGTGCTTGCCTTGTTATTGAATAATTCTTCAGAACATCATCATAAATTTTTTGAGCACGATATCATGCAGCATGTATGGGTATTTTTGTGCCATATTTGTTGCAATCAATGTTTTCTAACATTTCATCATTAATGGTGAAAGTACCTATACATCAAGTTAAATTTAATTTAACATGTATCAAAAAATACAATTCATTATCAAAAATGAATTTGAAAAATACATGATATATACATACCTCGTCCAATTTCTGGATCTTGAACTTGATCTTCAATATTGAATTTATCGACATTAATATGTAAATCACTATTTATATCTTCAACTTCAATTTGTTCTTCTTGTACTCTATTTTCAATTTCCATTTCATCAACATTATCATGTAAATCTGTATTTATATTTTCAATAATTTTCTTTTCCGGTTTTGCAACCCTTGTTTTTTTGACATTATATCTGAGTTTTTGTTTTTCTCTATTAGCATCATCATCACGTTTATGATCACCTTTTTTGAACAGTTTTTCTTACTGTCTATGATTGTTTAATCTATAGATGATAAATTAAAGAATCATCACTTTATAGTAAAAACAATAAAATTAATATTTAAAAACAGTTACGAAATTTATAAAAACATGAACTGAAATTTACTTCACCTTATCAAAATCTTGTAAGAGTCTTTTGAAGAAAAACTCCTTTGAATTAAATTTTCTTTGAAAAAACCCTTTGAAAAGAAATCTCCTTTGAAAAAACCTTCTTGAAAAGAGGTAAGAATTCCTTGACAATAAATCACTTTTGAAAAAACCCATTGGAAAAGAATAAGAACACCTTGTAAAGAAATCTTCTTTGTAAAAACCACTGGAAAAAAAACTTCTTTGAAAAAATACTTAGGAAAAAAACCTTCTTTGAAAAAACTACTGGGAAAACCACTTTGGAAAAAAAATTCTTTGCAAAAATATCTTGGAAAAAACTCCTGAAAAGAAATAACTCCTTTGCAAAAATACTTTGGGAAAACAACTCTTTGAAAAAAATCATTTCAAAGAAATAAGAAGGAAAAATACATCTTCTTTGCAAACATACCTTGAAATAAAAACTTCTTTGAAAAATACCTTGGAAAAAAACTCTTTAAATTCATCCCCTGGGAAGAAATCTTCTTTGAAAATACCACTTGGAGAAATACTTCGTAAAAAAAACTCATTTGCAAAAATATCTAGGAAAAAAGTACTTTGAAAAAACCCCTTGCAAAGAAATAACTTCTTTGCAAAAATACATTAGAAAAAAACTATTTGCAAAGAAATAAGAAGTGCAAAAATTCCTTGAAAAAAAACTCTTTGCAAAATTCTTTTAGCAAAACAACTCTTTGAAAAAACCCCTTTCAAAGAAATAAGAAGTGCAAAAATAGCTTGGAAAAAAACTCTTTGAAAAAACCCATTTCAAAGAAATAAGAAGGAAAAATACAACTCCTTTGCAAAATACTTTGGAATAAAAACTCTTTAAATACAACCCTTGGAAAAAACCTCCTTGGAAAGAAACCTTCTTTGTAAAAACCACTTGGAAAATACTTTGTAAAAAAAAACTTCTCTGCATACAACCCTTGCAAGAACCTCCTTGGAAATATACTATGTAAAAAAAAACTCATTTGCAAAAATATTTAGGAAAAAAACACTTTGAAAAAACACCTTGCAAAGAAATAACTTCTTTGCAAAAATGCCCTACAAAAAAACTCCTTCAATGTGCCCTTCGGAAAAAAAGAAGAAAGAACATACTTTGTAAAAAAAAATCTTTCAATGAATGTGCTCTTTGGAAAAAAATAAGAAGAAACATGCCTTGTAAAAAATCTCCTTAGAAAAATCCCTTCAAAAATATTTTGACCAGAAATATGCGAAGATAAAATGTGCGAAATTAATGAATCAATTTAGGTTTATTTATACGAGTATAGACAACGCAATTTTTTTTCCCGGCCAATGATTTTTTTTTTGCGTTTTGTTATTCGACTGAACAAACTTTGTTGTAAATGACGGTGCCATTACGGAAAACTATTATTCGGCCGAATAATTATTCGATCGAATAACCTCTGAGACCTGAACAATCGACGATTCTGCATAGTTTTCAGGTTTCTCCATTTTCGGAAGGTAAAAACAACCTCTTGGACTATAAAACTACTGTCGGACTTGATACCATTAGATTCATCATTGAATCTAGTTTCCGTAGGTATAGATTTTGTTGTGTATAGGTAAGATCTTATATATATATATTTTTCGTAACATTTGACGAGTTTGGTTTCATCTCTTTTGAAAAAGCGGTGAAATGAAAAATCCATAACTTTAAAAATACACAACCAAAAAAATTGAAAAAAATATGGTGCACTTAATTGGCGTCTCTACTTCAAAAGAGTGTTTGTAGAGTTTCTAGTTTTAGAGTCAATTGAGATAAATGTGGTGCAACAAAAAACATGTTGAAAATCGACTAGGTTTCTCCATTGAACGAATTCAAAAAAATATAATAATTAGTATATAGATCCATTGGTTACAAACTTATAGTCATGCACTAGTACATTGTGTGTAGATTGTCGTAGCATATTTTGTTTTTGCAAAAAACAAGTTTAACAATGATTTTACGGGCGCAACAAAACATGACTATTTTGTAGTCCTTTTATTTTATAATAACACACTGTCAAACATTTGCGAAATCGACATATAAAATCTCAATAAAAAAAATTGAAAAAATTAATTCTCTAAAAGTTTTATTTTTAATGCAAAGTGAAATTCTAAACAAAAATATCACTTTTGTTCGCCCAAAGTTGAAAAACATGAAAAAATCAGATTTATTTTCTCACAAGACCCCCCAAAATAGACACCCATCTTGATGGATTCACCCACAATTATACATATCTTGTAATTCATTAATATTGTATTAGGATTTTTTTTAATACAACATAAATTTTATGGTTGTTGCCACTAGGTTTTTTGGACCCAATATCCGATGGCCAAAAAGTCGGATTTTCTACATCTTGTGGTCGAGTATCCGACAAATGTCATATTTTTCTAACGCCGGTTCAAATTCGAATGAAATCCAACAGTTTGACATTCGTCGGATATTCGACGTCCCATGGACGTCGAACAAACGACCACAAAGAAGTCCCCATGTAATTGGATATCCGACTCTGGTCATTTAACATGTCGTCGACTATCCGACGCCTCTCGCCCCAAAAAATGACTTCCATCCGACGTCTTTTGCCATCGGAGCTATGGCACAGACGTCGGATATCTTCCCTGAAGAAGTCGGTTAACCGACGACCCTCACCAAAAAAAATGACTTTAATCCGACGTCTTTTGCCGTCGGAGCTATGGCATAGACGTCGGATATCTTCCCTGAGGAAGTCGGTTATCCGACGACACTCACAAAAAAAATGACTTCAATCCGAAGCCTTTTTCCGTCGGAGCTATGGCACAGACGTCAGATATCTTCCCTGAAGTAGTTGGTTAGCCGATGACCTTCACCAAAAAAATGACTTTAATCCGAAGTCTTTTGCCGTCGCAGCTATGGAACAGACGTCGGATATCTTCCCTGAGGAAGTCGGTTATCCGACAACCCTCACCAAAAAAAATGGCTTCAATCCGATTCCTTTTGCCGTCGGAGCTATGGCACAGACGTCGGATATCTTCCCTGAGGAAGTCCGTTATCCGACGGAATTGGGAGATTTAAAAAAAAAAAACATTATTATCTGGAAGGTGATGCCCTCGAGGAAGTTGCATTGTTGTACAAAACTCTACTAGAGGAGGGTTTCTTCACTAACAGACCTGCACACATGTCACCTCATAAATGGATGAAAATATTACAAGATTTTTCATGGGTAGGCAGATCTATATGGATTTCATCATAACAATCTTAAACATATCAACTAATATAATTAACAATGATTGAAATTTTGTTTAATTTGTAATTAACCTCATATCAACCACAACCTATCATCATTCACTCCCACATTCATTAGTAACAAAAAAAAACTTAAATGTCATCCTACAATGATCCTTCAAGGGTTGTAAATGAATCAACGTAAAGGAGAAGAATCTGAGTTGATCGTTATTTTTCTAATTGCATTTCCTGTAAGTTTTCAAGATTGATTTGCTAATCATTCACTCCCACATTCATTAGTAACAAAAAAAAAAACTTAAATGTCATCCTACAATGATCCTTCAAGGGTTGTAAATGATCAATGTAAAGGAGTAGAATCTGAGTTGATCCTTATTTTGCTAATTGCATTTCCTGTAAGTTTTCAAGATTGATTTGCTTGTTCTGATACCACTTGTCATACATCCATTACCCTCAATGACCATTTGGGGTATGGGGTAGAATTTTTTTCCTTTAAAAACCCAACAAGGTAATAATCCCAATAAATGCCAAAACCCCAGAGTCCCATTCTACATAACAATACAATTCAATTTTAGGAATCCAAGGCATTGGTCTTTTTATAACAACATTAGTCATTAGAGTACGCTTGCCGACTAATAACTTAAACATTCGGTACCGTAAAAGAGTTGTAATTTAATTCTCATGGCAGACCTATGCATAGAAGGTTAATTCCCATATTTGATCATAACGATCTCATCTATCTTATCCCATGAGTCTTGTCCCATTTCCTTTAGGCACTTGTTTTGTAGTTTTTTCAACCCCAATCGACCTTTCCATCCCGAGGCGTCCCATATTCTTATGGCCTTATCCCTATCATGTCCTATCAGAAAACATGCAATCTTTATACTTTCTTGTATTTCATATGGAAGTATATTTTCAAGCCTAGCCAATTGGTTATGCCAATAAGATGGATGAGCAACAAAGCTGCATATTCCCTGCCACCGAAAGCCAGCATCGTAGTAATTCATTGAGCTCCTATCTGTTTCGAGAATAATTTAATATTCTCTACTGAACAGGGTCAACCACGTGAAGGTGGAAGCTCTTATGGCCCCTCCCCCCCTCACATTACTCTCAATTCCCCATACCCAATGCATGTACTTGAAAAAGGTAGTCTCAAGCTGCTTGAAGGTGGTCTCCCATTGTTAGCTGCAATTCAAGCTTGAAGGTGGTAGCCTTGGGACTAGACATAGGTCGCAGGTTCGAATCTCCTTAGTTAAGTTGCAGCCCTAAAGAATGATGAACATTGACAACAAACAACATGTTTCTAATTGTTGTTGGTGTATGCTAGATTAGTTGCAAATATCATGCTTCAGAAGCCAGGCTTCAATGATAAATATACCATTTTGGAAGGGTTTAATGCGAGGTTAAGGATATTGATTACAAGGAAATTGAAGAGAAGGTTTCGGGTATTGATTTGAAATTGGTTATGAGGAGCAACCAAACATCACAACATTAAGCTCCTTGAAATTGTCAAAATTTAGATGACACGCGAGTGGGTTTTAGAAAGCCAGCATCGTAGCAATTTATTGAGCTCCTCTATGTTTCGAGAATAATTTAATATTCTCTACTGAACAGGGCCAAACACGTGAAGGTGGAAGCTCTTATAGCCCCCCCCCCCACTCACATCACTCTCAATTCCCCATACCCAATGCATGTACTTGGAAAAAACAATTACGTGCAAATTCATCCATATTTCATCATGAAATTTCATCTACCATTCTTTCAATAAAGGCTAACATTCATTAAACCATTGTTTCATTCAGTCAACATGTTCATACAATAAAAGATATCATTCAATAAACCATTCATTCATTCAGTCAACACATTCATTCAATAAAGACTGACATTCAATAAAGGTAACAATTTACTACACTTAATCATTAAACCATTGAACCATTCATTAAACCACTCATTCATTCATTAAGCCAAAAATCATGGATGGTATATTGTTATAAAAAATAATTAGACGAAATTTTTCGTGTCAAGGCTTCTTTTTATAAGTTTTTCTTCTCTTTAGTGGTAAATAATATCTAAGAGGAGCATCTGGACTTTCTTCTCTAGTTCTTTGTTCTTCATCAGGCGCCTGTGGTGGTGTCTGCATCATAGAGTGTTGTTCTAGACCTTGATTTTGAGGCAAGGGTTCCGGATTTTCTGCAACAATTTGAAAATGTTACATCGTTGTATTTTGGTAATGTAATGACAAGTATTTCATTTAAAAAAAATTACAAAGCTGTTTTTTTACCTGACGTGGCCACATCTTGTTGTTCATGTTCTTCTCCTGGCTCAACCTGTATAGTTTCACCCTCTACATGCTCTGCAGTTGAAAGATGGTGAACTACAATTAATGTTCACCATTTTCAATGCTTTACATAAAATTGTAGTATATGAATAAATTCATTACCACGATTGAAAGCAAGATCTTCGATTTGTTGTTGGCCGTCCTCGACATTAGGGGGATCATTTCTCTCCTGCTCGTAACAGAGTCAGTATTTTTCGTCAAGTATTAATAACGAATAGACTGCATAAGCAATAAATCTTCGTTAAAGTATATAGATTTTATTTACCTGATCACCGGATGGATTTGTACCAGAAGACTGGGCTTGCCCAGACAAGCTTTTTCGGTGTTCAACAACAGCTCCAAAGCCTTTCTGGAAGCCAGGTTTAATGTCTTCTTCAGTGGCCACTTCATTGAATTGTTCGGCCTGCATATTTGCATAATTTCATTAATTAACATTTTGCGGTGTAATAGAATGAAAAACAATTTGCAAATTATTACTTGTATGCATTATTGGTTTTTCTAAACTTACAATCCGCGCCACCAAATTGGAATAAACTCCAGGCCCAAGCTTGTGCTGACCTATTTTTTCCAGTCTTTCCTTTGTGGCCTTTGACGTGTTTGGCAGCCTATGCAAGTGTTGAAATATGTTAGATGTTCCAAGTTCGATATATAAATCAATAATAATAAGGTTTTGAATTACATTGCGGAAAGTATTGCATACCTCCCTGTGCCTGGTGTTATCTTTCCTTCTTTTCTTGCGGACCTCTCCTTTCCATCATCCACTAGAGCTTTCCACTCCATTGCTGGAATCATTGGAGGGCGCTCATACCTATGCTTTCTTTCAAGGTGGGTCCTATATTGGTCTCGGACAACCTTCATATGTTGTCCAGCCTTTTTCAGGACCTTCGCATGATTGAAGGTCTTGTTGCCGAACAAGCAAACCAACCGATTAATGAGTTCATATTTTAAAGCTTTCAGTTGTCTATCCCACCTTGTTCGGATGGTGGGATAGAATATCTCCAAGGACGCGTCATTCATTTGTTTATAGAAAACATCATTTCCTGCAAACCGATCATGCCATGATCATAATTACTTGAAAATAAACATTTTATCGATATATCACAATGAAATTTTAAACACTAACTTGATCAACGTATATGAATTACCTGGGATCTTCTCTATCTTTATTGGGACGAGATCTTGGTTGACCAAAAATTGTGCCTCCATTGTTCCCGTGCTAGTGACACGGGAAGATCCTGGAAATGCAGCTTGGTCGATATCAATATTACCAGGATTCTCAGGGTTGACCATGTCTTCTGGACGATCTGGTGTGTGCCGGTCACTAGCGGTTGGTGCGCTCACAATTGGGGTCCGTGGTGTATCAGAACGTGTTTCCGACTATTCACTCAACAGCAATGGCGAAGGACTAGTCGATGCTCGTGGAGTCATTTGCTCATGATGCCACGTCTCTCCACGAGCCTCGCTGGGGCCAACACTGCCTTGAACACTATTGTGTGTTTTCGGATAATTCTGTAAATACAAACCACGTCTTATACATTCAGTACTATCATATAAAAGAGAAATTTATAAAGTATTAAATTAATTATTTTATGAATCAAGATTCCTCAACTTACTTCCAAGGATTTAGATTTCCGTTCCAAAACTTGAATCCTTTTCAGATTGTCGCTTGTCTGTAGATCCTGGAGTAGCAGAGAAACGATTTCTGCACTATATTTTTCCAACATTTTGTCTATAATCTTAAACGGGTTTGTGGCTTGACCAATTTTCTCGGTTTCTCTAACCATCTCAGCCACTTCAGGATCTACTGAATGTTCTTGCGATGCTGTTTCAAACATCGATTCACTGGGATGCAACAAAAATTAATAAAACACTACTGAGTTCTATCATGATAGATTCCTAAAATTATATTAACAAAACATATCTATCATGATAGATTCCTAAAATTACAACTAGGTTTACTTGGTGCCTGGACGATGGGGTCATCTGGTCCACAGCTGTGGACTTGCCTCGATCATCGGGCCCCTGCCAAAATGAAGTAGAAAACATTATCACAACGAAACTAGTATACACACTAAAAACACATAAGAAAATGAACATTATGCTACGTATTATATTGGTACAATTCCAATGGATTATACTTGCAACCTAGAGGAACGTGATCCACTCATCGGATCGATGGTAATAGGTGACTTGCCCCGATCTGCTAATATCTGGGAGCTTCCCCTTACAGATACCTAAATCAAAAACATTGTGAAAGTCACCTAGTAAACGAATCCAAAACTAATCATGAAAAAAACGTCGTTTAAAAACTATTATTAAGTATTATATTTTCACTATCACAAAGATGTATACTTGTTGCGTCGAGGGTGCTGTGACCCTTGCAGAATCGGACTGCATAAAAAACATAGAGAAAATTACGTAAACGAAATAATTACATAACATTATAGAAACGAAACCAGTATACTAATAATGAAAAAACAAAGGAAAAAATTATTTTTTCTTATTATATTTGTACTATTACAAATATGGATACCTGATCCCTCGAGGAAGATGTACTCCTCCGACCATCTTCTGACGGGTTTTTATCCCGATCACTAGCCTGCGAAGCAAATATGTAAAATTTTAATGAAACAAACTAATGAAAAAAATCCTTAATATGTTAAATTCATTAATAAAAGGTAGTGTAAAATGTTAGATGTACCACTCCCATAGTAACCTTTTTTGTATCTACTCGGTTCAAATTGTAATTAATAAGCAACTCTTCCCCTGCGGATATTGATTTAATGGAAACTACAAAAACAAGGTTTCCTTCACGCCCCTCGAATTCACAGTTGGGTTGCTTAAGTGTAGACTGTGTGCTGTTTATAAACCCCGCAATATTCCCTGTGGCCTTTGGCCTTCCGTCCATGTACAACGTTGCTCCTTTATTTTGATTTTTGTCTTTCAATTGTAAATACTTTGCTGATAATCCATAGCTATGCATACTTTTTATAAATCGGACCAGGATCATCCAATCTATGTAGCTGTAACAGGGTCCAACATACTCCATCAATTCTATACATGTGCCGTAAGGGACCCTTATGCCATATATGGAAAACAACCCGAAACCATGTATTGACGACGGTACAATTCGATATATCCTCTCGTTCACAGAAAAATCTGTGTTCGGTTGAGGAAGATCCTTGGGTACCCATTGTTTCACTAAATGTCTGTACCTCAAGGGCACCTCCACGTCGTCTTTT
Organism: Larix kaempferi; assembly: GCA_027924585.1. Classification (NCBI taxonomy): domain Eukaryota; kingdom Viridiplantae; phylum Streptophyta; class Pinopsida; order Pinales; family Pinaceae; genus Larix; species Larix kaempferi. The sequence continues at coordinate 7,471,767 of BSBM01000556.1, forward strand.
GTCTTATCACCATATGAACATGACCCCCCTTGATCGTCAAATTCTTCATTGCATTTATGGAATTTTCTTCTGGTCTTTTGACATCTAGTTGTTACAACTCTTCTAGACCTACTGGATGTCTCACTTTGCTCTAGACTTCCTAAACTCCCCTCGCTCGAGGAAGACATATCTGACAAATACCTGTTTGGTTCTACCCGCACCATAAGAAAAAAGTTTAGATATGACCGCAAGGCATAGAGCCTCTTAAAAGGTGACATGTAGCACCTTTTATAATGTTACTTGATCCTCATTCCCTTTCTCAACATGTAGGCATTAAAGCGATGAGGAAGACAATCACTTTATCTTTTTTATGAGTAGAAATTCATGCAATTATGAGCTTTCTTTTATTGGCGCTACTTTGGGTCTTGAATCCCATATCAAACCATCCAACTATCAACTTTGTCGTCGTGGCCCTAAAGTCTCTCTCATCCCATCAGTTTGGGTTCATCACCTCGGTAATTGAAGTTCAATCACATTTAGTAACATATTAATACTAAGCAATAACAGTATAAAATAAATAGTTTATATTCAAAAGTATGATCTTTTAGGTGGTTAATAAGTGTTCACAAATCTTCAAAAAAAATATTTTATATAATGTTGTGGAACTTGTACAAACTTATTCAAGCATGGTCTGCCTAGATGATTGAAAGTAGTTGAATCAAGCAGAAATGGAACATTCCAAAGAACGTATCCGGTTAATACAGTAGTATTGTTGGTCTAGTTGTAGCCTGGGGTGATGTGTAGAGACCTCTGTCGAGATTAAGGTAAGATCATGGTAGAGGTTTGTTAACCAATTGCTTGCATCAATGGATTTTCTAAGGGAGTTGTAAATCATCTCTGGTACAATACTGGATCCCATAGGAATTCTTCCGAGTTCTGGCACCAGTCTAATAAAAGCATCGGATCCTTGTAAGTTAGCATCTAATACTTCAGTATGTATCAACTCCCACCTAGGTTTCCAGTCTTGCATATGATTCAACCACATCATATCATCATTAATTTTATAGATATGATGTTTTCCTTCGTTCCAACCAGAGATTTCCATGTTTACTTGTGGGTTATTGCCCCACTGGATTCTGCTTTGATCTTTTACGCTCACTTGTCTCGGGCTCGCTTGCAACAGGCTTGCTTGTTTCAGGATAGCTTGCTGCAAGCTCGGTTGTTAAAAATTAACAGCATACTTCTGTGTCAAATATTCTCTTGTTAGACAGTCGGCAATGCTTTTTGCTTTGCCAGAAATGTGCTCATGAACATTAGTACAGTTATAACATCATGAAAACAATGCTTTCCATCTTGCTAACTGTTAGCACTCGGATTTTCCTTGGGCTGTATCAAAGAAACCCGAGGTAACCTATTTCAAACCAAGCTTTAGGTAGAAGAACTAGCCATTTTCTCTACCAGAGAGGGCTCTCTCAGGATATATATATGAAGGCTAAAATATACAAAGGTTTTCTTAAAACTTCTCAAAAGATATTTTCTGGTCGAAAAGGTAAACAAGAAACATTGGGCATGGAGTCAAAGTTTTCAAAGTGTGATAAACCAGTAAGAGATTTTCACCATAAAGATTTTCACAGAGGCAAGATAGTAATCATGTTACAGTCAATTTGATTTTTCAGGCGACATAGAAAGAAATAAAGACATTCCATTAACAACAGGTATCTATCCAGGATAAATCTATTGTCAACTTTGGAGAATAAAATGGATATTTAAATGCGAATAAAATGAGGCATAACCAGTATGAATCTCAAGTTATTTTCAAATGTTCATTTAAATATAGAAGAAAAACATCATGGGAGATATAACGAAGAAGATAAACATGCACATATAAGGATAAGGAAAGTTACAGACTGCAAGACTGATTAACTCATGAATCTTTGTATCAAAAAATAGGTATCATCACTGTACTGCTTTTATTTCAAAAATAAACCTCAAAACATACTTGTTTCTCAAAAATTTTCCAACCCTTTCAACAATGACCTCCATTGTTTTTTTATACAAAATTTTCAGAAGAAGCTCCACATAACTGCTTCTTCTAACTAATAATTAAGAATATTTAACTAAAAGATAACTGTCTTCGAGTAACCCATAACTGTCTTTCAAATAATATTACAAATTTAAAAATAAAAAGTCCTTTTTAGAATAACCTCCTTGCACCTTTATGAACGCGGGTCATCTCCAACCATTGATCTTTGGACCATTATTTTGAACCGTCAGATCTTGTCCCTCTTTATTGCACCGGCGGTATCCGCGATCGAAAAGGCGGTTTCCTTTTCCGGTTTGCTACTCGCGCGGATACACCATCTGCTGACACCTGTTAAGGCGGTTTATTCTCCGCGACCGCTTTCCTTTATATCCCGTGCACATGTTCCTGGCCGCGGATGAAACGCTGGCCGTTGATTTTATTGTGGCATGTATTGGCCTTTCGATCCATGCAAAGTATAGTGCCACGTGCCACGGCCTTATCAATCCATTCCTTGTTCGCCACCTGTTAGGTCCTACCTTGCCACGTAAGATATCTTTCCACCTTTCTGTAATGGGTGGTTCCGCGCGGTGTTGTAGTGGTTTCCGATACCATTTTCTCCAAGCGCGGATGAATAAATATGGGACACGTGCCTTGGTGGTATTATGTCCGCTACCACCCTCCACCGTTTGTTGACGATCACCTTGGCGACGCGGGGTTAATATGGACCGTTGATCTGGATCTATGCTATCTCCGCCGACGAAACTTGACTGGGGTTTAACCTTTACATTATATTTGCTGGCGGAATTTATACTTATGGGTTTTTCTCCTATTCTTTTATATAAAAACCTTCAGCTCAACCCTTTTTTGTGATGATTCTTTCTCTTAGGGCCTTTTAGCAAAAATTTCAATTTTCTTCAGATCTGGTGTCAACAACTGGCTCCAACTGGGGATGCTATCCTCCCTGCGAGGTAGCAAAGAACACCGTAGACCATGTGCCTGACCATTGGGTGGCTCCCAACCTTGACAACTGCAACCTGTAACCTGTATCCTGTATCCTGTAAACCAGTCCTCCATCCAAAACTGTAACCGAAAACCATTTAACTGATCCTTCATCCAAAAAATGAAGCTGAAAACCGATAACTGCTGAACACTGAAATATACATGCTGGAACTAAACTGAAAACAACGCTGTACATACTGAAAAAATGTTTGCCGGGCAAACTTATTCCTCCTACCTACCCTACTCTGCTGAAACGCGATTGCTGAATCAAATGATGCAAAAGTGCCAATGAAGCCAATCTAATAACTGGCCATCTGCTCGACTATGGCTTGCATTCCTTTTGAGTGAATAAAGAAGACAGAAAACAAACCACTCCAAACATTCTTTGATAATGAGTTCATGTCCCACAAATGTAAGAAAATTCATTTTCCCCTCAGACTGTAGTAAATTAGCATAAGGATCTTCAACAGTTTGAAATATTATCACGTCTTGAAATTCAACAAGAATGCAAATATCTCTTTCAAGTTGATCCACAAGACTATTCGACTGTGGATTGATGAAAGTGCATAGGGGAGCTTGATATTCTAATACCTGAGTGTTGACTGCATCTTCCTCAAGCATGAGCATCTCTGGTTCCCTTTTTGGTATGTCATCGATCCCATCTTTATACTTATCCACATCATTATCCAAAACATCTTCAAACAACAAACATCCTTCAAGATCCTTAATCATATCAACCCTATCTTCTTGATGGAAATAAATGGTGTCTAACAGCTGATCCCTTGGCGGAAAATCATCATCATAAATAGGTTCCTTCAAAGGATCATCATAACTGTCAATGTTTAAATTTAGATTTACATGCTTGAAAATGGGAGAATTCTCACTTACATACCCTGGATTGTGTGAACAATGTATATCCGACATTACTGGAGCTGTAATATGACCTTTCAGGAGTTGATCTATTTCATCTTCAGATAGAGGAGAAATTTTGGAAATACTATGAAGGCGCCCACCTTTCTTGTTTAAGGAAAACCCAACAACATCATCTAAGGCTTGTTCTGTTTCTTGTATTCCAGGAGAAACACTGATGTATTGTTTTTTAAGTGAATAAAATAAAATAAAGTCCTCTAGACCCACAGCTTCTGAAATAATGTCACATGGAGAGAAACTTATCTGACCTTCTTCTGAATTAGACGACCACTGACAAGACTGAAGAAAATTCTTATCCGGCTCAGGAGAAAAAACACAAAGGCCATCACCAATTTCATTTGAAAATTCAGAATTTAAAACTTGCCCTTCTTCATCAAAAACAGCAGAACCATCGTTAAATTCTTCAATGACATCAAGTGCAACAGACTCTTCTTGATACAAAATTTCTGAATGCGAAATAGAGACCTGGTTTTCTGTTTGGTACTTATCTTCCATATGGAAAAACTCTGCTTCTTGAGAATGATGGCAGACTTGTTCTTCTTCTTCTTTAATTCCACTTTCAAAAAAGTTTATGGAGTTCTCCATCATAGATTTCTGTTTTTGATTAGAAGCCTTAATTTTTTGTTTTATCAATTCGAACGAAGCATAACAGAGGGGTAGACAGTCACTTTTAGCATGTTTATTTTCAGATGTTTGATCATGGGTAGTGATCAAATTTTCTTCACTAACTGCCTTGGGACTTATAAAGTTTTCAGCTGGTGCCATACCCAAGCAATCTTCTTCATACTCATCAAATTTAGGTGGACTGAAATTTTCTTTAAAACCCTCACTGACAGAAATTTTAGCAGGCTGATTGTAATTGACATAAAACAAGTCAGATTTATCTTCTTCTGGCATATCATCAAGCTGATCATCTCTTTGTCTGTTACGGGAACCACTGGAATGCCAAGCCATTTCTCCTTGTCTATGCTTCTCTTCGAACCCACCTTCTTCTTCAATCCTCTCATCATTTTCTTTGCTCGACAATTTCCTGGACATTCTAAGATTATCTTCAACTTCTAAAGCATCAACGAACATATGTTGTAAACTGGAGGGATTTCTTTCCAAGAGAAGAAAAGAGAAATCAGATTGAAAAATAGATACATAATGTAACTTGGCAGCATTCTCTAAGGGCTGAATTTCTTTCGGTATATCATAATAGGCGCTGGCAAACCTCCTGTTGAAACTGGATAAGGATTCCCCTTCCTGCACCCTCATAGAGTAAAATTCTGAAAGGACTAAGTCCCATGACCTCCTCTTACCCCAAAACTTCAAGAAGACATCAGAAAATTCTTGCCATGTGTCTATAGACTCTGGCTGTAAATGGCGAAACCATTTCTTCACATCTCCCTGGAAAGTTTGAGCAAAAATCCTCATACAAACATCATCCTGATCCACTTCAAACAGATCCATAAAATTTTCAAAACCTTGAAGATGTTTCTCAGCAGTAAGGCCTTTGATTTCTCCATCGAATTTAGGAAGGTATTTCTGGTATTTAGGAGGATAATCATGGAGAACATGAGGTAGGTGAAGTGGCCGGTATCGGTTTTGGATATTGGAAGAAACTGAACTATGTAAAGGGGATGTATTATCAACTTTAGTATCATGAGGTTCATAAGGCGGATCCTTACAGCCATGCGGTTGAAGTAAAAGATCTTGATCAAAATCATATGTACAGAATGAAGACACATTTCCAGTTTCTAAAGAAGGGTATACAGGAGTAAATCTATGGTCTTTTTTCGAATGTAGTAAACAATGAGCAATTCTTTTGCCAAGCTTTGGAAAAGACAGGAAAAGATTTACAAGAAAGGATAATATGTCTTGGAAAAAACTGAAACTTGAGTACCTTGTCTTTTCATCATGTCTTCCCATGTCTTCACAATGAGCTCATTTCCCAGCGGAGTCTGTCGGTTCTCTTTAAAGGCTTGATTCTGGATCATGCCGCCAATGGAGTCACTGAAATTGGGATTCTTGAGGATGGAGTCGCCAGGTGAAAGATGTACAACCTTACTGATGTTTGACCATTGTTCACCATCAACAGTCAAAACTGAAAACTTTGTCGTTCATACCCAGGGAAAATGAAACCTTCGTTCCCCGGCAACGGCGCCAAAATGTTAGCACTCGGATTTTCCTTGGGCTGTATCAAAGAAACCCGAGGTAACCTATTTCAAACCAAGCTTTAGGTAGAAGAACTAGCCATTTTCTCTACCAGAGAGGGCTCTCTCAGGATATATATATGAAGGCTAAAATATACAAAGGTTTTCTTAAAACTTCTCAAAAGATATTTTCTGGTCGAAAAGGTAAACAAGAAACATTGGGCATGGAGTCAAAGTTTTCAAAGTGTGATAAACCAGTAAGAGATTTTCACCATAAAGATTTTCACAGAGGCAAGATAGTAATCATGTTACAGTCAATTTGATTTTTCAGGCGACATAGAAAGAAATAAAGACATTCCATTAACAACAGGTATCTATCCAGGATAAATCTATTGTCAACTTTGGAGAATAAAATGGATATTTAAATGCGAATAAAATGAGGCATAACCAGTATGAATCTCAAGTTATTTTCAAATGTTCATTTAAATATAGAAGAAAAACATCATGGGAGATATAACGAAGAAGATAAACATGCACATATAAGGATAAGGAAAGTTACAGACTGCAAGACTGATTAACTCATGAATCTTTGTATCAAAAAATAGGTATCATCACTGTACTGCTTTTATTTCAAAAATAAACCTCAAAACATACTTGTTTCTCAAAAATTTTCCAACCCTTTCAACAATGACCTCCATTGTTTTTTTATACAAAATTTTCAGAAGAAGCTCCACATAACTGCTTCTTCTAACTAATAATTAAGAATATTTAACTAAAAGATAACTGTCTTCGAGTAACCCATAACTGTCTTTCAAATAATATTACAAATTTAAAAATAAAAAGTCCTTTTTAGAATAACCTCCTTGCACCTTTATGAACGCGGGTCATCTCCAACCATTGATCTTTGGACCATTATTTTGAACCGTCAGATCTTGTCCCTCTTTATTGCACCGGCGGTATCCGCGATCGAAAAGGCGGTTTCCTTTTCCGGTTTGCTACTCGCGCGGATACACCATCTGCTGACACCTGTTAAGGCGGTTTATTCTCCGCGACCGCTTTCCTTTATATCCCGTGCGCATGTTCCTGGCCGCGGATGAAACGCTGGCCGTTGATTTGATTGTGGCATGTATTGGCCTTTCGATCCATGCAAAGTATAGTGCCACGTGCCACGGCCTTATCAATCCATTCCTTGTTCGCCACCTGTTAGGTCCTACCTTGCCACGTAAGATATCTTTCCACCTTTCTGTAATGGGTGGTTCCGCGCGGTGTTGTAGTGGTTTCCGATACCATTTTCTCCAAGCGCGGATGAATAAATATGGGACACGTGCCTTGGTGGTATTATGTCCGCTACCACCCTCCACCGTTTGTTGACGATCACCTTGGCGACGCGGGGTTAATATGGACCGTTGATATGGATCTATGCTATCTCCGCCGACGAAACTTGACTGGGGTTTAACCTTTACATTATATTTGCTGGCGGACTTTATACTTATGGGTTTTTCTCCTATTCTTTTATATAAAAACCTTCAGCTCAACCCTTTTTTGTGATGATTCTTTCTCTTAGGGCCTTTTAGCAAAAATTTCAATTTTCTTCAGATCTGGTGTCAACACTAACTTTCCTTCTGTTGTTGCAAATTTTATTTTGTTGTTTAGCACAGATGGAAGACTGGAGCAATCTGTTCCTATGATAAAGTCATGGTTCAACAAATAAATTCATAGTTCTATGCAGTTTTCTGTCAGGACACTTATTCTCCAAGATAATTTTCCTCACAAGTTCAATTGAGTCCGAGTTCCACCACTCTTAAAATTCTTTACCAACAAATATAATTTGATTACCAACAATTTTGTCTGACAGGACAAGTCTTAACTACTTAATTCAAATTATTTAACACGTATTTGATTACCAACAATTTGATTGCTTAAGTCTTATAACCAACACATACTTGATTACTTGGGTGTAGACGTTTCTTGTAATATACTCAGAAGAGTTACTTTCAGAAATGACTGTGCCTCTTAGAGGCTAGTCAACTGTAGGAACCAAGTGACCCTATTATAGGGTTAGTACAAACCAGAGAGAGAGATGACTCGGATATGGTATGTTCAATCAAAGAAAGTCAATGACATTCAAAAGGATCAATACAATCATAATAAAGATGAGCTGACAGCCAGCAGACTGAGGCCAAAGAGACTCACGGCCCCCATGAGTAAGGTACAAGGACCAACCAAAGGGTAAAAAAACCAACTAGTAAGGTACAATTAAAAAATAAAAGAGTGGGTATAAATTAGACTCATAACCCTTGGAACTAAGGGGGTGTAGTACCTAAAATGTGGACAAACTACCATAGTTATACCCACAAGACCAAAAAGTACATAAAAGGTGGTACAAATCAAAAGATAACTGAAGATCAGGAAAAGACCCAAAGTGTGTGAGGTACAAACAAGGTCAAATATATATTGCAATAGCTCCTTGTAACTACCTGTTATTTGACATGCCAAAGAGATGGAAGGTCACATAATGTCAAATATATGCAATAGCTCCTTGTAACTACCTCATATATGCAATAGCTCCTTGTAACTACCTCTTGTAACTCAAATAGGACCACCAAAAGGTATGGTACGAAGTGTGTATAACTACTCATAACATCTTGGACAAAGGGGGTGTACCTCAAATGTGGACAGACTACAGTAGTTTCCACAAGACCAGAAACATAAAAGGTGGTACAAATCAAAAGATATCCCAATATGAGTAAAAGACCGAAAGGTAAAATGCAAGGTACGACAAAATGGAAGTACCATAAGAAAATCAACCAAGGTGCGGTACAACTAATCATCTCTCTCTCAAAGGTACCATTGTTCCATATAACCTGAAATACCATCATCACAGTAAACGGAAAAGTCCACATGGATGATGTGATCACGTGGTCCTTTAGACTACTCCTAAGGTCAAGCGTTAATGGATCCATCAAGGTGTGTTCAGTACCTTGAGAAGACCATCTATCTCAACCATCTCGAAGACATAGGAGAAGAGGACATCACACATCATCAGATAATTGGTAATTGACCATTTAAGAACTCAAAAACCCTAAAGCAACTGAGCGTGCAGAAGGGGAGCTAGGAAAAGACAAGGCTCGCAAGCCAAAAAAACAAGCTCAAAAAACTATACTGGGACCGGTGTCATAGTAAGCGAGCTAAAACAAAAGTGGCCAGAATACCAACAAGTAGCACTAAAAAGAAAAAGACACTCTAAAAAGGTGAAATAGGAAGCAAATGTCCTAACTAGGAGTTGGAGACCTAGACAAATCGTATCCTTCGCAAGGTGATGAAATCCAAGTCGAACAATACAAAATGAGAGACCAATAATGGAAGGATATCCCTCTACCAAAAGGGATACTGGTAAAAGAGCCACAGTAGAAAAGTCACTAAGATACCTCGTTCATGACACGCCAGAAAAGGTTTTTGGCGCTTCTGCCTTATCACCCTTGTATCACCATTACGGTGGCCGGAGAATACAAGGAAGACAATGATCGATGTTGCCTTAGGGCTAAGTGGAGTGCGGCATTCCACAGATTCCATCCGGTTCTCAATCTCGTGGCGGTTTAACCCCTGAAACAACAGGAGGCCCCTCCACAAATTGGTCGATGACCGTGTCAACAAGTACAAGAGGATTTTAGCACCCTAGAGGACAACAACTATGTCTCGGATGATAATGACAAGGCTGAATTATTTGGATGCCTATCCCCGGTGTCCTACCTAACTACCAAATTCTTTTTATCCTCAAGCTAGGTTAATGTGTGTTGAGTTAACGAGTTAAATATTAATGGTTGTATTACTCAGTCGGGCGATGGAAGTGCAAATCGTGGTGTGATGACTGACTCAAACCATGCAAATGCATATGAATAAAATAATCCTTTCCTTTCAATGAAGGCTAGCTAAGGTAAGGAGAGAGTTCTTTCAAACTATAACTACTCTTTCAAATTAAATGAATGCAACAAGTGTTCAAGTTCATTCATGGGACCTCAAGGAGAGCTTTAGACATACTCAAGTCATGCAAATGAATTCATCACATAAAAAAAACTGATAATAAATATAATGAATTGTATATATCCATGTTCATAATTCTTTAGGCACGCTTATAACATTATTCAATCATTCTTCACAAAAACACAGTGACAGTAGAAACAATAAACTGCATATAAATACATCTAATTACATCATTCATTATGCAGGACAGAATTGTGAACTTAAAGAATAGTCATTTACTAGTACTAATTACAATGTGACTAGATCCGAGTAGTGTTTCCAGTGACCTTGAATTTCAGAATGGCAACGGTGACAACTGGCGTGGGTCGCCATTGCCAAGCTGAAACTCAAGACCGCTGGCAACACAACTGTGGGCCAACTTTATTTGATATCCAAATTAACTATTAGATGCTTTTAGATAATATTGCACCAATTTCAAATGGAAATTAAAATTTATAGGGTTTTGGTGAGTTTTGGGCACCTTGCAGCTGCATAGGAAACCCTAAAACAATGTTGGGAATATTTCAGGGGGTCATGTTTTCAAATGTTGGGAACTATGGAACAATCAACACCTGATAAAAAAGTGAATCCTTTTTCCCTTCTGCTAGGTTTTTGATAGCTAAAAATAGGGTTAGGTTTAGAGTTTTGAAATCCTCTTGGAACCTGTATTATGGTGAGTTGACCTGATGAGACACTATGGCATTTTATAGTTCTCTACAATATGCTTTTGTCTCTCTTCTATATTAGTATCGCCTCCACACTTCTACTCATACTATGGATGACCAACACCTAATGGAAAAATGAATTGTTTTCCCTTATTTTGCTAGGTTTTTTTTTTATCTCATTGTATTTTGGGTTATTCATGCTTTCTAACCACATGTGGGAATCCTTAGATAACCTATAAGCAAATTGAGAACCCTAAAGATAAAAAAGCATTGCCAAAATGCAATAAATGCTTATTTTAATTTGAAATATCAGACCTGTAAGATGCATTAAAACACACTAAGCAAGCAGCCAAAACACAAATTTACACCTAAGGAAATGTAAAAACATTAATGTCGAAATTATGGTCAAAGTGAATTTTTTTCCCTTTTTGCTAGTTTTTTTATTAGGAAGAATTGGGGTCAAGATTTGCATTTGCAGCCAAAAGATCTGGTCCTTCTAAAGGAGTTAATTTATAAATATCAGATACCTAATGAGCTCAGGTTTTCTTTATGGACTCGAATCAGATATACACGTGCATTTCCTTCTCTAAGCACTCATAGGAAGCTCAGCTGCATTAGAATTTTGGCCTTTTCGGTATTGATGCAATCAAGTGACAACCATGAAGAACTGGGCGCATTTTTTTCAAATGATCCCGAGTTTATGAATGATTTGATGAAGGTGTTGCAATCTGATATATTTATACCAGATAACATAAGATCATCTTCTATTTGGGATTTAGGATACCGGTTTGCAGTAATCTCTGCATCTCATGAGAGGAGTGGGGTGTTAAATGTTCCAAATATTGTTATCAATGCAGAAAATCGTGTGTTTTTATCGAGCTTGTTGCAGAAGGCTGTCATGTCATTGCCTACTATGGAATCATATCCTGTTGAACTATTAGAGGGGGCTTTATATTTTTTTTGGCATATGTGATATCATCATCGACTTCTCCAAGTCCTATGAGATAAACTGGACTGATTCCATCCCTTCTGCCTTTATTAGAAGACACAAATTCTTGTCATACACACCTTGTCATCTTTATTGTTAAGATACTCCAAAAGTTTATGGATTACAACAATCCACCAGTCACTCTATTCAGATATCTTGGAGGTCTAGACAGTACTATTAAGAGACTAAAAGGGGTTGGTTACTAGATTTGTGGAGTTGCCAGCAGAAAGCAGTATTGCATCTTCAGCATGTGATGATGATAAAGGAAAAATTCCATATTCTCAGAGGTGTCTTATCAAGGCCTTACTCAAGGCATTGGGATCAACAACGTATGCCCCAACAAGGCCCATAGGCTCAGAGTAGAGGCCAAAGACAGATTGGATAGTCCCGTTCCTATGGATACTGATTCTGAAGATAAGCATAATGAAGGGGTTGGAACTAGTGGATTGTCTCTTGAAAATGTGAGTAATGAACGCTTTCTAAAATTAAGCATTTCACATGCCATGGTGTTTGTGCATCTGGCAATGGAAAATCCTGAAACTTGTAGAATATTTGTTGAGAAAAAGGGCATTGAAGCCCTTATGAGGTTCTCAACTCTTCCAAGTATTCCGCTATCTTCAAAAGGGATGTCTGTAGCTGTGCACATGGTTGCAGTTTTCAAAGCATTCACGCAACAAAACTCAGTTTCCCCTGCAAGGGTATTTTGTGCTCATCTGAAGGAACATCTCAAGACTACATTAAATGTTTTGGATCATGTTGCAGGGACTAATTTATTAGCTGCAAAATATGGACTGAATCAGAAAGTATTTTGGTGCTTGTTTGTGGTACAATTTTTTGTCTTTCTAGTTGATGCTACTAAAGAGAATCAATGGTTGGTAGCATTAACAGCAGAGTTTGGAAATGATAGCAAGGATGTGCTTCTTGATATTGGGATGATACATCAAGAAATGCTATGGCAAGTTGCACTTACTGAGGATTCAAAGGCGTTGCTAAAGAAAGATGATGGCAATGTTTCTAGCAGTGTCACAACTGATTTGGATGCGCATGCAAATGAAATTGATGATCACTTGCCAACTTCTGTTGGACACTATGTGGATCTTATTTTGAATCAACATAGGTAATCATCTGTTTGGAATGTTGAACCTCAACTTTTTGATCTAATACATATATTTCATGATATTGGTCACAGTGCTTGGCTTCAACGAAGGTTGAACATTGATTCCTCTGCCCGAGGACAACAAGCCTATGTTCATCAACCACAGTATTCTCATTCTGATGAAGGCCCTTCCAGAATCAAAACACAAGGCAATAAGCAAAAGTCACTACATTCTTTTTGCTATGAGATATTAAGGTCATTTTCATTTCATATAAGTCATTTGTTTTCAGAACTAGGAAAAATGAATTGTCTGTCCTGCTTCCAAATTTGTAGCATATACAGTTTCAACCATCTTTCTGGCCGATGAGAAGCATAATAGATTCCATGGGAAATGAAAAAGAGGTGAGGGTGATTGTTAACATGTTGGTCACACACCCAACAACTTATTCACCCATCAAACTAAAAAAAACACTAGATGCAATAAGATAAAAATACCCCAATGTAGATTGAAAGGTTCTACCCCAATGTAGATTGAATTAGCAATGAAACCCTCTTGGAAGATCGAATTAGCAATGAAACCACAGTGGTTTTCTACCTAATTTTTAAATTTGTCAAATAAACAAAATTTAGGGCTTGGTACTCACAGACTTGGGAGGCATTTCCGGCTCCTCTTATAGTTTCTTTGCTTGGACTCCCTCCCCCCTTCAACAATCGCAAACCGCCTCTCCCACTATCCACTAGTCCAAACCGCCTCTCCCAATGCTTGCTTGTTGGGTCACTCCCTCTCCCCTGCCACAATCACAAATTGCCTCTCCCACTATCGAACACTAGTCCAATCCGCCTCCCAAAACTCCAACTATCCATTGGTCCAAACCACCACCCCCACTGCTTGCTTGTCGGGTTAATCCCATTGCTTGCTGATAGGGTCACTCCCTCTCCCCCGCCGCAATCAGAAAATGCCTCAGGTCTCAGGTTGAGAGCAAGTCCAAATCGAGAGCAGGTCACTCCAAATCGATAGCAGGTCCACATCGAAAAGTCACTGCAGAGGGTTTATGGGTGTGGTTTATGAAATGCATATGGGATTTTTTTATTTGTTCTATATATATTATATATAATGTTTTTTTTTTGGTTTTTTTAATTTGTTTTTAATTAAATATTACATGAATATATTCATTTTTAAAATTTTAATTGTTATATATATATTTAATTAAAAACAAATTAAAAAAACCATTGTTATATATTCATGTTTTAATTTTATTTATTATATATTCATTTTTTTAATTTTAATTGTTTTTTTTTTAATTGTTATATCTAATGTTTTTTAACTATCCAAATTTATTACATGAATTCTATTAGTTAGGTCAAAAATTGTGTAAGAGTTCATTTGGAGATATAGGGGCTTAAAAAATATGGTTCATGCTAGGCTCTGAAAAGTGGAAGGGTCATTGCAAAGGATAAAAGGAATCACCAAAAACTGATGTTGACCTTAATGAGTGTGGAAAGATATTTTAGGAATATTTTCTTCATTCATGTGAATTGGCGATAACTAGAGCGAAGGTCAAAATCAATGAAGAATTTCTCTCCATGTATCATATAAGAGATAATTAATGACTGGAATGAGAAATTTATCTTTCACTATCAAGGAGTTAAGAGATAAAAAATTGGGACACATGTGCCAAGTGACTTGTTTTTTAAGGACCATGACAACCAAAGAAGAGTACGGGTTGGTACTAGGATGAATGATACCAATAGCTAAGAACAACGATACAATATTTTTAATTTCATATATTAGTTTGTTCAAAAGTATGACAATATGATCACACATTGGATGGGAGGATACGATGAAGCAATGGGATGCTATGATCATGCTCTCTCATTTGTAATTCCAATAAATCCATGGTGATATGACATAATCTTATTATCCATTCACACCGAGAACAATATCACGCCCACCCGTTTCAATGGAAAACAAGTTAATTTTTCGGGAGTAATCACCCATTTGAAGCATCACATTTTCACAACTTCCACCATATTTCACAGATCTCCCATCAATAATCATTATCTAAAATTTCTTAGTAACAATGATTTCAATTGGTTTCTTGGGAAACTCAATGATGAATGAAATATGGGTGGTTCTGCCATTAATCAAGATAATGAATTTTCTCTTCTTGATATAGCCAACCATGTTTAACATTAATGATGAGAATAAATACTAGTCAAGTAATTAAGGGAGATATAGGGTTCTTCACAGGGTTAGGAAGAAAAAATTCCTCAGTGATGGGAGGGGATTCCTTTTGAGTTCTTCCATCATGTTCATCATCATAAATGTCCTCAAATATGTCCAAAAATAATTGATGTTCCTTACATCTATGCGCAAGAGAATATTTTTCATTACAATTGTAGCATAGAACCTTAAGTTGATGTTCCTCCTTTTTTTCCTATGCCAACTTATGGACCTTGAAAGGTGGAAGAGGTTGTTGAAGAGCCATCATAGTTGGGGAAAGGAAATGAAATAAAGTTGGGGATTTTGGACTAAGCATAGGATATAACATAGGAACGACAATAAATATTATTGTCCTCCAACCAAGTAGTAGGGTGGTTCACCTCTAAGTGGGATTTAATTTCCTCTTTAAGACCACTAATAAGGAATTGCTTAAAAAATAATCAATTAATTTTTATGAAAAAAAAATGAACTTTGATGACTCCTATAATGAATTTCATTAGGTAATAAAATATTACATTAAGGTAAAGTTAGTGCTTCATTTGATCGAACCAACCAATCGGATCTGACCCGCCAAACTTTTTTAGAATTAATTCAGAAAAATGAGGCGTCATACTATTGGAAGGGTCAAAAAATGAGAAGTGATTCTTGAGACATTCTTCCCATTCATGTTCTTTCCCTTATGGAATCCTTCAAAAAATTCATTGTCACCTTGCATGAGCTTACCCTTCAGTTTTGCAAATTGATCAAAACAAAGGCTAATTGATGCAATGAGGGGCATGAAAATATTGGTTTCCATTTTGCTAACTAATTGGGTGAGAGAATCAACCATTTTTTGTATGTCCTCTATAGTTTACATGTTGTGAGTGTTTATCATGGGACCATTAGGTCCATCAAAGAGGTTAGTCATGATTTATCCCAACACAATCAACGACCTAAGAGGATTTCCTTGTGAGGGTCCATAAGCAATGGTACTAGCGAGTCCACAAAAAAATAAGTTATTTCAGAGTGAAACCATGATGATCAAATTACTCCTTGTTGAGTATCATTACATGTTTTTTAATGCTCCATTAATGGTTGGTGTCAGTCATTTTTGAGTCTAGAAACCCTCCCACACCGTCAATGCATGCATCTAGTCTAACCATGCCAAATTTCAGTCTAAGCCAACACATATTTAAAAAATTTCAACGTTGGCCCCATGTATCACATTATTTAATTTATAGGTATGGTTTTTGATGCTGCAATGGTGAGTGTCATTCATTTGAGTCTTGAAACCCTCCCACACCGTCAATGCATGCGTCTAATATCAGACTTCTGACTTCAAAAGAATCCGACGAGATTGCTAAACCACCGACGACAAACACCGTTGTTTTTTCTAGGTACTAACTGCGTCGGATATCATATAACGATGATGACGATGATGAAGATGACGACGATGATGAAGACGATCGATGATGACGATCGATGATGACGATGATGATGACGATGACGATGAAGATGCTGATGATGACGAGGAAGATGATGATGATGATGAGGATGATGACGATGATGTTGATCACAATGATGATGATGATGGTGGCCACGACGATGACGATGAACATGATGTTGCTGTTGCTGATGATGATGATAATGATGAAGATGATGATGAAGAAGAAAAAGATGATGATGATGAAGATGATCACGATGACGACGACGACGACGACGACGATGATGATGATGTTTGAGTCTTGATAATTGTGCATTTCCTTACTAAGCTTCTCTCTGTTTCAAGAATAATTTAATATTCTCTACTAAACAGGGCCAACCACCTAAAGGTGGAATCTCTTATGGCCCCTCCCCCCCCTCACATCACTCTCAATTCCCCATAACCCGACAAAAATATCTATGTACAAAAACTTTAAATGTGTTTTTTGACATACTACATAACAAGCAATGTTTCTAATTATATCATACTGGAAAATGGAAACTCACTAAGAAACAGTTAATTTTTTATTACTACATACCTCGTAAACCTCAATGGTCTTCATCATCTTCTTCATCTGAGTCATCATCTGTACTATCATCCGATGATCCAGATTCAACACTGTAAGGATTGGCCATATCATCCTCGTCCTCGATGTCAGTTACGATCATCATGTCATCATCGATATCATCTTCATGGACATTGTCTGATACATCATCTGATTCAATAAGTTCTTCGACATCTTCTTCAGGAACATGATAATCTAACTCATGTTGATCATGATCATCTTCTACGGTGTCTTCTTCTTCGAGAACATCTTCATTACCTTCATCTACGTTATACTTTACTGGCCTTCCCCTTGGATCGTGTCTCACAGCAAATGACCAACCCGCTCTAATTGGAACCTCAGTAAAATACCTGTTCATATTGGGTTGGAAGAACATAGGGCTCCGTTCCTGGCTCAAACAATCTTGTATTTACCATGGTAAATCCATTATCATGCTCAATTATTGTTTTATTGGGATCACGTTGATTCAATCGACACCTGTACCATTTGACAACGAACAAAAATACCTTGAAGGAGTTAAAGTCACACTGAAGAATGTCTTCCAGATACCCATAGTATCGATTTTCAGAGAGTTCTGGATGTCTGTCACTTCTAGAAGAAACATTGGTCACCTCAAAGACTGCAGATATCCCACAATCAGATGTTTTCTTCATTTCATCCAAATTTTTGGTGCGATATCTACATCCATTGCACCGCATAGCCTTATGGTTTTTTACCTACAACAAGCCATAGTACAGGAAAAGATTACATAATGATCCAATATTTATGATTAACTAGTGCATGTTTATAATGCCATACAATGATAAAAATCAGCGTGATGTACAACGACAATATTTTTTACAAAAAAATAAATAGTGTGGTTGATTAATATGCTTACCTGCTTATCTTTTAAACCTCTTGCTAAATCGATTTCCCTTTGTGTTAGATTGGTGTCTCCATTGCAATGTGCAGCTTTAACCAATGAAGCCACACCTTCCCATGATATTCCATGACCATATTTTTCACATCGTTCGATCCATACCTTCATCCAGTCAAGATTGTTTGCGATGTATAAATGAATTGCATCCCACTCTCGACCAACTGTTTCATGATGACAATAAAATTAAAATTCAATACAAATGTATAGTCAATTAAGATTAAAGATAGAATACGTATGATTTTATATATACATAAAATAACCAGTCAAATGTGTTATGTTTCCTTTCACCTTCCTCGATCTACCTTTCCCCCTGGGGTACTCCCCTTCGAAATTGTTATTGGATTCCGGATCACAAATGCGATGTAAATTGAGTTTTGACACTAATTTAGGAAGATATTCACTAATATACAACATGTTTTGGTATACCATATATCCCTCCATCATAGAACCCTCAGCATATGCTCGTTGTCTGACCAAACCCTTCATAAGTTTCAAGTGCCTCTCAACCATCCACATGGTCCTTGAGTTCGCAGGGCCACACAGTTCAATCTCCTCAACTTGGTGTATGAGGTAGTGTTCCCGTGCATTGAAAAATGCTGAAGGTAGATGCTTCTGCATTTCACACATGAGACGAGGAATTTCTCTCCTACAATACTTTATGTATTCTTTATGGAATTCTTTAGATGACAACCATCTACAAGTGACATGACAAGTATCAAATCAAGAGATTAAAGGAAAAAAACATTATATTACGTAACATGGATTAGAGAACGAAAATCAAATATAAGTTCTATGTTGAATTGAAAAAACACTAAGCGCATGGAAAAAATCACCACTTACCTCATGTATTTCCCGAGACTATATATTATTTGCTTGATATTGTTGTCGAAGTTGTCCGGGATAGAGAGAGGTAGAACATACTGTAACAATAATATACAAATAAATGCATTTTATCAACAAAGAGTAAACAAAAAAAAAATGTACCAACCATATTCACTGGAGTAGGAAAAAAAATAAAATAAAAATCCAAACCATAATAATTACCTTCATGAAGACATGTCAATCGTGAGTTTTCACCCCCGCGAAATCACCTTTCTTTGTTATGATATTCTTCATGTTCGCACAAAATCCGATGGGAAATTTAATTTTTCAAATGACTTCTTTTACAACATTACTTTGTTGGTCCATTAACATCCATGGAAGTGAGTTGATATTAATTTGCTCTCTATTGCTATGAAATTGAATGACGTCTTTCATTGCATGGTTGCTATCTTGAATGTCTTTGCAAATTTTGACAATTTTTTCTTTGTCACTCCTTCCATCCAATATTCGCCATAATGTTTCGGTCACATTCTTTCCGATATGCCTTGTATCAAATAGATGAGCAATTTGTAGGTGCTCATAGTAGGGAAACCTACTAAATTGTATAAGATAACTTTTCATTCCTCGTGGAAGCCCATTAATGCCTTGATCATGATCACATGAACGACAATCATGAAATTAGATAAATCAATGTCAATTACAGTAAACAACACACAATATAAAAAAAACAATATAAGATAACATATACGATGATTCATAATTATACGTACCTTGACGATTTCTATTATATTGCAACTTCCATAGGCGAGGTGTCATTCTCTGCGGTTTTAATGCAGTCTCTTGCTTTCCATTGAAAAGATGTTTTTCGGTAGTTCGATACTGGTGATTCTTAGAGAGGAAGTGCCTATACTCATCAAACACCTCCTTTCCTAATCTTTTTGAACGACGAGATTTGATCTTAGGACCACAAACTGGACATGCAAATTTCCCCTTTTTCTAAATACCTACATAAAGGGATGGAATATCTGTATCAATTATAAATTTTTTATACAAAATGACTGGATTATTTAGAAAAAAATGCGTGTGTAGTATATTAACTAGTAGTTTGTAAAATTAAATGCAAATAAAGAGGAACTTATAATTACATACCACAAAAATGGGTTAACCCTGGGGCATCATGTATTGTCCATACAAGCATTGCATGGAATTGAAACTGCCTTTATCATATTGGTCTAGATACGTCATACATAGTGATGCCATTCCATAACTTCAGTAGCTCATCAATAAGAGGTTCGATATATACATTCATATCTTTGACTTGGTACTTACCTGATTGAATTGAACATATAAAAAATATAATTATGAGACGTACCATTTAAATTAGATATATGAAACCATATTGCGCAATAGAAAAACATTAAATATATATATGACATTATGTGACAAAAAACGACAAATGAGAATATACCAATACATTAAAAAAAAACTGCAGTGTTCGTACCTGGAATAATCATCGACAACATTATGTGCTCCCTCTTTATTGTCAACCATGGAGGAATGTTGTTGTTGATAACAAAAATAGGCCACACCGAGTAAACAGATCTCATCTCTGCAAAATGATTGACACCATCTGCTGCCAAAGAAATCCTAAGATTATGAGTTTCATCTTTAAAGTGAGGCCATTTTTCCTCCATATCTCTAAATGTAGACCCATCTGCAGGAATCCGAATAATGTCGTCTTGAATTTTGTTCCATGCATGGTAATCCATAAACTGCGCTATGTTTTTGCACTTGAACAATCGTTGCAAACGGGGAATAATGGGAACATAACGTAGAACCTTGCGAGGCACCTTTTTAGTTACTTGATCTGTGCGATATCTACTGATATGACATTCAGGACATTCTGTTGCAAATTCATGCTGGTTGTAATAAAGAACATGATCATCGGGGCATGCATGAATTGCTTCATACTGCATTCCAATTTATTTCATGATGGCATATAAATCTCGATATGTGTGAGGTAAAATATTTGACGGTGGTAACAAATATTCACCTATCATGCTACAACAAATAAAAATAAAAATCTAGTTAATATAATATAGAAATAATATTAATGAAACAAATCTCATCCGTAATAATTTGACTTATATATGAATTAACAACAAAATACATGACAATCATATATATTTTGTGATGGAATATATTACATACCTTAACATCCATGTGACTGATATGTTTGAAAGACCATTCATAACCTTCAAGTTCATTACCAACAATAAAGCAGAGAAAAGATTTGTCTTGGATCTGTCATAAAGGGGTTCGTATGCCTTGTCAAGAAGAGGTATATCATGAATATCATCAAAATGTTCATCATTTTCATGATCATAATCATGATCATCATCATGCATTCCAACATTAAATGAATCATGGATCAAAGTATTTGTAACATCATCTTCAACTATGTTATCAGTATGATCATCTTCTTCAATGTGATCATTAATTACTTGTTCTCCATTAATATTCATAGCTCCATGCTCCTCCGGTAATTGTTCTGGAAGCACTTGCTGATCCGAACGTGTCGATGCCCCGGAGATCGCAGCATCAATCAGAAAGGGATCCTCCCCGGTAGACTATCCCAATTAGATTGTCCACCGTTTGGTGTGGGGAATCCATCCGGTTAGCGGTTCTGGCAACTGTGGGTTTGGAGATTTGCTCCAGTTATACCGGTTATGGCCCGGTCCACCGTTCTTTTAATTTTTTATGTTTTAGAATGATATGCAAGTGTCTAGTCTAAATCTAATCTAAATGGAGAACTGGAAAACAGATCTATGTCTAAAACTGAAAATAAAACTAAACTATCCCTGCAAGGAGCAAATTAAAAGCATGAGTAATGAGCTGTAGGAGTTATCTAAAAAATAAACAGACAGCCATTAAATCTTTAAAGATAAAGCTACAGCAAAGGTAAGCGATATCAAAAGATAGCTTCTAATTAAATATAACACATTCCATTACTCATGAAAGAGAGAATTCATTTGCAAAGAAAGAAGTAAGATCATTCACTAACAAGAAATAATTCAGAACAGTAAAGAAAGATCTCACAGTAAAGTATGGAAGTCACAAGAATAATCCAATATACATCCAATATTCATTCTCATGCAAAGGCATCCTCTTCAGGCTCTTATTAGGTAGATTTAATTTCTTGAAACAAGTGCAAGGTAGCTCGTACCAATTCAGAAAATTATTTCCCTTCCAAAAGTCCCTGTACATTGCTTCCTAAACTTCTATTTATAATATTACAAAATGCCCTTTGGGCTGCCACCTGGCTCTTTACACTTGTCACCTATAGACTTTTCCCCCTTTTAATAGACAAAATGTGACCCTTTCTTAAACAGAAAATTACTTACAAAGAAAAGACAGCTGTCCAATGGCTCCACGTTTTTTTTACATATGAAAGCCAAGTTACAAAAGATAAGAATTAATGCTTTAATATCAGCACGTTCACTCTTGGGCAGGCGCCTCAGCTGGGAGAGAAGCACTCGAGCTAGCTGTTGCTGCTGGGAGAGAAGAAATCGGGCTGGCTGTTGCTGCTGGGAGAGAAGAAATCGGGCTGGCTGTTACTTCTGCCACTTTCTTCTCCTCTCCTGCAATGTAATTAAACCATATACCAGTATCTCTTATAACTACATTTTCCGAGGCAGGGAGTAATATTTTCTGAGAAGTCACATCTTTACCAAGCTCTGCTCTAATACCTTGAATTTCCGTTACTGCTACTTGGTGTATTTCCTTAAGCAGATGACTGTGTATTGATGACATCCCAATATAATGCTGGAGATCATCAATGGCTGAGACATCAATCTTCCTCACATATTCTGTTTGGATGCCCAGCTCTTCCTTCAGGTCAACTAAACGTTGTTCTTTGCCTGGGAAATCATCAAGGGACTGAGGGAAACTCAACTTGCATTTGTCACGCACTTCATGGATTCTTTGATAAATCCCGTTACTTTTATCCATTGTCCCTCGGATCTTGGCCATTAGCTTAATGCTACAGTTTCTGCAAAATTCCAAAAGGGCTATGTCTTCATTAAAACCATCTTCATATTTGAATGGGAGATGCTTGGGAAAATCTACCTTTCCTTCTCTCCATTCTATCTGGATCAGGATATTTGCCTTAACCCGAGTATATTTAGCTTTAAGCCTATTGGCCTCTGCATTAACTTCTTCTAATCTAACCACCATAGCCTTGAGCTTGCATACTTCCTCAGTAATTAGTTCTTGCGTGTCATGGACTTGCTTTAGGATGCTACAGGACAACTCATGGAAAGGAGACATATCTATCGCTCTGCTCTCCGCCTGCTCTAATTGCTCAACCAATGCCAGCTTGTCTGCTTCTAGATGGGACACTCTAGCTCTTGCATCGTTCTTTTCTGCTTCTACAATCATCATCTAGACTGTCAGTTGTTCCTTTTCTTCTTCTAGCTGGTTATACTTGTCTGACAGTTCTTTATGCTCAACAAACAGGCGATTATACATATTCACCACGAGATCCCTGTAGGCTTGCTCATTAGCCACAGTATGTTGTAGCATGCGATCTCTCCTATTTGTCGACTCAACTTCTTTAACTATATCAACCACATTGTCCAGCGTTGCTTTTGCTGTCTCTTCAGCGGCGGATGCCATAGCTAAGGGAGCCTTATTTGTATTTTGCATTACTGTGGTCTCCCGGTGGGTAACGATATCTTCTTGGAAGAGTCTCTTTATCCTCTCTTCCGATTTAAGGACCATTGCCTTCCTCTTCTTATCATAGACAAATTCATCCCATCTGGACACGGTATGCTCTTCTGATGGAGTGTACGGGATGATTGGGAGATCTATAATATCTATTTCTGCTTCCGCGGGTGGGGTCTGGACTACCTGAGCTGGATCTGTTCCCACATTTTGGGTACTAGAGACACATGCTTGTGCTATGTCCGCCTCCACATTTTGAGTGCCGGAGACACCCGCTTGAGATACGTCTATTTCCATATCCTGGGCGCCAAAGCCACCTGCCTGGGCATCTTCAACTGTCTTGAGCTCTTCTTCCGTTTTCTGCCCTACTTCAGCTTGTTGCCTTCTCTCTTCTTCTTCAACTTGCCGCTGATTTTCATTTTCTTCCATCCGCTTCACGTCTTCTGCTTCTTTCTGCCGCTGGGATTCCTCAGCTTCTTTCTGCAGCCTTTCACTTTTTGCTTCTTGCTGCATTCTCGCCACTTCAGCTTCCTGCTGTAATCTTGCAACTTCAGCCTCTTGCAGTAACCTTGCTTCCTCTCTTAACCTTTGTTCTTCTTGGGCTCGGGCATCATCTGCTTCTTTCTCTTTCTGCAAGCTGGTTTTTTGGGCCTTGGTAGAGCTAGAGCTTGCTCTACTGCCTTGGCGACAAATCTGCAACTCAGTCATGTTGCTGATGCCTCTGAAAGCCTCTTCCTCGGCATCATAATAATGGGCATACTCAAAATGAGCATAAATTTCTTTACAATGCTCGGCAACTTTTCCTCGCCTATCATTCCTATGGAAAATTACTTCGCCGAAGTGGAAAGCTTTCAGCTCTTGAACAAACTCCTCAGCTGACGCAACCCTTGAGAATTTGTAAGCTCCTATGCAGAAGGGCAGAGGGGGGAAAGAAGCCTTATGCTACTTGTTAAGCACTGCTCCAATTCCATCTAGGAAAATTTGTCTCACTGCTTCCTTGAGGACCACATAGTCAGTAGCATACCTCAACAAAATATATGGAGCTTTAGTCCCTCCAAACATTCTGATGTAGGTGCCTTGCTCTGAAAAATAAAAATCTCCATAGTTTTCAAGGATCTCCATGGAATTCTTCGACAGACAGTTGGGCTCTTCCTTGAATATCTGCTCATATAGTGGCATGATGAACCCCTCACAGATGAGTTTATAGCTGGCTTTGTAATTTTGAGCCCACATCATCCTGTAAGCAGTGTAGATTGGGGTATTGGATTTATCCCACGTGCAACCTAAGCTGGGGAAAGATAGCTTGGCCAAAATATAGTCAATGAGATATGAAGACATGTAAAATTCTGACTTTTTTAAGGCCAGACCTTCTCTTGCAGCAGTCACCATTGATGCCAAACTGTCCGAGAGGATAGTAGCCCAGTCAAACACAGTTCCTTTGAATGCTACGAAGTGGATGATGGGAACCCACTGAATCCTGTACACAGTGCCATCGGGCATGCCGAAAATTATGCATAACATCAAGGCGATTAACTTGAAAGGAGGTCTTAGATTCTGCACATCATATTCGTGATTACCTCTCTTTCTTAAGTGCTTGCCTGCGACCAATAATTTTTTTGGCCATTTCAATATTGTTCATCTGGCCCAACCATTCATCACTCAGGGCTTGCTGGGGATGTGGGAATTTATAGGCTGCAGCAAGATATGCTGGGTGGAATGATGCGATGGCTATTTTCCCGCTGTCATGTAATACTCTTGTCTCTGCATTAGTATGTTCGAGTATCCACCCGATTACTTCAGAACATGGGAACAGTTCAGGGCGGGTAGAAGCTTTAGCTATGCCTGAAGTTCTGATGTTGCGGTAGATTTGGTCTTCCTCCAATAATGCTTAGGGATATCCTGGTCCCTGATCATGCTGTAAATATCGCCCCAACGGACTTCGGGAGGAATACCGGTGGTGCACTTAGTATCTTGGAACATAGTTTCAGTCCTAAGTGGTACTGGCTCAGGTTCCATCATTTTAGCCTTCTTCCTACCACCTTTTGGCATCTTGGCTTGTCCTCGCTAGCAACCAAATACAAGTCATTATAAAAATGTGCAACCTGCTATGAGATTTTAACAAAAGAAGGACCATCTCAACATGCTAATGAGATATATAAATAAGTTATGAAGCTACACGTTTGGGAAGCAAAATAAATCACTCCAAACAAGAAATATAGCTCTGAAACTTGATTATCCTAAGGAACAAAGTTTGGAACGTTTCCGAAAGGGCACGCATACGATGTGGAAACAACCTGCTTCCCATCTAGCCCTAGGAGAGAGGGTATCCTTCTTCATTGCACTTCTAATGGTTAGTGGCGGGTGAGTCTGGAGTGAAACAACCTTACAACGAAATAAGGGGCCGCTTTCCACATTTATGAAAAGGTGAGGGGTTCAGCCGACTCGACCACTACTATTAATATTTACGAGACTTTGTATGGCCAGCTCAGGGCTTGAATGGGGGTGACGACACCTAGAATATGGCTAGTGAAAAGGCTCAGGCGGTCATAGTCATGGCTTTGGTTGAGCTGAGAAACCACAGGGGCCCGAACGGCCTTAAAAACAAAAATAACGATATATGGCCACAAATGCCTATCGGCCACATTGAAGATGGGGAAAAAACACAAAGGTAACTTGACGTGCGGATGTGGATGAGCTGAGCTGGAGCAGTCTGGCGCGGTGTCCCAACGACGTTTGTTTAATCGAAAAATAACAATGCGGCCGACCCAAACCCCCACCATCCTTTTAAACGGGTTAGGCACGTGTGGCGTTAAATCCGGTAGGTGGCGCCATTAAAATGTGTTTTAAATTCTTTGTACGTCGCGGTCTTTTCAAGCCGCCTTGGCAGTTGTGCGCGACCGTCATTTGCGGGGCGGATTCACGAATTTCACTCTCAATTGCAGACTGATATAGCGAATGGATTCGATGTTTCGGAAGAGGTTGGCGTATCCTTCCGAAACGCAACCTTAGGAGAGCTATTGCAAGCGTTTTTACGGAGTCGTCCCGCAGTTTTGGGGAAATATACGATTTCTCTCCGCAATTTTAATGGAGATAATTCGACTGCTTCCGCAATTGTGGAACCATTTCGTGAAGGTTCCCGCCGTTTCGGGAGGATAGGAGAATGGCTTTCGTAACTCGAAAAATTTCTAAGTCTCGGCGAGGCTTCGTGAATGCTTCCGTAGTTGCGGAAAGCTTTCGCAATTAGCTTCCGCAGTTTCAGAACGGATTGGCGAATGGCTCTGCTGTTTCGGAAAGATAAGCTGAATGGTTCCACAAAGAGTTAAGTCTTTCGGCGGGGCTTCGTAAATGCTTCCGTAGTTGCGGAAAGCTTTCGCAAATATCTTCCGCAGTTTCGAGAAAAAAATCTAAGTCTTTTGCACAGTTTCAGGAGGCTTATACGAATGGCTCCCGCAGTTTCGGGAAGATAACTCAAATGATCCCGCAACTGCGGGAGGATAAACCGAAAGCTTCCGCAACTACGGGAAGATAACTCAAATGATCCCGTAATCTCAAGAGGATAACTCAAAAGGTTCCGCTGCTTCGGGAGACTTTCCCAAATAATTTCCGCAACTTCGAGAGAAAATTTCTAAGTCCTTTTCGAGAGGCTTATGCAAATAGCTCCCGCCATTTCGAGAGGGAAACCCGAACGGTCCCCGCGGTGTCGGGAGGATAACTTGAATACTTCCGCAACTGCGGGGGGCTTTCTCAAATGCTTCATCGACTTCAGGAAGATTTCACGAATTTTATCCTTAGAAGAAAAAACTTGGAATTCTCAAAGCAGGATTTTCATTTGAAAACAAAGTAAAAAGGAGAATTGGCCTCTTACAACAGTCTTTCTAGAAAAAATAAAGGAGGGGCCCCAATATGTACAAAATTTTTTTGGGGGGGGATGTTGCTGCAACAACAGAACGATATGTCGTAGGATGTCTTTCCTTTATAATTACATGAAACAATCAATAGATAAAAGTTAATATAAGAAATTCAAACGCAAAATGTAAAAATTTATGTGAGACATTAAATTGTACTGTTGGGATGAAAAGAACAACGACCAATTGTATTGTTGGTCAAATAGGTGCATCCAAACTATCCAAGAGACATAATAACTGACCCAATTATTGAGCAAAACTACTCAAAAATAAGATAAACGATGTTATGTTTTATATAGAGAAAATATAAGAGCAATTACAACAGGCCAATATAGTCGTTATTTCTATTATCATGATCTTTAGTGTCACAAATCTAGAGAGTTAAGTGCTTTCCCCGGTGAGTGGGTTAGTCTCATGACTAACGAACAAATAAATGATACATAACTTAATATAAGAAATATTAAAATAATACATAAATTTACAAAGTCAATCAAAATAAAAACATATATAATGCAAAACTTACAAATGGATGGTATTCATGTCCCCCCTCAGCGTGCCCATGCTCCTTACAATGTTTTGTTGCTGTTGTGATAAAAATTCTTCTCCTCTTAAAGCCCCTACATTGACTACATGGACAATAGCATTTCCCATCACCCCTTCTTTCAACTCCTTCCCACAATCTAGCAAGCAATTGTCAATTTTGTTCATCTGGATCAGGAATATTGCTAGTTGACATTTTCTCATAAAGAGCTTAAATGAAGATTATTGATCTTAGAAAATGAAGCTCCACAGTGCTTCGCTCGCTTGAATCACAGAAACAATGAAAAATAGTCCACCGAACAAAAAAAACTTCTGCAAACTGTTGCTGGTATGGAAAACATGTCGGAATGTTTGAATATTTATAGATTTTAAAAGTCAAAAGGTCAAACAGACGTCGGATATCCGACAACCGTAACCTAGTTACCATTGGGAAATCTCCGTCGGATATTTGACTTCTTCGGGTTTGAAATGTCGTCGGTTATCCGAAATCCTAGGCGTCAGATATCCTCATAGGCATCGGATATCCACAGAGCCGTCAGATATCGTAAGGGCCTCGTCGAATATTCACATAGTAGTCGGATATCCGACGGAAACTTCACGAAATTAAAAAAAGAAAAAAAAAGTAATTTTGAAAGAAAAATCCGACGACACAGTCCTTTTCGTCGGAGGTCGTCGGATTTGCTCGTCGGATTTTGGGTTCAAATATACTAGTGTGCTATCTTCCATGGTTAGTGATGAGTCTCAAAGTGATTAACAAGATGGAACTCTTATAACTAATGTTAGTTACACTGTTATAATAATTTAGTTACCCATATGACATTGGTGTGAAAATCCTCACAGCATATCTAAGAGATGATGTATACCTCACAAGAAGATTAAGCAGGAAAATAGAAGAAGAGTGAACAATGCAGTGTAAAAGAGCAACATAATTATGATACAGTAGAACTCGGATAGAAAGAGAATAACATCACACACTAATTCATTAATCACAATATGGACAAATAAATAATACAATGCATGAGGATTCGAATGCCAAGGTGGAAATTTGAATTATCCTTCATGGAGTGATCATCAGATCAATGGAGTGTCATTAGAGCACAACTAGGAGTCCTCATCATCATCAGTGGAGTCATCAATGCACAAGTAACTGTTAACCAGATGTCAAACTGAGTCTAATTGAGTGTGGTAGGTGTAATTGGCACATGGAGGCACTAATTGAATGAAGGAGGCTCAGTGGAGGGCACATGAGGAGATAACTGGAGTCAGAATGGGCAGTCTAGTCTCACTGGAGGTCCATTGGAGTGATACAGTCAGTTGAGAGTCAGTCTATCCTTAAATCAAGGAAGGAACTAAAGATAACTCAACTAACTGAAGTGCAACTGAGTGGTAGGTGAGAGAGGGCGCCTTTGGTTCCTTAAATCAAGGAGGAAGGGTGCACTAAGCTCTAGGAGGGCTAAAAACGATTAGAAAGAATCTCCCAGGGCTAGCTAACTGAGGGCTAGGTGATGGGACTGATGACTGGGATGCATGCAATTGCATACATGCATGCAAAATCATGACTGCATGCAAAATGCATGCATAACTGAAAATGAAAAAAATGGATAATGCTTGTAGGACTAGGATGGAGTATAGGAATATCCCAACACCCCCCCTTAATCCATCCTGGTCCCTGGTAACTGAGACCAAAGGTCACCCAATACAATGAATAATAATAACAGTCAATAAACTGAGGAAATGGGGAAAACCTCATGGGAAAAATATCCCCCCTCAAAATAGACTGTAGGGCACACCAAAAATAAATGCTCCAAACTCAATCAGTTGTGATGCTTGGTCATATGTCTGGAGGTATCTTCTTCTCGGGAAGAAGTGGTTCATGCTCAAAAAGCATGTGCTTGTACTTTCTCTTCAGATCGAATGTGATGAGAACAAATCCAAAAGTATGAGGATGATCCTGGAACCTGTGATTCGAATCAGCTGAGGTAGGATGAATGTGCAGATACTCTTTTGTTTTCTCCTTTGAACCATCATGGGTGAGATTATTCCCAAAAGAACCATCAAATGTTAGTGATTGCTTGGAATCCAAATCAGATCCAAGACTTGAAAAATGGTTTCTTAAGATCTCCTTTGAACCATTAGAGGTGAGATCTAAACCATGAAATGCATGAGAAATTATCCCAAGTGAATGGCAATGGCCTTCATCTTCAATAAACTTCTGAGATCATGAAAGAATAATCTTACAGTAGTAAATACGAGGTGATTGATCAAGGAGAGCGAATGTATTACCTCCAATGGATGATTTGACCTACGGAACATTCAATAGATCATGACACAAACCAACAGACTCTTGTGCAAGAGAGGATTTAAGAACCTCTGCAGTTTCTAGAGTGTGAGCTGGCACATAATTCGAAATAGAAGAAATTGGGAGCATGAGTGTAGAATCTGCAAGTTCTTCTTCTTTGTGGACAACTTCAATATGAGATATGTTTGATACTGATTCATGATCAGAGAGACCATCAAGGAGGGGGAATGCATCACTTTGCTTGCTCTCGAAATGGTTTGGACCAATCCCTTCATTCTGTTTGCCAAATATTTCATCCAGTTGGGCCCATAGCTCTTTTGGAGATTCAACAGAATAGAAGTGGTGTACCATGCATCGAGACATATTAAGCATCATGGCTGCAGAGGCTCTTTCACCTTCATCTAACCAGTCATTCTCTTCTTCAGAGGATTCAAACTCTCTTTCAAAACAATAATCAAAGAGACCATGTCTCTTCAAATGTGCTATCATCTGTGGTTTCCATTCATCATAGTTGAATGGAGAAAGAGGAGTAATTCCTTCCGAATTCATGGAAGCTGTTTCAGAAGACCCGCAAAAACAATAGAAAATGTCTGCAACTGCTACTGCTGCAAAAGTGTAGAAACTACTGCAACTGCTGTACTCAAAATCTTGATAATAACCCGCAAAAAACTCTCAGGAATGGAGATAGACAATAATCTCAACATGCTCTGATACCATGTGAAAATCCTCATAGCATATCTAAGAGATGATGTATACCTCACAAGAAGATTAAGCAGGAAAATAGAAGAAGAGTGAACAATGCAGTGTAAAAGAGAAACATAATTATGATACAGTAGAACTCGGATAGAAGCAGAATAACATCACACACTAATTCATTAATCACAATATGGAAAAATAAATAATACAATGCATGAGGATTTGAATGCCAAGGTGGCAATTCGAATTAGCCTTCATGGAGTGATCATCAGATGAATGGAGTGTCATCAGAGCACAACAAGGAGTCCTCATCATCATCAGTGGAGTCATCAATGCACAAGTAACTGTCAACCAGATCTCAAACTAAGTCTAACTGAGTGTGGTAGGTGTAACTGGCACATGGAGGCACTAACTGAATGAAGGAGGCTCAGTGGAGGGTGCATGAGGAGATAACTGGAGTTAGAATGGGAAGTCTAGCATCACTGGAGGTCCATCGGAGTGATACAGTCAGTTGAGAGTCAGTCTATCCTTAAATCAAGGAAGGAACTAAAGATAACTCAACTAACTGAAGTGCAACTGAGTGGTAGGTGAGAGAGGGCACCTTTGCTTCCTTAAATCAAGGGGGAAGGGCACACTAAGCTCTAGGAGGGCTAAAACTAATCAGAAAGAAGCTCCCGGGGCTAGCTAACTGAGGGCTAGGTGTTGGGACTGATGACTGGGATGCATGCAATTGCATGCATGCATGCAAAATAATGACTGCATGCATAACTGAAAATGCAAAAAGGGATAATGCTGGTAGGACTAGGATGGAGTATAGGAATATCCCAACAATTGGTTAGGAAGGTCTTGCAGGGTTATGTTTTAGTTATGTGGTCCACATTCTTGCTTTGGGTTCTCTTTTCCAATTTGTTCCATTGTTTTTCAAATAGTTCCCCTTTTGGTACTTTTGGCCTTTTGACCCCTATTTGTTTATTGTTTATCTCCACCCTATTCAACCCTTGCTTGTTTCTCTTAGTTCGATTGCATTTCCATCAATAATTTTCTTCTTCTTTCTACACATAATTTGTACTTGCAACCTTTCTGAGGTTTAGTGGGGGTGTCTTTTAACCCAATTTTCTATTCGATTTTAGTCATGAAATTTCCTTAGCCGAGATGTATAACTTTGCTAATGTATGGGATCCATTCCATAAATTATAGTTCCATTGATCCAATCTCCTTTAGTTTCATCAATTTGTAAGGTCCTCACTATCCATGGTTGAGTTTTGAATGTTATCTGTCTTTTTTCTATCATATAAGAGAACTAGTTGGACTTCTACAAACTCATGATTCTTCAATATGTTCATGTTATCTTTTATTTTTTATTTTTACCTTTTCCCATGTTCTGATGAAATTCTAACCACAACCTATCTTCATCTAGTTTATGTAGTTCTTCTAGTCTATTTATAATTGACTTTTCTATTTCCCACCTTTCCTTCACAATTATTCTTAGTGAGGGTACTCAATATTCCATTGGCATTATTGCTTCTCTACAAAACACCAATCTAAATGGTATTTATTCTAGTCCTTTCTTACATGTAGTGTCAAATTCCCATAGAATGCATGCAATGTATTTGCAAAATTTGGTCTCTTTAGGTCACATACCTTGGTTAGCAATGATACTAGTATATTTTTGGTGTCTTTTGCTAATGTCCATTTTCTATAGGGTAATAAAAGCTATTTTTTGTGTATTATTTTGAAGCTGTTCATGAATTTTTTAATAATATTGTTAGTAAAAAATGTTCCTTGGTTAAATGTATTTTGAATTGGACATCCAAATCTATAGAGTATCTCTTCGAATATAACTTTTGATCGTTACCATTGTTGTGGGTGTTTTTGTGACTTTTCTTTTACCTATTTTGTGGACAAAGTAATAACTAAGATGGTATACCTGTATTGTGTTCCTTTGGCTAGTACAAAGGCTCTGATGAAATCTATCCCTAGTGCTCGAGTGGTTTCATAGACAATATGGGGTTTAGTGCTTGATAGCTTGGTTTTGTATTTTGTTACCCACTTTTCGGAAAAGTTCACATCCTCAACTAGGGGAATTTTGAGGTCTAAAATGGGTCTCCTAAGGAATACAATAAAATAATAGCTAAAATAATAAAATAAGAGTCATGATGTTTTAAGAAACAAGTAAAAACTATTTCTCTCTCTCTTTCTCTTGTATTTTTGACTTATCTCTTT
The DNA here is from genome assembly GCA_027924585.1 of Larix kaempferi. Lineage (NCBI taxonomy): Eukaryota > Viridiplantae > Streptophyta > Pinopsida > Pinales > Pinaceae > Larix > Larix kaempferi. The sequence goes on from BSBM01000556.1 coordinate 7,504,982, forward strand.
GTAAGTTTACTCAAATTTCAAGTGTGTGCACTCGTTTGATGCATAGTTAAATTTCGCATCCAACGAGCACGTGCTCAACATACTTTTGACAGACCCTTGGTATGAAAAATCTCTAAATACAATAAAAAATGTATTTCTTGCTAGGAAATATGTTTTATTTATAGTATTTTGAGATTTTTCCTATCGGGGTCAATCAAAAGTATGTCGAGTGGGTACTTGTTGGATGCAAATTTTCAACGAATGCTCACACTTGAAATTTCAGTAAACCTACAAGGAGACTAGTCGATTTTTTTTGAGAAAAAATAATTTTTCCCCTTTCCTTAAAAAATTATAAAATATTTACCAGTATTGTTGACATCATCATTTCGGATCCTATTGGTTCTTATAAGGTTGATTCTGATGGTATATTTTTTAACAATTTCTAAGTAATGTAGGTCACCAAAGTCCCATATAAAGTATTTTTTGAAATGTTATGTTTGTTGAAAAATGTCACATTATTGTCTTATAGTGAGCTTCATTTATCAACCAATATATTCTATTGGTTTGACACATGTTCTCATGATTCCATCCATACCTATTATGTACTATTTACCTAAGTAGGCTTATTTGTTGTGCAAAACTTAATCCTTGTGGTGTTTGCCCATGTTGGAGAAAATAAACAACAACCTCTAAATATCCTAGTGTCTCTTATACTAAAAAATGTTGGCATCATGGAAAACCCCCTCTCCTTGTCTGCTTTCCTCTCCTTTTCCTATTCTTGATAAATGGTATGTTCCAACATGTGCTTTTCTAGAGTTGACAAATATCTCAAATTCATATACTGGAATAATATCAATAGTCTACTTATTCTTCTTGTTAAAGTTGGTTTTTTCACAATGTATTTTAATGCTTGGCGATCGATGTAAAAATTCAACTTATTTTCTAGAAAATAACCCTCGAAATTTTGTTAAGCATAAATCATACCAAAATCTTTTCTTTATTTGATATTGTAATTGTTCTCAGTTATGGAGAGTTCCCTCCTAGGAAGTAGATGGGATAATCCATTCTCTTTTCTCTTGGTTGTCTTATGATGGATTTGATGTTTGTTTTGGATGCATCCACATGTACATGATTTTTTATTATTATTAATTTTATTTTTTATTATAAGGAAATATTAAGATAGGTGAATTGATAATTTTGTCATCGAGTTCTTCAAATCATTTCCAACACTCTATTGTCCATTGGAATGCTCTTTCCTTTTCTAATAACTTCTCCATTGGGTGAGCTATTTTGGAATACCCTTTACCAAATTTTATGTAGTGTCCTCTATGGCCTAAGATAAATTTAACCTTGAAAGGATTTGTGGCTGGTTGTGACTTTTACATTGTCCAAGTCTACCATTATAACTTTCTTTGAAACTATATGCCAAAGTAGCTTCTACAAAGGTTGCAAGAATTGACATTTTTACGGATTTAAGGAAACTCTTATGTCTCTCCATTTGTTCCATTTGTTCAACATCATTCTTACGTATGCTACATAGTTGTTTAAACATCTATATAGTGCCCAATTATCTAGGAATACTTATAGGGATTTATGTATATTGTTTTTGAAAATCTCCACAATTATTCTTGAAAAATATGTAGGTAAATTCACTAAGCCAAAATATATTCTTTTGTATGAAAATCCTCTCCATTAAACTATAAATGTGGTCCAGGTCTAGTCCCTTTCTTTGATAATCTTATTTATATGCAGGTCTAGTCCCTTTCTTTGATAATCTTATTTATATGCTTAGTTGGATCCTTCCCATCCTCATATTTACTAATTTATTCTTTTGGTTTGATTATGAATATGTTGATATATCATGGGTAGACTTTGTGGTTTAAATGTACCCATTCTTATAGAACTTTATTAGATACCTTCCCCAATGAAAAGTCCACGTGTAATACATTGTGTTCATTGGGATTTGGTAATTCCTCCCCTTTTCTCATCATATATAGGTTGTCCAAGTCAAAGTGTAATCTTGATGGTTCATATCTCTTAGTGGCATTCATTTATGCTTCTACTACTTTCTTGTTGTCTAGTGGTACTATAGTCTATAGTATGCATTTTTTTGAATATGATAGATTCCTTTCTAGATCGAATTATGCCCTTCTAGATCGAGTTATGCCCCTCATGGCATAGACCCATGGTCTTCCAAATATTACTTTTTATACTTCCATGGCTAATTTTAATACCTCAAATATAGCCCATGTCTTATGCCATATGCATATGTATTTCTTATTGTCATCGTTTGCAAAGGTGTGTAGGTCACATAGTTTACCACCCTTGTCATGATTTTTTTAGTGGTGGTTTGCATAATTATTCCCAAAATTATGAGTAAATAAGGTTAACATTGTGTCCATATTGACTATTATGTCTAGAATTTGTCTTTCCATAACTACTATATGTATTTGCATTTCTTTTTGAAATGTGAGTTAATTTTGCATATCTAAACATACTTAGGGTTACTTTACATTGAGATCGTGTAGTTACTCTTTGCTTGAGTCCATGTGTTGATCCATTGCATTAATTTTATCTTTATGGAGCTTACATATAGATACCTAACTAACTCATTTACTGTACTTTCTATATTTGGCTAAGTTGGTCTAGTCACCCTCTTAGGATTAGTTCCCTAACCCTAAAGTATGTGTATAATTACAAATACACATTACTAATTTGTGTCATCTAATTGAAGTGAATTCATTTATTCTTTGCCTAAGGTCACCTCTATGCAATTCACTCTACTTGTGGAATTTCACTCTATTTGCATTGTTGATATTTCTTGGACGAAGATATTGTATGTAAACATCTTCTTATGATCTATTTTAAGTGTTTTTATAAATTTATTGGTTTGATAATTGGATTAGGGCTTGTTGAAGAGATCACCATAGATCTACTATATTATTACAACTTACACATGGTACCTGAGCTAGTGCAGTCTCTTCTTTCTCTATCAAACATCTATTTTTAGGTTTGAAAAAGGATTTCCAGCACAAGTTTCAACACTCAATTTTTGGACAACTAGTAGGTTTCTAGGAAATTTACCATTTCTCTTACTAACTCCCTCCTTTCATGGGGAGTTTTTTCTTTTCATTTCAGTGGGTTTAAGGAGTTTTTTTGTAGATTTGTGTCTTCTTTTTAGGGAAACACAATCCCTTTTTCCTCTTCTTATCCAAAGTAATATTCTTTATTTTTTAGGGCGGTTATGGTATCATGTTTTTTTATCTCATTCCATAAAGAAAGTAGAGCCTAATGGACCCTCATAATGCATATTGGTCATCCACTAACCCATAAGAATGGCTGTTGACTTTGGAGCCACTAGATATATGTAAAACATCACTTACTCTCCAACTATCAACACAAATATAATGGAGAGGAACACTCTCATGATTCCTTTCTTAATGATTTAGTGGGTCAAGACTAAGCCTCTCCATCTAATTCATAGTGATATTTGCAAACCTATGACTGCTGCACTTATTGTCGATCAATATCTCCTCATCTTTATTTTGTTTGGATATATACTATTTAGTCCAAATGTGAATCCTTCGAGACATTCAAGGAATTTAAATTTGTAGTGGAAAATGTAGTGATCCTTAACCCATAAATTGAATTACAACAAAGGTATATAACTCTTATCCTTTAGAAATACCAAGAGACATTCACCATAAGAATAACACCAAGATATCGAGAAATACCCTCAAGGCAGGGTAACACCATCAATTACTCCTTATGGAAGGAATCACTCCACAACCCATGCTTGCTACAACAAATTCATCAAACATATATCATACATGATACTCATGTGTATTTATACTTTATGATGAGTATTCCAAGGGGTCTATGCCAACAAATGCCTCATTATTATATTATTTCCTTAAAATAACCTAGTGGGCCCATTCCATTATTTATGGCCACATTACATTAATTATTCCCATTTAGGTACACATTACATGATATATTACCCTTAGGTACATCCATAGATAACCCATATTATCCTTCCCTGGTCACATTACATTCCATCGCCATTGAAACATGTTTCATCTTCAAAACTTGAGTGTAAGTCATGTAGTAAAATCTATTAAGAATGTTAGTCAATTGGTACCAAGCATGAGCATCCATCCATCCAAGTGAAATGTGGACACATGGTCTAATTGCTTCCTTGCCACTTTGATCTTGATTTTGGATCCCATGGTTCCATGATGTCACTATGATACTCTAGTGTCTCCGTGCATTTCTATTATTCCTCCATGTGCCTCATACTGGGTGACCTTTTGGTTCCATGTTGGTCCATAGTAAGTTCGCTAATGCTCATGAACTTGCCTTGATGATTGTTGTTTCTCATGGTGGTGTGGATTTTGATAGACCAAAACCTTAGCTATTGGTGCTTCTTCTTTGAGTCTAAAACCTGTGGTTCTTTGGGGTCATGCAACTCCTTATATTCTTTGTCCTTTCTATTTCCTTCCTAGGGATTTTCTTTATGTGCTTCTTTAGTTTTTTCTTATTTTGATTCGACCTCAAGCTCTTCATCTACCATGTTTGTAGAGACTTCAACTATATTACTTGCAAGGAATGTTTCATGTGCCCCCTTGGACCCTTCTTATTTAGTAAGATAAATATCATGCAAGGTGATTTTATTTTTCTTGTACGAAAGCTTCAAAAAATTCTTTTGCACATTAATATTAACTATACCAATTGAGTCCATCCAAGGATATCCAAAAAAAAATCGACATCATCCATATCTATAGCATAAAAATTTGAATGCAACACATATTTATCCATGGTAAACTTCAAATCTTTAAAACTTGAACATTCTCACCATTAACATGTGTGCTTCGAATATACTTTGCAGGAACTCACAATATTTTAACCAAATCAACATTGATAAAATTATGTTTGGTACTAGGGTTTATAGAGACGATGAACCTCTCTTATTGAATACATCCATGAACATGTAATATGAATTTGTTACATGAAAAAAATCTTTAGCTTTTTCTTTATCATTTTTGACAATATGAGGCCACCTATCTAAAAATACATTTTCAAATGCTTCATTTGGAAGTTTGAGTATATTCTTAATGTCAAGTGCCACCATTCATCATCATCGTTATTTAGAACAATGATTATAGCACCTCTCCAAAATTTGTGACATGTTGACTCCATCTCATTTATGTATTCTTCAATACTAGGATGTTCATCTTTTCCCGTGAAAAACATCATGCTTTCTACAACTCCAAAAATAGAACTAGGGTTTTGAAGAAAGCCACTTACTTATGAGGTGTCCAATTTGAAATGAACATAAATCCATCAATAATTCTCAGAATATCTATTATGACCACATTATAAATTTCCACAGTCATTTTGCATCTACTATAGTTAGTTTTACTCAAATATGGTCACTCTATCAAAAGATATCATCTTCACAATCTACGTGACAATCATCGAAAAACCCTAGAAAATAGTTGATTTTAAATCAATGATAACTTCACTTTATAGAATACATTTTGGATGTTTTGGTTTTTTAAATTGGGTGTATTAGAGAGAGGATCTCAAATATGCAATTTTTTTCTTCATATTCTACACATAAAGTTTCAGAAATTGAGATGAATTCCGTCATTCTCTTTTTTTCCTTAAAAAATATACAAAAGAAATTCTTCTAATTTTTCATCCCAAGAAAGTGATTTGGTACCACTTGTAGTGATCCTTAACCCATAAATTGAATCACAAGAAAGATATATAACCCTTATCCTTCAAAAATACCAAGAGACATTCACCACAAGAATAACACCAGGATATAAAGAAATACCCTTAAGGTAGGGTAATACCATCAATTACTCCTTGTGGAAGGAATCATTCCACAAGCCATGATTGTTACAATACAATTCATCCAACATATCTCATACAATGATACTCATATGTATTTATACTTTTTTTATGAGCATTCCTATGGGTCTATGCCAATTTACCCCTCCTTATTATATTATTTCCTTAAAACTACCTAGTGGAACTATTCCATTATTTATGGACACATTACATTAATTATTCCCTTTTGTGTACACATCACATGATATATTATCCTTGGGAACCTCCCTAGGTACCCCATAGTATCCCTCCCTAGGTACATTACAGAAAATCATAACAATCACATGATAAAATATATTAGGACTGATCATGGAGTTGGACATTTGAGTGATGAATTTAATCCATTTATCACATCTAATGGCATTATTTGGTAGAAGCCAGTCCCTCAGAAAGATGAAGTATCACATCAAATGAGTAGAGATATTGTGGAAATGGCTTGCTATATGTTGCATTCTCTACAATTGGAGCTTAAATTTTGGGGGGAAGTAGTTTTTTGTGTACTATCATATCATCTATTGGATGCCTATTTAAGATGTTCATCATATGACTCCTTTTTAAAAATGTATGGATGTGAGCCTTTTTTATTTTCATTTAAAAATATTTGGAATATGTGCATGGGCCCATATTCCCCCCAAAAAGAGAAACAAGTTCAAACTTACAAGTCAACACGACACTTTGGTGGGATACAATGACACATTCAAAACATACTTCCTATACAATCCTTCCACCAATAAGGCAATCGAACAAAAGGATGTTGTCGTTGATGAGATTATTTCCTATGGTACAATAGGATCCTATCATACACTTATTGTAGAATATTAATCTCTATTTGTCTCAATGGATCTATCCTTTTTATGACTTGATGGGGAGTCTCCTCTTTGGAGTGATTCTTCTAGGACCACCTCCAAAGTAACTTAGTCAACTATCCATGATGAGGCCCATGTTGATGACTTGTTTGGTACTACTCATGATAATGTCTATTCTACTTTATTTTCTTCCTTTGATGTCTTACTAATTGAGAAACCTGTTGGGATTGTTACTATAGATCCTTCTATTTCCACCCTTCCCAAAGCTAGGCCACAACTAATTCCTAAGTGGGATATTTCATCTCTTTATGATGATATCCCACTCCTTCCTCTTGAAGGAGAATTGGTATGCCACAAAATACCCTTGTTTAAGTCTCTTGTCTCGAAGGATGATGTAAATCCTACTACTTACATTTAAGCAAAATACTCCAGAGGTTAAGGATGGTATGATTACTGAATATGATTCGCTAATGAAAAATCACACTAGGGACATAGTCCCCTTACACAAGGATAAGAATATGGTTAGTTGAAAGATAAAAATAAGTATCATGCAAATGAAAAACTTGAGAAGCATGAATCTTGTCTTGTTTTCAAAGAATTCTCCTAGAAAGAGGTAATTAACTATTTAGAGACATTTTCCCTAGTTTCTTAGATGGATTCAATTTGGATGATTCTCTCTATACTTGTTTCATTGAACTGGGATGTTCATTAGATGGATGCTAATACTGATTTTCTACATGGATATCTCCAAGAAAAACTTTATATGCAACAACCACTAAGGTTTGTATAGAATGGATCTATACCCTTGGTTTGTAACTTCAAGAAATATCTATATGGTCTTAAGCAAGCACCTTGCACTTGGTATGAGAGGATTCACAATTTATTTATAAGTTGTGGCTTCATGCGTTTAGAGGTTGAGAATGATATCTATATTTTCAATCAAGATGGAAACACCCTCTTAATTATGCTATATGTGGATGATCTCCTTTGGAATAGTCATTCCAAATTCATGATCAATGACATGAAGCAACAACTTAAGGATTCTATTGACCTTTGTTGGGACTTCTCTTTCTCAACCCCAATACACCCTATATATTTGACAATGATTTGGTATATAATATTGTAAGGCAATGCATGCTTCTATTGCTTCAAGGATGAAGTTTTAGGTCAAGTGACCTTCACTAGTGTTTGATGCATCACTTTATTGATCTTTGGTAGAAAAATTTCTTTACATTACACATTCTTTGATAGATATCTCCTTTGTAGTTGGTATGTGTTCCCACTACATTTAGTATTCTCATCAGAGCCATTGATATAATTCTTAGCATATTTACACTATCTTAAGGGCACACCTGACATGTGCATTCTCTACTAAGTTGGCGCTAACATTCGTTTCCTTGTTTTTTCTAATTCCAATTGGGAAAATGATCTTAATGAGTGGTGTTCAACCTTGGGATACTTGTTCTTTGTTGTTTCTAGATTTATTTGTTGGTATTCTAGGAGGCAATGCAACATGGGTATCTCCTCCATTAAAGATGAATATACTAGTGCATCTCATGTAGGGAAGCATATGCTTGTATAGTGATGATACATGATCGATGAGGTCTCACTCAATGATCTCCTACTTTATTTTGTGACAATCATATTACCATTGAGCTTATTCACAATCTAGTGAATCATCAAAAGTACAAACACATTGAGATTTGGATGCATTACATTCGTTATTCCATGCTAAGATATAACTTGTGCTAGTATTTATTCCATAGATCGACTTATTAGTCTCTTTACCAAATCCAATTTGGATTCGACCTTCACCAGTATATGGACACATATTGGTCTAAACAAGCTTCCAATAAATGGGGAAACATGCTGTATTTTTAACGCCTTCTGTCCATAGTTCCATATTCATATTAGAGGGGGGTGTTGAGATCATGTGGTTACTCTTCACTTGAGGTCATGAGTTGATCCAATGTATTGGTTATAGATTTATGGAGCTTACATATGGGTGTAGCATATGAAATTCACACTTGGTTACTCCCATACACCTACCCACCAAGAGGTGCCTTGTGTAGTCCACACCTATGTATTATTCATATGCGACCCACCCAATGATGTTATGATGCCTCTCAACTAATAATACAATGTGGTGGACCATATTCAGGGAGTCTATGTCACCCTATCCTAGATGTGGGACTTGGGTGGATTCCTTAGATTCCCGTGCCCCACTGGTCTTAGGCCCTTGGTCATTAATTTGATTCATTTTGACCCCTTGGGAAATTTCCTAACTTCATTGCTCTAGTTGGGGGTGAAAACCACAGAACTTGGTCCATGGTCACTTAGGTGGACTTAATTTGGTTCCATAGTTGCTCAATTCCATTTTGGATATGCTATTTATGGAGACTACCTGGGGAACAACCATAAACCTTCTTTACTTTATAGCACTGACTGTATTGCATATTTCCTTGGGGTACCAATGATTTTCAATCTATAAGTGTCATAAATAGAGTGTTGTTTTTGGCCTCAAAACCTATGATACCATTATACCAAATCCGCAACAATCAACACACCTGTTGTTAACATGCAAAGTTTTTGAGGGATTTCTGTGACTTTGATGTCATTTGAAGTTGAAAAATAGGGAAATTAGTGCTCAAATAGAAGGAGAATAAGTCATATGAAGTTATAGTTTGAAATTTGTAATTCACCCTATATTTTTGCACCATAATCAATTTTTTTTAAAACAATTTGTGTTTAAAGGGACGCGAGACTAAAGCCCATGGGACCAAGAGCTAAGACCATTGGCTAAGGGAAAAGGAGTGGGGGAAAGTCTACCATGTGACTTTAGGCTATGACCAAGAGAAAAGGGAGGAACCACTAAAGGTAGAGTGAATAGAACTAAAGTTATAACGTAAGTAAGATCAATGGTGCATATCGCCTTTGAAATAGATCAACGATGGAGAGAGGTTTCAGGACGGGAAAGAGCATGGGAGTTAAAACTAAAGGGATGGATCGGAAATGAAATTGCTTACCATGTGGTGACTATTGGCGAAGTCCACTACCAAAAGCGGTAGGGATAAAACCACCCATCGTGAGTTCCGAAACTGCTTTAGTATAGGTGAAATAAAAGGATTTGTCGAAAAGTTAAAAGGTATTTGTTGTTCTTTTCATGGGGAAACGAGAGCATCCGACAACACCTTAGTCTTATTCGTCAACCCTGTGCAAAAGTCAACTCCGGATTCTTCCTGCTCGCAAGTTCAGTCCACAGGTAGCTCAAAACTCTGTGTTTTCAAAATTTCCCGTCCTTATGGAGCAAATTAAGGAATCTGTGTCGCTCTGTGAAACATTAGATGAAAAATAAGAAGTTATTGTTGATAGGGAAAGGGATATTTTCAACCCAGTTCTGTTTGCAAGTAGCATTTCACAGTCCAAAGAACAATTAATGGAGTTTAATTCATAGGGAAGAGATGTGTTGAATGTTTTTATCTCTTTTTTGTACTATTTCTGCATCGAACAAACCCTACACTTCCTTGAGTTTGTTGGTTAGTGTGCAAAAAATTATAAATGTTCAAATATGACCAAAATCCTTTGTAGAGTCAATGCATAGACTGTTCATGAAGTATTAGGTTTACCTGAGACTTTTCCACAAAACCCTAAGTCATTTAGTGAGGAAGTTTTGGTAAAATTGTATAGAGGTTGTAGTCCAGAAGAGAAAGAAGAGTTTCTGTCGCAAGTTCTTAAAGTCGATCAACCACATGAAAACGTTTCCTTTCCTTTGAATATTGATGTATTTCGAGAAGATTCCTAGTTAGTCTTGTCCTTGTTGAGTCAAGTTTTAGGTCTTGATAATGATAAGTCATTCATGGAAGTTATGTTAGGTTTCCTTCGGCAAGTCAATTCGCCTGAGTCAGATTCAATTCCAACATGTTGCTTTAATATTGATGAGTTCCTAGCTGAAGCTATTCATGCTCAGTTGGTGAATTTCCATGAATTGAAACATTTAAGATATCAGTCTTATCTTCTGAACCCATTCTTATGTTGAAATGTTTATGAATTGAAGTTTCTTGCATCATGTTCTCTTCCGATCTTCCAAAGCAGATCAATATGTTTGAATTTAACAATACAATCATGTTAGAAGTTTACAGAATTATTTTCGACACTGAATTACCCAGAGTGTTAGAATATATGAAAGAAATGTTGTATCCTACACCATAAAGTCAGGCAGGTGATTGGTTTTTGTACAAAGAACATACTATTATTAGAGTATATGGTTTTACTGGAGCACCATATCTTTTGCCAGCCTTCTTGACACCGATGGTTTTTTATTTAGAATTCATCAGACAAAGGTTATATTCAAAAGAAGAACATTTTGGTGTTTTCAAAAAATCATCAAATGTGAAATTTCCCCTTAAAGTTGGTCCATTCATCATAAAGAATAAGGCAACTCTATCTTTAGTGGAAATGTTGTTAAAAGTCATGGATTTTCAAGAAGCCGAAAGGATTGATTATGATCCACATCAAATTATATCTCAGAGGAGACAACAAAACAAGAACAAAGCTTTTGATCATCAAACAGTAGAAGGATTAGATAAAATATCAAATTTATTGAAATTTGAACAGAATCAAGGAGAAGTAAATGAAGCAAATGCAAAACAAACAAGTAATTTGGCAATGCTGGATTAGACACCAGCTAAGTATGATATCACCAATAAAAGAACTATTTCAAAGGTCAATAGCATGGAAATTGTTGGAGAATTTTCAAGTAAGAAAACTAAAATAGAACATCATAGGAAAATTATCAGTATGGAAGAGCAAGATCTAGTTGTTTTAGGAAAAAATAATTTGTTTTCGCAACCACCTGTAAATATGCAACAATACTCTTTTTTTTTTTGCAGAAATAAAAGAATATGGAAACAATTCTCAATGTAAATCCGGATTTGATTTTCTTTCACAATATGCAAAAAAGAAGAAGCAATCTTTAGAAGAAACCCAGAAGTTGTTCCCACAAGTAAGGAAATTGATTGATCAAAAGGTTTCCCTTGTCACAATTAAGGATTCAGAGAGAAACACTCTAAGGTTTGCAGTTGTAAATGATGAAAAAGTATCTGAGATGGAAGTTAAACTTGATGATATTGATATTGCAGATAAAATCCAATTGCATAGACAAACAAGAGACATTTTGGATTCCAATTTTTTACATAGAAATTTGAAAATTTCTAAGTTGCAATCAATAATAGGAAAACTGGAGGGTCAACCGAGGCAAGAAAAATCGGAGAATGAGGAAAATATAGTCCAAATTAAGAGATTACAAGCCAACCTTGTGACTGTAGGGGTAGAGCTAGGCAACACCCAATGCACCAAAAAGCTCCTTGATGAAAAAGAAAATACTATTCAAATGCTCAAGAAAAAGTTGAAGGTTTCAAATACTCAACATGTACAATCTTTTGAGCTAATAACATTACAATAGGAACAAGAGGTGTATATCAAGAAATGATGGACTACAAGGATAAGATGTTGAAATTACAAGATGAAAAACGAACTTGGGAAAAATAAAAATCTGAATTATTGTCATAGATCTCAGTGCTAAATACAAATCAGATTGAAGAAGTGCGAGTACCAGAGGATCCAAAGGACCAATTTTTATGTACATAAGAAAAACAAATAGATAGATCTTACACAGAAGAATTGACCAATGCCATGTCTCAGATTAGTTTAAAAGATATCGAGATTGAATAATTGAAAGGAGAAAACCAAACACTCAAACATGAGTTAATTCAAAACACTGAAGAAAAGAATAAAGCTTTGAGTGATAGAAAACAATTGCAGAAAAGGGTTGATGAATTGAAGGATAGACTAACGGGTAAACTTCCCTTGCAAGGAGATAAGCACCTTACATGGGATGCTATATCAGTAGAAATTACAAAATTTTGCTCACATTTAAATTTTATAGATGACAAAGATGCTATAGCAAACATAGCTCTCCAAAGATGTAAAGTGGCAAATGAGACATTGAATAAAAGGCTATCATAGATAGCTCAAAATATAGTTAGTTTCTTAAATAATCTGAATCAAATAGATATGCATAATTTGGGAATTAAAGACAGACCTTTGATTATTATTTGGGCAAGAATAATTATTGGCAAACATAATCATGTTAAAGAGGTACAAGATAAAGCATAACATATGCTCCTTCAAGTTCAAAGTTTTAAAAAATTATTTCAGAAACTATTTGAGAATGGTCTACCCTCTTTTTGGGATAATGATGGAAAGTTAATTTCCAAGAAAATTATTAGAGTTTAATAGTACATGCTCTAATGGATCACTCAAAATTCGAAGGTTTGACCAAAGGACTAACTGGAAAAACAAGAATTGAAAAGTTAACTGACGATTTCGGGATATTTGATCAATTCCTGATGATTAAAAAAGATTTTCCACCTATATCTTACATAACTTGCATAGAATTGGAGGTGATGATTAAAGAGATGACAGATTATGAAATCCCAAACCAAGAGCAGTGGAAGATTATTGAAAAATTTGGGAAAAAAAATACAGGTTATATCAACAGTAAATATCTAGATGTCCCAATTTGAAACGAAGTTGAGGTTTCCTTTTTTATCTGCCCAAGTTGCCACATAAGCAGTCCAGATCGAATAGATTCACCATTGAAGCAAAACACTACAGGTGTAGTCGACAACAAAGCAAATGCTCCTGAAGTTTAGCGACTTCTTTTGAAATTTCTATTCTTAGCAAAAAAAATCAGTTAGGGTTTGCTTATGGAACATTTTTTATAAATTTTGAATTTTATAATGTAATCAGGGTTGGATCCGAGAGAAAGAAAACCCAATGATGTAATATTTTTGAAATACTTTAATGAAGAGCAGAAGTATAGGTCTATTTGAAACAAAGATTCATATGTTATCAATTTTCTTCAGTCTGTTAATTTATCTTATGTGAAAGTATTTCCTGTCTAAACCATTTTATCACCTTGCTTCATATTTGAATGAACTATGTGAGTTATAATTCGTTTTATATGCTCTGATTTACACATTTAAATATTGTCGATGTTCCTTCTTCCAAATTGATGCAGAATTCATCACAGTTTGATGCTATCTATTGATAAATTGTTTTCTTAAATATTCTACCATTCTTAAACTACTATTTGTCTGAATAAATAATACCCACTTTTCCTCTGTGAATGATTTATCCTACCACTAGTCTCTAAATAATTTTTGAGATATGTATGTTATGACTCCATGCCCAATGCTTTTCCTCCTGATTCAACCATCTTGATAACCGTTGTTATAATTAATGATATGGTCATTTTTTTAAAAGACATGAAGTTGTTGTTATAGTGACTTTGAATAATAGACTCATAAAGGGATCCCCCTTTGGATATAAAAAGGACAGCTTTCATCCTAAATATTGGTTTGAGGTTACCTTGGAGATTTTCTCTAGCAATTAGAGAAAAAAATCCGAGTGTTAACACCTGTTATTCCAGTTATGTATGACTCAAATAGCCTAACAACTAATCTAACATTATCTGACGCTTTGCGATCTGTCCTTACCCTTCTCTTCCTCTTTGTAAAGTATCTTCAAATATTGAACCTATTTTATCTTTGGAAACCCTTATTTATAGGTACACACTTGGATCAACTATCAATCTCATTCCACCTCTATTAATCCATTAGGGATACTTGCACCTATCATCAACAACACGTCTATAAGGACTCCTTTGGCCATATTGGCTCCAATATTGTAGGTTTAATTGATTCATCCTAATGAATCATCATTGGCATAATTAACATCTTATACTGAAAATTTTAACCTTGTAACAACCTCAAGGGAGGTTCCATCAAAACTAGGGAAAGGTAGGTATCATCCCCTTTGATGTCACAAGGTCCACCTGTTCCACACATTTCATTGATTTATATTTACAATAGTATCTCTAGTGCTTATTGCAGATTGACACAAGTCTTCTCTTGCAGGAATTTGGAGTTGAGAGCATGCAATTTACTTTTGGATATAGATTACTCTTGGAGGATTGTTACAACTCTCCAGTTCAACCTAGGGAGATTCATCTTCTACAATCAATAATTTTGGACGAGTTCATTTCCTTGTTCTCTTTGCATTTCTAACATTAGGGTTTCTAACTTATTAAAGGAATTAATAGTTAATTAAAACTAATTAGTTGGCCCTATTTCCTCATTTACTTTGTTGGTAAAACCTGATTTGAAACCTAATTAAATTACCCTAATAACTTATATTGATAGAATATCATTAACAATATCTTAAGGTCCTAAATTAATCTACTTCATCTCTGTTATATGTTCACCTTTTTTTTTATTACCTCAGGGTGTCTTGGTTTATCCCTAAAATTGAATGATGAATCCTCTCTCCTCTTTCCCATTTTAGTGGTGTGTGTGTGCTAAGGTGGTCTTCCATATTCTCCTACATGGTTCTTGTGGTAGAATGATTGTGTTCATTCATTATATTTTTGTGCCTCCACTAGGGCATTCCTGCCAATCCTTCACTCTCTTGAGTGGAGTCTCTCTCCTTCATTTTCTCCTCTTTCTTTTCCCTTGCCCATTAGACTATGGAGTCCTCTTATTTCCCACATTCTAATCCATTTTTAACTAGCTCCATGCATCATGGGGTCAACCACATATATCCTCAAAACATGTCTAATGTTTCTCACCTCACCCATAGGAGTTATCTTGGTATGTTGCTAGGTAGTCATCTAAGTACTTAGACAAAAATTCCAACCAAACATTGTAACATAGGAAGACCTACTCCATACTACTTGAACTAACTTAAATATGGAGGATTCCCACCACTTGATCCCAAGATGACACCATTCACTATTCTTAACCCAATTTTCATATAAATTGTTTCTCTCTTAGTGAAGAAAACATACACCCATCTACCTCATTTAGGACATACGAAAAGATCATGCCCTACATGCAAAAACTTGAATAAATAATCCATTGATAATAATATACCTTGAAAACTCTCTTCGGAAACCTTTCCCTCATCAACAAGTTTACCAAGTAGAACCTCCAACCTTACCTCAAATCCCTACTGTTCAAGAACCTTACATACCTTCACCCATGCATCATGAGGAGAATGATATGCCCTATTTTGAGACAAGTATCCATGCAAATGATCACAAAGACTTAGGTATTATCCCTTTCCCTAGCTTATATAAGTGCTGCAAGTATCATAATGATGAAAGACTCAAAACATAGATAAATGTGGTGTCCTTGAATGTAAGAAAATTTGTTATTCTAAGCATTTCTCAAAGTTATTACCTCTCAATGATGCATTAACTATAAATAATGATTCATATCTCAACCTAACACTTCTTTAAAACAAGTTACTCCTCCTCAACCTATTGGCACCACACATTTCTCCCAATATGAGGCCACATTATAATAATTTAGGGTATTCCCCCTCATGGAAAGCATGTGGTGACATGCCTTTCAATTCCTTTTAACCTCCCTCTTATATTATAAGAGTCCTCAACATTACTTTCCAAGACTTGGAGATCAAAAATTATTTAGAACAAGATGAGTAGGATGAGAAATTGACATTCATAATTTCCTTGCTACCTTATTTCCCATCCTCATGTTTTTTTCCTTCATTTAAAAAGAGTGTATGCTCTAGATTTTATGGATCAGTCGATCCTTCCCTTCCTTCCCTTTTTCAACTACCCTGATCCACCCGGGGAAACCCTTCCTCTTTCTCGCCTTCCATTTCCCTCTGTCCCCTTCCTCACCTTTTTATTGGTAGCCTAGGATGACCTTTGAATGAAGTCCCATACCTAATGGACATTTTTTGGGGATAGCTTTAACCTTTTGTTGTCATCTTTGACCCTCCCTAGTTTAGTAGTGCTCAATATTCCTTATCTCTCCTATCACTTTCTCCATCTCCTAGCCTTTAATGTTATTTCACATTTTCCTTTTTTCCTTGCCCTTCGAATGCTTAGGGTAATCCTTGCCATTTTTCCTTAGCTCCTCTTTCCTTTGCCCCCTTTTATCCCTTTTGTTAAATTTTCTGAATTTACTTCAATATGATCTAGGATCTTAACTGAGAGAACAACATGTACAGCATATCTACAACATATCAATCATGGAGACAATAATGCAAGCACACAAGAGACACAAAGATTTACTTGGGGAAAACCATAAAGGTGAAAAACCCCAATAACTTCCTCAGAGATAGATAGAGCAATGATACAACCAACCAAGAGAGATAGCCATAACCTAGAAGCAGATCCTCCTCCTCCATAAGTGCGCCACTCCTCCTTGAGTGCATGTGTGAGAAGTGAGTGAGCAAATAGAGTGCCTCCCGCACTCTATTTATACTTGACTTGACTTGCCTTTTTACCTAACTCATGTAGGATCGAACTTTACCACATAACATAATGCTGAGTGGGCCGACCCCCAATAGGGTGGTCTAATAACCCTTTGACCCACATGGCCAACCCCCAATAGGGTGGTCTAATAACCCTTTGACCCACATGACTTATACAGGGCCGACCCCAAATAAGGTGGTCTAATAACCCATCAAGTATAAGTTACGACACTTACAATATAAATGACGACACTTCCTTATAGAGGAATAATACCATCTCTATAGGAATACAATATACATATATGTGAAATACATTCCGAAGTTACATATACATCAACACTCCCTCTTAACTAGGAAGGTATTTCTCTGCACAGTTCTTCTAGCACAAGTCATCTTCTCTGGATCATCGTCACTAGATAATCGTCATCGAGTCATCATCATCGTCACTGCTGCTGCTATCTCAATCAATCTCTGAATCTACTCGTCATAGGAAGTTCTACAGAGCCAGTCCTTTTTTCATACTGGATGTAGGCCCACCACCTGCAGGTCTTCATCATCACTGGCCATACTGTGGAATCCTCAGGACTTATTACGTGCGCCACAAAACCTCGAAAGAGCATCCCAGGATGTTACGGGTACACAACTCTGACCTGTAGGATCTCCCAGGGCGCTATTACATGTGACCCCACCACAAAACCTCGAAAGAGCATCTCAGGATGTTACGGGTACACAACTCCGACCTGAAATCTCCCAGGGCACAAATTACATGTGGTCCACCACAAAACCTAGCAAGAGCATCTCAGGATGTTACGGGTACACAACTCCGACCTGAAATCTCCCAGGGCACAAATTACATGTGGTCATGGCAAAACCTCGAAAGAGCATCTCAGGATGTTACGGGTACACAACTCCGACCTGAAATCTCCCAGGGCCCAAATTACATGCCATAGGACAAAACCTCGCAAGAGCATCTCAGGATGTTACGGGTACACAACTCTGACCTGTAGGATCTCCCAGGGCACAAATTACATGTCCTCCCAGAGCAATGTCTCGAAAGAGCATCCCAGGCTGTTACGGGTACACAACTCCGACCTATAGGATCTCCCAGACATGCTCATCTGCACAACCTGATCCACGGCCACAGAGTATCAACCTGATACTCACCATACATCATCCTGATGTACTCATGATCGTCCTGATCATCATCACTGCAACGTCCTGCTGCATGTCATCTGGAGGAACATCCTGAAGCTCATCATCCATGATCATCCTGATCATCATCACTGCAACGTCCTGTTGCATGTCATATGGAGCAACATCCTGAAGCTCATCATCCATGATCATCCTGATCATCACTGCAACATCCTGCTGCATGATCCACCTGATCATCAATGCATCCACCTGATGCATACCAAGTATCTACCTGATACATATCATCATGCATGATCCTCCTGATCATACAATGTATCCACCTGATACATGATACATATCACCATACATGATCAACCTGATCATACAATGTATCCACCTGATACATATACAGATACATGGTCCAAGCATCCAACATGATGCATATACAAAATACATACACATGATCCAACTGATCATATCCAGCATCCAACATGATACATACATAAATGATCCAACTGATCATATCTAGCATCCAACATGATGCATACATACATAAATGATCCAACTGATCATATCCAGCATCCAACATGATGCGTACATACATAAATGATCCAACTGATCATATCCAGCATCCAACATGATGTGTACATACATAAATGATCCAACTAATCATATCCAAGCAGAAACCAGAACATCATCCTGATGCCCATTATCCAGCGCTTACATCCACAACCATGTGAAGGATCCTCCTTCCAACATGCTTGGAATGGCTTCAGCAAATGTGTCCATCACTTCTTCCTCGAAGTATCTTCGATCTGAAGAACGCCAAGTCTCTCTCTGAAGTACTCGAACTTCACCCTGGCTAGTGGCTTCGTCAGCACATCTGCAATCTGCTTGTCCGTCGAAACATACAGGAGCTTCACAGCTCCTCTCTGCACCATATCCCTGATATAGTGATATTTGATCTCTATGTGTTTCGACCTGTCATGAAACACTGGGTTCTCGGACAGCTTTACACAACTCTGGTTATCACAGAAGATACCAGTAGCCTCCAACGGGAGATCAAATAGCTCAGACAGTAGCTTCCGTAGCCATACTTCCTCACAACTAGCTGAACAGGCTGCAACATACTCTACCTCAGCTGTACTCAGTGCTACGCAGGACTGCTTCCTGCTAAACCAAGAGATCACACCTGATCCCATACTGAAGCAGCACCCAGATGTGCTCTTCCTGTCTGTAGCACTGCCAGCCCAATCTGAATCAACATAACCCTGCAGGTTAAACTTTTGATTCGCCTCATACCTGAGCCCATAATCCACTGTACCCTTCAGGTACCTCAGAATATGCTTTACAGCAACCAGGTGAACACTCCTCGGATCCGTCAGGAACTGGCTCAATGTGTTCACAGCAAAGAAAATATCTGGTCCCGTGTTCGTCAGGTACATCAAGGACCCAATCATCTGACGATACATAGAGACATCAACCGGCTCAGATGAAGCATCACATAGAAGCTTCAGATTCGATGCCATAGGTGTGGCCATGGCTTTGCAGTCCATCATCCCGAACCTCTTCAGGATCTCTACTGCATACTTCCCTTGTCCAAGGAAGATTCCATCAACACTCTGCCACATCTCCATGCCAAAAACAAATAGTGCATCATCCCCAAGTTCTTCATCTCGAACTCGGTAGTAAGCTTCCGCTGCGTGTCGGTAATCAATCTATCTTTACCTGTAACAAATAGGTTATCTGCGTACAAAAGTAGTATCACTGGATTTCCTTCTTCAACCTTGTAGAAAAGGTTGGAATCTGCTTTACTCTTGGTAACGCCCAAACTGGATAGAAAGCTGTCTATCCTACCATACCAAGTTCTGCACACATATATGACTACACCATGCTGTCTTGAGATCCATCTGGTGCATCTTCTATTTCATCACTTTTATATTTCTCAATGCTGTCATCTGCAACATGCTTGATCTGATAGTTCCATTTGGAAGTCATAACAAACTTCCCTTCATGTCTTGGGATTACATCCCAAACATCATTCTTCATGATCGACGGATCATGGCATTTCATTTCTTCATCCCAGATCCTGGGAACTTCAATATCTTCAATAGATAATTTTGTCGCTGAACAAATGTTGTAGTTCTTCTTTTGTAGGTGATGGCATACGATCTTTCCTACACAACAAGTTAAATTGCATGATTAGAAAACATCTCATAGTTTTCAGAACAAATTCTTACACATAAATAAATATGTCATATAGTCATGCAATTATCTTAGCCAATGCTTCAATACAACATTTATCCATATTCCATAACTTTCTAGATGCCTTCCAGTCTCTACCAGAACATTGTTAAGAGTGTGCACAACTCCCAACATGTCAGCAAAGAGGTTTCATTCTAGATAAGTAGCAATGGAATGTTGTACAGTGCCATATGCCACTTACCCATGCATATTAGGAGTATACTGTTCATCAATGCAATTATTCTAATATGCATAATACACAACCTAATTCTAGGAACATCAGTATATACATTATTGAATAGTATTATTTAAGAAATGACAATTCAAATACTTATCTTTGTTTGTTCGTTGGGTGGACTCCCTCTGAGTCTTCGCTTCCTTGCAGGAGCTGCTGGAGTCCGAATCTGAAGTAGCTTCTTCTACACCTTTCGGTTGTGGGATGTACAGAGATGGTCAACTCCCTCTAAATATCTGCATCCTTGCATAAACCACTGGAGTGTACTCCCTCTTGATCTTTGCTTCCTGGATTACCTGTTCTTGAATCTCATATTCATCCTTGGTTCCTATGCATGCTTATTAGTATCATGATTGTGTTATCCTTGTGATCTCATATAAAATCATACATTCATTAGTATACTATTAAAACACAATAATATCAAGCATGTATAGTCATGATCATTTCAAACAGAAAATAATAAGCATTAGCATTCAAGGTTTATGTAGAATTCTTAAGGTTAGTCAAATCATAAGAAACATAACATGTCTAAACCTGTAATTACTCAAACCTATGACTCTTCAGGTTAGTTGAATCATCAATCAAGATAAGAGATATATTATGCATAAAACTTGTGATTATTCAAACCTATACCATCATGATTCTTCTGGTTAGTCATATCATCAATTATGGTAAGAAACATAATATGCATACAACCATGATTATTCAAACTTATGGCTTCATGAATAATCATTATCAACAACACAACAGTATAAGATCCTAACACAAGGTAAGATTCTATCTTGATATAGGAAAAACATACCTGGATTAGCATGCTAGCTATTTATGTCTAACATACTCACATGATGTCTTCTTGTTCTTCTTCAATGACTTGTGCTAGTAACCTGTATGTCTCATAGGTTGACTATTACAAAACCAAGTTATACATACCTCGTAAATGGATCTTCTATGAGATCCATGACAATGGATGAATCTTTGTCCTCATGTTATCATGATCATATGTTCTTGGACTGGAACATGATTTGTCTTCCTTGGTGTACCTTTCATGTTAGTAGACAACATAAACTTCATACAACACCATAATGCATTAGTACAATCATAAGTGTCAACACCTTAACCAATGAATATCTTCTATCATGCATTCATAATTTTGTTAAGGTGATACGACAAGTCTAAAATAAAAAATGTACTAACCGTAATAACATGAAGACAAACATACCATAGACTTAATCATGGACAAATATCGAAACATACCTCGATGAGTCATACCTGTCGAGATCGCTTGTAATCTTCTTATATAAGGCCTTAGCCTCATCTCCCTCTGAAACAGGAACTTCTTCACTCATGCAGATGATCAATCCATCTTCTTCTAGGATTAACCCAATCCACTTGATTTGCAAGAACTGGACCTTGAGCTGGATATGGGTTTGTCAGATAAACCCCAAAAAATTCAAACTTTGAATTTCAAACTTCTGACAGGATAGAAATATGTGTCTTGATGAGCTGATCAATTTGGTATATTCAGAATTTGAAAACTGCAAAGTTTCACTCCTCAATTTTGCCTTTGAAACTTCCGGAATCACTGTACATGACCCTGAACTGGGGTTTGATGAAGCCCACTCTTTCACCCCATCAAAATGTTTGATCCAAAGCTCTAAGCTTCTATTTTTCTGAGGAACTTCCAGCCGTGGTCACAGATTTCAAAAATTCCCATTTTTACAGAAGCCCTAATTTTCCACTTTTCTGATCAAAGTCCCGAACTAGGGTCTAATCAAGCCCGGCCTTCTGCCCAACCAAAAATTCTGATCTTGGTCTCTAAATTTCTATTTTGATGAGTAGCATCCAGCCGTGATCTCCGATTACAAAAATTCCAACTTTCTCCAAAGCCCTAAATTCCGGAAGCCATGAATGAAGGTACCAAAAAATAATTCTGTTTTGACAGAAATATGTACCTGATTGTTTCTGGTGTAACTCTGAAATTTTTGATCCACAGGGTCTGAAAAAGTTTTCTGAGATAGCCTGACCTGTTATCTTTCCATCCTGACATGTCTGACCCCAATTGGATTCTCTGAGAGAGAGTTATGCCAAATGTCGCAACGTGACCTGTTTTGGGATAAAACAGGAGAGCGAACTTGTACGGCGTGCCACGTGTCACTGTTTTAACTTCGGCCTCTGAAAAAGTTTTCTGCGATAGCTCGGCCTGTTACCTTTCCATCTTGACAGGTCTGACCTCAATTGGACTCTCTGAGAGAGAGTTATGCCAAATGTCGCAACGTGACCTGTTTATGGGATAATACAGGAGAGCGAACTTGTACGGCATGCCACGTGTCACTGGTTCAACTTCGGCCTCTGAAAAAGTTTTCTGAGATAGTACAGACTGTTTACTACCTGTCACTTTTTATGAAATTTCATTTGGAGCTTCCGAGCCCAAGATATGACCTTTTTCCCAAGGTCACCTGATTTTGACTCAGATCTGGAAGAGGCAGAAACCCTATATTGTACAGATCATAAATCACAAAGTACAACGAATTAGAGGTTTTCCTTTGGACACAAGATACCTGGATATCTTAGCTTCGGCCTGTAACAATTTCAGATCCGAAAACTTCTCCAAAACGGATTTATAGCGAAAGTTCTACGATGACTGGTTTTTGCTATATCAAGCCCTAGCATCGTAAGTGCAACAAGTGTCATACATGCCATATCATGCCTTCTTTCAGGCTAGCTCTGATACCATGTTAAATTTTCTGAATTTACTTCAATATGATCTAGGATCTTAACTGAGAGAACAACATGTACAGCATATCTACAGCATATCAATCATGGAGACAATAATGCAAGCACACAAGAGACACAAAGATTTACTTGGGGAAAACCATAAAGGTGAAAAACCCCAATAACTTCCTCAGAGATAGATAGAGCAATGATACAACCAACCAAGAGAGATAGCCATAACCTAGCAGCAGATCCTCCTCCTCCATAAGTGCGCCACTCCTCCTTGAGTGCATGTGTGAGAAGTGAGTGAGCAAATAGAGTGCCTCCCGCACTCTATTTATACTTGACTTGACTTGCCTTTTTACCTAACTCATGTAGGATCGAACTTTACCACATAACATAATGCTGAGTGGGCCGACCCCCAATAGGGTGGTCTAATAACCCTTTGACCCACATGACTTATACAGGGCCGACCCCAAATAAGGTGGTCTAATAACCCATCAAGTATAAGTTACGACACTTACAATATAAATGACGACACTTCCTTATAGAGGAATAATACCATCTCTATAGGAATACAATATACATATATGTGAAATACATTCCGAAGTTACATATACATCAACACCTTTATTTGGTTGCATTATCAATGATTTGGTCCTTTCTAGGTCATTATCTTGGCTATGGACCTACTCAGGATAACCCCTACCTTTTCAACATTAACTATTTATCCCTCAAAATGTCCCCTTATTTGCTTGTGTTTGATAGGAATAAAACTATGGGACCCATTTTATAGTAGTGTCATATCCTACGTTTCTCCTCTTACTTTCACTGGTATACAATTGGAATTCACCTCCTCCATGCTTGCATTGAACTTAGGTTGATGTACATTTCTTCCTACACTTGCATCAAATCCTTGTTGATGTATGTCACCTCCTATGTTCTCACTAAATATGGGTTATCATTCAATGCATTCATGGTTGTGATGAGCTTGGATTAGTTTATGTCACCTTTTATTTTGCTTTATTTGTATTACTATGTTGCATGGGACTCATAGTCTATCCTTGAATTCTATGTGGATCCTCCATGAATGTGAAAGTCCTAAATCGACGTGTGTTTCTTTCCATACTCACACTAAATCTAGGTTATCATAAATAATTTTTGTGCTCCTGATGACTTTGGATCATTGTATGTCACCTATTGTGCTTGCATTCTTTGGATTACTATATGTCACATGGGACTCACACTATATAGTTGAATAGTGTGTAGTGCCTCCATGACCGTGATAGTTCTAGATCAACATATGCCACCTATTGTGCTCATGCTAGCTCCAAGTTACCATACATCACCTTTGTGCTTATGATAACCTTATAGTAATGTATGTGTCCTCTCTCACTCACTATGGTTGTTAGTTAGGGTATTACAACCCATGCCTTTGCCAAAACTATGCCAACATCATTGCCTTTCTTCTCTTTCCTTTCTTAGAATCACCCTAGCATCCTCAACTATTTCCTTTCCACTATTTGTCAACCCTTCATCCTTTCTTGAGGCTTTGTGTCTTTATCCATACCTTGATTGGGGAAAGATTCTAAACTCTGTGATGTATGTATCTAGCTTACCCTGGTAGAAACCTACAACATCATACTTCACCTAAAAGATCGCTCTTTTACTCCTACTCTTGCTATTGTTTTTAAAGTGAAAATGATATTATTGTCGGTATACTCACTCATTCTATTTTACATGTTTTGGTTATTGTTTCACTGACATTATAATTATAACTTCTTGATCTATAATATTATAGCTTAGTTATTTTATCATTTACATGATGGTTATACTGATTTCTTGTTATCTTGTCATTTACATTTCATGTTTTAGTTGTTATCATTCTTACATAGTGATTAAAATTGCTTATTTACCTCTCTGAACATCCTTGCTTGCCATGCATAGTTTGCTTGTTGATCTTTCATTCTCTTTTATCTTTTTCTTGTTCGAAATTATACATACACATGGGGAAACCCTTAAAGTCCTATCTTGCACCAATGCTTGGGGCATGTGAACCTTCACATGCATTTTAGGATATATAGGCTTAACTAGTGGACGATTCCCTTCTCCAACATCAATGCATTAACCTACACTAGAAGGACCTTTTGGTTTCTCCCATACACTTGGTTGATTCTCTCATTCCTTGCAACTCACTCCTATTCCCATCTATGGATAATAACTCTTGGAAGGGGGGGAAATGTACTCATATAATATTCACACATTGGTACCCATAAAAGCCTACCCAATAGGATATGCCTTGTGCGATTCATTCATGTGATGCGTTCATATGTGACCTACCCAATGATGTTATGATGCCTCTCAACTATTGCTCTAATGTGATGTGGGAACTCACTGAGATGTTTGGATCTTCGATATGTTCCTTATATTATATTTTCCATTAGTATCTAAACCTTTATTTCTAGTGTGATTCATGTTTACCCCTTTAGGCACATATTTAGGGCATTTCCTATCTTCATGGTTATAATTGTAGATTCCAACCCCTGATTTGGGTCCATGGATACTTCGTGTCCATAGCCACCCAAATCCATTTGGGACTTTCTATTTATAGGGTCAACTTTGATTAAACTTATAATCCTTGTTGATTTTTTGGTGTTGACGATATCACAAATATCCTCAGAGTAACACGAATTTCAATCCATGAGTTTCATATTAGAGGTAATTTTGGGCCTCAAAACCAATGGTACCATTATACCTAATCCACAACACACAGTCCATATATGCAATTTGATTTTTGGTATTAGTTGGGTATATTAGTTGAGTACCTTAATGGTAAATTCAACGTTATGTTATGTCTTGAGGTTACTCGTTTGCCTATTTAACCCCTTTATCCCTATTTTTAAAGTCTATTCTAATCTTGAATATATTTTATAATTGGAAACCCTAATTTATAGGTACATGCTTGGTTAAGCTACTGAAATCCTCTAACCTCTCTCCAGTGCCTATAATTTCATGCACCTATCATATCCAACACCTTTGTAAGGAATTATTTGTCGATATTGGATCCATTTTTGTAGGATTGATTGATTCATCCTAGGGCATATTCATTGGTAAAATGTGAATCAAACCTTAAATGTATTATTCCATTTGAGGGCACTGTTATGGAAAAAATTGCACAAGTGCACTCTTCGACTTGGTGAGGGGCTAAGCCTTGTACATTTCTTCAAGGCCTTAGTCCTTGGATCCCATTTTGGATGGTTGGTATTCCTCCAAGTGATCCTACAAGAGATTGTTAGTGTAGTTCACATTCAAACATGAAAATATTGATGAAAATAAAATAAAAGAGACGGGGGAAAGATGCAAACTCCAACAACAACCAAAGGTATGATAAACCACTCTTGTATTTCCCAATGGAATAGATGTACAACACCTAGGAGGTGAAGGCTTCAAGGGAAGCCAACAATATCCCTTAGGCAGGCCCTTCTTGTCCAAACTAAATGCTAAGTAGGTGGAAGAACAATGGAGAGAAACACTTTCCCCTTGATGGTAGGTGGAAAGCAAGCTTAGAAATGCTTACAATGGTAGGAAATGGTGGGATATGAGGAAGCTACAACTCAAATCCATCAGCATAACCTTGCTCTAATTTCTCTCTCGCAAATGCATGACAATGGCTTCCTTTTATAGGCCAAGAGGTGGCCATCAAACAACTAGATCCAAATGTGAACTCTCCTCCTTCATGAATTGGTTCCAAGGTACACAAATGGGGATGATTAATGCTCCCAAGTGTGTGAGGAGCCTGTTAAATTTTGAGCATTAATTCACAATAATCTAGGATCTTTGCTGAGAGAATAACATATATAGTATATCAATGCATGACAATCACAATATGACAAGCATCACAAGAATCAAAAGCATAAGAGACAAGAGACACAGAGTTTCCGTGGGGAAAACCCTAAGGTGAAAAACCCCACAACTTCCTCAGAGATAGAGAGAGCAATGGCTCAACCAAAGTACAACCAAATAACATTGAGATAGTCTCCTAGTAGCAGATGATCCTCCTCCTCACTAGTGTGCCACTTTCTGAGTGAGAGTGAGTTACTTTTTCGAGTGTGTAAAATAGAGATCTCCGATCTCTATTTATACTAACCTTTTTTCCCAGTGACCTTATGGGGCCGACTTGTCTAGCTAGGTACATCCACATTATAATATATATAATTCAGGGCCGACCCCACATGGTGGTCTAATAGCCCATCGGAAAGTACACACACTTGCGACACTTGTCAATCCACATGAAGACACTTCCTTATAGAGCAATGACACATCTCTTATAAGGGTACAATAAATATATATAAAATACACAGATGAAATACATTTCGAAGTTACATATACATCAACACTCCCTCTTAACTAGGAAGGTATTTCTCGACATAGTTCTGCTAGACAAGTCTTCTTCTCAGGATCATCGTCATCGATGCATCATCATCATCATCGTCACTGCTGCTGCTATCTCAACCAATATCTGACTCTACTCGTCATAAGAAGTTCTACAGAGCCAGTCCTTTTTCATACTGGATGTAGGCCCACCACCTGCAGGTCTTCATCATCACTGGCCATAGTGTGGAATTCTCAGGACTTATTACGTGCGTCACAAAACCTGGCTGCAGCATCCCAGGCTATTACGAGCACACAGCTCTACTTGTAGGATCTCCCAAGAGCACATTACATGTGACCCATCACAAAACCTGGCTGAATCATCCCAGGCTGTTACGAGCACACGGCTCTACCTGTCGGATCTCCCAGGAGCACATTACATGTGATCTCACCACAAAACCTGGTTGAAGCATCCCAGGCTGTTACGAGCACATGGCTCTACCTGTTGGATCTCCCAGGAGCACATTACATGTGGTCCACCACAAAACCTGGCTGAAGCATCTGAGGCCTTTTTCATCCTATCCAAATCTCCCAGGAGCAAATTACATGTGGTCATGGAAAAACATGGATGAAGCATCTGAGGCCTTTTTCATCCTATCCAGATCTCCTAGGAGCAAATTACATGCCATAGGACAAAACCTCGAAAGAGCATCTGCCAGATATCCCAGGGCACAAATTACATGCCATAGGCAAAACCTCGAAAGACTATCTGCAGATCTCCCAGGGCCAAATTATATGTCCTCCCAGAGCAAAACCTTGAAAGAGCATTTTCTGGATGTCCTAGGGCACTGAATTACATGCCATAGGAAAAACCTCGAAAGACTATATGCAAATCTCCCAGGGCAATGAATTATATGCTCATCTGCACAACCTGTTCCACGACCACAGAGTATCATATGATACTCATCATACATCATCCTGATGTACACATGATCACCTTGATCATCATCACTGCAACATCCTGCTGCATGTCATCTGGAGAAGCTCGTCATCCACGATCATCCTGATCATACAATGCATCCATCTGATGCACACCACGTATCTACCAGATACATAGATACATGATCCACACAATGTATCCATCAACATACATGATCTACCTGATCATATCTGATACATATCAATATACATGATCTACCTAATCATACAATGTATCCACCTGATACATATACAGATACATGGTCCAAGCATCCAACATGATGCATATACAAAATACATACACATGATCCAACCGATCATATCCAGCATCAACATGATGCGTACATACATATAAATGATCTAACTGATCATATCCAGCATCCAACATGATGCGTACATACATATAAATGATCCAACTGATCATATCCAGCATCCAACATGATGCATACATACATACATAAAAATGATCCAATTGATCATATCCAACAGAAACCAGAACATCATCCTGATGCTCATCATCCAGCGCTTACATCCACAGCCATGTGAAGGATCCTCCTTCCAACATGCTTGGAATGGCCTCAGCAAATGTGTCCATCACTTCTTCCTCGAAGTGTCCTCGATCTGAAGAACGCCAAGCCTCTCTTTGAAGTACTCGAACTTCACCCTGGCTAGTGGCTTCGTCAGCACATCTGCAATCTGCTCATCCATCGCAACATACAGGAGCTTCACAGCTCCTCTCTGCACCATATCCCTGATATAGTGATATTTGATCTCTATGTGTTTCGACCTGTCATGAAACACTGGGTTCTCGGAAAGCTTCACACAACTCTGGTTATCGTAGAAGATACCAGTAGCCTCCAACGGGAGATCAAATAACTCAGACAATAGCTTCCGTAGCCATACTGCCTCACAACTAGCTGAACAGGTTGCAACATACTCTGCCTCAGCTATACTCAGTGCTACACAGGACTGCTTCCTGCTAAACCAAGAGATCACACCTGATCCCATACTGAAGCAGCACCTAGATGTGCTCTTCCTATCTGCAGCACTGCCAGCCCAATCTGAATCAACATAACCCTGCATGTTAAACTTTTGATTCACTTCATACTTGATCCCAAAATCCACTGTACCCTTCAGGTACCTCAGAACATGCTTTACAGCAACCAGGTGAACACTCCTTGGATCCGTCAGGAACTGACTCAATGTGTTCACAACAAAGCAAATGTCTGGTCTTGTGCTCGTTAGGTACATCAAGGACCCAATCATATGACGATACATAGAGACATCAACCGGCTCAGATGAAGCATCACATAGAAGCTTCATATTCGATGCCATAGGTGTGGCCATGGCCTTGCAATCCATCATCCCAAATCTATTCAGGATATCTATTGTGTACTTCCCTTGACCAAGGAAGATCCCACCTGCACTCTGCCACACCTCCATACCTAGGAAATAGTGCATCATTCCCAAATCTTTCATATCGAATTCAGCAGCAAGCTTCCTCTTAGTATCTGCAATCAGTCTGTCATCTCCTGTTACAAATAAGTCATCCACATACAGGAGTAGAATCACAGGATTCCCTTCCTCAACCTTGTAGTAAAGGTTGGAATCCGCTTTACTCTTGGTAAAGCCCAAACTAGATAGGAAACTGTCCATCCTACCATACCAAGTTCTGGGAGCTTGTTTCAATCCATACAAGGCTTTCTTCAATCTGCACACATATGACTCCTTGTCATGTATTTCAAAACCGAGCGGCTGCTCCACATATACTTCCTCTTCAACTACACCATTCAAGAAAGCAGTCTTGACATCCATGTGGTGTATTTTCCATTTCATAGCTGCAGCCAGGGCAAGTACTGTTATGATGGAAGTATACCTGGCTGCAGGTGCAAAAGTTTCTTCATAATCTATTCCCTCTTTCTGAGAGAAGCCACGAGCTACGAATCTTGCCTTGTATTTCTCTACACTGCCATCTGCAGCATGCTTGATTTTGAAGATCCATTTAGAAGTCACAACAGACTTCTCTTTAGGTCTTGGGACAACATCCCAAACATCATTCTTCATTATTGATTGGTATTCCTCAACCATGGCGTCCTTCCATTCTTTCTTTTCCGCTGCTTCTTCATAACTGGAAGGCTCTTTGTTCATAATGTCACAGAGTAAAGCAACATAGCTGGTATGTGATCTGGTTCTCTTCTTTGCTCTGTGTTCTTCTTCTGGAATGCCAAATCTTTCTGCATCTTGAATGAGCTCTCTAGCCCATGCAGGTTTCCTCTTGTGAGAGTTATCCTCACGGGGTGGATCTACAGTTTCTTGCGGATCTTCAAACTCACGAACAACTTCTGGAACTGCTTCAGTCAAGGTAGTGTCTTGAAATCTAGTTTCCTTAGGTTCTTCATAAACTTCGATAGGTGCCTTCCTTGATTTGATGAATGCTGAGTTTTCGTCAAATGTTACATCCCTGCTGACATCAATCTTCTTGAACCCTGGAAAGTATATTTTGTAAGCCTTCGAGCTTTCACTGTAACCCACAAAGATACCCTTCTTTCCTGAAGGATCTAGTTTAGTCCTCTTTTCCTTTGGAACATGAGTGTATATTGGACAACCAAATATTCTGAGATGGCTGACTTCAGGTTTCTTACCAGAAAAGACCTTTTCTGGTGTCTTGTTGTCCAATATCTTGTGGGGTGTTCTGTTCTGCACATATACAGCTGTTCTAGCTGCTTCTGCCCATAGATGCATAGGTAGATCCTGGTCATGTAGCATTGCTCTTGCTGCTTCCATGATAGTTCTGTTCTTCCTTTCTGCAACTCCATTCTGTTGAGGATTATAAGGAGCAGTCAACTCCCTTTTAATCCCTGAATCACTGCAAAGCTTCTTGAAGTCACTTGAGGTGAATTATCCACGATTGTCGGATCTGAATGTTTTGATCTTCTTGTCAGTTTGATTCTCCATCAAGGTTTTGAATTCCTTAAACTTATCGAACACCTCATCTTTGTTCTTCAAGAAGTATACCCAAGTCTTCCTGGAGAAGTCATCAATAAATGAGACATAGTAAACATACCCGCTTAGAGAACTGGATGACATAGGACCACATACATCTGAGTGGATGATTTCCAGGATGTCTTTTTCCTTGCTTTCACTGCTTGGGAAAGCCTTCTTAATGTTCTTACCTTTTGCACATCCTTTGCAAACACCTTCATGTTTGGTCTTGATTTCAGGAAGACCCTCTACAGCCTTGCTTGCAATTGGAAGTGACCTATAGTGCATATGAGCAAGTCTTCTATGCCAAAGTTCACTTGGCTCCATGGATTCATGAACCATGGCATGTTCAGGTTGTCCCTTTAATTTATACAAACATCCCTCTTGCTCTCCAATCACTACTGCATCATCTATGGTCTTTCCATTTGGCCACATTAGGACTTGACCATCCACAAATGCAACCCTCATACCTTTTGCATCCAATGTAGAGATTGAGAGTAAGTTCTTCTTGAGCCCAGGTACATAAAGAACTTCTTTGATCTTCAAAGATTTTTCAGAATCTAGGTTGTAGGAGGCTTCACCACTTCCTTTGATTGGGTATTGATAATCATCCCCAAGTTTCACCTTATGGGGTGATTCATGTTCAGATAGATTCACAAAACATTCCTTAAACCCAGTCATGTGTTTGGAAGCCCCGCTATCAATCAACCAATCATTATAACCATGGGAGATGGTACCTGTGAGAGCAGAGATTAGAACATACTCTTCTTCACTTGATGAGTTATCATCACTTTCTGCCCTAGCCTTCTTCCTGGGTGGTTCATCATCCTCGGCAGCATGAGCATGAAACCTTCTTTTGCTGCCCTTCTTCTTCTTGTTGGAGTTGTTGTTGTCCTTCTTGTTCTTGGGACAATTTATGGCAATATGTCCTTTCTCATTACAGGTGAAGCATATTCTTCCTTCTTTGAAGTGATGTGAAGATTTCTTGGAGTGAGATGGCTCTCTCTTGGACTTCCCTTTCTTGGTGTGAGCTGTGAGAGATTGATCTTCATTCCCCATCTTTTCTTCTCGTGCCACAAGCCTTTCTTCTTCTTGTGAGCATTCTTCCCGTAGTCTACTGAAGGAGATCAACTTCTTCCTTGCACAAATTCCTTGGATAAAGGAATCCCATGACTTGGGTAGGCCATTTAGAGTGGTCATCACCACTTCACCATTCTCCACCATTTCATCCACTGCTTCTAGTTGTTCCTTGATCTGGGAGACCCTTGAAAAATAAGATTGAATGGTTTATCCATTCTGAAACTTTACTCCTTTCAATTTGTTCCGCAGGGTCATCTTCCGATTTATGTTCTTCCCTTCAAATAGCTTGGTCAAAGAGTCAAACATCTCCTTGGGTGTCTTTAGAGAGGACACATGGGGTATGAGATGATCTTTAATGGAATCCGCAATGATTCTCTTTTCCTTGACCAAGTTCTTCTTATGCAATACCTTGGCTTCTTCATCCTCTGGGATAGGGATGTCTTCTTTCACATATGAGTCCAACTCATTTTCTTCCAGGATTAACCCAATCCTATACTTCCAAGCTCGGAAGTTATCAGCTCCTTCAATCTTATCCTCAAGCTTGGTGTGGTGAGACATATTAAAGAGTACTTCAAATGGAAATAGAAAAGATTTAGATCTTACCACTTGAAATGCTGAAAACTGGATCTGGTCCTGAATTAGGGTTTGTTAGAAAAACCCTAAAAATTCAAAATGTGAATTTCAAATTTCTGAAAGGATAGAAAGATGTGCCTTGATGAGCTGATCAGCCTGGTGCATTCAGAATTTGAGATCAGAAAAGTTTTGCCCTTCAGAATTGCCTTTTTGTCCTCCCGGGTTCACTAGGGAGAGCCCTGAATTAGGGTTTGAGTTTCCCGGAGATCTACCTAGCCAAAAATCTCGATCCAAAGCTCTAAACTTCGATTTTTGCAAGGATCTTCCAACTATGTCTTCAGATTTCAGAAATTCCTATTTTTGTGGAAACCCTAATTTTTAGGGCCAAATCCGAAAATGATCGGAATTGAATTCTGACTGGACAGATAGATGCGCCTTGATGAGTAGAGTCAATCTACTATACTGATTTTCAAAAATCTGTGGAGAGAAACCCAATAAACAAGGAACTCAATCTTCCGTTACTGCAAAATGTCTTCTTCTTAGGTTAGCTCTGATACCATGTTAAATTTTGAGCATTAATTCACAATAATATAGGATATTTGCTGAGAGAATAACATAAATAGTATATCAATGCATGACAATCACAATATGACAAGCATCACAAGAATCAAAAGCATAAGAGACAAGAGACACAGAGTTTCCGTGGGGAAAACCCTAAGGTGAAAAACCCCACAACTTCCTTAGAGATAGAGAGAGCAATGGCTCAACCAAAGTACAACCAAATAACACTGAGATAGTCTCCTAGTAGCAGATGATCCTCCTCCTCACTAGTGCGCCACTTTCTGAGTGAGAGTGAATTACTTTTCCGAGTGTGTAAAATAGAGATCTTCGATCTCTATTTATACTAACCTTTTTGCCCAGTGACCTTATGGGGCCGACTTGTCTAGCTAGGTACATCCACATTATAATATATATAATTCAGGGCCGACCTCACATGGTGGTCTAATAACCCATCGACAAGTACACACACTTGCGACACTTGTCAATCCACATGACGACACTTCCTTATAGAGGAATGACACATCTCTTATAAGGGTACAATAAATATATATAAAATACACAGATGAAATACATTTTGAAGTTACATATACATCAACAGAGGCAAATTATGATCCTTGGGGAGGATTGAGTTTTTAATGTGCCCCTGGGAATTATTGGTCCTGTCATTTTGATAATAGCATGACTATCGAAGGAAAAGCCGCGCGGGTGTAGCGCGGGCATTGTTTAGGTAACCTGCACTATAGCGTGAGTTACCCGTGCTACCCTTTGTTTTGACAGTTTCTTGGAACTTGTGGACTCATGCTGTGTTTTGGATATATTGAGGATTCCTGTGGTGAGATGCATTCTATATGTTGATGATGATTTATTGGATGAATCGCCGAAATCTCGCATGTGTGCGATTTTTAGGCCTTAACAGATCCCCCCTGATGTATGTGGTGTGGAGGGTACTGTAGAGCTGACAATGCATCATGTTTTCTATTGTTTCTCTCCTGTTCCATAGGATGAAGCATATGTGGAAAAAATAAGGTTCTCCCATGGGGGAGGA
Organism: Larix kaempferi; assembly: GCA_027924585.1. Lineage (NCBI taxonomy): Eukaryota > Viridiplantae > Streptophyta > Pinopsida > Pinales > Pinaceae > Larix > Larix kaempferi. The sequence goes on from BSBM01000556.1 coordinate 7,539,924, forward strand.
GTGTTGGTGACGACTGTTGGAGCTGTAATAAAGAATAGTTTTTATACAAACGAGGCAGGCATACCCATGCTTGTGAAATACTGTCAAAGTGATTACAATGAGAGATGACAAAGGTGCCGATTTTGTTATACTGCTAGGACATGGATGAAGGTGGCTTCAATCCATGTTAGAGTAAATGCCCTTGGAAATTCTCTTGTATATTGAAGAATTTGGACTGCTAGTGACCATGATAAACCCACTGTGGTGGTGAACCAAACTGGTATGTAACTCTGCCTGAGGGATTTACCGTACCAAATAGACTACTATCATGATTTCCAAATGTGAACACTGCTACCTTCAAAAGTATGTCTCCCCCTGATGCGATGATGCGTTGACGTCGAGCATAGGGGAAACCACCTAGTTAGGGAGCACTAATGACTCTCCCTACTAAGTTTGAGGTGATCCCTTATAGTGATTGAAAGGGATCCCAAGGTAGAATCTGTAACTACTGCAACTCTCAGAATATAGTGTTTTGATGTTGACGAGAGCTGAAGTACATGGTAGGACGTGAGTACTACCCTGAGAATTGGGATCATATTGTAACCGAATGATGGATGGACATACCTGATATAATACTGGTTGATAAGTGTGGGGCTCATAACTTCCTTTGATTGATGTAAATGCGAGGAGTGGGGACAACAAATTTTCTTTTAGAACGGTACGGATTGAAACGGGCGGAGACTGATTGCAAATGAAAGGGATTTGATGGAGACGCGAAATGAAGGGTAATGGTAACTAGCAAAAAAAATACTGCTGAACATGTGTATAATCAAATACATCGATCAAAGGCGACCATGGGTTGTTTCCAAAATAATATGGTGTTCCTGCAATGTGAGGTGAGGCGACAACTGTTTGTACAAAACAAATGTTGGTGGGGTCCCCATAGTTTTGTGTGTGTCAGGGGACCGATTTGATGATGGGAGGAGTCCCCACAGTTTTGAGTGGATCAGGGGACACTTTCCAATGATGAAGTGAGGGTTAACTTGCAAACGCAAAGACGGTTCCCCATGAAACTATGTTATGCAGTGTAGTCCTGCGAGATAACTGAATATAACTGGTCGTTTATGAGGGTGGGGGGCCCCATAGGTGTTTTTGCGGGGGTGATGACATAAGGGGGAGTGCGAATGGTAAAGTGCTCATGGTGGTATGAGGGGGATTTGTGAATCATTCTCGTAACATGTGCCGAAGAATTTGATGAGTGTCTACTGGGTGGAGTAAATGTCCAATTGCAACAATGATACTCTAAGGGAGGGCCTTTTCAAGTTTGGTAAGATTCCTTAGACTTGTGGGGGGTCGACATCATGGATATAAATTGATGACAGGGATGGAAGTGGTGCACACACCCATGGGGGAACCTGCTATTCATGGGAATGATGTTGATGGCACATCAAGGCCATGAAGGGAAGCCCTATGGTTATCAGCGGGAACATTGAGATATGCATTATAAATGGAGAGTAAATAGAGTCTATATGCCAGTTTAAGAATGATACCCGTGGTGGGGTGCGTTACCCTCTAAAGCTTCGGAGTATTATTCATATAATGGGTAAACAAGGGGCTCCATGATATTTTGATCACGGTCCTGCAAACACAGTGCACATACCCAAGTGTAATAAAGGACATAACCAAGGTATTGAAAATGCAAAAATCATATAACCAAAACATTGCGTACCAGTGGGGTACTTGGTAGTCAAGGATAGAACCTTTTGATGTACAACCCATTGACCAGGTTGTTGAGGGTAGTAACTTCATGGTCGGTTATAATATAGGCTCCTTTTGGGAGATAATGATTAACAACATAAGGGTCTGTCCATTTAGATACAAACTTCCCAGGTCTTGGTTTACCGTCTTTCTTGGCATTAAACAAAAGGACAAAGTCACCTTCAGTGAAGGTGTGTGGTTTCACTTGTTGATCATAGTGTGCTTTGGATCAAACCTTCATGGATTCATTCTATTGAAGAGATTAGTCCCACCTTTCCGTGTTAAGGTGTTCCAAAGTAAATAAGCGTTTTTCCATAGCAGGGGTATCTAGTAGCAACTCGATGACGGATTGGAGGGTAGGGATTTGACACTCAATTGGGAGGACGAATTCTACTCCATGTACAAGGTGAAATGGGGTAAAACCTGTGGCAGTCTTGATGGAAGTGCGGTAGGCCCACAAGGATAGAAAGAGCATGTGGTGCTAGTTGGTTTAGTTTTTATCCACTATGCATTGGAGCATAGTTATGAGTATTTTTTTAACAGCTTCAACCTGGTCGTTTTCCTGAGGGTAGTAAGCGGTTGAAAATTCATGTTTAAAGCCTAATAACCGTGATAGTTCCTCAAATGCTTCGTCGTAGAAGTGTCTTCCATTGTCAGAGATAAGGTGCTTGGGAATGTCGAAGCGAGAGATGACATGGTTGAAGAAGAACCGTGCATCGATTATTGCTTTACAATCAAATGTGGGCATTGATTCGGCCCATTTGGTGAAGTATTCCATGATTACTACAATATGGTGGTGACCTTGGGATGATGCCGGATGACATTCCATAAAATTAATTTCCCATTTGAAGAATGGGCTTGCAATGATGACCAGATGGAGGGGTGCTAGGGGAGAGCACGTTTTGCAGGAAAAGACCTGACAATTGGCACACCTTTTGATGGTGTAAACACAGTCTTTGAATACAAAGGGCCAAAAATACCCTGCCCGTAGGATTTTCTAGGCGGTGGATAATCCAGAGAGGTGGCCGCCACATGCACCGCTATGGAAATCATTGAGAACCTGTTCAGCTTCTTCATGCGTTAGACATCGTCGAAGGATAGTGTCGATGCAACCACGATATAGGATGTCTCCGATGAGGAGATATCATGGTGCCTAGTGGCAACTTTTGTGGCGATCGTTGTGGGATAAGTGGGGAGTGAATTTATGGGTGCGGAGATAAAGGAGGATATCACCGTACCAGGGATATTAAATTTTAATGAGAAAGAGGTGCTCGTTGGGGAGTTGGTCCTGGAGGGATTCGTTGGTGGTGGTGGAGGGAATATCTGTAATGAGTTCGGCTAAGGCCATGGATTTCTTGCTTTTAGGAATCACAAACTCTAGGTCGATTTCTTGTAAAATAACGATCCACCGTGCAAAATTGCTATTGATAAGCCTACGGTTAAGTATGTATTGCATAGGGTTGGAATCAGTGACGATGATTGTTTTTTAGAGCGAAATATAGTGGTGTATTTTTTTTACAGAAAGTATAACTGCAAGGGCAAGCTTCTCATCATGGGTGTAGTTGAGCGCAGGTCCAACGAGGTTTTTGATGACATAATATATGACATGTTCCTGATGGTTTGCAGCTGGTTAGACAAGTACGCTGGCTACAACAGAATCTAACATAGAGATATACAAGATGAAATATTTGTCAAAGTCTGGAGGAGATATGAGGGGGGATGAAGACAATGCTTGTTTAAGGGCATCAAAGGCAGTTTGGGCATAGTCATCCCACTTAAATGGCATATCTTTTCTGAGAAAATGTAAAAATTCATGGGGCTGAGTGGCATAGTAGGGAACAAAACTATGAATAAAGTTGGCCTTATCTTGGACACTCTGCAATTGGCATCGTGTTCATGGTGTTGGTAATTCCAAGATGGCTTGAACCTTGGAGGGGTCGACATTGATACCATTTTTGGAAATAATAAATCCTAAAAGGCGATCGACGGTGACACGAAATACACACTTTGAGGGGTTTAAGTGTATACTATACTTGCAACATATTGTGAATATGGTACGAAGGTCTTGAAGGTGCTCACAACATTTTTTGGACTTGGATGTGAGGTCGTCTAAAAAGGCGAGGATGATGCGAGCCAAGTCATTAAAAACAAATGCCATTGCTCACTGGAAAGTGGCTCCAACATTTTTTAGACTAAAGGGAATGAATTTGTAAGTGAAGGTGCCCCATGGTGTAGTAAATGCAGCTTTATACTGATCGCGGGGGCGGATGCGTATCTGGTTATATTCATAGAACCCATCCATGAAGGAAAACATTTCACTACCGACACATGAGTCAATGATTTGGTCGATGAATCACGAGGGAAAATTATACTTGGGGCAGGCTAAATTGAGGTCTCGAAAATCCGTACAAACAAAAATAGTTCCCCGCCTTTTGTTAACCAGGATGGGGTTAGATACCCGTTGGCAGGCGGTTTGAGGAGGAGGTGTCGTGGTACCGCTGACGTTGCGACATGTTGGATAAAGGCGCAGAAGGAGTATTTTGTACCAAAGTAGATCGCAGTTGGCAGGTTTTGGGTCACTGGGACCATGTATTTTGTAATATCGAGGCAATTGTACCGCAGTATGTGGGTTTCTGGGGTCATTTGGACCAAGTTAGTTAGATAATGGGTCAATTGTCCATAGTGTCGGTTAGGAGGTTAGTTGTAAGTGGACAAATATTGTAATGGAAAAAGCCTATAAATAGATGAGAGTCGTAAGTGTTAGATAGGAAGGATGAAGAGGAGAAGATAGCGAGAAGGGGAGAAGATGTATGTTTTGCCTCTGGTGTTTTGACTGCAACAATAATACAATGATGTTCTGGTGCAATTTCTATGCAATAGTGCGATATATAATTGTTGTTTAATGTAGTATCTGCTTACTGTTGTTGAAATGACAATTGATGCGATTAAATGATCTGTTTCATATGGAATATGAATGTTGCGATTAGTTGAAATGTTATAATTTTGTTTGAATACTGAAAGATAGATAGTTTGCATAGCCACAACTCTCCTCCTCCCTTGGTGGAAACATGGTTCCATCTGCTCTTCCTGGACGCCTCAGGTGAGACCTCATCCGCTCTGCGGGTGTTGCTGGGTGGTCTCAAACCTGCTCGGGCCGGTGCCCAGGGATACTACGGTATGTGTCGACAGTTGGTGAACCCCTGTCGACTGTGAGGCCGTGATTTGGTCAACAAATGGTTCCGTTTCCCTACCATGTGCAGAGTAGAAGGAGGTCATGTTGTGGAACCCGACGAAGCCGGAGATACAGAAATGGTTCGATCAAAAGTTGCAGGAGTTTGCTGAAGAAGAAAGTCGGAACACACGACTGATGGTAGATCACTGGCTGGGGAGATATATTCACGACGGTCGCATGAATGGTTTTTCTGTGAATTTTCGGTCATTTTGTACGAATGGTTGTCGAAGCTAACCTTCCAGAAAAGGAACTTCCAGGTGGTGAGCCAACGGCTTGGACCCCAGAATTGATTCAGGAACTACAGGAAGTCGATAATAAGGCATCACGGGCTGTTGAAGTTTGGCTTGATAGCATCTTGGAAGGATACATTACTGAATTCGCGGTTGACACAAAGAAATCCTATAGTGAAGCTGAAAGATACTTTTTTGACGGACCGAGGGGAAGGTTTTTGCTGTCACTCCAACTGTCGATTAAGATGCTAATCTGCCAAAAAGGTATATTGAAGATGCACCTTGATCAATAAGCAACCTGGTGGGCGGAGGCCGTGGGTATCGCGACTGTCGGGGGGCGGTCGAAGGAATGGTAAAGGGGTAGATGGGTGCAGACCATGATGAGACTGTGAGTGAAGCCGAGGAAGAAAGTGGCCTTACGAGGGGAGGAGTAAGGTTTCGACAGGAAAAGAGGCAGAGGATAGGAGAAGGTCCTGCTGCGATCGGACTGCAACCCCGTGAAGGAAGGCCACACGGGACGAAGCGACCTCACAGTCCTGACAGGGATAACCAGGCTATGCCCAAGATAGAGGCAGGACCAAACCCTGGCACAAATGTACCCACCCCTCCGCTCACTGACTCTTAACCAGCAAGAAATACTACTTCGACACTGCCGAGTTCATCAGTTTTGCAGAAGTTAATTGGTAGTAGTAGCGCAACGACAGGAGGAAGGAAGCCCAAAATGGTGGGTGATGATGCAAAGTTACCGTTGTTCCACGGCAGTGCGACAGACAACCCGAACAGTACTGGTTTTTGTGTGAAGCAGTCTGGACCATGAAATAGTTCACTGATGATAATGCTAAGAATGGGTAGTTGGCCACGACCTTGCGAGATTGTGCATTAGATTGGTTCATGAAGTTTATTTTGGTTCCTACACGAACACCGAAAAAGTCCTTGGATGAGATTCAGGAAGGAATGATTGCTGAATTTAGATGGCCTAAGTCAGAGGCTCAATACATTACTGAATTGAAGGAAATTAAACAGTATCCCAATGAGACAGTATGGGATTTCGATCAGTGATTCAAGACGCTGATGGCAAAGGTTAGTTTCGATATGAGCGTTGTCCAACATAAAGAACGGTTCATTGCGGAACTGTTACCCCACATTCGGCTGTCGCTGATGCAGCAAAACATTTCGACGCCTAGCGAATCTCTAGAGATCGCAATGCGATTGGAAGCGTCACCGATTGGAGATAATGCAGCCGAGATGTCACAGATACAGACACAGCTCGCCAACTTCACTATACAGTTGCAAGATTTGAAGAAGAAAAAGGAACAACGCGATGAAGTATGGTGTACGTGTTGTCGACGAGGGGGACATACGAAAGATGATTGCCTAGATTTTCGTAATTATTTGGTCTCTGGTGCACCCAATCCATTAAATGGCGGTAGTATGCCATGGTGTTGTGTTTGCCAAGTGTTCGGGCACAGTCACGATAACTTCCCATATATGCAGAAAATGGTTAAAACTCCGCGGAATCTGTATTGCACCTTCTGCAAGTCGGTAGGACACAATGACAAGGATTGTTGTGCATATGGGTTGCTACAGGAGCGAATGTGTGATGCATTCTATGTCAAAGATGATCAGCGCGCTGCACCGCTACAGCCACAGGTAGCTCAGCCAATACCTCAACCGCAGCAGTTCGTACCACAACAGCAGCAACCGCAGTAGTTCGTACCGCAATATACACTAGTGAAACCCCCCGCAGCCTTAGTACGTGCAGCAACCGCAGTATGCACCACAAGGGCAAGGGATGCTGCCAGCACCCGCACAGCAACAGTTCAATCAACCTCAGTAACAGCAGCAGGGCAGCTACCGTGGAGGATACCGGGGTGGACGCGGTGGTGGATTTGGTCATGGAGGAGGAGGACGAGGTGGTCGTGGACCTGTTCAATGTTATCTATGTGCGGTCTAGGGACATTAACAGCGTGACTGCCCATTTCTATAGAACCAGTGTACCTTCTGTTATGGTAATGATCATACGGTTGAAAATTGTCCACAGTTGATTGCACGATGGCAGGCTGGGAACGCCTTGCAGCTACAGAATCAGGCCCAGCCGCAACAACCAGTGCAGAATTAGGTATAGCAACCAGTACAGAACCAGCCCCCATGACCACCGCCGAACACCAATCAAAATATCAATCAACCAGGGAATTTGCAGCAGAACCAGATGCAAGGCGCACATATTGCGACCATTTCTGCAGAACCACGACCGCAAGATGCTTCAGTGGCTGTTGTCACTCATGGAGGAAAGATGACTGGGGAAGATGGTTCATGACCACTGATTCGGTTGGCTGGTCAGAAGACGGTACCCTTCGACATTGATGCTGAGCGAGAGACATTCCTGGAGTCATGTCGCATGTTGGAGAAAGACCGCAGTAAGGCTGTTGTTTGCGATATGCCGCCTGTCTTTGATGCCACATCAGACGCCGATCCACCAACCCCAGGGATATTGCAAAAGTTTCTCGAGAGTTGTCTCTTGTTGGCCCGAGACTCGGTTGCTCTGGTTGAGATTGAGGGATGGTTACAGGGATTTCAGAAAGGACGGTAGGAGTTCGATGTAAACTCCTTACAGCGACGGAAGACTGGCAAGGAAATGTGAATGAATACTCAGATTGGTGACTATGATGTTGACTCTGTGATTCTTGACCTTGGTTCGGATGTTAACATCTTAACCAAGCAGGCGTGGCAGAAGATGGGGAGTCCCCCATTGAGCTGGTCTCCTGTGCAACTCCGGTTGGCTAACCATGCGAAGGTTACACCTATTGGGCAAGTTCCGCGGCTCACGATTGATATTGAGGGCATGAATACTTTTGTTGACTTCGATGTCATTGAAGTAGTTGAGGAAGGAAGCTCCTATCCTGCGCTCTTGGGGATAGGATGGGCTAACAATAGTGGAGCTGTAATCAATTTCAAGAAGCGCATGTTGACCTTTGAGAATCGCGATTTCAGAGTCGTAGCCCCATTGGATCTGGCTGACGGATGCTTATATGTTGAGCCTGTAAAAGATGACGATCTCACTGCCTGGGATCATGCATTCAACATTTCTGAAGATTATATTCATCCTACTGTCCACGGTGAGCTGGAGTGGCACAGCGAGAGTTCTGCATCTTCCCACTCTGATGATGCCTTCGAACACTGCAGAACCGGATGCATGAAGTACCGTTCCAAAAATGTGGCTTAATTACGTAGTCTTTAGGTCATGTTGCCACAGAAATAGTCACACTACCTATCTATGAGGGGTTGCCTGACCTCACTAGATTTTTGGTAGAATTTGAAGAATGGGTCTCAGAACCCCAGCGATTGCTGGCATTAGTGGAAGCATCGAAGGCTGCTCCAGCACGCTGGTGGGCGACACATAAGAAGTTCATTATTGATTGGTTGCAGTGTTAGAGGTTGATGATGGTTCAGTTTGGAGACACCGAGGTTTATCATGCTGACAAGTATGATGGGCGAAACAATCCCCAGGATCATGTGATGGAATGTCAACAGTTATGGAGTGCGTGACCCCGCGATGAGTGGGTCCATGCTTTTATCCATACTTTAGATGAGATGCCGCGCTCATGGTACACCGCAGCTGAGTTGCGCCGAGAATTTACAACATGGGGGGAATTGACGATCTACTTAACTCATACATTCACATTCGTAGATGCTAACCCTGATGTCCACAACGCCTTGCAACTCATCCGCGATGTGGTACTTTAGGTTGTTCTAGTAGCCTACCCTGTGGATCCACACTCTGCTTGTCAAATGCAGTCTCTCATGGAATGTTTCAATATCAGTAGTGGTTTGGAGGACGATGACGATCCCCGGAATGTTAACATTCCCGAATCTGAAGGAAGTCGTGATGTGGTCCCACTTGTTGCACCATGTCGACTTGCGGAAGTTGAATGATGCCTTCTTGCATGACCCTTTTTCGACTCCGTTTACTGATGAAGTACTGGAAGGAGTGGGTGGCCAGGAGATGTACTCTTTCACTGATGGATTCTCTGTCTACCATCAGATTCGCATTGCCAAGGAAGATCGCCATAAGAAAACCTTCGTTACTGAATGTGGTTGCTTTCAGTACACGGTCATGCCGTTTGGTTTGAAGAATGCACCTGTGATATTCTCCAGGGTCGTTGTTTCCACATTCAAAGATTTTATTCAAAAGTTTTTGCAGGTATATATGGATGATTGGACCGTTTATGAATTGATTTGCGATCATGTGGCCAATCTGCGGTTAATGCTCGAGCGATGCCAACAACACCAAATATCGCTGAACTTGAAGAAATGTATTTTTTGTGCTCCCTTTGGAATATTGCTGGGTCATATCATGTGTAAGCAGGGATTGTTGGTTGATCCAGCCAAGATTGTGCTTATTTTGGGGTTGCAACCACCGACCACTGTTAAGCAGTTGCACACCACCTTCGGTCATATGGGATATTACCGCAAGTTCATTAGGGGTTATGCTGCGATTACTGCCCCTATGGAAAAGTTGCTGAAGAAGGACGCGACATTCCAGTGGAGCCCGGAATGTCAGGATAGCTTCGAAACGCTCAAGGCAAAGATGGGGTCGACACCGATTTTGGTTTTTCCGGACTGGAGTAAGGAATTCCATGTCCACGTTGATGCCTCCTCGGTTGCATTAGGTGTTGTATTGGCTCAACCAGGAGAAGGCGACATTGATCATCCCATTGCTTTTGCCAGTCGGAAGCTGTCGTCTGTAGAATGCAATTACACTACCACACAACGCGAAGGTCTGGCCATGGTTTACGTGCTGCAGAAATTCAGGCATTATTTGTTGGGTGGCCACTTTAAAATGTTCACTGATCATTCTGCATTGAAATACTTGGTCAATAAGCCTGTGTTGGGGGGGAAGATCTGTCGGTGGCTACTATTGTTTCAGGAGTTTGATTTCGAGGTTGTTGTGAAGCCAGGGCGGTTGAATGCTGGAGCAGATCATTTGTCACGGATTGATACAGGGGAGGAACCGACTAATATCGAAGATGGGTTGCCGGATGCCCAACTATTTCACATTGCCGCTGCTGATCATTATTTTAATGAAATCCTTCAGTTTCTGGTGACCAGCACCGCGCCTGATAAATTTACCACTACTTAGAAGAAGCAATTGGTCGTCAAGGCTGCCGACTTTCAACTGATCACGGGAGAGTTGTATAAATTGGGTGTTGATGAGATATTGTGTAGATGTGTCTTGCGTCATGAGAAAGCGCAGATATTGGTTGAGGCACATGGTGGAGTGGCGGGAGGACATTATGGCGGTCGGGCGACTGCCCGAAAGTTATTACATGCAGGACTTTGGTGGCCCACATTACATAATGATGCGACAGACTATGCGCGGTCTTGTGCTGTTTGTCAGCGAACTGGCAAGCCGTCCAGACGAGACGAAATGCCGCTGCTACCTCAAGTGACACTGCAACCATTCAAAAAATGGGCTGTGGATTTTGTAGGATCGATTCATCCACCAGGGAAACGCATAGGTGCGTGGTATATTATCACAGCGACAGATTACTTGACCCGGTGGGCTGAAGCAGCACCTGTAGTTGATTCCTCCGCCGCAACGGCTGCTCGATTTTTGTTTGATCACATTATCACTCGATTTAGCTGCCCTAAGATATTGCTGAGTGATCAAGGTAGCCACTTTCTGAATTGCACTATTAGCGCCTTGATGGATGAATTGCAGATACAGCATAAGAAGAGTACACCCTATCGCCCACAGGCGAATGGAACGGTGGAGGCGTTTAACAAGGTATTGGAACACGCATTGACAAAGGTGTGCAATGCGAACCGAGATGACTGGGATTTGAAGGTCCCAGCGGTATTATCGGCCTATCGCACCACCTGTAAAAGCTTGACTGGTCAGACACCTTTCAAGCTGGTATATGGGAAGGAAGCAATTATGCCTATGGAGTACAATGTTCCAAGTCTACGAATTGGGGCTGTTACAAGCATGGATGATGTTGCAGCATTAGATGAACGTCTAGCACAATTGATGGAACTAGAAGAGGATCACTTTATCGCCGACTTTCACCAAGGGGTGGAGAAGGACCGCCAGAAGGCATGGCATGATCGCCACATTAAAAATAAGCAGTTCTAGCAAGGCGACTTGGTGCTATTGTACGACGGCAAGTTCATGAAATATCCAAGGAAATTGCAGATGCATTGGCTGGGTCTCTATCACATCAATAGTATTACTTCAGGAGGAGCGTTTCAGTTGCAGCGATTGGATGGGGGGATGCTCCCCAAGATGGTAAATGGTCATAGGTTGAAGCCCTATCGCTTGGGCTTGGAGCAGTGTGATGTTTGAGTCGCACGGGGAAAAATAAAATGAAAATGATGATGATTGTTGCAGGTTGCTTGATGGTCGACGACGCACCAGCAGATGAAGGAATCCGCGAGCAGGGAGGCTTGTGCCGCCAGTTTGGACCAGTCGGCGACACATGGCAGCATCGTGACCCGGTCAAATAAGTAATAAATGCCAAAAGTTAAGGTAGTTAATTAATGACATTGTTCAGATCATGAGCATTAATGGCGGATCCAACCGATTGGCGGACAAGATCGCTGGCGGATTTGCCTCATTAATTCCAGATTTGGTTGAGTTAATTCATGATTTAGTCATGATTACGATAGATTTGGGTAACTACTATACGTATGGGTTAGTGTTGGGCAGAAGACACCAAGGATTTCGCAAGTCGTGTTGTTGTGGAACGCTGTAGTGATTTGAGCCAGTTGTTATTCAGCATATAACGAGGAGTGGTGAGGTATGCCAGGCGAACTAGAGACAGTGGACATTAGCAGTGAAGTGGAGTCACCCTTTGTTCTGGTCTTTTTAGAGCAAGAAGCTGTGTCCTCAGACACTGTCGATCTTGGAGTCGAGGTTTCCAACATGCCGGTGGGAGCATCAAATGTTGCTAAGAAGCGTCGAGGGGGTCAGGCTTCTGAATCCCTGCAGAGTAAGAGATTGCTTCGGTTTGCGGTGGCTGGCGAAGCTCTGGAGCAGGTGGGACAGTCCAGTCGCGCCGCTCATCCATCTGCCCAATGGCTGGGGTAGTCTGTGAGTAATATCGTTGGGTACATCCCTCCTGTTCGACCGGATGCCCCCCCGCGTAAGCTACCTCCGAAACCGAAGTTCAATGTGAAGATGCCCACACTCTCGGCTGGGATGACGTGCTCGGAGGACATTTGGCCGGCACTGATGCGCCTGCGGTATGAGGACCAAGACATGGTGGCTCAACCCGAAATTGCATCCGCACCATATGTTCCTGAGACACGCAGTTCACCAGATCCACAGATACATGAATGGGCACTATGACTGCGGCAGGATGGCTTGTTAGGGCTAATTAACATGCCGCATTTTGGGCGCCTAGTGGAAGTTGGCTCTTGTGTAAAACAACTTTTGTCATGTTTCCACAGCGGTTCGTTGTGGTTGGACAAAGAGGTCCCGGTTACCGTTGACTTGATTTCTCACATTACCGGCTTGCCCAAGAGTGGTGTTGATCCAGCGCAGTTTATTCAAGGAAAGCACAACGAGAAAAAGCGAGTGCATCGGTTGGCACAAAAGTATGCCTTGGAATCCGATGGGCGCGGGTATCGCACCAGTAGCTACAATAATCAGGCGGTACTCATGGGCATTAAGATCCTGTGTTGTAAAGTGATTAGGGGAGGTCTCCCTAACCAATGTAATTCAGGGATAGTTGCTTGCACAGAGCAATGTGCAGAAGGAGTTCAGATGAACTGGTCCTTATATCTCTTGAACCAACTAATGGAGGACGTCGCAGATGTCCAAGTGGGTAGAGGTGCTTTCTCATATAGTTGGATGTTGCTGCTGATTTCTTTAGTTGCATGGAAAGAGCCACCTACTAGGGTATGGACTGCCCGGCTGCAGCGGAACGACGAGGGGCACGCTATCAGAATCTATGGTTTGTGCGAGAGATCGAGCGCATTCGGGAGTGCCAAATGTAGTTTTGGCTGTACTCAGAAATGCTTTGTGATGCAGCAATGTAGGTCCCGCAAATATCCGCAGACACTGTGGCACAATTCACACCTGTTATGGCATTTGCAATACGACCGAGTGTCATACATATACAAGCTCGCCTTGATGTTAATCACCAATGGTTGCAAAATCGGTATAAAGTGACAGTGGAATATTTGGAGGCTATTGTGAACGAGTGGCCGGAGGCTTGGCGATAGCCGATGAGTCCTGTAGAGATTGATGCTGGAGGTCCACCGGAGGGCCCTATGGATCGAGTATCAGCTCAAGATGAGCAGAGTCACCATAATTCTGCTCATGAGTCAATCCGAACACCGACTACGGACGACAGCGACCGCGCTCTTGAGGAAAACCAGTCCAAATGACACCATGAGCATGCAACGATCAGTGGGATGTCTTTACCAGTGGAGGCACAGTTGGGCCAGTTAATCACAGCCATTAACCATGCTGCCATGGCAGCTGCTGACAAGATGTCCATCAAAGTGGAGGAGGGATTCTCTACGCTTGCTGCCCGTATGGACTCTCTGGGTAATGTAGTGTTACAAACGGAACCTGGTAGTGTATCCATGCAGGAGACGGTCACGATCCGCACCACGCCCCGGGTAAAGAATGTCAACATTCCCCCGACTGCGATTGTGACCGACGACGAGGAGCTGCAAAAGGTGCTGCAGTTGATTGACTAGGTGACTGTCAATGTTAATGCACTATCGGCAATGGCACTGGCGACAATGCAGAAGGTCGCCTCCCAGGAAATGGAGGATAGAATGTATGAAATCAGCAAGAGCTTTCAGCACTTGCAGGCAAGTGAGGCAGCCGCAAACACCGCTATTGACAAACTTACAAGCCGGGCTGCTACAGCGCGGACAACAGTAGATGACCTTGTAGTCGACCTTCAGAAAGAGCGGGCCGAGAAGGGCCACGCCATTGAAGAACTTAAAAAGGAACAAGACTCCCTTATTACGGAAAAGGATCGCATGTGGCATGACAGTGTTCGGGTTGACCGAGCGATCGCGGAGTCCTATTAACATGTCCCGAAGCTCACTTAAGAGGTAGATGTGCTCCACTGAGTGCAGCGGCTGGGGGCTGCCATTATTCAGTTGAGAAAGGAGAACAACCGGATGATGGCTCAGTTGAAACCAAGTACGCCTTAGGCCGAGCTGGATGACCAAAGAAGGGAAATTGAGGAAGTTTCCACCCAGATGGAGGAGCTGGAGACGACAGCAACTAGGCTCACCGCCGAAACAGTAGAGTTTTGGGGCTGCATCGTTCACGATGAGAAAATTGAACAACTCACTAAGATCCGACAGGAAGCGGAGGGCTAGGTGGCCACATTAAAGGCTGCAATGAAAACCTTGCCACCAATGGAGTAAGTTTCCAAGTCGCGCGAGTTGAAGGACTTGCAACAATGGGTCACCAAGGCAGATGAACGCCAGAAGCTGCGTGCAGCCCAGTTGGAAGAATTCCATGACACTGGCGAGAAACTAATGCTGCAGGCCAGTGAAGCACTCCCAGCAGTACAAAAGTATCGACAACAGGTCATGGACAAGCTTGCCGATCACCCATCGGCCGAAAATGTGATCAACAGTCAGGAAGCCCAGGAGTTGGTTAAGAATGTCGAACAGCCGTATGCAGATTTCAAGGCAAGAACCGCAACATGTACTTTGTACATCAGTTGACGTGGCTCGAGGGTGAGCCACAAGATTGTGTTGGGGGCCTGTTGGCAGGCGATTTGAGGAGGAAGTGTCACGGTACCGCCGACGTTGCGACACGTTGGACAAAGGCACAAAAGGAGTATTTTGTACCAAAGTAGACCGCAGTTGGTGGGTTTTGGGTCACTTGGACCATGTATTTTGTAATATCGAGGCAATTGTACCGCGGTATGCGGGTTTTTGGGGTCATTTGGACCAAGTTAGTTAGATAATGGGTCAATTGTCCATAGTGTCGGTTAGGAAGTTAGTTGTAAGTGGACAAATATTGTAATGGAAAAATCCTATAAATAGATGAGAGTCGTAAGTGTTAGATAGGAAGGATGAAGAGGAGAAGATAGCGAGAAGTGGAGAAGATGTATGTTTTGCCTCTGGTATTTTGACCGCAACAGTAATACAATGATGTTTTGGTGCAATTTCTGTGCAATAGTGTGATATATAGTTGTTGTTTAATGTAGTATCTACTTACTGTTGTTGAAATGACAATTGATGCGATTAAATGATCTGTTTCATGTGGAATATGAATGCTGTGATTAGTTGAAATGTTATAATTCTATTTGAATATTGAAAAATAGATAGTTTGCACAGCCACAACTCTCCTCCTCTCTCGACGGAAACATGGTTCCGTTTGCTCTTCCTGGACGCCTCAGGTGAGACCTCATCCGCTCTGCGAGTGTTGCTGGGTGGGATCAAACCTGCCCGGGCCGGTGCCCAGGGAGACTGCGGTATGTGTCGACAGTTGGTGAACCCCTGTCGACTGTGAGGCCACGATTTGGTCAACAATACCCATGATGTGTAAGCGATGGGACAAATAAATCCATCTTGCAAGAGTTTTTAGTCCTCGAATTTGATCGCGGGGGCCTTAGAAGAGTGGACTGGGTGTTGCTTCTGTTGGACGGGAATGGCATCGTCCCAAGTGTCAATGTGATGTTCGACAATTGTTACATCAAGACCTGGAATTTATTCATAGGACCATGCAAATACGTCGCAAAAATCTTTAAATAGAGCGGTGAAATCAGTAATTTCTTGCGGTGAGCAGGAATCCCCGATAGAGATGTTTTCGACGACTCCTGGTGTGATGGATATATCAACCTGTATGGTAGGGGATATATTGGCAAGGTTACCATCTTCAAAAGCATCCGGGGTGGGGATAGTATTTTTGAACCAATCGATGTGACTTGGGGGTAAAAAGTCTTTTGACTCGATGGTGTATTATTGTTCAGTGGGAGGTATGTGTGGTTCTTGGTTGCTTGTTGCTGAGGACCTATGATGGAAAGAGCCCCATGGGGGTTCAGTGGAGTTCATGGCCTCGATTATATCCTCATCTGTGGTGAATATGTATTCTTCTAGTATATATTCCTCTGAAGACCCTGGGTCTTCATTATGGGAAGAAAGAGAAATTAAATCGAGATACAGGATGTCAAGGTACTCAGGGATGGCTGCTGTGGGTGCTAGGATTTCGTCTTGAGGGAAGATTAAGGGGTATAGATATTCATGGGAGATTGGTGATGGGGGATCAAGATCCGTCGCAATATCCGATGAATGTGACATGTTGTTGTTCCCATTATGCTCTGTTGGTTCGGTATCCTCTTCGCTTACTGTAGGTAGGGTAGTTCCACACGGGGTGAGGTTATCAGCTAATCGGATCTGGGTTGTCCACAAAGTGTGAAATGCAACAATAAGATGGCATTGGAACAAGTGGTGAGACATTAAGTTTCACGAGTGACACGGTCGGGTGGAGTTTGTATGATTTAAAACAATGGCCGAGCTTTGTGGACGTTAGGTCGACTGTTGGTCGGGTATGGAATCGAACCACCATAGGGAGGGACTAGTCGGGATCACTATAGTATCTATGCTGATAGGATCCTCTTCTGGAGATGAGGGAGGTGAGGTATATTCCAAGGGTTTGGTGAGGAGAATAGTTTCCAAGGCCTCCCGATAGCGAGGGAGGTCAAGGCAATGATGTGTATAGTGCCCATACTGAGAACAAATGGAACATATGTGATTTGTACGTAATGTTTTGGACTTAGATGTGGGTGAGGGAGGGGTGCCCCCTTTCACCATTGGTGGGGTGTGCATCATGCTAATGGGAGTGTTAAGTAGATTTCGTAGCTTTGATAGAGTGGGGCATAGATTGGTTGCGCGGAATTCTGCCCGCAAAGAGAACATGTCGGTGTGATCCTCTAAGTGGGAGTATTGAACATAACTGGGGATTTTAACTCCTGATGGTTAATGCCCCCTTCTTTAGGCTTATTCGTTTCTACTAAATTGGATGTAGGGTTTGGTAATAGGGTACCTTTCAACTTTTTATTGTTTGGTGCCCCCATTAGTGGTCTTAGAGAAGACCGATTGTGGGGTAGTTGTGGTTGTCATAGGTTGTGATGTCATAACTAGATGTGGTATGGGTCTTGTAGACGTACTATCCAAAACAGGGACAAATGCATAATGGGAGACTGGTTTGGAAGCCATCTTTGGGAAGGGTGGTGTAAGGTACCACACTGAGATTCCCAAATTTAGCCTAGGCAGAGTTAACTGAGCCATAACTAACGTCCCTTGTACACATGTGGAAGGATACAAGAAGGGGATTTGAAAAATTGGTGGCACTGATGGACTGAACGTTTGTTCAATTCCATGACTCTGTGATGGTGTTGATGACTGTGCTGAGGTGGAGGCGGATCCATTTTCAGTGGTGAAAATTGTGCACATTAGGCCATCGGTTGATGTAGGGATGTTTGGTGGTGGTCCCAAATATGATCCTACTAAATTGTATTCCTTGTAGATATCGGGAGAGATGTCAACATACAGTTGATCATCGCCCAATATAGTTGGTAGGAAATTGACGGGATTGCTTGTGGTATTAGGGTCATAGTAGTTAAGCTGGTCGAGGGTAACTACTTTCCCATTTAATGGAAACATCATGATATGAAAGACTAAGGAGGATACCTCCTTCATGGCGTACATGTAACTACGCCCCAAGAGGATGTTGTAGTCGAGCTCAGCGTTAATTAATTCAATATCGATCATAACCATCTTTCCCCCTAGCTCTATGGGGACATTTTGGTACAATCCTCTTAGTTGGGATGGTCTACCATCATACACGCGAAGAACGATATATGAGGGGACCATCTCGGGGGATCCTAATAATTTCCAGACTTTTAAAGACATAACGCAAGTGGATGCACCTTCATCGTTGATACAACGATGGATCATGAAGTTTTTAACCATGTCTGGAACTTGAAATGTGATAGATGATGGTAGTCGCGGGTCACCTTTGTCAAGATTAAAGGTCATTATGTGTGAGTCAGATGGGTCGACTGCACCAAGTGCGCTGAGTAATGCTTTTTCGTTGTGTTGGGAAATACTATAACACTTCTAATGTGGACATAGCTGCAGGGGATTGAGCCAAGTCATCCACAATGCTATAATTGTGGACAAATTTCATATGGGGGTTATTAGGGGTATGCCTGAGTGGTACTTTCAGAATCCGTGGGATTTGTTCGGCATTTGGGCGTGGTATTTGTAGAGGGACCCTTGAGGGGATAGGGACGTATTCCACTTGGGGGGTGGAAGGCCCATCATAAGCCTTGGCTCGCGTTTGGAGGTTTATATACAACGTATATATATTTTGGAAAGAGCCATCGCTAGGTGGACGAGGATTTGTTCTTGTGTAACTGCCCCTTGATTGGCGAAGGGTTCCTGTAACATTGCTATTTGTGGTTGGGGAGGATTCATTCCTTGAGGAGAGTCTGTCACCATCTTCTTTTTAGCTTCCACCAACTGTTGGAAGTTAGGAAGAAGAGGACAATGATGTGTCTAATGACCATAATCGCCGCAAATGGAGCAAAAATAATTGGTTCTCAGGGGAGGATTCTTCCCTTGTTTGGGGTGGATTGTTAGCCCCTGCATTTGGATCACCCATATTCTGGTTTTGCTGGGGAGGGGGATTTCCCCTTTGCCCCAGATGCTGGTTCTTCCTGTTCTTACCTTTCTTCTTCCCCTAAGTCTATGGATTCTGGGGGTTTGTGGTGTTCAATTGATCAAATTGTTGAGCTTGCTGAACATAAGTAGGTTGAACTAGGTTAACCCCCGTGTGGGGGGGAGGTTGCTGACCATTTGGGAATGGGAAAGGGTAATACATATTATATCCCGACGGTAGGACAAATTCTGTTTGTGATCCGCAAGAGGTGGATGTAGGAGTGACTGGCGTCAATGGCGGTGTAGGAACCGTCATTATTTGGCTAACATTTGGGTATGTAGGACTATATGGCCCATGATGTAATTGACCAACTGATTGTGTTGGTACCCATGTAGGGGGTACTAACGTAGGTGGCATGGATGGGTAATATAGAACCATGTTGAATGGTACTGATGCGGTGGGAGGAACCTTTCCTAAATGGGAAATGGACCCAATAAGCCCATTTGTCGAATGTGACGAGCTAGAAGGTGTAGGATCCAACGACCAATGCCGCGGGGCATCAGGGAGGATTGTGTAAATATATCCAGACTGTGCATATATGAGGTCAAAATTTTGTGCTTTGAGAATAGACTCTTCCTTGCTTTGTGGCATGGAGGTGGCGACATATTTAGCTATGGTGGGTTGGAGATATTTGATAAACCAATCCAACAAAAAGGGAGGTTGTATTTTGATGTTACATAGTGTGTGGCGTCTACGCCACTTGTGTATGTGGTCCGCAATGTGGGTGGAAGTATTTTGATGAAAATCAGTGATAATTTTGAGGCCTAGATCATGTTGGATTGGAAGTTGAAAGTACATAAGAAATGCGGTAGCCAATGTCGCAAATGTGGAATGGGTGCCACTTTCTAGGTTTACGTACCATTTTGCTGCTATTCCTGTGAGGGTACACTGGAATAGGAAAATCCTCACAGGGTCCTCCACTATGCTGTTAGATTAACACCATAAGTGGAAATACATAACATGGCTGGTGGGATTGTCTCCTTTTTTCCCTTCAAATTTGGGAATATCGGAAGGAATCTTGTCTGGCATAGTTGGCCATGTCGCATCACCAAAAATGGGGTGATTTGTCAGTTTGGCCAAATCAGGTAGATTTAAACTAGCCATAAAGGGTAAGGTAGGGATGACGGGTCTTGCCATTCTATTCGGGATGTTATTTCCATGAGGGGGAGACCCAAGTGGTGTTGTGAACAACGATTGAACTCCTATAAGAGAGGATGGGTCAAAGGGATCCGAGGGTTCTCCTTGGGGAGAATCCAGTGGGGTACTACTTCCGATGGGGGAAGAAGTGGTGTAATTGATAGACTCTCCGAGGGGAGAAAATGTATCTAGAAAGGTTTGGCCTCAACCAGATGAACCTATCAATGCTGCCTGGGAACGATCCCGACTTGAATTCCCTCTGCATGGAATATGGGGAGAAGGTGTGAACACACACCTTGAGAGAGGGGATAGGTATTGCAGTCTACGAGACTATCTTAGGATGTTTTTTTGTTCCTCAATGGGGAAGGATTTGTGTCAATATGAGAGTGATAATGGAATAAACACAATTGAACAAATGCAAAAATATGCCAACCACAACAGATGCAAAATGGTGCGATAAGTGAGTGGTATGTGCAATATTGGTTTTAGTGCATGAGTTCCCACATGTAGGTTCTTTTTATTACGAGTTAGTGAACTTGTAGTTAAAAAGAAAATAAATGTAAATTCCCTAGCCGACCTAACGTCCTTCCTCTCAAATGTAACTGGGCCTCCCAAAAGCACAATTGATGGTGATAATGGTATCCACGCACTAATCGACTAGTGGAGGTAACAAATAGCTAGTTCTACTAGAAATAGGGCCAATGATCCAATCAAGAATACTTGGAAACACCTCCTAATGGAAATAGCTAACTTCAGGAGTCAATTGCACTCACAATTTCTCCTGGGTGATATCCTAAGTTGGGCCACTAAGATACCTTTCGTCAAGTGTGGATTAGTGGTTCACCCTACACGGTATAGTGTCGTCTCCATACAACAAGCTGAGTGGTTTGTAGGGGAGATCAAGGAAGCTATACCTCGGCGTTCACCTCCTTGGTCACGACGTACTTTTTAACTGGGTTCTATTTTAACACTTGCTTATAGCTGGATTTTGTAAGTACCCTAAAGGACAACAATGCTATGTTTCAAAATATTCCTAATGAAACTAGATTGGTGGGAATTAATGGATGCATATCCGAATCAATCCTACCTAACTAAAATATTGTTTTGTGACCTTCGATGGAGGATTTTAGTTGGTTAAGACAATTACAATATTGATTTTAAGGGGTTTGCCATGTTTCACTTATGGAGTGTAAGAGGGGTATTTCACAATTCCTACCTTTCTGATTCACCAAGCTCACACGAAGTGCAAGGTGAAGAGCATACTTTGGATTGGAAGAGTCCTTAGGCATCTTATTGTGTGTTAGTGGAACAAACACGCGATAACAAAAAAATAAAATAAAAAAATAATGATTATGTTGGCAAATTAACTAAAAGAGTATATCAAGCAATATGTACTTTTAACTCTAAGAGATGCTCATGGCACTTCACAAAATCGAATTAATCTATCTAATAGAAGTGTGCAATGGAGGTATTTCACACTTCTCACCCTTTTTCTGATTCACCAAGCTCACATGAAATGCAAGGTGAAGAGCATACTTTTGGCGACAAGTGTCTTTAGGTCCTTGCTTGTGTGCAAAAAGTGTTTTCTACACTAGCAATACTACTAAAAACATGTCGATTTGATGCATAAACAAGAAATGGTCCTGAATACTAGTGACAACAATGAGGCCCGTTGAAAGCCTCAAAGTTGGTTACCTAGTGAAGTTTCGAGAGATATGTACTCTTTACTTCTTAATATTGGTCTATGTGTACTAATTACAAAAAAATTAAGTAATTGGGTGAATTATCCTTAATTTAAGTTCACTAGTAAGCAGTAAATGGGATTCCAAACTAATCTATGCAGATAAAAAGCAAATAAATAACAGTAGAGCGGCTAAACCATACTTTGTCGTGCGTACCGCATGGGTTAACACAAAACAGATGCACCGTAACATGGTTAATACACTAACCTTCCGCGCGGGTGCAATGAGTGGTGTAGCGCAGGTATGACACTGGTAACCTACGCTATGCGTACAACTTTCTGAGTCAAATCCGTGCTATCAGTGCGATAGAGATGCTGAGAACCAGGCGTCTGTGGGAAAAAATAAGCTATGGACATGATGGGGCCAAATTCTGGAAGCAAGAGGTGGAATACCTGCTCTCCTGTAAGTGAACAACACCCAGAATTAGATACTTAGAATAAAACAAACTAGTTTAAAAAGAAATGAACAAAATAAGTATTGTCGCCATTATAACTATTATGGAAAAAATTGCACAAGTGCACTCTTTCACTTGGTGAGGGGCTAAGCCTTGTAGGTTGATTCAAGGCCTCAGTCCTTGGAGCCCCTTTTGGATGGTTTGTATTCCTCCAAGTGATCCTGCAAGATATTTTTAGTGTAGTTCACATTCAAACATTAAAATATTGATGAAAATAAAATAAAAGAGATGGGGGAAAGATGCAAACTCCAACAATAACCAACGTATGCTAAACCACTCTTGTATTTCCCAATGGAATAACTGTACATTCAAGGGAAGCCAACAATCTCGCTTAGGGAGGCCTTTCTTGTCCAAACTAAATGCTAAGCAGGTGGAAGAACAATGGAGAGAAACACTTTCCCCTTGATGGTAGGTGGCAAGCAAGCTTGGAAATGCTTACAATGGTAGGAAATGGTGGGCTATGAGGAATCTCCAACTCAAATCCAGCAGCATAGCCTTGCTCTAATTTATCTCTCCAAAATGCATGACAATGGCTTCCATTTATAGGCCAAGAGGTGGCCATCAAACAAATAGATCCAAATGTGAACTCTCCTCCTTCATGAATTGGTTCCAAGGTATACAAGGGGGGATGATTAATTCTCCCAAATGTGTGAGGAGCCGAATTCTGATCCTTGGGGAGGATTGAGTCTTTAATGCGCCGATGGGCATGAGTGGTCTCGCCTTTTTGACAGTAGCGCTGCTATCAAAGGAAAATCTGCGTGGGTGTAGCATGAGCATTGTTCAGGTGACCTGCGCTATAGCGCAGGTTAGCTGTGTAATATCCATGCTACCCTTTGTTTTGACGGTTTCTTGGCACTTATGGACTCATGTTGTGTTTTGGATCTATTGAGGATGCCTGTGGTGAGATGCATTCTTTATGTTGATGACGCTTTACTAGACGAATCTCTGAAATGTCTCATTTGTGCGATTCTTAGGCGTTAACAGGCACCATGTCTATCTATTTTTCATAATTCATTTATTTACATTTTACACTAATAATTATATATATATCTTTGTATTGTTTGGGGCAAGTCTTCTATCATGGGAATTTGGAGATGACTATGCAATTAATTCTAGGATATGGATCACTCTTAGAAGATTGTCACAACTCTTCACTTGATTCCAACGAGCTTCAAAATCTACAACAACAAATTCAAGGGGATTTCTCTTCCTTTTTTTTCATTTCTAACATTAGGGTTTGTAGCTCATCAAAGGAATTACCAATTAATTAAACCTAGTTGGTTGGACCTATTTCTTCATTTAGTTTTATGATAAAACATGATTTCAAACCTAATTGAATTAACCTAATCACCTATAACCCTAGGTTATCATTAATAGGATATCAAGGTTTAAATTAACCTAGCGGTTCTGCCTTCTATTTTCACCCTCTTTTGTCTTACCATAGGGTTTCTCAATTTAGCCCTAAAATTGAGTGGCGACTCCAGTCTCTTTTTTATCGCTTTTTATTTGTGTGTGTGTTCTCAAGTGGTATTCCATCCATGCCCTATTAATGCATGCGGTATGGTGAATTCTTTTGTTCACAAAAATGAGTATCTAAATAACCCATTTATTATACTTTGTATATTTGACTAGTTTGGTGTAGCCACCCTCTTGGGAATAATTCCCCAGCCCTAGAGGATGTGTATAAATACAAATATACACTCCTCATTCATATAATCTAATTGAGTTTAATTAATTCTTTCTTTTCCTAAAGGAACCTATTAGAAATCAATCTACTTGTGGTATTTCAATTTATTTGTGGTGAATTGGTCTTGGATGAAGAAATGGTATGCAAACATAATTTTTGTGATCTTCTTGTTTTCCCTTTTCCAAGGAAAAAATCATGGGAAAACTGTTGGGTACTTCCTTATATTCACAGATGGTACCTAGTGCAAATCGTTTGGTATTGATTATACACTTGATCCAACATAAACCTTAAATGAGGCACACAACATAGGTATCCAACCCAAGGGATTGACCCTGAGACCCACTACATGAAACTCAAAGCACTCAACCACTTGAGCTATCCCACTAATCTTCTTTCTTATGCTTAATAGTAAGGGCCATTATAACTTTTATAGTAGGTTTGAGAATTGGATTAATGTTTTTGAAGATATCACCCTAGATCTACTATCATCTTATGATTTCAACACTTTCCTAGGATTCATAATTATTTAGGATACATTCAAAGAATTATTTGATTTTATTTAGGCATTTCTCATTCATTTCCATCAACATCTATTGTTAAATCAAGCCTTGGATTTTTATTCAACTATGTTCTCTTCTTGATTTCTCCTTTTTCCTTTTCAATCCATGATTATGAGGATGCATTCCTCTTAAGCTTCCTTTTGTAGTTCAAAATCCATATTATCCTCTATATTAGATTGCTTTCCATGGCGCCTTTTAGGATCTAGTTGTAACTATGGCTTCCTTTGGTTTTGGTCATTTCTGATACCATTCTCGTACTTGTTGTTTTATTTATGGAAGAATGGACCACACATTGATAGGGTCACAAGTTCATGGAACAATGGCCATATATTTTCTACACCAAGAGAACGACTCATTACTAATAAAATTCGTCAATGTGTCTGCAACATTTTTCAAGGTGTCAACCTTTTCCAACAACACCTTGTCTTCTACCATATTTCTCAGAAAATGGTACTGCACATCAATATGCTTCATTTTAGCATGATAAACATGGTTCTTTTCTAGAAATATTTCACTATGACAGTCACAATCTATCCTTACAGTTTTTTGTACAAACCCAATACACGCACACAATATCTACAACTGTAGAACTTCTTTACTTGCTTGGGTGGTTTCCATGCTTTCAAATTTTGTAGTTAAGAGTGCAACTACATACTGTCTCTTGCCCATCCAAGTAATAGGTCATCCAAATAGGTTAAATACATAACCACTTGTAGAGATTATGCTATCAAGATCTCCAACCCATCCTGCATCAAAAAATCCATGTACATCTATTACTTTGTCTAGTCTAGTTATTTCTTGGTAGCAGATTGCATAATTTGTGGTACCATTCAAATATCTAAAGACTCTCTTTACATATATCTAATGACCCTTTGCTAGTTTTGACATATATCTTCTCAAAACTCCCAATGCATGAGCAATGTATGACCTAGTACATGTTGGTTGTGGAGCTAGATCTTCTAGTCTCATAGATGATATTGTCTCATCCGTGTACCCCAGCTTTATATGATATGAAAAAGGACTGTACACTCGTTCTGAGAATTTTTTTTGGGATGTTTGTTGGCCAACAGTTTTGCGGACCCATGGTTTTGGGTATCCCGTGGTATTTTCCCCTTGTATTTCCCCTATAAAAGAAAGACATTGTAATACGGCTAGGGTAACAAATGTATTATGTATTATGCATTGTAAATATCTCTGAGATCATGTAAGAGATATTGTGAGACAGTGAAGAGGAAGTGCAGCGGATGTGCTGCAGGTTGTATCCCTTCATTTGCTGGATGGTATAATAATAAGGACTGGCAATTTTAGTGTGGATGTAGCCCATCTTGGGTGAACCATGATATATTGGTGTCTCTCTTGTAATATGTGTGTGTGTTTATATTTGCATCTTGTTTATTGTTATTGCTTTGCGATCCTGTTTTTCTAACAGTACATACCATTGCATACACCAAACTACCAACAACACTAGCATAGGGAACTCATAACATGTCTTATTCCTCTTCCTATGTCCTGGAACATCGATCTACAT
This sequence comes from Larix kaempferi, assembly GCA_027924585.1. Lineage (NCBI taxonomy): Eukaryota > Viridiplantae > Streptophyta > Pinopsida > Pinales > Pinaceae > Larix > Larix kaempferi. The sequence goes on from BSBM01000556.1 coordinate 7,565,942, forward strand.
ATAAATTTACACCTATAGGAATAGGGACCTTGAATGGATTACTTTCTTGCATGCTAAATCTTTGCAATGTCATCTCAACATATTTTCTCTGATTCAACTAGAGTTTCATATTTGCACGATCTCTTTTAATCTCCATTCCTAGTATAAGTTTAGTTGCACTGAGATCCTTCATGTCAAATTTGGAGGATATTTGTGATTTCACCTCCTTTATGAATCTCATGTTGTTTCCAATTAGCAACATGTCATCAACATATAGTACTATATTAATGAAGTGATCACCAACCTGCTTAGAATATACACAATGATCAACCTTGCTTCTCACAAATCCCAATCCAAGGATGTATGTGTCAAACTTTTGGTACCACTTTCTTGGAGATTTACTTAAACCATAAAAGGACTCCTTTAGTTTGTAGACCAACTCTTTCCTTCCCTTTATTGTAAAACCTTATAGTAGTTTCATGTATATTTCTTCTTCAAGATCGCCATGTAGGAGTGTTGTCTTCACATCCATATGCTCTACTTCCAGATAAAAAGCAACAACATTAGAAATAGCGAATTTGATAGAATTTAATTTAGAAACCAAATAATTTTTTTCACTGAAATCAATTCCCTCTACTTGGGAATATCCCTTCGCTGCTAAGTGGGATTTAGACTTCTCCAGTTTACCTTTTGTATTCAACTCCTTCTTTAACAACCATTTGCTCCCAATTATTTTTCTTCCAACTAGAAACTCAACTAGATCCCAAGCTTCATTTTTATCCAAGGCATCCATTTCTTCAACCATGGCCTTCTTCCAGAGATCACTATCCTCTAAATCAACTCCTTCCTTCACATTTCTAGGATCATTATCAGTAATAGATAAAGAAAAACATGAATGAACATCGAGAGTATAATACCTTTCTGGTTGACTTGTTTCTTGAGACGATCTCCTCACAATTAGGGTACGAGGTTCTTCTTCTTCTGATGCAACTTCTTCTGCTGATTTAGATTCTTCATCCTCCAACTCAAACTCTATTTTATTTGGTTCCTTTTCCATTGGAGTGACTTTGCATCTTTAATCTCTCTAAAAACAACATCTCAACTGTAAACAATATTCTTAGTTACAAGGTTCCAAAGTTTAAAACCTTTCACACCATATTTATAACTAATAAAGATACATTTTTCATATTTATTATACAACTTACTCCTTTTTTCCTTTGGAACTTTATAAATAATAAAGATACATTTTTCATATTTATTATAGAACTTACTCCTTTTTTCCTTTGGAACATGTAAATAAGCATCACACCCCAAAAATTTTGGATGTTTAATAGAGGGTTTCTTACTAGTCCATACCTCATGCAAAGTTTTGTCAACCAATGCATATGTGGGTGATCAATTTACCAAGTAACATGAATTAATCATTGCCTCTGCCTATAATTCTTGGCCTCTCCCAACATCACTGAGCATACTCCTTTCCTTTTCCATCAACGTCCTATTCATTCTTTATGCAACTCCATTATATTGAGGTGTGTATGGAGTACCCTTCTGCATTGCTATTCCACACTTCTTAGAGAAATCCTTGAATTCATTCCCGCATAAGTTCCCACCATTATCTTTCCTCAATACCTTTATTTTATTCTCTGTCTTATTCTCTACAATATCATTAAATTCTTTAAATTTATCAAATAATTCAGATTGAATGGATTTTGAAGGGAATCAATCCATGTGTTCCTTGAGAAATCATCTATAAATGAAACATGATAGCCATACCTACCTAATGATGGAATAGGCACAAGTCCAAACACATCACTGTATATTAACTCTAAAATTCCCTTTGCTCTTGTAGCATAAGATGTAAATATTACCTGATTTTGTTTTGGATATATGGAATGTTCACAAAAAATGAAATCTAGTGTGCAATTAGACATACCTTCAACAATATCTTTACCTTGTAATGCTTGAAGTCCCTTCTCTACAATATTGTTGAATTTTCAGTATTAAATCACAATACTATAGGATCTTTGTTGAGAGAATAACATCTACAGTATATCAATGCATGACAATCACAATATGACAAGCATCACAAGCATCATAAGAAACAAAAGCATAGAGACAAGAGACACAGAGTTTCCGTGGGGAAAACCCTAAGGTGAAAAACCCCACAACTTCCTCAGAGATAGAGAGAGCAATGGCTCAACCAAAATACAACCAAATAATACAGAGATAGTCTCCTAGCAGATGATCCTCCTCCTCCTCACTAGTGCGCCACTTTCCAGAGAGAGAGATAGATACTTTTCCGAGTGAGTAAAATAGAGATCTCCTATCTCTATTTATACTCACCTTTTTGCCCAGTGACCTACTGGGGCCGACTTGTCTACTTGAGTACATCCACATTATATTATATATTAATTAGGGCCGACCCCATAAGGTGGTCTAATAACCCATCGGCAAGTACACACACTTGCAACACTTGTCAATCCACATGACGACACTTCCTTATAGAGGAATAACACATCTCTTATAAGGGTACAATAAATATAAATATAATATACAGATGAAATACATTCCGAAGTTACATATACATCAACACTCCCTCTTAACTAGGAAGGTATTTCTCGACACAGATCTGCTAGACAAGTCTTCTTCTCTGGATCATCGTCATCGATGCATCGTCATCATCATCGTCACTGCTGCTGCTATCTCATCCAATCTCTGTCTCTACTCGTCATAGGAAGTTCTACAGAGCCAGTCCTTTTTCATACTGGATGTAGGCCCACCACCTGCAGGTCTTCGTCATCACTGGCCATACTGTGGAATCCTCAGGACTTATTACGTGCGTCACAAAACCTCGAAAGAGCATCCCAGGATATTACGGGTACACAACTCCAACCTGTAGGATCTCCCAGGGCGCTATTACATGTGACCCCACCACAAAACCTCGAAAGAGCATCTTAGGATGTTACGGGTACACAACTCCGACCTAAGATCTCCCAGGGCACAAATTACATGTGGTCCACCACAAAACCTAGCAAGAGCATCTCAGGATGTTACGGGTACACAACTCCGACCTGAGATCTCCTAGGGCACAAATTACATGTGGTCATGGCAAAACCTCGCAAGAGCATCTCAGGATGTTACGGGTACACAACTCCGACCTGAAATCTCCCAGGGCCCAAATTACATGCCATAGGACAAAACCTCGCAAGAGCATCTCAGGATGTTATGGGTACACAACTCCGACCTGAGATCTCCCAGGGCACAAATTACATGTCCTCCCAGAGCAATGTCTCGAAAGAGCATCCCAGGCTGTTACGGGTACACAACTCCGACCTATAGGATCTCCCAGACATGCTCATCTGCACAACCTGATCCACGGCCACAGAGTATCAACCTGATACTCACCATAAATCATCCTGATGTACTCATGATCGTCATCCATGATCATCCTGATCATCACTGCAACATCCTGCTGCATGATCTACCTGATCATCAATGCATCTTCCTGATGCATACCAAGTATCATACATGATCCTCCTGATCATCAATGTATCCACCTGATACAAATATATGATACATATCATCATACATGATCCTCCTGATCATCAAAGCATCTATCTGATGCATACCAAGTATCTACCTGATACATATCATCATACATGATCCTCCTGATCATCAATGCATCTACCTGATGCATACCAAGTATCTACCTGATACATATCATCATACATGATCCTCCTGATCATCAAAGCATCTATCTGATGCATACCAAGTATCTACCTGATACATATCATCATACATGATCCTCCTGATCATCAATGCATCTACCTGATGCATACCAAGTATCTACCTGATACATATCATCATACATGATCCTCTTGATCATCAATGTATCCACCTGATACAAATACAAATACATGATACAAGCATCCAACATGATGCATAAACAATACATACACATGATCCAACTGATCATATCCTGCATCCAACATGATGCGTACATACATAAAATGATCCAACTGATCATATCCAGCATCCAACATGATGCGTACATACATACATAAAATGATCCAACTGATCATATCAAGCAGAAACTAGAACATCATCCTGATGCTCATCATCCAGCGCTTACATCCACAGCCATGTGAAGGATCCTCCTTCCAACATGCTTGGAATGGCTTCAGCAAATGTGTCCGTCACTTCTTCCTCGAAGTGTCCTCGATCTGAATAACGCCAAGCCTCTCTCTGAAGTACTCGAACTTCACCCTGGCTAGTGGCTTCGTCAGCACATCTGCAATCTGCTCGTCCGTCGCAACATACAGGAGCTTCACAGCTCCTCTCTGCACCATATCCCTGATATAGTGATATTTGATCTCTATGTGTTTCGACCTGTCATGAAACACTGGGTTCTCGGACAGCTTCACACAACTCTGGTTATCACAGAAGATACCAGTAGCCTCCAACGAGAGATCAAATAACTCAGACAGTAGCTTCCGTAGCCATACTGCCTCACAACTAGCTGAACAGGCTGCAACATACTCTGCCTCAGCTGTACTCAGTGCTACGCAGGACTGCTTCCTGCTAAACCAAGAGATCACACCTGATCCCATACTGAAGCAACACCCAGATGTGCTCTTCCTATCTGCAGCACTGCCAGCCCAATCTGAATCAACATAACCCTGTAGGTTAAACTTTTGATTTGCCTCATATCTGAGCCCATAATCCACTGTACCCTTCAGGTACCTCAGAACATGCTTTACAGCAACTAGGTGAACACTCCTCGGATCCGTCAGGAACTGGCTCAATGTGTTCACAACAAAGCAAATATCTGGACTCGTGTTCATCAGGTACATCAAGGACCCAATAATCTGACGATACATAGAAACATCAACTGGCTCAGATGAAGCATCACAAAGAAGCTTCAGATTCGATGCCATAGGTGTGGCCATGGCTTTGCAATCCATCATCCCAAATCTCTTCAGAATATCTATTGTGTACTTCCCTTGACCAAGGAAGATCCCACCTGCATTCTGCCACACCTCCATACCTAGGAAATAGTGCATCATTCCCAAATCTTTCATATCGAATTCAGCTGCAAGCTTCCTCTTGGTATCTGCAATCATTCTGTCATCTCCTGTCACAAATAGGTCATCCACATATAGTAGTAGAATTACAGGATTCCCTTCCTCAACCTTGTAGTAAAGGTTGGAATCCGCTTTAATCTTGGTAAAGCCCAAACTAGATAGGAAACTGTCCATCCTACCATACCAGGTTCTGGGAGCTTGCTTCAAGCCATACAAGGCTTTCTTCAATCTGCATACATAAGATTCCCTGTCATGTATTTCAAAGCCGAGTGGCTGTTCCACATATACTTCTTCTTCTACTACACCGTTCAGGAAAGCAGTCTTGACATCCATCTGGTGTATCTTCCATTTCATTGCTGCGGCCAAGGCAAGTACTGTTCTGATGGAAGTATATCTGGCTACAGGTGCAAAGGTTTCTTCATAGTCTATTCCTTCCTTCTGAGAGAAACCACGAGCTACGAATCTTGCTTTATATTTTTCCACACTGCCATCTGCAGCATGCTTGATTTTGTAGATCCACTTGGAAGTCACAACAGACTTCCCTTTAGGTCTTGGGACAACATCCCAAACATCATTCTTCATAATTGATTGATATTCCTCAACCATAGCATCCTTCCATTCTTTCTTTTCTGCTGCCTCTTCATAACTGGAAGGCTCTTTGTTCATGATGTCACAGAGTAAAGCAACATAACTGGTGTGTGATCTGGTTCTCTTCTTTGCTCTGTGTTCTTCTTCTGGAATGCCAAATCTTTCTGCATCATGAATGAGCTCTCTAGCCCATACAGGTTTCCTCTTGTGAGAGTTATCCTCACGAGGTGGATCTACATGTTCTTGTGGATCTTCAAACTCACGAGCAGTTTCTGGAACTGCATCAGTCATGGTAGTGTCTTGAAATCTTGTTTCCTTAGGTTCTTCATAATCTTCAATAGGTGCCTTTCTTGATTTGATGAATGCTGAATTTTCATCAAATGTTACATCCCTGCTGACATCAATCTTCTTGAACCCTGGAAAATATATTCTGTAAGCCTTCGAGCTTTCACTATAACCCACAAAGATGCCCTTCTTTCCTGAAGGATCTAGTTTAGTCCTCTTCTCCTTTGGGACATGAGTGTATACTAGACAACCAAATATTCTGAGATGGCTGACTTCATGTTTCTTACCAGAAAAGACTTCTTCTGGTGTCTTGTTGTCCAATATCTTGTGGGGTGTTCTATTCTGCACATATACAGCTGTTCTAGCTGCTTCTGCCCAAAGATGCATAGGAAGATCCTGGTCATGCAACATTGCCCTTGCTGCTTCCATGATAGTTCTGTTCTTCCTTTCTGCAACTCCATTCTGTTGAGGATTATATGGAGCAGTCAACTCCCTGTTAATCCCTGAATCACTACAAAGCTTCTTGAAGTCATTTGAGGTGAATTCTCCACCATTGTCAGATCTGAATGTTTTGATTTTCTTGTCAGTTTGATTTTCCATCAAGTTTTTGAATTCCTTGAATTTATCAAACACCTCATCTTTGCCCTTCAAGAAGTATACCCAAGTCTTCCTGGAGAAGTCATCAATAAATGATACATAGTAAACATACCCACTTAGGGAACTGGATGACATGGGGCCACATACATCTGAGTGGATGGTTTCCAGGATGTCTTTTGCCTTGCTTTCACTGCTTGGGAAAGCCTTCTTAGTGTTCTTACCTTTTGCACATCCTTTGAAAACCCCTTCATGTTTGGTCTTGATTTCAGGAAGACCTTCTACAGCCTTGCTTGCAATTGGAAGTGCTCTATAGTGCATGTGAGCAAGTCTCCTATGCCAAAGTTCACTTGGCTCCATGGATTCATGTACCATGGCATGTTCAGGTTGACCCTTTAATTTATACAATCCTCCCTCTTGCTCTCCAATCACTACTGCATCATCTATAGTCTTTCCCTTTGGCCACATTAGTACTTGGCCATCAACAAATGCAACCCTCATACCTTTTGCATCTAGAGCAGAGATGGAGAGTAAGTTCTTCTTGAGCCCAGGTACATAGAGAACTTCCTTCATCTTCAGAGATTTTCCAGAATCTAAGTTGTAAGAGGCTTCACCACTTCCTTTGATTGGATATTGATAATCATCCCCAAGTTTCACCTTATGGGGTGATTCATGTTCAGAAAGGTTCACAAATGATTCCTTGAACCCAGTCATGTGTTTGGAAGCCCCACTATCAATCAACCAATCATTACATCCATGGGAGATGGTACCTGTAAGAGCGGAAATTAGAACATATTCTTCTTCACTTGATGAGTCATCATCACTACTACTTTCTGCCCTAGCCTTCTTCTTTGGAGGTTCATCAACTTCGGCAGCATGGGCATGAAACCTTCTTTTGCTACCTTTCTTCTTCTTACTGGAGTTGTTCTTATTATCCCTTTTGTTCTTGGGACAATCTGAAGCAAAGTGACCCTTCTCATTGCATGTGAAGCATCTTAGGTCCTTCTTATTCTTTTGATGGAATCTTTTGGGGTGAGGGTGATCCTTCTTGGTTTTGCTTCTTTTGGTGTGAGCTGCAAGAGCTTGATCTTCACCTCCCATCTTTTCCTCACGAGCTATAAGCCTAGCTTCTTCTTGAGAACATTCTTCCCGAAGTCTACTGAAGGAGATCAACTTCTTCCTTGCACAAATTCCTTGAATAAAGGAATCCCATGACCTGGGTAGGCCATTTAGAGTGGTCATCACCACTTCACCATTCTCCACCATTTCATCTACTGCTTCTAATTGTTCCTTGATCTGAGAGACCCTTGAAAAGTAGGATTGAATGGTTTCCCCATTCTGAAACTTTACTGCTTTCAATTGGTTCCGCAGGGTCATCTTCCGATTTATGTTCTTTCCTTCAAATAGCTTGGTCAAAGATTCAAACATCTCTTTGGGTGTCTTGAGAGAAGACACATGGGGTATGAGATGGTCTTTGATAGAATCAGCAATGATTCTCTTTGCCTTGACCAAGTTCTTCTTGTGCAATACCTTGGCCTCTTCATCCTCTGGGATAGGGATGTCTTCTTTCACATATGAGTCCAACTCATTCTCTTCCAGGATTAGCCCAATCCTATACTTCCAGGCTCGGAAGTTATCAGCCCCTTCAAGCTTATCCTCAAGCTTGGTGTGAAGAGACATCTTTAAGAGTACTTCAAATGGAAATAGAAAAGATTTAGAACTTACCACTTGAAGGGCTGAAAACTGGATCTGGTCCCGGATTAGGGTTTGTCAGAGAAACCCTAAAAATTCAAAATGTGAATTTCAAAATTCCGAAAGGATAGAAAGATGCGCCTTGGAGAGCTGATCAGCCTAGTACATTTAGAATTTGAGATCAGCAAAGTCTTGTCCTTCAAAATTGCCTTTTTGTCCTCCCGGGTTCACTGGGGAGAGCCCTGAATTAGGGTTTGAGTTTCCCAGAGATCTACCCAGCCAAAAATCTCGATCCAAAGCTCAAACCTTCGATTTTTGCAAGGAGCTTCCAGCTGTACCTTCAGTTTCCAGAAATTCCTATTTTTGTGGAAACCCTAATTTTTAGGGCCAAAACTGAAAATGCTCGGAACTGAAATCTGATTGGACAGAAAGATGCGCCTTGATGAGTAGATCCAATCTACTATACTGAATTTCAAAAATCTGTGGAGAGAAACCCAATAAACAAGCAATACAAGCTTCCGTCACTGCAAAATGTCTTCTTCTCAGTTAAGCTCTGATACCATGTTGAATTTTCAGTATCACAATACTATAGGATCTTTGCTGAGAGAATAACATCTACAGTATATCAATGCATGACAATCACAATATGACAAGCATCACAAGCATCATAAGAAACAAAAGCATAGAGACAAGAGACACAGAGTTTCCGTGGGGAAAACCCTAAGGTGAAAAACCCCACAACTTCCTCAGAGATAGAGAGAGCAATGGCTCAACCAAAATACAACCAAATAATACAGAGATAGTCTCCTAGCAGATGATCCTCCTCCTCCTCACTAGTGCGCCACTTTCCAGAGAGAGAGATAGATACTTTTTCGAGTGAGTAAAATAGATATCTCCTATCTCTATTTATACTCACCTTTTTTCCCAGTGACCTACTGGGGCCGACTTGTCTACTTGAGTACATCCACATTATATTATATATTAATTAGGGCCGACCCCATAAGGTGGTCTAATAACCCATCGGCAAGTACACACACTTGCGACACTTGTCAATCCACATGACGACACTTCCTTATAGAGGAATAACACATCTCTTATAAGGGTACAATAAATATAAATATAATATACAGATGAAATACATTCCGAAGTTACATATACATCAACAAATATGTCCCAGCCTTTGATTCCATAGCATTGTGTTTCCTCCAGAGATATTAGAGACTTTTTCTTCTTTATCTCCACCCTCAAGAACAACATAACTGTTACACCCATCGGTGATTGTGCTTCCCAACAATTTGTATAGAGTTCCATTCCAAACACCCCTCTTCAAGACCACTGAACCTCAAAACATTTTGCATGTTTCTTTTAAAAAAACAGTTTGTATGCTTACATCACCCACTTGTCTTGCTGATGGATATTAAATTTCAAGCTAGATATAGAATGTGCAAAATCCTAGGGAGAGTTCCAATCCTTCCATCCTCGAGCAACAATTTAACTCTTCCATGTCCTATGATTATGTCTATTGAGTCATATACTAAGAAAACAATGCCTCCATTATAATTCTCATATTCATAGAACCACTCTTTGTGAGGGGTCATATGAAAAGACACACCCAAGTCAATCAACCATATCACGCTTGGAATGGGTACCTGTAGAGTCCAGGTACACATCCCCTCCTTAAACTAAGGATGCCTTCGCCTCTGTGGAAAGGGTATCATTAGATCCCTTTGCATTATCAACATTTTTAGATCTACAATCCTTCTTATAGTGCCCAAATTTACCGCATTTCTAAGATTTCCTCAAATATTTTCCTTGAGAGTTAGATCTACCATTAGATTTAGATCTCCCCCTTGAATCCTTGTTTTTATTTCTATCTTAAGGACAACCTCTCATGAACAAGGCATCCATGCTATGAATATCCATGGTTTTTCACCTCACTTCCTTTGATAGCAGGGATGCCACTATTTCCACAAACTTTAAAGTGGCATGACTAGCCCTACCTATTGCTACAATCAAATTATACCAAGAATCTAGCAAAGAAGATAATAATGTAATGCAATTATATTCTTCCTCCATTTTAATACTAATAGAGGTGATTTGACTTACCATAGTATTGCATGCATTTATATGATCCATTATTATGTCGTTATCATCCATCTCGAGGTGATAAAACTTATTTCAAAGAAACAACTTGTTTACTAGGGGCTTTGATTGATGCAAACTCCCTAGATTATTCCATAGTTTCAATGCACTTATTTTTCGAGATACATTCAACAACATTGAATCTGATAGGAAAAGTCGAATTGTCTCATTTCCTTTCTTTCCAACGTATCCCAATATTCTTTCGTAGATCCAACAGGTTGTGTACCTAGACCCACAAAAATCCACTCTTCCCAAAGATCTTCTGTTTTCAGCTTCCATAACTCAAAATTTTGACCTTTAATTTTCTCAATTTTGATTCTAGAACTACTCACCATTACCTTTCAATTAATCACCTCTACAAATCTCCCAATAGACTGAGGTTTATCATAGACCCAAGATCTATACAAAGGCATTCCCCTAAAGCCAAAAATTGAGCTTTGATACCACATGTAAGTTTTAAACCTGTGAAGTGAAGCAATGCGCACATATTCTTAAGAAAAACAGATATTAAACAATGGCACACAGTACACATTGATTTACCCTAGAAACCCTTAATGGGGAAAAACAACAAAACTTAGAGTTGCACCTCTACTTTCTCATTATGTTTCTTAACCATTCACGATAAAATATTTAGGCATTTTGCATCATATAAAAATCTGATATGTTAACCCAGATTAGGTTTAGATCCCAATCCATTAACCATGATTAATTACATATTTTCTAATAAAATATCGAAAAAAAAGTTTGGGGCATAATTTGCCTCAAAGTTCAATGTTCACTTCGTGGAGCAGGGGGGTGCCAGTGCATCATCCCTGATCCAGTTCCATGTGCAATTCTTGACACGCGACATATCACTAGATTGGGGTGGATCATAAGGAGATGCAACCAACACCCACATGCAAAGAATATAACACATACCCACCGTCAACTTGTTTAAATTTTCATCACTTTTCTTGAAGTTCTTTCAATAACATTGGACATTATTTACTGTTGTGATTACCTAGTCTATAGTTTGAACATACCATGACTCTTAGAATGTTGAAAGTGTAATTTTTTTTTGTATGTTCCCTTGCACCACAATAATAACATTTTCAGTTTACTTTCCCTCTTGGTAATGTCTAGACACTAGGGTTGGTTTATACCTATGCATTGTATACTCTATGTTGTAAGTTTGAATTGTTATTTCAAAATATTATAATTGTTGTTTTCTCTTGGTTACCTAGGCTTGTAGGGTCCCGATTTTAAGGTAAATTTTACCAAGAGTGTTCCGATTGGTTATGGGTTTGAAAAAAATGAATCTATTCATCTTCCTTGAATCTATGTCTTCTGCCTAGTTTCTCTTGATTTTTTGCTCTTGTGCTATCTTAGGCTCATGTCTTTTTGCGTCACTCATATTCTTTAGTTCCACCGCAAAATTTTCTATTCTTTCATCACATTCTTCAATATGCTTCTTTTTATGTCAATTATCTGTGAATGTTTTCTTTTCCATCTAGATTTTTGCATGTACTACTTCCTTATAACATCTTGGGGTAGTTGTCCTTCCATGTTCTTGAATTGTATCGAGTAAACCTGATATGAACTAATATATTGTTATGATTCCAATACATCATTGCTTTTTGTGTTAATATGCATATACTTGAAGAATGTTTTTCAACCACCTTTGGTCATGTGTTGAGGGTTTTCTATTTTTCACACTTTTGATACCATCTTAATATTGGCCCTCTAAGTGTTCCCTTGAAAATGTCTGATTTCTTGATTGGATTAACTTTATCATTTTATTTCCCGCGGGGTGTAGACCGAATGGAAATATAGTTTCTTGTTAAGGCACTCCTTGCAACATCATAGGTTCAAACCCCAACTTACCCTTGCTCTATGAATACAGGCCTAGTGGGTGCACCTAGAGGTTATAGTGGTAGCAGACGGGAATTGACCCCATGTGACGCGAGTACAAGAATCTCCCCTGTTACCAATTCCTCTAGATACAAAAAAATGATTTGAGGTTAAATATATGATCATCTCCATTTGTGGATCCATAGAGTAATGATATTTTTTCATGTTAGGATTTGTTTTGGTTGTATCCTTGTCTGCTTCATTAGTGGTTTTGTTATTGAGTCTCTCAAGTCTATCCCGCTCCTTGATTTTATGATGTAAAGGTTCCAATATATCCTCAAAAGATAATTACCACTCTGTCTACTATGTTTCATTGTGTTAGTTTCATGGATTTCGTGTCTCTCCCTACTATACTCCTCCATTGTTTTGTTCAAATGATCCATGGGTATGGCTATAGTTTGAAATTATTCTTAATGGAATTTTCATTCCTCTTTTATATTTTTTGTTTTGAAAATCCTATCCTTCTTTATATTGTTTGGGATCCCCCCTAGAGATGTTATGAGAGTTCACTTGTTCAAGACAATCCATCTTGATGTGTTTAGTGGTATGACTCTTCTATCTAAATATTCATGAGATCAACTTGAACCTCTTGGCATTAAACAATTTCAGGATGTCAAAAGAGATCTTCAGGAAGTGGGATGAAAATATGTGAACAACATTGGCGTAGGATTCTCAACCCTCTTAGGAAATCCTAAGAATTTGAGCTTAACATTCACCAAGCTCTTAGATAGAAATAAGTAGAGATGCATACAGAAAAAAGTCACAGTAAAAGATGAAATATAGAGTGATATCATAAAAAAATGGACTAGAGCATTTGAGATTGGGCTTAAAAAATAATGTTAACTATTTGGTGAAGAAAGTCTTCAACTACATTTAGAATGAAGGAGATATGAAAAAAGAATGAAATGCATGGAAGAAAATATGGCACAAAGTAACCTGGATAAATGTAGCAATGCTCAAATGGTGACTTAAGTGGCAAAGAATTATAGCCTGGGAAAATTTAACCAAGAGAGGTTTTTGAGGGTCTCCTCTATGCACCCTTTGTAAAAAAGTAGAAGGCATGAACCACATCTTCCTATCTTATGAAATCGTCAATATACATCAGGATTGAATAATTAGTAGAGTGATATGAATGAGCAAGAAGGTATGAAAAATTGAGGAGGCTGCCTATTAGTTAATGGACAAAAGGAAACTTCCAAAGGAAACTAACAAACCTTATATGGGATATTTAACAAAGGCTTGATTTATTTAACTTATGGAATGAGAAAAAGTAATGATTCTTGCAAATCCATGAGAGGATAATCTAAGTTTTAGTTAAATAGAGAGAGGGAAAAATCTGAGATATTTCTATGTCCAAATCATGGGAAAATATGACTTGGACCTTACAAAAATTGAAATAAACATATGATAGAATTGGGGGATAGACACCAAGATTCTACAACATGGTATTCAGCCATATTTTAAATTGATTGAAATTTCTCCCACTAGAAGCCTCCGATGTCATCTTTCTTGATGCTAAAATTTAAGGAGCCTATAGAAACAATTTGACGTTGGTAGGTCTTAGAGTCATATTCAAGAACTCAGAAGGAAACCCAATAATATATATACGATGTAAACATTGGAATGGGCATAAATAGATTTGTATAAATCTGTGCAGTGGACCTTTGTTTTCTCTTGAAACTTGAATTTGGAATTATAAACCTCTAGGAAAAAGGAGGTTCACATGTAATCACTCACTTCAAGAAGAAACTATTTATGACCAATAAACCTCAATTTAAAGAAGTTTATTGGTGATTTAACCACACAATCAAGATGATTGAGGAAAGCATGGGAAAACTTGAATATTAGATATTCCAAGATATAACGAGGAGAGATAACATAGTAGCTAATGCCTTGGCCAATTTTGAAGTACTAGGGGTCATAGGGGAGGTATATGAAATTGGCCAAATTACTATGGAAGATGTGAAAACAAGAAATGATGAGAGACCAACACAACAAAAGTTAACTCAACCTTTAGATACATTGCCCTCACATTGAGTAAAGTGACCAAACCACACACTTTAAAAACATGGTAAATATATGCAAAAACATCACAAGGGAAACTACTATCAGAGAGAGTTTTGGAAGTGGAAAGTTATGCTTTGATTTATTGGAAGAAAGTTTACACTCCCAATTTGTTAGTGAAGGAATATTTGTTTACCACAATTTCTCATAATGAGCATGAACTTCCCATAGCATTTCCTTATTAATATTGCTAATTCTTATTCATGTTGGGTTGCTAACATATGAAATTACCTAGTTAAGGAGATCATAGATAATCAACATAGCATGTTTCCCAAATTGTTGACACTTATGGAAAGAGTGTTGCACCAATATTGGGATATAATTGGGGGTGAGATAATCAATCCAATCAACATGGATACCAATAGGGAAATATACTTGGGCCTACTTTTGAGGAACACAACTAGTTCAAAAGAGGCAATGATTAGTCAAATGTGCAATGGGGAGAATCTCTTGTAGTGCATGAACAATTCCAAGGATAACAAGATTGGATATTGGGAGAGTGTATACTATGTACCTTTTGAAACACATATATTTTCAACCATGCATTGCATTTTAGGATAAATAGACAATATGAATCTTTGTCAATATCAAGGAACAATCCTCCCAACATATTGATCTTGAAGTGTAAGAAAAACTAGGAAATATATTGACATAGCTAGTAATAGTATTTGTCAGTGATGGATTCCAACCTCATCTCTATTTTCTTTTGGGATTCTAGAACAAAGCTAAAGGACATTGTTTTTTATTTTATTTTTGAGGTGATGTATATGTTTACACAATTTTTGCAAGATAATTTATACCTTTATCTACTAAAAAGAAGAGGTTTAGTCTATCTATGTTTCTATTCGACTAATGTAGATAAGATTTCAAGTCAAATATTGTTGGATTTACTAGATTCCTTCCTTACCCGAATAATGTTCTAAATTCGATGATAGCTCATAAGGATGTTGTTCTTACAAACTCTAAAATAAGGTGGGGTTGTTAGGGATTGGTGTTATGTACACCATGCGTAGAGTTTCATCAATTTTTTTTGAATTGCCTTTGGGAAAAGATTAATCTAGATATTCATTGAATCATTTGCTACCAATTTTGAGAGTGTTCTAAAGCTGGTTTTGTACCAATGTTCATCATATTATCGTCATGGTAAATTTATTGAACTACAAACGATTTAGTGATAATAACAATCTAATTTTGGGCGATGGTTCCTTTCTTTCTTTTCAATGACACAATATGAGAGCAAGGATTGTTATGGAAACAAAATACATAGGCAATGAAAAAAAATTGCCATGAGAAGATTTTGTCTAATTTCCTTATAAAATGCTTGCTTATTAGTGTGTATAAAATTTGAAAAGGTTATTAATATTGACATCAATTATTGGGAGCGTGTACTCATATTTAATCCCTCCCTCAACATTAAATTTTTACATAGCACAAAGTACATCCTTGTAACTCTACCACAAATTCCACATAAAGTATATTTCCAATGTCTATATGCCTAGTCATTCATTACTTAGCGCATGGCCTTGAGCTCAATTCTAGAAATCCATATGAAACACATTTACAAAATTACATTCAATGCTCATTTGTGTCATCTCACATGGCTTGAAACCCAGTAGAATAGCCACACATTTACAATTTATCCATAATCTAGTCCAATACCTTTTGTGGGAAAAAGTTGGGTATTACAAGTGTTTTTTTGTCGTAGGACAATCTTTTGGTGTGTGTGTGTGTGTGTGTGAGAGAGAGAGAGAGAGAGAGAGAGAGAGAGAGTTTTGTCTTATTTTGTATTGTTGAATATTGCTACTTGAGTTGATTTACTAACATTCAAGGAAAAAATAAAGTCATATTTGTATTCTTTTTAAGTAATTTTCATTTTGTCCATTTATTTTATAAAAACAAAAATCACTTTAAGTACACAAAGGATAACATCTCTAAGAAACAAAGCCTAAAATGAGCAGTTTGAGAAAACCAGTTAAAACCAAAGGAATTTATTTTTATTTTTTATATTTTCACAGCAACACCAATTTAATTTCGTAGGTTGAGGATTGTGAATTTGGCTTTAAACCACCAAAAGGCTTTACAATTGGAACCCATAATTGATTAATTGGGTTAAAGTCCTTTTTAGCATATTTGTGTACCAAAGGATACATGTTTAATGGAGGTATATGATGGGCCCCTAAAATGACACATTATTTGGCCCATCTTAGTAAAAATCATGGTTTACTTTGAATATACAAGGACTTAAGTTGCATGGAATATGATCAACTTTACAATGTTATTCCTAAAAGCCTACACATGTTTTTTTTTTAATATCTTGACAATGGTTGAGTAATGTTTCCTAGTTTTGCTTATTTCCTTTGATGTATTTGATGAAATGTTGTACTAACCTTGGTGTTGATGCCCCGAAATTCGTAGCACCAGCAGTAGGGATTCTCCTCAGTAAGAAATCCCAATTAGATCGCTCACCATTTGGTGTTTGGGAATCCGTCCGATTAACGCTCCGACTACCGTGTGTGTGATTATTTAAGTTCTTTACTGGTTGCGGCTCGGTCCATCGTTTATGTAGTTTTATCTTTAATTATGAGATGCAAGTTCCCTAATTAAATGCATATAAGTGACAGGCAGAAACCAAACTAGCGATGCGCAGGTTCTTACCTCTCGTCTTACCGCTCCTGCCTTATCAATTATCTATTTATTCCTACACTAAGCTAAATATCCTATCCTATCCCTACAAGGAGGAAGTTTGAATTAAGAATAATATACTGAAAATGTTCATACAAGTCTCATGTTCATACAAGTCTCACAGATAGTTGTTCAAACACAATATTCACATTTATAGCAGAAAGAAATACCAAAGATAGATCTGATATGATAAAGTAATTTATTACTCATTTAGCACATAAACATTTGCACAGAAAGAAAAATCATTTATCACCATGAAGTAATTCAAGAAAGTTAGAATGATCTCACAGTATGAGTTATGAATGCAAGAAGAAGTAGTTCCACATTAACATTCCACACATTCCATGCAAAATATCTGCACATGCTTTTCCCAGCCAACCTTTCCTTCTTATTTAGCAGAAAAATAGTTCTCTTACAATATGGTCCATCTCTATTGTGCTAGAAAAAAGTCGCTACATCTGTATTCTCCCCCCTATTTATATTACAAAAGAATTTGTCCTCTATTGAATCTTCATCTACCCTAACCCTAGGGATTCCCAAAATTTTGTCTTTTAGTGTTTGTAAAAAGAAAATACAAATATTAATTTCCAACTGGCCTTTACAAATCAGAAATGTATTTGGCCCACATGTCAGTCTCTTCAGAAATAACATTACTTTGCACAGGGTCTACCATCTTCAAAGTGATCTCATGATTATATAGTTATGTTTCTACACTCTTTACTCCTTCAGCCACTGCCTTGTAGCTGTTTTCTAAAAAGTAAGCATTAATGGAAGCTTGCTCAATGAAATGATGAAGGTATTCTCCTGTGAGCACGTTCAGCTTCTTAATGTAGTTCAGATCATCATTCAACATGTTCTGCAACTCCGATAGGCGCTAGTCCTTGTCAGGAAATTCTTCCATAGTCGGAGGCATTACTAGCTGACACTTTTCATGGATTTGACGAATTTTTTGATAAAGGTCTGTACACTTCTCGATAGTTTTTAGAATCTTATTATTAATCCGTAGACCAGCTTTTCGACAGAATTCAAGGAGGCCTGAGTCCAGATTCGAATCTGTAGTGGTCTTGTGAGGCAAGTACTCTGGGAATCCCGATTTCCCTTCTCTCCATTTCATTTGTTTCCCATCATCAGCCATGGCGCGTACTAATTTCCGCCTAATTCTCAGAGCTTCAGCATCAATTTCCCCCATCCTTGATATCGTTATATTTATCTTGCATACTTCCTCGGTGATAAGTTCTTGTGAATGATAGTTTTTATTTTGAATGTCACATGCTTTTTCATGAAAAGGAGTCAAATATTGCTTCTTATTATTCACAAGTTCCAGTTGTTCCATCATAAGCTCCTTTTCCTTTATCAATTCCCCCAACTGAACCTTCAAGTCTTCAATCTGCTGCCTGTTGTTTGCCTCCCTTTTCTCTGATTCATTGATGCGAGTTTCCAGATCATTTTTCTCGCCTTCCGGAATCATTAAATACATAGTCAATGCATCCTCTTCTATTTCCAAAATCTGGTATTCCTCCACTATCCTTTCCTTCTTGGATAGACTGGCGTCATGATTTCTTTTCTGTTCTATTCCTTCTCCCCGTATTTTCACCAAATTATCTTTCAACTTGAGAATTTTATCTTTCTTTCTCTCCACATCGCTCATCAACTTGTCAACATTATCTACACTTTCTTGCGCAGCAGCTACGCTGACAGATGCTATGAGCTTGGTATCCCTGTGAGTACCTTCTAAGATTGTGTTTTCCTAAATAGTAACAACATTTACGTGGGCTGGTAATTTCAGTCTTTTTTTCGACCTCTTCATGATAGTATTTCTTGTTGAGTTGAAAAAGATTGTGTCTAATTTGGCTACCGTATGCTGCTTCGATGGGGTGAACGAGGTGAGACCGAGATCCTGAAGTGGGAAGTGTTCTCTGAAAATTATCTTTGGTGGGTCTGTGTCCATATCTTTCACGTTCGGGCTTCTCTGTTCCACAAATTTCTTGGACTTTTCTTCCTCCTCGTTTTGCTTTTGTTGTTCAACTACTTCTCTGCCCGCTCTTTCTCTCATCTCTTGCAACCTTGCGGCTTCTTCCTTTTGGATTCTTTCGGCCTCTTCCAATATTAACCTATCCGCTTGTTCCTTTTGTAGCCTTTCTGTTTCTTATTCAAGATTCTTCTCCGCTTCCCTTTGTTGTTCTTCAACATCTTATTTGAGCTTCCTTTCTGCTTCCTTTAGTTGTTTTTGTAACCCTGCTTCTTTTGCAGCTTTGGCAGCAGCACTGGAACTACCCCCCGCTTTTGGGACGAAAGCGCTAGTTCAACTCAGTCACATTTCTTGCGCTCCTATATACTTCTTCATCTTTCAAGAAAATATGTGCATATTCAAAGGTGATCCTGCAAGAAGCACAATGGGAAGCTACCTTACCTTCGCTATCGTGCCTTTTGAAAATCTTTGTCCCAAAATGAAAGGCCTCCAAATCCTTAACAAAATCCTTAGCCTCTTTCGCCTTTGGGAATTTGTATGCTCCGATAGTGAATGGAAACTATGGATATGAAGCCTTCATCTTGTCATGAAGAAACCTACCAATCCCATTGATGAAAACTTGTCTCACGCCCTCTTTATGTACAACATAATCAGTGGCATACTCAGGAAATAGATAAGGGGGTTGGATTCCCCCATACATCTTGATATACATGGCTTCTACGGAGAAGTAATAATCTCCATGTTCCTCGATAAATGACAAGGCATTCTCGGACATACAATTTGGTTCTTCTTTGAAGATTAGCTGGTATAGTGGCATGATCAACCCCTCCATGTCGTCTGATAGGCTACGTGGAGGGGAGATTCGGCTGGCTTCCAAACACATCCCAAAGCAGGGAAAGGATGTATGATCAATAGACAATCTAAGAGGTAAGAGCACACGAAAAATTCAGCTTTCTTCCGTGTTAGTCCTCCCTGCGCTGCGGCAATATGTGACATGATACTCTCGGAGATGGTATCTGCCCAGTTGAAAATTGCACCATGTGTGGCGATGTGGTACATTACTGGTACCCAACTGAGCTTATATGTACTCCCGCTTGCTAATCCAAAAACCCGGATTAACATCAGAGCTATGATTCTATACGGGGTCCTCAAATATTGACTATCATATTCCCCACTAGATACCGGTCTCAACAGTCTCTTAGTGACTGTCATCTTCTTAGAATAGTCAAAATGATCCATCTTGGCCCCAGCTATCCAGTCGTCGGTCAACATGATTTTAGGAGAAGGCAACTTGTAGGATGCAACTATTTGAAGTGGTTGGAAGGATGCAATCCCTTCTCCTTTGACATCTGAGATGATCCTCGTGTTAACATCTACGTGGGGAAAGATCCACACGATGACTTCTAAGCACGGGAATAATTCTGGGCGCATAGCCGCCTTATGGAGGCCGGACTTCTTTATGTTTTGGTAGACCATTAATTCTTCAATGGAAGCGCCAGGAACATTCTCATCTCTGATAGATCTATATAGTTCACCCCATTTGAATTCTGGGGTGATCCTTGTCATGACTTGAGTGTCTTTGAACATCGTCTCTAGCGAGGTATCCAATAATATCTCAACGTATGAGTCTAATTCACTAACTTAGACTTTCGCTTGGCGGACCGCTTATGCATAAGTCTGATGAGACATAAGATGAACAAATGAGGGAACAAATTATTCATGAACAATTCATTACTCATGGTATAAATGAGAAGAAATGAAATTAACATCTGAATGTTTTGATTTTCCATTTCATCCATGAGGAAAGTAAGGTTTTTAGTCAATTTCAAAATTCTGTATGGTTGGCAGCCTATCCTCTTCGAAACAATGTGTGTAAAATCTTACAGAAGAAACAATTTGGAGACAAAACAGTGGTTGGTTAACTGAAAAAATTCATGCAACTTTTAAACGTTCATTTGGCTTCAATGGATATGCAAATAATAACTTGTCACAACTTAATTTGATAAAAACATTGCAACGAATTTTATTAACACACAGTGAAGAATTAGTTGCAAAAAACTTTGGGTTTCTTCTATGTGAACTTAAGGTTTAGTGCACATGTTGTATAGAGGCCATTAAAACTTTGTATAATCAATTTGCCTTTTCTGTATTCACATTTCACCAAAAGGATTGAACATAAGCACAGTGCTGGGCATAATGAAACTTTAAGCATTTGTCTATCGGCAAGGTAAACATAATGGCTTCACAAGTGAAAAACACAACCACTTGCAATACAATGTTTGACTGAAAACACAACTGATGACAAGGGTCACGCCCAGACACTTCTAGCTTTGATGCCTAAACCTCTCAGTTTACGTGGCCCGAGATGACCCAATAAGGTAAAAGGATTTGGAAAACACAATGTTGTGGTTAGAGGGTGCCATGGGAACACGTGAGAGCAGCGTTGTTTGCATATACCTAGGGACTAAGTCTTTTCCTGGAGAGGAAAGGGGTAACCCTAAGAAGGCAGCCCAGTTAAGCTCGTTCGTCGCATAGGAGCAAACGGTAATCAAGCCCAAGAATTACAATGATACGGACCAACTAACTCCCTCTCTATGGTTAAAAGACTCAAAGGGGACGAGGGCTACGGCGAGGTGCTAGACACAAGAGAACCTCGCTGGGTGAGGCCATGACATACTTGAAAACAACATGGGCTAAACCATAACCCCAAAAGGACCCTTTATACCCATCTGGTAAAAACAACCAAACCAAAACATTTAAAAGAATAAAACAAGAGTTGAAAGTTTACTACCTATCATTCGTGCACTAGGCGAGAATGTGAGCTCAAAAACGTTGAGAGCCTGGCGAGCGATGGTTAAAAAATGATGTTTTCTCTTGTTCGAATGGTGGTAAAAAAGAAATAACCCCCCTTGCTATATATAAAAAAAAAAACCCCTATAATAAATTCTTAACGGGGTTGGTTGGTGGGCCAATTAATGATTCCCGTTGGTGCCAAAACCAAGACAAACTCTCGTTGATCGTTTCGACGAACTTCCCTCAGCTGCTGCGAAACGATCAGCGAGAACTCTGTCAAGCGCTCTGAAACGGTCGGCAAAATATTCCCAAGAAACTGCGACGCGAAAACGGGAAGCTTTCCCAAGGGCAGTGAAAAAGGTTGGCGAACAGCTCTCCGGTCGGAGTGAAATGGTCGGCGCTAATTCGCCAAACCACGGCGAAACGGTTGGCAAGTTTTTCCCAAACCATGATGACTTATCCTGGCAAAATGTTTTTTTGGTCAGAGTTAGATGGTCGAGGCGTTTGGCTAGATTCCAGTGAAACGGTTGACGCTTTGCTCAAAAGGGAGTGAAACGTCGGTGAGAAACTGTCTAAAAGGTTGCGACAAAGCCCGGGGAAAACCCACCAAACTGCAGCGACAAGTCAAAGAAAACTCACCAGAAGACTCTGAAACGTCGGCGTAGTTTGTTCAAAAATCTATGAAAAGGTCGACGTGAACTCATCTAAAAGTTGCGAAACGGTCGGTGAGAATTAGTCAAAAAGTTGCGACCGTTTCGAAGTAAAAACCCGAGTTTGTACTTATGCTGAAAAAGACTTTCTCTTCAAGATTTTCTAAAAAAATTCTAAGTGTCAGAAAAAAAGAAAGCTCCAAGAAGCAAAAAACTCTAAAACATAAAGGAGGAGCCCTACAATTTTTTGGAAATTTTGGGCATAAGGTTGTAGCAACAACAATTGGCGATTCGTTGGTGAACACAGATCTATGAATAATCCCTCTTTAAGGTTAGAAAATCTTACATGCTATTGACCCCGTATATAACATAATGTTTTAAAAACCAGATTTCATATAGGGAAGTAGTCTTACTTCTATCACATTGGTCATTGGGGAATAAAGGTAACCTCGAACTAGACTTCTTGACCACTCTCCCGGGGCCAAAATGTGAGTTTCATTTTAGTTCCATCTTTTGGGTGCCCGCTAAATAGGAGTCAACATGATCGTAATAAAATCACACATATGTATTCGTTTGTTCCTCGTTCCCATGCTGCCAACATTTCTTTAGATGCTTTATTTATTGACAATTTTTTTCGTCCGAGTCTTCCATGATAGCTTTCTTCAATCTTCAACATTTGACTTGGGTCCTTCCATCCATAATGTCCTTTTGTGTGAGCAAGAGAGTTAATTGTTTGTCATGCTCAGGGATGGAGAAGGACCTTGCTGAGTGGACTTCTTAGGACAAATTTCTTGATTAGATATCTCATTTTCACAATCATTTATTTGATGGAGATGAAATTTTCCGGAAATGTGACTCTTTGATGTAAGCTCTTTTGGATTTTAATTTGCATCATGGGATCAGTTTAAATGCCATACATCTATGAGACCTGCTTCCTCTCCGTGGGTCCATCATAGGGGGCTTCCTAAGATGGTTATTTATGTGAGATTGTTACACAGAAATCTTCCACCCTGTGAGCATCAACATTCTTTGGCCTGTAGGATCCATTTCAGTGACTCAGATCCATTTTTATCCTTCAGTGATACCAGTTTTCCCTATTTTTGTTCCTACCCGCATGTTGCATCACTATAGCATGCATACCCGCGAGTTGCATCCCTATAGCCCACGGGTATCAAGTAAAATGGTAAAAACCACTATTTTATCACTTTTTACTCCCAAAAAGCAGTCATTGGGTGACCTTTGGCTCTCCATCTGCCCAAGTAACGTTTCGATGAGTCCTTTCACCTACCTTTGAGAGGACTATATATTGAGCACATATGGCTTATGGACGGGAGGAAGAAGAGAATAGTAAAGGCACTCTAGTGGATTTTTTCCCTATCTTGAGTCTGCACTCATTGATCCTTGTGGTTGTGAACCAGTTATGTTCACCTTCCAAACTCCTTGCTAGTTTGAGTTTGCCTTTCATGGAGGATTGAAGTGGTGGAGGCACAAGTGGATTGATCTAGATCTTGGTTCAGATCGGTTTCCGGCAAGAGGTCGTATCACTTTGTACTTCTTCTTGTTCATTAGTAGAAATACTCATATTCTCGTCCATTCATGGTGTGAATGTCATTTATTATACATTGGGTTACATTTGCTTATGATATTATGGACCATTGTTATTGATAATGTTAATGTCATTTATATATCACATGTACTTGTTAGATATTGGTTGTCAAGACTAATTTGCAGATTACAAGTGCTTGGATGTGCGCGGATTGAAAGCTCCAATGGGGATCTACATCAAACGTTGGATCGAGGTTGGTTACATTTCTCCATTATTTTAACATTGTCATTTATAATAGCATTGTTTTGAGAATTGAGTAGATTTCTGGTAGTCATCTGTTTGTTG
This sequence comes from Larix kaempferi, assembly GCA_027924585.1. Taxonomy (NCBI): domain Eukaryota; kingdom Viridiplantae; phylum Streptophyta; class Pinopsida; order Pinales; family Pinaceae; genus Larix; species Larix kaempferi. The sequence continues at coordinate 7,590,245 of BSBM01000556.1, forward strand.
TGGTATTCCCAAGCCATAGTGAGTTTTCTCCAATGCAGAAATGGTGACTTCACTGGGGAAAACATCCATGTTTGGAAATTTTTTTGAGCATTAGTCCATAATTAGAGTTGCTGTTTATCGAAGCTCTGTGTCACTGATTGGCCGTTAAGATACACTGTAGAAAACTTGCTTTTTATGAGTCTTTGGACTCTTTATTTGACCATTTGCTTTTCCTCACCCGCGGGCTGGCTTAGTTCTGCTCGTGTATACCCGCCTCTGTTTACACTACTGCTCGCGGGTACCCGCAGGTATTCCTTCGACAGTAGCGTGTAACTCCGGCTTTTGTTGGTTTATGGCTATTGGTTGTTGCTGGGTGAGTTTGGTTGGTTCCTGAGTCTTTGTTGGCCTATTTCTTGACTGTTTCATGCCTTGGTTGTGACCAGATCTCTTCGCTTCTCTTGGTTGAGCCTTCTTGGTTTTTTACCAATCTTTGGTTTTAGCCTCTTGGTTTCTTCCTTTTGAGCTCTTTCTTTTGGCTGAGTCTTGCTGTTTAGGATCTACTGGGTTATCTTAGTCACGGGGGGTTCACTCAATGAACTTGTTACATAGAACGATCGTTCGTAGGATATTAAAAAATATCCCTAATTTCATTACATATTTGAAAATGCCTCATAAAATTGTATTGTTGAACCCCCCTTCTAATATACCTTTCCAATTAAGAAAACCCCTATTTTCACGAGATATTGTAGGTATCCATTTTTATCAACCCATTTTTAATACCCCCTTTATATCATATTATCAAGGTGTAACAAACAGGATCGCTAATGCATCTTAGTATAAGCAAACAAGATGCTAAAGAAAATAGTAGTATAATGCTAACAATGATCCCACTGAGATTGCAGGGGCGAATGATCAATTTGTAGCATTGGATAGTGGAAGACCTAATGAATTAGTAATGGGGAAGGTAAAATGAGTAAAAGGAAACCCGTCAAGAGATCAATGCAACAAAGAATGTAAAAGACATATAGTCCAATAGTTAATGTAATGCTTAGAAAAGATGAGAATTACAGATGGTTCAATCCACAACCTACCAATCTACCAATTTTATATCATGTAAATACAAATATAGCCATAGAGAGATCATGTTTTCTATAAGTTAAAGTTGGTATGTGTCCCATGGGGTTGTTCGATATACCACTTAGAGATAGTGCTAGTTAAGGTCCTCTCGAATAGGTGTATCCTAATAGAATCATCAACGATGTTGTTTGGTGAGCACCATAGGTGAAACGACATGATATGATTTTAGGGGTCTTCCCTAGCATTCCCTCCAAAGTTTGCGATGTCTGACAAGAGTTTGGTAGGTATAGGGGGGCAGTTTGTATCATGATGGATCGAATCATTAGTCAACCTCGTTAAATTAGGGAGGTTTAGGCTATCCATAAATGGCAAGCTCGCATTTTAGGACCTCCTTGCGGAGGGTTTCCTGGAGGATGCTTCCCTGGTGGAGGGTTCCTAGGAGGAGGATTCCCTGGTGGAGGGTTCCCATGAGGAGGGTTCCTTGGAGGGGGTTTCCTGTAGGAGGATTCCCTGATGGAGGATTCCTCAACGAAGGATTTCTTGGAGGAGGGTTTCCTCCACTCGACGGGGGAATAACAATAGCCATAGTGCCACTAATGTGTGTATGTGTGGGTGATCCAAACTATGAGGAGTCAAAATATGACAACTCGAAGGAGTTATCTGGTGACCATGTAGTGTGTTGAACTAAGATTCAGCATGAAGAGCCAAATGTATGGTCTAAGATACCGTACAGAGGGGATGGCTGAACATATGGTCTAAGAGAACGTACAAGGTTGTCTAGCCCCAAATCCTTCTAGAGTACCTCGGGCACACCTTGGGGGATCAATACTGACAAAATCTCAGATAAAAATAAAGCTCAAAAAACCTAATGCAAAGTTGGCATGGGGCGATCATGTTAAGTTGATATACCATTTGGTTGTCGTTCCGGTGAGGGTGCCCTAAAAGAGGCAAAGCCTCACTGGGTCTTCTAATATACTGTTGGAGGAACACCATAGGTGGAAGGACATGACATGGTTGGCGAGATCATCCCCTTGCTTCCCTTTGAATTTAGGAATATCGAATGGAATTTTATTTGGCATAGTTGGCCATGTTGGATCATATGCAATATGGTCATTGATCAGTTTGGCCAAATATGGGAGATTTACACTACCCATGAAAGGGAGGGTAGGATGATTTGGTCCTGCCATTGTATGTTGTGGGTGGTTTCCACGAGGGGGAGACTGGGGTGGCGTTGAAAACAACGAATGACCTCCTATGAGAGAGGATGGATCTAAGTAGTCAAAAGGATCTCCAAGAGGAGAATCCAAAGCAGAACCTCTTCCAAGAGGAGGGGAGGCAAATGTTTGTAGATTCTTTCCAAGGGGAGAAAAGAAGTTGAACCTCTTCCAACAGTGGAGTAGGTAGAAGGATTAACACTCTCTCTGAGAGGAGAAAATGAACCAAGAAAGGAGCGACCTCGCCCTGATGATCCCATCAATGTGTCCTGGAAGCGACCCCAGCTAGAGTTTCTTCGACATGAACCATGGTGAGATGGTGTAAAAACACCCCTCGAGAGAGGGGATAGGTCTTGCAGTTTTCGGGACTACCTTAAGGGGCTGGTTTGTTCCTCTATGGTGAAGGATTTGTGTCAAATGAGAGTGAAGGTGGAATTTAAACACAATTGAAAAAATGTCAAAATATGCCAACCACAACAGATGCAATATGGTGCAAAAATTGAGTGATATGTGCAAAGTCAATTTAGTGCAAGAGTTCCCACATGTAGGTTCTTTTTAATTACGAGTTAGTGAACTTGTATTTTTTTTTTAAAAGTGTAAATCCCCTAAAAAGACCTAACTTCCTTCCTCGCAAATGTAACCGAGCCTTCCGAAAGCACAATTGATGGTGATGATGGGATCCACGCACCAATTGACTAGTGAAGGTAACAAAGAGCCAATTCTACCGACGATGGGGCCAATGTTCCAATCAAGAAGACTTGGAAACACCTCCCAACAACAATAGCTGACTTCAGGAGTCAATTGCACCCACAATTGCTCCTTGGAGATGTCCTATGTTTGGCCACTAAGATACCTTGCGTCAAGTGTGGATCAGTGGTTCGGTCTGCACGATATAGTGTTGTCTCCCTACAACAAGCTAAGTGACTCGCAGGGGAGAGCAGGGAAAATATACCTCGACTTTCACCTCTTTGGTCACGACGCACTTCTGGTCCGGGTTTTCTTTGAACACTTGCTTATAGCAAGATTTTGATAGTACCCTATAAGTCAACAATGCTATGTTTTAAAATATTTTTAATGAAACTAGATTGGTGGGAATTAATGGATGCCTATCTCAATCAATCCTACCTAACTAAAATTTTGTTTTGTCACCTGATGCAAGCACGTGAGGAAAAAAATTGATTGTTGCAAACTAACTAAAAGAGTATAAAGTAAATACAAAATGGAGATCAACTTTTAACTCTAAAAGATGCCAAAGGTGCTTTGCAAACAAAGTGCTAATGAAGTAAAAGTGTGAAATGGGGGTATTTCAGACTTCTCACCCCTTTCTGATTCACCAAGCTCACAAAAAGTAAAGTGGATTCTACACTAACTTTGATGGAGAACTTGTTAATGGAAGATGAGAAGACTTTAGTGAAATCATGATAAAAGTCTTCTATTATTAAATTACTTTGTTTGATTTATATAAAACATATTAATTTTATTTATTTAATATTTAGTTTTATGTATCTAATTAAAGTTAAATGTTATTAAAAAGTAATTAAAACAAAAAATACTTTCAAATTGTTAGAAGTGTATTTTTTTCTTTCTAATATTTAAATATTTTAGAAAAACAATTATTCAATTTTAATTTTTTTTTCAAATTATAATAAATAAAAATATATAAAAATTTAATAATTTTTTTAAAATGAATGTATATCAAAATTTGAAGTCTTTTTAGAATTATTGTTTTCAATTTTAATTTTTTCTTCAAAATGTAATAAATAAAGATATAAAAATATATTAAAATTTAATAATTTTTTCGAATATTTAAATATTTTAAAATTAATATATTAAAATTTAAAGTCTTTTTAAAATTAATTTAATTTAAAATATATTTTAATTTTTTTAATATAAAAATATGTTAAAATTTAATATTTTTTTTAAATTAATGTATATTAAAATTTGAAATGTTTTTAAAATATATAAACAAATATTTTTTTTCAAATTAAAATATATTAAAATTGAAAAGCTTTTTTTGAAATTGATTACTAAAATTTAAAACCTTTAAGATTTGTGTTCACCGTGATACTAAAGAAACTATGGTCCTACAGATGAATGAATAAATTATGAAATACGCTCGAGTACAATGGTGCTAAGATAACATTATATCTTTGTACATTTTGATCAGATCAAACTTGGATTTATGTCATTGGATGGTGGACTTACTTATTTGGTCTTTGCTCACTCTGCTTTACAACACGAAGGGCTTGGTCAACGTGGGATTGACTAGAATCACACGTAGATTGGATTATTAAATATAGGGGTAGTTTCTCATAGGGGGCAAGGTTAATGGTCTTGCAACTTATATTGTGCCAATGGATTGTTACACTGAATAAGGAGCCAAGGATGTTAGATGGATATAAAGTTAACGGTTGGTTGAGGTCTTTGTCTTGCATAGGCAATTTTGGTGGATGAGATTACAGTTATAAATTAACAAAGAAGTTAAAAATGCAAACCACCATGTCCGGAGATGAGCTTTCTAGAATCCCTAACAACTGCATTATGCTTGAACATGGAATTATGTTTTAACAATTGCATTACGCTTGAACATGGAATTATGTTTTTACTATATGGAGGAAAAAGAAAAGCTACTGTAACTTTGATTAATGGTCTCTAATTTTTTTTTATATGCTGTCATAACACAAATACATGTATGAAAGAGAGGTGGTTCCCAGCCCACACCTCTCTCCATCACAACTACGATGATGAACATTCTGGTTCCGATCGTTGTAATATTCAGCTGTATGAATAACCATATCTACAGCCTATATTGTTTAAAACAGCTATAATAGTACATAATAAAGGGGAAGAAGCAGTGATCCCTCTTCTATTGCAGGATTCTTACCTTCTACTGTTCGAGTAGCGATTGTTGTTGATTATAAGGAGATTCAATAGCTTATTAAGCAACAAGGAGGGTGGTATACTTTTAAAATAAATTATGAACTCAGGTATAAAGAACTAACTGAAATGGGCATATTAGTGCCCCTACGAGGAGGATAGGAGCAATACTTTGCATATTTTTTTGGTTGGGGACCTCTATTATCGCTTTGCTTAAATATAAGCCAATTGAGAACATTGGAAAGCGTAATCATAAGTGCAACAGGAGCACTAAAGCCATCAAATGCCCCTTTTAATTTGTTCTTGGGGTTAACAATAGTAATTGGAGTTATACCAAAGATCTTCCTCCTAGAAACGCACCATGCTGCTGCAATAATAATGCTCAAGAAAATGCAGTTTCCACAAGACCCACAGTCCATTGTGAACTTTGTTTCCAAACAATACTGCCATGATGCTCCTATTTTGGTATTCAAAGCAAGAGCTGGAAGACCACATCAAAGTTTAACCTAGAAACACTGAAAATACCCACTGTAAAAGAGCCCAAATATTACTGCTAAGCGGTGCAAAGCGAGCAATTCCTCTTTGTAGTGGTAGACCAATTGCTAGAAAGAATGAAACTCCTCATTCAGTCATCAAAACAAAGTGAACGAAATATCCCGAACTCAGTGGCCTTCATCTAGTCAATTTATCAGTCACATGCACATCACACAAGGACTTAGCTTTGGAGCTGGAGATTGGAATGAGACTTGGATCTTGCGTACGATCTGGAGACTCCATTGTAGGATTAGAGATTCACATGGAGTGACACGCATGAGGATGCAACTTTGAATACCTACAGAGAAGATAAATGGGATAGAACGCCTAGCATGAAGCTCACTACACAATTCTCAACTTTAACCTGACCGGGGGAATGAGCTAGTGCACCTTACCCTGACATTATGTATCCTATTTTTTTGTGGGAGGCGAGCAACATTAGAGTAGCTATCATAGACCACGGTAAGAAGCCGAGGTAAGCTTGATAAAAGATGTCACAACACATTTAACCCAAGTTCAAATACTGGGTTCATCACTAAACTCAACTATTGATTACGAGGAACAAATAGATTGATGCGCAATATCACTATTTCCGTAGTAGACTACTATAAATAGATCTCATTAAGATAGGTCTTTCTCCAGTTTTGGTTCTTATGATAGATCTCATTAAGATGGGCTGCAAAAATTTTAAATTGGTTGGCCTCTCCTCACGCTCAGGCAAGCAGATTCTTCTTCAGGCAGAGCTTCCAACGGGACTTTATCTATTATACTAGCTTATTGCACCGAGTGAAACTAAGTGTTCTGCAACTCAGTATGGGGAGATGTTGTAACGTGATGTAACGTTTGTAACAAAATAACAAAATAACATTTATAACAAAATAATTAAAAAAATTCATGTCCACTCATAAAATAAAATATTATGAAAAGTAATTAAAAAAATAGATGTTCGTTTATAAAATAAAAACTTAAAACTTAAACCCGGATCTATCAATAAAGAGAGACCAAATTTCTTGAGTTTAAATTTAAAGGAAGAAATACACCTCAAGAAATTGGATCCTTCTCGGTGCTTGATAGATACGGGTTTAAGATGGATCTATGCTAGTAACATTTATTTATCACTTCCAACCCACGACCTTAGACTATAATTCTTTTCTTCATGCTGACAGAATGTGTGATTTTTTTTTTTCAACTCCAATAGTCACATTGCACTTGAGGTCTACGGCTATTCCTTTGACCTCATCGGCTATTCCTCTGCCCTCATCCGCTAGAAGAATGTATTCATCAAAACAACTGACAACAAGGCATGAGCACCTAAGATGTTTGTAGGAAAGGAGTCCGAAGACATTAATATTGTTCTAATTGTTGGGGACATGGCCAGTGTAGTCCGCTAAAGCTTGGGTAAACACCATAAAAATTCTTTGTGAGATTGAAAATAAAACCCACTTGGCCTGTAGTTGAAAACGCATTACTTTAAGTTTCACTTGGTTTCGGGCAGCATGTAACGTGATGTTTGGTTCTGAACTGCAAGCTCAGTATTTAAAAATCTTTGGTGACTATTCGAGCTCAGGGAGAATGCTCTTGGTGATTGGTTCAAGCATCTTGAGATAGTCAGAGATGAAAATTGATAAGAGAGCAAAAGAGAATCCTCAAAAGGAATAGGGAGCGAATCCATAGTAACGATAACCATGATAAAGATGAAACATACAACTATTTTAGGAGTTACCATTATTTTGATGAGAATTTGTTCATGAGGAAACAATTTGTCGGCCTCCATACTTCCATCGAGATCATTATTTCCGTAGTAGAATACTATAAATGGATTCCACCTTTTAACTTCTGTTTATCTAGATTCTTCTGTTTCTTTCACTTTACAACATAACAAGGGACAAACAGAACGCCCACGCCTACTGCTATGCTTATACCTACTTAAAGTTAAGACACCTATATCACCCAGCTTACTAACATTATATACGTATTAAACACCTCCCCTAAAAAGCAAATGAAATAAACAGAATTTGATTTGAACCCATCATTGAAGTTGTTTTCACATATATTAGGGTTTTACAAATAAAAAGTTATTTATCCCCAATCAACAAGAATGTGAAATTCTCTAATAAATATATTAACTGATCGTCATAAGCATCTATAGGAAGCGAATCAATCGAAAGAGTTTACCTAAAGCATAAATACAGAGATTTATTAATGAATTTGTGAGGGAGAGTATAGTTTGGGAAAGGTCGCTAAGCGCCCTTGTTACTCTCGTATCAGTACTTCCCCTCAGTAAATAAATTCATGAGAAAAGGCCACTTAATTTACTAGAATAAAGCAGGATCATGAAAATATTATAAAGATAAAGGAGGGGAAGGTGCGATGGACATTGGACAACCCGAAAAATGACTTGGGAACGAGGGATGAGATGTACAACCTAGTTGGAGATTAGGAAAACATATTAGGACAAGAAACAACATATTAGTAGATGAAACACATTCTTATTTCTCTTTGACCATAAAATGTGATTCACGGCCCCAAACACAGATGGACCAAGTCCTATTTTACTTGGAAAACACTTTCCTAAATGGAGCGCAAGGGAAGGTTTTCCTTGTAGGATCAAATTCCATTAACCTTGTTCTGCTGTTCATATTTGGAGATCCTATGCGACCTCCAAAGTATTGTGTCCTCAAAGGTATGAGTGATCAAGCTACAGAACAAAACTCAGAAATTACCATCGCCATTGATTGTAAAACACGTGTTTGTGTGCATGTAAACACGTGCTGGATGAAGAGTCATGTTGGAAAAGGTTTTGAAATTTTGGGTGGTTGCCTACATGTAAACACATGATTCCATGAAGAGACAACTATATCCTACGGTTGCCTCTGTTGTGCTATGGCATGAATAGAGTTGATAGTCTAGGCCAATCTGCCTCGGAGAAGGTAGAAGTAGAGAGAGTGCTTGAAAATACAATTTCAAGCTTCTCAACGCAAAGTCGGTTCTTTCCGATTGGCTTCAAGACTGCACATTTTCTGCTTATGACTGGCCCAATTTACATCACTCTTATGGTACTTGGTGCGATGCTTCTCACAAGCTAATATACAGTTAACTTTATAAAATATATAGCTCTCCTATGCAGTTGGAGGGTAATAATATAATATAAATTTCATTTGTATAAATGTTATTGCATTTCACGTATGTGCAGGTTATCTTCAAACTTCAATGTTAAATTAGATGTAATCCATGTACATAGAAGAGGCGAATGTACATAGAAGAGGTGAATGAAAAGACCGTTGAATTTTTTAGAGAAGTTACAAGCTTATGGAATAGGGATACCGGAGAGTGGGATTGAATATCAAGAATCCCTTCTTGATGCTTCGTAATAAAAGAAATCAGACAAAGCAAGCAACATATAAGTAATTTGGATCCTGGGAGATTAGCAGTGTTTATTTCAGCTACAACAAACATGTAACAGAGCAAGTAGCATATAATTTATTTGGGTTCTGTGAGTTTGGCAATGTTTATTTCAGCCCCAACAAACATTTTTGCAAAGAAAGCAACAAGCATGTATGCAAAGAAACCAAGAAAACCTATAGAGTATCTAATGAAATTAAATAACAGGGATTACAGAAGTTTATACACTCGAATTTTAGCAGGGTCAAATCCAGAACATACCTGATGGATGATGTTAATGAGATGACCGTATCAATATCTATGGAATTGGAGTGCCAAGAAACCAGACGGCTATCTTCTAGAATTATTAGACTTTGGTGTTCCCGGAAATTGGACCAAGATTGCAAGTGTGAACTGGAAACAAATGTGAATTGCAAAAGGAGGCAGAGGTATGCACACAAAGATTTGTTGAAGCCTCAATACACCGCCTCTCCGAAGAGTTGAGTTGAGAATGCACGGCCTCAACAATGTCGATAGACCAGGAAAAAAAGATATTCTCTGCAGAAAAGATATTATGCAGATCTGCAGAACGATTGCAAGCAAGTTCATTGAAGGCGCGGATGTGAAATATCTGGCACGACGATCTTGGCATTGAAAGAAGTGCACAAACATAGAGGATCGATGGCCAGAATGGCCCAGATGGTCGTCTAACTCAATCGAAGGGATGAAAATGCACAATAAGCCCAAACAAAACATAGCATTTTTCAAATAGAAACCGCAAGTTCATTGAAGGCACAGAAGTGAAATCTCTAGCACAATGATCTTGGCATTGAAAGAAGTGCACAAACATAGAGGATCGACGACCCAGATGTGCAAAAAGATACAAGATCGACATTCTTCAAATAGAAAACGATAGAGGATAGACTACCTAGATGGTTCTCTAACTCAATAGACGGGATGAAAATGCACAATAAGCCAAAAAAAACATATCATTGTTCAAATAGAAAAAGACGGCATAAAGATATGTGACTTATTATTCACACATGTATAAAGTGAGGAGTGAGCTTGACTTTTAGGGTTACCAATATACGAGTTTGTGACTTTAAGGTAAATTGACAAAGATGGTACGTGATCGATTTTAGCTTAGGGAATTTTCATTCGCAACTATAATTCTATTGTGAGAGAGAAATATATGAACACTTTTTTATTTGATTCGTTATGAGCACTAGACCAAAGGTGAAAAGTATGTATCTATTATTGTGTGCGGTGGAGATGTTGTTATTAAATTTATGGAGAAGAGATGGGTTTTGGTTTGTAGACAACATCATATAGTTTTCAAATTGTGATTTAATTATATTTAGAGCAAGTGCTAGGAATTTATAGTGAATGTTTCTTTTTAGCAAGCCTAGGAGACATTGTGTAGGAAAAAGATTGCCCAATCCTTATGTAAATAATATAAGAGTTCAAATCAAGCTCAAGTTAAGTGGATCTTATTTTGGTGAGTAAAAGAACTAAAAGGAACACTTTTCTTATAAATGATGTGGTATTATAAGTTTCAGCACCCCTCTAATATAGCATCCTCCTATTTATTGGACATGTGAACAATACCCAATGGAAGGGGTGGAGAGTGCTTAATATAATAAATGGAAGCACCAACAAACACAGGCTAACTATAGGTTTATGTTATCAATTACTCGTCTTATAGGTTTATCTTTTATCAAATTTATTCAAATTTTGGGGACTATGAGGGTGTGATTTGATTTCATTTTCACTAATTTCTTAAAAAAAGACACACCTTATAGATTTATCTTTATCAAACTTTACTTAAATTTCAACATGATTTATGAGGGTGTGAGTAAAGCTAGCTATTATTATTTTAAATTAATGATTCACTATATTTATGTATTTAAGAGAGGTAACCAATTTTAATTATTAATTAATAAGTTCTTATTAATGAAGTAGTGATTAAAAATGTTGATTATTTTTATTGAATAAGAATAATTATATTGGACAAATATTTCATTTTTATAATGAAATAAAGTAGTACTAAATCTCACAAGTATTTACTATTGTTGAATGGATCATTAAGGTGAATTTTTATAAGAGTTACTAATAAGATGATAGTGAATGATTCAAGCTAGATTGTGTATGCATAAAAATGTAAAAATTCTTTTGCATCTACTATGTAGCAAGTTTGTGGAGAATCTAAGTTGTTTAGAGCTCTAAGTTATGCTTGCATTGAGGTTCAAATTTATTTCGATGTTTGTTTTTCCATTGTAGTTGGAAATTGAGCTACTACTAGATTTAATGCCTTGACATTGTTCGATTCAACCTTTGTTAATTTTGAACCTACATATAAGTATAAAAAATTATTTTCAATTCGATATGTGATAAACCACCTTACTTAAGTGAGGTGTTAACCTAAATGGACAATGTATGACGAAGGGGTATCAACTTATTATATGTATGCTTAACCTTTATCTCTATGATATGGTCCTAATCTATCAAAGCATTAAATTTTGGATTGATGTCAATCTATGGCTCTAGTTATAGTGTAGATTCGTCTAATAATGTTGTGTTATAAGGTCATGGTAGTTCCACCTTGAAAATAGGATGAAGTTCCAAGTATGATAATAGATCCAACTAAAATGCATATACCAATTGACTTGGTCATGGCATGAGGACCATATCATAGTGGAAACAATTTTTTGTTTGACCTTTGAATCACTCTTTATTATTGTGTAACTAGCTTTGGTCATTACCTTTGTAACAATGGAGTTTGAGGTGTTGATTTTGCCATTACTTATATGTGTGTGTCTTTGTGTCATATGCAAGATACCATGAATTCGTCATTGAACATTATGAACTTACTTAATAAACTTGATTACTTTGTTCGCTCCCTTAATTGTTAAATTCAAATTGCTTATAGTAGTTGGCACAGGGTAAGCCACATCAATCATGGTGAAGGTTGGAAGTCAATGCAAACTTTTAATTGGTTAATATGCCCCGTAGAGTTGTGTTAAGCTTTATTACACTTTTTCTAAGTATGATTACATTAGTCTTATTATCCATGTAGAAGGTCGAGAGATATTAATTCAAAAATAAAAAAATTAAGGAGATTCCTCTGTGCATGGTGGGGCTGGTTTGTTTTGTGTGTGCCTCGTGCTCTAGATGTGGATCAACCATGGTTAAAGGAAAGAACATTAGTAAAAGAGAAATGGAATGAATAAAACCATTTAAAAGGAGGAAATTTAGTATAATGTAACGTGTCTCAAAAAAGAATAATTTGAAACCTGCAAATCTCAACCATCAACGCAGATTCACATTCTTTTATTGGCCAACCATATTTATTTTCAAGGGAGATGCCACTAGTTTCATAGATTCCATATACCACAGATTTGCGTCTAATGTGCGTTACACAGTACACCTATCACGCTTATGCTCGACTCATGAGAGGGTGAGCACTTAGAAAGTAAAGAAAAAAACTTTATGAGGACTCACTTCCATATAATTTGTGCATCATGCATATGCACTCATAAATATAAACACATGTATGCTCACGAGGAACTTGTAGGATTGATGTTCAATATATTCTAGGTGAATTATAATGCAATATGTCATTGCAACAAAGTGATATAGGGAACCAACAATGACAGACAAAACACTTGACCTCCTCTCAGAGGGAAATTGTGAGTTTGTCTCGGCTTCCTGGTGAAGGAGAGAGTTGTTCATGTTGACCTCTACCAATTGCTCATTGCTTTGCGCAAATAGCTCTTCCCTTAGCTAATAGCTTCTTCTCGTTCCTCCTATAGCATATGTTCCCTCACAACAGGAAGGCGACAACGTCGGGGACATTTCCACCTCATGGCTCTTATATTGCAGTGCATCCCATGCCATAGTTATTATGTAGAATGGAACCATTACAATATAGTGTGACAAAGTTTGTGCACGATTCCAAGGATTGAATCGAGAGTATAAAACATTAACGCCAATATGTCTAGATGGACTCGATTCCATAACCATCGACTAATGTTTTTACTTAGGATTATTATTATCCATGCAACGTAGTTCCTAGACTACTAAAGTGATAACTTTTACAATGTTTTCCTTTTTATATACATCCCATCTAAGACATCAAATTAATACTTAAGATATCATCCTAACTATTATATTTACAGGATTTTCCCTTTGCCATCCCTCCACTGCTTCTACACGAAATTTAATAAAATATACCCTTAATATTTGTATTGTCATATAGCATAATTAATCCCCCTTGGCCCCTTAATACAGGGCAATATATTTTATCATTTTTGTATCATAGTTTACTCCCTAATATGAATGGACGTGATAGGCTATTGCCTACCAACTGACCCCCCCGTGGTCTTAGTGATCTTCTTGGCACTTCAGTGACTGAATAGTAGGATTTTGCTTGCCTTTTTTATTCCATATATATTGAAAAAATACAAAAATATTCATTTAGTTTTTGCATTTTCCTTTCTGTTTATAAGAGAAAATACAAAAATATTTTATTTCCATGTACTGCATTTTGCATTGAGTGCTTGTTGCCTTCATTTTAGGTTCTTCTTGTGCATTGAAAAGATAAAAGTTTGCATATTTATTTCGGAATTGTTGGATTGATTTTGCATATTAGTGACATTGTTTTATTGGATAGATGAGTCTAGGATTGGACGATGTTGCATACTATTGAGTCTACACATCACTAGTTTCACGACCATATCCATTGAGTAATCACAACCACTAAAATTAATGCTTAATCATAAAATTGATTAGACTTATTTTATTTATAGGGTACACCAACGAGCATAGGTTTAGAGTCTTGGAATAGATCATTGTGAGTTAACAATCCAAGACTACTGAACGAAACATTAGGTGTCTGACCAGGGAGTGGAGGAATCCATGGTATAGATCGGTGTTCTTAGGAAAGCTCTACTCAATCCAGAGTTAAGCACGAGGTCACGGGAGGTTGGTTGAGGAGATATCCCTCTGATACCGGCTGAACGTGGGAGATATATCTAGGATTTGTTCGTATTTGGGGGTACCGGAGGTTCGTCCTCTTGTGCTTCGGGCTTAGCTACCCTGTCCATACGACGGGTCCCACCTGCGACTATCCCCCTGAGTATTGGTTATATTGCGGTAGACATAGTTGCCTTACCCAGGTACCACACAGGGTACTTGCAGTGGTTATGCTGTTTGTGTCCTGAGTCAGATAGGGATTGGACAGTATAGTTGTGTTCGTGCAGTGGACTTGACCCTGTCGACACAGTGAAGCCTGGGTGTCTCTATAATTGATTCTGTTACCTTCAGCTATAGTTTGGGAGTCTCAAGCCTCTCCTAGGCGAGACATACTGGCTTTAGTGTCGGGAGCTCATTTAGCCACTCTGTTTGTCTGCACTTGGCTGTATTTTCTCTAGGTGTGTGCTTTTGATTTACTGTTTTTGATCGATAGTTGGCCTTTAGGAGACGTTGTGTCTCTCTCCGGAGAGAGCATGGCGCAGAGCCCTAATCTTCGTCGGTCCCATCGTTTGGATGGTTTAAATCCACTCGAGGTTACACGTCGTATTGCTAGAGGCCACCAGAGGGCTCCCTCCGAGTTTTCGGATTCTTACGAGACTTACGTTAAGGACTACATGGCTGCACATCCCGATATCGGGCAAGACCTTTCTACTCCTTCGGGTAGAGTTGAACATACTGCCGATCCCCAGACTCCTCATGAGGATTGGGGAGGTGATCCACCTAAGACTCAACCTGGTTCTATTTGGCCTAATCCACTTGACCGGGATCCGTTTGATCCTGCGAATCCGGATAATTATCTTTACGGGATGCCCGAATTACCCGAGGAGGAAGAATAGGATGAGCTTTTTGTTCCTTCGTTTCCACGTGATTTTAGATATAGGAGGCCTGAGACTCATGATGATTCCGGGCCTATGGTCAACCCCACCGCACTCTCTTTTGGTATGCCTAGTCACAATACTATCGAACCTTCCACTATGGTTGGTACTCATGCTGGCACTAGTCAAAGTGTTAGCCATACTATACCCACTGGGGGCACTACCCTAGCTGGGGGCACTACGTTGTCCACCCACTCACATAGTATGGGGACTGGTCAGATTCCTAACCATGCTAATGTTGGAATGCGACCACCTCCTAGGAATACCCAACCTAGTCGGAATGCTGTTCGAAACATGACTTGCCATCCACCACCTAATACACATGTCGCTACTCGTCAACCTAGGACTACTTTTGCACATGATACCGTTCCTCCCAACCACGGGGGTGGACACATACCACATACTTTTGCGTCCACCTCCGCCACTAGTAATGCTAATGTAGGGGGTGGGAATATTTCCTATCCACATGGACATCACACCACCAACCCTGCTACTAGTCACGCCCATATTGGACCTGGGAATGCTTCTCATACTTCTGGTCACCACACGACTGCTCACGCTAATCCTAATGTTGGGGGTGGGAACATACCATACCATTACAGTCAATACAACATGGTTTCCACTATGAATATTACATACATGCCCCATACTCATGGTGGAAACCCTTAATATAACACAGTCGGTGCTGGCCACCAGTATCACCCACCACCCCAATATGGTGCTCACAACACGCATATACCTGCTTACTCTCAATTGGGTCAGCCAGGGGGAGGTTATCCATATTATGGCCATGGGAAAGCTTATGGGCTGTCAGGTCCTCATTATCAGCAGTTTAACCCTCATGGTCAAGCTTTTGGTCCATCGTATAACACAGTTCCATTCAACCAACCTTTTATGGGGGCTTATAATCAAGATTTCTAGCCACAACTCCCGTTCCTTGCACGCTTGAATCTCCTGGATCTTTCGAATCTCACGAATGATCCAGTGTGTCACGACCCTGCTTGGCCCCCGGTCCCTACCAAGCTCCCTTCGGACATTCCAAAGTTTGAAGGGAAAGGTGGTGAGGACTCGGGAGATCATGTCACGACGTTTCACCTTTGGTGCTCCTCTAACTCTTTGAATCATGATTCCATTCGATTACTACTATTTCAATGCACCCTCACAGGGGCAGCCGCGAAGTGGTATGTGGAGTTTCCCGAAAACACCTATAGGGGATTCAACGAGATTGCTTTGGTTTTCTTAGACCATTTCCAGTTACCGGTTCGTTATGATACTGGTACTGAGTTGTTGTCCACCTTCCGTCAGAATAAGGCCACACATATTTCTGACCACGTTCAAGAGTGGCGTCAACGGAAGAGATTAGTGAAAGCCAACATTCCTCCAAAGTTCCTGTTGGAATGGTTCCTCAAGTCTTTACTTCCATATATTGCTAAGGATGTTTCGATGTCTGGAATTATGACTGAGGAACAAGCTATCTTGAAAGTCCAGCAGTTAGATCTACTTTATTCTCAATCTGGCATTTTGTATGACATTATTCTTGAGGCATCGAGAACAAGACATGAGCCCACGTCAGTTCCTGGACCACATGCAGATGGCATCGTGGGGTCCGCATGCACTTGCCCTGTAGACTTGGTAGCTAATCAAATACAAATTTTTTTGCTAAACTAGTCTGCTCCCGGACAGGTTCACACCTTGTCCACTTCCACTCCGTCGTTTGATGTACAGAATGTGCAATCAACGAAACCGTCGGGTAACCAGCAACCTGGTGGTAAGACAAAGGGGAGAAATAATCCTAGGGGTGGAAACAATGGAAGTAACAATAATAGAAATCATAATACTCCTCGTAAAGAGAATTCCAACCCTCACCGAGAAGGTGGTAATGCTGGTGAGGATTGTAAACCTAGGCGTAAGGTGAAATTCCCTTGCAAGATTTGTGGGGAGGACCATCTTACTCACTTATGTCCTCGAATTGAAGAAGCATCGAAGCATTTGGCACAGATCCCAGCTGTGTTGAAGGATCCCCTACCTCATCACCAAAACATGGCTTCGCATGCTCCCACCACTGGTTATGGTACTAATGAAACGACAACGTCTTCTTCCAATACTAGTGGTTATGGATGTGTGAATATGGTTCAGTCGAAGGTTTGTGTCGCTACTCGTCAACGTGATTATGGTGCACCACAACCGAATTTGGGGAATGAGCCTCCCTCTCCTCCTGATAATTCCTTACATATCGAGAAGCCTTCTATTATGCCGTGGATACCGAAAGGTGTTCTCAAGCGCTCCACGCATAATCCTAATGCTCCAGCCGCCCAGAACTACTCCATCGTAGAAGATTTGGGCCAAACTCCGTGTGCCATGTCGGCTCTTGAATTTTTGCAAGCTTGTCCTTCTTAGAAGCATGCCCTTTTGAGTGCGTTAGGAGTTTAGGATGGGGGAAGTCCTAGTGTTATCAAGTTCTATACTACTGATGTCCAACCTCGCTTTCCTTACCACGTGGATTTTCAAATCCAGGTGGTTTGCCTTAAGAGCTTCGTCAAACGTACTATGGTTGATGAAGGTGATTCCGCGTCAGTAATGTCGTTAACTTGTTGGAAAGATCTTGGCTCTCCTCCTCTACTCGCGTCTAGAACTACACTCACTGCATTCGACGATAGATCTTTTACACCGAATGGAATTATCCCTTCCCTTGTTGTCTCCTTGGGAGGTAAGTCCGTGCCTATTGAATTCGAAGTGGTTGATGTGCCCATCGACTAAAACCTTTTATTGGGTTGGAACTGGATGTACGCTATGAAGGCTGTCGTGTCTACTGTATTTCGAGTTATTTTCTTTCCCCATGAAGGCAAGATTGTGATGATCGATCAATTGGATTATGTTGGCACTCCTTCCGTAGCATCCACGGGATCAGTAGTCCTGCAAGTTTCTGATTCTCATTCGGCAACTGGGAACATAGGTGTTGGAATGTACCCCTCGTTGATGGGAACTTTTAACCATTCTGCACCTGTGAATTTTATTGGAACCATTTCCGACAGTGCGCCTCCTCCTTCGAATAGTATGCCATTCTGAACTTCCTATTTTGGTGATCCATGGAATTTTCCATCCGCGGATTCTATGTCTGGAGACATTGCGCACGTCGGGATGTCTATGCCTTTATCTGTAGCGGAGCTCACTTATGATCACATCCAACAAACCACTGTAGATCCGGATCTCTCTTCTTCCCAGACAATTGAAGAAGATCCTGTTACGCTGCCAGTTTGGGCAGCCAACTCATCTTGCTCTCATGATTGCCTCGATGATACTTTGCCATCGGATGAAGCTATCCTCGAAGCCATGTGTGGTAGTGAGAAGCCTTGGGAAGATATGCACCATCGATCTTATTTCCTTCCCAACCTTGAGCTCATTGAGCAGGAGGAGTTTAGGATGACTCTAGCTGAGATGGTTGGTCACCCTATGGCTCTTTTGCAGTCGCATGATGTTTTCTTGGAGGGGAATATGGCCAATATTTCCCCAACCACTTCGATCAACATCTCCCGCACTCCTGGAAAGATTGAGAATGTTTACGTCGATGACGATTGCACTCCTGAGGAGATTGCTATTTACACTGATTTGTTTACTGAACTTCGGGAAGCTTTCACCTGGTCATATGAGGAGATACCAGGAATAGACCCCCGCATTGTTGAACACGAGATTAGAACGTATCCTGATGCTAAACCGGTTCGACAACGCTTACGTGCTGTGAACCCTAGGAAGGCAGTTGCTATTAAGGTAGAGGTGGAGAAACTGCTCAAAGCTGGTTTCATCTACCCCATTCCCCTTACCGAATCAGTGTCAAACCCCGTTCCTGTGGATAAGAAGCAGGGAACGATCCGTGTATGCACTGATTTCAGAGATTTGAACTGTGCATGTTCGAAAGACAACTTCCCCACGCCATTCATTGATCAAATATTGGATGCTTGTGCAGGAAGTGAGATTTTTTCATTCATGGACTCATTCTCAGGTTATAATCAGATTCAAATCAAACCCACGGACCAACATAAAACAAAATTTATTTGTCCATGGGGAACTTTTGTGTATCGGAAAATGCCCTTCGGCCTCAAGAACACCGGAGCCATTTTTCAGCGAGCCATGACCTATGCCTTTCATGACCTTAATAAGATTATGGAAGTTTTCTTGGATGATATTGCTGGCCATTCTCGCAAGAGAGTGGATCACCTCAAGCACCTCCGTATGATTCTCGAACGATGTATCCACTACAAAATTCGATTGAATCTGAACAAATGCATCTTCGCTGTTAGGACTGGTCGCCTTCTAGGATTCATATTTTCGAAGGAGGGTATTAGAGTTGATCCTCTCAAAGTTGAGGCAATACTTCAGTTGCCTCCTCCACGTAATCTGTTTCAACTTTAGAGCCTCCAAGGGAGAGCTACTTTTCTGTGTTGGTTTATAGCTAACTATGCCAGTATTACTAAAGGTTTCGCACGCCTATTGAAGAAAGACACACCTTTTATCTGGGATGAGCGAGCCCAACAGTCTTTCGATGCCATTAAGAAAGCTTTGGTATCGGCCCCTGTGCTTAGTCCACCGGACTTTACACGAGATTTCATTCTTTATGTGGCCGTGTCTCAAGAGACTATTGGCATGGTCTTGGTTCAGATAGATGATGCGCTTGTTGATCATGTTATCTATTATCTTAGTCGAAATTTAGTAGATGCTGAACTAAAGTACACCCACGTAGAAAAGTTGGCACTTGCGACTGTTCACGCAGTCTAGCGGTTACGACATTACATTTTTCTTCGAACAATCACTGTTGTAGCTCATATCAATCCGTTTCAGTTCGTGCTATCATGATGCCTTATCAGGGGTAAGTATAATAAATGGATTGTGATCCTTCAGGAATTTGATCTCGAGTTTGCTTCTGCAAAATCGGTGAAATCATTGGTGTTCGCTGAGCTTATGTCGGACCTTCCACGGCTTGATGAGGATGTCATTCATGAAGATTCCTTTGTGGATGAACACTTATTTCTTATCTCGACCGAGGACCCTTGGTATGGGGATGTCATTAGATATCTCCAAACTTTGAAGTTTCCTCCGCACTATTCACGAGACGAGCGACGACGTGTGAGACATCATGCTAAAGATTATACTCTTTTCGGTGACACTTTGTATCGCCGAGGAAAGGATTCCATTCTCCGTCGTTGCTTGACTCATGAAGAAGCGGAACGGGTACTTAATGATTGCGATGCGGGGGCGTGTGGCGGTCACTTATCCGGGCTTGCTACAGCCCAGCGTATTATGCGAGTGGGTTATTTTTGGCCTACTATCTTTAAAGATTGTATTAATGCTGTGAAGAGATGTCACCCTTGCCAGGTGTTTTCTCGGAACATACACTCGCATCCAGCGCCCTTCCATCTGGTCGTCACTGTCGGTCCCTTCACTAAGTGGGGGGTAGATTTCATGGATTGGAAACCAGCTTCGGCTGGGGGGCATCATCATATTATTGTGGCCGTGGATTATTTTTACAAATGGGCTGAGTCCATGCCTACCGTAAAAGCCGACGGTGCTACTGCAGCCTATTTCGTGTTCAACTAGATTATCATTCGATTCGGTATACCGAAAGAGATTGTCACTGACCATGGCAGTCACTTTCAAAATAAGATGATGGAGGATTTGTCTCTTAAGCTTGGGTTTCGTCAGGAACACTCGTCTTCCTACTATCCTCAAGCGAATGGTCAGGTTGAAGCAGTAAATAAGTCTTTAAAGACCATTCTCCAACGTACCATCCAACAAAGCAAGATCAATTGGCATATCATGTTATATCCTTCTTTGTGGGCATATCGAACCGCAGTTAAGACTGCCACCGGTTTCTCACCATTCCAGTTAGTTCATGGTGTGGAGTCACTTTTACCGATTGAATGCGAGATCCCTTCACTCAAGCTAGCCATAGAGCTCCTCCCTGATACGACGGAGATTGAGCAATGTTTAGTACACCTCAAGCAACTTGACGAGCACCGTCGAGATGCCGCTGTGGCCATTGATGTTAACAAGCGTCGTGTCAAGGTTCAATATGATAGGTATGTCCGTCCCCGGCAATATGCTGAAGGTGACTTGGTACTCTTGTATGACCAAGCTAAAGAACCCCTGGCGGCAGGCAAGTTCAATCCCATGTGGCACGGTCCTTACATTGTGAGGCGTGTCCTTGAAAAAGGAGCTTATGAGTTAGAAGATTACGAGGGAGTTGTCTTGAAGGAGCCTAGAAATGGGCTCTACCTCAAGTGGTATTACGCTTGAACCTTTGGTTCAGGCTGATACTTTTGTACACTATTGTATAGTTTTTCTGTACATAGACTAGGTTGCCTTTTTGGTTTTCGGGTCTGCTGATTAGCCTCTGTTTGATTGACAGATGTCAGCGGGATGTCCTACGTTCTTAGGTGTCGCGGATGGTGCTAGCCGAGATACGAAGCAACTTGCTTCTGCTGCCTGGGTTATCTTTTCACCTGACCATCTAGTTGTGTCCTCAGGAGGTGCTTGTCTCGGTCCTACATCTAACAATGTGGTTGAGTATAGTGCCGTTGTTGAGCTAATTCGGGATGCCATTTCACATGGTATCCAGTCTTTAGAAGTCTGCCTGGATTCACAACTAGTTGTGTCTCAGCTAAATGGGTAGTACCGTGTATGAGATCCTACATTACTACGGATATTCCTTAAGGGACGACTCTTGGAGAGACATTTTGTTTCCATTACATATATTCACATTTCGAGAAGTCATAATTATATATCTGATGCATACGTTAACTATGTATTAGATTGGCATTTGTCACATTCATCATGAGCACATAAATACAAAGACATTCATACATTTGTACCATACACACATATAGTAGAACTGAGAACCAAAGTTGTATATATATATAAATATGTCCAAAAATGGTAGTGTCATACAAGACTGGAGCCCGTAGCCCTAAAAAATATACATATCGATACAAAAAATGATGAGACCCTAGGATATATACTCCATCCGAGGAGGTCTAACTGCCGCCTCGATGGGATGTGTCTCATAGTAGTACTGTACTGCATTGGCCATCCACTATAGAAACCGCACCCACTCCCCGGGAACACCCATTACCTGGCGTTGCATGGCCTCAGGTAGTCAGGCTACCTCCATCAGTGGTACTCGGGAAACCATCCGTGATATGTTGCGCCGCAACGTCTGGAGTGTGCGCCCTGCTGCAGTATCTGCTGCCACCTCATCTCTACCCCGACGACCATGTCTCGGGAAACCCTCGGGTCTCACTGGGCCTTTGTCTACGAGCAAATAGTCACCCATTAGCACATGACATTACCCCCAAAAAGATGTTTTGCATTTCAACTATAATAAACAAATCCCTAAAAATTTAAAAAACACAAAACCAAAAGAGTACTCACCAAGGTCTCCGAAAGCTGCACCTGGTGGGAGCGGCATGTCACGATCTTGTTTGAAGTCTATCCCCGCATAGGGATAGTCCTCTATAGCGATCACCTGCCAGTTCCACCAGCGGAAGAACTCCTCAGTATATGGTGACACCAGATGGCCACCACCCTGTCGTGTCAGTATCTCAGCCCACTGGGTCAGGGCTGGATCTTGGAGACTGTGAGGAGAGACATCCACCCTCGGGCTAAGTCCCGGAACTCTCTCAAAGAATAAACTGCAGAGGATGCTACCATACCCAAAGTTTTTGGCCATCCCCTCTTTGCTTTCCGTCAGTTGTGTCTTCATAGACACTAGCAGAATAGTACACCAGTCAAATATAGTAGGTTGCAAGCATTGTGATGCATAAAACATCACCGGTCTATATGCCTGATGTAGTGCTTTGGATCCCGTGATCCGCACCAGAGTAGCCACAATGATCTTTGTACTCAGATCCATTATGAGGTTGACTGGAACTTGAATTCCCACTGGTCGTGTGTTGGCGGGACAATACCGTACTATGTAGTCTTACACAGTGATCCCACCACCCACGGTCCGTGACCGAAGACTAGCCACTTCCCCTCTATGGGACAGACCGGTAATAAAATAGATATCCTCTACATCCAGTGTCATTGTTTTCCCGTTGAGGATGAAGTGTTGAGCATCCACATCCTAGTAGTTGATCAGATGACAGAGTAGTAGGTTTTGGGCCCTTAAGCCCTCGAGACTCCAGTATTTATATAAGCCACATGCTTGCAATGCTTGTTGTGCTTGCAAATCATTGTGCACAACCTCATCTACCTGGTCATGCTCTCTCTCCCTCCACTCTAGAACCATCCTGGAGTGAAAAGCAAGAAATTTTTAGTCAATATCATGTTTAAAAACTTCTTCACGGCCGTACCTGCGGGCTAGATTGTAGACAGTTGCGGGTAGACACGGGCAGTCAGTTTTTTGACTGCGCGTTTGATGCCCTACCCGCGACCCGCACACTTACAGCCCGTGGGTAGCGCCGAATCCATTTAGGGCTTGGCCAAATAAAAGATTCCACTGACCAAAATTGAAATGAAAGCACTTAAATGAAAGGTATGGTAGTGACCGCTAACCTGCTCCAGACGGTTCACTGAACGATTGCTCATAGCTCCCACGATCAGCGCTTGAAGTTTTAGGTGCAAACTTACCACTTAACTCCAAAATGGTGAATAGTGCAAATGAATTGAAAATTACAAATTTTTATTACTATTTATAATTTTCTGGACCCACTTTTCTATGGTTTTTGCCATTTTGAGCCGTTATGAACTAATATCGTGTCATGGAGTAGTGTTTTTTCAACAGATTTCCTCGGCGAGAGTTGTTCTAATCCATTTCACACCTATGGCAGGTACGTTTCACACCTGGCATATAGGTTAGATGCCATTTCCACATGCATTATGCATTTGACCTGTTGACCATTTTCATAAACCCTAGGTGCGACCCCGCTTTGTGACTGACACGAAACCTTCACACTGTTATAGAAGTGTCGTCATGTGTCGGCAGGGCTTTCCCGAACATGGGTACCCTAGTTAGAACCCCGTTATGCATTTTGGTGCCCATGCCGTTGTTTGTCCTCAGGATTGGGAGTCCTTTGTAGTCACGCCATGACATTGCGATAAAGACTCATACTCTACTTTGTCTTATGCTGGCCATCTCCCTTAAGGACTCCCCTCAGTTATATCATGTTGTGATTGCATTGCATCATCCTGCTTGCCGCTTGAGCCTTGTGCCGGCTCTTGCTTACTCAATTGTTAGCCTGGTGCCTGAGCACTTTCCCTGTCGAGCCCTGCAGAGCTTATATATTTTCCCTTCACAATTTGATGACCCTTTGACCCTGAGGGAACACACCCCCGAGTGTCCACATCCTGCACGCACTTCCTTGCATTGAGCATAGGTATGTTCCACTGCTTGGGACTAGTCTGCTAGCTATTTGACACTCGTTCCCTCACTTGTTGTACTATAAGCAATTTTATTCTTTTTCAAGATTTTCCAAATATGAAAAATACAAAAAAATCAAATATTCCAAAAAGTTGGACAGGATTATGGTCACTATTTCTTGTTGGCAGCTGTTGTGTCGCCTTTGAACAGAGCATTCATTCCACTCCGTACATTATGAGTTAGGACTATAGTTGGGCCTTAGGATCTGTACTTGTTTCTCAGTTTTCTCCACCGATTGGTTAAGCTTCAAGTCATTATGGAGCCCTCTGTAATGCCTCCTGCATTGCATAGTTTATGTCAAGTCTATGCTGCCTGAGTCTATCCATCTGCTCATGCTCTTGTTCAAAGGAAGTCATGAAACTAGTGTCGGCCACTCCTCAGATATCTTGACTATTGCATGTCGGCCATCCTTATTGAGTCAGTCCGTTTCACCTGAGATCTTCCAAATATTTCAGCATTGTTGGTACCTCGTGCTGGTTGATGGGGGATGCCTTAATGCCCTCCTTCTAGCAAGTCTCATTCCGTTGACTTAAACTCATTTATTTCGGGACTTGAGGCTTAGAGTTCGGTTGAGTACCTTGAGGCTTGCAGTCATTAGTGGCAGGTTCTCTCGCCATCGACAGTTTTGGGAATACATCAATGTCCCCTGATCGATGGATTCATCGTAGTGTTCGACTTCAACCCATCTATTCACACTCTGATGATTGTGCTATGTGCCTTGATGCCCATTTTCATTATTGGTGGGTCATCTCGCGTCTGTTAACGGTATACATCAATGACTGGTAATCAGATGATGTCTCATCAGGTTCGACCCCAACTCCTTTATTCACTTGATGGGACTTGCACCATCGAAGACTTGTGTAGAAGACCCCAGGCGATTGTGGCATTCAGTATGCTACATATGACTATGACTTTACATCTGAGATATCACCTCTCAGATTTCAACAGTTTGTACCTCCAGTTTTGCACCAGTTGTCTTCTTTTCAGCAGAAGACCATATCTTACTATAGAGGGATCATGGCTATGATCACTTATGACATGTATCTACTTATGTACTGCCTATTCATGGCCATTGTATCAGATTGTTGTACTATACCGACATGTATTTAGAGATACTATTGTATTATGACGAGTGAGCTGTTCTTTCCACTTGTGTCTCCATCACTCCACTTCTGAGTTTTATAATGTATTTCGGCCATCGTAGCACATTTCAGTGTTTGACCTCACACATTAGGGGGCATTTGTTACACAGAAATCTTCCACCCTGTGAGCATCAACATTCTTTGGCCTGTAGGATCCATTTCAGTGACTGAGATCCATTTTTATCCTTCAGTGATACCAGTTTGCCCTATTTTTGTTCCTACCCACATGTTGCATCACTATAGCGTGCGTACCCGTGAGTTGCATCCCTATAGCCCATGGGTATCAAGTAAAATGGTAAAAACCACTATTTTATCACTTTTTACTCCCAAAAAGCGGTCATTGGGTGACCTTTGGCTCTCCATTTGCCCAAGTAACATCTCGATCAGTCCTTTCACCTACCTTTGAGAGGACTATATATTGAGCACATATGGCTTATGGACGGGAGGAAGAAGAGAATAGTAAAGGCACTCTAGTGGATTTTTTCCCTATCTTGAGTCTGCACTCATTGATCCTTGTGGTTGTGAACCAGTTATGTTCACCTTCCAAACTCCTTGCTAGTTTGAGTTTGCCTTTCATGGAGGATTGAAGTGGTGGAGGCATAAGTGGATTGATCTAGATCTTGGTTCAGATCGGTTGCCGGCAAGAGGTCGTATCACTTTGTACTTCTTCTTGTTCATTAGTAGAAATACTCATATTCTCATCCATTCATGTTGTGAATGTCATTTATTATACATTGGGTTACATTTGCTTATGATATTATGGACCATTGTTATTGATAATGTTAATGTCATTTATATATCACATGTACTTGTTAGATATTGGTTGTCAAGACTAATTTGCAGATTACAAGTGCTTGGATGTTCGCGGATTGAAAGCTCCAACGGGGATCTACATCAAACGTTGGATCGAGGTTGGTTACATTTCTCCATTATTTTAACATTGTCATTTATAATAGCATTGTTTTGAGAATTGAGTAGATTTTTGGTAGTCATCTATCTGTTGTGGTATTCCCAAGCCATAGTGAGTTTTCTCCAATACAGAGATGAATGGAGCCCCAAGATAGTAATCCGGAAATCATAAGTCTTAGTTAATTTACAGGGATTACATGACTCAATTATGAAGTTGAAGCGGTTTTTCCCTTTCTAAAAACTGATCAACAAATAACAATGTCATATAGAGAAAAACTTGCTTTTATAAGTAGATTCTGACTTTTCAGGATATTCCTTTGAGATTGTTCAGATCCATATCTTTCCATATACCAAGATGTTGAGCTGGGATTTATTGAAACAAAATAAAGGGAATCAAACAAAAGCAAACAAATTAAGCTGATGAAAAGAAAACAGGACAAACTAAAGTAATCAAAACAGAAAACAACAGACTAGAAAATAAAGAAAGGCAAAGTTTATTTATGTACAAAAGTGCTCCTAAACCTAAGAAAAAACTGCTTTAGAGCAAGGCCATTGACAGGGATATTCTCTTCCTCCCCTTGTAAATCTTGCAATCTATATGTCGACGAGCCAAGCTTTTCGACAATCTGGTAAGGGCCAAGCCATAATTGTTGAAATTTCGTATGCTTCCTCTTTTCCTCATGTGGGTGATCCCACTTTAGAACTAAGTCTCCTACCTCAAAAGTTCTTTTACTGGAATTTCGTTTATCAAACCATCTCTTGACAATGTCTTGGTGCTGATGGAATCTATCTTTGGCCTTTTGCTGTGATTCTTCGAGTTTCAACATGGTATTGATTCGTGACTATAGGATTTCACTACCAGAACCTCGAGAGGGCTGGGCTAGTTGCAGGGATGGGAGTAGTATGTTAGGTGGAAGTATAGCTTCTTTCCCATAAACCGGTGTATAAGGAGAAACTCCCAAGGAATTATTTGGAGTAACCCTATCTGCCCATAAAGCGTTTGGGAGGGATGTATACCAGTTCCTCTGACTCTCAATAACAGTTTTCTTTAGGATTCAGATGAGATTTTTGTTTGTAGATTCGGCTAGTCCATTCCCCCCAATTTTTAATCCCTCTTTCATAAGAAAATGTGGTTAATTTAATAGATGAGAAGTAAGTTGCATTATCAAAAACTAAATAAATTCGAACCCCAAACCTGGTTATGATATTTTCTTGCAGGAAACCAATGACTGCATCTTCGTTCAATTTACGCAGAGGAGCAGCTTCTGTCCACCGTGTGAAATAGTCAGTGGTCTTGAGGATATACTAGTGTTACAAAAAAGAATTTGGATTAATTTCTCTGATAACGTCTATGCCCCACTTCTTGAATGGTTCAGATATAATAACTAGCTACAATGGACTTGCTACTTTTGGCAATTTGCCGACATTCCTTTGACATACATCGCATTTTCTGGCATGAGCATGAGCATATTTGAAAAGAGTAGGCTAATAATTCCGGCTCTTAGTATTTTTTGAGCAGTAGTATCACTAGAATAATGTCCCCCCGCGGGGCCATCGTGTAATTCTTTGACCACCTTATCAACATCTTCTTTATCGAGACATCTAAGAAAAACGCCATCATGATTTCTTCTAAAAAATACTTCGTCTATAATCAGATCGGATGCTGATTTTAATCGGAGTTCCCTTCTCTGCTTAGGACTACAGTGTTATGGTAGGTATCCTTATTGTAAGTAGTGTACCAAATCCCTGTACCAAGATTCTGGAGCAGTGAAGATAGGAAATACCTCGGTTAGATTCAATTCAACTTCATTTTCCCACTCCTGATCTTCATTGGCCAAATTTTCAGTGATCAACTTACATAGGCCTTGAAATTTAATGATAGTGGCTGGCTTGAATTATAAATCATACTCTTGCAGAGCAGTTACCTAGTTTCCTCTTCTTTCCCCCAATTCCTTTTGCAGAAATATAGATCTAACAGCTGGGTGAGGTACTATGACTTTCAATCTGTTTATTAGAATGTATGGCCTGAACTATTTTACTGCCTTAAACACTGCATATGCTTTGTTATCTATGGCTGGCTAGTTCAGTTCGGCTCCTTGCAACCCAGTGCTCATGAAAGAGATTGGATATTCGTCTCTGGATTCTCCTTTCTAAGTGAGCATTGCTACGAGAGAAGTATCTGAATCCTTTTCAAAAGCTGGACTCCTCAAAGAAGGTGTGTGAGATATGGTAGCCTTTATGTCTTTGAACGCAATCTTCTCAATGTTGGTCCATTTATATTGCACACTTTGCTTCACCATTTGCTGCAAAGGTTTAACACTTTGCGCGAAATCAGGTACAAACCTTCTAACAAAATTGATTATGCCCATAAATGATTGCATAGAGTTTTTGTTATGGGGCATGGGAATCTGAGTTATAGCTTCAATTCTCTCTGGATCTATCGAGATTCCCTTTTTCGAGATGATGTGACCCAAAAGTTTTCCTTCAAGAACAACAAAAAAACTCTTTTTTTGGTTCAGAGATATACCATATTTCCTGCAACGGTCAAAAATCTATTTTAAATGAAAAAACATGGTCTTCTCTTTTCTTGGAGAAAACTGTTGCATCATCGTAGTATATGACCACACAGTGGCCAACTAATCCTCAAAATGCAATATCCATGGCCCTATGGAATGTGGCTCCAACATTCATTAGTCCAAAAGGCATTCTTCGATATGCGAATGTTCCCCACTTCATGCGAAATGTAGTTTTTAATAGATCTTGTTCATGCACCAATACTTGATTATAACCATAGAATCCATCTAATAGGGAGAACAATTATGAGCCTGATACCACTTGTAAGATCTTCTCCATTGGTGGCATAGGATAGTTGACTTTGTCTGATGCTCTATTCAGGTTTCGAAAGTTGACGCATAATCTTATTTTTCTCGATTTCTTCCGTTCTGCGACCAGATTAGCCACCCACTTAGAGTGTCGAACTTTGAAGATAATCTTAGCGTCGAACAGTTTCTTTAATTCCTTTTGTATTAATGGTTCGAGTGTTGGATACATCCTTCGTAATTGGTTCTAAAATAGTTTCACACCTGGATTCATTGGTATCACATGTTGTATAATGCGAGTGTCATATGTTTTTAGATCCTCGTAAGTCCATGCGAAAACATCTTTGTATTGCTGGAAAAATTTGATGAAATTCCTTCTTTTGCCTGGTGAACAACATTTACCCAGATTAATATATTTGGGCTCATCTTCTGTACCCAAGTTTACCAACTCATGCTTCGTCAAGGAGCTATTGGTCTTGACATTGGATGGTCTTCTGAATTTGTTTTGTAAATCAAACAGACCTTCAAGAGTTCTTACTCCTTTTGGCATAAAATTTCCCTTACTTCCATCCTTGTTCTGCAAATCCAGATCGTGTTCATCTTCATCGATTATGGCTTCTTTGAGGGCATCTTCATTCGTCAAGAAACTAATTATTTGTTCATCATCATCAAACACCCTCATATTCGTGACATTGTCAGGTATATATGGCCTGAAAATCAATTCGATAGAGCATTTGTTATTTGTTGGCACTAATCTAGAAGCAGAAGTAGCTAATAAATCAGTTGTAACATTCTGTAATCTAGGAATAACATTTATATTAAAATCATCAAATTGTGAAATTAGATTCCAGACTTCAGACTGATATCCTTTTAAGTGTGGAGACAGAGAATGAATTGTATTTCTTATCTGTCTAACAACTATTTCTGAATCACCAAATACTTTTAAATTCTTAATATTCAAATTAATAGCTCTTTTTAAACCTTGAACTAGAGCTTCATATTCAGCTGTGTTGTTTGTACATTAAAACTCTAGCCTACAAGAGAGAAATTGCTTGTTTCCTCCAGTATTAACCAGAACACATCCAGCTCCAGATCCCTCTTGTGTCTCGAAACCATCAAAGTACAAGATCCAACATTTATTTTCTGTTTTAACTATGTTAGTACTATTTCCTAAGTCAGTAACTAACTCTAATATGTTACAATCAATGTCATCAATCCATGAGAATTGAAGGAGATCAGATTGTTTATCTCAATCATGGATAACATCTTCCGTCTGATAGTTTCCTGGTTCAATTTCTAAAAAATAATTCCCCAAAACCGAAGACGAAAAATTTACAGGATCGTTCTTTTCCTCCAACTGAGTTACATTATGTTTCATATGAGGCTCTCTCAACACCTTCATCTGATTTTGCTTGTTTTGATATGGTAACCACAAGTGGGACCAATCTATTGCAAAATAATCATTCAATTTCGTAGACCAGTCCCTGCTCAATATTAAACCATAAGCTTAAGGAATATCCACTACCATGATATCTATGAATTGACATACCCTAGGATCCGCAGATAATCTGATAAGTACATCTTTCATCTCCCCTATGACTTTAACAACAAACCTATCCAATTGTATAATTTGAGAAGGAGATGGTATTGGCTGCCCATTGATTTTATTACATATGGAAAATGGCATAACATTGGATGAAGCTCCAGAATCTACCAAGAAATTATGTACGTTATTATTAAATATTTCAAAAGCTAACAGGAAAGGCACAGTCTGTGATTTTGATTTTCCACCAATGCTTGCTTCGTTAATCTCGGTATCAGACTCGACGGTTTCTAACGTACTGTTTGATTGTGGGTCAAAAGCTTCTAATAATTTATTTCTCTGCTGGGGAAGATTACATAATTTAAATAAAGATATATTCGCTTTAGTTTTCTTGATGTCTTCCACAATGTCATACCCCATGTTGTATTCTTACGTGCTTTTCCCACCATTCCCCGGTTTGTTCACCATGGATTTTTCCTGTTTATTTATTACTGGGCTTGTTTCTTTCACAACTTCAGTATTCACTTTGGGTTGAGGCTGGGAGATGCCAATGTTTCTCTTAGGAGCTTCCTTTGTGATCTTCACCTTAGGAAACACCAGGATTTGATCTGCCACTGTTCCTTTAATTCTAGTGGTAATATTCACCGGTGATACTTGGACCTCTTTTGTTTGCTCTTCTTCATTCAACCCCAACGTGGGTGCCTAGTCCCATAATACCATCGTGGTCTCCTCAGTTGGATTTATGGCTCTTTTGTTTGATCTTCTTCCACCTCTTCCCGATCTGTCAGTTGTGTATCTAATAATTGATTCATTACTAACGTCATTGAATTTATCCATTGTGGGCAACTCTTTTCAGAATGGTGTTCTTGATGAAAAGTGCATAAATGTTCCATGCCAACTTCATTCAGACTTAGGACAACAAAATTAGTAATAGGTGGAAAAGACTGTCCACTTTCCTCCCTTTTCTTGTAGAAGGGCTTAAATGGTTTTCTAGATGTACTAGCTCCCTTCTCTTTCTCTAAATCCACTATTTTTTTGATAATTTATGCACCATTTTAACCACGTTTTCAAGTTCATTTGAGGGTTCTTCTTTAGGTCTGGATAATATCAGAGGCTTCTTGTTGGTTGTTGGTTTCACTTCCGATTCTAATGCATGTTTCTAAATACTATCCAAGTCAGCTTCTACCTTGTTAGCCTCTTCATAATTTTCTATTAAAGTAGCCTTAATTTCCCTTTTAACAAACATGGCTATAGGTGGATACATTGCTGTAGTATAATATTCTACCAAGGATTCCTCAGCTGGTTTTGTTGCATCACTAAAATTGTTTAACAGAGTAGTGAATCTTTGATTAAAATCCTTCACCTTTTCTTTCTTATCCATTCTCATAGATAACAATTCTTTCATGAGTGTGGCAACCGTCTTTTGGTTTCCAAATTTGTTTAAAAAACATCTTTCAAAACCGTCCCAATCTACTACGGAATTAGCTTGTAAATTGAAATACCAAGAGGATGCCCTTGGCTCAAATGTGCAAGGGAATAGTCTAAAGATCACATCTTCATTTTAAACATTTAAAAGATTCATAGCCAAGTAAAAACTCTTCAAATTATCTTCAATAGAAATGCCTTTTCCAGGGTCAAACTTGGGTAGCACCCGTTCTGGATGTTTGGGAAGATCGTGCAATGGAGAAACCAAATTAAGCGGTCCCTTGGCTCTCCATGTAGGAACATTTCCAGCCATAATTTGTGGTGGATAATGTGGTGGTGAATGTGGTGGGGTATGAGGAATTTACCGAGCTGTAGGAGATTCGAGTCTCAATTGATTAAGAGGTTCTGTGATTTCTTGAAAAGATAAATCGAGCAACTCTTCCAAATTTTCTACAAGCGTCGAATCTTTGGTGTACTAGGTTTCTTTCTTAGGAACTTTCCTTCTAGGAAATGTGGGAATTACGTTTAACCCCCCAAGTTTTCTTACGTAAGAGCGTGCATGTCTCCGGAAGTGGTCTATCTCCTCAAATGGGACAACATTATAAGGGTTCTGGGTTTTCACCTCTAGAATTCAGGCTTTCTTGATCTTTGGGTTCCAGAATGAAATCTTCCGATATAGTTGTTCCAAGTGGGTTTCCAGAGGAATGTCTTCTCACAAAAGGATCTCCTCTGCCAGCCATGCACTGGAGGCCCTCCTTCTAGCGCCAAGACTATGGATGCCCCAAAATTCACAGCATTAGCAGTAGGGATTCTCCCTGGCAAGCAAGCCCAATCATATCGTCACCGTTTGGTGTGGAGAATCCGTCCGGTTAACGGTCCGGCTACCATGTGTGTGATTATTTAATTTCTTTACCGAGTGCGGCCTGGTCCACTGTTTATGTAGTTTTATCTTTAATTATGAGTTGCAAGTGCCCTAATTAAATGGATATAATTGACAGGCAGAAAACACACTAGCGATGTGCAGTTTCTTACCTCTCGTCTTACTGCTCCCGCCTTATCAATTATCTATTTATTCCTACACTAAGCTAACTATCCTATCCTATCCCTGTAGGGAGCAAGTTTGAATTAAGAGTAATATACTGGAAATGTTCATACAAGTCTCACAGATAGCTGTTCAAACACAATATTCACATTTACAGTAGAAAGAAATACCAAAGCTATCTTTGATATGATAAAGAAATTTATTACCCATTTAGCACATAAACATTTGCGCAGAAATCAAAACATTCATCACCATGAAGTAATTCAAGAAAGTTAGAATGATATCACAGTATGACTTATGCATTCAAGAAGAAGTAGTTCCACATTAACATTCCACACATTCCATGCAAAATCTCTGCACATGCTTTTCCTAAGCAACAAATCCTTCTTATTTATCAGAAAAATAGTTCTCTTACAAAATGGTCCAGCTCTATTTTGCTAGAAAAAGGTCCTTACATCTGTATTCTCCCCCCTATTTATCTTACAAAAGAATTTGTCCTCTAGTGACTGTTCATCTACCCTAACCCTAGGGATTCCCAAAATTTTGTCTTTTAGTGTTTGTAAAAAGAAAATACAAATATTAAATTCCAGCTGGCCTTTCCAAATCAGAAATGTATTTGGCCCACATGTCGGTCTCTTCAAAAATAATATTACTTTGCATGGGGTCTACCATCTTCAAAGTTATCTCATGATTATATAGTTCTGCTTCTACACTCTTTACTCCTTTAGCCGCTGCCTTGTAGCCGTCTTCTAAAAAGTAAGCATTAATGGAATCTTTCCCAATGAAATGATGAAGGTCTTCTCTTGTGAGCACGTCCAACTTCTTAATGTAGTTCAGATCATCATTCAGCATGTTCTGCAATTCCGATAGGCACTGGTCGATATCAGGAAATTCTTCCATAGTCGGAGGCATAACCAACTGACACTTTTCATGGATTTGACGAATTTTCTAATAAAGGTCTGTACAGTTCTCGATAGTTTTCAGAATCTTATTATTAACCCGTAGACCATATTTTATGCAGAATTCAAGGAGTCCTGATTCCAGATTCGAATATGTAGTGGTCTTGTGAGGCAAGTACTCAGGGAATCCGGATTTCCCTTCTCTCCATTTCATTTGTTTCCCAATATCATCCATGGTGCGTACTAATTTCCTCGTGATTCTCATAGCTTCAGCACCAATTTCCCCCATCCTTGATATCATTATCTTCATCTTGTAGACTTCCTTGGTGATAAGTTCTTGTGAATGATAGATTTTCTTTTGAATGTCACATGCTTGCTCATGAAAAGGAGTCAAGTCTTGATTCTTATTATTCACAAGTTCCAGTTGTTCCATCATAAGCTCCTTTTCCTTTATCAATTCCCCCAACTGAACCTTCAAGTCTTCAATCTGCTACCTGTTGTTTGCCTCCCTTTTCTCTGATTCATTGATGCGAGTTTCCAGGTCATTTTTCTCTCCTTCCGTAATCATTAACTGCATAGTCAGTGCATCCTTTTCTGTTTCCAAAATATGGTATTCCTCCACTATCCTCTCCTTCTCGGATATAATGGCGTCATGCTTTCTTTTCAGTTCTATTCCTTCTCCCTGTATTTTCACCAAATTATCTTTCAACCTGAGCATTTTCTCTTTCTTTCTCTCCACATCGCTCATCAACTTGTCAACATTGTTTGCACTTGCTTGCGCAGCAGCTACGCTGACAAATGGTATGAGCTTGGGATCCCTGTGAGTACCTTCTAAGATTGTGTTTTCCTGAATAGTAACAACATCTGCTTGGGCTGGTAATTTCAGCCTCTTTTCCGACCTCTTCATGATAGTCTTTCTTGTTGAGCCGAAAAATATTATGTCTAATCTAGCTACCGTATGCTGCTTCGATGGGGTGAACATGGTGAGACCGAGCTCCTGAAGTGGGAAGTTCCTCCGACGATTATCTCCGGTGGGTCTGTGTCCATATATTGCACGCTCGTGATTCTCTATTCCATAGCTTTCTTGGACTTTTCTTCCTCCTCTTTTTGCTTTTGTTGTTCCGCTGCTTCTCTGTCCACTCTTTCTCTCATCTCTTGCAACCTTGCGGATTCTTAGCATACTCAAAATGATCCATCTTGGCCGCAACTATCCAGTCGTCGATCAACATGATTTTAGGGGAAGGAAACTTGTAGGATGCAACTATGTGAAGTAGTGGGAAGGATGCAATCCCTTATCCTTTGACATCTAATATGATCCTTGTGTTAACATCTACATGGGGAAAGATCCACTCGATGACTTCTGAGCACAGGAATAATTCTGAGCGCGTAGCCGCCTTATGGAGGCCGAACTTCTTTATGTTTTGGTAGACCATTAATTCTTCAATGGAAGTGCCAGGGACATTCTCATGTCTGATAGCTCTGTATAGTTTTCCCCATTTGAATTATAGGGTGATCCCTGTCACAACTTGAGTGTATCCGAACATTGTCACTAGGGAGGTATCCAATAATATCTCAACGTCCGAGTCTGATTCAAATAACTTATAATTTCGCTTGGCGGACCGCTTATGCATAAGTCTGATGAGACACAAGATGAACAAATGAGGGAACAAATTATTCATGAACAATTCATTACTCATGGTATAAATGAGCAGAAATGAAATTAACATCTGAATGTTTCGATTGTCCATTTCATCCATGAGAAAAGTAAGGGTTTTAGTCAATTTCAAAATTCTGTATGGTTGGCAGCCTATCCTCTTCAAAACAATGTGTGCAAAATCTTACAGAAGAAACAATTTGGAGACAAAACAGTGGTTGGTTAACTGAAAAAATTCATGCAACTTTTAACATTCGTTTGGCTTAAGTGAATATGCAAATAATAACTTGTCACAACTTAATTTGATAAAAAAATTGCGAGGAATTTCATTAACACACAGTGAAGAACTAGTTGCAAAAAAATTTGGGTTTCTTCTATGTGAACTTAAGGTTTATTGCACATGTTGTATAGAGGCCATTAAAAATGTGTATAATCAATTTTCCTTTTCTGTATTCACATTTCACCAAAAATATTGAACATAACCACAGTGCTGGGCATAATGAAACTTTAAGCATTTGTCTACCGGTAGGGTAAACATAACACCTTCACAAGTGAAAAACACAACCACTTGCAATAAAATGTTTGACTGAAAACACAACCGACGACATGGGTCACACCCAGACACTTCTCACTTTGCTACCTAAACCTCTAAGTTTATGTTGCCCGAGATGACCCAATAAGGCGA
Source organism: Larix kaempferi (assembly GCA_027924585.1). Lineage (NCBI taxonomy): Eukaryota > Viridiplantae > Streptophyta > Pinopsida > Pinales > Pinaceae > Larix > Larix kaempferi. Next base: position 7,626,746 of record BSBM01000556.1, read on the forward strand.
AAGGATTTGGAAAACACAACGTTGTGGTTAGAGGGTGCTTTGGGAGTGCATGAGAGCAATGCTGTTTGCGTATACCCAGGGCCTAGGTCTTTTCCTGGAGAGGAAAGGGGTAACCCTAAGAAGGCAGCCCTGTTAAGATTGTTCGTCGCACAAGAGAAAATGGTAATCAAGCCCAGGAATTACAACGATACCGACCAACTAACTCCCTCTGTATGGTTAAAAGACTTAAAGGGGACGAGGGATACGACGAGCCACTAGACACAAGAGAACCTCACTAGGTGTGGCCACGACATACTTGAAAAAAACACGGGCTAAACCCTAACCCCAAAAGGACCCTCTATACCCGTCCAGTAAAAAAAACCAAACCAAAACATTTAAAAGAATAAAACAAGGGTCGAAAGTTTCATACCTGTCAGTCGTGCACTGGGCGAGAATGTGAGCTCAGAAATGTTGAGAGCCTGGTGAGCGATGGTTAAAAAAATGACGTTTTCTCTTGTTTGAATGGTGGTAAAAAAGAAATAACCCCCCTTGCTATATATAAAAAAAATCCCCTATAACAAATGCTTAACAGGGTTGGTTGCTGGGCCAATTAATGATTCCCGTTGGCGCCAAAACCAAGATAAACTCTCATTGATCGTTTCGACGAACTCCCCTCAACTGTTACGAAACAATCGATGATAAATTTGTCAAACGCTCCGAAACGGTCAAAAAAATATTCCCAAGAAACTGCGATGCGACGATGAGAAGCTTGCCCAGGGGCAACGAAAAAGGCTGGCGAACATTTCTCTGGTCGAAGTGAAACGATGGGTGCTAATTCTCCAAACCACGACAAAACGGTCATAAATTTTTTCCCAAACCACGACGACTTATCTCGGCGATTTTTTTTTGTTTGGTCGAAGTTAGATGGTCGGGGCATTCTTGCCAGATGTCAGCGAAACGGTCGGTGATTTTCTCAAAAGGGAGCGAAATGTTGATGAGAAACTGTCTAAATGGTCGCAGCAAAGCCCGGGGAAAACCCGTCAAACCATAGTGACAGGTCGGCGAAAACTCACCAGAAGACTCTGAAACGCTGGTGTAGTTTGTTCAAAACACTGCGAAAAGGTCAGCATGAACTCATCTAAAAGCTCTGAAATGGTCGACGAGAATTAGTAAAAAAGTTGCAACCGTTTCGGAGTAAAAACCTGAGTTTGTACTTAGGCTGAAAAAGACTTGTTCTTCAATATTTTCTAAGAAAATTCTAAGTGTCAAAAAAAGGAAAGCTCCAAGAAGCAAAAAACTCTAAAAAGTAAAGGAGGGGCCCTACAATTTTTTGAAAATTTTGGGGATCAGGTTGCAGCAGCAACACTTGGTCAAAGCAATATTGATTTGTGGTGGGGTTGTATATTGAGGTGATATAAAGGCTAAGTGCAAGAGATCACGTCACCACAATCAACTCAATCTTCTTCAATGAGTTCACAAGACAAACTAAAGGAGGATCGAGAAATTTAAGGGATTATATCCTCCCATAATCCTCATGAGCTTCCACCACTTGGAGAAAGACTTAATGGCTATATAAAGTCAAATTCACAAGGGGAAAAACTTATATTTCTAAAGGGGGAATCAATCCCACCAAACTAACGTGTAGATTTCTAGTAAATTATGGGACAATTTCCACTAATCAAGGAGTTAATTGTTGGGGGAAGTTTGGAGCCTATTCAAGTACAAATAGGAGTAGGATTAAGAGGCTAGAGGATTATTCTTTTTTATTTCTATTATCTTTTTTCTCTTTAGCATTTCCATTCAGTCCTTGCTAGTTAAGTTGCATTGTACTAGAAGGCAACTTGATTCCCTATTGTTGCATGGAGTATTTTTGAATAAAGAAGACATTGCTTTGCTACAAACTATAGGGCTATTATTTAGAAAGGGTTACATGAGATTCCTTGGGTTGGGACCACTCAAAGGAAAGACTAGGAACCCTTGCCTTTATTTCCTTTCATGTTCATTTTCTTGTTTATTTTAGTAGTAGCTTTAATACATTTTAATTTGCAACATACTTGTTATATTTCATTTACAACAATTTATGTTATTTCTTTATAACAATATTATAATATTATATTCTTGCATGAGATGCCATTATCTTGGTTTATGCTATTAGGCGCATCACTTAATTGTTGTTCTTATTAAGCATTCTCTTTTACTCAATTCACCTTGCCTATGAAACAGTGACAAAGAAAACCTTAGTTCTATGCTTTTTACCTTAGAAAGAAGGGTTGGCTATCACTAGCCCATTAGGGAGAATTATAAGTTGAATGAGGCTAAGTGTGGACATCCTTATATTACAGTTGTATTTTGTAGCTAACCTCCAAGTTATTCCTTTGCAATTGCATGCACAATACACAACACCTATTAAGTTTGTATGAACCCTAGGTTGATAATTTTAGTGAGATAAAGGATTCAACATTTTCCCATCATTTTATGGCGCCATTTCTGGGGAGGTGATAAAATTGTATTAGGAGCAATTTGAAATTTTATTAAAAAAATCAAAGCAAGCTTGCATGCATCCATGAGATTTATTTGCATCAAACCCCCATATTTGTGATGTATGTTGAAGCAAGAACTCATGGAAAACAAGTTGCTAAGGAATTTTTTGAAGAAATGAGGATACATTCCTACAAGGATTTTATTTAAGCCATGTTGTAAGCCTAGAGTTGCAAACATAGAAAAATCACTGAGATCCAGCTTCCAACTGTTTCTTTACAGCCCTCACTTACTGTTTACCCAACTTCCCTTGCTGAGTTTTCCACTCTATTTACTTCTCCTCCTTCTCCACCTTTAGCTTCTGCTACCACTGCCCCTTTAATATCTACCTCTCAGATTACCATGTCTATCCCTAATACCATTGTCACCCAAATAGTTGCTTTGGTTGCAACAGGTAACAGTACCACATCTGCTACAAGTAACATTATTTCATCTACAACTGAGTTGACAGCTGATCCTGAAGATGATGCTGTGGTTCCCCTTGGGAATTAATTTTACAGCAGGACAACAAAAGCAGTGGTTAAAAGAGGAAGCAAGAGAAGCAGGGGATCAGTTGTGTTGCAAGCACCTGTTCCCAATCAGATAATTTGGGCTAGATAATCCGATGACATCCAGCGGGAAGCATTAGAAACTGCAGCAATCATGGGGGCATTTGCTGGAGCTAATTTTGATACAGTAACCTCTCTGAATAAAGAAATTGATACCAAGAAAGGGGAATTGAAGATGCTATAGGAGCAACTGGTTAAATTCAATCAAAAGCATGAATCTCAAATTCATGGATTGAAGAATCAGTATGAAAATCAGCATGAAAATCAGCTGAATGATTTGTAGGAACAAAATACTTCTATTAAGGAGGAACTACAGGATGCACAGGTCCTAAAAACTACAAATATGGAGAATATAGAAATATTGGAAGAACAGTTAAAGAATGCAACTGAAAGTGCAACCTTTTCTTCTTTCTCTAGGTTTTCCCAGGAAGAGTTCAAATACTTGGCCAATAAAGTGAATGAGGAGCATTGTGAATTCTTAGCTCAGTTGTTCAATTACCTGAAAGACATTCAGGAGACTCATAGTTCTTTTGGGCGAATGTCTGCTATCCTTGAACAACACGTTGAGAAGATCCGACAAGCTTCTAAAGCTTATGATGATGTTGTTGAATGGCATAGGTATATCAAGGACAAACCACAGGACATACCAGTTTTTGATAGCTTCAAGTTCAAAAGAATTAGAACATCTTTGAATGCCTGGCAGAATGTGTCTGACATGGTAGAAGAAACAATCCAGAAAGCACAAGCCATCTGTGGGAGAAGGTGGTATGCTGCAGACAATATCATGGTCAAGATGCAGTTTCCTACTATGGATCTCATTGAGAAATATTTCCCACCGAAGTTGATGATCGAGCAGGTTGACACCAGATGTGAGAAGGTCAAAGAGCAGATTCAACAACTCAAGTACATAGGGATTTCAGAAGTTGAAAAGTTCATCAAGCAACCTACCAGCTTGGAAGGCAAGATCCATATTTTTCTATGCACTTGGCATAAGCTGGACAAGAATGAGATGGAATCTTTCACTTGTGATGCTCAATTGGGGCTTGAGTCAACCAATTATCTAGTTTTATATGAGCTGCTAGAAGTTTGGACCAAGTGGCAAGATGCCCTTGGTCATACTTAGAATAGTTTGATTTGTAATCCTTGTTTTATGGGAGGTCTATCCTTTGTAACTATTTTTGTAATTATTATTTAAAGGGTAGAGGTCTCATAGGCCAGGGGGGAGAAAATCACCAGAGAAGGACCGGAGAAATGCTGTTTCACTTGAGATCTTGTAATTTATTGCAGACTTGATGAATCAAAATTAGTTTCTTTTGGCATCTTCTTTGTTTATGTTGTCAAATTTCTTTGATGATATCTGATTTCTTCACCTTAATCATTGAATGAACATTGTTTTGATTTTTCAATTAATCATTAATGCATTGATCTATGATTTGGATTTGTCTTAATTGATGATATGTGTATCTTCATGTTTTAATTGAATTTATTTAATTAAAACATTTATCTATTTATGCAAATGATTAACATAGATTATTAAGTTAATGTTAATTTTTCAATTGACATTCCAGATACAGGATAAGCTTGCATGTGCATAATCCTTAAGCTACTATCATTTGATTTTTTATCTTTTGGTTCTATCTTAAGTTAATGAGTAAAAGATCCAATTTTACATTTCTGTTAAGCTGGTGAAAGGACTTATTAAAAATAAAACCAAGTTATCCTATACATAAACATAACATTTTCTTTAGATTAGATCTAACTTAGATTAGATTCCTTTTTAAGATAGATTCCTTTCTAGAGTTAGAACACTTTGATCTTCCCTCACAGGAAGATAGATCCTTTTAGGATCAAACCCCATAAGTGCCAGTGGAGGCCTTTATATCTGTGGTATTTAACTACACCAAACAGCCCGGGGATAGAACTGCTCTTACGCAAAGCTTTTTGAAGCCTTTCAGGATGGGTTTTCACCCTCTGTTGTTAGCCTTGGAACCCATTCCAACAACCTACATATTTGAGGCTTCAACAGGGGGTGACAGTGCATCACCCCTGATCCAGTTCCACGTGTAATGCTTGACACATATGACATAGCACTAGATGGGGGTGGATCATAAGGCGATGCAACCAACACCCACATGCAAAGAATATAACACATACTCAATGTCAACTTGTTTAAATTTTCATCACTTTTCTTGAAGTTCTTTCAATAAGATTGGACATTATTTACTGCTGTGATTACCTAGTCTATAGTTTGAACATACCACGACTCTTAGAATGTTGAAAGTGTAATTGTTTTTTTGTATGTTCCCTTGCACCACAATAATAACATTTGCATTTTACTTTCCCTCTTGGTAATGTATAGATGCTAGGGTTGGTTTATACCTATGCATTGTATACTCCACAATGTTGCAATTGTTCGAATTGTGATTTCAAAATATTATAATTGTTGTTCTCTCTTAGTTACCTAGGCTTGTAGGGTCCCGATTTTAAGGTAAATTTTACAAAGAGTGTTCCGATGTGTTATGGGTTTGAAAAAAATGAATCTATTCATCTTCCTTGAATCTATGTCTTTTGCCTAGTTTCTCTTGATTTTTTGCTCTTGTGCTATCTTAGGCTCATGTGTTTTTGCGTCACTCGTATTCTTTAGTTCCACCTCAAACGTTTCTATTCTTTCATCACGTTCTTCATTATGCTGCTTTTTATGTCAATTAGCTCTGAATGTTTTCTTTTCCATCTAGATTTTTACATGTACTACTTCCTTATAACATTTTGGGGTAGTTGTCCTTCCATGTTCTTGAATTGTATCGAGTAACCTTGATATGAACTAATATATTTGTTATGATTCCAATACATCATTGGTTTTTGTCTAACTATGCATATACTTGAAGAATTTTTTCAACCACCTTTGGTCATGTGTTGAGGGTTTTCTATTTTTCACACTTTTGATACCATGTTAATATTGTCCCTCTAAGTGTTCCCTTGAAACTGAATGATTTCTTGATTGGATTAACTTTATCATTTTATTTCCTGTGGGGTGTAGACTGAATGGAAATATAGTTTCCTATTAAGGCACTCCTTGCAACATCATAGGTTCAAACCCCAGCTTACCCGTGCTCTATGACTAAGGGCCGAGTGGGTGCACCTGGAGGTTATAGTGGTAGTATACAGGAATTGACCCCATGTGATGTGAGTACAAGCATCGCCCCTGTTACTGATTCCTTCAGATACAAAAACATGATTTGAGGTTAAATATATGATCATGTCCATTTGTGGATCCATAGAGTGATGATATTTTTTCATGTTAGCATTTGTTTTGGTTGTGTCCTTGTTTGCGTCATCAGTGGTTTTGTTATTGAGTCTCTTGAGTCTATCCTGCTACTTGATTTTATGATGTAAAGGTTCCAATATATCCTCAAAAGATAATTACCACTATGTCTACTATGTTTCATTGTGTTAGTTTCATGGATTTCGTGTCTCTCCCTACTATAATCCTCCAATTTTTTGTTCAAATGTTCCATGGGTATGACTATAGTTTGAAATTATTCTTAATGGAAATTTCATTCCTCTTTTATTTCTTTTTGTTTTGAAAATCCTATCCTTCTTTATCTTGTTTTGGATCCTCCATAGAGATGTTATGAGAGTTCACTTGTTCAAGAAAATCCATCTTGATGTGTTTAGTGGTATGATTCTTCTATCTAAATATTCATGAGATCAACTTGAACCTCTTGGCATTAAACAATTTTAGTATGTCAAAAGAGATATTCATGAAGTGGGATGAAAATATGTGAACAACATTGGCCTAGGATTCTCAACCCTCTTAGGAAAGCCTAATAATTTGATCTTAACATTCACCAAGCTCTTATATAGAAACAAGTAGAGATGCATACCGATAAAAGTCATGGGAAAATATGAAATAGAGAGTGATATCAGAAAAAAATGGACTAGAACATTTGATATTGGGCTTAAAAAATAATGTTAACTATTTGGTGAAGCAAGTCTTCAACTACATTTAGAATGAAGGAGATATGAAAAAAGAATGAAAGGCATGGAATAAAATATGGCACAAAGTAACCTGGATAAATGTAGCAATGCTCAAATGGTGAATTAAGTGGCAAAGAATTATAGCCTGGGAAAATTTAACCAAGAGAGGTTTTTGAGGGTCTCCTCTATGCACCCTTTGTAAACAAGTAGAAGGCATGAACCACCTCTTCCTCTCTTATGAAATTGTCAATATATGTTAGGATTGAATAATTAGTAGAGTGATATGAATGAGCAAGAAGGTATGAAAAATTGAGGATGCTTCCTATTAGTTAATGGACAAAAGGAAACTAACAAACCTTATATGGGATATTTAACAAAGGTTTGATTTATTTAACTTATGGAATGAGAAAAAGTAATGATTCATGCAAATCCATGAGAGGATAATCTATGTTTTAGTTAAATATATAGAGGGAAAAATCTGAGATATTTCTATGTCCAAATCATGGAAAAATACGACTTGGACCTTACAAAAATTGAAATAAACATATGATAGAATTGGGGATAGACACCAAGATTCTACAACATTTTTGTTTGTTTGTTTGCTGCAATGCCCTTTGACTTGATGGGCAAGACTTTGGTCTGAGAAACCACAACCCAGGGGCTTCTAATCCGTCAAAATCACCAGGGGATCGCACCCGGCCTGGGCCGCACCAACCCTTAGCATGGTTGGATTTAGATGTCACCTCTCGGGAGAAACGAGTTTGGATCTCGGGCCACCTTGCAGAACGAAACTCGTCTTGACCGTTTACTCTACCGAAACTTGACCCAAGATTCTACAACATGGTCTTCATCCAAATTTTCAGTTGATTGAAATTTCTCCCACTAGAAGCCTCCAATGTCATCTTTCTTGATGCTAAACTTTAAGGAGGCTATAGAGACAATTTGACGTTGGTAGGTCTTAGAGTCATATTCAAGAACTCAAAAGGAAACCCAATAATAGATATATGATGTAAACATTGGAATAGGCATAAATAGATTTGTATAAATCCAGGAAGTGGACCTTTGTCTTCTCTTGAAACTTAAATTTGGAATTATAAACCTCTAGGAAAAAGGAGGTTCGCATGTAATCACTCACTTCAAGAAGAAACTCTTTATGACCAATAAACCTCAATTTAAAGAATTTTATTGGTGATTTAACCACACAATCAAGACGATTGAGGAAAGAATGGGACAACTTGAATATTAGATCTTCCAAGATATAAGGAGGAGGGCTAACACAGTAGCTAATGCCTTGGCCAATTTTGAAGTAGAAGGGGTCATAGGGGAGGTATATGAAATTGGCCAAATTACAATGGAAGATGTGCAAACAAGAAATGATGAGAGACCAACACAAAAAAATTTAACTCAACCTTTAGAGACATTTTCCTCACATTGAGGAAAGTGACCAACCCACACACTTAAAAAACATGGTAAATATATGCAGAAACACCACAAGGGAAACTACTGTGACAGAGATTTTTGGAAGTGGAAAGTTATTCTTTGATTTAATGGAAGAAAGTTTACACTCCCAATTTGTTAGTGAAGGAATATTTGTTTACCACAATCTCTCATAATGAGCATGAACTTCCCATATACTTTCCTTATTAATATTGCTAATTCCTATTCATGTTGGTTTGCTAACATATAAAATTACCCACTTAAGGAGATCATAGATAATCAACATACATGTTTCCCAAATTGTTGACACTTATGGAAAGAGTGTTGCACCAATCTTGGGATATAATTGGGGGTGAGATAATTAATACAATCAACATGGATACCAATAGGGAAATATACTTGGGCCTAATTTTGAGGAACACAACTAGTTCAAAAGAGGCAAGGATTAGTCAAATGTGCGACGGGGAGAATCTCTTGTAGTGCATGAACAATGCCAAGGATAACAAGATTGGATATTGGGAGAGTGTATACCATGTATCTTTTAGGATAACTAGACAATATGAGTCTTTGTCAAGATCAAGGAATAATAATCCCAACATCTTGATCTTGAAGTGTAAGAAAAACTAGGCAATACATTGGCATATCTAGTAATAGTATTTCTCAGTGATGGATTCCAACCTCATATCTATTTTTCTTTTGGGATTCTAGAACAAAGCTAATGAACATTGTTTTTGATTTTTGACGTTATGTATATGTTTACACAATTTTTGCAAGATAAGTTAGACCTTTATCTACTAAAAAGAAGAGGTTTAGACTATCTATGTTTCTATTCGACTAATGTAGATAATATTTCAATTCAAATATTGTTGGATTTACTAGATTCCTTCCTTACCCAAATAATGTTCTAACTTCGATGATAGCTCATAAGGATGTTGTTCCAACAAACTCTAAAATAAGGTGGGGTTGTTAGGGATTGGTGTTATGTACACCATGTGTAGAGTTTCATCAATTTTTTTTGAATTTCCTTTGGGAAAAGATCAATCTAGATATTCATTGAATCATTTCCTACCAATTTTGAGAGTGTTGTAAAAGTTGGTTTTGTACCAATGTTCATCATATTATCGCCATGGTAAATTTATTGAACTACAAACGATTTAGTGATAATAACAATTTAATTTTGGGCTATGGTTCCTTTCTTTCTTTTCAACGACACACTATGAGAGCAAGGATTGTTATGGAAACAAAATACATAGGCAATGAAAAAAAATTGCCATGAGAAGATTTTGTCTAATTTCCTTATAAAATGATTGCTTATTAGTGTATATAAAATTTGAAAGGGTTATTAATATTGTCATCAATTATTGGGAGCGTGTACTCATATGTAATCCCTCCCTCAACATTAAATTTTTACACAGCACAAAGTACATCCTTGTAACTCTACCACAAATTCCGCATAAAGTATATTTCCAATGTCTATATGCCTAGTCATTCATTACTTAGCGCATGGCCTTGAGCTCAATTCTAGAAATCCATATGAAACACATTTACAAAATTACATTCAATGCTCATTTGTGTCATCTCACATGGCTTGAAAGCCAGTAGAATAGCCACACATTTACAATTTATCCATAATCTAGTCCAATACCTTTTGCAGGTAAAAAGTGGGGTATTACAAGCATTTTTTTGTCGTAGGACAATCTTTTGGGTGTGTGTGTGTGTGTGTGTGTGTGAGAGAGAGAGAGAGAGAGAGAGAGAGAGAGAGAGAGAGAGAGAGGAAACGTGGGGTATTACAAGCGTTTTTTTTGTCGTAGGACAATCTTTTGGTGTGTGCGCGCGCGCGCGCGCGTGTGTGTGTGTGTGTGTGTTTGTGTGTGTGTGTGTGAGAGAGAGAGAGAGAGAGAGAGAGAGAGAGAGAGAGAGAGAGAGAGAGAGAGAGAGAGAGAGAGAGAGAGAGAGTTTTGTATTGTTGAATATTGCAACTTGAGAGAGAGAGAGAGAGAGAGAGAGAGAGAGAGAGAGAGAGAGAGTTTTGTATTGTTGAATATTGCAACTTGAGTTGATTTACTAGCATTCAAGGAAAAAATTAAGTCATATTTGTATTCTTTTCAAGTAATTTTCATTTTGTCCATTTATTTTATTAAATGAGCAGTTTGAGAAAACAAGTTAAAACAAATGAATTTATTTTTATTTTTTATATTTTCACAGCAACACCAATTTAATTTCGTAGGTTTAGGATTGGGAATTTGGATTTAAACGACCGAACGGCTTTACAATTGGAACCTAGAGTTGATTTATTGGGTTAAAGTCCTTTTTAGCATATTTGTGTACCAAAGGATACATGTTTATTGGAGGTATAATATGGGCCCCTAAAATGACACATTATTTGGCCCATCTTAGTAAAAATCATGGTTTACTTTGAATATACTAGGACTTAAGTTGCATGGAATATGATCAACCTTACAATGTTCTTCCTAAAAGCCTACACATGCTTGTTTTTTTGAATATCTTGACAATGGTTGAGTAATGTTTCCTAGTTTTGCTTATTTCCTTTGATTTATTTGATGAAATGTTGTAATAACCTTGGTCAAAGCAATATTGAGTTGTGGTGGGGTTGTATATTGAGGTGATCTAAAGGCTAAGTGAAAGATATCAATTCACCACAATCAACTCAATCTTCTTCAATGAGTTCACTAGACAAACTAAAGGAGGATTGAGAAATTTAAGGGATTATGTCCCCTCATAATCCTCATGAGCTTCCACCACTTGGAGAAAGACTTAATGGCTATAATAAGTCAAATTCACAAGGGGAAAACTTATATTTCTAAAGGGGGAATCAATCCCACCAAACTAACATGTAGATTTCTAGTAAATTATGGGGCAATTTCCACTAATCAAGGAGTTAATTATTGGGGGGAGTTTGGAGTCTATTCAAGTGCAAATAGGCGTAGGATTAAGAGGCTAGAGTATTATTCTTTTTATTGCTATTCTCTTTTTTCTCTTTATCATTTCCATTCAGTCCTTGCTGGTTAAGTTGCATTGTACTAGAAGGCAACTTGTTGCCCTATTATTGCATGGAGTATTTTTGAATAAAGAAGACATTGCTTTGATACAAAATATAGGGCTATTATTTATCAAGGGTTACATGAGATTCCTTGGGTTGGTCCCACTCAAAGGAAATACTAGGAACCCTTGCCTTTATTTCCTTTCATGTTCATTTTCTTGTTTATTTTAGTAGTAGCTTTAATACATTTTAATTTGCAACATACTTGTTATATTTAATTTACAACAATTTATGTTATTTCTTTATAGTAGTCTTATAATATTATATTCTTGCATGAGATGCCATTATCTTGGTTTATGCTATTAGTCGCATCACTTAATTGTTGTGTTTATTGAGCATTCTCTTTTACTCAATTCACCTTGCGTATGAAACATTGACAAAGCAAACCTTAGTTCTCTGCTTTTTAGCTTAGAAAGAAGGGCTAGCTATCACTAGCCCATTAGGGAGAATTATAAGGTGAATGAGGCTAAGTGTGGACATCCTTATATTACATTTGTATTCTGTAGTTAACCTTCAAGTTATTCCTTTGCAATTGCATGCACAATGCACAACACCTCTTAAGTTTGTATGAACCCTAGGTTGATAATTTTAGTGAGCTATAGTATTCAACATTTTCCCATCATTTTTTGGCGCCATTTCTGGGGAGGTGATAAAACTGTATTAGGAGCAATTTGAAATTTTATTAAAAAAATCAAAGCAAGCTTGCATGCATCCATGAGAATTATTTGCATCAAACCCCCATATTTGTGATGTATGTTGAAGCAATAACTCATGGACAAGTTGCTAAGGAATTTTTTGAAGAAATGAGGATACATTCCTACATGGATTTTATTTAAGCCTTGTTGTAAGCCTAGAGTTGAAAACATAGAAAAATCTACATCCCTAGAAGCCATATAACAAGAAGGGTTCCATGGGTAAATTCCACGAGAAGGTGAGGAAGTTTTTTCTTTGACATTATATTTCAATCTAAAAGAATGTGGAAATCATGAAGACGAAGTTTTTCTCAACCATATTTCCATGCATGCAAATGAGATGAAATATCCATGGACAATATTTGATGGGGAGCAAACACCAGAATTTGAAATTGAGGATTTTCTTGCACGCTTGTCACTAGACCCTTTGTGCATTCAAGAGAGAAATGGTCAAGTCTCATAAGAAATTCAATGCAATACATATAAGTAACTGCAAGACATTACCAATAAACAAGAGAGCCAAAGAGATGGTGATTACATTAAGTCTTGGTTTCAAGCAATCATTAGCTAACAACACCATTCATCCAATTTGAAAATTTATTGGCACCATATCCACTTCTGTAATAGGTCCCTCATATCCTAGTATCCACTGAAGCATATTATTAAAATCTAGATATGAGCTCACTTGAGGTCCTACTATGCAAATGGATGCATTGGGAGTCTTTCTACACTTGAGAAGAGGTGATGTTTTTCAAGTATGGTAGAACATGTAGTTTTTGTTTTTATGAAAAAAAAGAAAAAGAAGAAAGAATAAAGAAGAGAATAAAAAATTCATATGGGAAAACCTCTATGAGGAACCTAGGATGAGCCTTTGTTTGAAAACCTCTTTTGAGGTGGGTATAGGTATGTAGAAATAATTTTTTTATCATGGTGAAAACCAACAAATGGAACCATGAGGTAGAGAATTGGTGAAACTAGCAATGGTACCCTTGATATGAGAAAAAATAAAATAAAAGAATAAAATGTGTACATTGGACTCCTTACTTTTGCTACCAATAGGTCATGTACATAAAATAGAACTGCTCCAACAATAAGTACATTCCTTTAGGGGATTAGAGCACATGGATTCAAAGATACATATTCCAGATGACTTCAAGGCCACATATCAAGGTGCACAACATGAGAACAATGGTCCTGGTGACCAAACCTTCAACTCTTGAAATGATATCAAACATTTTCAAACAAGTTTGAAGCACCATGGAAGACTTAAGCATAATGGAAAGGTATAGTGATTCAACCAATTGTATAGATGTATAGGTTAGGTGTTGTTTGGTTCCTTTGGGTAGATATTGTTTGATAAGAGAATCCTTCTAAGAGTAATGGCATGATAAGAGATAAAATAATGAAATTCAATGGACCATGCGATAACATGCATCATCTTTGTTTTACAAGTCCATGGCATTACACTAATGTGCATGTAAGAAAATTCTTGAGGATACTTCAAACCATAAAGAAGGCAAAGTATTAGGACAACTACAAGTTTCAAGGTGCCATATCAAAGCATTCACTCTTGTTCCCAAAATAGAACAGTAAAAAATCAAGAAATAGTGTGGTCCAATGTACTAAAGACTACTCACTAATGCTTTCAAGTCGGAGGCTGAATTCTTTATAGTAATAGAGAGCATCCTATGCTACTTACCCATTAAATTTTGTCAAGAGTAATTTAGTTTTCATGGGGTATAAAAGTCAACTATATTCATCAACAATTCAACCAAGGATGCATTGAAACCTAGAAACAATTTTGACATGTGTATGGTATTTTGGTCATTATTGCCTCTTGGTTTAGAATAAAGCTCTAATTTTTTTTAGGGTATAGAGGACATAATCCTCTATCTTCCTATACAATTTCACAATAAAATTATGATTTTAAGAGGGTCAATTTTCTTTATTATAGTCATTTATAAAAAACAGTACTCTGGCTCTAGCAACACAGTCAACAAGAAAATGTGAAGAATCTTTTAATATCCCAAGGGAATGCATCAAAATTTTCAAGGTGAATTGATACATATCATATCAAAAGTCTCACCCTAGAAGCCACCCACACATGGTAGCTTAGTTTACATGGAAAATGTTTGGCATCATGAGCAATTTTGATAAAGCAAAAGGTATAGGCATGTAAAGCATGGAGACTATATACATATCACATAACTCAGATCCAACACAGTCTTCAAAGATATCAATGTTCCTACAAGACAAAAATCTACTTCCTCTACCAAACTTGTACTCCTAACTAAGCAATCTCACTACAAGTAGCAATTCCATCACATTGTCAAGTTCATTCAACAAAGAGGCTGCATAAGAAAAACAAAGTCAACTCAAGTTCCATCATTTTGAAGCAATTCATTAAGGATTGAACCAACATGAAGTTTAAGTAAACTAGGTAACTTACTAACCTATGCATTTTATTCATTTAAACAAGCATGCAAGGCCTAATATGTATATCATAAAGTTTTAAAGATTATTTTGATGAGGGAATCAAAAATTAAGTTGGGGAGGAAACTTGAGATGATTGAATAAAACAACATAATATGCATGTGTTGAATTAGCAGTTGAGAAGGTTGAGATATGATGTGCATGTGCCAAGACAAATGACGTGTCATGTTTTTGAGGTGAATTGAGCTTATAACGAAAATGTGAGTTGTTTGAACCAATTCAAATCATCATAGTGTGCTGAAATTTGAATGAGGAAAAATATCATGCATCATGAGCATGTTCGTGTGAAGTCGAGTTAAGGTATTTGAAAATTTAGGCTGAGCAGTTAACCGATATTCATTTGGAGAATAAAGATATTTCCTCGTGCATGTTAATTCTCTGTCCATAGTTCATTTTCGAAAGCATGTCCTTGTTTGCATGCCAGAAATTTCATACCTTGTTTTCAAAAGCATATAACGATCAATATACTAAGTTGAAATTAGGAGTGTGAAGAAAGGAGTGTTGTAGAAAGAACAAGTTGAAGGCCAACATCAACATGATATAAATATCAACCAATAGCTATAGGGATATAGAGTGAGGGAAGACACCATGATAAAGAGGAGTTCCAACATACGGGTTACATATGCATGCCATGAAAGGAAAATAACACTACATGAAACACCATGTATATTACTACAAGAGAGATACAATACTACCTAAAAAAGTTGGTACAACACTACATGAGAAATCTAAAAAACATTTTAAGAGGATACAAAGTGCATATGGATACCAAATATCAAGGCCAACATGTACCAAATATCACCATTAAAGGAGAGAGCATCTAGCAACCTTCTTCACATACAAAAAAGTTGGTACAACACTACATGAGAAATCTCAAAAAACATTTTAAGAGGATACAAAGTGCATGTGGATACCAAATATCAAGGCCAACATGTACCAAATATCACCATTAAAGGAGAGAGCATCTAGCCACCTTCTTCACATACAATCAAATGAATATTGTCTAGGACACTTTGTTTCCTTTGCATGGCATAGATAAACTTTTGGAGAGTTGTTTTGTTGCACAAGGATGTATAAAAACTTAAGTTGGAGAATATGATGGGCCCCTAAAATGGCACATTATTTATCCCATCTTAATAAAAATCATGGTTTATTTTGAAGATACAAGGACTTAAGTTCCATGGAATATGATAACATTTATGATATTCTTCCTAAAATTCCACACTTGATTTTATGAATATCTTGAATATATATTAGATAAATTGGACTTAGAGAAATTTTGGTAGTGATATCCATGATTGACTTTTGAAATTTTACTACCCATCCCTGCTCTTTTATATATTTATCTATATCGAATTCAAATTCTATTGATTCCCTAGTAGAACTATCCATTATCAACCATGAGAAATATGCACATGATCAGAAATGAGCCTTGACTAAGACATGGGATCTTTTTGCATGCGCCAAAAGGTTTAATGTGAGATGGCATGTCCCGCCCTCTCCACTATCAAATAAATGCCATATCATCCTTGTCCATGAAAATGTTAGCCCATGAATAGGATATGTGAGGCAAGTGATATTTCTTAGCCTCTTTATTCTTTACTTGTAAGTGGCAAACACGTTTTTTCTCTCACTAGAAACACGTTTTTCTCTCACTAGAAACACGTTTTTATCTCACTAGAAACACGTTTTTTCTCTCACTAGAAACACGTTTTTTAATGTATTTTCAATTTTTCATGGTGTGGATGTTGTTAAAAGTATGCAACATGGGTAATCATTGGATGCATAATTTAATTATGCATCCAACGAGTCCTCCCGCTTGAAATTTGAGTAAACCTACAAGGAGATAAGTTGAAAATACGATCCAAAAAGTAGTTTTTTACTCTCTTTCTACTATTATTTTATTATTTTCCTTAGGAGGCCCATTTTACCCATTGTTAATCTTCACATCTTGAACACCTCTTCAAGTTAAGTTCTCCATTGCTTTACTTAATAATGGGTAATAATTATTAAGTTATTAGAGGTTTATTTAATAATTGATAATCGTTATTGAAGAATCGTGATTGTTAGATGTTTGCTTAATAAATGATAATTCATATCTTCTTTGGTAGGATGAAGCTTCTTTGATTGTGATTCTAATTATGACTTTGAGTTTGAAACCAAATTGGATTGAGATTCTTTGGAATGAAGGCAAAATATTGTGCTTGTTTAAAGCAATGTTGATAAGTTTCTTGGTTAATGTGACGTCTCTTGTAATTAAGATATGTATAAAGCAATATGGACAATGCCCCCACTCCTCTTTCAATATAGTGTATGTGACTTAGAACTATTTTGTGAAAGGCTATTTGTGAGTGAAAGTTATTTTTTCATGGACTATTTATAGGCCATGATGCTTGGAGGTAACTGTAAGGTCCTAGCCTTGAATGGATTTGGGCACCTTTGTTGCACAATCACCTTGGTGTTTACTGGCTGACACCAACAAACATGACATAAGATTGATGGCTATATGAGTATGTTTCAGAGTGCCTTAGACCATTGGCAAGGAACACCACAAACATGTTGGGCACCCTTGCCTGAATGTTGAGTGCATCACAAACATTAGTAGCTTGCAATAAATAGTTAGACCAAGAGAAGCTTGGGAGGGAACTTGGCGAGGTAGAAAACGTTGTCCTTGGAAACCTCATCCATAAGCATGTACTATGCATGATAGTCAAAATGGAAAGAAGAATTGATTGGGATATATATGACTTAGGTAAACTCGGATGAATGCACCTTGGTTGAATGCATGTCAGCTAGGTGGACTGAGTTTGGTGCACTTGTTTGGGTGCACAGACTATGAGCACTTGGATACACGTCGCATGGATGGATGTTGGCTTGGTGCATTTGGTGGTGTACTTGGGCACATTTTAAGGCACCTTTCCCTACACACTTCCTGACTGCTCTTGGGCACAACTTGTCAGATGCACTTGTTATTGCACTTGAGCACACCTTGCTAAGTGCACTTTTAGGAGTACTTGGATGGACATCATTGGGTGCATTGATGGGCACACTTGGATGTTGGGAAATTCCTTGGTATGTTGTGATTGCATGGCACAATGGGCATGACACCATTGGAGATAGATATTGGTGGACATGTCTTGTGGGCATAGTTGAGTTGGCGATGCCGAAAGTTGGGTCCACTTAGAATTGGAGGGGCTTGTAAGTGCACGATAAGTCTCATATATGTAGTGGACACTTAAAAGTTGCTAAGGCATCATTCAATAAGTGTTTCATTCGTAAGTTCAAAGTGAGCTCCACGATTGTATCAAGTTTTGGGTTTTACATAGTAGGGTAAATTTGCATTGGCTAAGTGAATAAGGTAGAGGTGAACATGAGTTGTAGGAGACATGCCTATGGTTGCTTCAGTGGTTGGTTTGTACAGGTCTATTGGGAATTGGTAGGAAGCTATTTTTCGTTATATTCATTGTAGTGTAAAAAGAGGAGACCTCCCTTGTTGTATATTGTAAACATTCTTATTATAAATAAAGTTTAAGGCATATGCCTTGGGTCCACTTGTACATGTACATTCTTATTGTGGCTTGTTTATTGAGATGAATGTTGCTCTATTTCTTGTGACACTTTATGTTGGTTAACGGTTGAACATTGTTAAGTGTAAGTATTGGTGGGATGTTTTAAATGTTGTGGTTGGACAAATGCTTAATTTTTGAATGGACTTGGTTGAGTAGGACTTAGTTGCATTTTATGGTTTATAATTTAATGGGAAGTTATGGGTAAACCTTAGGTGAAGAGGCATAGTTTGGTTGTGGTAGGCACATGCTGGTCAAGCCCTTGTGGCTGAGGTAAGGTAGTGCCACACAACCTCAGGGGTCGAATCGAAGTTGGAAAACTGCCAGGGTCAGAGAAAAAATTTCAAGTAGACTGTAGGTCTATGACAATCACAAAGCAATATGCACAATGTCCCACTCCTCTTTCAATATGGTATATGTGACTTGATCTCTTATGTGAAATACTATTTGTAAGTTAAAGTTACTTTGTCAATTCATTCAATGTACAATACATTTTCAACTAAATATGTGCATATCCATAAATTTAAACCAAGGTGTTAAGAGACATACAAAACACAAGGGGATGAGTGCATCCTTGTTAGTCCCTTCCCGCAGGCAGTGCAGGGACTATAGAAATCGATTTTTCCTATTTCTATTAACCTGGCACAGATTAAATAGCATTTTAACCTAAGTTTTATGACTGTGATTCCCTTCCATCCAATCAAAAATTTGGGAGCCTTATTTGGCCTTTAATCGAGGCACAGACTACTTTTCGTCTTCGCGATCTGGGTTCTTGTTTTATGCATGTTTTAAATTGTTGCCACCTGTACCAACAAGGCTTGCCACGAACCGCCTCCACCTTCTCTCCTGCGGTAAATAGTGCTTTCCATGAACAAGGATGCATGCGCTACATCACTTGCATGTCCTCCAACTGTTGTTTGTGTTGTCGTGGTTTCCTGGTTTAGTCTTGCCTTAAATTCTTTGTAGCTATTGGCGCCGCTTCCCATAGGGTTTGCAGTTTTTTGGTTCACCTTGCAACAATTCCCATCACCGGAACTGGTATCAACTAAGCTCGAAGCTTGGGAGCTGCCATCATCTACAATTGGCATCAAACCTGGGCCAACCATGTGAGCATAACACGTTGCTAAACATATTTTTTTGAGATTATATTATGTGATCAATGTTTCTGATTCTTGTTTGGGTGTTTTGGGGGGTAGTGGATTTTTTGGGTTGGTCCATTTATTGGGCTGGCTTGGCTGCAATTTGTCATGTGATATTCATTCGGGATAGTCCCTTCAAATCTCGTTCTTAGAAGCAGTAAATCACAGTGATGGAGCTTGAGGTTCGATAGTGCCTCTGTATTGTCGTCAGATGTATGTATGGTCTTCATGGTAGATGATAGTCATGTTGTGTGTGTGATTTGGGCTAGGATCCACTCGAACATTCTGCATGTAATGCTCTCATAAGCTTCAGTGGAGTCTATTATTCCTGTATTTTTGTAAAATAATGGCCTCTTTGGCTCTTCTTTGCAACATAGGAGTTGTTATTTTGGGATCTTTCTATGCCACTTCTTTCATTCATCCTTTTGCAGATTGCAGAGGCATTTTTCTCGTGGAGAAGAAGCCAAGAGGTCAAGGGAAATGTTGATGATGTTCCTCAGGCCGAATGCCTTTTAGATGTTTGCAAGGAAACTATTTTTCCTCTGTTGAAACTCTATACTTTCTCCTTGACTTGCGACTTGTTCTCTATTATAAATGATCTGGGCGACTAAGCATAGATTTTGCATCATTTTATGGCCCTTCAGAAGGGATTATTGCAGATTCCTCTAGATCTCCCAGGTGTGCGATATAATAGAGCCCAATATATTATTTTCATTGAAGCCTAAATGAATACAATTTAAGGAGAATATTATGTTATTATACACTGCAGACATATGTTTTCATGCAAATCAACTCACATATCCATTTTATTATGGAATTACCTGCTTCAATGTTACTATGTTCATGCAAGGTTGAGAAATTGATTATATAAGACCAATGAATCATACCTGTCTATACAATATTTTTCCATGACTTCAATTACTTGTGTGATCTCGTCCAGACAATCATAATTCGATTAAGAATGGCAATGAGCTCGACATTCGCTACTGTGGTGATAGTTACTTTCTTGGTGTTCAATATTCATTCTGCTAGGGAACTCTTAGTAGAGCCATCTGTGTAATACTGTCCATAGCCATGTATGCTTCTCCACTATCTGTAATGGTATGTCCAGATTGCAGCTCCAAGTACTACAAATTCCGTTGCAGCCAACCCATAGGAGGAGCTACTACCTCCAGCTACTAGTAGTTCTTGTGCCTTTGCTTATGGATTTGCACCTATATATATGCATATGGATTCTCCATTGGGATCTGCCCTTCGAGGTTGAACTCGATATCCATCTGGTAGTGATGTTGGTGTTAAGATTTAATATGCTAAGATAGAAAATAGCAGCATTGAATTCCATTTCACAATAATAGCATATACAGGATCACTGAAGAAACAACAAGTACAACATAAACACAAGAGACACAAATTTATCCTGGGAAACCCTCATGGGGTAGAAAACCTAGTAAAGCTTCCTCAATACAGATGACCAGCAATATGCAAAGATGTAACCCTGAGCATAAGCTCCTCCTTCTCCATAGAAGACCTCTAATCCACAAGTGCGCCACTCTCAAGTGAGTGAGTGTGTGTAAAATGAGGAATACACCTCCTCTATTTATACACTACTCCGACTTGTCTTTTACACAAATCATGTAGGATCGTATTTAACCATTGGGTTAAATACCCCACTACAACTGACTGGGCCGACCCCTCTAGGGTGGTCTAATAACCCTTTGATCCACATAACACATACAGGGCCGACCCCCACTAGGGAAGTCTAATAACCCAGGTTACCACATTCCGACGGAGGAATAAGCATCTCCGGATATACAATAAGATCTTCAAGGAGGAATGAAACATCTCCAGAATAATAAAGTACAAATATAATATGCTTTGAAGTTACAATATCTCAACACTCCCCCTTAACGAGAAGGATATTATAACAGCATCTGCACGAGCAAGGAGTCATCAACATCATACATGATACATCTATAAATCATTGGAAGCTTTCTTAACATCATCAGTAACTCAAGCAGTTACTGGAACATCTTCAATACCGGAACATCAACATCTTCAGTACTGAGTCTTTATCTTCTGCAGCACTCAAATAGCTATAACAACATCAACATCTGGATCCTCACAATCATCAACATCGTCATCATATGATCATCAGCATTGGGATCATCTCGATCTACAACATCTGGATCATCTCGATCTACAGCATCTAGATCATCACGATCTACAGCATCTAGATCATCTCGATCTACAGCATCTGGATCATCTCGATCTACAGTATCTGGATCATCTGTATTAGTATCCACACCAATACATCTATCATCAAAACATGTATTCTTACTAATACATATATCATCAAAATATGTATTCTCACTAATACATCTATCATCAAAGGCATGTATTCTCACTAATACATCTATCATCAAAGGCATGTATTCTCACTAATACATCTATCATCAAAAGCATGTATTCTCACTAATACATCTATCATCAATAGCATGTATTCTCACTAATACATCTATCATCAAAAGCATGTATTCTCACTAATACATCTATCATCAATACATAGCAGCATACCCTGCAACACACATGATCCAATTACGGGATGGTCAATCCCTCTCACTTTAGGACATAGGTCCAAGGATAATACAATCCTGATCCACTTACGGGATGATCAATCCCTCTCAATTTAAGACATCTCTCATGTCTATGGACGATGCAATCCAGATCAACTTACAGGATGATCAATCCTTATCCTTTTAAGACACCTCGCTATTTCTAGGGATGATGCAATCCCGAATCAACTTACAGGATTATTAGTCCTTATCACTTTAATACACCTCACCATGTCTAGGGACGATGCAATCCAAATCTACTTACAGGATGATTAGTCCTTATCACTTTAAGACACCTCACCATGTCTAGGGACGATGCAATCCCAATCTACTTACAGGATGATCAGTCCTTATCACTTTAAGACACCTCACCATGTCTAGGGACGATGCAATCCCAATCTACTTACAGGATGATCAGTCCTTATCACTTTAAGACACCTCACCATGTCTAGGGACGATGCAATCCCAATCTACTTACAGGATGATCAGTCCTTATCACTTTAAGACACCTCACCATGTCTAGGGACGATGCAATCCCAATCTACTTATAGGATGATCAGTCCTTATCACTTTAAGACACTTCACCATGTCTAGGGACGATGAAATCCCAATCTACTTACATGATGATTAGTCCTTATCACTTTAAGACACCTCACCATGTCTAGGGATGATGCAATCCCAATCTACTTACAGGATGATTAGTCCTTATCACTTTAAGACACCTCACCATGTCTAGGGACGATGCAATCCCAATCTACTTACAGGATGATTAGTCCTTATCACTTTAAGACACCTCACCATGTCTAGGGACGATGCAATCCCAATCTACTTATAGGATGATTAGTCCTTATCACTTTAAGACACCTCACCATGTCTAGGGACGATGCAATCCCAATCTACTTACAGGATGATTAGTCCTTATCACTTTAAGACAAGTCTCATGTCTAGGGACGATGAAATCCCGTCATGTACATTTTGAACCGAGGTCTAGGGACAATGCAGTCCTATCTTCAATTCTCAGAGACATCAGTCTACGGATCAATTCTGGGACCAAAGTCTGGGGAAGATACAATCCCCTACCTGTTCATTCAGGACTACATTCTCAGAGACCCAGTCTACGACTCACTTTAGGACCGAAATACAAGGATGATTCAATCCTCACATGTCCACCAAGGACTTCATTCTCGAAGACATACGTCTACGGATCTCTTTAGGACTGAAGTCCAGGGATGATCCAATCCCCTCATGTCCACCAAGGACTTCATTCTCGAAGACATACGTCTACGGATCTCTTTAGGACTGAAGTCCAGGGATGATCCAATCCCCTCATGTCCACCAAGGAATTCATTCTTGAAGACATACGTCTACAGCTCTCTTTAGGACTGAAGTCCAGGGATGATCCAATCCCCTCATGTCCACCAAGGACTTCATTCTCGAAGACATACGTCTACGGCTCTCTTTTAGGACTGAAGTCCAGGGATGATCCAATCTCCTCATGTCCACCAAGGACTTCATTCTCGAAGACATACGTCTACGACTCTCTTTTAGAACATGTGTTCAAGGATGATGCAATCCCCTTGTCACCTTAGACCCTGTCTAAGGACCATCCACCAACCTCTCTGTCGGCATCACCAATATAGGTATCCACATCATCGACCTCACTGTCGATACGGGAAATCTCATCATAAGTGATCACATCGCTCCCCCTTTCGAGGAGGGTCCTTCTGAACTATTTTAAGTTTGTCTCAGAAAACTTTACTTGAGGTAGAGGTTTGGTTAGTACATCGGTAACTTGTTACAAATTCAAACTTTAATTCCTTTCTGCGCCATTCTGATTTTTTCTTTTCATGATCTGTTTCTCATTCCTTGTCAGAAAGAGATCATCGTCATACAATAATGGTATGATAGGTTCATCATCCACAACCTTAAGGTAAAGGTTAGGAACAACTTTACTTTTGGTAAAGCCCAAGCTTATCAAGAAACTGTCAATTCTCCCCTTTTGACTGAACATCATTCACACTCTGCATTGAATGATCTTCTGCATATCTATCTGTGCCATCTCTCGTTAGATGGGTCTACTGATATGAGCCTCAATATCATTCGAACTCTGTGGTGAGTTCCTTCTTGCATCCATGTCATCTGTGTATAGAAACCATATTCAACCTTGTAGCAAAGGCTGAGATCCACATCACCCATGGTGATCATTAAGCTCATCAATTGATTATCGATCCTGGGAACCCATATAGAACCTGATTCACACTTCTTCTTTGATTACACCATTAAGAGAATGGTCTTATCTAGCCACTTGGAGCAAACATCTCATCATGATTCTCTTCCTCTTTCTAAGAGAATCTTCTAGCCACAAGCCTTCTTTAGTGTCTTTGATTTGTAAATCTTTTTGTTGAACATCCATCACTTGTTCAGTGTTCATCATTCATCATGATCTTTCCTACAAATCAAAATTAAGTACATGATTAGTAATACTTCATAATCATCAAATCATATTGACATGATAAACTATTATGCATACAGATATCATTTACATAGTTATGCAACTATTTTGACCAATACTTTGGCACAACACTTTCCCATATCCTGTATGCATATAGTGGCTATCCAGATGCCTTCCATCTCTACCAGAACATACTATCGAGAGTGTGCACAACTCTCAGCATGTCAGCAAAGAGGTTTCATTCTAGACAAGCAACAATGGAATGTTTGTCCAACTTACCAATCATATGCATATTAGTAGTATACTGTTCAATGCTCTATGAATGTTTACACTCAGCATGATATATTCTAGGAATACAAATATGCATACAAGCAATATCATTTACTATTTCAAATAAAAACTCAAATACTTATCTTTTATGTTTGTGTGGTTGCCTCCCGCTCGATCTTCTATATGTCTTTTGAACTTCTATTCATTCTGTACCACTGTGCATGCTCAAGTGTGCACTAGTGTCATCCTCATGATCTCATACACAAACATACATTCATTAGTATATTCTCAATATTATCAAAACATTCTAATTCTAAATAATCTTGAATATGTATAGTCATGATCATTAGTATTCAGGGTTTCAAGGAAGTCTTCTTTTACTCATGCATATTCTTGTTTGATCATAGTACTCTTCTGGTTAATTAAATCATCAAGATAAGAGACATAATATGCATAAACCCTTGATTACTAACTTTATGAATAAGCATAACCAATCATACCAAGTATACTTATATAACGGATCCTAACACAAGGTAAGATTCTAACTTGACATAGGAAAACATACCTGGATTAGTATACCTGCTTAGTTATGTACAACATACCTAAACAATCTCTTCAATAATTTAGAGATCCTGAGCTAGAACCTGCATGTCTCATAGGTTAAGCATAATATAACAAAGTCATACATACCTCGTAAGTAGAACAAAGATTATGGATGAGTCTTTGTCTTCATGTTGTCATGGTCATGGAACTTGATTTGTCTTTTGTGATGTACCTGTATCTTGTTAGCAGACAACATCAACCTCACACAACACCATAATGCATTAGTACAATCATATAGCCCTAATCAATGAATGTCTTCGATCATTCACATGCATTCATACTATTACTAGGGTGATAAGACAATTCTAACATTAATCAAGATTTTACTAATAAATAATATGAAGACAAACACATTATGAACTTAATCAAGAATCAGATTTCAAGACATACCTGAACCTCCTTAAGTCATACCTGTCAAGACTTCTTGTAGTCTTCTTATGTAAGGCCTTAGCCTCAACTCCCCCTGAAACTTGATCTGGAGCTTGATTAGGGTTTTCTAGAGAAACCCTAAAAATTCAATCTTTGACTTTCACACTTCTGAATGGATGGAAGGATGTGTCTTGCTAGCATACTTCAATTTTGAAATCTCCAAAATTTGACCCCTCAAAATTGCCTTCGAAACTTCTGGATCTTCTAGATAGCAACCCGAACTAGGGTTTGATGAAGCCCACCCTTCTGTCCAATCAAAAGGTTCGATCCAAGGCTCTAAACTCTTATTTTTCTAAGGAGCTTCCAGCCGTGGTTACATACTTCAAAAAATTCCAACTTTTGCTGAAGCCCTAATTTTCCATCTTTCCGATCAAAATCCCGAACTGGGGTTTGATCAAGCCCGGTCTTCTACCCAACCAAAAAATTCAATCTTGGTCTCTAAATTTTGATTTTCCTGAGTAGCATTCAGCCGTGGATTCCGATTCCAAAAATTCTAACTTTCTCCGAAACCCTAAATTCCGGAAGCCATGAATGAAGGTGCTCCAAAAATAATTCTGTTTTGACAGAAATATGTACCTGATTGTTTCTACTGTAACTCTGAACTTTTCACTCCACATGGTCTGAAAATTTTTTCTATGGTAGCCTGACCTATCATCTTTCCATCCCAATAGGTCTGACCTCAATTGGATTTTTTGAGAGAGAGTTATGCCAAGTGTCGCAACGTGACCTGTTTATGGGATAAAACAGAAGAGCAAACTTGTACGGCATGCCACGTGTCACTGGTTCAAATTCGGCCTCTAAAAACGTTTCCTGAGATACTACAATCCGTGTACTACCTGTCACTTTTTACAAAATTTCATTTGGAGCTTCCTAGCCCAAGTTATGCCAAGTGTCGCAACGTGACCTATTTATGGTATAAAACAGGAGAGCGAACTTGTACGGTGTTCCACGTGTCACTGGTTCAACTTCGGCCTCTGAAAAAGTTTCCTGAGATAGTACAGTCTGTGTACTACCTGTCACTTTTTACAAAATTTCATTTGGAGCTTCCTAGCCCAAGTTATGCCAAGTGTCGCAACGTGACCTGTTTATGGGATAAAACAGGAGAGCGAACTTGTACGGCGTGACACATGTCACTGGTTCAACTTCGGCCTCTAAAAACGTTTCTTGAGATAGTACAGTCTGTGTACTACCTGTCACTTTTTACGAAATTTCATTTGGAGCTTCCTAGCCCAAGTTATGCCCTTTTTCCTAGGTCACCTGATTTTGACTGAGATCTGGAAGAGGCAGAAACCCTAACTTGTACTGATCATAACTTACAAAGTACAACGAATCTGAGGGTGCCCTTTGGAAACAAGATGCATGGAGATGTTATCTAAGACCTGTAAAGGTTTCAGATCCTGAACCTTCTCCAAAATGGATTTACGGTGAAATTTCCACGATGACGGGTTTTTGCTATATAAAACCCTAACCTTCAAATTGTCGTAAGTAAAGCAAGTGTCGTAAGTGCCATACATTGCCTTCCTTCAGGTTAGCTCTGATACCATGTTAAGATTTAATATGCTAAGACAGAAAATAGCAGCATTGCATTCCATTTCACAATAATAGCATATACAGGATCACTGAAGAAACAACAAGTACAACATAAACACAAGAGACACAAATTTATTCTGGGAAACCCTCATGGGGTAGAAAACCCAGTAAAGCTTCCTCAATATAGATGACCAGCAATATGCAAAGATGTAACCCTGAGCATAAGATCCTCCTTCTCCATAGCAGACCTCTCCTCCACAAGTGCGCCACTCTCAAGTGAGTGAGTGTGTGTAAAATGAGGAATACACGTCCTCTATTTATACACTACTCTGACTTGTCTTTTACACAAATCATGTAGGCTCATATTTAACCATTGGGTTAAATACCCCACTACAATTGACTGGGCCGACCCCTCTAGGGTGGTCTAATAACCCTTTGACCCACATAACACATACAGGGCCGACCCCCACTAGGGAAGTCTAATAACCCAGGTTACCACATTCCGACGGAGGAATAAGCATCTCCGGATATACAATAAGATCTTCAAGGAGGAATGAAACATCTCCAGAATAATAAAGTACAAATATAATATTCTTTGAAGTTACAATATCTCAACAGTTGGAAGCTCAAATGAACTCATTATCCATCGTTGAAGGTTGTTTTTATTTAAATTTGTCCAAGCCGAATTGAATCCTAGTTGAAGATGTGTTATATGATACAGGAGTTTGGTTTTGATCCAAATCCAAATGAAACAATGCACTTGGACATGATACTTCCAATGGGAACCATATCTATTGGCAGTGTCTAACCTCACGATGAAATAATTGATTTCCTCAACCTTGAACATAACTTGTTAATCTCTGTCGATCCCTCTGGGATCTCTATTGATGGGTTGGGAGCTCGTACATCATATACAACTTAACCAAGAGAATACAAAATTGTCTTAGCAAGTGCATGCATAATATGCTATACGTGTTGGAGGTGTTCTTCCATTTTCACTTCCTTGGTGAAGTACATTGACAGCTGGAGAACTATAGAGTGACTGGTTGTCTTCTTGGTTAGTGTTCGTGCGTTTTATAGAACAAGATGATCCCCATTTCGAGAACAATTAAGTGCACTACGGTGAAGGTTACCTCAGTAGAATAATTGACAATATTTTATTTTGTTCTCGCAACAAATACAAAGAGATTTTACACTTAATCTTTGTGGATATACCCAGAACTTCAAGCAAAAGGAAACCAATTTTTTCTTTGGAAAACCTAAGAATTGGAGATTTCTCCTCTATAATACAAGTTTTCTGTGTCAATATAACTTTTAATCTATAATTTATTTAAATTAGTTTTTAATATTTCAAAATGTATTTCAATCCAATCATATTAACCACGTAGACATTGTCTTAATTACGCCGTAAGGCGTTCTTTCTTTCAAGAGAATTCTTGGCCCTGTAGCAGGATTCTTCATGTATAGAACCAATAGAATTGCGCCACATATTCCTTATCTATTCGAAAAAATTCATCGCCACCTATTCATGCTTCGCCATGGTCCTGGGTTCTGTCATGGTCCTGTGTTCCCATCACTTTGCATGGTCCTGGGTTCCCGTCACTTCGCATGCCTTTCCCATACAAGGGTTCATGTCACTTCGCAACTTCGCAGTATGGGCTCAAGTCACCTGCCCGTACAAGGGTTTGAAGGATGGAGGATCGAACCCCCCTGCCTTCGCATATACATGTAAACCCTATCGGATTTGGCCAATTCTGAGCTCGAATTCGGGTTCATTTTCATTGCTTCATCTTATGCATGGAATGGAACAGTTCCCGGAGATCTCTGTCATTAAGGAGGAGGTATATTGCCGTGAATCACGCATATTTGGAGCCATTATGATGGAGCATGGAGGCATAACTAGTGATGGGCGACACAGACACAGAGGGCCGATTGGGATTGAAACAGAGGAAGACCCCTCTCACATCACGGATGAATCCTGTCAGGGCTTAAATGTCATCTTCAATGCAGTGACAATGCATCACCTTTGTCCATGGATAAATTTTATAGCGTAAGCAATTTTTTTCTATCATTCCTGTTAAACTGTTACTGTTTTTTCATACTCCTCAGTTTGGGATTCGAATCACCTTCAACCTGTTCCTGTTTTTGCAGAGCACAAGCGAAGGTTCATGATTGTGTTGTTCGTGCTTGTTGGTTCGCGCCTTTTGCGTCCGTGGTCTTCGCAGCATTGTATCGGGTAAGTTTGCATCGTTTTTTAATGAGTGTGGGTGTATTTGTGTTGGCTAGGGTTTCACTAGGCATATGGATTCTGTTGATGGCACCATAACCATGTTTTTAGTTTGTCATTTTCATTTGTATGGATAGTTTGCAAAGTGCAAATTAAGCCTGCTATGAGTATTTTGTTTGGGTAGTTTATTTGTCGAGACTTGTGGGTACCTGCAATGAAAACATTTCTACCTGCTCTATAGTGTTTGAGGTCCTGAAATGGTTCCTGTTCCCTTCTTCTTGAGTTGCTTTCCCGAACCACCCTCTTGACCCACCTGCTAGCCTGCCCTATAATCCCCTGACAACGTGATCACTTAAAATTGGTAGCTCTATTTGGTATATCTAGGAAACCATAAGGGTTGTCCTTTATCAGACCTATTCGCACTATTACACACCAAAAAATTATTTGAGTTGTTTTTAAAATTTGATTATTTCCCTTGTCAGGTTCAAGGACAACTGAAGCTTGAAATTCCAACAAATTGTCAACTTTAGAATGTTGCTTTTGTGGCATTGTGCTCTTCAGATGTTCAGGTTTGATGCCACTTATCTCATACCTATACAGATAATTAGTTATTAGGTTTGATGCCACTTACCATACAATTTCTCATCCATAAGTTCTTAGGGAAAATTAAATCAAATAGTAAATGCCTGCAACCGCTTAAATAAGCACTACCTGTAGCTTGTAACTGGAAGCTGCGGCTAGAAAAGTAGTTTTTCTTCTTCATCAACCAAACAGAGTTTGGCACAAAGATCCAGTGAACCATCATTCCCACCACTAGCCATCTCACAACCTAGTGATACAGCTGAAACTGATGTTTTAGGGAAAATTACATCAAATATTAAATTCCCGCAACTGCTTAAATAAGCACTACCTGTAGCTTGTAACTGGAAGCTGTGGCTTCACATATGTATAGAAAAGCAGTTTTTCTTTTTATCAACCAAACAGAGTTTGGCACAAAGATCCAGTGAACCATCATGCCCACCACCGGCACCAACCATCTGACAACCTAGTGAGACAGCTGAAATTGATGTTCTATTGTTTTCTGCTTGAATTCGTTTATTCACTAGAGAAATACATCCACCAACCTGCAACGATGAATTTTATTAATGTTCACAGTGAAGATTGAAGGTAATGATTAATTTTATTAATGTTGACCGTGAAGATTGAAGGTAATGATGAATTTTATTAATGTTCACAGTGAAGGTTGAAGGTTTATTGACATTGTAACTTGCAAAATCTTTCATAAATGATAGCTTTGACTCAAGGATATAATAAATTAAAGTTGTTTTAAGTGAATATTAAAAATCTATAATACATGAATACATTAAATTTATAAATATTAGATAAAAATTATAATAACTTACATAAATTTAAAAATTATAATAACCTACATAAACTAGCCAAAACTAGTTACTAATTTTATTATTCCAGGATGAAGGTGTTTCAATAGCCAACATGTTTTCAACCTTTAAAACCTCTCACGAAACCAAATTGATCCTACAAAGCCTCTCTTAGAATTATGATATCTCAGTAAAAAGATTCAACAATTTTATGCAGCAAGAGAAGCTAGATGTTCTACTATATATTTTTATAAATTTAAAAATATATCAACAACATATTGCCAACATGTTCTCAACCTTTAAAACCTCTCACAAACCAAATTTACCGTACACAACCTCTTTTAAAATTATGATATCTCTGAAAAGAGATTCAACAATTTTATGGATTAAGAGAAGCCAGATGTTCTATTGTATATTTTTATAAATATATCAACAATCTTAATATATAAGAGAAGTAATATGCTTTGTAATGTAATGTCAAGTTTTTAGATTCAATGTTCTCTGTAAAATATTCTAGGTCTTACTAGATATCCTAAAAGTGAAGAAAATATCTTTAAAAAAATTCAAAGAAAATATCTTAAAAAATTAAAAAAAATATGTAACATAATAACCAACAAATTAAACAAATTAGACCCAAAAAAAATAAAAATAAAAAACAGTAAATAATTGCATCTCTTAAATAAACATAAAAAATAGTAAATAATTGCATCTCTTATCCTTTTTCATGGTGTGTGCTTTCAAATACCTTCGATATCCCTTTTATAAAAAAACTACTTTTATAAATAGCTCAAACAAATCCCCTGATCCTGAACCCAGGGGATAAGATTTCTGACAAATCAGGAATCTATCCCAAAAAGATTCTCTGAGCATATCTGAATCAAACATTTTAATGTAAATAGAGAATTCCAACAGAAAATTGCAAATACAAGTTAAGACTGTAGGGTATATGTCATTTCTTTGATTGATAGTAATCTGTCCCTTCTTCATTCCTTGCATTTTATATCTTAATGGGTAGAGGGATAGTGGTGAGGGTGCATATGCATATTAGTGGAAGACTATGTGGCTAGATCAGAATAGTCAGCGATTCAGCAGGCAATGTGCAGAGATAAGGAAACAAATGGATGGCTCTCATTGCCCTGATAGTCGTCTAACAAATATAAAGAGCTATCAGTGCACAAATATCCAATCACAAGATAGTTACTATAGAGAAAAAAAACGTTCAGTGTAAAAATAATGTCACTAAATATATAGTAGATGGTAAGAACTGCTGGGACATACAAACTAAGAAAGATGCCTCTGTTCTTTCAAGAATATTTCTGGGGACATCCTACCTTTCTCATGTTTAGCTAATACTCTAGAAATAATTTAAATCACTTAGCTTCCACTCTACTTAGGCTTCTTTAAAAAATCATGCAGATACAACATAAAACCCTCTTCCTAATTACCTACAAAAGCATCTATCTCTCATTTAAAATAATTCAGTCCAGGCATGCAAAAATGGTGTTCTTGTGGACACCATTTAAACCCAAGAGAGAAACATCCATTCACTCAATCTGAATGTCAACAAATTGATGGGATGCTACCCTCACTTTGGGCATCAAGGATGCTTGCAATCATTCTGTAAAGCTCCTATGATTTATAGGTCCAACTAGGCATCAAGACAAGAATTACTGATCCAACAGAAAGGTTGTCATGTAACATTTAAGGGTTCCCTCTGTTATGGGAGTGTACTTCCTTTGTGCTGGGAGTGATTTTTACAAATATTATGCAAAATGTACATGGTTCAACATTAGATATTTAAGTCACGCATCTCCTCATACTATCCTCATACTAAACTGTAGAATACACCTAGATTCTCTTGATGCATTGAAAATGTATGACAACAAAAATAGGATGTGACACTTAATCTCCCTCATTCTAAACTGTAAAATACACTTAGATTTTCTTGCTCCAATGAAGATATATGACCAACGTGTAAGATTTGACATTTCCCAAACCATGCCACTTTTTGCAGTGACTGTAATTGTTTAATATTCAAAGGGAATCGGGGAAATATGTTTTTATCCTTTAGGAGAAGCCGTATACTGCCAAATTGCCAACCCACTTTTCTGAATCTGTCAAATAGAGGATTTGACCCATTCATCTAACATACCATGTTATTAGTGGATACAGGTTTAGGTAACTACATTGGTGTTTCAATGAAAATTGCAACTGGGCTACTACAATGAAACTAAACCTAAACAAATTTAAAAGTTCTATTGAGAACTTCATTGATCATCTATCGAAATAAAAAAAATCTGTGCATTTTCTATAGTCTATACAAAATGATCTTTAATTTCCATGACTGGGGTTCATTGTTGTTCCAATAGAGTAAAATTTTGTACACAATTTTGAGTATATGTAACACATATACTCCATCTTCCCCTCCTAGTTTCACTCTTGCAACCATAAGTCAAATCTAATAATCTTTCCAATTTTGAATGCCATAATAAAGAATAATTTTGGCCTCACTTCTCAGAGATATAGGCAGGATCTCAACAAGCATATGCTGAAGCCTTGACGGTTCTATTGAATTGTTACTTCTCAATTAAAACATCTCAGTGATAAAAAATACCTGAATGTTAAAACAACAACGGATGTTGCAGGGCAGTAAGCACTTAAATGATGGAATATTCTTTTCACCAATCTCCTTGACTAAAATCCTTGCCATTGTGTAACCAATTGATGGGCACCTTATTTGTGGCCAATGAAAGAATGCAAGGTCTGGGTCCATGGAATTCATGAAAAGGAAATAGTTGCTGTCAAAATAACATTATACCAGTTTAGTATGAAAAATCTTAATTAGTTATTTGCACCAAGAGAAGTATGGCACACTTTATGGCCTTCTGTAGATGAAATGTGTGATATGGATAAAGCTTATAAATGAAAATGAAAACAAAGTTGAAGTCAACCTGATTATTATTAACCTTGGTGTTGTAGCCATTGGTGGGGTTGCAACTTGATATCTTTCAGACCCCTCTGTTCTTAATAGATCTAAACTGGTTTAATTCCATTGACTAATTTTAACCAAATTCTCAAAAAATGGATGGAATTAAATAAACATTAATGTAAAGTTTTTTATTTATAAGTCTACCTGTTAACTATTAAATAAACATTAATTCTCAAATTCTAGCTTTATTTATAAGTCTACCTGTTAACTATTTTCCATCAGGTTCCAAACATTCCAGTTCAACAATTGTACTTTCAAAATGCAAAAAAAAACCATTTTAATTTGCCAACAGTGTATTATACCTCCCTTTACTGTACTGATTTCCCATTTGTGTACTTTGGTAGGGCCCACTATATAGCCACTGTCACATACTGATTGATAACACATGGGTGCAGTCACTACTTGTACTTCTAAGCTTTAACTTCTTATAGCTAAATCATGCAAGTCATTGCCACATAGTTATATTTAGCAATTTCTTGCAATTTTAACAATTTCACATGTCTTGCACTTAAAACTTCTCAATTTCCCAAAAAACATTTAGGCATTTATATTCAAAGTTAGTGTATTAACTCTTTACACTTACTGCCAAAGGTTTCCCTTTTATTGCAGCTCAGCTTTTCAGCCTATCTATTTTGCACTATTAAGTTATGGGCACTTTGTTGACCGAAGATGTTATGTCACTTTTGCTCCATGGTACTGTTGACCTTTTCCCACTCATGCAAGTAGTTTCTCTCAACCGAGTCAACTCTCTTAACTCAGCAACTGCCCGATATAGAATGAATATCTCTGATGGGATTCATAGGCACGAGACGCTGCTCCCAGTTGTCTACAATAGTGCTGTTGAGGATCAACAACTACAAGAAGGTTCTATAATCAAAGTGATCAACTGTACATGCAACAGTTTACACAATATAACGTATGCCTTCTTTTACCCTCCATTTTGTTAACTTACTCCATTTTCCACTCCCCACTACTTGTTACATATTTTCTCCCTTTCTTACCTATTTTCATTTTTTCTTACCAGGACTATCACACTTCTCGCGCTTGAAATCATCACAATGGAATCACCAATTATTGGGGAACCATCCCCTTTCAATTTGCATGTTGAATCCACTACCCAAACTGGTTCCTCTACATCACAAAGCATCCTCCTTGATCCGCAAACCCTTCCTTCCTCACCAAATTCATCCCCAATCCTAGCTCCACATACGCTTGAGTTCACATCACTCAACCTTTCTAACAAAACTTGTGCCATTCAAGGTCAAGTTATTTCTAAAACCAACATCACTACCTACAATAATATAAAAGGGCCAGGTAAACTCTTCGGATTTGACCTTGTTAGTGCTTCAAAAGATGAGGTCCATGTCTCAGCGTTTAATGAATTAGCAACAACATTGTATGACCAAATACAAGTTGGCGTTGTCTACATTGTTTCAAATGGGACAATCAAACCATGCAACCCAACATACAACCACTTGAAAAGCACTTTTGAGATTTTTCTAATCGCATCCTCAACTATCCAACCATGCTTTGAAGAGTACCCCTTAATTCCTTTTCGTTGCTTCCACTTTAAATCTATCCATGACATCCAAACCGCACCCCTCAACTCCATGGTCGACCTGATTGGGATTGTCATTTCTGTTTCCCCTGCATCAACTATATGCAAATGGGATGGTGCAGAAGCTGTCCGCCAAACTGTTGGCATCCGAGACATGTCTGGATTTAGCATAGACATCACGCTCTGGGGGGACCATTGCGACATAGAAGGTGCACAGCTTGCTAAACTTCGCGTCTTGCCTGCCCCCCAAATCCTTGCAATTAAAGGTGGTCGCCTTACAGAATTCAATGGAAAAACTATTGGAACCATCTCCAATACCAACGTCCTTATCAACCCAAGTATTGAAGAAGATGTTCTTCTCCAAGCATGGTTCGATGCCAATGGGTTCCGTTCAGCCTCCCCCTCTTTGAGCCGAAAATACAAATCCTCTTCTTCTACTTCGCATAAACGCATTACCATCTCTACGCTACAAACTCTCCAACCTTCTGAGAAAGCCACTTGGTATTCGGTGCTTGCTACAATCACACATATTAACATGGAAGACTTTCATTTCCTTGCATGCCCACTATTTGTTGATGGGATACAATGCATGAAAAAAGTTTCCCACCACGTTGGAAATGTTTGGCATTGCACTAAACGTGATGGGGAGTTTCCAGAATGTGATTATCGATACATACTCAAGCTTGACCTTATAGATGCTACAGGACGGCTATATAACGTCATAGCGTTTGATGATCTTGCAAGTCAACTCTTGGGGGTATCAGCAAAATACCTTTGCTTACTCGCAAATGAACCAAACACTCTTCCAGAAATTGTTCAAAGTGTTTGTGCACGACACTTCCTTTTCACATTGTCAGTGAAGACTGAGACGTTCAATGCAAATGCTCATTTAAAGGTGGTTATTGTAATGGCAGAGGAGATTGCAATGCCAATAACCATGAACAATGCAGACACTTAAATACGTGTCGTTGAACTCAACTTCCACATGCACTTATTTCCTAAGCAATATCGCCACTTCTTACTGAAGTGATTTTTGTAACGGACTTGTACAATTTTCAATACTATATTATTCTCGTCTTCCATTTGTTTGTTCCACTTATATTTTAAATGGTTCTTTTAAATGCTATTTGTATGCTTCATACATAGCATATTAGTGTATGTTTCATTTATACTTTACAATATAACTTTCTTTACTTTCTCAATGGTCACCTATATAATATGTTATGTTTTCAACCATGAAACGATGATATTCATAACCACTTCACATTTTTATTATCGTCATGTTACACAATGCGTGAAATTAGCATGGTTCTTTTAAATTCTACTTGTAACCTTACTGACCTATCTTAAATATGCAATTCTTTTGTTCTTAGTTTCTTTGTGATCAATGTTAGTCCGTCCTACATCTATTTGCACAAAATTACCATATTAGTGTATGCTTCCTTTATACTTTACTTTCTTTACTTTCTCGATGGTCACCTATATAATATATTACGTTTCCAACCATGGCACAATGATATTCATAAACACTTCACATTTTAATAATAGGCATGCCAAACAACGTGTGTAATTATCGTGGTTCTTTTAAATTCTACTTGTAACCTTACTGACCTATCTTAAATATACAATTTTTTTCTACTTAGTTTCTTTGTGAACAATGTTAGTCCGTCCCACATATATTCGCACAAACTTACCATACTAGTGTATGCTTCCTTTATACTTTACAATCTAACTTTATTTGCTCTCTTGATGGTTAGCTAACTTTACAATCTAACTTTATTTACTTTGCAATTCAAATTATGCCACCATCAAATCCATAAACAATTCACATTTTATTTGTAGATATGTCGAACACTCAGGATGTTGACCAAGTTAATGCACATAGAAGAGTTGTATATGCACAAAGGAAACAAGAAAACAACAA
Organism: Larix kaempferi; assembly: GCA_027924585.1. NCBI lineage: Eukaryota > Viridiplantae > Streptophyta > Pinopsida > Pinales > Pinaceae > Larix > Larix kaempferi. Next base: position 7,664,150 of record BSBM01000556.1, read on the forward strand.
GTGGCAACGTCTTCTATATAGAGCTGCTCGTGAATTTGTTCATATCCCATCTCCATTCCAAATTCTTCCACATTCCATCACACCATATTCACCATCCACGTCTGCAACAAACTTAGATATGCACCCACTTCATACTACATCCACAACCACCCTAAATGCTGCACAACACCGTTTCCGAACGTGCTTGGACAACCTATCTCCAATGAATGTCTGTTCAATATGCATGGAATCTTATCCTGGCATTAAAACCAAGAAATTTGCTAATGCATATACATGTTCACGTTGTATTGTGGAACAAAATGGCCATCGGTTTTCCTTGGTAAACAATATGGACCCAGGTATGCAACCGTTTGTCCTTGTAGTACTCACTCAAGTTGAAGAAATGCTCATTTGTCGTGCTACCCAAATCCTTCAAGTCACTCATGCTCGTGGTGGACAATTCACATATTCTAGCCACACTATCAGCTTCCCCCAAGACATATCTAGCATTGCCACTTCCCTCCCTCACTTGCTTTCAGACATTGACATACTGATTGTACGGAAATGCAATGCTACAAATATGTCGTATGAATTCTTTGTTAGCTGACCACGAGTTCTTGCTGCTCTTGAATACAAAATTTCACATGATCCCTACTACAAAGATGTTCAAGTTAACACAAATGCATTATCTTCTTTACCTCTTGAACCAACAAACATTTCCTCCCTTCTTCATCATGTTGGCCCCAATCCCACCCCACCTGTTAACTCTACATAAGCTTCTCCGATGCAAACACCAAGCTCCCCTGAACCCCATGAAGTACAATCCTCTTCCTTTGTTTATACACAAACAAATTCTAGAACCGAGGTACAGGAAATAAGACGCTTCTTGCACACAAGAGATGCCCCCCTTCCAACTTCCATTGATTGGCCCCCAATAGGCATTTCCCCTATCAATGAGTACAACACAATAGGCCTCCTCTCTATGGCCTTCCCAACCTTGTTTCCCAACGGTGTTGCAATGCTTAAACAACCACACATGAAAGAGGTTGGAATGTACGAGTATGCATTGCACCTAATTCGATACCATGACCATCGATTCAGTCAACATACTCGATTCCGCTATTACATATACAACCTCATGATGCACCATTGGAGCCATGCTACTACTTCAGTCTTTGTCAAACGGAACCTTGAAGACACCTTCCCCCCAACAATCTCAGAGCTTGTACATCAATTACAGGACTTTCCAGATGCTAAAATCGTTGAATGCGTCATGCGCTTTGGTTCGACACTCCGCGGTACACGCTCCTATTGGAACAAAAGTAGAGGTGAGCTTGCCGACATGATTACTCAACAAGGGACACCAACCTTCTTCTTCACTCTTAGCGCAGCCGACACTAAATGGCATGATTTGCATTCTTTCATGCTAAGGCAAGCTCCAACAACTTCTAATCAACACCACCAATGGAGGATTCAAAACATTATAACTAATCCACATGTTGCATCTCAATACATGCACAATAGATTCAAAATATTCCTTGAAGAGGTTATTCAAAAAGGCCTTGCCACAAAAGATTATTGGTGCAGGTTTGCAATAGCTCTTATTCATTTTCTTTCACGTTGTATTCAAAATTGCACACCTTTTCCCTTCTTGACATTTTCCTTTCTTGTGTAGGTATGAATGGCAAAATAGGGGCTCTGTGCACATACATGGTTTTTTATGGTTGGAAAATGCACCTGACATGGATAATTTAGATTGGGATAATGCTTCCAATGTTGAAGATGCAAGACTTTACTTTGACAAATTTGTTACAGCTTGGAATCCACGCGACAACCACCTACAAACGCTTGCGTTTATGCAACCTGCTGGGACTGACCCATGCACTCTTGGGTCAGATGCCATACTTGCAGTTGATCAACTTGTTGACTATGAAGAGCTTGTTAATTGTGTACAAAGGCACACAAAATGTTCACAATCTTCATGCCTCCGCAAAAAAGGCCAAACTCTTAAATGTTTTTATGGCTTCCCCTTCGATTTGCAACCTACCTCTTCTTTGTTCATTGATGCAAATGGCCGTAAAACATACAACCCAGCAAGGAACGATTCCCTTCTAAACATTCATAACCCTACCATTTTAGCCATATGGAGAGCCAATGTTGATTTCCAGCCTGTACTTTGCAAACATGTTGTCCTTACATATATTTCAAAGTATGCAGCCAAAGAAGAGCCAAAGTCTGAAAGCTACCATGCAATTCTCTCTCGCCTCACAGCTGCCACATCGCTTGACTGCCTTGTCCTCCAACCCATTAGGCGTATCCTGTCTTAAACAGTTGCTGACTGTGATATTAGTGCCCAAGAGACTTGCCACATGCTTCAAAAACTCCCACTTACGCTTTGTAGCCGCAACTTTGTTTCCTTAAATGTTAGCCGAAACGTCTTCCGCCGTGTTTTTGACGACTCCTCCAACACCCTCCCAACAGATAGCTTCATTTCTGCATACATGAAGAGACCCCCACAACTTGAACACCTTTCCCTTATTGAAGCTACCCGTGCTTGGTCATTCTCACCTCGCAGAAAATATTCCCAATGGAACCAAATATACCCTCCAAAGATTGTGCGCATCTTACCCCACTTCACTACCATTCCACCCTTTTATGCAGACTTCTTTGTTGCATTCTGTTGGAGCGAGCTCCTCCTCTACCACCCTTTCCATACCCTCCCTGATGACATTGGCTCCACATATCAAGCAATCACTTCTCATTGGCTTGACATTAAAGACACATACATTGCATGGCATGTTGATCGCTTGCCACCAAATCCCATTCACCCTTCCTCTGATGACTCTGATAATGAACCATCTCACTTGCCCTCATTCCCTAACATGGACGAATGGGAATTCCTTTCTCAACTTTTCCCTGGAAACAACCTCCAAGTTGATGACCTTGACATGCTTGGCCATCGTGATTTTGACAAATAACACGATTGGACAACAAACCATATCCCATCACACATGCATGACACAGCCACATCATTTATTGACTCCACACGCCTTTCCACCCAGGTGCACCAGACTTCCTCTTCCTCTTCCTATTCACTCGCTTCCTTGTCTCCCACACAACGCATTGCCTTTGATCGTGTGCTCTCCCACTTCACCACTCCTACAAACCCTGACCCACTACACATGGTCATTCAAGGCACTGCAGGAACATGCAAATCTTACTTAATCTCTTGCCTCCAAGTAGCACTAGAAAAGGCCTCTGCCCAACATGCTTCCCACCTACTCCTCCTTGCTCCAACTGGAGTTGCTGCCTTCAACATACATGCACTTACAATACATTCTGCCCTTCGTATCCCCATTGGTGAAATGCACCCTCTTGAAGGTCAAGCCCTTTCAAGCTTCCAAGAACAATTTCGTCATATTCGCTACATTCTCATTGATGAAATGAGCTTTATTGGTCCAACCTACTTAACCCGTATCGATGATCGTTTGCGTGAAGCTTTCCCTACCCACCGAACACGCCCCTTTGGTGGTTGTTTCATCATTCTCCTTGGTGATTTTGGCCAACTTCCCCCAGTCAAGGACATTCCAATGTATGTTAGCACCTCACGCGGCAATGCTCTTTGGCGTACTTTTGATACTTTTGTGACCCTTTCAACCATATTTCGACAACAAGGCAGCACCCCTTCTCAAATTTCCTTTCGCCAACTCCTACTCAACCTTCTAAATGCAACACCTACTCTTGAATATTGGACTCTCCTCATGTCAAGTACAACCTCCACACTTTCAGCAGAAGAGAACCATGTGTTTGATCAGTGCACTCACTTGTACACAACCAACAACGTTGTTACATTGCACAACAAACAAATGCTAAAACTCCTTCAAATGCCAGTTGCACATTGCATTGCAGAGCAAAAGAATCCACATTCGCATGCCTCCACAGACGATGAACAACTACCCTTCAAGATTATTCTAGCTGTTGCACAACAGGTAAGGTTGACAGCTAATTTTTGTGTAAAGACAGGCCTCGTCAACGGATCAATCGGCAAAGTCATTTCCATTGTCTACAATTGCAACGATCAACCACCTGCATTGCCATCTTTTGTAGTTGTTGACTTCCTACACTACAAAGGCCCCCCATGGGATGCTTCCAATCCACACTATGTTCCTATCCCTCCCATAACAAGGGGTTCATGTCATCAAGTTCCACTTCGTATGGCATGGGGTTTAACAATCCATAAATCCCAAGGAATGACCCTACAACATGCAACAATTGATATTGGGAACATTGATCGACAAGGACTTACATTCACTGCAATATCAAGGGTCAAATCTTTGTTAGGCCTTCGCATATCTCCAGCTTTCTCATTTTCCAGATATTGTCGTATGCGCAACAATCCCTATGTGCAACGTAGGATAAAAGAGGATACCTTGATTGCTTCTAAGTCTTTACAACCACTTGTACAGTAGCACAGTTGCATCTTTCTCCCTTTTCACTTATACTTGCGACCTACTCTTCTTTACTTATCACTAAGCTTTGTATTACCTATGGTTTTGTTGCTTTTGGTTCAAATTGCCATTTGCATATTGTGGCAGGAGCCTATTTGCTTTTTATAGTTTGGATTCTGCAAATACAGAATAACATTTGGGAATAGAAAATATACGACCTTTCATGTGCATGAAAAATGAAAGCACTATTAAATTTTGCTTACTCTTATATCTTTTTGGATGGTGGGCATGATGGTGCAAGACATTTTTTTTTGCATTAAACATATAATGTGAGAAGACTGGAAATTTGAACCCAGCTTTCCATGCTACAATACAAAGCCCAAAAAAACAATCTAGGTCCCAGAACATTTGTAGTTTATCCAAGTTCAATTTGTTCATGTCACTTGATAAATGCCACTTAGTGTGGTTACCATGCATTTTAGCTCTTTGTCCCTTGTTGCTATATATTGTTCTTTGACAGTAAGAATTTGCACTATTTTACCAAAATTCCTGGACTATCGTAAAATGGCATTGTTCATCGAGTCATTGGAAATCAGAATTTGCAAAATGCCAGTTTCGCATAGTATATGCAGGAGATATCAGAATGACATAAAAGCTTATTTGGAACAATTTGCATAATAAGTAAAGAAAATTGCATATTATTCGTTTCTCATTAAGCATATGTAAGAAAACTACAAGGTTGAACCTAGTTTTCTATGCTACAACACAAATATCTAAAAAAAATAAGGTGCAAGAACATTTGAAGTTGATCTGAGTTCAATTTGTTCATGTCACTGATTGAATATTGCTTAGTCTAGATACCTTGTATTTTTAGTTCTTTGTATAATTTTGCAATATCTTGTTCTTTACAGTAAGAGTTTGCACTGTTTTCCCAATTATTCTAGGACTACTATAGAATAGCATTGCCCATTGAGTCATTGGAAATCACAAATGTGGAAAATGCCAGTTTTTGCACAATATGTGTAGCAGATATCAAAACAACATAAAAGAATATTTGAAACAATGCATATAATAAGTAAGGAAAACTACATATTCTTCCAAAAGTATAGTTAAATGATAATTGGACAGAAAGCATACCTTGTCTACCATTTCGTTCAAACCTCCATTTGGAAATTGTGACAGGATTCTCTGTTGTGCATTGTTTAGGCTATGCAAAAACAAATCAGTGATTTGATTATAATTAGTCAGTGACAAACAAAGAAAAACATGTCTAATTTTTTTATGACGTGCAGAAGATAAGTCTTGAAAGCCTTGTATGTCTTTATAAGATAAGTATTTTACACTCTAGTTTATTGTTGCACAAGTGGCCAAAAAAGCCATTGCCACAAAATACAACCCAGCTCAACAAAATCATATTATAAGCTTGGCCACCAAATAGATAACGAATCACAAAATAGATTTGGTTTCTCCATTCTCTTGAATGAATAATCCTCTACATTTTACTTTTTAGTTCTTTCTTAGTATTGATGTAACATCGAAACTACGTGCATCGTCTGCTTTACAGGATTCCGATATGACTAAGAGAGCACGAAAGAGAACAACAATAGTGGTAGAGTCGGACTCTGATGATGAGATAGTTCAAGAAACTAGACATGAAACATTGTGTGAGGACACTAAAGCCACCACAGGTATTGCCCCTGCATTTAAATGGGGAGAGCTATATCTTGCACTCCGCGATACCAATATATCTAATGCCATTGAAGAGAAAGTTCTATATGAAAACATCAAAAGATCACATCTTCACAAAGCTTCTACTAGACTTGAACTGTTTCACTGCTCATAAGTGATAAGTTGGATACTGCCGTATATTAACACTACAACTAGAATCATAGCAAGTGCAAGTGGAGAAGGGTTTGCTTCATTCCAGCCTGCTCACATTAGTCTTGCATATAAGTTGGCACAACCAAAAGTTCTGCTAACTGATGATTGGATTAGGTCAACCAATATTGATAACATCGAATATGCAAAGAAGATGCTACTCCGAGGTAGGCAATTCAGGCAGAAACTTTCTGGACAGTATAATGCTGCACATTTGAAGACACCTTTCAGAATTATATCGCTTATGCTGAGTAGGCTCTTTGGCCAACCCGATGGGACTGTTTATAGATTGTCTTGGATTCCTATTATGTATCATGTTGCGACGCATGGTACATCTTTAACTAGGTAGATATAATTTCAGATAGTATGGTTTCAATGATTGAAGCATCTCAAGGAAAAAACACACAGGAAAAGCTAATTTCTACATGTCTTCTTTTGTTATAGACTATATATTGGCAAGCAATCCTTTTACTAATCTTGCATGCCACTGGATTCCATCTGAAGGGCCTATTTATGTTGCCTACCAAATCTTGTGGGCGCACAAGTATAACAGATATTATAAGTTGATTTGTGAAGAGTTTATAATCCCGTTATATTCACTAATTCACAATGAAGAACCAAATTGCTTTTCAGATCCCTCCATGCCTGTTATCTGCTAGTATGGGAGTTTTTACTGTTCCCCTGAGGGAACTTATATCAGAATGTATGGCAGTACAAAACCACCTTCCCTACTTCCCAAGTACACCACAGATTACGTGGTCCATAAGGAAGCAGTAAGACAAGTCTTTGTCAATGGGATAGGCAGTTTTTTGAATGAATATAAAAAGACATCTTACCCTCCCTTGCCATTTGTTATTGGAGCCTATAAGTTCCGAAATGTAAAAAGAGTTGAAGTGTTTGTCAAGGATCTAGAGTTATTCCATTTTGGTGAGAAGATTTTCCTTCGTCATGATAGAGAACATAAAGTTGCACACCATTGTTCTTTGCAGAAGGTGCATTTTCAGTACGCTGACTATGTCCTTAAAGATGAAGAAATAAATAGAGGCGCACATAAGATTCAACATTTAATAACAGGTTAAACCAAAAAACAATTAGCAGTTCAAGTAAAGACACAGATGCAGAAGCCCTTGCATTACAAAAAAAATTAGATGTTGCAGAATCAAAAAATATTAACATAGCACAGAAGATGCAACATTTGCAAGCTGAAAGTGATCAGTTCAAAGTCCAATTGCTCATGTTGAAGAGAGAGAAAGGAGATTTGCAAGCTTTCCTGCACGAACTGGAAACCAACCTACTGCACTTGCAACAACAAATAGATTCTTTACGCATTGGAAAAGAAAAAATGGAAGCTCAATTAGGCCCCTTACAAAACGAAGTGGAATACCAGAGAGCCAACATTACACAATTGCATGACGAGAATACTATTTTGAAACAACAATTTGCAGTTGCACAAACTCGAAAACAAGATATGTCTGCTTTTCATGCCTATGCTACAACGAACCTACTAGAGAAAATTCATACTTCGCACAAATTGTTAACTGATGAAGTATACAAAATTAAGGATATTGTAAGTCGACTTGAAGAAATCTCTAAAGACGATGCAATGATACAGCAGAACATTCTTGATGCATCCAATAAAGTCAAGAGGATTATACAGTGGCTACAAAAAAAAGGAACATACCCAGAATACTTATCACAAAAGACATTGAAAGAACACGGGCTTGACATAGCACTTCTTGAAAGATGTAGAACAGCAGCTGCCAATATGCAAACATGAATACCAAATATTATACAAAGATGTGAACATGTTTATGCTGGTATGTTTACTGAAAATATGGAATGCAGTATTTTACTTCCTCAAAACTTACACGCTCTACCTGCTAAAGAATGCCACCTGGAAGCATTAACAAACCAGGTAAAAGAAGAACGCGAATATGTACAAAGGTTTGATACACTCATTGAAGAAGATCTGCAGCACTATATCAGCCAAAGGTCTATGGCTGTTGATAGCCTAAACCGTATTTACAACGATGTTACTAAGTCATTGGTAACTATCAGAAAGGATTCAGTGGAAAAAGAAATTTCTCTTAAATTACTTGAACCTCAAGCTTTTAGTGTACTCATTGCAAAAGCAGATCAATGGGATACGTACTTGTCTAGCTTAGAAATTCCACCAGTTGGAAAATAATAATTTTGTAACTATTACTTTAACTTTACCTACACTTGTAAACCACACAAGGGACAACAAAAAATCCCCCTTTTTGCCCTTTTTGTAAACTCGATACTTTAAAAACTTTGTATGAGGACTTATTATCATCTAGTATTTAAAGCTTATTTCAATACAACAACTATGGTCTGTTATAGTCCCATTTATGTAGTTGTGTATTGACATTTTATGGGATCTTTGGTGAGCTCATACCATAATCTGTGTTTCATTATGCTTTTAGTAAATGTGTCATAGGGACAGTGTGTGATTAGGTTCACATAATTGACTTAGTAAATGGTGAATGTCTCTTCATTTGTGATTATTGTGGTTTTTGTTCATGAAAGAGATTTGGCTGTTGACTAGGGTGATGGATCCAGTAACATAGATGAAGACCAATGAGGTTGGAACCACTCTCAAACATCCTAAAACAATTGATGGTAATGTCAAAAATTTAAGTAAAAGTTGCATTTATGGTTAAACCTAGTAAAGAAAACCGAGTCAAACCAAGTCAAAATAGATATATTTAGAAAAGGAAGTGCGTCATATGGATGTTGGCATGGCCCAGAAAGGTGTTTCCAGCTGTACGAAACATACTTCCCGCACGTGGGATGTGTCTGTATGGTTGGAAATACATTTCCAAGCTGTACCACATGTGTTTCCATGTTTCGGTACTGAAAGAACATGGTATGGCCACTATTCTGGTGTTTCCTGCAACTTAGAACAAAAAACTGTATTTTTTTGCACTTAGATTTTTATGTGTTTTGAAGAGTCTTACCCATATCCAGACAATTCTTGAGAACCTGAAGTTGTAGAAACTAGAAACACATACAATGCAATATCAAAGTATGTTGTCTATTTTATATTTGCATTGTAAGGTGTAAGATGTAGAAATGCTTAAACTAAAATGATATTATATGTTGCCTCTGGAATGGGAGAGGTCCTATAAGCAATTCAAAATTTCAAATTCCAATACAAGCCTAGTGCTTTGTCCATATTGTGAGAAGTATCCAGAATAATGTCTAAACATGGTTAATTAATGATAAGTTGTCATTACAGAATGCCTTCACATTGTTTTAATGCTAAAGCTATTGGTATGTAGTTTCAGCTATAGGATTGAAGCAAATAGGGTTTATTTGCCAATTTTACAATAATGCTCCATTGGGATGTATATTTGAATCATACTCTTTCTTTCTTAAGAAACTATGATAACTAAGGGGCCTAGACAAGTCTAATTGACTTAAAATCGTTTGTCATTCTGTGATTTAGGATGGTATATTTTGAGTTTTTGATGAAAATGCAATTAAGTAGTAACATTGGATTGTGTCTCATTGATGTTTATAAGTGGAGGCAAAATTGTCACTCTCTTATATGAATTTCTGTAGTCTTTAATCAACATAGTCATTCCACCTGTTCCACTTTACATTTTTCTCCATCCTTGCAAATTCTATCGAAGTTGTGGATGTAGAATTCATTTCACTTGATTTTTTTGAGAAATATGTCTTATAGTCTCTTTGCCTAAGTTGTTGCACTATCATGGGTGTATCTATGTTGTAAAGTCACCTAGGACTTGCACCTGGCCTTATATGCAACCACTTGAGGGATTTTGAACATGGTCTTCTTATTAATACAAGCCCGATCACCTTGCTTCTTTTTGCTAGACCATCCCTGTGGGACCACTTGATTAATTTTAGGATGTTGATGCTTTGTTCTAGTTCTGAAATTGACATTTATGGTCTATTTTGATGGAGCAGACTTGCAATTGCAAAGGAGGACCTGCTTACCATTGGTTCAATTGATGACATTCACAAATTTTACATTTGTGCAGTTCCTCTTGGAGAGCATGCTCGTCGTATTTTCCATAACGAGTAGTCTCAAACTTTTTCCATTTGCAGTGTGAAGTATTCCTAGTTGAATGTGGATGAGTCAGAAACACACTTTGAGCGTCTGTTAGATGATCAGACATTTGAAACTATTTTATCATATCAACTTGATCCTTATGAAAATGGGTGTTCCATCCTGAGTTGTTCATTTTCTGATGACAACAATGCCTATTATTGCATTGGGACAGCATATGTCTTGCCTGAGGAGAATGAACCTAACAAGGCAAGCTTTGAAACTTATGTTTCTTCTTTTAGAAAATCACTCATGCTTGCTCTTCTAATACTCTCATTTTTTATAGGGTTTTATTACCATTTTATGAGAATAGTAAATACAACAAAGGTTCATGCTAGATGGATGACTTGTACTTGCATGCAACAGTCACTTTCCCTTTTTAAAATCTCAGTCAATTGTTTTATTTTTATTTGTTTTTGTTAACAGGGCAAAATTTTAGTATTTTTCTGTTGAAGATGGTAAACTACAACTTGTTACTGAGAAGGAGACAAAGGCCTCTGTTTATAATCTGAATGCATTTAATAGAAAGTTGCTTGTTGGCATCAATCAAAAGATTCAGTTATACAAGTGGGTGCTCCGTATAACAAAAAAAAGGTTTTAAATATTTTTCATCCTCACCTTTTGGCCCAAGTTGAAAGTATTTAGACAAGGAGGGAAGAGTATTGTAATCTTCATAAACATCATTGCTATTGCCTTCACATTTAAATTGGATTTTTTCTCTTCTTCCATGCTGTCTGGTTTTGCTACTTTAAGTCCAATTCTATCCTTTTATTAATTTCAGTCATTTGGGGGTAGTGCTTGCAATTTTTATAATCTATTTTTTTGAAGTTATAAGGATTGTCACCAAATATTGGTTATATACCTTTTTCTGTGGAACAATGTTGAATGCTACATGATCACAGGGTCTTGAAGTAACTGGATAGGGTCTTGATTTGAACAAAAGGTTTTGAAGTTATTGGATGTAGTGTTAGTGTTTCTTCTATAGTTTACCGTATTAACTAGTTCAGACCCATCTAAAACGGTCCTGATATGCACCTCCATGTTGCTACGTTGTTGGTTGATATCTAGATTTTGAATGTTTGACCGTCATTTGTGTAAATTTGAGATATGAGTCTATGGTCTGTTGTGTTGCATCTCAAGGTTGGGAAGTTCGAGGTTCCATATGGAGAGTCCCGATATTTGTGAAGTCTACCATTTGTATGAACGATATGGGTCTGGGCTAGTGTCATTATTCAATGCACCTTTAGTTTCAATGCACAATTACAGATCACTAAGAGTTGCTGGATCTGTACCCTCATCTCGGCTGTAGAATGCACCTTGTTTCTCTTGTTATTATCAATCATGTTAAGAGTGCCTCATGTCTACTGCAACATTCCTTAGATGTGCTGCCTCCCCATAGTTTAAAGATTTATGGTAGGGCTAGCATCCTCAAGTTCTTTAAATGAATATGTTCTGTTTTTGTTGCTCACAATTTTGCTGATCAATATAGGATGAGATTATGCAGTCTTGTGCTGGATGCACACCCAATGCTTTCAAGCATTCCCAAGTACTTGGAGGAAAATTGTAACCCTCAAAATGTTTGCCATTTAGAGTGACTTCCTCGTTTTTAAATTGTATAATTTGTTTCTTGTTTTGTTTTGTATTTTTTTTAAAGGTCTTTTATAAGAACAAAGCACATTGGACTTGAAATAGTAGCTTCATCTCGCTTTATGCATGATGCCGAAGTTTTCAGGTCATTAGTAGTTGTTGGAGAGAGTTGTTTCCGGTGTTAAGTTTAGGCCAGAGAAAGTGTTGTACACGACCTTGTAAATTGTAATTTCCGAATAAATTATGGACATGGAGGTTTAGGTCTTGAAATATAAGTATTGATGGGATTGGACCTTTTTTCAGGTTTCTACTGCAGTTGTGGGGCTTGCTGTCTCATGTACCGGGGGGATGTTGTGCCAAAGGATGTGAATGCAGCAGTAGCAACCATCAAGACTAAACGGACTGTTCAGTTTGTAGACTGGTAGGTGAAAATTTCTATTTGTTTTAACTTTGAAGTTTGAAGCCTCACTAGACCTCTAAAATTTATTCCTCTCTTTCTTACAATATATTTTTGGTGTTTACCAGGTGCCCCACAGGATTCAAATGTGGTATCAATTACCAACCACCCATAGTGGTGCCTGGAGGAGACCTTGCTAAGGTGCAACATGCAGTGTGCATGATTAGCAAAAATACTGCTGTTGCTGAAGCCTTTTCTCGGATTGACCACAAGTTTGATTTGATGTATGCCAAACGTGCATTTGTCCATTGGTATGTAGGCAGTGAATTATCTGAAGCCCGTGAAGACCTGGCTGCTTTGGATAAGGATTATGAAGAAGTTGGGGCAGAGGCTTCTGACGAAGCTGATAATGGAGAAGAATATTGAACTTATATTCGCCGTGGTTCTCCTATTGGTTGAATTTGAATAAACTGTAACGGTGGTTTGTATTGCCTTGATCATTATTATTATTGTTATTATGAATAAATTCACCGAGGGAACAAAATCTAACAAACCAAATTCAGCAACAAAAGAGTTAAAATAAACTACATTTCTTTCGTGATAAAACTCAGAGCAAATCTGACCAAAAATTCAGGCGTGCGTTGTCGGTGGTCGATAGAAATAAAGACTATTTTGTTTTAATAATTTTTTAATTTAAAACTAGCGAGATGATTTTCGACGGGAAATAGGCAGAGGTAATTGGTCAGGTATCCTGGAGTTTTTCTAAAGCATGCCGGACTGTATCAATTAATGGTATTGGAGGCACAGATCGTTTCTGGCAGCAGCAACCAGGGTCTGACTGACAATTTTGAAGTGGAAAATGGTGATGGTCATCGACAGCGAGATCTGGCAACCTCCCCAATGGTTTTACGCATTTATAGTATGTTCTTGTGTAGCTGCCATAGCCGACCGAATTCGCTTTATTTACAAACGTAGCAGAATGAATTCACCAAATTTAGAATCGTCCGTCAATTCATTTATGAACCTTCCTTCGTCATTTCTCTCTTTCTAGCGCAGCTTTTTGTCGGTGTACTTCCTGGCTTGTGGTGAGCTTTCATTAACCTCTAATATGTGTGCGGCAGCTTTCATTACCTTCTCTTTCGCTGCACAAATTTTTATTTGTTAATATGTGTACGGCAGCAGGATTTTGTTTCTTCTAAAGTGTAGGATCAATCCAACAAATTATGCTTCAATCCGTGTGTAATCATAGTTTTCCACTTAGAGATCATATCATTTTTCTTTGTCATTTAAAATTTAAGGTGAGAGAAAATGGAAACGGAGTTTTGAGTTACCTTCTTTAAGTGCCAAGTTTATGTACCATGTACATATACTGATGTACCAAATGGCATTGTGTGATACTACCATGATAGAAATGTTCTCTTGAAGTTAGTTGATGGTGATGGTATTGAAATTATTGGCCCAAATGTCTTTTCTCTTCCTTATTGGTGAATTGTAGAACTTACAGACTTAGTAATACATATGAAGCTTTTATTTTTTCAGCCAAGTTCTTAAGATGAGTTGGCTAAAGGCTATGGTGGCTCTAATGCCATTTAATTTTGGTAGGATAATGTGTTGCTAAGATAGATATTTTGAATTGAATTTACAACTTTTCTAAGTTAATTTAAAGGAAGGCATTCAATGTCTGGTTTGGTAATTGCTAATAATTATGCTATAAAGGCATTCCCTTTTTTGCTTCATCACTTTCACTTTACTTATTATTTATTTTATTTTTCATTTCGGCGTTCCTTTGCACCTTATGGGGCAATTGCTAGTGTATAACATCTTTCCCAACTCTTATTCCATTGATGACGTTATGAATTCTCACCTTAATTTATATATTAATATATGGTAACTTATTTCATCTAGCGATCAATAACTAGAGTTGTTTAATTTCAATGTCGAGGACTTAGTGACCTTTAACAATCACATTGATCTTATGATCTCTTTCTTTCTATTGTTTAATGTCAATGGTGACTTGGTAAACTGTCAAACGTACAAGATCATTTGTTAACATTAATGACCTCGGGATTGTCACTTGACAATGAGTTATAAAATTGCTATTCATTTAAGGCAGGGACTTGAAGCTCTGCTTCTTTCTCGCTTATTTTTTAATTGGCATACCACTTGCTTCACACTTTCATTTAAAGGAGAATACAAATAATTACTAACCCTTCTTATTTGTTATTTGTTACTTCTATTAACATTCCTTTCCACCTTATGATAAAATTGCTAATACATATGTTAAATCCAAATCCCAATGGGGCTCATAGTCCAATCAACAAATCTATATATATGTTATGGGAAATTGTAAACATGTTAACCTATGAGTCACCTAATATACTTATACTTAGGCTTGATTGATGGTGCAACAACATCTATGGTGGGGTGGGGCCATAGGTCCTCGGGGGTCCATTCCTGTGTGAGAAAAAAAAGTAACTAGTGTGAACAAAACGAATCATAAAATATGTTTATACAAGAGCCACAAGGTGGCAATGTCCACGACATTGCATCTATATTGGTTGGTTGTTTGCAATTGCGTTGTGAAATCTGAAGTTGGGGTAGCATATTGAAACACACATTGCCTCATATTTTGTATACCAGTAAATAAATATCCATGATTTAGGATAGTAGAGAAAACAACACCTATAAAAAACATCCCTCCCCAAAGAAGCATGGACTACTCTCACCAAATCACCTTGTCATATTCACATTTATAACTAAAATCACCTTATCATATCCACATTTATAACTAAATATATTCATACAAGTGCTTTTGCATTTGCTACATTAAAATAGGTGCAAAGTGGGAAACATTTATATGCCCAAGTTTACATCTCGGCTTCATATGACCTATGAAATGGTACGCGAGTCAAGTCTTTGTATGAACTATAAATGGTTGAATAATAAGGCATATAATTAAATCATTTAAGTCCGATGGTTGAAAACCAAAGTTAACCTAAATATCCATAGTAGAGGAGGGATGTGACATCATAAGCAAATAAAATACTATAATGGAAGTGAGGCATGAGTTAGAGTAAATAATGTGTTTCTCTATTTTGTGATTATTAGGTGATGGTATCGAGTGAGTCAAGTGTCAATAAAAAAATTTTCATGTGTTTTTCGTGACTGTGAGGTTATGGGATCCAACGCACAAAAGTAGAATAGACGAACTTGCCATAAAGATAGGGTACAATCTTGTTTTCCAGTAAGGATAACACTGGAAGCAAAATTCCAAAGCGTTGTTGATGACACCTATTTATTGTCATTGTAAATATCTATGTCACACCATATGTACTATTACAGCTAATGCAAATGCTCCAGTATTACTCCCCAAATTGGTAAATCTAGAATGCACCATTCCTGCAAACAAATAGCCAATTATTACACAAATCATAACTCTTATACTATTAATAATCAACAATGTTTTTCCACCAGCCCTTTTATTAGTGAATGTGGTTCTTCAATGGATCTGAATTGTGCAGGCCGCTCTACATGCACACTTAAAATTCAATTTACTATCAATAAAAGAGAGCAATTGGATAGTAGGAGTGATGAGAACGAGAGCTTTTCCAGGATCTAGTAGAATCTCCTATTGAAGGCATACTTCGCATCCAGTGA
Organism: Larix kaempferi; assembly: GCA_027924585.1. Taxonomy (NCBI): domain Eukaryota; kingdom Viridiplantae; phylum Streptophyta; class Pinopsida; order Pinales; family Pinaceae; genus Larix; species Larix kaempferi. The sequence goes on from BSBM01000556.1 coordinate 7,680,195, forward strand.
GAGATCTAGAGTGTAAGCAGTGAACAAAGCCTTATGTTTAGGTTCAATATCCATATTGAAGTAGTTAATGGTGTCCGTCCTTTCATTGCTATGACATCCAGATCCATTAAACGTTGCACCTATTATTTTTTTATTATAATTGAGAACAAACTTTCTCGTTACAAGAAATTCTAAAGAAGCTGGCATCCCATTGACAAGCTAGGTTCAAAGTTTCCATAGAAATGACGACAAAATACATATCCATATGCGCTATGAATCTTCTCAAATATTTTACCTTCACAAACCGAAAAAAAGTTGGCTTATTATATTCTTTTATTTAAAATGATTGAGAAAAAATCATTTTCGTTGGGGTTGGGAGACTCTCAAAACAATTTGAGGCCCTAAGGAACCATATCTTTAAAGTTTTGACATTTAGAATTAGATCGGACATCGAATATTTTACCCTTAAAAATGTTTTATGTTATCATCATACTAAGTGCCCTAGAATAAAGGTAAAAATATTTTATATTATCATCATGTTGCGGGCCTTGGATTAAAGTGGAAACTATTGTCCTGCAATTCAAGAAGTAAGTGGCACCAACAGAACAAATGGTAGGAAGTAGAACTCATATACGGTAAGAAGTAGAACTCATTTACTACTAAGCAGAAATTCGAGGTGGATCAACCAACAAGTGTATGTAATTGATAACCGATATATAATATATTTAATATTAGAATTATTACTATTAATGTTCATTTAAGTTATTTCTTTTTAATAATATGGTAATACTAGAACAAATACATTGTCACAAAATATCGATTTGTTTTATTATTTAAGTGATTAAAAAAAATAAACAAAGCAGATTAGCTTATTTTTTTATTATATAATATATTTAATGGCTTACATTGCCATTACCTAACACGTGGAAGTAGAAGGTAAGCGCCCAGCCATTTTAAAGCCTGCCACCAAGCAACAAGGAAAAACCATGTAGCTTTGTAAGCCTCACTGCATGCAGTCCAGCTGGAGTATCCTGCGAGCTTTTTCACGCTCAGGGTTGGGTCGGTAGTCTAGGATGGTTCCTTAGTCGGTGTTGGTCCTTGAGGCTCGATCCTCCGCTCGTGCACCTTTGAATTCTCCTCTGGTGGATCTCTATAACTCAGTCACCTTCCCTTTTCTCTATTATTCCGTTGGATTGGTTATGGCATCCCAGATTACCATCATTAGGTTGTGAAGGTTGTGATGATGATGGTTTGTACTGCTTAACTCATTCTATTCGGTAAGGGTTTGGTGAGAGTCGAGAAAGAGGCTCACGCTACTAGTATACCCCTTCCATAATCTACCAGCTTATATATAAAGAGACTTGGAATGGCCACTTAGAAAAAATATCAAGCTGAAGGATTTTAGAAGTTCAACATTCGTTTTCCTTTGTATAGTGCAATTACCTCCAAAGAAGTTTTTGGGGTTCTTGGTTTAAAAAAGATGGGGAAAAGCAAAATTTGCACCTTCAGGTAAGAAGGAAGATAAATTTATTATGTTCTTCCAATTTTGCAGAAGAAATTCTTGACATATTATGAGTCATAAATCATGTATTTTTTTGTTCGTGACACAAGAAAAAGAAGAAATTTGTTTCAAGTAGTTTTTTTTTGCATAAATTACACCTATGGTACTCTTTTACCATTTGTATTATTTTAAACCTCTTGATATTGTCATCGTAGGTAATAATAACTTTGTCATTATTTTTGTTTACTTGTAGATAATCTCTAGTCGAAAGCATTTGTCGCCATGGGCATGCTAGAGACCTCGCGGGAGCCATGCCCAGACCGAATTATGGACGATGTTGGAGGAGCCTTCGACATGGGGGCGGTGGGAGGATCAGTCTTCCATTTGATTAAGGGAATTTACAATTCCCCTAAGGGTTAACGGATTCTCGACGGCACGCAGGCCGTGAGGCTGAACGCTCCCCGCATCGGTGGAAGTTTCGCAGTGTGGGGTGGTCTTTTCTCGGCTTTCAATTGCTCGATGGTATACGTCAGGCAAAAAGAGGACCCCCAGAATTCCATAATCGCTGGAGCCGCCACTGGAGGGTTTCTCCAGATGCGGCAGGGGCCCAGGGCGGCTACCAGGTCGGCTATATTTGGTGGCATGCTCAAAATCGGCTGGCTAATGATGCCAAAACTACAAAGAAAGGAGAAGAGAGACAATTTAATGGACTTCTTGATGTTTACAAGAGAACATGCAAATCTGTTCCAATGGTCTTATTGGTATCTATCCTTGGTTCAACATAGGTTGTGTGGGAATTGCAGTCTATCGTGGCTTGTATGATTTGCTGAGGCCAGATATTTTATTAGTTGGAGACCTTCAGTATGATGCTAGTAATTTAAACCTATTTAAATATGCTAGTAATTTAACCTTCTCAAATTCTATAGCTTCTTGCTTTGATATTAACCTTCTGTAGTTGCTTGCTTTGATATGTGTAGGTGAACCAAGGAGCGTTTCTTCAGAGTGTGCATAGGTCCTCGTTCAGAGTGTGTAGGTGTAGTTTCTTCTTCCTTCAAAGTGTGTAGTTTCAATCGCACTATCGATTACTGTAAGAAATTGGAACAATCCTTATTGTAAGAGAGGTGATTGTAATGGCGACTGTAGCGCTCTTGGTATCCCAGTTGCTCAGGAGGAGTATATGTGATGATGAATGTGCAGATCGTGATCTTTTTGCAAACGTTTCAACTCACAGTGGCCTCTCGGAGGTCCCGCGTTCGAATCCTGTAATGTCGTGGAGGAGTGTGAGCAGAGACGAGACAGGGCAAGAGGAAGAGGTGGAGTTTGGGATGGACACATCCCAGGTATGTCTATTCAGGGTTTCACTTCCCGCCTCTTTCCAGTAGCACAGTAACCCCGTTCCGTTGGCCCGTTCTGAGCAGCATACCTGTTAATGGTAGCTGACGTGGATGTATTATATGACATGGAAGCTGACATGGATGTATTATATACATGGAGGTATTATATCACATTGATGTATTATATTAAGTGTGTTTTTGGAGTGAGCTAAAGTTTAGATGATTTGTATTTGTGTTTTTGTAAGTTTGGTTGAGTTCAGCAATATGATTTTTTATTGATTTTGATTGCAGAAATTGATTCAATACTCTTGATTATTTATGGTAGCTGGACTATACAATTCCAACAACTGAAAACTACCATTTCAACAATTTTCACAAGATTTTGATAAAAAAATTCACAAGTATAATAGTCTAAATTTTAACTTACTAAAACAAGGACATCATTGATATGTTGTCCATTTAATTTTAATAATTAAAAAATGAATTGAATTCCTTTTTCATGGATGGAGGGGTATTTTTCATATGGTTTCTTAGCTTTACTAGTTGTTAAGAGAATATAGGAATTGCGTCCTCTATTTGCCTCTTTGTGTTACTAGAGCTTCAATATTATTTTTGTTCGTAAATTTCATCTATATTTTTTAAATAATTTATAATTTATATAATTCATTTGTATATTAAATTAGCAGTGTTCATTTTCGTTGAGACATCTTCTGGTTTGGATGATTGGCTGATGGTTTGCTCGATCTACCATCCACGATATGTGGGGAAGTTTGTTGGGATTTCCCATGAGTGTTTAGCCTTCCTTGATTCCTTCAGAATAAAGGAAGGTGGATTTTTCACTTGAAAAAAAATCAGCAAAGATCTATTTTAAAGTAGTATATAGGTATGTTTTAATTATAGATTTATAATTTATATCATTTATTTGTATATTAAATTAGTATAGATCTATTTTAAAGTAGTATATAGATATGTTTTAATTATAGATTTATTATCTATTGAGAAGATTAAATTTTTTAGGTGCAAATTTTTGAGTGTAAATATTTTAGGAAAGGTTTACATTTCGAATGATTTGATCCCTCTTAGCATATGATAGATATGGAGTTAAGATTGATCTAGTTGGTATTACGCAAATCAATACTCTTCAACAACAAATTGTTTATAATCTTGGTAGATCTTTGACATATCTTTGACATATCTCATATAACTATGTAGCACTTAGTCCTTGTCTTTAATAAAATGTGAAATAGATTGATAAAAGCTAATGATACACCAATTTGTAATAACAAGAAGTAGGAGTACGCCTATCAACATCTCACTAAAGGCCAATTTGTAATAGGAAGAAGTATTAGTACACCTATCAACAGCTCACTAAAATGCAATGCATTTTTGTTGAATAGTCAAAGCAATTAAGGTATTGTTTTCATTTATTGTGGTCCATCTGGAACAACAAAGTCTCAAATTCTAGAAATCAAACAAGATGTTAGTTTTTACTATTAGCCTTCTACAAATATAAGATGCTATTTCATATAATGTTACATGTTGATGTATATGTAACTTCGGAACGTATTTCATATATGTATATTGTACTCCTATAGAAATGGTATTATTCCTCTATACGGAAGTGTTTGTATTCTTATAGAGATGTTATTATTCCTCTATACGGAAGTGTCATCATTTATATTGTAAGTGTCGTAACTTATACTTGATGGGTTATTAGACCACCTTGTTGGGGTCGGCCCTGTATAAGTAATGGGGTCAAAGGGTTATTAGACCACCCTATTAGGGTCGGCCATGTGGGTCAAAGGGTTATTAGACCACCCTATTGGGTGTCGGCCCAGTCAGCATTATGTTATGTGGTTAAGTTAAGGCCGACCTAGTAAAGGTTATTAGGCAAGTCAAGTCAAGTATAAATAGAGTGCGGGAGGCACTCTATTTCATCATTCTATTCTCTCTCACACTCTTGGAAGAGTGGCGCACTTGTGGAGGAGGAGAAGCTGCTGCTAGGAGATGTCTATCTCTTATGCTTGGGTTGTATCATTACTCTATCTATCTCTGAGGAAGTTATTGGTGTTTTTCACCTTTATGGTTTTCCCCAAGTAAACTCTATGTCTCTTGTGTGATTGCATTATTGTGTCCATGATTGATATGCTGTAGATATGTTGTACATGTTGTTCTCTTAGTTAAGATGCTAGATCAGATTGAAGTAAATTCTGAAAAAAATAACATGGTATCAAAGCTAGCCTGAAAGAAGGCATGGTATGGCACGTATGACACTTGTTGCAATTGCGAAGCTAGGGCTTGATATAGCAAAAACCAGTCATCGTAGCAATTTCGCAATAAATAAATTTTGGAGAGCTTTCAGTGTCTGAAAATCGTACAGGGAAAAGATAAGATCCCCATGTACCTTGTGTCCAAACTACAACCTCTAATTCGTTGTACTTTGTGATTTAAGATCTGTACAATATAGGATTTATGCCTCTTCCAGATCTCAGTCATAAACAGGGGACCTTGGGAAAAAGGTCATAACTTGAGCTAGATAGCTTCAAATGAAATTTCGTAAAATGTGACAGGTAGTGCACGGACTGTAATTTCTCAGGTAACGTTTTCAGAGGTCGAAACTGAACCAGTGACACGTGGCACGCCGTACAAGTTTGCTCTCCTGTTTTACCCATAAACAGGTCATGTTGCGACACTTGGCATAAATCTCTCTTAGAGAATCCATTTGAGGTCAGACCTATGGGGTTGGAAATATGACAGGTCGGGCTATCACAAGAAAAGTTTTTAGACCCTGTGGATTGAAAAGTTCGGAGTTACACCAGAAACAATCAGGTACATATTTCTGTCAAAACATAATTATTTTTGAGCACCTTCATTCATGGCTTCCAGAATTTAGGGTTTCAGAGAAAGTTGAAATTTTTGTAATCGGAGACTACGGTTGAATACTAATCATCAAAATAGAAATTTAGAGACCAAGATCAGAATTTTTGGTTGGGTAGAAGGTCGAGCTTGATCAGACCCTAGTTCGGGACTTTGATCGGAAAAGTGGAAAATTAGGGCTTCTGCAAAAATGGAAATTTTTTAAATCTGTGACTATGGCTCGAAGCTCCCCCAAAAAATAGAAGCTTAGAGCTTTGGATCGAACCTTTTGATTGGGAAGAAGGGTGGGCTTTATCAAACCCTAGTTCAGGGTCATGTCCAGTGAATCTGAAAGTTTCAAAGGCAAATTTGAGGGGTGAAACTTTGCAGTTTTCAAATTATGAGTATACCAGCTTGATCAACTCATCAAGGCACATATTTCTATCCTTTCGAAAGTTTGAAATTCAAAGTTTGAATTTTTAGGGTTTCTCTGACAAACCCTAATCCAGCTCCAGGTCCAATTCCTGCAAATCAAGTGGATTGGGTTAACCCTAGAAGAGAATGGATGGGTCACCTGCATAAGTGAAGAAGTTCCTGTTTTAGAGGGAGATGAGGCTAAGGCCTTACATGAGAAGATTACAAGCAATCTCGACAGGTATGACTCATCCAGGTATGTTTCGAGATTTGTTCATGATTAAGTTTACGGTATGTTTGTATTCATGTTATTATGGTTAGTACAATCTTGATTAAATTTAGACTTGTCGTATCAGCTTAGTAAAATTATGAATGCATGATAGAAGATATTCATTGATTAGGGTGTTGACACTTATGATTGTACTAATGCATTATGGTGTTGTATGAGGTTTATGTTGTCCTCTAACATGAAAGGTACACTAAGAAAGAAAATCATGTTCTAGTTCAAGAACATATGATCATGATGACATGAGGACAAAGATTCATCCATTGTCATGAATCACTTAGAAGATCTATTTGCGAGGTATGTATAACTTGGTTCTATAATGGTTAATCTATGAGGTATGCAGGTTACTAGCACATGTCATTGAAGAGAACAAGAAGACATCATGTGGGTATGTTAGACATAACTAGCTAACATACCAATCCAGTTCAAGGACAGGTAATCCAGGAAGCAAAGATCAAGAGGGAGCACACTCCAGTTGTTCCTGCAAGGAAGAAAAGATCAAGAGGGAGCACACTCCAGTTGTTCCTGGAAGGAAGCAAAGATCAAGAGGGAGCACACTCCAGTTGTTCCTGCAAGGAAGTAAAGAAGGAGCACACTTCAGTAATTTCTGCAAGGATGCAGATATTCAGAGGGATTTGACCACTTCTCACAATCCACATCAGAATGGAGTTGTAAAAAAGAAGCAAAGACTGAGAGGGAGTCAACCCAACAAACAAACAAAGATAAGTATTTGAATTATCATTCCTTGCATATTTTATTGTTTAAATAATACTGTTCAATAATGTATATACTCATGTTCCTAGAATTAGGTTGTGTATTATGCATATTAGAATAGTTTCATTGATGAACAATATACTACTAATATACCTGGGTAAGTGGCCTATGGCACTGTACAACATTCCATTGCTACTTATCTAGAATGAAACCTCTTTGCTGACATGTTGGGAGTTGTGCACACTCTTAACAATGTTCTGGTAGAGATTGGAAGGAATATAGAAAGTTACGGGATATGGATAAATGTTGTATTGAAGCATTGGCTAAGATAATTGCATGACTGTATGACATATTTCTTTATGTGTAAGAATTTGTTCTAAAAACTATGAGATGTTTTCTAATCATGCAATTTGACTTGTTGTGTAGGAAAGATCGTATACCATCACCTACAAAAGAAGGACTACAACATTTGTTCAGCAACAAAGTTATCTATTGAAAATAATGAAGATATTGAAGTTCCTAGGATCTGGGAAGAATGCCATGATTGAGGAGTACCAGTCGATCATGAAGATGTTTGGGATGCAGTCCTAATACCTGAAGGGGAGTCTGTAGTGACTTCCAAGAGGATCTACAAGATCAAGCATGCTATAGGTGGCAGTATAGAGACTTTTGCTCCTATAGACAGATACACTTCCATTAGATCCGTACTTGCTCTGGCTACAGTGATGAAATAGAAGATACACCAGATGGATTTCAAGACAACTTTCTTGAATGGTGTAGTTGAAGAAGAAGTGTATGTGGAGCAACCACTTGGTTCTGAGACGCATGACAGGGAGTCATATATGTGCAGAACTTGGTATGGTAGGATAGACAACTTTCTATCCAATTTGGGTTTTACCAAGAGTAAAGCGGATTCCAACCTTTACTACAAGGTTGAGGAAGGCAATCCAGTGATACTACTTTTGTATATGGATGACCTGTTTATTATAGGTGAAGATAGATTGATTGCCAACACACAGCGGAAGTTTGCTGTTGAGTTCGAGATGAAGAACTTGTGGATGATGCACTATTATCTAGGTATGGAGGTGTGGCAGAGTGCAGATAGAATCTTCCTTGGACAAGGGAAGTATGCAGTAGAGATCCTGAAGAGGTTCGGGATGATGGACTGCAAGGCCATGGTCACACCTACGGCATCGAACCTGAAGCTTCTGTGTGATGCTTCATCTGATCCGATTGATGTTACTTTGTATCGTCAGATGATTGGGTCCTTGATGTACCTGACGAACACGAGGCCAGATATTTGCTTTGCGATGAACACATTGAGCAAGTTCCTGACGGATCCCAGAAGTGTTCACCTGGTTGCTGCAAAGCATATTCTGAGGTACCTGAAGGGTACAGTTGATTATGGGCTCAAGTATGATGCGAATCAAAATTTTAACCTGCAGGGTTATGTTGATTCAGATTGGGCAGGCAATGCTGCAGATAGGAAGAGCACTTCTGGTTGTTGCTTCAGTATGGGATCAGGCGTGATCTCTTGGTTTAGTAGGAAGCAGTCCTGCGTAGCACTGAGTACAGCTGAGGCAGAGTATGTTGCAGCCTGTTCGGCTAGTTGTGAGGCAGTATGGCTGAGGAAGCTACTGTCTGAGTTATTTGATCTACCATTGGAGGCTACTGGTATTTTTTTTGTGACAACCAGAGTTGTGTGAAGCTATCTGAGAAACCGATGTTCCACGACAGGTCGAAACACATAGAGATCAAATATCACTATATCAGGGATATGGTGCAGAGAGGAGCAGTGAAGCTCCTGTATGTTGCGATGGACAAGCAAATTGCAGATGTGTTGACGAAGCCACTAGCCAGAGTGAAGTTCGAGTAATTCAGAGAGAGGCTTGGTGTTCATCAGATCGACGACACTTTGAGGAAGAATTGATGGAAACATTTGCTGTAGACGTTCCTAGCATGGTGGAAGGGGGATCCTTCACATGGTCGTGGATGTAAGCGCTGGATGATGAGAATCAGGATGATGTTCTAGTTTTTTCTCTGTATGATCAGTTCGATCATTTATGTATGTACGCATCATGTTGGATGTTGGATATGATCAGTTGGATCATTTATGTATGTACGCATCATGTTGGATGCTGGATATGATCAGTTGGATCATTTATGTATGTATGCATCATGTTGGATGCTTTGACCATGTATCTGTATATGTATCAGGTGGATATATTGTATGATCAGGTAGATCATGTATGTTGATATGTATCAGGTAGATACATTGTGTGGATCATGTATCTATGTATGTATCAGGTGGATACACTGTGTATGGTGATATGTATCAGGTAGATACTTGGTATACATCAGGTAGATGCATTCTATGATCAGGATGATCATGTGTACATCAGGATGATGTATGGAGAGTATCAGATTGATACTCTCTAGCCGTGGAGAGGTTGTGCAGATGAGCATGTAAGTAGACCTGGGAGATTTGGACAGGATGAAAAAGGCCTTGGATGCTCTTTCGAGGCCTTGCTCTGGGAGGACATGTAAGTAGACTTGGGAGATCTGGACAGGATGAAAAAGGCCTCAAATGCTCTTTCGAGGAATTGTCCTATGGAATGTAAGTGGACCTGGGAGATCTGGACAAGATGAAAAAGGCCTCAGATGCTCTTTCGAGGCATTGCCATGACCACATGTAATATGCTCCTGGGAGATCTGGATAGGATGAAAAAGGCCTCAGATGCTTTAGCTAGGTTTTGTGGTGGACCACATGTAATGTGCTCCTGGGAGATCCGATAGGTAGAGCTGTGTGCTCGTAATAGCCTGGGATGCTTCAGCCAGTTTTTGTGGTGATATCACATGTAATGTGCTCTTGGGAGATCCGACAGGTAGAGCTATGTGCTCGTAATAGCCTGGGATGCTTCAGTTAGGTTTTGTGGTGATATCACATGTAATGTGCTCCTGGGAGATCTGACAGGTAGAGATGTGTGCTCGTAATAGCCTGGGATGCTTCAGCTAGGTTTATTGGTGAGATCACATGTAATGTGCTCCTGGGAGATCCGACAGGTAGAGCTGTGTGCTCGTAACAACCTGGGATGCTTCATCCAGGTTTTGTGATGGGTCACATGTAATGTGCTCCTGGGAGATTCGACAGGTAGAGCTGTGTGCTCGTAACAGCCTGGGATGCTATCGCCAGGTTTTGTGACGCACGTAATAAGTCTTGAGGATTCCATAGTATGGCCAGTGATGATGAAGACCTGCAGGTGGTGGGCCTGCATCCAGTATGAAAAAGGATTGGCTCTATATAACTTCCTATGACGAGTAGATTCAGAGATTGATTAAGATAGCAGCAGCAGTGACGATGATCATGACTCGATGACAATTATCCAGTGACGATGATCCAGAGAAGAAGACTTGTGCTAGAATACTTGTGTCGAGAAATACCTTCCTAGTTAAGAGGGAGTGTTGATGTATATGTAACTTCGGAATGTATTTCATATATGTATATTGTACTCCTATAGAGATGGTATTATTCCTCTATATGGAAGTGTTTGTATTCCTGTAGAGATGTTATTATTCCTCTATACGGAAGTGTCGTCATTTATATTGTAAGTGTCGTAACTTATACTTGATAGGTTATTAGACCACCCTGTTGGGGTCGGCCCTGTATAAGTCATGTGGGTCGAAGGGTTATTAGGCCACCCTATTGGGGGTCGGCCATGTGGGTCAAAGGGTTATTAGACCACCCTATTGGGTGTCGGCCCAGTCAGCATTATGTTATGTGGTTAAGTTAAGGCCGACCTAGTAAAGGTTATTAGGCAAGTCAAGTCAAGTATAAATAGAGTGCGGGAGGCACTCTATTTCATCATTCTATTCTCTCTCACACTCTTGGGAGAGTGGTGCACTTGTGGAGGAGGAGAAGCTGTTGCTAGGAGATGTCTATCTCTTATGCTTGGGTTGTATCATTGCTCTATCTATCTCTGATGAAGTTATTGGGGTTTTTCACCTTTACGGTTTTCCCCAAGTAAACTTTGTGTCTCTTGTGTGCTTGCATTATTGTGTCCATGATTGATATGCTGTAGATATGCTATACCTGTTGTTCTCTCAGTTAAGATCCTAGATCGGGTTGAAGTAAATTCTGAAAAAACTAACATTACATGCATCATTTTCATCTTGCTTAAGAGCATATTCACCCCAGTTTTTACCTAAATGATAAATTGTCGTTGAACTCCTGAGAGACCCATTTAACGAACAAATAACGTTGAAATTCATATTGTCCAACAACTTGTTGGGCGTTATAAGGACCCAGAAAGGCTTAAGGTTATGGTTGCAATGTTGCTTGAATCTTTATTTGTCTAAATTTCTAAATGCAACATGAAACACCAACTATGCAAAAATGCCTCATGTAACCTTAAATGTAATTTCAACATTAGAAGTTCTTCCTTATTTGATGATTGCCAGAAGCAAGATCGATTTTACTAAAATATTTAGGTCCTTGCGACAATCAATAATATCATAAATTCTAGGAAAATGATATATGAGTTTAATAGTGATTTTCTTTAGTGTTCTATAATTAGCAGTGTTGCGAATATCTCTGATTTCTCCCAAGTTTGTCTAGTTTAGAGTGTTTTTTTTCCCTAAACCCGATATTTCTGATAAGTTTATTTTCGGATCCTTGGTGATATATTCTCCAAAACAATATTTGCAGCAATGATTAGTGCACAAACACCATTCATGACCACATCTCGATCCAATACCTCGTACGTGACTCCTTTGTGTCTCAAACCCTGACAGATACATGTAGTTGATGAGGGGGGTAAAGAAGCCTTGAATTGATAATTCATCTATCCTTCTTCAATTTAAAAGTGTTGTGATGACATTATAGGTTGCATGGTTGTCATGTTAATAAGGTCTTTTGAGAATAAGACCAGAGAAAATGACACGAGTTTAATGAAAGCGTTAAATGGCAAATGTAGATTCAACAACAATTTTGGTTTTTCATCTGTTTTAATCCAAACCAAAATGTAGGATTGAGGATAAGGCTTGATAGGAAAATTGATAGAAGACACAAGGTTTTGGGAAATAAGATTCTTCCTATTACCATTATCCTTGATGAACTGATCGATCTTTGATTTTGCAATTATGTGTGAGTAATATTTTGTTATAAGCAAGGGCATATAATCGGTGGTTATCTAGACTTCTCAATGCAAAAATGACATACATAATGTCTGTTTATCAATTCCTAGTGTATAAAAATGCAACAAGCTGTAAGGAGATGTAATCTTCTATAGACATAGATTCAATTTCCATTCCTCAATAGCTTTAGTTCAAGCTAGTAATAGAAATAAATTGCTTGTCTTTGGCTCGGAGACTCCAACATATTCATCTATTCTTGTTCGTTTCATTGATTTCATTCACATCAACTACCTCCTTATGTCAGGTCGACCCTCATATTCAACTACAAAATTTCCTTCTCTTGACTTACTATTGCAAATTGGTAACCATGAAAGGGATGCACTTCTGATGCATTTAATCTTGTTCTAAGAGGGAACAATGGATTGCTAACCATTTATTATGGAGCTCGCCTGCTACTTGGATTGAAATTCATCAATTTGTGAGGGAAGGATATGGATTCCTAAGAAGGAGGAAGTATTTACCAAAATCTTGTTATAGTTTATGATATGAGGGTCTTCGTTGGCATCCCTAATGTGCCTATAACCCAATGTTTACACTGTCACTTTGTGTTGTGTAGGTCACACCATAGGGTTGTGACAAATTTTATTGTCTCCTTAAGTCAATTCTCTAATACCTAAAATCGATTGCAACACGACGATTCATAGTCCAGGTCAAGTGATTCACATTAAGAAGTATGCTCTTCAAACAATTTCGAAGTCTATACAAGGACTTATATTCCTGGTGTCCAAATCTATTAGACAACCATGAATGAGAATCAAAAGAAGAATCACTGATGAGAATTGTAAAGAAAACTTGAGGATGTTTGTGTTAGACCTTAAGGCCTTGAAATCCGAATATAAGGCCGATAGGATAAGTTCCAGAAGGGATGGAAATATAGTTAAAATTTAGAATAAATTCGAGAGGGGTAAACTTTAATATTTTATTTGAACTTTTAGAACATACAAAAGTTTACAAAAGGATGAAGGCATCGAACTATAAAACCATGAGGATGCATAAGGAAACAAAAACCTAAGTTTTTCACAAAGTAATAGGGTAGAGGACAAGTGAGGCTTTAACACGAGCATACCTTTCAATATGACACGACGAACAATGACACAACTCCCAACAGCTCCCAAATAGCTCCACGTTGTACAACTCCTGCCAACTCTCGAACAAATCCCAACATCTCTCAAATAGCTCCCAACAACTCCACGTCCAACAACATCAGACAACTCCCGACGGATTGCTTCATAGGTGCCGAATTGATTCATGGGTGCCAATGAGAAGGATTCCCAAGTGTCCAAGGATGGTGCAGGGTGCCAAGACCAGTGGGTGGTTAAGGGTGGCACTTATGCATTGTTTACATTGTTTTTGTTTCGTGTGTGCTACAATGAAGTCCCTATAGCATTGTTGCATTGAGTAGTTTTACTTTACACAAAACTTCTATTATAATAAAATTTTAATTAGGATTAAAAATGATGTAGAATTTTCATCAAATTTATGATTAAAAAAATGACCATTTTACCACTCGATTAAAATAAATCAAATTTATGATTTGATTTCAATTTCACTACTATCGTTATTTATAATAATCTAATATATAAGTTATGCATCTTAGTGTATCATGTATCATAACAACACATATGTAAACTTTGTTGTTCTGAATGATGAGGTGTACATACCCTACCTCCTTGAACCTATGACCTATTAGGAGGAAACACATGATTTGAACCTATGACTTTTTAGGAGGAAACACACATTCTTAATCATTAGGCCCACTCAAAATAAAGAAAAGGGAAATTACCATTTTGGTTTAAAATTTGAGAAAAAATAATTATGAATTGACTTCTAGTCATTACATGTTAATATTGACAATATAATTGTAATGAGGATATTTGAGTATATTGAATCCAACTTTACATTCAAAACATCATTTTCATCAATAGAAAATCAAAATTTAATAAAGGTTATCTAACAAAACTGCAATAATAATTAAATCTCTCTCACACATGCACACATATCTAAAACTAAACTTCTTTACTTGGTATTTAATATTTGATATCGAGTGGGGTAGTTGTAGGTCATATGCACCAGGTGTACATACACTACCCCCTCCATATTTGAACCTATGACCTCTTAGGAGGAAACACATGTTCTTAACCCTCAGGCCAACTCAAAACAATGAAAAGTGAAACCACCATTTTCTTTTAAAATTCAACAAGATTTAATTATGAATTGACTTCCAATCATCAAATGTTAATAATGACAATTTAATTGTAATAAGGATATTTGAGTGTACTGAATCCAAATTTACATTAAGATCATTTTCATCAATAAAACATTCAAAATTTGATAAAGGTTATCTGACAATTAAAACTCTCTCCCTCTCTCTCTTTCTCTCTCTCACACACACACACATAAATCCCATTAGTCGATGACCCGCCCTTGATCACATGGAAAAAACAATAGCTCATGTGACATGGCTCTTATTTCATTAATTAACGGATATTGAAGCCACTTGCAAAGTAAAAAATGAAATATGGATATACTTTATATTTTCTCATTATTGAGAAGTTCTACAATCTGCTTACAATGAGATCGAGGTCATTACAATAGTGTGATAACTTGGGTGTCCCATAAGCATGTGTTTTTTCTTAAATTAAACATTCAACACCAAAAGTCGAGGCGAAATTTAATTACATTGATACAGACAAATATAACATTTTATTAAACCATTAACAAAATTGAATGGTCATTCCACCGAGAGGCACTTTCTACAACCAAGTATTAAGGGAGAATTATAATTTTGTGCTCAAAGTGTCCAGTTGACACGTGGCCCTTTAATAAAATAATAAAATATTAAGTAAACAAAATTACAATGTCGACCCTAACTTAAAAAGCTAAAAAAAGATATATATATTCCAAATAATTACAACTAAAAAAAACTTAGATGCTTAAGCCAACATTGGATGTCTTGAGCAGGGTGTTTCTTAAATACGCCCTTTGACATATGTTAAGTGACATCCCTCTTAACACGTCTGTTAATCGATGTCCCATTGGATCTTTTATAAAATAAAAACATCAGCCACATGATGTATTATTTACTTTACAAAAATATTTTTTCTTTTTAACATCCGTCCAAATGTAGTAGTGAACTTTAAATAAATATCTTAGTTACCAAAGGTCACCATTCATCAAAATAGGTCTTGTTTATGATATGAATACCACTAAAGAAAGTGCAAGGACTAAGACTACAAATCCATCATAAAAGAAAATGAAGCAAAACCCAAAATCTATGCCAATATTCCCAAAGGTTTTATCAACAATGAAAGCAATAACATGAGATGAAATAATGACCAACATAAACCAGATTCTTCTTACAAAAGCAACAGGAAGGTGTTTATAAGAATTGTTTTACCAAGAATACCATTCACACCCTTGTACCATCATCTCTTATTTGGTTATTGTTTTTCTTGCAATAATTTTGGTCATAAAGAAATAGATTGTAGATCTCATACGCTAAGTGACCATGTGAGAAATAGAAATACAAGCATCTATAAGACCGGGTCAAGGGGTGATTATGTGAGCAACAAAACCATAAGTTCTTAAGGGTTTGTTGAAAGAAACTACAAGTCATATTCTCCCCTACTTAATTACAATATTGAATGTTATGCATGTAATCATTATTAACACATATCAAGTGATTGTGGAAGCACCATAGTAATATTTCCTAAACAAAATAGGTAAGATGATGTTCTTTCCAAATACTCTAAGGTTTGGAAGCAAAAACAATAGAACAAGGAAGAGCGTGAACTTGCACTCTATGCTCAAAATAAAGGGAATCAATGGCATGTTGATAGTGCATGTTCAAAACGCATGGTAGGGGACTAGACCAAGTTTCTCACCTTAAAGAAAGAAAAAGGAGGCAATGTTACTTTTGGGTATAATGCTTATGGAGAGACAGCTAAAAAATGTATCAGTAGTCTTCATAATGGAAAGACTAAAACACATAATGTCCTATATGTTGAAGGACTAAAACAAAATATTCTAAGTTTCAGTCAAATGTATAACCAAGGTTATAATCTCACATTTCATTCTTAAGGATGTGAAATAAGGAAAGTAGGTTCATAAATATTAGTGTAAAATGAAAATAGAGCCTTTAGGAATGTATGCATAGTGGATGAAGTCAAAGGAAAAAAATGGTGTATGGGACAAACATATGAAAGTTGGTTATAGTATAGAATAATGGGCCATATGAACTTTGAAAATCTAGTAAAACTCATCCATACATAAGCATGAAGAGGCACATGCCAAATATCACAAATCCTATGAACATTATTTGCAATCCATATCAACATAGGAAAAAGATAAGAGTAGACTTCAAAACGGAGTACTAACCATCAAATCCATTGGAGCTTGTATACAGAGATCTGTGTGGCACAACACAGACAAAAAAACTCTCAAAGATGCTAGTTACTTTATGTTTTCAGTGTTGATTATACAAGGATGGCATGGGTTACATTTCTTAGTGACAAATATGAAGCATTTGATAAGTTTAAAGATTTTCAAATCCCTAATTTGAAATGAGAGTGATTTAAAAATAAATTACTTAAGATAAGACATAAGATATAGGAGGCGAGTTTACTTGAAATGAAAGTGAATAAATTTGTGAGGGTCATGGAGTCAAGATACATTTTTCAACTACGAGAAAGGAAGAGCATAACTATAAAAGAAATGTCTAGAACAATGACAAATGAAGCTAAGATACCATACATTTTTTGGAGAGAAGAAGTCGGCACAATAATATACATTTTGAATAGAGGAAAAATTATAGTGAACAATATTAAGGCACCTTATGAATTATGGAATGGTAGATCAACATCAATTAAACATTTCATCTTATTTGGGAGAAAAGTGTTATATAAAGAGAAATGAAGTTGATTTTGGAAAATTTGATTTCAAAGCAAATGAAGGTATCTTTCTTCGCTATGTATCTAGAAGCAAGGTTTATAAATGTTTTAATAAAAGACTACACAAAGTTGTGTTGAGAGTATAGATGTAAGAGTGGATGAAGCAATGCCCCAAAAGGATGGACATCCGAGAGAGACAAGTTGTAGAGAAGAATAACAAGAAGAAGAAAACGAAGAAGTGAAAAGGAAGAAACAAAAGAAATAGAGGGCTAAGATACAAAGAGACCATCTAGATTTGTCCAAAAGCACCATCCAAAAAAATTAATTCTTGGTGATATAGATATAGAATTTAAGACAAGAAGAAAACTCGTTTTGCTATCTAAAATAAAGAATAACAAATTTACACAAGCAAGTGAAGATAAGGATTGGGTTGGTGCTTTGAAGAACAAATGAATAGATTGAAAAGAATGAAACATGGGAAATTGTGTCGAGGCCAAAATATAAGAATGTGATTGGCCTCTAGAAACAAGTTGAATGAAGATGGGCAAGTAGTAAGAAATAAAACAAGGTTGGTC
This sequence comes from Larix kaempferi, assembly GCA_027924585.1. Lineage (NCBI taxonomy): Eukaryota > Viridiplantae > Streptophyta > Pinopsida > Pinales > Pinaceae > Larix > Larix kaempferi. The sequence goes on from BSBM01000556.1 coordinate 7,697,936, forward strand.
CCCAAAGGCTATGCTCAAGACAAGGAATTGATTATGAAAAAAAAATTGCTTTAGTTGCAAGATTAGAAGCAATTTGAATGCTTCTTGCATTTGCATGTTTTAAGAACTTAAGAGTCGATCAAATGAATGTTGAGTGAGTCTTCTGGATGGAAATTTAGATGAAACCATAAGGTTTTCAATTATTAGAAAACAAAAAGAATCTATGCAAATTGATGAAATGCCTATATGGATTAAAGCAAGCCCATAGCTACCTACACTAACAAGGATTCAAAAGAGGAGCTGTAAACAACAATATCTACATCAAAAGATAAAATGGAAATATGTTAATTATTGAGGTTTATGTAGATGGTAACATTTTTGGAGTTAAGAGTGATCAAATGAGCCAAGATTTTGTAGAAGAAATGTAGAAGGAATTAGACATATCTATGTTTAGTGAATTATCATTCTTCTTAGGTTTGCAGATTATTAAATTTAGCAAAAGCATATTCATTTCACAAAGAAATATTGAAAATATTCCAAATGGAAGATTGGGCACCACTTGGTACACCCATGATGACAAGTTGTAAATTGAGAAAAGATGACGAATCTGCATAAGCATACAAGACAGAAGGTCAATGATTAGTAACTTATTCTATGTAACAATATTTGTGCAAGTAGTAAAAGGAATATTCAGACATGTAAAGGAGGGCACATTGGACTTGAGTTAAGGCGTTCAAATTAGTAACTTATTCTATGTAACAATAATATGTATGCAAGTAGTAAAAAGAATATTCAGCCATCTAAAAAAGGGCACATTGGACTTGAGTTAAGGCATTCAAAAAGTTAAGACTTCACTCATAAAAAATGCAAATACATCTTTGGCACATAGTGTTGTAACAAAAAATATAAAAGAATCCTGAATGTCTCTATTTGAGATCGTGATCTACCAAACATTAAGAATCTTATAATTCAATATTTTCAAAAATATAAATAAAGTAATATAAAATAAATAGCTATACACACTTTCCTAAAAAGTCCCTTTTATATGACTCATATATATTATGTTTGTTTTCTTTCGATTTCCTTCTCTCTTTCGGTAATGGTAAATGTATTCAATACCACGGCAGGGTTAATTTGATTAAATTCTAACAAAGTTATTTGTACACCCACTTTCACAAATAAGAATGTGGTTTCATATCAAATAATTACAGTAAATTCATATAATCATCATAACAATATAAACCCTGGAGGGAATTTATTTCCACATGGATTCTCTCTTATTCTCCTATGTAATATTATGTTTGTTTTCTTTTATTCCGGTAATGGTAAATAAATTCAATATCTCTCTTATTCTCCTCTGTAATATTATGTTTGTTTTCTTTTATTCCGGTAATGATAAATAAATTCAATACCACGGCAGGGTTAATTTGATTAAATTCTAATAAAGTTCTGTGTATATTAATTTGCACACAATTTCACAAATAAGAATGTGGATAAAGTAATCCACATTTCATATCAAATAAAAAATTAATGTGAATTTATATATTCATCTAAGGGTGTCCAAATTTGATAATTTCCAAATGGTGATTAAAGATTTTGGTTCACTGATCATTCTAACCCCAAACAGGATATTACTTTTAGTTTTATACGTCATAAGCGGCCTTCTTTGATGGATCCGCAGTGAATGGCTCTTGTGCTGTGGGGGAAGTAATTTATTTAAGAAAAGATCACTACTACACTCTTAAGCTGAAGTGTGGAAGAGGCACTAATACAAAATCAGAGCTTTTGAGTCTTTGGAGTCTGTTAACTGTTGTACATGAATTTGGATTCCATGAAATAATTATTTATGGAGATTTCAGAGTGACAATTAAATGGGCTAAAGGAGAATTTAATATAAATGTGATATAAAAATCAGAATGTTTAAAGACATAAAATTTGAGCATAACACATTGGCAGATGTACTTTCCAAGGATGCACATGAAGGTGATGAAGGCTATATCATATGGGAAGAATTCCTGGAGGAACAAAGCATTGATACAAGTTTTTTTAACATATTTGAGCTTTAATTTATGTCTTGAATCTGAATGTATGTATTAACAGAAAATACTCAGTTGTGAGTAATATTCATACTTTTTGGAATTCTCTGTATTTTTAAGAACATTAGCACGAGACAACTGAAGAAGATAGGTACATCGAAATGTCCTATGATATTTTTGTACTATTTGATTTCATTTTGAATACCAATGATAAGGTTTTTTTCCGCTAAAAGAGCAATATAAATCGGAATTCACTGAATTTATTTCCAGAGTTTGAATATTAAGAACAAGCACATCACCCTCTAAATTCAACACAAATCACCGCCACAAGAAATGAAAGATCTGGCAGTATGAAATATCCAAGATAGCACTCAAAGACATTACATGACAGAGAAAATAGTTGATGTTGAAAAACGCAGCACCCAGCGGTACTCTCACCAAAGTCTATGGTAAGGCAGTGAGCATTCCATTTGTCACATCAACGTTGGAGTATGCAATTTCTTTGAGCAGGAGGAGAACGCGGAAGAGGTCATAGTCCCCAGCGTCACCCTTCCAGCTATCGATGTGGATGCCATTGGAGGGATGGAGATGGAAGGAAAGAAGGTTGTCATCAACGATTATAACTTTTCTCAGATCCCTTCCTAGCAATGACAGATCTTTTACGAGCCTGGTTTTGGTTTCCCGTGGCTGTTGGTACTTAGTGCACATGTCCCTGCAGAGGCGATGGGTGGGGGGAATTATATTCATATTATTATCAATGCCCTCCATCGGAGGCAGCTCTTGGAGCAACTTGTCCACCACAGCGTTCACGTACTCCTTGGTACCATCACTGAACACCACAATCTCATAGGCCCCTGAAATCGCCAATCCCTGCAGCAACTCGTTTACACCGGGCCTTTTCAACACGTATCGCTTATGCGTCACGTTCTTAGAGTTTTGAAAATCCAAGATGAAGTCGAAGCGACCACGTATTCCTACAAATTTAATTGAATGGATTAGGGTTTCGTCCAGATCAAGTACCACGGTCTTCTTATTCTTTTCTACATCCGATGAAGCCATCGGGGGCAAAATGTGATCCATTATTTACACAGCTTAATGCAGCAAGATACAAAACGGAGAAAGATTCAAAGAATGAATGGCGCTTCTCAAAATCCAGAAGAATGAAATAATGGATGGCGCTTCTGGAAATCTCGGAAGGGATATTATATAGGAAGAAAGTGGGGTAACTCAAAAGAGAAACCTGCCCCAGCTTTATTATCAAAACAGAAACCTGCCTCAGCGTTAATTTATTTAATCATTCCAATAAACATTTATGAGTTGTAATGGCTTACGTGGCTCAAGGAGGGATAAATACTATGAGTTGTCCTTGTTAGAAAAGCTGGAAGGAAAAGCATCCCAAAAGCAAGAAAAACAGGAAAGCAAAGAAAGCAAGATTTTCTTAATTTTGAAAATAAGAGAGATTGGAAAAAGTAGCAAAGAAAACAAAATGATCAAGGAAAGCAATAGAGGCTAAATTTAGCCAAGGATTGTGCACTTGTTGAGATAGGGGGTCCACATGAGCCAATCAAATGCCAAAGAAATTATCTCCTAAAATAATAATTTTATGATTGTTATTATTTTCATGGGAAATTATTACAAAAGGAGGTTCAGCACTCCATTTTCCATATTTTGGTAATTTGTGAATTTGTCTTGAGATCTCTGCATCCCAGAGGCTTGGGTGATGGTCCCCTAGCCAACATTGGGTGATGTGCCCCATTACAAACCTTAGTCTAGCTTAAAGGTTGAGAGGTCTTATGCTGGATGCTTGAGCAAGAGGATGCCCAATCTTCTTCACAAAGTCTAATGCATCCATGAGAATTTTATTTTCATATATGATGCATCCCATAGAATGAAGTGTTCAAAACCCAAGATATTGTGAAGATATAGTTGCAACAGTGTTTTGATTGTGACTTGTTTTGGCCAGAGAAGAGAGTAATTTGAGAAATTGTGCCCCCTGTGAGTTGTTGTAGTTGTTCATGTTCAATCAATTCATTGTATCATGGTACTTTATTTCCCATTGCTCTAATATAGTGGTGAAATTCCTTCCTTTATTTCTCAAATACAATATTTTTTGCTTATATGTTGTAGAATCGTAAAGATTATGGACTTTCTCTAAGTTTTCCTTCAATAGACTATCATTTGCTGCTCCAAAATTATGATTTAAGAATTCTTCTATTCAAGAACATATGAATGATTTCATTTTTTTTTTTTTTTAGGAATTCATAATCATTTGATGATGTTTGTAACTCACTCTTTTACTACTTGCGCCCTAGTAAGCAAAAATTGTCTAGTTTTCTGCTTGGGTGATTTTCACTTTCTAGTGCATTACTAATCTCTGATATGAAGGTCCTATCATTTAATTCAGATGTATTTAATCCCATCCACACCTCCAGAACAAAACTTAGGAATCTTTACAGGTCATTCGAAATCATCTGTAAATATTCACCTTCACTAGTCCTAGTCTCGCCCTTTGCCATTAATTGGAATTTTCACTACTAGACCCTTGTTTCCAAGTTAGAGTGAGTCTATATTAGGTTGGGGATAGTCAATTAGGCTTACCTAAGGTGATATTACTTCCATATTGCACGAGAAGCAGCGAAGTTTCAACAGAAGTCTCGGGGCTATTGCCTTGAAGCCTTTGGCCTAGCCAAAAGAGTCTACCCAGGCGTGACGCACGCCCGAATGTGCAACTGTCGAAGTATTGAACTTGATTCAACCTTATTTACAGCCTTATAAGTGTGTCAAGACTATTATCTATATGTCAAATTGTCATATTTGAGTTAGTGTGCCTAATAGGGGGTTGGGTACATTACATGCACACACATGGAAATCTTCATTAATCTATTAAAAAGTTGTTTGTAACATCAAAGCCTTAATCTTCAAACTGCAATAAGTGTGGTAAAAACCAGAATCATAGCATAACATATGGGTATTGCTAACTAGTTGCTACCCTTAGGGTTTTAATATAAAAATGTATCTTTCAACCTATTCTATTAACTTCTAATCTACTTGAAAAAGACTCCTAGTAGACTTGTATAATATTAGAATCCTTAAAAAATACCGTGGTTCTGTTAATCAACCAATTCATTAGTTTCCTTGCATTTTAGTTATTAAAAGGATGAATAAATCAACCAACAAATTTAACTTCTATGTCTTCACATAATCATGACTAAGTTCCTCGCTCATCCTAATTCATGTGTATTATATCCCTTAAGTGGATTAAACCATTCTAAATTGAAGTGAAAAAAAGATGGCTTTTATAACCAAAGGAAGAGGCCATCATCACTCCCCAACCTACCATTTTGCACATCCTTGTGTAACTGAAGAATTGGGGATGGATTCCTCCATGACTGTACCACCCCTAATAATATTCCATGCAAAACACTTGATCATAGCACCCGACGGATGGAATCCTTCGTCTTTATTGATTATTTCCACTACGCTTTTTCTCCCTCCTCGGTCCAACTCTAGTTTGTGTCAGAAATGAGTAGTGGCAGTCTAATTTTGAGGCCATCCACTATAGCTTCATATTTTCCATGGTAGTGATAAATAGGGAAGATATGAACATATCCTTTTCTAAGTTAGAGAGTGAGTGTACTTCTATAAGGCACAACTTCTCAGGAATTTCATTCCATCTTGTCGTATTGAGATGGATGATCCTCTTCTTTTTTTCCTCTGATGTTACTTCTCTAAAGTGAGCAATAACAGTTGCTTGAATTTCTTGTAAAAATGGGGCTAGTTCAGTATCTTGTATCAGCAACTAGTGTGAGGTATCTACTGCATCCAGAGTGGGGGCTTCTGCTCTGATAAAGAGCTGAGAATACTTCTCAACTTCATGATACTTGTGCGTCTCTGTTGCTTGGATATCCTAATTTATAATCTAGGAGCAAAAAGACCTTAAATAAACATCCTCTACATAGGGTCTTGGCTACCATTTTAGAGGGAGAGGAGGTATGTAATTGTGTAGATAGAACTTACTAACAAGATCCTTCCTGAATTCCCCCATTTCTTGCCAGGAATTAATAAAAAATTATGGGGTTTCCATCTTCTCTAATTTTTTATGATGCAACATTTTGAGATAGAACCACAGCCACTACTCCTTTAGGAATACTAAATATATTCTGTATGGTGGTTGGTGATGGATAAGTTCTTCAATTATTTTGAAACGTTTTTCTCCTATATGTTCAATTTATGTCTTTTCTTGCATATTTATTTTAGCTCTAATTCACGGTGTTCCATGTTTTTCTTTAGGATAGCATTCTCAAATCTCTATGATAAATTGTTTCTTTCCTTGCTGGTATTTCATTTTGATAACTTGGATTTTCTCCTCCAGGGGATGTAGTTCATATTCTACATGACCTTGGGATCTATAGATGTTAGTCGTTTTCAAATCTTCCACTGTGTGAGAAATTTTTCTCCACTTCAATATTTCATGTTCTCACTCTTTAATATGCTCTTTCAATCTTAAAGTTTTATGATCCCTCTCTTGTATAACTTCATGACTACTCATGTCAACATAGGATTTGTTTGGGGTAGAATCAGGCGAGTTCTCAGGTAGTTGTATAAAATCATCCATTGCTCCACCTTGCAGAATTTCATGCTCTTCTATATGACTTACCTCTTGTATATCATCTTGGGTATCATATTCTTTTGTTTGGTGCACCTCATCTTCTTTTGGATCTTGTATTTCTATTTCCTCTTTCTTTTCAAGATAGCTTTTATATGTTGAACTCCTAGCCACAGGTCAACCAAATTTGTCATTTTACCCCAAGTGCATCAAAGTGTCTACAATTTCATTTTCTTTAGCATTTGTTTTCTTCTCATCCTCCAGTATTTGTATAATGGTAGCCCTTTTTCTAAAGAAGTGTATTTGCATGCTCTCGGTTTTCTTATAGCAAGAAAGGTTTTAGCTTTCTTCGCAGTGGGTTCTGTGGAAAGAGTTTACTTAACTCTTTTTACAGAGGGTTTTGTAGACAGACGAGAGGGTTTTGCAGACACAAAATAAGTCATGGATGGTGAGATTTGCTAAGGGGGTAGTTTAGAAGATAATCCTTCTTTATATAACACTCGTATTACAATATTATTTACTTTTAAGAAAGTTGACTAGGAAAGAGGAAAATCGTTTGTTTCCAGGGTATGGCATACTAGTAGTTTAATCAAGACATGGTGGGAGAGAGAGTCTGGTTTTCCTAACTGAAATTTTGTGCTCATGGAGTAGAGGGTGTTGAATAGAAACCAAGGGAGGCTTATGTTCTTCCTGGGATTTTTATACTAAAAATTCCTAAGGAGGTTAAGGAACCAAAAATGGAATGTAATGTACCTCATGATTATTAGGTCTATTTCTCCCCACGGTTCTGATAGCATTTCTCTTTTAACACTTCCATTATCTTCCTCATACCGCTTGGTGAACCTAAAGAATTGTTTCTTATCTTTCTGCAACAATTATCGATTGTCTTTATTCCATATAATCTCCTTCGGAAACCCTGTTAGAATGCTCAATATCTCTTAATTTACTTCTATCTTGACCCCTTTCACTTTTGTGCTACCAATGTCCTCATCAACTTTTCTAAAGTTCCTTGAAAAATCATCAGCTGTTCCCTCATGGAGTCCATTGATTTTTTGAAAATAATGGACCCACCATGCTCTCTGAAAGTATTATAATGCTCTCGTGTTCTGAAATAGCTTGGAATGGTCCATATGCTCATGTTTTGTGAAACCCTTGGTCATATTTTTCAGACAACTTATCCCTTTCTGTTGGAAAATTTAAAAAATGACAGTGAGAGTTGTATGGATACATGCTCAATTGCTTCCTTTCCTTCTTTCTGTCGTGATCTGTTGGTTGTGGAGCCCTATCTCCTAGATTCAGAGATATCATTATTCAGTCGTGTTTGTACCCCAGCTTTATATGATATGCAAAAGGACTGTACACTCACACCAACAGGGGGGGTGTCGAGGGGGAAAAGCCTCCCCCCACTGGGGTCCGAGGGCTAGTGGGCCCCCGGTGGGGGTTCATGGGCGAAGCCCCCGAAGAAAATTTTTGGGGTTGTTTTATGGGCCCTTGGTTTTGGGTAACTTGTGGTATTTTCCCATGGTATTCCCCTTTATAAGAAAGACATTGTAATACAGCTAGGGTTGTTGTATTAGGTATTATGCATTGTAAAGATCTCTGAGCTCGAAACGAGAGGCTGTGAGACAGTGAAGAGGAAGTGCAGCAGATGTGCTGCAGGTTGTATCCCTTCATTTGCTGGTTGGTATAATAATAAGGACTGGCAATTTCAGTGTGAACGTAGCCCATATTGGGTGAACAAAGATATATTGGTGTCTCTCTTGTAATATGTTTGTGTGATTGTATTTGCATCTTGTTTATTGTTTATTGCTCTGCAATCCTGATTTTCTAAAAATTGGTATGAGAGCCAAAGGTCTATTTGGCAGATAAACCCGCAGGAAACTAGGGTTTCCGGTTCGAGTGGGAGAAATGGCGGAAGAAGGAAAGTTTAAGGTAGAGAAGTTTAATGGACAAAACTACTAGTTATGGAAGATGCAAATGGAGGACTGTCTGTACCAGAAGGATCTATTCCTACCATTGGGAGGAAGAGCAAAGCAGCCGACGACTATGAAGGACGAAGAATGGGAGGTTCTTGACAGAAAGGAATTTGGAACGATACAGTTGTCCCTGGCTTCGTCGGTGTCTTTCAATATCTCAAAAAAAAAACAACAGAGGGTTTGATGAGCGCATTGGATAAGCTGTATGAAGAACCCATGGCCTCCAACATGGTATTTCTAATGAAGCATTTATTTAATATGAAGATGTTTGAAGGTGGATCTGTTGCTGATCATTTAAATGAATTTAATACGGTTACAAATCAACTAAGTTTTGTAAGTGTGAACTTTGATGATGAGGTGAGGGCTCTTCTAATCTTGTGTTCATTGCCAAAAAGCTAGAATGGCTTGGCCATGGCTGTAAGTAAGTTTGTCTCTGGCTCAAACACCTTGATATTTGATGATGTTGTTAGTGTTATTCTTAGCAAGAAAATGTGAAGAAAAAGCACAAGTGAGACATCAGGTCATGCATTGACCATGGAGAGCAGGGGAAGACAAAGGGAGAAAGGAAAGAGCTAAGGTAATCGCAACAAGTCTAAAATGGGAAGATCCAAGTCTAGACTGGGAAAAATAGAGTGTTGGAACTATGGAAAGAAAGTACATCTGAAGAAAGACTGCAGATCTCTAAAGAAGAAAGGAGATGGACAGCAGGAGACTACTTAGGAAGTAAATGTAGCAGGTGATGTGTTACAAGATGCTTCGATTCTTGCTTTAGATAATACTAGTGACTACGAGGTAGTAGATTCAGGGGTTTCATGTCATGCTACACCCCATAGGAAATATTTTCATGATTACGCTCCAGGTGATTTTGGACATGTCTTATTGGGTGATGACGAGCCATGTAAAATTGTTGGAATGGGTAAGGTATGGATAAAATTTAAGAATGGAACTGAATGGCTGCTGAAACATGTTAGGCATATTCCTGCTATGAAAATAAATATGATCTCACCAGGGAAGTTGGGAGATGGCGACTGTCTATCTATGTTTGGAGAAACGTGGTGGAAGATCACTAAAGGATCAATGGTGATAGAAAAAGAAGACAGGGTAGGTACGTTGTATTTATGTCCTCATAATACTAACCATTCTATCTATTTAGCTTTCATAGGAACAGATACCACATTGTGGCATCATAGGCTTGGCCACATGAGTGAGAAGGGGATGTAGATTCTCCACTCAAGGAAGTTGCTACCAGATTTGAAGCAGGTAAGTTTGGAATTCTGTGAGAACTGTGTTTATGGAAAACAGAAGAGAGTCAGATTTCTCAGGGTTGGGAAACATAAGAAGAATGAAAAGTTAGAGCTTGTGCATAGATATGTATGGGGACTGGCTCAGGTACAATCTCTTGGTGGCTCTCATTATTATGTTACATTTATTGATGATGCAACTAGAAAAACTTGGGTTTATTGCATTAGACATAAATATGATTTGTTTGCTACTTTAAAGAAGTGGAAATCTTTGGTTGAGAATGAGACAGGAAAAAGGTTGAAGTGTCTCATATTTGATAAAGGAGGTGAGTATTGCACGAAGGATTTTGCTAGTTACTATTCATACCATGGGATTCGTAGATAGAAGACAGTCCCAGGAACACCATAAGAAAATGGTGTGTCATAAAGGATGAATAGAACGATCATGGAGCGTGCAAGGTGTATGAGATAGGTTGATCATCAAACTTCAATGGTTGAAGTAGAAGGTATGCCGAAAGATAAACCCATCTCTATTTTAATTGATCCAGGAGCTAGCCTAAGTTATGTATCTCCAAGTATAGTAGAAAAGTGTAAATTGCAAGTAGAAAAGTTTGAAAAATCTTGTGCAGTTCAGCTAGCTACAGGGACCAAAAGAAAGGTAGTCTATTTTGTTAAAGATTGTGATTTGTTTATGAATCAGTTTAGAACACAAGTAAAGATGAATGTACTAACATTAGGATTTTATGATGTCTTAATCGGAATGGATTGGTTGGAAAAGAATACGGTAGTTCTAAATTGTTTTGAAAAGACATTTACATGCTTGAATGATAAATGTGAAACAGTAACCATAAAGGAAATTCTTAGAAACGTTTCAATTAGACAAATTTCTGCTTTGCAAGTGAAAAAGGTTGTACGAAAATGATGTAAGATGTTTGTTGTAAATGTATTTAATGATGAACACACAACTAAAGAAGATAAGTTAAAACTTGAAGACATACCAATCCTAAGAGACTTCTCAGATGTATTCCCGAAAGAAATTCCAGGATTACCTCCGAAAATAGAATTGTACTTCATCATTGAGCTAGTACCGGGTGCGGTACCAAACTCAAAAGCTCCTTACCGGATGAACATCCTAGAGCTTAACGAATTAAAATCACAGTTAAAAGACTTAATAGATAAAAACTACATAAGGCCAAGTGTGTCTCCTTGGGGAGCACCTGTCATCTTCGTTAAAAAGAAGGATGACCGAGGCACACATAAGATTCAACATTTAATAACAGGTTAAACCAAAAAAAATCAGCAGTTCAATTAAAGACACATATGCAGAAGCCCTTGTATTACAAAAAAAATTAGATGTTGCAGAATCATAAAAGATTAACATAGCACAGAAGATGCAACATTTGCAAGCTGAAAGTGATTAGTTCAAAGTCCAATTGCTCATGTTGAAGAGAGAGAAAGGAGATTTGCAAGCTCGCCTGCACGAACTGGAAACCAACCTACTGCACTTGCAACAACAAATAGATTCTTTACGCATTGGAAAAGAAAAAATGGAAGCTCAACTAGGCCCCTTACAAAACGAAGTGGAACACCAAAGAGCCAACATTACACAACTGCATGACGAGAATACTATTTTGAAACAACAACTTGCAGTTGCACAAAATCGAAAACAAGATATGTCTGCTTTTCATGCCTATGCTACAACGAACCTACTAGAGCAAATTCATACTTCGCACAAATTGTTAATTGATGAAGTATACAAAATTAAGGATATTGTAAGTCGACTTGAAGAAATATCTAAAGACGCTGCAATGATACAGTAGAACATTAGTGATGCATCCAATAAAGTCAAGAATACTTATCACAAAAGACATTGAAAGAACACAGGCTTGACATAGCACTTCTTGAAAGATGCAGAACAACAGCTGCCAATATGCAAACATGAATACCAAATATTATACAAAGATGTGAACATGTTTATGCTGGTATGTTTACTGAAAATATGGAATGCAGTATTTTACTTCCTCAAAACTGACACGCTCTACCTGCTAAAGAACGCCACCTGGAAGCATTAACAAACAAGGTAAAAGAAGAACGCGAATATGTACATAGGTTTGATACACTCACTGAAGAAGATCTGCAGCACTATATCGGCCAAAGGTTTGTGGCTGTTGATAGCCTAAACCGTATTTACAACGATATTACTAAGTCATTGGTAACTATCAGAAAGGATTCAGTGGAAAAATAAATTTCTCTTAAATTACTTGAACCTCAAGCTTTTAGTGTACTCATTGCAGAAGCAGATCAATGGGATACGTACTTGTCTAGCTTAGAAATTCCACCAGCTGGAAAATAATAATTTTGTAACTATTACTTTAACTTTACCTGCACTTGTAAACCACATAAGGGACAACAAAAAATCCCCCTTTTTGCCCTTTTTGTAAACTCAATACTTTAAAAACTTTGTATGAGGACTTATTATCATCTAGTATTTAAAGCTTATTTCAATACAACAACTATGGTTTGTTATAGTCCCATTTATGTAGTTGTGTATTGACATTTTATGGGATATTTGGTGAGCTCATACCATAATCTGTGTTTCATTATGCTTTTAGTAAATGTGTCACAGGGACAGTGTGTGATTAGGTTCACATAATTGACTTAGTAAATGGTGAATGTCTCTTCATTTGTGATTATTGTGGTTTTTGTTCATGAAAGAGATTTGGCTGCTGACTAGGGTGATGGATCCAGTAACATAGATGAAGACCAATGAGGTTGGAACCACTGTCAAACATCCTAAAACAATTGATGGTAATGTCAAAAATTTAAGTAAAAGTTGCATTTATGGTTAAAACTAGTAAAGAAAACCGAGTCAAACCAAGTCAAAATAGACAGATTTAGAGAAGGAAGTGCGTCATATGGATGTTGGCATGGCCTAGAAAGGTGTTTCCAGCTGTACAAAACATGCTTCCCGCACGTGGGATGTGTTTGTATGGTTGGAAATACATTTCCAAGCTGTACCACATGTGTTTCCATGTTTCTGTACTGAAAGAACATGGTATGGCCACTATTCTGGTGTTTCCTGCAACTTAGAACAAAAAACTGTATTGTTCTGCACTTAGATTTTGATGTGTTTTGAAGAGTCTTACCCATATCCAGACAATTCTTGAGAACCTGAAGTTGTAGAAACTAGAAACACATACAATACAATATCAGAGTATGTTGTCTGTTTTATATTTGCATTGTAAGGTGTAAGATGTAGAAATGCTTAAACTAAAATGATATTATATGTTGCCTCTGGAATGGGAGAGGTCCTATACGCAATTCAAAATTTTAAATTCCAATACAAGCCTAATGCTTTTTCCATATTGTGAGAAGTATCCAGAATAATGTCTAAACATGGTTAATTAATGATAAGTTGTCATTACAGAATGCCTTCACATTGTTTTAATGCTAAAGCTATTGGTATGCAGTTTCAGTTAGAGGATTGAAGCAGATAGGGTTTATTTGCCAATTTTACAATAATGCTCCATTGGGATGTATATTTGAATCATACTCTTTCTTGCTTAAGAAACTATGATAACTAAGGGGCCTAGACAAGTCTAATTGACTTAAAATCGTTTGTCATTATGTGATTTAGGATGGTATATTTTGAGTTTTTGATGAAAATGCAATTAAGCAGTAACATTGGATTGTATCTCATTGATGTTTATAAGTGGAGGCAAAATTGTCACTCTCTTATATGAATTTCTGTAGTCTCTAATCAACATAGTCATTCCACCTGTTCCACTTTACATTTTTCTCCAGCCCTGCAAATTCTATCGAAGTTGTGGATGTAGAATTCATTTCACTTGATTTTTTTGAGAAATAGGTCTTATAGTCTCTTTGCCTAAGCTGTTGCACTATCATGGGTGTATCTATGTTGTAAAGTCACCTAGGACTTGCACCTGGCCTTATCTACAACCACTTGAGGGCTTTCTGCTAGACCATCCCTGTGGGACCACTTGATTAATTTTAGGATGTTGATGCTTTGTTCTAGTTCTGAAATTGACATTTATGGTCTGTTTTGATGGAGCGGACTTACAATTGCAAAGGATGACCTGCTTACCATGGGGTCAATTGATGACATTCACAAACTTTACATTTGTGCATTTCCTCTTGGAGAGCATGCTTGTCATATTTTCCATAACGAATAGTCTTGAACTTTTGCCATTTGCAGTGTGAAGTATTCCTAGTTGAATGTGGACGAGTCAAAAACACACTTTGTGTGTCTGTTAGATGATCAGACATTTGAAACTATTTTATCATATCAACTTGATCCTTATGAAAATGGGTGTGCCATCCTGAGTTGTAAAATTTTTTGATGACAACAATGCCTATTATTGCATTGGGACAGCATATGTCTTTCCTGAGGAGAACGAACCTAACAAGGCAAGCTCTGAAACTTCTGTTTCTTCTTTTAGAAAATCACTCATGCTTGCTCTTCTAATACTCTCATTTTTTATAGGGTTTTATTACCATTTTATGAGAATAGTAAATACAACAAAGGTTCATGCTAGATGGATGACTTGTACTTGCATGCAACAGTCACTTTCCCTTTTTAAAATCTCAGTCAATTGTTTTATTTTCATTTGTTTTTGTTAACCGGGCAAAATTTTAGTATTTTTAGTTGAAGATGGTAAATTGCAACTTGTTACTGAGAAGGAGACAAAGGCCTCTGTTTATAATCTGAATGCATTTAATAGAAAGTTGCTTGCCGACATCAATCAAAAGATTCAGTTATACAAGTGGGTTCTCCGTATAACAAAAAAAAGGTTTTAAATAATTTTCATCCTCACCTTGTGGCCCAAGTTGAAAGTATTTAGACAAGGAGGGAAGAGTATTGTAATCTTCATAAACATCATTGCTATTGCCTTCACATTTAAATTGGATTTTTTCTCTTCTTCCATGCTGTCTGGTTTTGCTACTTTAAGTCCAATTCTATCTTTTTATTAATTTCAGTCATTTGGGAGGAGTGCTTGCAATTTTTATAATCTATTTTTTTGAAGTTATAAGGATTGTCACCAAATATTGGTTATATACCTTTTTTCTGTGGAACAATGTTGAATGCTACATGATCACAGGGTCTTGAAGTAACTGGATAGGGTCTTGATTTGAACAAAAGGTTTTGAAGTTATTGGATGTAGTGTTAGTGTTTCTTCTATAGTTTACTGTATTAACTAGTCCAGACCCATCTAAAACGGTCCTGATATGCACCTCCATGTTGCTACGTTGTTGGTTGATATCTAGATTTTGAATGTTTGACCGTCATTTGTGTAGATTTGAGATATGAGTCTATGGTCTGTTGTGCTGCATCTCAAGGTTGGGAAGTTCGAGGTTCCATATGGAGAGTCCCGATATTTGTGAAGTCTACCATTTGTATGAACGATATGGGTCTGGGCTAGTGTCATTATTCAATGCACCTTTAGTTTCAATGCACAATTACAGATCACTAAGAGTTGCTGGATATGTACCCTCATCTTGGCTATAGAATGCACCTTGTTTCTCTTGTTATAATCAAGCATGTTAAGAGTGCCTCATGTCTACTGCAGCATTCCTTAGATGTGTTGCTTCCCCATATTTTAAAGATTTATGGTAGGGCTAGCATCCTCAAGTTCTTTAAATGAATATGTTCTGCTTTTGTTGCTCACAATTTTGCTGATCAATATAGGATGAGATAATGCGTTCTTGTGCTGGATGCACACCCAACGCTTTCAAGCATTCCCAAGTACTTGGAGGAAAATTGTAACCCTCAAAATGTTTGCCATTTAGAGTGACTTACTCGTTTTTAAATTGTATAATCTGTTTCTTGTTTTGTTTTGTATTTTTTTTAAAGGTCTTTTATAAGAACAAAGCACATTGGACTTGAAATAGCAGCTTCATCTCGCTTTATGCATGATGCCGAAGTTTTCAGGTCATTAGTAGTTGTTGGAGAGAGTTGTTTCCGGTGTTAAGTTTAGGCCAGAGAAAGTGTTGTACAGGACCTTGTAAATTGTAATTTCTGAATAAATTATGGACATGGAGGTTTAGGTCTTGAAATATAAGTATTGATGGGATTGGACCTTTTTTCAGGTTTCTACTGCAGTTGTGGGGCTTGCTGTCTCATGTACCGGGGGGATGTTGTGCCAAAGGATGTGAATGCAGCAGTAGCAACCATCAAGACTAAACGGACTGTTCAGTTTGTAGAGTGGTAGGTGAAAATTTCTATTTGTTTTAACTTTGAAGTTTGAAGCCTCACTAGACCTCTAAAATTTATTCCTCTGTTTCTTACAATATATTTTTGGTGGTTACCAGGTGCCCCACAGGATTCAAATGTGGTATCAATTACCAACCACCCACAGTGGTGCCTGGAGGAGACCTTGCTAAGGTGCAACATGCAGTGTGCATGATTAGAAAAAATACTGCTGTTGCTGAAGTCTTTTCTCGGATTGACCACAAGTTTGATTTGATGTATGCCAAACGTGCATTTGTCCATTGGTATGTAGGCAGTGAATTATCTGAAGCTCGTGAAGACCTGGCTACTTTGGAGAAGGATTATGAAGAAGTTGGGGCAGAGGCTTCTGACGAAGCTGATAATGGAGAAGAATATTGAACTTATATTCGCTGTGGTTCTCCTATTGGTTGAATTTGAATAAACTGTAACGGTGGTTTGTATTGCCTTGATCATTATTATTATTGTTATTATGAATAAATTCACCGAGGGAACAAAATCTAACAAACCAAATTCAGCAACAAAAGAGTTAAAATAAAGTACATTTCTTTCGTGATAAAACTCATAGCAAATCTGACCAAAAATTCAGGCGTGCGTTGTCGGTGGTCGATAGAAATAAAGACTATTTTGTTTTAATAATTTTTTAATTTAAAACTAGCGAGATGATTTTCGACGGGAAATAGGCAGAGGTAATTGGTCAGGTATCCTGGAGTTTTTCCAAAGCATGCCGGACTGTATCAATTAATGGTATCGGACTGTTCTGGCAGCAGCAACCAGGGTTTGACTGACAATTTTGAAGTGGAAAATGGTGATGGTCTTTGACAGCGAGATCTGGAAACCTCCCCAATGGTTTTACGCGTTTATAGTATGTTCTTGTGTAGCTGCCATAGCCGGCCGAATTCGCTTTATTTACAAACGTAGCAGAATGAATTCACCAAATTTAGAATCGTCCATCAATTCATTTATGAACCTTCCTTCGTCATTTCTCTCTTTCCAGCGCAGCTTTTTGTCGGTGTACTTCCTGGCTTTTGGTGAGCTTTCATTACCTTCTAATATGTGTGCCGCAGCTTTCATTACCTTCTCTTTCGCTGCACAAATTTTTATTTGTTAATATGTGTACGGCAGCAGGATTTTGTTTCTTCTAAAGTGCAGGATCAATCCAACAAATTATGCTTCAATCTGTGTGTAATCATAGTTTTCCACTTATAGATCATATCATTTTTCTTGTCATTTAAAATTTAAGTTGAGAGAAAATGGAAACAAAGTTTTGAGTTACCTTCTCTAAGTGCCAAGTTTATGTACCATGTACATATACTGATGTACCAAATGGCATTGTGTGATACTACCATGATAGAAATGTTCTCTTAGAGTTAGTTGATGGTGATGGTATTGAAATTATTGGCCCAAATGTCTTTTCTCTTCCTTATTGGTGAATTGTAGAACTTACAGATTTAGTAATGCATTATGAAGCTTTTATTTTTTCAGCCAAGTTCTTAAGATGAGTTGGCTAAAGGCTATGGTGGCTCTAATGCCATTTAATTTTGGTAGGATAATGTGTTGCTGAGGTAGATATTGTAAATTGAATTTACAACTTTTCTAAGTTAATTTACAAGAAGGCATTCAATGTTTGGTTTGGTAATTGCTAATAATTATGCTATAAAGGCATTCCCTTTTTTGCTTCATCACTTTCACTTTACTTTTTATTTATTTTATTTTTCATTTCGGCGTTCCTTTGCACCTTATGGGGAAATTGCTAGTGTATAACATCTTTCCCAACTCTTATTCCATTGATGACGTTATGAATTCTCACCTTAATTTATATATTAATATATGGTAACTTATTTCATCTAGCGATCAATAACTAGAGTTGTTTAATTTCAATGTCGAGGACTTAGTGACCTTTAACAATCACATTGATCTTATGACCTCTTTCATTCTATTGTTTAATGTCAATGGTGACTTGGTAAACTGTCAAATGTACAAGATCATTTGTTAACATTAATGACCTCGGGATTGTCACTTGACAATGAGTTATAAAATTGCTATTCATTTAAGGCAGGGACTTGAAGCTCTGCTTCTTTCTCACTTATTTTTTAATTGGCATACCACTTGCTTCACACTTTCATTTAAAGGAGAATACAAATAATTACTAACCCTTCTTATTTGTTATTTGTTACTTCTATTAACATTCCTTTCCACCTTATGATAAAATTGCTAATACATATGTTAAATCCAAATCCCAATGGGGCTCATAGTCCAATCGACAAATCTATATATATGTTATGGGAAATTGTAAACATGTTAACCTATGAGTCACCTAATATACTTATACTTAGGCCTGATTGAATGGTGCAACAACATCTATGGTGGGGTGGGGCCATAGGTCCTCAGGGGTCCATTCCTGTGTGAAAAAAAAAGCAACCAGCGTGAACAAAATGAATCATAAAATATGTTTATACAAGAGCCACAAGGTGGCAATGTCCCCGACATTGCATCTATATTGGTTGGTTGTTTGCAATTGCGTTGTGAAATATGAAGTTGGGGTAGCATATTGAAACACACATTGCCTCATATTTTGTATACCAGTAAATAAATATCCATGATTTAGGATAGTAGAGAAAACAACACCTATAAAAAACATCCCTCCCCAAAGAAGCATGGACTACTCTCACCAAATCACCTTGTCATATTCACATTTATAACTAAAATCACCTTATCATATCCACATTTATAACTAAATATATTCATACAAGTGCTTTTGCATTTGCTACATTAAAATAGGTGCAAAGTGGGAAACATTTATATGCCCAAGTTTACATCTCGGCTTCATATGACCTATGAATGGTATGCGAGTCAAGTCTTTGTATGAACTATAAATGGTTGAATAATAAGGCATATATAATTAAATCATTTAAGTCCGATGGTTGAAAACCAAAGGTAACCTAAATATCCATAGTAGAGGAGGGATGTGACATCATAAGCAAATAAAATACTATAATGGAAGTGAGGCATGAGTTAGAGTAAATAATGTGTTTCTCTATTTTGTGATTATTAGGTGATGGTATCGAGTGAGTCAAGTGTCAATAAAAAAAATTTCATGTGTTTTTCGTGACTGTGAGGTTATGGGATCCAACGCACAAAAGTAGAATAGACGAACTTGCCATAAAGATAGGGTACAATCTTGTTTTCCAGTAAGGATAACACTGGAAGCAAAATTCCAAAGCGTTGTTGATGACACCTATTTATTGTCATTGTAAATATCTATGTCACACCATATGTACTATTACAGTTAATGCAAATACTCCAGTATTACTCCCCAAATTGGTAAATCTAGAATGCACCATTCCTGCAAACAAATAGCCAATTATTACACAAATCATAACTCTTATCCTATTAATAATCAGAGATGTTTTTCCACCAGCCCTTTTATTAGTGAATGTGGTTCTTCAATGGATCTGAATTGTGCAGGCCGCTCTACATGCACACTTAAATTCAATTTACTATCAATAAAAGAGAGCAATTGGATAGTAGGAGTGATGAGAACGAGAGCTTTTCCAGGATCTAGTAGAATCTCCTATTGAAGGCATACTTCGCATCCAGTGAGAGATCTAGAGTGTAGGCAGTGAACAAAGCCTTATGTTTAGGTTCAATATCCATATTGAAGTAGTTAATGGTGTCCGTCCTTTCATTGCTATGACATCCAGATCCATTAAACGTCGCACCTATTATTTTTTTATATATAATTGAGAACAAACTTTCTCATTACAAGAAATGCTAAAGAAGCTGGCATCCCATTGACAAGGTAGGTTCAAAGTTTCCATAGAAATGACGACAAAATACATATTCATATGCACTATGAATCTTCTCAAATATTTTACCTTCACAAACCAAAAAAAGTTGGCTTATTATATTCTTTTATTTAAAATGATTGAGAAAAAATCATTTTCGTTGGGGTTGGGAGACTCTCAAAACAATTTGAGGCCCTAAGGAACCATATCTTTAATGTTTTGACATTTAGAATTAGATCGGACATCGAATATTTTACCCTTAAAAATGTTTTATGTTATCATCATACTAAGTGCCCTAGAATAAAGGTAAAAATATTTTATATTATCATCATGTTGCGGGCCTTGGATTAAAGTGGAAACTACTGTCCTGCAATTCAAGAAGTGAGCGGCACCAACAGAACAAATGGTAGGAAGTAGAACTCATATACGGTAAGAAGTAGAACTCATTTACTACTAAGCAGAAATTCGAGGTGGATCAACCAACAAGTGTATGTAATTGATAACCGATATATAATATATTTAATATTAGAATTATTACTATTAATGTTCATTTAAGTTATTTCTTTTTAATAATATGGTAATACTAGAACAAATACATTGTCACAAAATATCGATTTGTTTTATTATTCAACTGATTTAAAAAAATAAACAAAGAAGATTAGCTTATTTTTTTATTATATAATATCTTTAATGGCTTACATTGCCATTACCTAACACGTGGAAGTAGAAGGTAAGCGCCCAACCATTTTAAAGCCTTCCACCAAGCAACAAGGAAAAACCATGTAGCTTTGTAAGCCTCACTGCATGCAGTCCATCTGGAGTATCCTGCGAGCTTTTTCATGCTCAGGGTTAGGTTGGTAGTCTAGGATGGTTCCTTAGTCGGTGTTGGTCCTTGAGGCTCGATCCTCCGCTCGTGCACCTTTGAATTCTCCTCAGGTGGATCTCCATAACTCAGTCACCTTCCCTTTTCTCTATTATTCCGTTGGATTGGTTATGGCATCCCAGATTACCATCATTAGGTAGTGAAGGTTGTGATGATGATAGTTTGTACTGCTGAACTCATTCTATTCGGTAAGGGTTTGGTGAGATCCGAGAAAGAGGCTCACGCTACTAGTATACCCCTTCCATAATCTACCAGCTTATATATAAAGAGACTTGGAATGGCCACTTAGAAAAAATATCAAGCTGAAGGATTTTAGAAGTTCAACATTCGTTTTCCTTTGTACAATGCAATTACCTCCGAAGAAGTTTTTGGGGTTCTTGGTTTAAAAAAGATGGGGAAAAGAAAAATTTGCACCTTCAGGTAAGAAGGAAGATAAATTTATTATGTTCTTCCAATTTTGCAGAAGAAATTCTTGACATATTATGAGTCATAAATCATGTATTTTTTTGTTCGTGACACAACAAAAAGAAGAAATTTGTTTCAAGTAGTTTTTTTTGCATAAATTACACCTATGGTACTCTTTTACCATTTGTATTATTTTAAACCTCTTGATATTGTCATCGTAGGTAATAATAACTTTGTCATTATTTTTGTTTGCTTGTAGATAATCTCTAGTCGAAAGCATTTGTCGCCATGGTCATGCCAGAGACCTCACGGGAGCCATGTCCAGACCGAATTCTAGACGATGTTGGAGGAGCCTTCGACATGGGGGCGGTGGGAGGATCAGTCTTCCATTTTATTAAGGGAATTTACAATTCCCCTAAGGGTTAACGGATTCTCGGCGGCACGCAGGCCGTGAGGATGAACGCTCCCCCACATCGGTGGAAGTTTCGCAGTGTGGGGTGGTCTTTTCTCGGCTTTCGATTGCTCAATGGTATACGTCAGGAAAAAAGAGGACCCCTGGAATTCCATAATCGCTGGAGCCGCCATTGGAGGGTTTCTCCAGATGCGGCAGGGGCCCAGGGCGGCTACCAGGTCGGCTATATTTGGCGGCATGCTCAAACTCGGCTAGCTAATGATGCCAAAACTACAAAGACAGGAGAAGAGAGACAATTTAATGGACTTCTTGATGTTTACAAGAGAACATGGAAATCTGTTCCAATGGTCTTATTGGTATCTATCCTGGGTTCAACATAGGTTGTGTGGGAATTGCAGTATATCGTGGCTTGTATGATTTGCTGAGGACAGATGTTTTATTAGTTGGAGACCTTCAGTATGATGCTGGTAATTTAAACCTATTTAAAGATGCTAGTAATTTAAACCTATTTAAAGATGCTAGTAATTTAACCTTCTCAAATTCTATAGCTTCTTGCTTTGATACTAACCTTCTGTAGTTGCTTTCTTCGATATGTGTAGGTGAACCAAGGAGCGTTTCTTCAGAGTGTGCATAGGTCCTCGTTTAGAGTGTGTAGGTATTGTTTCTTCTTCCTTCAGAGTGTGCACAGGTTCTTCTTTAGAGATGCAGGCGTTGTTTAGTGTTTAGACGCAGCAGGTACTCAACGATAAGGTATTTGTGCCTCAAACTCATAAATTATGAGCTCAAATGCATTAGAAAGAGAGACAGACGAACGTTGCGTGTTTTTGCAATTCATCGATGATAACAAGCCAGTCTGCATCCTTTTTCCACACATCGATATCAAGACACAGAACATACAAGGTAGATGTCATATTCAACGGCACCATCTTCAATGCTTGAGTGTCCTTTTCCTGCTTTATGAATTGAATTAAGTGCATGAAGGAGGCTAGGTGTGGGTTGGAAGCATTAAATAGTGGTATGGCCTTCCTACCCGAAATGATATCCACCGTCGATCCATCCCATCCACGAAACCTGCATTGAATAGCGGTATGGCCTTCCTTGATCAACCAGGAACCAGCGTTAATGGCTGCTGCAGCGTGGTACTCTGAATCGGTAGCGTGGTACACTAAATCGCTAATGCAAGCACGCCGCCGAGGCCTGGGGCACAAAGCCCTAGGCCCTACGTCACAGCCTACGGAGCCAATGAAAACCAAGAAAATTTGTTTTTAAAAATTCTCATAAATTAAAATGACTCTTACTATACCACAACCTTAGTGAACTCAATTTTTTTTTACAGAGATTAATGCCTCCGACCGAAAAATATATGTCGGTGACATAATAATTGCCCTTTTAATAAGGGTCAACCCATCATCTCAGCGAAGTCCAGGAATTTTCTAGACCAACACGTTTAATTTAACATTATATGCTACACACCGAGTGGCCGAAACCACCCCCTTTCCGTCCATAGAGGAGACAGTGAAACCGTATGGCGCCCGCGCAATTGAAAATATGAAACCCAGGTGCTACCCTACCCACAGCCTCATCCTCCTACTCTTCTTATTTATTCATCATTTTGTCTTTTTCAACCGCAGTGTCGATTACTGTAAGAAATTGGAACAATCCTTATTGTGAGAGAGGTGATTGTAATGGCGACTGTAGCGCTCTTGGTATCCCAGTTGCTCAGGAGGAGTATATGTGATGATGAATGTGCAGATCCTAATCTTTTTGAAAATGTTTCAACTCACAGTGGCCTCTCGTAGGTCCCGCATTCGAATCCTGTAATGTCGTGGAGGAGTGTGAGCAGAGATGAGACAGGGCAAGAGGAAGAGGTGGAGTTTGGGATGGACACATCCCAGGTATTGCTATTCAGGGTTTCACTTCCTGCCTCTTTCCAGTAGCACAGTAACCCCGTTCCGTTGGCCCGTTCTGAGCAGCATACCTATTAATGGTAGCTGACGTGGATGTATTATATGACATGGAAGCTGACATGGATGTATTATATACATGGAGGTATTATATGACATTGATGTATTATATTAAGTGTGTTTTTGGAGTGAGCTAAAGTTTAGATGATTTGTATTTGTGTTTTTGTAAGTTTGGTTGAGTTCAGCAATATGATTTTTTATTGATTTTGATTGCAGAAATTGATTCAATACTCTTGATTATTTATGGTAGCTGGACTATACAATTCCAACAACTGAAAACTGCCATTTCAACAATTTTCACAAGATTTTGATAAAAAAATTCACAATTATAATAGTCTAAATTTTAACTTACTAAAACAAGGACATCATTGATATGTTGTCCATTTAATTTTAATAATTAAAAATGAATTGAATTCCTTTTTCATGGATGGAGAGGTATTTTTCATATGGTTTCTTAGCTTTACTAGTTGTTAAGAGAATATAGGAATTGCGTCCTCTATTTGCCTCTTTGTGTTACTAGAGCTTCAATATTATTTTTGTTCATAAATTTCATCTATATTTTTTAAATAATTTATAATTTATATCATTCATTTGTATATTAAATTAGTAGTGTTCAATTTCGTTGAGACATCTTCTGGTTTGCTCGATCTACCATCCACGATATGTGGGGAAGTTTGTTGGTATTTCCCATGAGTGTTTAGCCTTCCTTGATTCCTTCAGAATAAAGGATGGTGGATTTTTCACTTGAAAAAAAGTCCGCAAAGATCTATTTTAAAGTAGTATATAGGTATGTTTTAATTATAGATTTATAATTTATATCATTTATTGGTATATTAAATTAGTATAGATCTATTTTAAAGTAGTATATAGATATGTTTTAATTATATATTTATTATCTATTGAGAAGATTAAATTTTTTAGGTGCAAAATTTTGAGTGTAAATATTTTAGGAAAGGTTTACATTTCGAATGATTTGATCCCTCTTAGCATATGATAGATATGGAGTTAAGATGGATCTAGTTGGTATTACGCAAATCAATACTCTTCAACAACAAATTGTTTATAATCTTGGTAGATCTTTGACATATCTTTGACATATCTCATATAACTATGTAGCACTTAGTCCTTGTCTTTAATAAAATGTGAAATAGATTGATAAAAGCTAATGATACACCAATTTGTAATAACAAGAAGTAGGAGTACGCCTATCAACATCTCACTAAAGGCCAATTTGTGATAGCAAGAAGTATTAGTACACCTATCAACAGCTCACTAAAATGAAATGCATTTTTGTTGAATAGTCAAAGCAATTAAGGTATTGTTTTCATTTATTGTGGTCCATCTGGAACAACAAAGTCTCAAATTCTAGAAATCAAACAAGATGTTAGTTTTTACTATTATCCTTCTACAAATATAAGATGCTATTTCATATAATGTTACATGTTGATGTATATGTAACTTCGGAACTTATTTCATATATGTATATTGTACTCCTATAGAGATGGTATTATTCCTCTATACGGAAGTGTTTGTATTCTTATAGAGATGTTATTATTCCTCTATACGGAAGTGTCATCATTTATATTGTAAGTGTCGTAACTTATACTTGATGGGTTATTAGACCACCTTGTTGGGGTCGGCCCTGTATAAGTCATGTGGGTCAAAGGGTTATTAGACCACCCTATTGGGGTCGGCCATGTGGGTCAAAGGGTTATTAGACCACCCTATTGGGTGTCGGCCCAGTCAGCATTATGTTATGTGGTTAAGTTAAGGCCGACCTAGTAAAGGTTATTAGGCAAGTCAAGTCAAGTATAAATAGAGTGCGGGAGGCACTCTATTTCATCATTCTATTCTCTCTCACACTCTTGGAAGAGTGGCGCACTTGTGGAGGAGGAGAAGCTACTGCTAGAAGATGTCTATCTCTTATGCTTGGGTTGTATCATTACTCTATCTATCTCTGAGGAAGTTATTGGGGTTTTTAACCTTTATGGTTTTCCCCAAGTAAACTCTGTGTCTCTTGTGTGATTGCATTATTATGTCCATGATTGATATGCTGTAGATATGTTGTACATGTTGTTCTCTCAGTTAAGATCCTAGATCAGATTGAAGTAAATTCTGAAAAAACTAACATGGTATCAGAGCTAGCCTGAAAGAAGGCATGGTATGGCATGTATGACACTTGTTGCAATTGCGAAGCTAGGGCTTGATATAGCAAAAACCAGGCATCGTAGCACTTTCACAATAAATAAATTTTGGCGAGGTTTCAGGGTCTGAAAATCGTACAAGGAAAAGCTAAGATCCCCATGTACCTTGTGTCCAAAGGAAAACCTCTAATTCATTGTACTTTGTGATTTATGATCTGTACAATATAGGATTTATGCCTCTTCCAGATCTCAGTCATAAACAGGTGACCTTGGGAAAAAGGTCATAACTTGAGCTAGAGAGCTTCAAATGAAATTTCGTAAAACTTGACAGGTAGTGCACGGACTGTAATTTCTTAGGTAACGTTTTCATAGGTCGAAACTTAACCAGTGACACGTGGCATGCCGTACAAGTTCGCTCTCCCGTTTTACCCATAAACAGGTCATGTTGCGACACTTGGCATAACTCTCTCTTAGAGAATCCATTTGAGGTCAGACCTATGGGGTTGGAAATATGACAGGTCGGGCTATCACAGGAAAAGTTTTCAGACCCTGTGGATTGAAAAGTTCGGAGTTACACAAGAAACAATCAGGTACATATTTATGTCAAAACATAATTATTTTTTAGCACCTTCATTCATGGCTTCCAGAATTTAGGGTTTCAGAGAAAGTTGGAATTTTTGTAATCAGATACTACGGTTGAATACTACTCATCAAAATAGAAATTTAGATACCAAGATCAGAATTTTTGGTTGGGTAGAAGGTCGGGCTTGATCAGACCCTAGTTCGGGACTTTGATCGGAAAAGTGGAAAATTAGGGCTTCTGCAAAAATGGAAATTTTTTAAATCTGTGACTATGGCTGGAAGCTCCCCAAAAAAATAGAAGCTTAGAGCTTTGGATCGAACCTTTTGATTGGGCAGAAGGGCGGACTTTATCAAACCCTAGTTTGGGGTCATGTCTAGTGAATACGAAAGTTTCAAAGGCAAATTTGAGGGGTGAAACTTTGCAGTTTTCAAATTATGAGTATACCAACTTGATAAACTCATCAAGGCGCATATTTCTATCCTTTCGGAAGTTTGAAATTCAAAGTTTGAATTTTTAGGGTTTCTCTGACAATCCCTAATCCAGCTCCAGGTCCAGTTCCTGCAAATCAAGTGGATTGGGTTAACCCTAGAAGAGAATGGATGGGTCAGCTGCATAAGTGAAGAAGTTCCTTTTTTAGAGGGAGATGAGGCTAAGGCCTTACATGAGAAGATTACAAGCAATCTCGACAGGTATGACTCATCTAGGTATGTTTCGAGATTTGTTCATGATTAAGTTTACGGTATGTTTGTATTAATGTTATTATGGTTAGTACAATCTTGATTAAATTTAGACTTGTCGTATCACCTTAGTAAAATTATGAATGCATGATAGAAGATATTCATTGATTAGGGTGTTGACACTTATGATTGTACTAATGCATTATGGTGTTGTATGAGGTTTATGTTGTCCGCTAACATGAAAGGTACACCAAGAAAGAAAATCATGTTCTAGTTCAAGAACATATGATCTTGATGACATGAGGACAAAGATTCATCCATTGTCATGAATCACTTAGAAGATCTATTTGCGAGGTATGTATAACTTGGTTCTATAATGGTTAATCTATGAGGTATGCAGGTTACTAGCACAAGTCATTGAAGAGAACAAGAAGACATCATGTTGGTATGTTAGACATAACTAGCTAACATACCAATCCAGTTCAAGGACAGGTAATCCAGGAAGCAAAGATCAAGAGGGAGCACACTCTAGTTGTTCCTGCAAGGAAGAAAAGATCAAGAGGGAGCACACTCCAGTTGTTCCTGCAAGGAAGCAAAGATCAAGAGGGAGCACACTCCAGTTGTTCCTGCAAGGAAGCAAAGAAGGAGCACACTTCAGTAATTTCTGCAAGGATGCAGATATTCAGAGGGAGTTTACCACTTCTCACAATCCACATCAGAATGGAGTTGTATAAAAGAAGCAAAGACTGAGAGGGAGTCAACCCAACAAACAAACAAAGATAAGTATTTGAATTATCATTCCTTGCATATTTTATTGTTTAAATAATACTGTTCAATAATGTATATACTCATGTTCCTAGAATTAGGTTGTGTATTATGCATATTAGAATAGTTGCATTGATGAACAGTATACTACTAATATACCTGGGTAAGTGGCCTATGGCACTGTACAACATTCCAATGCTACTTATCTAGAATGAAACCTCTTTGCTGACATGTTGGGAGTTGTGCACACTCTTAACAATGTTCTGGTAGAGATTGGAAGGCATATAGAAAGTTACGGGATATGGATAAATGTTGTATTGAAGCATCGGCTAAGATAATTGCATGACTGTATGACATATTTCTTTATGTGTAAGAATTTGTTCTAAAAACTATGAGATGTTTTCTAATCATGCAATTTGACTTGTTGTGTAGGAAATATCGTATACCATCACCTACAAAAGAAGGACTACAACATTTGTTCAGCAACAAAGTTATCTATTGAAAATATTGAAGATATTGAAGTTCCCAGGATCTGGGAAGAATGCCATGATTGAGGAGTACCAGTCGATCATGAAGATGTTTGGGATGCAGTCCTAAGACCTGAAGGGGAGTCTGTAGTGACTTCCAAGAGGATCTACAAGATCAAGCATGCTGTAGGTGGTAGTATAGAGACTTTTGCTCCTGTAGACAGATACACTTCCATTAGATCCGTACTTGCTCTGGCTGCAGTGATGAAATAGAAGATACACCAGATGGATTTCAAGACAGCTTTCTTGAATGGTGTAGTTGAAGAAGAAGTGTATGTGGAGCAACCACTTGGTTCTGAGACGCATGACAAGGAGTCATATATGTGCAGAACTTGGTATGGTAGGATAGACAGCTTTCTATCCAATTTGGGTTTTACCAAGAGTAAAGCGGATTCCAACCTTTACTACAAGGTTGAGGAAGGCAATCCAGTGATACTACTTTTGTATATGGATGACCTGTTTATTATAGGTGAAGATAGATTGATTGCCGACACATAGCGGAAGTTTGCTGCTGAGTTCGAGATGAAGAACTTGTGGATGATGCACTATTTTCTAGGTATGGAGGTGTGGCAGAGTGCAGATAGAATCTTCCTTGGACAAGGGAAGTATGCAGTAGAGATCCTGAAGAGGTTCGGGATGATGGACTGCAAGGCCATGGCCACACCTACGGCATCGAACCTGAAGCTTCTGTGTGATGCTTCATCTGATCCGATTGATGTTACTGTGTATCGTCAGATGATTGCGTCCTTGATGTACCTGACGAACACGAGGCCAGATATTTGCTTTGCGATGAACACATTGAGCAAGTTCCTGACAGATCTCAGAAGTGTTCACCTGGTTGCTGCAAAGCATATTCTGAGGTACCTGAAGGGTATAGTTGATTATGGGCTCAAGTATGATGCGAATCAAAATTTTAACCTGCAGGGTTATGTTGATTCAGATTGGGTAGGCAATGCTGTAGATAGGAAGAGCACTTCTGGTTGTTGCTTCAGTATGGGATCAGGTGTGATCTCTTGGTTTAGCAGGAAGCAGTCCTGCGTAGCACTGAGTACAGCTGAGGCAGAGTATGTTGCAGCCTGTTCGGCTAGTTGTGAGGTAGTATGGCTGAGGAAGCTACTGTCTGAGTTATTTGATCTACCATTGGAGGCTACTGGTATTTTTTTTGTGACAACCAGAGTTGTGTGAAGCTGTCTGAGAACCCGGTGTTCCACGATAGGTTGAAACACATAGAGATCAAATATCACTATATCAGGGATATGGTGCAGAGAGGAGCAGTGAAGCTCCTGTATGTTGCGACGGACGAGCAGATTGCAGATGTGTTGACGAAGCCACTAGCCAGAGTGAAGTTCGAGTAATTCAGAGAGAGGCTTGGTGTTCTTCAGATCAATAACACTTTGAGGAAGAAGTTATGGAGACATTTGTTGTATCCATTCCTAGCATGGTGGAAGGGGGATCCTTCACATGGCCATGGATGTAAGCGCTGGATGATGAGCATCAGGATGATGTTCTAGTTTTTGCTCTGTATGATCAGTTTGATCATTTATGTATGTATGCATCATGTTGGATGTTGAATATGATCGGTTGGATTATTTATGTATGTACGCATCATGTTGGATGTTGGATATGATCAGTTGGATCATTTATGTATGTATGCATCATGTTGGATGCTTGGACCATGTATCTGTATATGTATCAGGTGGATACGTTGTATGATTAGGTAGATCATGTATGTTGATATGTATCAGGTAGATACATTGTGTGGATCATGTATCTATGTATGTATCAGGTGGATA
Organism: Larix kaempferi; assembly: GCA_027924585.1. NCBI lineage: Eukaryota > Viridiplantae > Streptophyta > Pinopsida > Pinales > Pinaceae > Larix > Larix kaempferi. The sequence continues at coordinate 7,727,962 of BSBM01000556.1, forward strand.
CACTGTGTATGGTGATATGTATCAGGTATATACTTGGTATACATCAGGTAGATGCATTCTATGATTAGGATGATCATGTGTACATCAGGATGATGTATGGAGAGTATCAGGTTGATACTCTCTGGCCGTGGAGAGGTTGTGCAGATGAGCATGTAAGTAGACCTGGGAGATTTGGACAGGATGAAAAAGGCCTTAGATGCTCTTTCGAGGCATTGCTCTGGGAGGACATGTAAGTAGACCTGGGATATCTGGACAGGATGAAAAAGGCCTCAGATGCTCTTTTGAGGAATTGTCCTATGGAATGTAAGTGGACCTGGGAGATCTGGACAAGATGAAAAAGACCTGCAGGTGGTGGGACTACATCCAGTATGAAAAAGGACTGGCTCTATAGAACTTCCTATGACGAGTAGATTCAGAGATTGATTAAGATAGCAGCAGTAGTGACAATGATCATGACTCGATGACGATTATCCAGTGACGATGATCTAGAGAAGAAGACTTGTGCTAGAAGACTTGTGTCAAGAAATACCTTCCTAGTTAAGAGGGAGTGTTGATGTTTATGTAACTTCGGAATGTATTTCATATATGTATATTGTACTCCTATAGACATGGTATTATTCCTCTATATGGAAGTGTTTGTATTCCTATAGAGATGTTATTATTCCTCTATACGGAAGTGTCGTCATTTATATTGTAAGTGTCGTAACTTATACTTGATAGGTTATTAGACCACCCTGTTGGGGTCGGCCCTGTATAAGTCATGTGGGTTGAAGGGTTATTAGACCACCCTATTGGGGGTCAGCCATATGGGTCAAAGGGTTATTAGACCACCCTATTGGGTGTCGGCCCAGTCAGCATTATGTTATGTGGTTAAGTTAAGGCCGACCTAGTAAAGGTTATTAGGCAAGTCAACTCAAGTATAAATAGAGTGCGGGAGGCACTCTATTTCATCATTCTATTCTCTCTCACACTCTTGGGAGAGTGGCGCACTTGTGGAGGAGGAGAAGCTGCTGCTAGGAGATGTCTATCTCTTATGCTTGGGTTGTATCATTGCTCTATCTATCTCTGAGGAAGTTATTGGGGTTTTTCACCTTCATGGTTTTCCCCAAGTAAACTTTGTGTCTCTTGTGTGCTTGCATTATTCTGTCCATGATTGATATGCTATAGATATGCTGTACATGTTGTTCTCTCAGTTAAGATCCTAGATCGGGTTGAAGTAAATTCTGAAAAAACTAACATTACATGCATCATTTTCATCTTGCTTAAGAGCATATTCACCCCAGTTTTTACCTAAATGATAAATTGTCGTTGAACACCTGAGAGACCCATTTAACGAACAAATAACGTTGAAATTCATATTGTCCAACAACGTGTAAACTTTAAAATTTAGAATAAATTCGAGAGGGGTAAACTTTAATATTTTATTTGAACTTTTAGAACATACAAAGTTTACAAAAGGATGAAGGCATCGAACTATAAAACCATGAGGATGCATAAGGAAACAAAAACCTAAGTTTTTCACAAAGTAATAGGGTAGAGGACAAGTGAGGCTTTAACACGAGCATACCTTTCGACATGACACGACGAACAATGACACAACTCCCAACAGCTCCCAAATAGCTCCACATTGTACAGCTCGTGCCAATTCTCGGACAAATCCCAACATCTCTCAAATAGCTCCCAACAACTCCACGCCCAACAACATCGGACAACTCTCGACGGATTGCTTCATAGGTGCTGAATTGATTCATGGGTGCCAATGAGAAGTATTCCCAAGTGTCCAAGGATGGTGCAGGGTGCCAAGACCAGTGGGTGGTGAAGGGTGGCACTTGTGCATTGTTTACATTGTTTTTGTTTTGTGTGTGCTACAATGAAGTCCCTATAGCATTGTTGCATTGAGTAATTTTACTTTACACAAAACTTATATTATAATAAAATTTTAATTAGGATTAAAAATGATGTAGAATTTTCATCAAATTTATGATTTAAAAAATGACCATTTTACCACTCGATTAAAATAAATCAAATTTATGATTTGATTTCAATTTCACTACTATCGTTATTTATAATAATCTATTATATAAGTTATGCATCTTAGTGTATCATGTATCATAACAACACATATGTAAACTTTGTTGTTCTGAATGATGAGGTGTACATACCCTACCTCCTTGAACCTATGACCTATTAGGAGGAAACACATGATTTGAACCTGTGACTTTTTAGGAGGAAACACACATTCTTAATCATTAGGCCCACTCAAAATAAAGAAAAGGGAAATTACCATTTTGGTTTAAAATTTGAGAAAAGATAATTATGAATTGACTTCTAGTCATTACATGTTAATATTGACAATATAATTGTAATGAGGATATTTGAGTATATTGAATCCAACTTTACATTAAAACATCATTTTCATCAATAAAAAATCAAAATTTAATAAAGGTTATCTAACAAAACTGCAATAATAATTAAATCTCTCTCACACATGCACACATATCTAAAACTAAACTTCTTTACTTGGTATTTAATATTTGATATCGAGTGGGGTAGTTGTAGGTCATATGCACCAGGTGTACATACCCTACCCCCTCCATATTTGAACCTCTGACCTCTTAGGAGGAAACACATGTTCTTAACCCTCAGGCCAACTCAAAACAATGAAAAGTGAAACCAGCATTTTCTTTTAAAATTCAACAAGATTTAACTATGAATTGACTTCCAATCATCAAATGTTAATAATGACAATTTAATTGTAATAAGGATATTTGAGTGTACTGAATCCAAATTTACATTAAGAACATCATTTTCATCAATAAAACATTCAAAATTTGATAAAGGTTATCTGACAATTAAAACTCTCTCCCTCTCTCTCTTCCTCTCTCACACACACACACACATAAATCCCATTAGTCGATGACCCACCCTTGATCACATGGAAAAAACAATAGCTCATGTGACATGGCTCTTATTTCATTAATTAACGGATATTGAAGCCACTTGCAAAGTAAAAAATGAAATATGGATATACTTTATATGTTCTCATTATTGAGAAGTTCTACGATCTGCTTACAATGAGATCGAGGTCATTGCAATAGTGTGATAACTTGGGTGTCCCATAAGCATGTGTTTTTTCTTAAATTAAACATTCAACACCAAAAGTCGAGGCGAAATTTAATTACATTGATACAAACAAAACAAATATAACATTTTATTAAACCATTAACAAAATTGAATGGTCATTCCACCGAGAGGCACTTTCTACAACCGAGTATTAAGGGAGAATTATAATTTTGTGCTCAAAGTGTCCAGTTGACATGTGGCCCTTTAATAAAATAATAAAATATTAAGTAAACAAAATTACAATGTCGACCCTAACTTAAAGCTAAAAAAAGATATATATATTCCAATTAATTACAACTAAAAAAAACTTAGATACTTAAGCCAACATTGGATGTCTTGAGCAGGGTGTTTCTTAAATACGCCCTTTGACATATGTTAAGTGACATCCCTCTTAACACGTCTGTTAATCGATGTCCCATTGGATCTTTTCTAAAATAAAAACATCAGCCACATGATGTATTATTTACTTTACAAAAATATTTTTTCTTTTTAACATCCGTCCAAATGTAGCAGTGAACTTTAAATAAATATCTTAGTTACCAAAGGTCACCATTCATCAAAATAGGTCTTGTTTGTGATATGAATACCACTAAAGAAAGTGCAAGGACTAAGACTACAAATCCATCATAAAAGAAAATGAAGCAAAACCCAAAATCTATGCCAATATTCCCAAAGGTTTTATCAACAATGAAAGCAATAACATGAGATGAAATAATGACCAACATAAACTAGATTCTTCTTACAAAAGAAACAGGAAGGTGTTTATAAGAATTGTTTTACCAAGAATACCATTCACACCCTTGTACCATCATCTCTTATTTGGTTATTGTTTTTCTTTCAATAATTTTGGTCATAAAGAAATAGATTGTAGATCTCATACGCTAAGTGACCATGTGAGAAATAGAAATACAAGCATCTATAAGACCGGGTCAAGGGGTGATTATGTGAGCAACAAAACCATAAGTTCTTAAGGGTTTGTTGAAAGAAACTACAAGTCATATTCTCCCCTACTTAATTACAATATTGAATGTTATGCATGTAATCATTATTAACACATATCAAGTGATTGTGGAAGCACCATAGTAATATTTCCTAAACAAAATAGGTAAGATGATGTTCTTGCCAAATACTCTAAGGTTTGGAAGCAAAAACAATAGAACAAGGAAGAGTGTGAACTTGCACTCTATGCTCAAAATAAAGGGAATCAATGGCATATTGATAGTGGATGTTCAAAACGCATGGTAGGGGACTAGACCAAGTTTCTCACCTTAAAGAAAGAAAAAGGAGGCAATGTTACTTTTGGGTATGATGCTTATGGAGAGACAGCTAAAAAATGTATCAGTAGTCTTCATAATGGAAAGACTAAAACACATAATGTCCTATATGTTGAAGGACTAAAACAAAATATTCTAAGTTTCAGTCAAATGTATAATCAAGGTTATAATCTCACATTTCATTCTTAAGGATGTGAAATAAGGAAAGTAGGTTCATAAATATTAGTGTAAAATGAAAATAGAACCTCTAGGAATGTATGCATAGTGGATGAAGTCAAAGGAAAAAAATGTTGTATGGGACAAACATATGAAAGTTGGTTATAGTATAGACTAATGGGCCATATGAACTTTGAAAATCTAGTAAAACTCATCCATACATAAGCATGAAGAGGCACATGCCAAATATCACAAATCGTATGAACATTATTTGCAATCCATATCAACATAGGAAAAATATAAGAGTAGACTTCAAAACGGAGTACTAACCATCAAATCCATTGGAGCTTGTATACAGAGATCTGTGTGGCACAACACAGACAAAAAAACTCTCAAAGGTGCTAGTTACTTTATGTTTTCAGTGTTGATTATACAAGGATGACATGGGTTACATTTCTTAGTGACAAATATGAAGCATTTGATAAGTTTAAAGATTTTCAAATCCCTAGTTTGAAATGAGAGTGATTTAAAAATAAATTACTTAAGATAAGACATAAGATATAGGAGGCGAGTTTACTTGAAATGAAAGTGAGTAAATTTGTGAGGGTCATGGAGTCTAGAGACATTTTTCAACTACGAGAAAGGAAGAGCATAACTATAAAAGAAATGTCTAGAACAATGACAAATGAAGCTAAGATACCATACATTTTTTGGAGAGAAGAAGTCGGCACAACAATATACATTTTGAATAGAGGAAAAATTATAGTGAACAATATTAAGGCACCTTATGAATTATGGAATGGTAGATCAACATCAATTAAAAATTTCATCTTATTTGGGAGAAAAGTGTTATATAAAGAGAAATGAAGTTGATTTTGGAAAATTTGATTTCAAAGCAAATGAAGTTATCTTTCTTCGCTATGTATCTAGAAGCAAGGTTTATAAATGTTTTAATAAAAGACTACACAAGGTTGTGTTGAGAGTATAGATGTAAGAGTGGATGAAGCAATGCCCCAAAAGGATGGACATCCGAGAGAGACAAGTTGTAGAGAAGAATAACAAGAAGAAGAAAACAAAGAAGTGAAAAGGAAGAAACAAAAGAAATAGAGGGCTAAGATACAAAGAGACCATCTAGATTTGTCCAAAAACACCATCCAAAAAAATTAATTCTTGGTGATATAGATATAGAATTTAAGACAAGAAGAACACTCGTTTTGCTATCTAAAATAAAGAATAACAAATTTACACAAGCAAGTGAAGATAAGCATTGGGTTGGTGCTTTGAAGAACAAATGAATAGATTGAAAAGAATGGAACATGGGAAATTGTGCCGAGGCCAAAATATAAGAATGTGATTGGCCTCTAGAAACAAGTTGAATGAAGATGGGCAAGTAGTAAGAAATAAAACAAGGTTGGTCCCCAAAGGCTATGCTCAAGACAAGGAATTCATTATGAAAAAAAAATTGCTTTAGTTGCAAGCTTAGAAGCAATTTGATTGCTTCTTGCATTTGCATGTTTTAAGAACTTAAGAGTCGATCAAATGAATGTTGAGTGAGTCTTCTGGATGGAAATTTAGATGAAACCATAAGGTTTTCAATTATTAGAAAACAAAAAGAATGTATGCAAACTGATGAAATGCCTATATGGATTAAAGCAATCCCATAGCTACCTACACTAACAAGGATTCAAAAGAGGAGCTGTAAACAACAATATCTACATCAAAAGATAAAATGGAAATATGTTAATTATTGAGGTTTATGTAGATGGTAACATTTTTGGAGTTAAGAGTGATCAAATGAGCCGAGATTTTGTAGAAGAAATGTAGAAAGACTTAGACATATCTATGCTTAGTGAATTATCATTCTTCTTAGGTTTGCAGATTATTAAATTTAGCAAAAGCATATTCATTTCACAAAGAAATATTGAAAATATTCAAAATGGAAGATTGGGCACCACTTGGTACACCCATGATGACAAGTTGTAAATTGAGAAAAGATGATGAATCTGCATAAGCATACAAGACAGAAGGTCAATGATTAGTAACTTATTCTATGTAACAATATTTGTGCAAGTAGTAAAAAGAATATTCAGACATGTAAAGGAGGGCACATTGGACTTGCGTTAAGGCATTCAAATTAGTAACTTATTCTATGTAACAATAATATTTATGCAAGTAGTAAAAAGAATATTCAGACATCTAAAAAAGGGCACATTGGACTTGAGTTAAGGCATTCAAAAAGTTAAGACTTCACTCATAAAAAATGCAGATACATCTTTGGCACATAGTGTTGTAACAAAAAATATAAAAGAATCCTGAATGTCTCTATTTGAGATCGCGATCTACCAAACATTAAGAATCTTATAGTTCAATATTTTCAAAATATAAATAAGGTAATATAAAATAAATAACTATACACACTTTCCTAAAAAGTCCCTTTTATATGACTCATATATATTATGTTTGTTTTCTTTCGATTTCCTTCTCTCTTTCGGTAATGGTAAAAGTATTCAATACCATGGCAGGGTTAATTTGATTAAATTCTAACAAAGTTATTTGTACACCCACTTTCACAAATAAGAATGTCGTTTCATATCAAATAATTACAGTAAATTCATATAATCATCGTAACAATATAAACCCTGGAGGGAATTTATTTCCACATGGATTCTCTCTTATTCTCCTCTGTAATACTATGTTTGTTTTCTTTTATTCCGGTAATGGTAAATAAATTCAATATCTCTCTTATTCTCCTCTGTAATATTATGTTTGTTTTCTTTTATTCCGGTAATGATAAATAAATTCAATACCACGGCAGGGTTAATTTGATTAAATTCTAATAAAGTTATGTGTATATTAATTTGCACACAATTTCACAAATAAGAATGTGGATAAAGTAATCCACATTTCATATCAAATAAAAAATTAACGTGAATTTATATATTCATCTAAGGGTGTCCAAATTTGATAATTTCCAGCAATAGAATCATAATGGTGATTAAAGATTTTGGTTCAGTGATCATTCTAACCCCAAACAGGATATTACTTTTAGTTTTATACATCATAAACGGCCTTCTTTGATGGATCCTCAGTGAATGGCTCTTGTGCTTTGGGGGAAGTAATTTGTTTAAGAAAAGATCACTACTACACTCTTAAGCTGAAGTGTGGAAGAGGCACTAATAAAAAATCAGAGCTTTTGAGTCTTTGGAGTGTGTTAACTGTTGTACATGAATTTGTATTCCATGAACTAATTATTTATGGAGATTTCAGAGTGACAATTAAATGGGCTAAAGGAGAATTTAATATAAATGTGATATAAAAATCAGAATGTTTAAAGACATAAAATTTGAGCATAACACATTGGCAGATGTACTTTCCAAGGATGCACATGAAGGTGATGAAGGCTATATCATATGGGAAGAATTCCTGGAGGAACAAAGCATTGATACAGGTTTTTTTAACATATTTGAGCTTTAATTTATGTCTTGAATCTGAATGTATGTATTAACAGAAAATACTCAGTTGTGAGTAATATTCATACTTTTTGGAATTCTCTGTATTTTTAAGAACATTAGCATGAGACAACTGAAGAAGATAGGTACATCGAAATGTCCTATGATATTTTTGTACTATTTGATTTCATTTTGAATATCAATGATAAGGTTTTTTTCTGCTAAAAGAGCAATATAAATCGGAATTCACTGAATTTATTTCCAGAGTTTGAATATTAAGAACAAGCACATCACCGTCTAAATTCAACACAAATCACCTAACAGCCACAAGAAATGAAAGATCTGGCAGTATGAAATATCTAAGATAGCACTCAAAGACATTACATGACAGAGAAAATAGTTGATGTTGAAAAACGCAGCACCCAGCGGTACTCTCACCAAAGTCTATGGTAAGGCAGTGAGCATTCCATTTGTCACATCAACGTTGGAGTATGCAATTTCTTTGAGCAGGAGGAGAACGCGGAAGAGGTCATAGTCCCCAGCGTCACCCTTCCAGCTATCGATGTGGATGCCATTGGAGGGATGGAGATGGAAGGAAAGAAGGTTGTCATCAACGATTATAACTTTTCTCAGATCCCTTCCTAGCAATGACAGATCTTTTACGAGCCTGGTTTTGGTTTCCCGTGGCTGTTGGTACTCAGTGCACATGTCCCTGCAGAGGCGATGGGTGGGGGGAATTATATTCATATTATTATCAATGCCCTCCATCGGAGGCAGCTCTTGGAGCAACTTGTCCACCACAGCGTTCACGTACTCCTTGGTACCATCACTGAACACCACAATCTCATAGGCCCCTGAAATCGCCAATCCCTGCAGCAACTCGTTTACACCGGGCCTTTTCAACACGTATCGCTTATGCGTCACGTTCTTAGAGTTTTGAAAATCCAAGATGAAGTCGAAGCGACCACGTATTCCTACAAATTTAATTGAATGGATTAGGGTTTCGTCCAGATCAACTACCACGGTCTTCTTATTCTTTTCTACATCCGATGAAGCCATCGGGGGCAAAATGTGATCCATTATTTACACAGCTTAATGCAGCAAGATACAAAACGGAGAAAGATTCAAAGAATGAATGGCGCTTCTCAAAATCCAGAAGAATGAAATAATGGATGGCGCTTCTGGAAATCTCGGAAGCGATATTATATAGGAAGAAAGTGGGGTAACTCAAAAGAGAAACCTGCTCCAGCTTTATTATCAAAACAGAAACCTGCCTCAGCGTTAATTTATTTAATCATTCCAATAAACATTTATGAGTTGTAATGGCTTACGTGGCTCAAGGAGGGATAAATACTATGAGTTGTCCTTGTTAGAAAAGCTGGAAGGAAAAGCATCCCAAAAGCAAGAAAAACAGGAAAGCAAAGAAAGCAAGATTTTCTTAATTTTGAAAATAAGAGAGATTGGAAAAAGTAGCAAAGAAAACAAAATGATCAAGGAAAGCAATAGAGGCTAAATTTAGCCAAGGATTGTGCACTTGTTGAGATAGGGGGTCCACATGAGCCAATCACATGCCAAAGAAATTATCTCCTAAAATAATAATTTTATTATTGTTATTATTTTCATGGGAAATTATTACAAAAGGAGGTTCAGCACTCCATTTTCCATATTTTGGTCATTTGTGAATTTGTCTTGAGATCTCTACATCTCAGAGGCTTGGGTGATGGTCCCCTAGCCAACATTGGGTGATGTGCCCCATTACAGACCTTAGTCTAGCTTAAAGGTTCAGAGGTCTTATGCTGGATGCTTGAGCAAGAGGATGCCCAATCTTCTTCACAAAGTCTAATGCATCCATGAGAATTTTATTTTCATATATGATGCATCCCATAGAATGAAGTGTTCAAATCCCAAGATATTGTGAAGATATAGTTGCAACAGTGTTTTGATTGTGCCCTGTTTTGGCCAGAGAAGAGAGAAATTTGAGAAATTGTGCCCCTTGTGAGTTGTTGTAGTTGTTCATGTTCAATCAGTTCATTGTAACATGGTACTTTATTTCCCATTGCTCTAATATAGTGGTGAAATTCCTTCCTTTATTTCTCAAATACAATATTTTTTGCTTATATGTTGTAGAATCGTAAAGATTATGGACTTTCTATAAGTTTTCCTTCAATAGACTATCATTTGATGCTCCAAAATTCTGATTTAAGAATTCTTCTATTCAAGAACATATGAATGATTTCATTTATTATTTTTTTTAGGAATTCATAATCATTTGATGATGTTTGTAACTCACTCTTTTACTGCTTGCGCCCTAGTAAGCAAAAATTGTCTAGTTTTCTGCTTGGGTGATTTTAACTTTCTAGTGCATTACTAATCTTTGATATGAAGGTCCTATCATTTAAATCAGATGTATTAAATCCCATCCACACCTCCAGAACAAAAATTAGGAATCTTTACAGGTCATTCGAAATCATTTGTAAATATTCACCTTCACTAGTCCTAGTCTCGCCCTTTGCCATTAATTGGAATTTTCACTACTAGACCCTTGTTTCCAAGTTAGAGTGAGTCTATATTAGGTTGGGGATAGTCAATTAGGCTTACCTAAGGTGATATTACTTCCATATTGCACGAGAAGCAGCGAAGTTTCAACAGAAGTCCCGGGGCTATTGCCTTGAAGCCTTTGGCCTAGCCAAAAGAGTCTACCCACGCGTGACACACACCCGAATGTGCAACTGTCGAAGTATTGAACTTGATTCAACCTTATTTGCAGCCTTATAAGTGTGTCAAGACTATTATCTATATGTCAAATTTTCATATTTGAGTTAGTGTGCCTAATAGGGGGTTGGGTACATTACATGCACATACATGGAAATATTCATTAATCTATTAAAAAGTTGTTTGTAACATCAAAGCCTTAATCTTCAAACTGTAATAAGTTGGGGAAAAACCAGAATCATAGCATAACATATGGGTATTGCTGACTAGTTGCTACCCTTAGGGTTTTAATATAAAAATGTATCTTTCAACCTATTCTATTAACTTCTAATCTACTTGAAAAAGACTCCTAGTAGACTTGTATAATATTAGAATCCTTAAAAAATACCGTGGTTCTGTTAATCAACCAATTCATTAGTTTCCTTGCATTTTAGTTATTAAAAGGATGAATAAATCAACCAACAAATTTAACTTCTATGTCTTCACATAATCATGACTAAGTTCCTCGCTCATCCTAATTCATGTGTATTATATCCCTTAAGTGGATTAAACCATTCTAAATTGAAAAGATGGCTTTTATAACCAAAGGAAGAGGCCATCATCACTCCCCAACCTACCATTTTGCACATCCTTGTGTAACTGAAGAATTGGGGATGGATTCCTCCATGACTGTACCACCCCTAATAATATTCCATGCAAAACACTTGATCATAGCACCCGACGGATGGAATCCTTCGTCTTTATTGGTTATTCCCACTACGCTTTTTCTCCCTCCTCGGTCCAACTCTAGTTTGTGTCATAAATGAGTAGTGGCAGGCTAATTTTGAGGCCATCCACTATAGCTTCATATTTTCCATGGTAGTGATAAATAGGGAAGATATGAACATATCCTTTTCTAAGTTAGAGAGTGAGTGTACTTCTATAAGGCACAACTTCTCAGGAATTTCATTCCATCTTGTCGTATTGAGATGGATGATCCTCTTCTTGTTTTCCTCTGATGTTACTTCTCTAAAGTGAGCAATAACAGTTGCTTGAATTTCTTGTAAAAATGGGGCTAGTTCAGTATCTTGTATCAGCAACTAGTGTGAGGTATCTACTGCATCCAGAGTGGGGGCTTCTGCTCTGATAAAGAGCTGAGAATACTTCTCAACTTCATGATACTTGTGCATCTCTGTTGCTCGGATATCCTAATTTATAATCTAGGAGCAAAAAGACCTTAAATAAACATCCTCTACATAGGGTCTTGGATTCCATTTTAGAGGGAGAGGAGGTATGTAATTGTGTAGATAGAACTTACTAACAAGATCCTTCCTGAATTCCCCCATTTCTTGCCAGGCATTAATAAAAAATTATGGGGTTTCCATCTTCTCTAATTTTTTATGATGCAACATTTTGAGATAGAACCACAGCCACTACTCCTTTAGGAATACTAAATATATTCTGTATGGTGGTTGGTGATGGATAAGTTCTTCAATTATTTTGAAACGTTTTTCTCCGATATGTTCAATTTATGTCTTTTCTTGCATATTTATTTTAGCTCTAATTCACGGTGTTCTAGGTTTTGCTTTAGGATAGCATTCTCAAATCTCTATGATAAATTGTTTCTTTCCTTGCTGGTATTTCATTTTGATAACCTGGATTTTCTCCTCCAGGGGATGTAGTTCATATTCTACATGACCTTGGGATCCATAGGTGTTAGTCGTTTTCAAATCTTCCACTGTGTGAGAAATTTTTCTCCACTTCAATATTTCATGTTCTCACTTTTTAATATGCTCTTTCAATCTTAAAGTTTCATGATCCCTCTCTTGTATAACTTCATGACTACTCATGTCAACATAGGATTTGTTTGGGGTAGAATCAGGCGAGTTCTTAGGTAGTTGTATAAAATCATCCATTGCTCCACCTTGCAGAATTTCATGCTCTTCTATATGACTTACCTCTTGTATATCATCTTGGGTATCATATTCTTCTGTTTGGTGCACCTAATCTTCTTTTGGATCTTGTATTTCTATTTCCTCTTTCTTTTCAAGATAGCTTTTATATGTTGAACTCCTAGCCACAGGTCAACCAAATTTGTCATTTTACCCCAAGTGCATCAAAGTGTCTACAATTTCATTTTCTTTAGCATTTGTTTTCTTCTCATCCTCCATTATTTGTATAATGGTAGCCCTTTTTCTAAAGAAGTGTATTTGCATGCTCTCGGTTTTCTTATAGCAGGAAAGGTTTTAGCTTTCTTCGCAGTGGGTTCTGTGGAAAGAGTTTACTTAACTCTTTTTACAGAGGGTTTTGTAGACAGAGGAGAGGGTTTTGCAGACACAAAATAAGTCATGGATGGTGAGATCTGCTAAGGGGGTAGTTGAGAAGATAATCCTTCTTTATATAACACTCGTATTACAATATTATTTACTTTTAAGAAAGTTGACTAGGAAAGAGGAAAATCGTTTGTTTCCAGGGTATGGCATACTAGTAGCTTAATCAAGACATGGTGGGAGAGAGAGCCTGGTTTTCCTAACTGAAATTTTGTGCTCGTGGAGTAGAGGGCGTTGAATAGAAACCAAGGGAGGCTTATGATCTTCCTGGGATTTTTATACTAAAAATTCTTAAAGAGGTTAAGGAACCAAAAATGGAATGTAATGTACCTCATGATTATTAGGTCTATTTCTCCCCACGGTTCTGATAGCATTTCTCTTTTAACACTTCCATTATCTTCCTCATACCGCTTGGTGAACCTAAATAATTGTTTCTTATCTTTTTGCACCAATTATCGATTCTCTTTATTCCATATAATCTCCTTCGGAAACCCTGTTAGAATGCTCAATATCTCTTAATATACTTCTATCTTGACCACTTTCACTTTTGTGCTAACAATGTCCTTATCAACTTTTCTAAAGTTCCTTGAAAAATCATCAGCTGTTCCCTCATGGAGTCCATTGATTTTTTGAAAATAATGGACTCACCATGCTCTCTGAAAGTATTATAATGCTCTCATGTTCTGAAATAGCTTGGAATGGTCCATATGCTCATGTTTTATGAAACCCTTCGTCATATTTTTTAGACAACTTATCCCTTTCTGTTGGAAAATTTAAAAAATGACAGTGAGAGTTGTATGGATACATGCTCAATTGCTTCCTTTCCTTCTTTCTGTCATGATCTGTTGGTTGTGGAGACTGATCTCCTAGATTCAGAGATATCATTATTCAGTCGTGTTTGTACCCCAGATTTATATGATATGCAAAAGGACTGTACACTCACACCAACAGGGGGGGTGTCGGGGAGGTGAAACCTCCCCGCACTGGGGTCCGAGGGCTAGTGGGCCCCCGGTGGGGGTTCATGGGCGAAGCCCCCGAAGAAAATTTTTGGGGTTGTTTTATGGGCCCTTGGTTTTGGGTAACCTATGGTATTTTCCCATGGTATTCCCCTTTATAAGAAAGACATTGTAATACAGCTAGGGTTGTTGTATTAGGTATTATGCATTGTAAATATCTCTGAGATCGAAACGAGAGGCTGTGAGACAGTGAAGAGGAAGTGCAGCAGATGTGCTGCAGGTTGTATCCCTTCATTTGCTGGATGGTATAATAATAAGGACTGGAAATTTCAGTGTGGACGTAGCCCATATTGGGTGAACAAAGATATATTGGTGTCTCTCTTGTAATATGTTTGTGTGATTGTATTTGCATCTTGTTTATTGTTTATTGCTCTGCGATCCTGATTTTCTAAAAATTGGTATGAGAGCCAAAGGTCTATTTGGCAGATAAACCCGCAGGAAACTAGGGTTTCCGGTTCGAGTGGGAGAAATGGCGGAAGAAGGAAAGTTTAAGGTAGAGAAGTTTAATGGACAAAACTACTAGTTATGGAAGATGCAAATGGAGTACTGTCTGTACTAGAAGGATCTATTCCTACCGTTGGGAGGAAGAGCAAAGCAGTCGACGACTATGAAGGACGAAGAATGGGAGGTTCTTGACAGAAAGGAATTTGGAACAATACGGTTGTACCTGGCTTCGTCGGTGGCTTTCAATATCTCAAAAAAAAAACAACGAAGGGTTTGATGAGCGCATTGGGTAAGCTGTATGAAGAACCCATGGCCTCCAACATGGTATTTCTAATGAAGCATTTATTTAATATGAAGATGTCTGAAGGTGGATCTGTTGCTGATCATTTAAATGAATTTAATACGGTTACAAATCAAGTAAGTTTTGTAAGTGTGAACTTTGATGATGAGGTTAGGGCTCTTCTAATCTTGTGTTCATTGCCAAAAAGCTAGAATGGCTTGGCCATGGTTGTAAGTAACTTTGTCTCTGGCTCAAACACCTTGATATTTGATGATGTTGTTAGTGTTATTCTTAGAGAGGAAATGTGAAGAAAAAGCACAAGTGAGACATCAAGTCATGTGTTGACCATGGAGAGCAGGGGAAGACAAAAGGAGAAAGGAAAGAGCCAAGGTAATCGCAACAAGTCTAAAATGGGAAGATCCAAGTCCAGACTGGGAAAAATAGAGTGTTGGAACTATGGAAAGAAAGGACATCTGAAGAAAGACTGCATATCTCTAAAGAAGAAAGGAGATGGACAGCAGGAGACTACTTAGGAAGCAAATGTAGCAGGTGATGTGTTACAAGATGCTTTGATTCTTGCTTTAGATAATACTAGTGATTACTGGGTAGTAGATTCAGGGGTTTCATGTCATGCTACACCCCATAGGAAATATTTTCATGATTACGTTCCAGGTGATTTTGGACATGTCTTATTGGGTGATGACGAGCCATGTAAAATTGTTGGAATGGGTAAGGTATGGATAAAATTTAAGAATGGAACTGAATGGCTACTGAAAGATGTTAGGCATATTCCTGCTATGAAAATAAATATGATCTCAACAGGGAAGTTGAGAGATGGCGACTGTCTATCTATGTTTGTAGAAACGCGGTGGAAGATCACTAAAGGATCAATGGTGATAGAAAAAGAAGACAGGGTAGGTACGTTGTATTTATGTCCTCATAGTACTAACCATTCTATCTCTTTAGCTTTCATAGGAACAAATACCACATTGTGGCATCATAGGCTTGGCCACATGAGTGAGAAGGGGATGAAGATTCTCCACTCAAGGAAGTTGCTGCCATATTTGAAGCAGGTAAGTTTGGAATTCTGTGAGAACTGTGTTTATGGAAAACAGAAGAGAGTCAGATTTCTCAGGGTTGGGAAACAGAAGAAGAATGAAAAGTTAGAGCTTGTGCATAGATATGTATGGGGAATGGCTCAGGTACAATCTCTTGGTGGCTCTCATTATTATGTTACATTTATTGATGATGCAACTAGAAAAACTTGGGTCTATTGCATTAGACATAAATATGATTTGTTTGCTACTTTAAAGAAGTGGAAAGCTTTGGTTGAGAATGAGACAGGAAAAAGGTTAAAGTGTCTCAGATCTGATAAAGGAGGTGAGTATTGCAAGAAGGAGTTTGCTAGTTACTATTCATACCATGGGATTCGTAGATAGAAGACATTCCCATGAACACCATAAGAAAATGGTGTGTCATAAAGGATGAATAGAACGATCATGGAGCGTGCAAGGTGTATGAGATAGGTTGATCATCAAACTTCAATGGTTGAAGTAGAAGGTATGCTGAAAGATAAACCCATCTCTATTTTAATTGATCCAGGAGATAGCCTAAGTTATGTATCTACAAGTATAGTAGAAAAGTGTAAATTGCAAGTAGAAAAGTTTGAAAAATCTTGTGCAGTTCAGCTAGCTACAGGGACCAAAAGAAAGGTAGTTGATTTTGTTAAAGATTGTGATTTGTTTATGAATCAGTTTAGAACACAAGTAAAGATGAATGTACTAACGTTAGGATTTTATGATGTCTTAATCAGAATGGATTGGTTGGAAAAGCATACGGTAGTTCTAAATTGTTTTGAAAAGACATTTACATGCTTGAATGATAAATGTGAAACAGTAACCATAAAGGAAATTCCTAGAAACATTTCAGTTAGACAAATTTCTGCTTTGCAAGTGAAAAAGGTTGTACGAAAATGATGTAAGATGTTTGTTGTAAATGTATTTAATGATGAACACACAACTAAAGAAGATAAGTTAAAACTTGAAGACATACCAATCCTAAGAGACTTCTCAGATGTATTCCCAAAAGAAATTCCAGGATTACCTCTGAAAAGAGAATTGGACTTCACCATTGAGCTAGTACCGGGTGCGGTACCAAACTCAAAAGCTCCTTATCGGATGAACATCCTAGAGCTTAACGAATTAAAATCACAGTTAAAAGACTTAATAGATAAAAACTACATAAGGCCAAGTGTGTCTCCTTGGGGAGCACCTGTCATCTTCGTTAAAAAGAAGGATGACCGAGGCGCACATAAGATTCAGCATTTAATAACAGGTTAAACCAAAAAAAATCAGCAGTTCAATTAAAGACACAGATGCAGAAGCCCTTGTATTACAAAAAAAATTAGATGTTGCAGAATCAGAAAAGATTAACATAGCACAGAAGATGCAACATTTGCAAGCTGAAAGTGATCAGTTCAAAGTCCAATTGCTCATGTTGAAGAGAGAGAAAGGAGATTTGCAAGCTTGCCTGCACGAACTGGAAACCAACCTACTGCACTTGCAACAACAAATAGATTCTTTACGCATTGGAAAAGAAAAAATGGAAGCTCAACTAGGCCCCTTACAAAATGAAGTGGAACACCAAAGAGCCAACATTACACAACTGCATGACGAGAATACTATTTTGAAACAACAACTTGCAGTTGCACAAAATCGAAAACAAGATATGTCTGCTTTTCATGCCTATGCTACAACGAACCTACTAGAGCAAATTCATACTTCACACAAATTGTTAACTGATGAAGTATACAAAATTAAGGATATTGTAAGTCGACTTGAAGAAATCTCTAAAGACGCTGCAATGATACAGCAGAACATTCGTGATGCATCCAATAAAGTCAAGAATACTTATCACAAAAGACATTGAAAGAACACAGGCTTGACATAGCACTTCTTGAAAGATGCACAACAACAGCTGCCAATATGCAAACATGAATACCAAATATTATACAAAGATGTGAACATGTTTATGCTGGTATGTTTACTGAAAATATGGAATGCAGTATTTTACTTCCTCAAAACTTACACGCTCTACCTGCTAAAGAACGCCACCTGGAAGCATTAACAAACAAGGTAAAAGAAGAACGCGAATATGTACATAGGTTTGATACACTCACTGAAGAAGATCTGCAGCACTATATCGGACAAAGGTCTGTGCATGTTGATAGCCTAAACTGTATTTACAACGATGTTACTAAGTCATTGGTAACTATCAGAAAGGATTCAGTGGAAAAAGAAATTTCTCTTAAATTACTTGAACCTCAAGCTTTTAGTGTACTCATTGCAGAAGCAGATCAATGGGATATGTACTTGTCTAGCTTAGAAATTCCACCAGCTGGAAAATAATAATTTTGTAACTATTACTTTAACTTTACCTGCACTTGTAAACCACATAAGGGACAACAAAAAATCCCCCTTTTTGCCCTTTTTGTAAACTCAATACTTTAAAAACTTTGTATGAGGACTTATTATCATCTAGTATTTAAAGCTTATTTCAATACAACAACTATGGTCTGTTATAGTCCCATTTATGTAGTTGTGTATTGACATTTTATGGGATCTTTGGTGAGCTCATACCATAATCTGTGTTTTATTATGCTTTTAGTAAATGTGTCACAGGGACAGTGTGTGATTAGGTTCACATAATTGACTTAGTAAATGGTGAATGTCTCTTCATTTGTGATTATTGTGGTTTTTGTTCATGAAAGAGATTTGGCTGCTGACTAGGGTGATGGATCCAGTAACATAGATGAAGACCAATGAGGTTGGAACCACTGTCAAACATCCTAAAACAATTGATGGTAATGTCAAAAATTTAAGTAAAAGTTGCATTTATGGTTAAAACTAGTAAAGAAAACCAAGTCAAACCAAGTCAAAATAGACAGATTTAGAGAAGGAAGTGCATCATATGGATGTTGGCATGGCCCAGAAAGGTGTTTCCAGCTGTACGAAACATGCTTCCCGCACGTGGGATGTGTCTGTATGGTTGGAAATACATTTCCAAGCTGTACCACATGTGTTTCCATGTTTCTGTACTGAAAGAACATGGTATGGCCACTATTCTGGTGTTTCCTGCAACTTAGAACAAAAAACTGTATTTTTCTACACTTAGATTTTGATGTGTTTTGAAGAGTCTTACCCATATCCAGACAATTCTTGAGAACCTGAAGTTGTAGAAACTAGAAACACAGACAATGCAATATCAGAGTATGTTTTCTGTTTTATATTTGCATTGTAAGGTGTAAGATGTAGAAATGCTTAAACTAAAATGATATTATATGTTGCCTCTGGAATGGGAGAGGTCCTATACACAATTCAAAATTTCAAATTCCAATACAAGCCTAGTGCTTTTTCCATATTGTGAGAAGTATCCAGAATAATGTCTGAACATGGTTAATTAATGATAAGTTGTCATTACAGAATGCCTTCACATTGTTTTAATGCTAAAGCTATTGGTATGCAGTTTCAGTTATAGGATTGAAGCAGATAAGGTTTATTTGCCAATTTTACAATAATGCTCCATTGGGATGTATATTTGAATCAGACACTTTCTTGCTTAAGAAACTATGATAACTAAGGGGCCTAGACAAGTCTAATTGACTTAAAATCGTTTGTCATTCTGTGATTTAGGATGGTATATTTTGAGTTTTTGATGAAAATGCAATTAAGGAGTAACATTGGATTGTGTCTCATTGATGTTTATAAGTGGAGGCAAAATTGTCACTCTCTTATATGAATTTCTGTAGTCTCTAATCAACATAGTCATTCCACCTGTTCCACTTTACATTTTTCTCCAGCCCTGCAAATTCTATCGAAGATGTGGATGTAGAATTCATTTCACTTGATTTTTTTGAGAAATAGGTCTTATAGTCTCTTTGCCTAAGCTGTTGCACTATCATGGGTGTATCTATGTTGTAAAGTCACCTAAGACTTGCACCTGGCCTTATCTACAACCACTTGAGGGCTTTTGAACACGGTCTTCTCATTAATACAAGCCCGATCACCTTGCTGCTTTCTGCTAGACCATCCCTGTGGGACCACTTGATTAATTTTAGGATGTTGATGCTTTGTTCTAGTTCTGAAATTGACATTTATGGTCTGTTTTGATGGAGCAGACTTGCAATTGAAAAGGATGACCTGCTTACCATTGGGTCAATTGATGACATTCACAAACTTTACATTTGTGCAGTTCCTCTTGGAGAGCATGCTTGTCATATTTTCCATAATGAGTAGTCTCAAACTTTTGCCATTTGCAGTGTGAAGTATTCCTAGTTGAATGTGGACGAGTCAGAAACACACTTTGTGTGTATGTTAGATGATCATACATTTGAAACTATTTTATCATATCAACTTGATCCTTATGAAAATGGGTGTTCCATCCTGAGTTGTTCATTTTTTTATGACAACAATGCCTATTATTGCATTGGGACAGCATATGTCTTTCCCGAGGAGAACGAACCTAACAAGGCAAGCTCTGAAACTTCTGTTTCTTCTTTTATAAAATCACTCATGCTTGCTCTTCTAATACTCTCATTTTTTATAGGGTTTTATTACCATTTTATGAGAATAGTAAATACAACAAAGGTTCATGCTAGATGGATGACTTGTACTTGCATGCAACAATCACTTTCCCTTTTTAAAATCTCAGTCAATTGTTTTATTTTCATTTGTTTTTGTTAACTGTGCAAAATTTTAGTATTTTTAGTTGAAGATGGTAAACTGCAACTTGTTACTGAGAAGGAGACAAAGGCCTCTGTTTATAATCTGAATGCATTTAATAGAAAGTTGCTTGCCGACATCAATCAAAAGATTCAGTTATACAAGTGGGTGCTCCGTATAACAAAAAAAAGGTTTTAAATAATTTTCATCCTCACCTTGTGGCCCAAGTTGAAAGTATTTAGACAAGGAGGGAAGAGTATTGTAATCTTCATAAACATCATTGCTATTGCCTTCACATTTAAATTGGATTTTTTCTCTTCTTCCATGCTGTCTGGTTTTGCTGCTTTAAGTCCAATTCTATCTTTTTATTAATTTCAGTCATTTGGGAGTAGTGCTTGCAATTTTTATAATCTATTTTTTTGAAGTTATAAGGATTGTCACCAAATATTGGTTATATACCTTTTTATGTGGAACAATGTTGAATGCTACATGATCACAGGGTCTTGAAGTAACTGGATAGGGTCTTGATTTGAACAAAAGGTTTTGAAGTTATTGGATGTAGTGTTAGTGTTTCTTCTATAGTTTACTGTATTAACTAGTCCAGACCCATCTAAAACTGTCCTGATATGCACCTCCATGTTGCTACGTTGTTGGTTGATATCTAGATTTTGAATGTTTGACCGTCATTTGTGTAGATTTGAGATATGATTCTATGGTCTGTTGTGCTGCATCTCAAGGTTGGGAAGTTCGAGGTTCCATATGGAGAGTCCCGATATTTGTGAAGTCTACCATTTGTATGAACGATATGGGTCTGGGCTAGTGTCATTATTCAATGCACCTTTAGTTTCAATGCACAATTACAGATCACTAAGAGTTGTTGGATCTGTACCCTCATCTTTGCTCTAGAATGCACCTTGTTTCTCTTGTTATAATCAAGCATGTTAAGAGTGCCTCATGTCTACTGCAACATTCCTTAGATGTGTTGCTTCCCCATATTTTAAAGATTTATGGTAGGGCTAGCATCCTCAAGTTCTTTAAATGAATATGTTCTGTTTTTGTTGCTCACAATTTTGCTGATCAATATAGGATGAGATTATGCAGTCTTGTGTTGGATGCACACCCAACGCTTTCAAGCATTCCCAAGTACTTGGTGGAAAATTGTAACCCTCAAAATGTTTGCCATTTAGAGTGACTTACTCGTTTTTAAATTGTATAATCTGTTTCTTGTTTTGTTTTGTATTTTTTTTAAAGGTCTTTTATAAGAACAAAGCACATTGGACTTGAAATAGCAGCTTCATCTCGCTTTATGCATGATGCCGAAGTTTTCAGGTCATTAGTAGTTGTTGGAGAGAGTTGTTTCCGGTGTTAAGTTTAGGCCAGAGAAAGTGTTGTACACGACCTTGTAAATTGTAATTTCCGAATAAATTATGGACATGGAGGTTTAGGTCTTGAAATATAAGTATTGATGGGATTGGACCTTTTTTCAGGTTTCTACTGCAGTTGTGGGGCTTGCTGTCTCATGTACCGGGGGGATGTTGTGCCAAAGGATGTGAATGCAGCAGTAGCAACCATCAAGACTAAACGGACTGTCCAGTTTGTAGACTGGTAGGTGAAAATTTCTATTTGTTTTAACTTTGAAGTTTGAAGCGTCACTAGACCTCTAAAATTTATTCCTCTGTTTCTTACAATATATTTTTGGTGTTTACCAGGTGCCCCATAGGATTCAAATGTGGTATCAATTACCAACCACCCACAGTGGTGCCTGGAGGAGACCTTGCTAAGGTGCAACATGCAGTGTGCATGATTAGCAAAAATACTGCTGTTGCTGAAGTCTTTTCTCGGATTGACCACAAGTTTGATTTGATGTATGCCAAACGTGCATTTGTCCATTGGTATGTAGGCAGTGAATTATCTGAAGCCCGTGAAGACTTGGCTGCTTTGGAGAAGGATTATGAAGAAGTTGGGGCAGAGGTTTCTGACGAAGCTGATAATGGAGAAGAATATTGAACTTATATTCGCCGTGGTTCTCCTATTGGTTGAATTTGAATAAACTGTAACGGTGGTTTGTATTGCCTTGATCATTATTATTATTGTTATTATGAATAAATTCACCGAGGGAACAAAATCTAACAAACCAAATTCAGCAACAAAAGAGTTAAAATAAAGTACATTTCTTTCGTGATAAAACTCAGAGCAAATCTGACCAAAAATTCAGGCGTGCGTTGTCGGTGGTCGATAGAAATAAAGACTATTTTGTTTTAATAATTTTTTAATTTAAAACTAGCGAGATGATTTTTGACGGGAAATAGGCAGAGGTAATTGGTCAGGTATCCTGGAGTTTTTCCAAAACATGTCGGACTGTATCAATTAATGGTATTGGAGGCACAGATCATTTCCGGCAGCAGCAACCAGTGTCTGACTGACAATTTTGAAGTGGAAAATGGTGATGGTCATCGACAGCGAGATCTGGCAACCTCCCCAATGGTTTTACGCGTTTATAGTATGTTCTTGTGTAGCTTCCATAGCCGTCCGAATTCGCTTTATTTACAAACGTAGCAGAATGAATTCACCAAATTTAGAATCGTCCGTCAATTCATTTATGAACCTTCCTTCGTCATTTCTCTCTTTCCAGCGCAGCTCTTTGTCGGTGTACTTCCTGGCTTGTGGTGAGCTTTCATTACCTTCTAATATGTGTGCCGCAACTTTCATTACCTTCTTTTTCGCTGCACAAATTTTTATTTGTTAATATGTGTACGGCATCAGGATTTTGTTTCTTCTAAAGTGTAGGATCAATCCAACAAATTATGCTTCAATCTGTGTGTAATCATAGTTTTCCACTTAGAGATCATATCATTTTTCTTGTCATTTAAAATTTAAGTTGAGAGAAAATGGAAATAGAGTTTTGAGTTACCTTCTCTAAGTGCCAAGTTTATGTACCATGTACATATACTGATGTACCAAATGGCATTGTGTGATACTACCATGATAGAAATGTTCTCTTGAAGTTAGTTGATGGTGATGGTATTGAAATTATTGGCCCAAATGTCTTTTCTCTTCCTTATTGGTGAATTGTAGAACTTACAGACTTAGTAATACATTATGAAGCTTTTATTTTTTCAGCCAAGTTCTTAAGATGAGTTGGCTAAAGGCTATGGTGGCTCTAATGCCATTTAATTTTGGTAGGATAATGTGTTGCTGAGATATATATTGTGAATTGAATTTACAACTTTTCTAAGTTAATTTACAAGAAGGCATTCAATGTCTGGTTTGGTAATTGCTAATAATTATGCTATAAAGGCATTCCCTTTTTTGCTTCATCACTTTCACTTTACTTTTTATTTATTTTATTTTTCATTTCGGCGTTCCTTTGCACCTTATGGGGCAATTGCTAGTGTATAACATCTTTCCCAACTCTTATTCCATTGATGACGTTATGAATTCTCACCTTAATTTATATATTAATATATGGTAACTTATTTCATCTAGCGATCAATAACTAGAGTTGTTTAATTTCAATGTCGAGGACTTAGTGACCTTTAACAATCACATTGATCTTATGACCTCTTTCTTTCTATTGTTTAATGTCAATGGTGACTTGGTAAACTGTCAAACGTACAAGATCATTTGTTAACATTAATGACCTCGGGATTGTCACTTGACAATGAGTTATAAAATTGCTATTCATTTAAGGCAGGGACTTGAAGCTCTGCTTCTTTCTCACTTATTTTTTAATTGGCATAACCGAGAATGGTGATGGTCACTGACAATTTTGAAGTGGAAAATGGTGATGGTCATCGACAGCGAGATCTGGCAACCTCCCCAATGGTTTTACGCGGCCCAATGAATTAGGAAACACTAGTATAACCGATCGATCTAAATGGATTCCGGCCCAAGAACACAGAGCTGTATTGGAGGAGGAGCAACAACTACAAGTAGCTCCAAACATGGCAATCCGTCTACCAGAAGTATGTCGGGTTGCAAACATGGCGATACGTCTACCAGAAGTACGTCGGGTTGCAAACATGGCAATCCCTCTACCAGCAGTACGTCGGGTTGCAAACATGGCGATCCCTCTACCAGTAGCTCCACCACAAATCGGTAGAGCTGATGATGACGAAGACGATGGGAACCAAGAACACAGCGCTGAATATAAAGTAAAGTAGGTGATCTCCAAATCAAGTGATTTTCCAGCTTCCAACTATCTCGATTTCAGTCGTTCTCCATTTTGTTCTTTGTTTGTGTTTTGGGAAGATGTCTCAACTGAATGGAAGCCCTAAGTTAGAAGATGTCTCAACGGAATGAATGGAATGAAATCCATCTATCCCCGCCAACAAACTACCATATATTAACATATACAAAACTACTTAACATATACAAAACTGCTTGATTTAATGTCTTTTGTTACTTTACTATACACCATTTGATTTATTATAAATATTTGTATTTAATGTTTTCTTTTAATTTATCTAATTGCAATGATTTTCTGAACCAAGAGGGCTGCATAGCAGCAAGTCCTTGCATATGAGCAGGGTTGTCAAGGGAATGTACTCTCAGTTTTATAGATTAGATAAGTTTATTACTTCATAGAGAAACAGATATGGATTAGGAATAGTATGTTCTTGTGTAGCTGCCATAGGCGGCCGAATTCGCCTTATTTACAAACGTAGCAGAATGAATCCACCAAATTTAGAATCGTCCGTCAATTCATTTATTTTTAAAAATTTGTTTTTTAAACATTCTCATAAATTAAAATGGCTCTTACTATACCACAACCTTACAACCTTAGTGAACTCAATTTTTTTTACAGAGATTAATGCCTCCGACCGAAAAATATATGTCGGTGATATAATAATTGCCCTTTTAATAACGGTCAACCCATCAGCTCAGCGAAGTCCAGGAATTTTCTAGACCAACACGTTTAATTTAACATTATATGCCACACACCGAGTGGCCGAAACCACCCCCTTTCCGCCCATAGAGGAGACAGTGAAACCGTATGGCGCCCGCGCAGTTGAAAATCTGAAACCCAGGTGCTACCCTACCCACAGCCTCATCCTCCTACTCTTCTTATTTATTCATCATTTTGTCTTTTTCAACCGCAGTGTCGATTACTGTAAGAAATTGGAACAATCCTTGTTGTGAGAGAGGTGATTGTAATGGCGACTGTAGCGCTCTTGGTATCCCAGTTGCTCAGGAGGAGTATATGTGATGATGAATGTGCAGATCCTGATCTTTTTGCAAACGTTTCAACTCACAGTGGCCTCTCGGAGGTCCCGCGTTCGAATCCTGTAATGTCGTGGAGGAGTGTGAGCAGAGACGAGACAGGGCAAGAGGAAGAGGTGGAGTTTGGGATGGACACATCCCAGGTATTGCTATTCAGGGTTTCACTTCCTGCCTCTTTCCAGTAGCACAGTAACCCCGTTCCGTTGGCCCGTTCTGAGCAGCATACCTATTAATGGTACCTGACGTGGATGTATTATATGACATGGAAGCTGACATGGATGTATTATATACATGGAGGTATTATATGACATTGATGTATTATATTAAGTGTGTTTTTGGAGTGAGCTAAAGTTTAGATGATTTGTATTTGTGTTTTTGTAAGTTTGGTTGAGTTTAGCAATATGATTTTTTATTGATTTTGATTGCAGAAATTGATTCAATACCCTTGATTATTTATGATAGCTAGCATTTACAATTCCAACAACTAAAAACTACCATTTCAACAATTTTCACAAGATTTTGATAAAAAAATTCACAAGTACAATAGTCTAAATTTTAACTTACTAAAACAAGGACATCATTGATATGTTGTCCATTTAATTTTAATAATTAAAAAATGAATTGAATTCCTTTTTCATGGATGGAGGGGTATTTTTCATATGGTTTCTTAGCTTTACTAGTTGTTAAGAGAATATAGGAATTGCGTCCTCTATTTGCCTCTTTGTGTTACTAGAGCTTCAATATTATTTTTGTTCGTAAATTTCATCTATAATTTTTAAATAATTTATAATTTATATCATTCATTTGTATATTAAATTAGTATAGATCTATTTTAAAGTAGTATATAGATATGTTTTAATTATAGATTTATAATTTATATCATTTATTTGTATATTAAATTAGTATAGATCTATTTTAAAGTAGTATATAGATATGTTTTAATTATAGATTTATTATCTATTGAGAAGATTAAATTTTTTGGGTGCAAATTTTTGAGTGTAAATATTTTAGGAAAGGTTTACATTTCGAATGATTTGATCCCTCTTAGCATATGATACATATGGAGTTAAGATGGATCTAGTTGGTATTACGCAAATCAATACTCTTCAACAACAAATTGTTTATAATCTTGGTAGATCTTTGACATATCTCAGATAACTATGTAGCACTTAGTCCTTGTCTTTAATAAAATGTGAAATAGATTGATAAAAGCTAATGATACACCAATTTGTAATAACAAGAAGTAGGAGTACGCCTATCAACATCTCACTAAAGGCCAATTTGTAATAGCAAGAAGTATTAGTATACCTATCAACATCTCACTCAAATGCAATGCATTTTTGTTGAATAGTCAAAGCAATTAAGGTATTGTTTTCATTTATTGTGGTCCATCTGGAACAACAAAGTCTCAAATTCTAGAAATCAAACAAGATGTTATTTTTTACTATTAGCCTTCTACAAATATAAGATGCTATTTCATATAATGTTACATGTTGATGTATATGTAACTTCGGAACGTATTTCATATATGTATATTGTACTCCTATAGAGATGGTATTATTCCCCTATACAGAAGTGTTTGTATTCTTATAGAGATGTTATTATTCCTCTATACGGAAATGTCGTCATTTATATTGTAAGTGTCGTAACTTATACTTGATGGGTTATTAGACCACCCTATTGGGTGTCGGCCCAGTCAGCATTATGTTATGTGGTTAAGTTAAGGCTGACCTAGTAAAGGTTATTAGGCAAGTCAAGTCAAGTATAAATAGAGTGCGGGAGGCACTCTATTTCATCATTCTATTCTCTCTCACACTCTTGGAAGAGTGGCGCACTTGTGGAGGAGGAGAAGCTGCTGCTAGGAGATGTCTATCTCTTATGCTTGTGTTGTATCATTGCTCTATCTATCTCTGAGGAAGTTATTGGGGTTTTTCACCTTTATGGTTTTCCCCAAGTAAACTCCGTGTCTCTTGTGTGCTTGCATTATTGTGTCCATGATTGATATGCTGTAGATATGCTGTACATATTGTTCTTTCAGTTAAGATCTTAGATTAGATTGAAGTAAATTCTGAAAAAACTAACATGGTATCAGAGTTAGTCTGAAAGAAGGCATGGTATGGCATGTATGACACTTGTTGCAATTGCGAAGCTAGGGCTTGATATAGTAAAAATCAGTCATCGTAGCACTTTCGCAATAAATAAATTTTGGCGAGGTTTCAGGGTCTGAAAATCGTACAGGGAAAAGCTAAGATCCCCATGTACCTTGTGTCCAAAGAACAACCTCTAATTCATTGTACTTTGTGATTTATGATCTATACAATATAGGGTTTATGCCTCTTCCAGATCTCAATCATAAACAGGTGACTTTGGAAAAAAGGTCATAACTTGAGCTAGAGAGCTTCAAATAAAATTTCGTAAAATGTGACAGGTAGTGCACGGATTGTAATTTCTCAGGTAACGTTTTCAGAGGCCGAAACTGAACCAGTGACACGTGGCACGCTGTACAAGTTCGCTCTCCTATTTTATCCCACAAACATGTCATGTTGTGACACTTGGCATAACTCTCTCTTAGAGAATCCATTTGAGATCAGACCTGTGGGGTTGAAAAGATGACAGGTCGGGCTATCACAGAAAAAGTTTTCAGACCCCGTGGATCGAAAAGTTCGGAGTTACACCAGAAAAAATCAGGTACATATTTCTGTTAAAACATAATTATTTTTGAGCACCTTCATACATGGCTTCCGAAATTTAAGGTTTCAGAGAAAGTTGGAATTTTTGTGATCGAAGACTGTGGCTGAATACTACTCATCAAAATAGAAATTTAGAGACCAAGATCAGAATTTTTGGTTGGGCAAAAGGTCGGGCTTGATTAGACCCTAGTTCGGGACTTTGATTGGAAAAGTGGAAAATTAGGGCTTCTGCAAAAATGAAATTTTTTGAAATCTGTGACCACGACTGGAAGCTCCCCCAAAAAATAGAAGCTTAGAGCTTTGGATCGAACCTTTTGATTGGGCAGAAGGGTGGGCTTTATCAAACCCTAGTTCGGGGTCATGTCTAGTGAATCCAAAAGTTTCAAAGGCAAATTTGAGGGGTGAAACTTTGCAGTTTTCAAATTATGAGTATACCAGCTTGATCAACTCATCAAGGCGCATATTTCTGTCCTTTCAGAAGTTTGAAATTCAAAGTTTGATTTTTTAGGGTTTCTCTGACAAACCCTAATACAACTCCAGGTCCAATTCCTGCAAATCAAGTGGATTGGGTTAACCCTAGAAGAGAATGGATGGGTCACCTGCATAAGTGAAGAAGTTCCTGTTTTAGAGGGAGATGAGGCTAAGGCCTTACATGAGAAGATTACAAGCAATCTCGACAGGTATGACTCATCCAGGTATGTTTCGAGATTTGTTCATGATTAAGTTTATGGTATGTTTGTATTCATGTTATTACGGTTAGTACAATCTTGATTAAATTTAGACTTGTCGTATCACCCTAATAAAATTATGAATGCATGATAGAAGATATTCATTGATTAGGGTGTCGATACTTATGATTGTACTAATGCATTATGGTGTTGTATGAGGTTTATGTTGTCTATTAACATCAAAGGTACACCAAGAAAGACAAATCATGTTCTAGTTCAAGAACGTATGATCATGATGACATGAGGACAAAGATTCATCCATTGTCATGAATCACTTAGAAGATCTATTTGCGAGGTATGTATAACTTGGTTCTATAATGGTTAACCTATGAGGTATGCAGGTTACTAGCACAAGTCATTGAAGAGAACAAGAAGACATCATGTGGGTATGTTAGACATAACTAGCTAACATACCAATCCAGTTCAAGGACAGGTAATCCAGGAAGCAAAGATCAAGAGGGAGCACACTCCAGTTGTTCCTGCAAGGAAGCAAAGATCAAGAGGGAGCACACTCGAGTTGTTCCTGAAAGGAAGCAAAAAATGAGCACACTTCAGTAATTTCTGCAAGGATGCAGATATTCAGAGGGAGTTGACCACTTCTCACAATCCACATCAGAATGGAGTTGCAGAAAAGAAACAAAGACTGAGAGGGAGTCAACCCAACAAACAAACAAAGATAAGTATTTGAATTATCATTCCTTGCATATTTTATTGTTTAAATAATACTGTTCAATAATGTATATACTCATGTTCCAAGAATTAGGTTGTGTATTATGCATATTAGAATAGTTGCATTGATGAACAGTATACTACTAATATACCCAGGTAAGTGGGATATGGCACTGTACAACATTCCATTGCTACTTATCTAAAATGAAACCTCTTTGTTGACATGTTGGGAGTTGTGCACACTCTTAACAATGTTTTGGTAGAGATTGGAAGGCATCTAGAAAGTTACGGGATATGGATAAATGTTGTATTGAAGCATTGGCTAAGATAATTGCATGACTGTATGACATATTTCTTTATGTGTAAGAATTTGTTCTGAAAACTATGAGATGTTTTCTAATCATGCAATTTGACTTGTTGTGTAGGAAAGATCGTATACCATCACCTACGAAAGAAGGACTACAACATTTGTTCAACAACAAAGTTATCTATTGAAAATATTGAAGATATTGAAGTTCCCAGGATCTGGGAAGAATGCCATGATCGAGGAGTACCATTCGATCATGAAGATGTTTGGGATGCAGTCCCAAAACCTGAAGGGGAGTCTGTAGTGACTTCTAAGAGGATCTACAAGATCAAGGATGCTGTAGGTGGTAGTATAGAGAATTTTTCTCCTGTAGACAGATACACTTCCATTAGATCCGTACTTGCTCTGGCTGCAGTGATGAAATAGAAGATACACCAGATGGATTTCAAGACAGCTTTCTTGAATGGTGTAGTTGAAGAAGAAGTGTATGTGGAGCAGCCACTTGGTTCTGAGACACATGACAGGGAGTCATATATGTGCAGAACTTGGTATGGTAGGATAGACAGCTTTCTAACCAGTTTGGGATTTACCAAGAGTAAAGCGGATTCCAACCTTTACTACAAGGTTGATGAAGGCAATTCAGTGATACTACTTTTGTATATGGATGATCTGTTTATTACAGGTGAAGATAGATTGATTGCCGACACACAGCGGAAGTTTGCTGCTGAGTTCGAGATGAAGAACTTGTGGATGATGCACTATTTTCTAGGTATGGAGGTGTGGCAGAGTGCAGATAGAATCTTCCTTGGACAAGGGAAGTATGCAGTAGAGATCCTGAAGAGGTTCGGGATGATGGACTGCAAGGCCATGGCCACACCTACGGCATCGAACCTGAAGCTTCTGTGTGATGCTGTAACGCCCCCTTCCATCATCATCAAATGCAAGGAGGGGACACGTTAACAACACACGGGCTTATCGCAGACTTAGCCCCAATAATTTTGCACATAAATTCCTAACCTTTTTAAAACTTCTATATGCAAATTCGTTTCAATATAAACACAGCGGAATGAACATGCTAACAAGCACTCAAATAGACAGTAATTGCAATCATAACAATCACAGCAAATAATGATTCAACATACAGAGACCCAATCTCATTCGTATGCCATGCATGGATTCTATATTAATTCATTTCATTAAACATGGGCAATTTAACATATTGCAGAACACAAAATGGAATAATTTATAATCCACAGAACACTTATCTTGAGAAGTTGATGTCCAACAACTGGCTACGTGAAGGCAACGTTCCTCCCAACCGTAGATCTCTACCCAGCCTATATTCCTTCAGCTGAGAGATCACCCCCGAGCTGGGCTGTGTATCCACTAAGGAGGACTAGCTGGGTTCACTCACAGCCATGGCTTCAGTCAAGCATCCAAGCAGATAGAGGAGGGTAATGCTAAGCCATTGAGCTCAACCACAGAGCTACAGGCATCTCAAGTGGGCTCAACAGTTAGGCACCCACATTACCTACCACATCCAACACAAGGAAGATCCCCTTCTCTGTTACACAGTCCCTCAGGCAACTCTTCCCTCCAGTGCTCTTCAGAATGGGCATAGAAAGGTCCAGCTGCTGATCCTTGAGATCCTAGCCTTCACAGGGT
Organism: Larix kaempferi; assembly: GCA_027924585.1. Classification (NCBI taxonomy): domain Eukaryota; kingdom Viridiplantae; phylum Streptophyta; class Pinopsida; order Pinales; family Pinaceae; genus Larix; species Larix kaempferi. Next base: position 7,759,727 of record BSBM01000556.1, read on the forward strand.
TTATCAAGCACACCCAACCTCTGCATAGTCAATCCCCACTTGATTTCTCACCATTCTGCTCACAAAATACTCAAATCCGTCACTCGTTTTCTGAGCTGCAAAAACTGGGTTTTCCCATTGATTTCGGGGTAGCTAATGCTCCCAAATTCGCCCCAAGGTTCATGCTAATGGATTCCCCATTGGATTTCCCTGTCCCATGCCAAATCTGGACGTTTTTGGTCTTTTAAAATCTGGGTTCTCTCAAGGTCACGTTTTTCTGATTTCCTCACTGTTGGCTCTCGTTTTTGGATGCAGAATGATGCTAGGTAGTTTCACAATGGAATGGGGTGAGAATGAAGCAACCTCCCATGAGGTTGAGTGACTTCTTGCCCAAGCAATCAGAGCCCATGCCCACCCATACGAATTTCAGGGCTGCCCATGCTCCATTGAAGCCATGGGCTGAAATCTCAACCACCTTCTTACAGCAGGCATTAATGTCACCTAGGGAAGTCAATGGGTTCTCATAATGACAAATGGCAGCCTAGGGTTTAGTCCCATAGCCCCCCCACCACTCCCTAGTGGATACACGTGGCCCCTTCTCATTCGTTGCCTCCATAGTCAGTTTTTGGTATTTTATTTCAATGTTAAATATTTACATCAATTTACAATATCCCATGGCTTAATAGCACGTGGGTAACAAAACATCAAGCGTGTCTAATTTAAATAAAATCCGAGCATAAACTAGTGGGGCCTTGGCCTTGAGCTCCACGCTAGGGAAACATACATCGTGTGTTTACAATATTTACATTAGAGCCAATATTTTCTAAGGGTCAAAATTGGGGTATTACAGATGCTTCATCTGATCCGGTTGATGTTACTGTGTATCGTCAGATGATTGGGTCCTTGATGTACCTGATGAACACAAGGCCATATATTTGCTTTGCGGTGAACACATTGAGCAAGTTCTTGACGGATCCCAGAAGTGTTCACCGGGTTGCTGCAAAGCATATTCTGAGGTGCCTGAAGGGTACAGTTGATTATGGGCTCAAGTATGATGCGAATCAAAATTTTAACTTGTAGGGTTATGTTGATTCAGATTGGGTAGGCAGTGCTGCAGATAGGAAGAGCACTTCTAGGTGTTGCTTCAGTATGGGATCAGGTGTGATCTCTTGGTTTAGCAAGAAGCAGTCCTGCGTAGCACTGAGTACAACTGAGGCGGAGTATGTTGCATCATGTTCGGCTAGTTGTGAGGCAGTATGGCTGAGGAAGCTACTATTTGAGTTATTTGATCTACCATTGGAGGCTACTGGTATTTTTTTTGTGACAACCAGAGTTGTGTGAATCTGTCTGAGAACCCGGTGTTCCACGACAGGTCGAAACACATAGAGATAAAATGTCACTATATCAGGGATATGGTGCAGAGAGGAGCAGTGAAGCTCCTGTATGTTGCGACGGACAAGCATATTGCAAATGTGTTGATGAAGACACTAGCCAGAGTCAATTTCGAGTAATTCAGAGAGAGGCTTGGTGTTCTTCAGATCGACGACACTTCGAGGAAGAAGTGATGGAGACATTTGCTGTAGCCATTCCTAGCATGGTGGAAGGGGGATCCTTCACATGGCCGTGGATGTAAGTGCTGGATGATGAGCATCAGGATGATGTTCTAGTTTCTGCTCTGTATGATCAGTTTGATCATTTATGTATGTACGCATCATGTTGGATGTTGGATATGATCAGTTGGATCATTTATGTATGTACGCATCATGTTGGATGCTGGATATGATCAGTTGGATCATTTATGTATGTATGCATCATGTTGGATGCTTGGACCATGTATCTGTATATGTATCAGGTGGATACGTTGTATGATCAGGTAGATCATGTATGTTGATATGTATCAGGTAGATACATTGTGTGGATCATGTATCTATGTATGTATCAGGTGGATACACTGTGTATGGTGATATGTATCAGGTAGATACTTGGTATACATCAGGTAGATGCATTCTATGATCAGGATGCTGATGTGTACATCAGGATGATGTATGGAGAGTATCAGGTTGATACTTTGTGGCCGTGGATAGGTTGTGCAGATGAGCATGTAAGTAGACCTGGGAGATTTGGACAGGATGAAAAAGGCCTCAGATGCTCTTTTGAGACATTGCTCTAGGAGGACATGTAAGTAGACCTGGGAGATCCGGACAAGATAAAAAAGGCCTCAGATGCTCTTTCGAGGAATTTTCCTATGGCATGTAAGTGGACCTGGGAGAACTGGACAAGATGAAAAAGTCCTCAGATGCTCTTTCGAGGCATTGCCATGACCACATGTAATATGCTCCTGGGAGATTCGGATAGGATGAAAAAGGCCTTAGATGCTTCAGCTAGGTTTTGTGGTGGACCAGATGTAATGTGCTCCTGGGAGATCCGACGGGTAGAGCTGTGTGCTCGTAATAGCCTGGGATGCTTCAACCAGGTTTTGTGGTGATATCACATGTAATGTGCTCCTGGGAGATCCGATAGGTAGAGCTGTGTGCTCGTAATAGCCTGGGATGCTTCAGTCAGGTTTTGTGGTGATAGAACATGTAATGTGCTCCTGGGAGATCTGACAGGTAGAGTTGTGTGCTCGTAATAGACTGGGATGCTTTAGCCAGTTTTTGTGGTGAGATCACATGTAATGTGCTCCTGGGAGATCCGACAGGTAGAGCTGTGTGCTCGTAATAGCCTGGGATGCTTCAGCCAGGTTTTGTGATCGGTCACATGTAATGTGCTCCTGGGAGATCCGACAGGTAGAGCTGTGTGCTTGTAACAGCCTGGGATGCTACCGCCAGGTTTTGTGACGCACGTAATAAGTCCTGAGGATTCCACAGTATGGCCAGTGATGATGAAGACCTACAGGTGGTGGGCCTACATCCAGTATGAAAAAGGACTCGCTCTATAGAACTTCCTATGACGAGTAGATTTAGAGATTGATTGAGATAGCAGCAGCAGTGACGATGATCATGACTTGATGACGATTATCCAGTGACGATGATCCAGAGAAGAAGACTTGTGCTAGAAGACCTGTGTCGAAAAATACCTTTCTAGTTAAGAGGGAGTGTTGATGTATATGTAACTTTGGAATGTATTTCATATATGTATATTGTACTCCTATAGAGATGGTATTATTCCTCTATACGGAAGTGTTTGTATTCCTATAGAGATGTTATTATTCCTCTATATGGAAGTGTCGTCATTTATATTGTAAGTATCGTAACTTATACTTGATGGGTTATTATACCACCTTGTTGGGGTCGGTCCTGTATAAGTCATGTGGGTCGAAGGGTTATTAGACCACCCTATTGGGGGTCGGCCATGTGGGTCAAAGGGTTATTAGACTACCCTATTGGGTGTCGGCCCAATCAGCATTATGTTATGTGGTTAAGTTAAGGCCGACCTAGTAAAGGTTATTAGGCAAGTCAAGTCAAGTATAAATAGAGTGCGGGAGGCACTCTATTTCATCATTCTATTCTCTATCACTCTTGGGAGAGTGGCGCACTTGTGGAGGAGGAGAAGCTGCTGCTAGGAGATGTCTATCTCTTATGCTTGGGTTGTATCATTGCTCTATCTATCTCTGAGGAAGTTATTGGGGTTTTCCACCTTTATGGTTTTCTCCGAGTAAACTCTATGTCTCTTGTGTGCTTGCATTATTGTGTCCATGATTGATATGCTGTACATGTTGTTCTCTCAGTTAAGATCCTAGATCAGGTTGAAGTAAATTCTGAAAAAACTAACATTACATGCATCATTTTCATCTTGCTTAAGAGCATATTCACCCCAGTTTTTACCTAAATGATAAATTGTCATTGAACACCTGAGAGACCCATTTAACCAACAATAACGTTGAAATTCATACTGTCCAACAACTTGTTGGGCGGTATAAGGACCCAAAAAGGCTTAAGGTTATGGTTGCGATGTTGCTTGAATCTTTATTTGTCTAAATTTCTAAATGCAACATGAAACACCAACTATGCAAAAATGCCTAATGTAACCTTAAATGTAATTTCAACATTAGAAGTTCTTCCTTATTTGATGATTGCCAGAAGCAAGATAGATTTTACTAAAATATTTAGGTCCTTGCGACAATCAATAAGATCATAAATTCTAGGAAAATGATATATGAGTTTAATAGTGATTTTCTTTAGTGTTCTATAATTAGCAGTGTTGCAAATATCTCTGATTTCTCCCAAGTTTGTCTAGTTTAGAGTGTTTTTTTCCCTAAACCCGATATTTCTGATAAGTTTATTTTCGGATCCTTGGTGACATATTCTCCAAAAAAATATTTGCAGCAATGATTAGTGCACAAACACCATTCATGACCACATCTCGATCCAATACCTCGTTCGTGACTCCTTTGTGTCTCAAACCCTGACAGATACATGTAGTTGATGAGGGGGGTAAAGAAGCCTTGAATTGATAATTCATCCATCCTTCTTCAATTTAAAAGTGTTGTGATGACATTATAGGTTTCATGGTTGTCATGTTAATAAGGTCTTTTGAGAATAAGACCAGAGCAAATGACACGAGTTTAATGAAAGCGTTAAATGGCAAACATAGATTCAACAACAATTTTGGTTTTTCATTTGTTTTAATCCAAACCAAAATGTAGGATTGAGGATAAGGCTTGATAGGAAAATTGATAGAAGACACAAGGTTTTGGGAAATAAGATTCTTCCTGTTACCATTATCCTTGATGAACTGATCGATCTTTGATTTTGCAATTATGTGTGAGCAATATTTTGTTATAAGCAAGGGCATATAATCAGTGGTTATCTAGACTTCTCAATGCAAAAATGACATACATAATGTCTGTTTATCAATTCCTAGTATATAAAAATGCAACAAGCCGTAAGGAGATGTAATCTTCTATAGACATAGATTCAATTTCCATTCCTCGATAGCTTTAGTTAAAGCTAGTGATAGAAATAACTCGCCTGTCTTTGGCTCGGAGACTCCAACCTATTCATCTATTCTTGTTCGTTTCATTGATTTCATTCACATCAACTACCTCCTTATGTCAGGTCGACCCTCAGATTCAACTACAAAATTTCCTTCTCTTGACTTACTATTGCAAATTGGTAACCACGAAAGGGATGCACTTCTGATGCATTTAATCTTGTTCTAAGAGGGAACAATGGACTGCTAACCATTTATTATGGAGCTCGCCTGCTACTTGGATTGAAATTCATCAATCTGTGAGGGAAGGATATGGCTTCCTAAGAAGGAGGAAGTATTTACCAAAATCTTGTTACAGTTTATGATATGAGGGTCTTCGTTGGCATCCCTAATGTGCCTATAACCCAATGTTTACACTGTCACTTTGTGTTGTGTAGGTCACACCATAGATTTGTGACAAATTTTATTGCCTCCTTAAGTCAATTCTCTAATAGCTAAAATCGATTGCAACACGACAATTCATAGTCTAGGTCAAGTGATTCACATTAAGAAGTATGCTCTTCAAACAATTTCGAAGTCTATACAAGGACTTATATTCTCGATGTCCAAATCTTTTGGACAGCCATTAATGAGAATCAAAAGAAGAATCACTGATGAGAATTGTAAAGAAAACTTGAGGATGTTTGTGTCAGACCTTAAGGCCTTGAAATCCGAATATAAGGCTGATAGGATAAGTTCAAGAAGGGATGGAAATATAGTTAAAATTTAGAATAAATTCGAGAGGGGTAAACTTTAATATTTTATTTGAACTTTTAGAACATACAAAAGTTTACAAAAGGATGAAGGCATCGAACTATAAAACCATGAGGATGCATAAGGAAACAAAAATCTAAGTTTTTCACAAAGTAATAGGGTAGAGGACAAGTGAGGCTTTAACATGAGCATACCTTTCGACATGACACGACGAACAATGACACAAATCCCAACAGCTCCCAAATAGCTCCACGTTGTATAGCTCGTTCCAACTCTCGAACAAACCCCAACATCTCTCAAATAGCTCCCAACAACTCCACGTCCAACAACATCAGACAACTCCCGACGAATTGCTTCATAAGTGCCGAATTGATTCATGGGTGCCAATGAGAAGGATTCCCAAGTGTCCAAGGATGGTGCAGGGTGCCAAGACCAGTGGGTGGTGAACAGTGGCACTTGTGCATTGTTTACATTGTTTTTGTTTCGTGTGTGCTACAATGAAGTCCCTATAGCATTGTTGCATTGAGTAATTTTACTTTACACAAAACTTCTATTATAATAAAATTTTAATTAGGATTAAAAATGATGTAGAATTTTCATCAAATTTATGATTAAAAAAATGACCATTTTACCACTCGATTAAAATAAATCAAATTTATGATTTGATTTCAATTTCACTACTATCGTTATTTATAATAATCTATTATATAAGTTATGCATCTTAGTGTATCATGTATCATAACAACACATATGTAAACTTTGTTGTTCTGAATGATGAAGTGTACATACCCTACCTCCTTGAACCTATGACCTAGTAGGAGGAAACACATGATTTGAACCTGTGACTTTTAAGGAGGAAACACACATTCTTAATCATTAGGCCCACTCAAAATAAAGAAAAGGGAAATTACCATTTTGGTTTAAAATTCGAGAAAAAATAATTATGAATTGACTTCTAGTCATTACATGTTAATATTGACAATATAATTGTAACGAGGATATTTGAGTATATTGAATCCAACTTTACATTAAAAACATCATTTTCATCAATAAAAAATCAAAATTTAATAAAGGTTATCGAACAAAACTGCAATAATAATTAAATCTCTCTCACACGTGCACACATATCTAAAACTAAACTTCTTTACTTGGTATTTACTATTTGATATCGAGTGGGGTAGTTGTAGGTCATATGCGCCAGGTGTACATACCCTACCCCCTCCATATTTGAACCTATGACCTCTTAGGAGGAAACACATGTTCTTAACCCTCAAGCCAACTCAAAACAACGAGAAGTGAAACCACCGTTTTCTTTTAAAATTCAACAAGATTTAATTATGAATTGACTTCCAATCATCAAATGTTAATAATGACAATTTAATTGTAATAAGGATATTTGAGTGTACTGAATCCAAATTTACATTAAGAACATCATTTTCATCAATAAAACATTCAAAATTTGATAAAGGTTATCTGACAATTAAAACTCTCTCCCTCTCTCTCTCTCTCTCTCACACACACACACATAAATCCCATTAGTCGATGACCCGCCCTTGATCACATGGAAAAAACAATAGCTCATGTGACATGGCTCTTATTTCATTAATTAACGGATATTGAAGCCACTTGCAAAGTAAAAAATGAAATATGGATATACTTTATATTTTCTCATTATTGAGAAGTTCTACGATCTGCTTACAATGAGATCGAGGTCATTGCAATAGTGTGATAACTTGGGTGTCCCATAAGCATGTGTTTTTTCTTAAATTAAACATTCAACACCAAAGTCGAGGTGAAATTTAATTACATTGATACAGACAAATATAACATGTTATTAAACCATTAACAAAATTGAATGGTCATTCCATCGAGAGGCACTTTCTACAACCGAGTATTAAGGGAGAATTATAATTTTGTGCTCAAAGTGTCGAGTTGACATCTGGCCCTTTAATAAAATAGTAAAATATTAAGTAAACAAAATTACAATGTCGACCCTAACTTAAAGCTAAAAAAAGATATATATATTCCAATTAATTACAACTAAAAAAACTTAGATACTTCCTTCTCTGCGATCTGGGATCTATCCAAGTATGAAGTTCTCTATGTTTTCTAACAAACATCATATATTATCTAATTTACTAATAGATATCGCTTTCAACTAGTGCAATTTTTCTATACATGTGAACATGTAGGTCATGTATACCTAGCGCACATGAACTACAACTACCCCACTTGCTGTGCCCAAAAGTCTTCATCGTTGAGACATTTGAAGCCCAACCATAAAAGGACGGTGATCAATAAGGATGAATGCAATGTTGAAATATACAATTTTCTTCCATGTTTAAATTCATATATTGTTTTTAGTATTTTATTGTTAGATGTATATTACATGTCCATATCCATAAATTTAAACTAGGGTGTTGAAGGGAAGACAATGCACAAGGCTATGAATTCATCCCCATTGGCATGCATGAGTGTGAATATTATGATGTGTATATGAAGGAATTTCTGCAATAGAACTAAGGCTTTGTCTCTACAACTTTGTGTATCTCTATTGTGAATGAACATCAATAATATCTAGTTGAGTTGACCTATTCAACTGTCCTAGTGTTAGCTCAAGCTATATCACTTTGGGGATGAGGCATATTTCAATTTTTCATATTACAAAAATCGACAACTTACTAATTCTTGGGGAAGGAACACGTAGGGCATATCACTTCATGATTAAAGGGTAACATGTTGGTATTTGCTCATTTAATCTCCCATCTTGTCAACATATTTTCCCATGCTTCTTTATGCACCCTCCTATCTAAATTCTATAAATTACTCGAGTCCATGGCCCATGAGATATGATGCATAGCTTCTTTTCTAAGGTTTTTAAGAGAACTACAATGTCTAAGGTGGCATATTTTTGGTGGTTACATAAAGAACATCAAGGGCCAATAGTAGACACACACTTGATTGTAACATTGACGAGAACCATTTAGGCTCTTATAAAGGAAATGTAGATTGAAAAGGGCATAGGAAATAGTTGTTTTTTGGATGGTTGGTTCCCTCATAGCAATAGTTGTTTCATAGCCCACGATATAGTCTGATATATATTTGATCTTAATTTTTTTTGTATCTCATGGCTTTTATGCTTATGGGTCAACATGTCAAACAACAACTACTGGTGACTTTTCAACCTATGTTACTACTTTTGCTTGGGAAACTAATTCTAAAAAATGCTTGACCACCTATGCTTGCTTTTATGGGCCAAATGTTGGAAGCTCTGGATCACCCACAATGGGATCAATTGTATGAGAACTAGGCCCGGGGAAAAGAAGTCAGCTGATTGGTTAAAATGCTATTGATTTGTTGGGTATATATTTTGGGTTCGAATTTTTGCTAGCTCTACTCCGTATTTCCCATGCTACCTTAAGTGCCTCTGTTGGTTATACCTTTGTTACTTATACCGAGTCTCCTAAGACAATATTTAGCTCTAGATCATATGCTAGTGGTTGAACCTTGTTTTTAGTATGGTACTAGATTTGGATTAGAATTGAATATTACTTCCTTGGAGATGATGTTAGTATATGTGAATCCATTTAGAAGGTTTTATTGTTTAGTGGCTTGACAAGCTCCTTTCAAGGTCACATTTGGTGGAATTGGTGGTAAAATCAACGAATCCTTGTTTTTAATATGGTACTAGATTGGGATTAGAAATTAATATCATTTCCTTAGAGATGTTAGTATATTTGAATCCATTTAGAAGGTTTTATTGTTTAGTGGCTTGAAAAACTCCTTTCAAGGACAAATGTGGTGAAATTGGTGGTAAAATCAATGAGCCCTTATTATAGGTTCTATCTAGTGGTGCTATGAAGAAAGAAATGGAATATCAAAGATGATGATTTTAAAGGAATTTTGAGAATTAGTATCGTAGGTTAGTTCCATATCTAAGTTTTATTGGAAGGGGTCTAAATTTAGAATTGGATAAATGCACATACTTTGTTAATTGCTCGTAGGAGGTTAACACCTAACATTTTGTAACTACCATAGATCACAGCATGGATATGCAGACTATAAAATTGATCGAAAATTCAAGAAAAATCTAAAATATTGAAACACTAAACATACACAACTTAAGAGTGAGGAATAATCTCTAGCTTGAGATTGGTTTGGTCAAAATCCATATGTGGAAAGCTCTTAAATCATAGAAAAATTCCAATCATAAAAGCATCTAACCTCTGTAGCTCCAACTGAAAATGGTTTTGAACTTTCCAGTTTGGTCCTATTTATATTTCTTATAATATACATATTACATGTGTAATAAATTCATCTTAGTGACTGTAGGGTTTTCAATTATTATTAGCTTTTGGGGTTTTGGATAAATATCACCTCTCAAACACTATATAAGAGATGTGAATCTCATTGTAATTGTATGAAGTATTTTATTAATATACTATTGTGTTATTGTGCTTAGTTGTGATTAATGATATCTAGGATTTTGACATTCAGTGATTTGGCTCATTTCATAACATGGTATTAGAGAGGGTTCATTACTCGATTTAGCTAGACATAAAAAAAATAGTTGTTTCAATGGAAGAGAAGCATGCTTTATTCATCTCAACCACCATTTTAAATTCTAGCTAGTTACATTTCATGAATTGAGCCACCATTGCTAGTCACCATGAATTTGGAATCGAACCATATAGAAAAAAAATGCTTATAATCTTGAAATCGATCCAAGTTTCCATTGCCAGTCACAATGGATTGGGAATCGAAGCATATTATAGAAAAAAAGGCTTATAGTCTTAGAATTGGTCCAAGCCACCATTTATCACAATTGTTGTAGATTCCATTTTGGTGAATACAATCCAATTATAAAGGAAAAGTGAAGTCAATTTTTTTATTAAAGCGAGCAGATGCCACCCCATCATATGGAAACTACCACATACTATATTTTAGTAGTTGTCATATTGCATCCTCTATATCAAATTAAAAAAATGTAAATAAATGGATCCAAATAACCATTACCACTTATTAGGTCAAGGAAACCACCTATTTTTTCCTTAGCCGTCGCATATCCAATCACCAACTAAGCCACCACACATTGTTTTGGTTGTTGTTTCATTCTATAGGAACCATCTTCCTTCTAAATTGGCAACTAGTATATAGAACTTCTTGCACGACCATGCTTCCATCTATTATATTTTAGATCATATTTTAGTTTATTCAATCAGTTTCTTAACATTATTTTCAAGCAAATTCAACAAAACGAATCCTCTGGATCTCTAAGTAATAGTAATAATAGATTTCTTTCAACCGAACATTAAATATAATTCTTATTTCTACAAAATTTTACACATATTTTTTTGAATGGATGGAAATCCCATTGGAAAAATATGATGGTCTCAATTTCCATGCCTGGAAAGTAAAAATCCAATTGTAGATGATGAACAAGAACTTGCAGGGAATTGTAAAAGGGAATGATAAATCACCTATAAATGCAAATAAATTACTAGAATGGTAGAGAAAAGATGGTAAAGCCAAATTTGATATTGGTATTTCTATCTCACATTCTAAGTTGCATCACTTAGATTTGGAAAACTCATCTAAATAAATCTAGGATAATTTGAATAAACTATTTGGAGCAAAAGTGGTAAATGCAAAGTTTTGTCTAAAGCTTCAATTGTTCAAATTCAAGATGTCTGGTGAGGTGACTATGTCCATCATTCTCATAAATGTATAAGACACATGAATTTTTCCATGATTACCCATAGTTTACATTACATATTCATGTGCACATCAATCTACATGTTGATTCATAAATCATTGCATGCAACAACCTCACATTTAAACAAATTCAAGATTTAAACATTAGTACTATGAAATTAGACATGAATAATTATCTTAATCAGAATGTTGTCCTAGAAAATTGGTTGTGCAGGAGAAATTCACTTCCCAACCATTGATATGTTCCTTATGTTATGGCTAAGGGAGCCACCGGTTTTTTTTCTTAGTCGTTGCATATCTAATCACCAACTAAGCCACTATGCATTGTTTTAGTTGTTGTTTCTTTCTATAGGAGTCATCTTCCTTCTAAATTGGCAACTAGTACATAGAACTGGTTGTATGAGTTACCTTTCTTCCATCTATCATATTTTAGATAAGACTTTAGTTTATTCAACAAATTTCTTATCATTGTTTTCTAGAAAATTCAACAAAACGAATGCTTTGGATATCCAAGTAATAGTAATAATAGATTAATTTCAACCCAACATTAAAAAGAAATTTTATTTCTAGAAAATTTTATAGATGTATTTTTTTGAATGGAAATACCATTGGAAAAATATGATGGTCTCAATTTCTATTCTTGGAAAGTAAAAATCCAAATGCAGACGATGAACAAGAGATTATGGGGAATAGTAAAAGGGAATGAGAAATCACCTATAAATCCAAATAAATTAATGGAATGGAAGAGCAAAGATGATAAAGCCAAATTTGATATTGTTATTTCTATCTCACATTCTAAGTTGAATCATGTAGATCTGGAAAACTCATCTAAATAAATCTAGGATAATTTGAATAAACTATTTGGAACAAAAGTGGTAAATGCCAAGTTTTGTCTAAAGCTTCAATAGTTCAGGATCAAGATGTCCGGTGAGGTGACTATGCCCATAATTCTCATAAATGTACAAGAGAAATGATTTTTTTCCCATGATTAGCCATAGTTTACATTACATATTCATGTGCACATGGATCTACATGTTGACTCATAAATCATTGCATGCAACAAACTCACATTTAAACAAATTCAAGATTTAAACATTAGCAATATGAAATTAGACATCAATACTTATCTTAATTAGAATGTTGTCCTAGAAAATTGGTTCTGTAAGAGAAATTCACTTCCCAACCATTGTTGTGTTCCTTAGTATATTTGAAGATGATTCACAAACACATAACCATTAAAATACATAAACGACCCTTTACTTCATTAAATCATAAAACCCTTAAGGTATGACACCACCATATAATAATCCTTATACTGAAGGATAAACTCATGTTCACTTGCCTCTTCAAGACGGAAACTTCCAAACGAGCCAATGCTCCAATACAATCACAATACTTGAATTATCCCTTAAGGTGGAGGCCATCCTATTTATAACTACATAACAAGCACTGACCCTAAACAATATTGGCTCTACATTAAAGAATGTACCATATTACATTTATTGCAGAATAAATACCTAGAAATGCTTTTATTATTATTAATAACTAGCGTAGTGGATTAAGTCCACATAACATTCAAGCACCACCATACATATACTATTATTAAATCTAATGGGCCCTTCAACTCCCATTACATTACTGGGGAGGATCCCACCATTCCATCCCCTTTTGAGAAGTGTTGTCCTCAATGGTTCTACCTATGATGTACATCCATAAGCTAGGGTTGCATGTATGGTTTCCATCACAATCCAAGAAGTGTGTTCAAAAGGGGCTCATCCATAAGCCAAGGTACCATGTATGGGTGCTCACATTGACACATGAAATCGACAAATGGTTAAGTGTTGTGTGCAAAATCCTCACCATAGTCACATGGATGCATACAATAGATGAAAAAATTTGGTTATATATCTAGAAGGAACACTGCCATTAATAAGGATTTAAGTTGAATAATTGTAATCATAACATGCTTATAACTATCCTCAATGATTTTCAACTCATCAATGAGAAGTTGAAAGTAGTTGTCTTACCATAAATGACAATTGTCCTTATACCATTTGTCACAAGCATCCCCTAAATCACACCAATCAGATATGTATCTTGTATATTCCTCTTCAACATGCCTCCAAATTTTCAACTTTTCTATTGATTCACATGCTTCTTACAATTTTTATACTCGGTTCTCAAGAAGCAGTAGTTGTGTACATACTACTTTAGGGTATGCCATTATTTTGGCGTGACTTAGAAATTTGTTCAACTTTAAGTAGCCACTTCTTGTTACGATCTTCATATTCTATAACAAATTCAAGAAAACTTCCAAGAGAGACTTCCTTCACATAATTTGCATATAAACCTCGATATGTCTCAATGATGGGGGCTAATATATGCATGCTATTTGAAATATTCCACTATAAGTATGTGATCTAGGGTTTTAAAATAGACACCAAAGAAGATTACATTCAATGGAGCTCCTTTGTGTAGTTAGGGTTTTTAGGGTGTGATAATAAAATGTCCATAAATTATTCAATATTGAGAATAATAACTATGATCCCAATTTGGAAATGACACATCCACAATGCTTTGATAGCACTAGTGCAACTATAGTAAAGTTTGTAAGTAGGGAGATAATCATGCCACAATAATTTCCCATGTGGGTTTTGAGGCTACAACTTGAAATGGGCGTAACTTCTAAAATACTTGTTAGAATCACTATTATGACACCAACATAACTACTATGCTTCTAATGGGGCTATTCTGGCAGCGATCCGGTTCATAAACAAATATAATACTACACCAAAATAAATTTTCACAAGAGTTTTGAGGCCTCAACTTGAAATGCGTTTAAATTCTACGATACTTCTTAGAATCGCAACTATAACCCCAATCTATAAATGACATGACAACTCTTCTTTTAATCACAATGATCCTACTAAAATTTGGTTTAGAAATAGAGAAATAATCACACTAAAATTTCCCAAGAGGTTTTTTCCCAACTTGAAATGGGTGTAACTTTTGTGATACTTCTCAAAATCATTGTTAGATAACCCTAGTATGAAAATAGAATGATGACTATGCTTCAAATGGAATTGGTGCTATTATGGTCTGGTTAATAAATTGAGAGAAAAAACATGCGCTAAGAAAATTTACAAAAAAAAAAAAAACAGAACAAAACATTCTTCTTCTCCTTATCCCAAGAAAGTGCTTTGACACTACTTGTTATGTCCTTTAATATATTTGAAGATGATTCACACACATAAGACCATGAAAAGATATAAATGCCTCTCAACTTCATTAAATCATAAAACCCTTAAGGTAGGGAAACACCATATGATAATCCTTTTTATGGAAGGATAAACTTATGTTCACTTACCTCTTCTAGGGGGAAACCTCCCAATACACAAAAAATTCTCTAGTACAATCACAATACTTGACATGTCCCATCAAAAGGATGCCATCGTTATTTATAGCTACCCAACAAGCCCTAACCCTAATTACTATTGGCCTCTACATTAATGAATGGACCATGCCACTTTTTATTTTATGATAAATATATAGTGGTCCTTATTTAATAAAACCAACATAGTGGATCTAGTTCACATCACATTGAATGGCCACCATAACTATACTATTATTAACTCTAACACGCACTTTGACCCCCATTACATTACTAGGGAGGATCCCACCACTATTTTCTTAAACTAATTCTATTTTGGATTTCTCCAAGGAAGATGTATGTTACAAGAAAATTTTGCAATCACAGTAATGAAGAATACACGAGGGTATTGAGCCGCAAATTGAAGAGATGTTGTTTACATACAATGGAAGTCGTTTAACTATGGCAATGTGTTAAACCTTCAAATGAAGAGGTATGAAAAAGTAATTTTATATAAGTGCTCTCAAGCAATGAAGAAGGATAAAGAGAATCATAAGGGATTATTTTCAGTTGAAAAATTCCTACTATACGTTCATGGATGACTTTAGCATTAGAAAGTCATTATTTTTATAACCCTAGAAATGAGCATATTTTCATCAATGTTGACTTGGATAAAAAAATTATAGGTCCCTGCTAAGCATATCCAGAGCACATAGATTGAGGGTGAGCATGTCATTTTTAAATATTAATATGGATACATATGTTTTGCATTTGTTAGTAGGTGAATTCACCATCTAGATATCCTATTTTCTTCTAGAGAGTGGTTCATGGTTATTCATACGCATCGATGGTTTAGGGGAATGAACCTTGAGGTGAAAATTTCCGGAATCTTCCAGTGTACTACAGTTCCTTCTAGAACTCTCTTATGTATTCTATAAAAGGAAATTTACCCTTGGCATTTTTGTACAAGAAAGCATTGTAAGTTTTGTGAGTAATAATAAAATTCATTGTTCCCATTTCCCCATGGTTTTACCTACACACAACAAGGTTTCCATGTAAACTCACATTCTATTGTTATTGTTGTTTGCTTGTGTTTTATATTTTTCTTACAACATTTAAATTTTCATGATATAAATATGGATGATGTGGATATTGTTCTTTGATATATTTGGATATGATTAGTATTAATGTACAAAAGAAATTAAGAAGTTTTAGTACAAGAAAAACAAAATTACGGTGCAAGATGTTTATGTTATTCAACAAGGTCCAAAGGTAGTACCTGAAGAAGTCATTACAGGGAAAATCATTGTAGAACCCATAGACACATTACACACAGATTCTAAGTATGAATTAGAAGAAGATCCCACAAAAGTATCAGAAGGAACACCCCATGAAGGGCATAAAAAGGAAGAAGCATATAAAGAACACTATTAATCAAAGGAACACCAAGGTAAAGAGTAAAATAAAATAGAACAAATAACAAATAATTTTGTATATCACCGGTGACCCACACCACCATGAGAAACAACATTCATCGAGGTAAGTCATGAGCTTTAGCAGATCTACTATGGACCTACATGGAACCATAAAATCATCTCGTATAGAGGTAAATGGTGGAATAAAATAAATAAATGAGGATATTAGAATAACACAATAATAATGGGGAACCAAAGGAGAAACCACAATTGAGTTCAAAGTGACAAGGAAGACGTTGGAACCCATGCTAAAATATCACTAGGATGTATTTATGCTCATGCTTGGTACTAGTTGACTACATTACTTAACATATCCTATTATATGGCTTGCATTTATGCTCTAAGGATGAAACATGTGAAGGGAGATGAAATGTAATGTAACTAGGGAGGTACCTAGGGAGGATCCCACAATAAAGGGGATACATTCTTACAAACAATCCACCATTCCTTCCAGATATGTAGCCATATAAAATACCTATACAAACTTGTGCATGCTTTTGTCCTTCCATAAGTTGTTGCACATTCATCATCTATTAGGGTCATCACTAAGAATTTTAGGAATATATAAATCTATGTAGTATGAACATGACACATTATCTTCTTTGAAAGTTTTGAACCCAAATTGTTTCTATTGTGCAAACATAGTCTTGATACAACTATTGGCGGTTAAATAACACTCAACTTGTACATAATGTTTTCCTTCCATAGGTTGTTGCAAATTCAACATCTAGTATGGCCATCACTGATTTTTTAAGGCCTAGGCTAAATTTATGTAGTTTGAACACTACAAATTTTTTTTTTTCGAAAGTGTTGAACCCAAACTATTGCAATTATGACAAACATAGTCTTGATACAATTGTTGGCGGTCACAATAGGAAATTTCTACCTTATTTATGCTTCCTTTTTTTACTCTTAATCATAATATTAAATTGTTGCAAATAGGTTATACTTTGATGTGCCATGCATTCTTGGCCATCCTCTATGTCTAGATGTAATGGAGAGGCTTTTGTTCCCTATGTATGGTAGTCTGTTTTCCAAGAAAATAGTGTTTACAGTGCTTCATTTGTTGAACCAATACACAAATTTCTTGATCATACACCAAGTAATTCGAAATAATGTCTGGAAAAGTTACAGAGTGATATGCAACAAGTATTTTGTGTTGCATTAAAACTACATCCATTGCATGTTGAGGGGTATTCATATTGTTCTTAAAGGATTGTTAAATGTCATGTAAGGTGTGAATATGAGTAGTTATCCCTATTTTGTGTCATATGGATGTTCATTTACACAAGTTTGTGGTAATACCTCATCCCATTCTAACTTCTCTTATTGCAATGAATCTACTTACCTATGGTTTCTTAAGGACCCATTCTCACTAGGTGTTTGAAACAAATGGAGGAGTCTATGAGTTGTGAGGGTGAGTGGAGTTTGTTGATCATTGTGTCAATGCCAGTATCCAAAGCAAACGTTCCTTACTTTGTAAATTTTTTTAGTCCCCCATGCTCAAACATGGACAACAACATGAACACGAGCATAATTCTTTCATTGACGACTTTCTTTAACAAGTAAGATTGACTATGAGGCATTGCCTTCTCTTCATCTCCACATGTAGAAGATGGGGTTATGTAATATGTATTTGAGGACATCAGCGCAGATCATGAGGATAAATACTCATGTGAATCAAGAGTTGCATTTCTTTATGTCCATAACTTTCTCCTCACATCAATAGGCTATCCTTAACCTACATCCCATCCTTTAATGCACAACAACTTTCATTCAATTGATGCTGGATGATATGTGGTTTTCAATTAGAGGGTGATGTTTCTTTGGGATATGCGATGGAGAGTTACTTATGGAAATCTATCTTTAAGTTCACAGTTTCTCCTCCACGTCAAGATCTTATCCATTAATCTCCTTCAAATTTCAGTCAATTGATAGTAGACGAGATGTGGTTTTCAATCTAAGAGTGATATTTCTTTTAGATATATAGTGGAGAAATGGGCATGATGATGTAGAAAAGATGGTCTACCTATATCTCCTCTGACCTTATGGCTCTAGGTGATTGTGAGATCAAGTCACATGGAGGGTTCACATATGCCTACTTTTTAAAGAAGTGGTCTTTCAGATGCCTTAGTTTATGTTCCATGCTATGACCCCAGTAGTGAGAATTTCCAGGATAGAAATATCTATTTAATTAAGCTACTTGAACTATTAAAATGTCAAACCAGGGTTTGTGTACATACGAGTTTCTAACACTGTCTGTGCATGCAAGACAACCAATTATGCTTCTACTAGAAGGAAATTAACCCTATCAAATAATTGAAATGAATAAGATTAACAAGAATATCCAATCAAAGTATAATTACATGCAACTTAATCAAGTTGAATCCTAATTCCATAAACAGATGAAAACTCTTATCTACTTCAAAACCAGCTAAACATAACTTTGATGCAAATAGCTACTATCTTGAAATAAAAGTGACCAAGTGTTGGGTCAGTGAATAAGATTCTTTATGATATGTTACTTGGATGAAATATATTTTTAGAACAAGGCTGAGTTATTAGTATGATGGATTGTGAAAAGTATTTATATATCTACGTAAATTATTTCACAATAGTTTCAAATTCAACATGCCTAAAGATTTACTTTAAACCAGAGATCCATGAGTTACAAAGGACTGTTGCTGCGAATTTTAAATTTTAGGATATATTTTCAAATAGTATGCTTACTCATAAAATAAATAAAAATCCTAAGCTTGCTTGTTCAAAGATAGATATGCACACATAAAGATTTCAAAGGTCTAAATGCTTTCATGAAAATCTATATCAACTCTAGATGAAAGATTGTATTTTGTTTATGTATGCTGGGTTAGATACACCATAAGTTGAAAACAAATACTTTTGACATTTAAACAAAAGCTTCATACTTCACCATTTGATTTTCCAGTATGTAACAAAAACTGAGCAGTGTGCAGAATGGTTATATATGAGTGCAAGCTACTTCTATGCAGAGAGATAGTTTAATCATTTATCTTAATCAAACCTTCCTGAAGATCCCTATAAAGTTAAAAATATTTGCAATCTATCTGAAATAAAAATCTATTGTATATGAATACTAAGACTTAAGCTAAGCGTTGCTTTAATAAAACATGAATCAAACCTCTTGTATGACTATGAGCCTATATAATCCTAAGAATATACACTCTCTACATAAAATGATTTTAAAACGATATCAAATGAATGCTTTCTAATAATCAAATGTGAAACAAAGACAAAGCTACAAGTTCTTTCTGGAAAAAAAACTAAGATAAGCACTTCAGCTAAGCTACCTTATGGATCATAAACTAGACACAAATGAAAATCTTTTAACATTCACACAGACGTGTATATATATATATATATATATATATATATATATATATATTCACATGTGTTAACCTGAAACTGAATATACAAGGTGTATGGAAAAGAGATCTATCAACAAAAAGCAATATACAAACAGGGATTCAGAGGTGGGCCCCCCTCCAAACTCTTTCAAGCTAGAAGTTAAGAACTTGAATGAAAGTGCAAAAGCAGATTTTATTATACTGAGTCAAAAATCACAGCATCTCTATATATATCCTCTATATCTGATGAGTCTTATAGCAGGTATTTATAGGCTACATCATGGGTCGACCACTGAAAGGGTCTACCCTAAAAATAGTTACTAGAAACCGAAAAATGAACAGATGGCGGTAGATGACAGTCTTCAAATGTACAACAAGGAAAAACCATAAATGCGTTCTAACCACATCTTTTATACTTTGAACCATTGTTCCTTTGTTCTGTTGGTGTCGGATTGGGTGCCAGATTGGGTGTCGATTGACCTGACAAGAAAGAGTGGGAAATATGAATAGTAAACAAAGATTCTATACCAAGCAATAGTTTGTTAGAAGTAACCTTTTTGAAATACCTTTTAAAAATAAATGGAATAGATAAAATAATAATGAGAATTACCTTATCAAAAGCTCCATAGAGTAGTCTCCAAAGTTTATATGAATGAATCCAAAATGGATGATAAACATATAGAAAACTTGATCAAAATGCTTGGTTCCTTATATCACTGGACTTGAAATATAATCAGGATATAGACAAAATTGGGAGCCATCATCTCCCCCACACCAAAGATATTGCATGTCCCAATGCAAGTGAGCAAAATTGATAATAAAAAATGGGTGATATGATTTGAATCAAACGCTTGAGGTGTTGACCAGCACCTGTACTTGGGGATAAGATGGAATCAGATTTGGTTGATATTTCATGATTTCATCCAGCTGTCTCTCCTTCTTCTTAAACTATTTCCTCAAGCTCTGGTTAGATCCAGTCATATCATCAACTAGCTTTTGTAAAGAAGCAACTCTGGTTTTCAAAATTCCATTTACCTTTTGAGATGGCAGGTTAGACGAGCATATTCCCAATTCTGTTGTGTGAGATTATCATTCCTCTTTTGAAAATAATCACTTGAACATAGCTCATCAGTTGATTTAGCCGATTCACGTTTAAAGGTTGAGACAGAGCGCATAGGTAATGAGGATTCTTTAACAGAATGTGACAGAGAAGCTAAAGGAACATATTGAGATGCAGTGGAATGAGAATATTCTTGTTGAGGCAAGTGAGTGGATGAAGAAATTTGAACCGGATCTTGTTCAAAAGGAGTCTAAAAAACATGCCCTAACACTATTGTTTGAGCAGCCATACTGCGGGTGAATCGATGAATAGGATGGATATCATCCCCATTTGGAATTTTCGATTCTCTTTGTTCTTGGTTACTAAACAAATGAGATTTTCTGTGCTGACTCTTTATCTCTTGGTGTCTCTCAGGATCGGCTCTCCTTCCCTTTGTTCGACGTTTGGTTTCCCCCTTCTGGCCACGATCCTCAGGATGAGAATCTGGAATCTCCATAGAGTCAGGGTCCTTACCTAATTGCACATAGGGCATTTGGATGGGGTGATCAGAGATAGGAGGCATCTCCACATCACTAGCCAGTGGAAAGTAAACATGTGAATTGGAAAGCACATGTAGAAACTGTTCCGAGGTATGGTTCTGCTTCCTTAATTCAGCTAAAATTAAAATTTTGATAAGGCCATGGTGATATACACTATGGGTACGGTTCTCTGTATTTTTCTGGACTTGGGAAGCCATATTACTCATACTTTTCCAGAAATAAAAGGAAAAGTTAATGAGCTTTCCAAATTCGCAATGATCCAGTAGTCAGAAATGACAAGTTTTATAGGTGGAGAACCTACCTTCACATGTAATGATCATGCTGATGACCATGAGGGGGTTAACAAATTCTTCTCGGAGCCAATTCTTCGCGAATCCTTTTTCTCCCTTCACCGCCAAGAAATTTGGCTTGAAGGAAAAATCATAACTCTGGCGTGATAGCTTATAATTCTTAATCCAACGATCGCCAGTTCGTGGAAGCCCCGTAGCTTGGGAAAATGACTCTTTTGTTACATAAAATGCCAAAGGTCTGACCCGCGCTCTATTTCCATCAAACCCCAGGGTGAACTGTAAATAAACCTCATCATCGTATCCTGAGAGAGAGTTTAAGAAAGAGTTCCACCCATCTCTAATGAATAGCTCGCGACATTCTCAAAATTCTGGAAGGGTTAACAGGTCAGCGAGAGAAGTTGGTTCATGTCGGTTTAACATGGAGAAATCGCAGAGGAAATATGAAAAGGTTGGGAGAGAGAAACCGCATATACGTAGGGGATGGGCATAAATATTAACAGAGAAATCCCCCCTCTTAATCGCAAATTTATATCCATCATTTCCAGAGACGACCTCCGAGAAGCAAGATATCCGAAAAACGGGGAAGTTCAAAAAATGATTAGGTGTGAAAATGGTTTCATCATTATTCTTTAAACTCCGCACAAAGTAATCACCTCCAAACTTATGGATATGTATTAAAATATGCGGGAATGTAAGCATACTTGATTTATAATGAATTAACTCAACGAAGGTTTCCCCAACAATTATGTTGAGCTCAAAATCATAATGCCTATACTCTAAGATAAATTTATCAATAATCATAGCACATAGTCTAAATCAGAGATTTGGACATTGATCGTCATATATATAATAATATAAAGAAATGAGTTAGGAAATTTATAATTTCCTCCTTAATGTAAAAAAAAATGATCTTGATGATAGGATAAAGAAATAGTCCAGTTAAAATTAAATCAGAAACCAAGGAAATGATTAATAAAAATTGAAAAGAACTGGATTAATGAATTATGAAAGAAAATGGACAAAGACAATTTTGAATATTAATTAACTATCTCAATTCAACATATTTGGATTTCAACAGTCAATAATTAATTAAAATTACCTTGGCGATTCTATTTATGTAATCGACAAATTTTCCAGCATCCCATCCAACACTCCATCTAACACTCCATCCAACACTTCATCCAGCACTTATTTTAATATTCTAAGGTTTAAATGCAAAATTATTTATATGCTTGCAGAGGTCCATGAAGGGTTGTTGCTATCAAAATTTGAGAGATACCGTAGGCCAAAAATGCTTTGTAAAAAGAACAAGTAGCCATCACTTGAAGTTCAGATATTTTTGTAATTTGGAGAAGGAGCCCATGATTTCTCAAAATTGTAGGATCATTTTGTCTTTAAATGAATTTTTTTTCTTCTTGATCCAACAAATCCTTCGAACAATTCTTCTAATATATTGCATTTAACATGTGATCTTCATCTGGCCAAATACATAAAATCAGATCAGAGGATTACTAATTTTCATCAAAAACTAAAACCAAATCAAGAAAAACCTAATATCTAGTAATTCCATTCTTTTCTTTGGTTAGCATCCAGACTTAAATTCCATAATTTTGTTTTATGATACAGATTTAACTTCCTTAATTCATACAAGGTTATGTAAGGGAATACTGTATTTTCTTGGGAGGTTCAGAATGAGGATTATAAGAGTCTGCTAGAATTCCTCAGCATGTAAGTCATCCTGACCCAACTTCACAAAGGAGTGTTTGAGTGATAAAAATAAGGTTTACATTCAGGTGTATCAAATTATAAAAAACAATTATACTCTTAAGTTATGAACCTTAGTTACATTAAGAATCAAGTGGAAAAGACTTAAAGTGCCTTAGGACCATTATCCAATTAAAAATAGAGTATATCTAACCTTTCGTGTAAGCCATAGAATTTTTTCTTAAATTTTTACAAGAGTGTATCGTTCATGCAAATTGATACAAACAAATCATATATAAAAGATATTAAAGTTAGAACCCATTGCCAACAAGCTTGTTCAGTACTACGATGGGGTAACTTTAAAATCCTAGAAATCTCTAACCAAAGCAGAATGCCCCATTGCCAACAAGCCTATTTAGTACCCTGATGGGTTTTCCTAGTCATGCCACAGGCCGGTACCCGCTTCTTGCAGACATGTTCAGTATCCCAATGGGTCAGCCTCTTACCCCCATTTTTCTATCAGAGGTTGTTTATGCCACTTTCACTTTAAAATAGTTTAACAATAAAGAATTAAATTTGACTACCATTAGATGGGAGAACAACTCTGAAAACCTCTTTTTAGTGGATCGGGATGGAATTGGGTTGGAAGATCCTCTTAAGGATTTGCTTGACAAGTTTGTTTGCATGAAATATCAACCCCTGTAATGATTTTTAAAACATGATATGGCCTTATTAATTGATATGATAAAAAACAATGGATAAGAATCGAAATATCCCTCAGTCTTGACAACCATTTCCTTGTAAGATTATTGTAGTGTCCTTATGTATGAAAATACGATACCTCTTACTGTTAATACTTATACAAATGCTCATCCATTCGACTGTGAAGCCAACTCAAGTTGTACTAATATACTGTGGATTCTGTAAATTAGACATCTAGAGATTTATACACAAGTCAGGAATAATAATGAATGCTATCAACTCTTGTATGAACAAAGGAAACTAAGTCTGTATAAAGAAAAGTAAAATAACACTAGACCACCTATTAATGAAAATGATTCAAGACTTCAAGTAAAATCAGGAAAATCACCGTATGAAAAAGCTACAAAAATATTTTTAAATGGTACATTATATCAAAGTAGCAGTTCTTGAAAATACAACATGATTTGCAAAATATAACATAATTAAAGATAAAGTGACTTCCCTATTTCCCTGAATATGTCCTGAATGAAACACAAAGACAATTACCTGCAAAATTTTAAAAGAAATACAAAAATCAACAAAACATCTGCACATATATACAAAAGAGATTTTTTCATTGAATGTCTCAAGGAAAAGGAGGAGAGGAAGAAGTGACTTCTTCATCCACCAACTCTAATTCAGCTTGATGAGCTAGGTCATGTAGAAGTAGGTTTATGATATACTTTCAATCGATTTCCATTCACCACGAATGAAATCTTGTCATCATCAATTGTCCTTATTTTCACAGAGCCATTGTTAAAAACAGTCATAAATTCATATGGTCCCATCCATCTAGTGGTAAGTTTACCTTTAAAATTTTTGAATCTTGAATCAAACAATAAAGCCTAGTCACCTTCTTGAAAAAATTTCTGTTTTAGAAACTTGTCATGCCATTTAGTCCTTTCAACATCATCTTGCCGAATTTCATTCAGTTCATTTAATTGCAAAAGTCTTTGTTTTTGTGCCTCATCCAAATTCAGATTCAGTTGTGCAGTTATACGAAATTTTTTCACTTGGAATTCTATAGGGAGAAGAACTTGTTTTCCATAAATGAGTTCATATGGATTATGTCTGGTAGTGTTTCTCCATGTAGTCCTATAAGCCCATAGTGCTTCAGGGAGTCTATATGCCCAGTCTTTGTGATGCAATTGAATAGTTTTGGTCATGATACCTTCAAGAACTTTATTTTTGGACTCCACCTGCCCATTAGCCCAGGGGTGGTATGGAGAAGATTTACAATGTTTGATTCCATACTGCTCTGTCAATGCCTTCATTGATTTGGAAACAAATTGTGCTCGATTGTCAATGACAATCTGAGGGGAACACCAAATCAAGTAAAAATTTCTTCATAAATAAATTCTATAACTGATTTTTCAGTGGCCCTGAATAGAGATTTTGCTTCTACCCATTTGGTAACATAATCAATACAGACTAAAATATATTTCTTCCTCCGAGATATAGGTGAGATTGGCCCAACAAAATCTAGGCCCCACTTTTCAAATGGTTCTATCATCACTTGGGTGTGCAATGGCATTTCATTAGCTGCCGTGGGTCTCCCTATTCGTTGACAACTATCACAACTCTTCACATATTTTGCATCATCTTTAAAAAGTGTGGGCCAATAGTACCCTTGGTGTAATATCTTGTATGATGTACGTTTGTATGAAAAATGGCTTCCGTAAGGTCCATCAAGACAGGATTGAAGGATCTCATACATCTCATCTTCGCTTACACATTTCCTAATAATCAAATCTGGACCGGTGCGAAAGAGATCATTACCTATCCAGGAATAGTTGGCACTTTGTTGAGTAATTATGTGTTTTTCATGTGATGGAAAATGAGTAGTCACCTTTCCGGAAACTAAATAGTTTGCTATATCACCAAACCAAGGTATTTTAACAGAGACAACAAAAATATGTTCGTCAGGAACGGTTTCATCTACCGGATTAGTATTATCATCATGATTAAGGCGAGAAAGAAAGTCTGCAACCATATTTTTTTTACCAGGTTTGTCAACGATGGTAATGTTAAATTCTTCTAGTAAGAGAAACCATCTAGTAACTCTGCCATTAGTTATACGTTTATTCATTAAAAATTTAATAGTAGAATGGTCAGTGTGAATGAAGACTTCATACCCAGTAATATAGTGTTTGAACTTATTAATAGAATGAACTACTGCTAAAAAATCCTTCTCAGTTACAGTGTAGTTCAATTCTGTAGGTGTTAAGTTCTTACTAATGAAATAAATGGAAAAATAAAGTTGATCTTCTTTCTGTCCCAAAACTCACCCTAGGGAAGTATCTGAAGCATCTATATATATATGAAATGGAAGGGACCAATTAGGTCCCCTAAGGACTGGTGTAGAGGACAGTTCTTCCTTAAGAGTTTCAAAAGTGGTTTGACAGTGTTGATCCCAACATAATTCAACATCCTTAGCTAGCAGTTTAAATAAGGGGTTGCAATCTTTGTAAAATTAGCAATAAATCTACGATAGTAACCTGCATGCCCCAAAAAACTCCTAACTTATCTCTATGTATGGAGTGGAGGTAAACTAGCAATGATTTCAATTTTTGCTAGGTCCACTCTTATACCCTTGGATGAGTCATGATGTCCTAAAACAATGCCTTCGGTCAATAACATTTTTCATTTTTCATGACTTAAGGAAAGATTTGTTTCTTAACACCTAATTAAAAATTTCTCTAAATTATCAAGGGCTTCTTTAAAATCATTACCGTAGACCGTAAAATAATCCATATAGACCTCTACACATTCATGAACAGGATGAGCTAGGATTCCTGAAAATGCTCTCTGAAAGGTGGCATGAGCGTTACATAATCCAAATGGTAAGACCTTATAGGCATAAGTCCCCTATGGGCAGGTGAAAGTGGTTTTATCCTGGTTTTCTGGAGCTATTCTGATTTGATTATATCCACCATATCCATCTAAAAATGAAAAATACTGTTTCCCAGACAAAGTGTCCAAGACACGATCGATGAATGGGAGCGGAAAATAATATCTTAAAGTTGTGTTATTTAGTTCTTGAAAATCCACGCAAATTATCCATTTTCCTCCCTTCTTAGGGACAACAACTAAAGGGGATACCCATTTACTATCAGAAATAGGATAAATGAAGTCTGCATCAAGTAACTTTTGTAATTCCTCTTTTACAATATCTTTAAGTGTTGGGTTCATTCTCCTTTGGGGATGCCTAATAGGTCTGATATTTTCCTGAATATAGATGTGATGAATGCATGTGTCAGGGTGTATCCCTTTCATATCAGTATAGGTCCAGGAAAATGCTTCTGATTGAGCTTGAAGTACATGGACTAGTTGTTGTTGTTGATCTGGAGTTAAGTTTGCATTAATGATCGGTGATTTCCCATGACCGATTTCAACAGGCATAGTGGCAGCTTCAACCTGTTCATCTATAAATAAAACTACAGATGATGATAGAGTTGTTGGATCATAATGTTCTGGAAAATCCTCCGTGAAGAAATGATCAAATGTAGAAAAAGTTTGAGGAAAATCAATACTGGTGGTAGCAGAAATAAATTGGTCCAAAATGTCATCTTCATTTTGATCCTCAAGTCCCCTAGATTGACTAATAGATAGTAAGGGTTGTTCAATCCCTTCATCTCCATAAGGGCTCTCTAACCGCAACATATTTTCCTTAACAGACTGAGTTGGTGCGTACATTGTAAGATTCTACAGATAGGTTCCATTTGATATGGTTACGATATGCTCTCCACAACCTATAAAAGCGTTAGCAGTTGACAACCAGGGTCTCCCTAAAATGATAGGGTGTTCTTTGGCAAGGTTCTTAGTTTGGAGAACCAAAATGTCCACTGGATATCCCCATGATGCCACAGTAACAATAATATCGTCTAATGCCCCCACAGGTTTCACTGCACTCTTATAAGCCAATTTAGAAATTGTGGGAGTGGGTCTAAGAAGATTACATAACTATAATACCTGTAAAGTAGTCATAGACATAATATTGATAGCTTCCCTCAAATTAATTAGAACATTTTCTATGGGAATATTGTTAATAAGCATAGTTACAACAGGATTTCCTGGATTTTCAAATTTTGGAACTAAAGGCTGATCTGATATATAATTAGACAACTGAACTAGAACATGTATTGTCAATGGATCCTTATGTTTTTGAATAGGCTTCTTCAAACAAAATTCCCTTATCGTTTTTGAATAAACCGGGACATATCTGATGGCTTGAAGTAAGGGTATTCGAATGCAAATATTTCTTAACTCATTTTCAAAATCAAATTGTGGATGAACTACAGGTTTTTCTATTGCAAGCTTATCTAGATAAGGAGGGTTGTTAGACATTTGGGGTTGTATAGTTTGTTGAGAACTCTGAGTTTTAGGTACTTGAACACTATCCATTTCACGAGAAGTTTTCTTCCTCTTCTTGAGCCTCTTCTTGAGTTTCTTGTTGAGCAGTTTCTTCCTCTTCTTGAGCCTCTTCTTGAGTTTCTTCTTGAGCAGTTTCTTCCTCTTCTTGAATAATAACTGCAGGTGGTGTTTTATTCAAAGTTTTCCTAGAGCTTAACTGAATCTCTTGGATGGGAATTGCATCTATAGCAAAGGTTGGAAAATTTTGTGTCTCAACATTTTTAAGAGGATGAGAGACACTATTATTTGGATTCAGAATAGGTTGAGCAGGTAACAATGTTGGTCGAGGAGGGTTTGAATTATGATATTGTTGAGGAACTTGTGATATAGGTGGAGCGGGAAGTGATGGTGGTGTGAAACCAGGTAATAGTTGATGCATATTGGATGGATATGGAGAGTAGGTAGGTGGAATGTGTGTTGATTGTATTCCTCCATAGCCTTGTCCCCTCCAACCGTGTTTCCAAGGCAGGTTTTGTGCAGGATGAGGTGGCCAATTTTTCCACACCTGTGGGTTCCAGTTGTGTTGAGGTGGTTGCATTGGATAATAATATGTAGAGTTTTGATAGGCATATTATGAATACATATTTTGAGGTCACAGTGGCCATGGTATTTTAGGTGCATAAGATTGCTCAGCTATTTCATTACTTATATTATAAAGGGCTTGTAGTTCTAGTAATGAATGACAGTTTTCCATAGGGTGGTTATCAGTACACACAGCACAACCAAAAAGACTATTGAGAGGATGCCTCTTTTTGCATTTGGGACAGAATATATGTAATGCTGCGTTATATTCTTCCTCTTGCCTCTTTTTAGTTTTTAAGGCATCAAATTGAGAGGTTAGAGTACCTAAGATATTTGTTTTAAATTTTTCTAATAGGTTCCCTATCTCTGTTCTTGTGACCCCACTAGTGCTTACTATTTTGGAAATTCATGGGAGACCTTCCCTAGCACTCTTTTCGACTTTGGCTCTGCTTTGAGAATATTTCTTGCATAACTCAACAATTTCACCAAATTTTGTATGAGAAACATCTCCTAATGCCATGAGATTAAGGATTTCTACATATTCTTCCAAAATCCCTTTTAAGAAAAAGAATTCTGATTGCATCCTCTTGAAGTGTGTTATACTTAGATTTCTGCAATACAAAATTAAAACGTTCCAGAAAATATTCCAGACTTTTGTCTTCATGCTGTTTCATTTTTAAAATATCATGATGAGAGGCTTTAGGCCTACAGTAATCTTGGTATCTTTTAAGAAATGCATTCTTCATCTCCTCCCAGGTCCTAGTATTGTATTCTCCTAATCCCATGAACCATCTTAGTGCAACATCTTTAAGGGTAGTAGGAAATAGTTTTAGCCTCTCGGCATCCTGCAAGGAGTTGTAACTTCTACAATATAATATGTCAAACTCGAATAAAAAGGTATCGGGATCTTCAGTACTTTTACCATAAAAAGTAGGTAATGAGGATGATGGTATATTTTTCATGTTGACATTACGTGTAATATCTAAAATAGGGAAACCAAAAGTTGTTTCAGTTTGTCCTTCCTGCTCTACCTCCTCTTCCATATTGTGTCCTTCTTCATGGTCTCCCATTGTAAGAGGATTTTCAAACAAGGTGTAACCTATCTTTTTCCTTTTTGGTGATGGTGTAAAATCCCAACATTCTGCTTTTGTCTTTGGTTGGTATAAAGCTTTTCCTATTGTCCCCTCAAGTGGAATTACCGTGGATTCTATTTGAGACACTATTGGATCTCGAGTATTTCCAATAAGTGCATTAAATTTTTCTACACCCACTAAGTCAACTAAATTGGGATCCTCTTTAATAGTGGAAACTTGAACAATTTGTGATGACTCTAGCAGTTCTTTTTGAAGTACTTCAGTTTCCAACCCAGCAGAATTTTGTCCTATTATTCCTTCTGTTTGTTGCTCTAAAGTTTCCTATGCACTATTCCCTTCTATTTTGTTACCTGAGTATCATTCCCCAGGATTCCTTGATGGTGGATTTTTACCTCCAAAAATATCAGAATTTTGGAAACTAGTTTTAATGTATCTTCGCTATCTCCAGGTTTCATCAAAATTATCTACCATTACAACTAAAAAATAAAAAACTAAGCTGCGGATGGGTTTGAAGGAAACTACTATAACAGATGCACAGGTTCTTACCTCTCATCTTACCGCCCCTCCTCCTCCAATCTATAGAAAACTACTCACACAAAAATTAAGATAACTAACAAATTAGTAGGAAACAAACTAAACACTATCTTACCTTTAAGCAACTCCCCCGAAACGATGCCAAAAATGTTAGGTTAGAAATATCTATTTAATTAAGCTACATGAACTATTAAAATGTCAAACCAGAGTTGTGTACTTATGATTTGCTAACACTGTCTGTGCAGGAAAGACAACCAGTTATGCTTCTACTAGAAGGAAACTAACCCAATCAAAGCTTTGAAATGACTAGTATTAACAAGAATATCTATTCAAAGTATAATTACATGCAACTTAATCATGTTGAATCCTAATTCCATAAACAAATGAAAACTCATATCTACTTCAAAACTAGCTAAACAAAACTTTGATGCAAATAGCTACTATCTTGAAATAAAAGCAACCAAGTGCTAGGTCAGTGAATAAGCTTCTTTACGATCTATTACTTGGATGAAATATATGTTTAGAACAAGGCTGAGTTATTAGTATGATGGATATTGAAAAGTATTTATATATCTACGTAAATTATTTCACAATAGTTTCAAATTCAACCTGCCTAAAGATTTCCTTTAAACCAAAGATCCACGAGTTACAAAGGAATGTTGTTGTGAATTTTAACTTTTAGGATCTATTTTCAAATAGTATGCTTACTCATAAAATAAAGAAAAATACTAAGCTTGCTTGTTCAAATATAGATCTGCACACATAAATATTTCAAAGGTCCAAACGATTTCATGAAAATCTGTATCAACTCTAGAAGAAAGATTCTATTTTGTTTCTGTATGCTGGGTTAGATACACCATAAGTTGAAAATAAATATTTTTGACTTTTAAACATAAGCTTCAGAATTCACGATTTGATTTTCCAGTATGTAACAACAAATGAGCAGTGTGCAGAATGGTTATATATGAGTGCAAGCTACTTCTATGCAGAGAGATAGTTTAATCATTTATCCTAATCAAACCTTCCTGAAGTTCCCTATAAAGTTAAAAAGATTTCCAATATATCTGAAATGAAAATCTATTGTATATGAATACTGAGACTTAAGCTAAGCCCTGCTTTAATAAAACAGGAATCAAACCTCTTGTATGACTATGAGCCTATATAATCCTAAGAATATACACTCTCTACAGAAAATGATTTTAAAACGATATCAAATGAATGCTTTCTAATAATCAAATGTGAAACATAGACAAAGCTACAAGTTCTTTCTGATAACAAAACTAAGCTAAGCACTTCAGTGAAGCTACCTTATGAATCATAAACTAGACATAAATGAAAATATTTTAACATTCATATAGACGTGTATATATATATATATATATATATATATATATATATATATATATTCACATGTGTTAACTTGAAACTAAGTATACAAGGTGTATGGAAAAGAGATATATCAACAGAAAGCAGTATACAAACATGGTATATATATATATATATATACAAGGTGTGTTAACTTGAAATTGAGTATATATATATATTCACATGTGTTAACTTGAAACTGAGTATACAAGGTGTATGGAAAAGAGATATATCAATAGAAAGCAGTATACAAACAGGGATTCAAAGGTGGGCCCCCCTCCAAACTCTGTCAAGCTAGAATTTAAGAACTTGAATGAAAGTGCAGAAGCATATTTTATTATACTGAGTCAAAAATCACATCTCTGTCTATATCCTCTATATCTGATGAGTCTTATAGCAGGTATTTATAGGCTACATCATGGGTCGACCACTGAAAGGGTCGACCCTAAAAATAGTTACTAGCAACCAAAAAATGAACAGATGGCGGTAAAATCCTAAGATCACTGTAATCTATCCACATTTTCAGCCATAGATCTTCGGGCCGCACATAGCGAGGGTCACAACTCCTGGAGGAATTTGAGCAATGGCTGGTAGCTGACAGTCTTCAAAGGTACAACAAGGAAAACCATAAATTCATTCTAACCACGTCTTTTATCCTTTGAACCATTGTTCCTCTGTTCTGTTGGTGCCGGATTGGGTGCCGGATTGACGAGACAAGAAAGAGTGGGAAATCTGCATAGTAAACAAAGATTCTATACCAAGCAATCATTTGTTAGATGTAACCTTTTTGAAATCCCTTTTAAAAATAAATGGAATAGATAAAATAATAATGAGAATTACCTTATCAAAAGCTCCATAGAGTAGTCTCCAAAGTTTATATGAATGAAGCCAAAATGGATGATAAACATATAGAAAACTTGATCAAAATGCTTGGTTCCTTATATAACTGGACTTGAAATCTAATCAGGATATAGACAAATTGGGAGCCATCATCTCCCCCACACCAAATATCTCGCATGTCCCAATGCAAGTTGTGAGCAAAATTGATAATAAAAAATGGGTGATATGATTTGAATCAAACGCCTGAGGCGTTGACCAGGACCTGTACTTGGGGAGAAGATGGAATCGACATTGGTTGAACTTTCATGATTTCATCCAGTTATCTCTCCTTCTTCTTCAACTATTTCCTCAAGCTCTGGTTATATACAGTCATATCATCAACCAATTTTTGTAAAGAAGCAACTCTGGTTTTCAAAATTCGATTTTCCCTCTTGAGATGGTGGGTTAGACGAGCATATTCCTGATTCTGCTCTGTGAGCTTCCCATTCCTCTTTTGATAATAATCACTTGAATATAGCTCAGCACTCGATTTAACCGATTCATGTTTAGAGGTTGAGACAAAGCGCATAGGTAATGAGGATTCTTTAACAGAATGTGACATAGAATCTAAAGGAACATACTGAGATGCAGTGGACTGAGAATCTTCTTGTTGAGGCAAGTGTGTGGATGAATAAATTTGACTGGGTCTAGTTCAAAAGGAGTCTCAAAAACATGCCCCGACACTTTTGTTTGAGGAGCCATACTGCGGGTGAACCGACGAACATGATGGCTATCATTCCCTTTTGGAATTTTTGATTCTCTCTGTTCTTGGTTACTAAAGGAATGAGAGTTTCCTTGTTGACTCTTTATCTCTTGATGTGTCTCAGGATCGGCTCTCCTTCCCTTTGTTCAACATTTGGTTTCCCCCTTCTAGCCACAATCCTTGGGATGAGAATCTGGAATTGCCACAGAGTCGTGGTCCTTACCTAATTGCACAGAGGGCGTTTGGACGGAGTGATTAGAGATAGGAGGCATCTCCACATCACTAGCTACATGAAAGACAACATGTGGTTTGGAAAGTACATGTAGAAACTACTCCCAGGTATGGTTCTACTTCCTTAATTCAGCTAAAACTAGAATTTTGATAAGGCCATGGTGATATAGACTATGGGTAGGGTTCTCTATATTTTTTCTGGACTTGGGAAGCCATCTTACTCAAACTTTTCCAGAAATAAAAGGGAAAATTAATGATCTTTCCAAATTCAAAATGATCTAGTAGTCGAAAATGACAAGTTTTATAGGTGGAGAACCTACCTTCACATGTAATGATCCTATTGATGACCATGAGGGGGTTAAAAAATTCTTCTCAGAGCCATTCTTCGCAAATCCTTTTCTCCCTTCACCGTCAAGAAATTTGTCTTGAAGAAAAAATCATAACTCTGGCGTGACAACTTATAATTCTTAAACCAACGATCGCTAGTTAGTGCAAGCCCCGTAGCTTGGGAAATAGACTTTTAGTTACATAAAAGTCCAAGGGTCTGACCCGCGCTCTATTTCCATCAAACCCCGGGGCGAACTGTAAAGAAACCTCATCATCATGTCTTGAGAGAGAGTTTAAGAAGGGGTTCCACCCAACTCTAATGAACAACTCGTGATATTCTCAAAATTCCGAATGGGTTAAGAGGTCAACAAGAGAAGTTGGCTCATGGTGGTTTAACATGGCGACAACGCAGAGGAAAGATGAAAAGGTTGGGAGTGAGCAAACAAAAATACGTAGGGGATGACAATAAAGATTAACAGAGAAATCCCCCCCTCTTAATCGCAAATGTCTATCCATCATTTCCAGAGACGGCCTCCGAGAAGCAAGATATCCACAAAATGTGGAAGTTCAAAAAATGATTAGGCATGAAAATGGTTTCATCATTATTCTTTAAACTCGACACAGAGTAATCACCACCAAACTTATGGATATGTATTAAAATATGCGGGTATGTAAACATACTTGATTTATAATGAATTAACTCAACGAAGGTTTCCCCAAAAATTACGTTGAGCTCAAAATCATAATGCATATACTCTAAGATAAATTTATCAATAATCATAGATCATAGTCCAAATCAGAGATTTGAACATTGATCGTCATATATATAATAATATAAAGAAATGAGTTAGGGAATTTATAATTTCCTCCTTAACGTAAAAAAAATGAGCCTAATGATAGGATAAAGAAATAGTCCAGTTAAAATTAAATCAGAAACCAAGGAAATGATTAATAAAAATTGAAAAGAGTCGGCTTAATGAATTATGAAAGAAAATGGACAAAGGCAATTTTGAATATTAATTAACTATCTCAATTCAACATATTTGGATTTCAACAGTCAATAATTAATTAAAATTACCTTGGCAATTCAATTTATGTAATCTACATATTTTCCAACATCCCATCCAGCACTCCATCCGACACTCCATCCAGGACTTATATTCTGAGGTTTAAATGCATAAATATTTATATGCTTGTAGAGGTCCATGAAGGGTTGTTGCTATCAAAATTTGAGAGATATTGTAGGACAAAAATGCTCTGTAAAAAGAACAAGTAGCCATCACTTGAAGTTCATATCTTTTTGTAATTTGGAGAAGGAGCCCATGATTTCTCAAAATTGTAGGATCATTTTATCTTTAACTAAAAACTTTTTCTTCTTGATCCAACAAATCCTTCGAACAATTATTCTGATATATGGCATTTAACGTGTGATCTTCATTTGGCCAAATACAAAAAATCAGATCAGAGGATTACTAATTTTCATAAAAAACTAAAACCAAATCAAGAAAAACCTAATATGTATTAATTCCATTCTTTTCTTTTGTTAACATCCAGAATTATGTTTTATGATACAGCCTTAACTTCCTTCATTCATACAAGGTTATGTAAGGGAATACTATATTTTCTTGGGAGGTTCAAAATGAGGATTATAAGATTCTGTTAGAAATCCTCAGCATGTCAGTCATCTTGACCCAACTTCACAAAGGAGTGTTTGAGTGATAAAAATAAGGTTTATATTCAGGTGTATCGAATTATTAAACACAATTACACTCTTAAGGTATGAACCTTAGTTACATTAAGAATCAAGTTGAAAAGACTTAAAGTGCCTTAGGACCATTATCCAATGAAAAATAGAGTATATCTAACCTTTTGAGTAAGCCATAGAATTTTTCTTAAATTTTTACAGGAGTGCATCGTTCATGCAAATTGATACAAACAAAGCATATATAGAATATATTAAAGTCATAACCCATTTCCAGCAAGCTTGTTTAGTACTCCGATGTGGTAAAGTTAAAATCCAAGAAATCTCTTCCCCATGCAGATTGCCCCATTGCCAACAAGCCTGTTCAGTACCCTGATGGGTTTTCCTAGTCATGCCATAGGCCGGTACCTGCTGCTAGCAGACCTGTTCAGTATCTCAGCGGGTTAGCCACTTACCCCCATTTTCTATCAGAGGTTCTTTATCCCACTTTCATTTTAAAATAGTTTAACAATCAAGAATTAAATTTGACAACCAGTAGATGGGAGAACATCTCTGAAAACCTCTTTTTAGTGGATCGGGATGGAATTTGGTTGGAAGATCCTCTTAAGGATTTGCTTGAAAAGTTTGTTTACATGAAAAATTAACCCCTGTAATGAGTCTTAAGACATGATATGGCCTTATTAATTGATATGATAAAAAACAATGGATAAGAATCGAAAGATCCCTCATTCCTGACAACCATTTCCTTGTAAGGTTATTGTAGTGTCCTTATGTATGACAATCCGATACCTCTTCCTGTTACTACTTATACAAATGCTCATCCATTTGACTGTGAAGCCAACTCAAGTTGTACTAATATATTGTGGATTCTATAAATTAGACATCTGGAGATTTATAGATAAGTCAAGAATAAGAATGAATTCTATCAACTCTTGTATGAACAAAGGAAACTAAGTCTGTATAAAGAAAAGTAAAAGAACACTAGACCACCTATTAATGAAAATGATTCAAGACATCAAGTAAAATAAGGAAAATCACCGTAAGAAAAAGCTACAAAAATATTTTTAAATGGTACATTATATAAAAGTAGCAGTTCTTGAAAATACAACATGATTTGCAAAATAAAACATAATTAAAGATAAAAGTGACTTCCCTATTTCCCTAAATATGTCATGAAGGAAACACAAATATAATTACCTGCAAAAGTTTAAAAGAAAATTAAAAATCAACAAAACATATGTACATATATACAAAAGAGATTTTGTCATTGAATGTGTCAAGGAAAAGGAGGAGAGGAAGAAGTAACTTCTTCATCCACCAACTCTAGTTCAGCTTGATGAGCTAGGTCATGTATAAACTCTTGTTTAGAAGTAGGTTTATGATATAATTTCAATCTATGCCCATTCACCACGAATGAAATATGTTCATCGTCAATTGTCATTATTTTCATAGAGCCATTGTTAAAAACAGTCACAATTTCATATGGTCCCATCCATCTAGTGGTAAGTTTACCTTTAAAATTTTTGAATCTTGCAACAAATAGTAAAGCCCAGTCACCTTCTTGAAATTTTTTCTGTTTCAGAAACTTGTCATGCCATTTAGTCCTTTGATTTTGTACTAAAACAGTCCTTTGAACATAATCTTGTCGAATTTCATCCAGTTCATTTAATTGCAGAAGTCTTTGTTTTTGTGCCTCATCCAAATTCAGATTCAGTTGTGCAGTTGTACGAAACGTTTTCACTTGGAATTCTATAGGGAGCTGAACTTGTTTTCCATAAACGAGTTCATATGGAGTATGTCCGGTGGTGTTTCTCCATGTAGTCCTATAAACCCATAGTGCTTCAGGAAGTCTATATGCCCAGTCTTTGTGATGCAATTGAACAGTTTTGGTCATGATAGCTTCAAGAAATTTATTTGTGGACTCCACCTACCCATTATCTTGGGGGTGGTATGGAGAATATTTACAATGTTTGATTCCATACTGCTCAGTCAATGCCTTCATTGATTTGGAAACAAACTATGCTCCATTGTCAGTGACAATCTCACGGGCAACACCAAATCGAGTAAAAATTTCTTCATAATAAATTGTATAACTGATTTTTCAGTGGCCTTAAACAGAGCTTGTGCTTCCACCCATTTGGTAACATAATTAGTACAGACTAAAATATATTTCTTCCTCTGAGACATAGTTGAGATTGGCCCAAAAAAATATAGGCCCCACTTTTCAAATGGTTCTATCATCACTTGGGTGTCCAATGGCATTCCATCAGCTGTTGTGGGTCTCCCTATTCGTTGACAACTATCACAACTCTTCACATATTTTGCAACATATTTAAAAAGTTTGGGACAACAGTACCCTTGGTGTAATATCTTGTATGTTGTACGTTTGTCTGAAAAATGGCTTCCGCAAGGTCCATCAAGACAGGATTGAAGGATGTCATACATCTCATCTTCCATTACACATTACCTAGTAATAAAATCTGGACCGGTGCGAAAGAGATCATTACCTATCCAGGAATAGTTGGCACTTTGTTGAATAATTTTGTGTTTTTCATGTGATGGCAAATGAGTAGGAACCTTTCCGGAAACTAAATAGTTTGCTATATTAGCAAACCAAGGTATTTTAATAGAGACATCAAAAAGATGTTCGTGGGGAAAGGTGTCATCTACCGGATTAGTATTATCATCATGATTAAGGCGAGAAAGAAAGTCTGCAACCATATTTTCTTTACCAGGTTTGTCAACAATGGTAATGTTAAATTCCTATAGAAAGAGAAGCCATCTAGTAACTCTGCCATTATTTATAGGTTTATTCATTAAAAATTTAAATTAGAATGGTTCGTGTGAATGAAGACTTCATACCTAGTAATATAGTGTCTGAACTTATTAATAGAATGAACTACTGCTAAAAATTCCTTCTCAGTTACAATGTAGTTCAATTATGCAGGTGTTAAGTTATTACTAATGAAATAAATGGCATAATAAAGTTGATCTTATTTCTGTCCAAAAACTCCCCCCAAAGAAGTATTTGAAGCATTTGTATATATATGAAATGGAAGGGACCAATTAGGTCCTTTAAGGACTAGTGCAACGGATAGTTCTGCGTTAAGAGTTTCAAAAGCGGTTTGACATTGTTGATCCAACAGAATTCATCATCCTTAGCTAGCAGTTTAAATAAGGGGGCTGCAATCTTTGTAAAATTAGCAATAAATAAACGATAGTAACCTGCATGCCCCCAAAAACTCCCAACTTCTCTCTGTGTATGGGGTGGAGATAAACTAGCAATGATTTCAATTTTTGCTGGGTCCACTCTTATACCCTTGGATGAAACATGATGTCCTAAAACAATGCCTTCGGTCAATAACATTTTACATTTTTCATGACTTAAGTAAAGATTTGTTTCTTGACACCTAATTAAAAATTTCTCTAAATTACCAAGGGATTCTTTAAAATCATTACCATAGACCGTAAAATCATCCATATAGACTTCTACATAGTCATGAACAAGATCAACTAGGATTCCTAAAAATGCTCTCTGAAAGGTGGCAGGAGCGTTACATAATCCAAATGGTAAGACCTTATAGGCATAAGTCCCCCATGGGCAGGTAAAAGTGGTTTTATCCTGGTCTTCTGGAGCTATTCTGATTTGATTCTATCCACTATATCCATCTAAAAATGAAAAATATTGTTTCCCAGACTAAGTGTCCAAGACTTGATCGATGAATGGGAGCGGAAAATAATCTCTTAAAGTTGCCTTATTTAGTTCTCGAAAATCCACGCAAATTCTCCATTTTCCTCCCTTATTAGGGACAACCACTAAATTGGATATCCATCTACTATCGGAAATAGGATAAATGAAGTCTGCATCAAGTAACTTTTGTAATTCCCCTTTTACAATATCTTTAAGTGCTGGGTTCATTCTCCTTTGGGGATTCCTAATAGGTCTGATGTTTTCCTGAATATAGATGTGATGAATGCATGTGTCAGGGTGTATCCATTTCATATCAGTATAGGTCCAGGAAAATGCTTCTGACTAAGCTTGAAGTACATGGACTAGTTGTTGTTGTTGATCTGGAGTTAAGTTTGCATTAATGATCAGTGATTTCCTAGGACTGATTTCAACAGGCATAGTGGCAGCTTCAACCTGTTCATCTCTAAATAAAACTATAGATGATGATAGAGCTGTTGGATCATAGTGTTCTTGAAAATCCTCCATGAAGAAATGATCAAATTTAGAAAAAAATTGAGGAAAATCAATACTGGTGGTAGCATAAATAAATTGGTCCAAAATGTCATCTTCATTTTGATCCTCAAGTCCCCTAGATTGACTAATAGATAGTAAGGTTTGTTCAATATCTTCATCTCCATAAGGGCTCTCTAACCACAAAATAATTTCCTTAACAGGCTGAGCTGGTGGGTACATTGTAATATTCTGCTGAGAGGTGCCATTTGATATGGTTAGTATAGTACCCTCTCTACCACCTATAAAAGCATTAGCAGTTTCCAACCAGGGTCTCCCTCAAATGACAGGGTGTTCTTTGGCAGGGTTCTTAGTTTGGAGAACCAGAAAGTCCATTGGATATTCCCATGATGCCACAGTAACAATAATATCGTCTAATTCCCCCATAGGTTTCACTGCACTCTTATCATCCAATTTAGAAATTGTAGGAGTGGGTCTAAGAAGGTTACATAACTGTAATACCTGCAAAGTAGTCATAGACATAATATTGATAGCTTCCCCCAAAACAATTACAACATTTTCTATGGGAATATTGTTAATAAGCACAGTTACAACAGGATTTCCTGGATTTGCAAATTTCAGAACTAAAGGCTGATCCGATATATAATCAAACAACTAACCTAGAACATATATTGTCAATGGATCCTTCTGTTTTCGACCAGGCTTCTTCAAACACAATTCCATTATCGTTTTTGAATAAATCAGGATATCTCTGATGGCTTGAAGTAAGGGGATTCGAATGCAAATATTTGTGAACTCATTTTCAAAATCAAATTGTGGACGAACTAGAGGTTTTTCTATTGCAAGCCTCTCTGGATAAGGATGGTCGTTAGACATTTGGGGTTGTACAGTTTGTTGAGAACTCTGAGTTTTAGGTACTTGAACACTATCCATTTCACGAGAATTTTCTCCCTCTTCTTGAGTAGTTTCTTCCTCTTCTTGAATAATAATTGCAGGTGGTGTTTTATTCAAAGTTTTCCCAAACCTTAACTGAATCTCTTGGATGGGAATTGCATCTATAGCAAAGGTTGGAAAATTTTGTGTCTCAGCATTGTTAAGAGAATGAGAGACCCTATTATTTGGATTCCGAATAGGTTGAGTAGGTAACAATGTGGGTCAAGGAGGGTTTGAATTATGATATTGCTGAGGAACTTGTGATATAGGTGGAGCAGGAGCTGATGGTGGAGTGAAACCATGTAATAGTTGCTGCATATTGGACGGATATGGAGAGTAGGTAGGTGGAATGTGTGTTGATTGTATTCCCCCATAGCCTTGTACCCTCCAACTTTTTTTCCAAGGATGGTTTTGTGCAGGATGAGGTGGCCAATTTTGCCACATCTATGGGTTCCAATTGTGTTGAGGTGGTTGAATTGGATAATAGTATGCAGGGTTTTGATAGGAAGATTCTGAATACATATTTCGAGGTCGCGGTGGCCATGGTATTTTAGGTGCATAAAATTTCTCAGTTGTTTCATTACTTATCTTATAAAGGGCTTGTAGTTCTGGTAACGAAGGAAAATTTTCCGTAGGGTGGTTATCAGTACACACAACAAAAACATAAATACTATTAAGAGGACATTCCTTGATAGGATGCCTCTTTCTGCATTTGCTGCAGAATATATGTATTGTTGTGTTATCTTCTTCCTCTGACCTCTTTTTAGTTTTAAGGCATCAAAATGAGAGGTTAGAGTACCTAAGATATATGTTTTAAAGTTTTCTAATAGGATCCCTATCTATGTTCTTGTGAATCCACTAGTGCCTACTGTTTTGTAAATTCGTGGGAGACCTTCCCTAGCACTCTTTCCGGACTTGGATTTGCTTCGAGAATATTTCCTCCATAACTCAGGAATTTCACCAAAAGGTCTATGAGAAACATCTCCTGATTCCATGAGATTAAGGATTTCTACATATTCTTCCAAAATCCCTTTTAGGAAAAGAGTTCTGATTGCATCCTCTTGAAGTGTGTTATACTTAGATTTCTACAATACAAAATTAAAACGTTCCAGAAAATCTTCTAGACTTTCTTCTTCATGTTGTTGCATTTTTAAAATATCATGATGAGAGTCTTTAGGCCTACAGTAATCTTGGTATTTTTTAAGAAATGCATTCTTCATCTCCTCCCAGGTCCTAATATTGTATTCTCCTAATCCCACGAACCATCTTAGTGCAACATATTTAAGGGTAGCAGGAAATAGTTTTAGCCTCTGGGCATCCTGCAAGTAGTTGTAACTTCTACATAATATGTCAAACTTGAATAAAAAGGTATCGGGATCTTCAGTACTTTTACCATAAAAAGTAGGTAATGAGGATGATGGTATATTTTTCATGTTGACATTACGTGTAATATCTAAAATAGGGAACCCAAAAGTTTTTTCAGTTTGTCCTTCCTGATCTACCTCCTCTTCCATATTGTGTCCTTCTTCACGGTCTCCCATTGTAAGAGGATTGTCAAACAA
This sequence comes from Larix kaempferi, assembly GCA_027924585.1. NCBI lineage: Eukaryota > Viridiplantae > Streptophyta > Pinopsida > Pinales > Pinaceae > Larix > Larix kaempferi. Next base: position 7,802,137 of record BSBM01000556.1, read on the forward strand.
GGTGTAACCTATCTTTTCCCTTTTTGGTGATGGTGTAAAATCCCAACGTTCTGCTTTTGTCTTTGGTTGATATAAATATTTTCCTATAGTCTGCTCAAGTGGACTTACTATGGATTCTATTTGAGACACTACTGGATCTCGAGTATTTTGAAAAAGTGCATTCAATTTGTCTACATCCACTAAGTTAACTAAATTGGGATCCTCTTTAATAGTGGAAACTTGAACACTTTGAGATGACTCTGGCAGTTCTTTTTGAAGTACTTCAGTTTCCAAACCTACAGAATTTTGTCCTATTGTTCCTTTTGTTTGTTGCTCTAAAGTTTCCTATGCGCCATTCCCTTCTCTTTTGTTACCTGAGTATCTTTCCATAGGATTCCTTGATGGTGTAGTTTTACCTCCAAAAATATCATAATTTTGTAAACTAGTTTTAATGGATTTACCTTTGCTTCTCTAGGTTTCATCAAAATTATCTACCATTACAACTAAAAAATAAAAATAAAAAATAAAAAACTAAGCTGCAGATGGGTTTGAAGGAACCTATTATACCAGATGCGTAGGTTCTTACCTATCGTCTTACCGCCCCTCCTCCAATATGTAGAAAACTACTCACACAAAAAAGAAGATAACTAACAAATTAGTAGGAAATAAACTAAACACTATCTTACCTTTAAGCAACTCCCCGACAACGATGCCAAAAATGTCAGGCTAGAAATAATATCTATTTAATTAAGCTGCCTGAACTATTAAAATGTCATACCAGGGTTTGTGTACTTATGAGTTTCTAACACTGTTTGTGCAGGAAAGACAACGAGTTATGCTTCTACTAAAAGGAAATTAACCCTATCAAATCTTTGAAATGACTAATATTAACAATAATATATAATCAAAGTATAATTACATGCAACTTAATCAAGTTGAAGCCTAATTCCATAAACATATGAAAACTCCTATCTACTTCAAAACCAGCTAAATAGAACTTTGATGCAAATAGCTACTATCTTGAAATAAAAGCAACCAAGTGTTGGGTCAGTGAATAAGCTTCTTTATGATCTGTTACTTGGATGAAAGATATGTTTAGAACAAGGATGAGTTATTAGTATGATGGATTGTGAAAAGTATTTATATATCTATGTAAATTATTTCACAATAGTTTCAAATTCAACTTGCCTAAAGATTTCCTTTAAAACAGAGATCCACGAGTTACAAAGGACTGTTGAAGTGAATTTTAACTTTTAGGATCTATTTTCAAATAGTATGCTTTCTCATAAAATAAAGAAAAATCCTAAGCTTGCTTGTTCAAAGATAGATCTACACACATAAAGATTTCAAAGGTCTAAATGCTTTCATGAAAATCTATATCAACTCCAGAAGAAAGATCGTATTTTGTTTCTGTATGCTGGGTTAGATACACCATAAGTTGAAAACAAATACTTTTGACTTTTAAACAGAAGCTTCAGACTTCACCATTTGATTTTCCAGTATGTAACAAAAACTGAGCAGTGTGTAGAATGGTTATATATGAGTGCAAGCTACTTCTGTGCAGAGAGATAGTTTAATCATGTATCCTAATCAAACCTTCCTGAAGTTCCCTATAAAGTTAAAAAGCTTTGCAATCTATCTGAAATCAAAATCTATTGTATATGAATACTGAGACTTAAGCTAAGCCTTGCTTTAATAAAACAAGAATCAAACCTCTTGTATGACTATGAGCCTATAGAATCCTAAGAATATACACTCTCTACATAAAATGACTTTAAAACGATATCAAATGAATGCTTTCTAATAATCAAATGTGAAACAAAGACAAAGCTACAAATTCTTTTTGAAAACAAAACTAAGATAAGCACTTCAACTAAGCTACCTTATGAATCATAAACTAGACACAAATGAAAATCTTTTAACATTCACACAGACGTATGGAAAAGAGATCTATCAACAGAAAGCAATATGGAAAATAGATCTATCAACAGAAAGCAGTATACAAACAGGGATTCCAAGGTGGGCCCCCCTCCAAACTCTGTCAAGCTAGAAGTTAAGAACTTGAATGAAAGTGAAAGTGCAGAAACAGATTTTATTATACTGAGTCAAAAATCACAGCATCTATGTATATATCCTCTATATTTGATGAGTCTTATAGCATGTATTTATAGGCTACTGAAAGGGTCGACCACTGAAAGGGTAGACCCTTAAAATAGTTACTAGCAACCTGAAAATGAACAGATGGCAGTAAAATCCTAATATCACTGTAATCTATCCACATTTTCAGCCATAGATCTTCAAGCTGCACATAGAGAGGGTCGTAACTCCTGGAGGAATTTGAGCAACGATTGGTAGCTGACAGTCTTCAAAGGTACAGCAAGGAAAAACCATAAATGCATTCTAACCACATCTTTTATCCTTTGAACCATTGTTCCTCTATTCTGTCGATGCCGGATTGGGTTCCAGATTGGGTGTCGGATTGACCAGACAAGAAAGAGTGGGAAATATGCATAGTAAACAAAGATTCTATACCAAGCAATCGTTTGTTAGATGTAACCTTTTTGAAATCCCTTTTAAAAATAAATGGAATAGATAAAATAATAATGAGAATTACCTTATCAAAAGCTCCATAGAGTAGTCTCCAAAGTTTACATGAATGAAGCAAAAATGGATGATAAACATATAGAAAACTTGATCAAAATTCTTGGTTCCTTATATAACTGGACTTGAAATCTAATCAGGATATAGACAAAATTGGGAGCCATCAAGAATGTGGCTCAATTATCCCCTGGGTAGGTAGGAAGGAATAGTCCCATTTGTAATATGTGGGGGTATCTCACTATTGATGTAAAAAAAATGGTAGAGAAATACTCTTGGGAATCAAACTTCAGACCATAGTGTTCTCTTTTGCATTGCATCCCTTACCCTTCAAATGAGTAACTTTCATTCAATCAGAGGGTGCATGATATGTGATTGGACAATGTTTTTGCTTTTTGATATGTGGTGGGTGAAAAACAATTTTCCTTAGTAGGTCAAGTGGGATTTCACACTTAATACTTTTAAAACTAAATCTTCTCTATGCCTCTGAATATACAAACCCTCACTCACCACAAGAAACTTTAGCATCATTACCTTGATAAATAATATTTTGATCCTTGACAAATCCAAAATGATTTTCGACATTGGCAAAGAAACAATCCTTGTAGTTAACACATGTTATCGTCTTCCTTGAAATCACAATAGACAACGAAGATTGTTCTCTAACCTTATGCATCATAGTCATCGTTGAGAGGTCCCATTATTGAATGTTTCACGTTACTTTATGGCTTCAAAAAGATTGTGAAGCTTATCATTATGAACCATGCATCCAACATAATGGTAGTTGCCACTTTTTTCACGGTGTATTTCATAATGAAGGATACAACCATGTTCACTTGCATTAAAAAGCCCTAAAATGGTTGTCATAATCATACTTCTAAAATGTTGAATCTTAATCTTAAAAAAAGTTTATTGAATTGTTTTTAGTACAATTGTCAATTATATCTTAATTGATAAATCTTAGCTTAATCAATTTCCTTACTATATTGGGGGTTGTTGTTCAAACATCTACTTGATTTGAATTCAAGGTTATCATAAAGATGAGACTACTATCCTCTTTCTTAAGACATTAGAGAATGGCAAGTCCATAATTCTTTTTCTTATAATATTAGAAATAACACATGTTGCTTCTTACCTGATCGTATGTTACCATCCTTAAATTCACTTTGATATTCTCATTTCCATAATACTAAATACATAATATAATATGTCATTATGATGTTTGCTTCTTTGCTTCTGGATTGCCCCATCATCAAAGTTTCTTCTCTTCCCTTGATGATGAGTGACTGTCCACCTGAAACATTAGGTTTAACACAATACAATCGAGAAGCAATCATCACAATGATTATCCACTATAAAAATCTAAATATCAAACATTAGGTTTCCTTAATTTCGAACACAATACAATAAAAAAAGCAATCATCACAATGATTATCCACTGTGAAAATCTAAATCTTCAAATAATATATATATTTTTTACAATCCTACTTGTCCATCCCTGAATTCACTTCCATATTTCCATTTTCTCAAAAATAATCCAAGCATATGCTACTGGATAATTTGTCATTCTTTTGACATCATAAAAAAAATTTAAAACTAGAAATTGATATAAACGCCTTTCCATCCCTGAATTCACTTCCATATTTCCATTTTCTCAAAAATAATCCAAGCATATGCTACTGGATAATTTGTCATTCTTTTGACATCATAAAAAAAATTTAAAACTAGAAATTGATATAAACGCCTTTTAAATTTGGTAGCTTTATTTTCTGTGAAACCATACTATTCAGTAAAATATCAACGCACCTGAAATACAAAGCCAAGTTGTACAGGGGAAAACTGTTTTAAAACCGGCGGCACTATTTATATGCGGCCAATCCAGCACACAAGCGGTACAATTATGCCTCGTAAAAGAGTAAACAGCAACCTGTATTAGGGGTGCTATTTGCCTCCACGCAGGATCGAACTACGGACCTTCAGTTTACAAGACTGACGCTCTACCACTGAGCTATAGAGGCAATTTAGTTGCTACATTTTGGTCCATAATTTACAGAACCTCATACACAATTTCCGTCTCTTCCTATTTGTGTTTCCTCCATGAAACGCTCCTTCCTAATATCATCGATTTGATGGATGGAAATACATATCTATCTTTAAAAGATGAAAGGTAAATGTATTTTATTAGTTTGTTTTCTAATTAAAAATGAATTTTAAAGAATAAAAATTTATGATTTGGTTAAAGGTTAAATTTTAGATTTCATTAATAATAATTAAAAAAATGAAAATCAAACAATTTTATTATTTTTAATTTTATATTAATTTTTTAAAATTTTATTGTGATAAAAAATCATTTTAGATAAATTTAATGAAACCTTAATTTTTTTAATTGTTTATTGAATCATTTTTTTTTAAAACCATATTTATATTTCAAAAAATAGATTTTAATTATATTATTTAGTATTCTTAAATAGCTACAAAATACATTATTTAGTATTTTCAATCCTATAACCATACTATAAAAGTTTACGAAAATTTAAACCAAAGACAACTTTGCCTATCTTTTTCTATAATAAGTTACAAACTAGCAGAGCCACAAGTTAAGTGGCTGGTGAACACCAATAGATGTAGCTAACCACTTAGTTTTGTGGAGATGGCTGGTTGTTGTTTTTTTCAGCAAAAAAAAACCATACTATTGCTATTCAAACGTGAATCAAATAGCACAAATGTGCATAAGTCTATAGATAGACTTATCAAAAGATCCATACGATTTCATTACATAACTTCAAAAATCATAAAAACCCTGCTCAAGACTTGAATTGGATTTCCATCAATGAGCCAAAAAAGAGAAGCAATCAGATTTCATAGATCTAGGTCATCCTAGAGTCTATCATCGAAGATTCAAAGTTTTCCTCCCAACAAATAACTCCTTCACCTCCAGCGTAAGCTTCCTTGGATAGTGTGTCAGCGAATGTATTAAACTGCCTATAGATGTGTTCAAGGGTGACAAGGTCAATGAGTTGCAATAATTCTTTTATCCTTTTGCACCAGTGGTAGAGGGGTAAGTTGTTCAGCTTATAAGCTCCCTGAGCCCATTTAATTGTCACTCTTGAGTCACCAAAAATCACCACATCTAATAACCCAAAATTATATGCAACAGTAAGGACACACCAAAGTCCAAGAATCTCTGCTTTCATGTTAGTGTCGTGCCCACAGTTCAATTTCAGAGTAAAGTAATGGTCCAAGTTGATGAAGATGACCGCACCAGAAGCACACTTACCACCATCCACAGCACCATCAAAATAGATTATAGCTCTTTTTTTTGGCAGACAAAAAGTAGGTATCGTTTTAGGTTTCACCTTCATGAAATCGGTGCTCTGCTCAGAAATCATCCTAATAATACACTTGAGTGTCCATTCTCTGCTAGCACGTTGGTCCTCAAATATGGCAAGGTTACGAGCCCTCCAAACCGCCCACGCAGTCACAACAGGAAGATAGGGAAGCTCATCCGATGACTTATACCAAGACAATGAATTTTGTGCAAAGGAGTCCACACCCCACTGACAATTTGTTTTAAAATGAACTTGAACAATTAGCCAGAGTTCCTTCGTGAAAGTACAGTCCACAAAAATATGATCAACAGATTTAGAATTGAGCCAGCAAAGAAACCAAATGTTTGGCCCTTCCCAGCCACGAATTGCCAAGCTATCCCAAGTAGGGAGTTCACCCCTCAGTGCCCGCCACATAAAGCATTTGATTTTGATAGGGATTTTCCAATTCCAAAGTTCTTGGTACCACCAATGCACAGGAAAATACAAAGTTTGCTGATAACAGCATGATATGCCAGATTTGCCGTAATAGTGCCATGTTTATTGTTTTTAAGCCAAATCACCTTGTCCCTGTCAGCAGAGAGTCTACACCCAATCACATTTAGTCTCTGAATGTAATGACTCCAATCGACTGCACAATCATCTTCGAACCCCAAATTGAAAGCAGTCACCCAATAGTTTTGACTCGAATTATGGTTCAGGTTCCGGATCTTCTTAAGTGTCTTGTAGTCAAAACGGTGCAAGGTGAGGAGAATCTCATCAGGTAATCTAAATCCATCCTCCAAGCCGAGGATAGGATCAATGTTGACCAGGACATCTCGTCCATTTCCAACCCCCCACGCCAAGTCCCTTGCCATCCCATTGTAAATTCTTAAGAAGCCGCTCCAGATTTTTGAAACATTGTGAGAACTCTTCACAGGGTGCCTCATCCATCTAATCACATCTCCATTCAGGTACTTTACAGAAATTACCTTAGACCATAGGGTGTTCCCGAAGAGAGATCTCCATAAGGACTTCATTCTCAAAGCAATACTGAAGAGGGAAATATTGCGGATACCCCATCCACCATGACTTGTAGGAAGAGCAATAGTATCCCACCTGGTAAAGACCATCTTTTTACGATCTGGGCCACCCGTCCATAAGAAGTTGAAGTATAACCTTCTCAATCTGGTAAGAATAGACTCAGGGATTTGAAGTAGTGAAGGCCAATACACTAGAATGCTAGTAAGCACCGCCTTTACAAGGATCAACTGACCCCCAATAGACAACAATCTAAATGTCCAGTGGGAAATCCTCTTCTCCACTTTCCTCAATAACCAAAGCCAGTCAACAGTTCTATAACCATTCGGCTTCAAATAATAGCCGAGATACATGAATCCCTCCTCAAGTTACTGAAATTTATAAGGTAAGATTTTTTTAAGATCCTCAATCCGCTGATCAGAAAGTCGAAAGTGGTGAATGCAAGATTTTCTTATGCTAACCTTCATACTTGAAGCCGCACAGAACATATTGATGATATCTATATATCTCTTCCATTCGCCATCAATGTTTAGACCAGCAATTAGAGCATCATCGGCGAATAAAACATGTGTGAAGACCAGATCCTGTGAGAGTTGGATACTAGAAATACTCCCATTCAATTTTGCTGCAAAGATCATTCTACTCAATCCTTCAATGGTTAATAAAAAAGCAAAGGTGAAAGAGGACATCCCTGATGGATTCCCCTGTGCACGCTGAAGAAGCTAGAAGGTGCACCGTTTATAAGAACAGAGACACTAGCAGAGGAAACACAAGCCATAATCCAGCGTATGACTAGTGGAGGTAGGCCAATCTGAATAAGTACCAACCTAAGAAAAGACCAATCAACTCTATCAAAAGCCTTTTCAAGATCCATCTTAAGAAACATAGCCTTCATCTTCTTCATTTTAACAGTATGCATAATCTCTTGGGTAATACCGATTGCATCAAGAATCTGGCGATCTTGCAAGAATATGGAGATCGCTGGTTGTTAAACAGAGGTTAAACATTAAACTAATTAATATAAACATTAAACTAACATAAACATTAAAATAATTAATATAAACATAAAACAAATACTATTTAAGCAACATACCCCTTTTCTTAACCACTGAAGCTTAATAATTTAAATCTTAATCAAGATGCATGTAAGCATAACAAGATACGGCGACTATGAAATGAATCCCCACTATACACTTGTACACTCAAGTTAATTTTGTTGATCCACTCAAGGAAGTCCAAAATCTCAAATAATATCTAAACACCTATTATCTAAACACCTAATGATATAAAGATCAAAATGATCAATCTCTACAATAAACTGTAGGTATCAAAAAGATTCTTTTTCTATCATTGACCAAGATCTCCATGTCTGAATATAGGTTAGGGCCTAGGTAGTTATTGCCAAATTGATAGGGCTAAATTATTCATCTATGAACTAAATTTTCACTTTTTTCAGCTAATTTTTGTATTTCCTGAATTGATTTGTCAAATCTTTTTATATAAATTAAATTTTCAATAAAACATATATAATAAATTCCAAAAACACATATAAAGTCTTTAGAAATTTTAATGTTTTTGGATATGGCCAGGAAGCTTGTTCAACTCAAAGTCCTCTTGGTGGGGTAAAATCTATAGAGTTTCGTCACTGGGAAAAACCTCTATAATTGGAACTACCTCCCGCCATCGGTTAACTTTCTCAAACTCTTCCTTAGTGTAGAGAAAAACTCCATTAATGGTATCATACCCCAAGCTCTGTACTGACACAATTATACATGAATACAAACTTCCTCGTCGGCTTCATTCCTACTTCCATTGTCAACCTCATTAATCTGCAATTTCTCGATCTGAGGGGCGATAAATTAGAAGGAAACATTCCCAGGGAACTCTGACAAATGCACCAAAGTCTCACAAATAGGGATCTCTCTGGTAACAAGCTACCTGGGTCGATTCCTAAGATCATTGGCAGGCTCAAAAAAATTAGACAGCTCAATTTAAGCACAAACAAATTCCACGGAAGGACATCACCGAAAATCGAGAAATGCAGGCTTCTCGAGCTCCTTGAATCTTTGTTACAACAAACAGATTTGAATGGACAGGCCCCATTCATATCCAAAAGAGAATCAAAAGTACAATATTGTTGCTCATCTGAATGAGGTGGACCATAACGTTCACGGAAATTAGACTGAGTGTCCCAGGATTTGGAATGAAGCGATCTTAGGACAACTTGTCAGTTATGATGCATGTGAACTGCAATTCTTGTCTTGACTAGCCATTGCTCTTTGTTTTGGATATAGTACTCTAAGATCTACCTTTCGGTGATTATTGTCTGTACAATATCTTTAACTCGATCAAGAGGCTCCCCCACATTTGCTTCAAATTATGGATGACAGCTGGTTTTAGGGAAGTCAGATTGATTCTGAATGTTTGCTACCATTCTTCCATCTAGTCAGGGCCAAACAACAGAGGATCTTCAAACATTTGAGTTCGTTGAAGGCCGAATTTTAGCAAAGTATAATAGGTCCTTGTCTCATTCTCTTTTTGGAGAAATTCCCACAACAATTTTTTATAATTTTCATAGGTGTGAGTGGTTGATGGGAATCTCAAGCTGGCATCATGATTTGGCCATGCTTTCAGAGATCTCATCCAATTGATGCAATAGTATTGATGATCCAGCTGAAGTATTAGTTGCTAGGACGAAACTTCGAACCATATCAGACTTAAATCATGGTAATGATGAGTCAGCCAATTACTTGCATCTGCATCTTTTCTCAAAGATTTGTTATAGATCATCTATGGGACTATACTTGATCCCATGGGCATCCTTCTAACTTCAAGGACTAATATGATAAATACATCAGATCCTTGTAGGTCTTCATCCAATACCTCTATATGTCTTAGTTCCCACCTTGGCTTCCATACTTGAATATAATTTGCCCATGTCATATTATCCCATATACTATAGGTTTTGTGTGCCCCATCTACCCATGCTAAGATTATCATGTTGACATGTGGGTTATGGGCCCACTTGCTCCCACTCACTTGATTGCTTTTCAGGCTCGCTTGTTTTTGCTTCAGGCTCGCTTGATCAAAATTAATATCATATTTCTGTGATAGGTATTCTCTTGTTAGAAAATCATGAATGCAATTCGTCTTACCAGAAATATGCTCGACTGAATAATTGTAATAAGAAAACAAAGCTTGCCATCTAGCAAACTTTCCTTTAGCAGTTGCATTCTTGATTGCATTGTTTAGAACAAAGGGAAGACTGGAACAATCTGTTCTTATAGTAAAATCATGATTTAAGAGATGAATCTGAAACTTTTCAATACACCTAAGAGCAACTAAGATTTCTTTGTCAATTGTGGCATAGTTCTACTCGGATTTGTTCCAGGTTCCGGAGGCAAACTGAACTATCTCTTCATCTTTCTTCTCTTTTGTTTGCCTTGACTGTTTTAGGATTCCTCCCCATCCAAGGTTTGAAGCATCTATTTCAATTATCTTAGGGAGATCATCATCTATGACGTGCATAATAAGCAAGATTTTGACCTTGCTTTTAATTCTCTAGTAAACTTTGGTATGTTCATCCTTCCAGGGTCTTGGCTCTTTAGTTAATCTTTGATTTAATATTTTCCTGTCACTAGCAAGATTATTATAATAAGGTGAAAAATAATTTAAACATCCAAGAAATCTTTGCAGCTGAGTCTTGTCTTTAATTACATCGGGGAACTTATCTGCAAATTCAATAGCATGTTCTTGGAATTTTATCAAACCTTTCTCAATCTTATGTCCAAGAAACTTAATTGAATCCTGATAAAGCCTCAATTTCTTTGCAGATAAAACCAGACCATTATCATGAAATATCTTCAAAAAGACTTTTAAATGTTTTTTATGTTCTTCTAAAGTCTTAGAGAAGATGAGAATGTCGTCGATATATACAATTAACCAGTCCATAAATGGTTTGAATATGTCATCCATTATCTTTTGAAACTGTGATGGCGCATTCTTGAGGAAGAGGGTCATCATAGTCCATTCATAGTGTCCATGAGGCACTACAAATGCAGTTTTGAACTGATCTGCAGGATCGACTTCTACTTGCCAAAAACCACTCTTTAGATCAAACTTTGAAAACACTTTGCATCCTGCAATCCTTTTAATCAAGTCAGATTTGTCAGGTATTGGATACCTATTCCAGTCTAGGACATCATTCAGAGGCATATAATTAATCACCATTCTTGGGGCTTGCCTAACCTGCTCTGAATGCTTATTTACATAGAATCCATAACAGCTCCAGGAACTTAGATGGAACAATGAGGCCCCTTTCTAGTAATTCTCTGATTTATTTTCTGTAATAGTCCTACATCTCCTTAGACATCATAACTGCATTAGAATGTCCAGGAGTACCTTTGAATTCTGGCTTGAGTGGAAATTTTATCATATGCCTCTTTCTATATCTGAATGCATTAGGAGAATCAACACAGACAAGCTTCTTGAATTCCTTTTCCGTGTCTTCCTTCACCTTTTGCCGCTTACCAGATTTCAATTGTTCTTCTATTCTTTTGGTTTTCATTTGTCCTTTTATTTCATTCAACTGTAATTCCTTTGTTGTCAACTTATCTTTATACACGAGCAAAGGTTGGGTTCTGATATTATGAACCACGTCAGACTCATTTGGAACATATATTAAGGGTAAGAAAATAAGAGCATCTAAGGGATCTATAGTCATGAAAATTCCCGGCTGCCTTTATATGTACACACTCCATGAGGTTCTATAGATTCCAAGAAGGGTGTTCCTAATATACAAGCATTATACATTTTCATGAGGTAGAAGCTGACGTCTAATCTGTACTGGTTTAGGAAAATGGTTGCATGAGGAACTTCAAACTTTATATTGGAATCAGACCCTACTGAATGGATTATTTTGGAGGTAATATGCCAATATTTAACAGGGATTTTGTCCATGTCTAACATATTTACATCATAACCAGTATCAATTAGGACAGGGAAATGGAAAAATTCTCCTTTAATTTTTATATCCATAGAGACTGTGTATCTCTGGTGTATGATGGAGTTAATATGAAAGGCATGGAAATCAGAAGGATTCTTATGGATAGATGTGACCTTTTGATATTGTGGAGGATCTGTATCTTCATCTGTTTTCTCTGCATTACTGATTTCTTCTTCATTCTTTGAAGTGCTTGCCACTATTGAAGAATCTGACTCCTTTTCATTTTCTAACTTTTCCACTCGAGATTTCAGCTCCTTTATTTATTTCTTCATAATATTTTGTTCTTTTCCTAGTTCTTGCAAGGATACTGGCCTTTTTGTTTTAGTTTCCAAAAGTGGTGCTGTGTTTCTTTCATAAGATGGAAGAGCATAATCAAACATGTTCCAATTAGGAGAAACTTGGGGAAGATCTTCATGTCTTGATCTTCCAAAACTTTTGTTGCTCTTACTTCTAATGGATGATGATTTAGATTTTTCTTTCTCTTTTTGTTTCTTTAGAAAAGCACTAGCAAATGCTTATTTCATAATTTCCTTGGCAAAACATTCATCCATTTCCTCTATTTGTTTCATCATAACAGAGGCTTGAGTTCCTATTCTCATCATATTACACTGCTTCACTTCCTTTTTCGCCTCTATCCAAGCCAAGTATGTTGCCAACTTCTCATCTTCCGACTCATTAGGAGAAGAGGTTAGAGATTCATCTTCTAAGGAGAAATGACAATTATCTTTGTTATTACATTGGCAAGTATGACCAACTTTGGTTGTTTGCACTAGATCAAAATCAGTGCTACTGTCAATTTCTTCAGCAAAGAGAAGATCTTCACTGTCAGAGTCTATGCAATTCAATTAAACAAATGATGATCCTATATCATATGCATCTCCATATGACCTAGACTCTAGGCATCTGTTTTCTTTATGGCCTTTGTTCCCACATAGTGCACATTTATATCTTTTCAACAAATATTCATGGGTAGGCTTCTGTTCTGGATTTGGACTAGAGGTTTGGCTAGGATTTGGATTAGGAAACCTATTTGCATAGTGTCCTTGCTTGCCTCATTTGTAGCATGAGATTTTGGGATTGTACTTCCATCTGGACTTATTCCCAAACTCATCCGTCATCTTTTGATACCGAAAATTGGATTTTCCATCTCTACTTTGGTACCATTTTCCATATCTCTTGTTTTTCTCAAAGGTATTCTTCAATTTATTTCTTTTCTAATCTTTGTACCTTTCTGGATATCTTTTTTTTTTCCCATGTGGTTCACTTTAATCGGCTTAGCCGACCGCTACATCCACGAAATAATTTCCGGCGGACCCGCCCCGAAGGGGTTTCCACCCTGCGGCCGCTGCGTGCCTAACCCCAAGATAGTCGATGAGAATGGATCCCGTGACCTCGCATGCTGGGAGGCCTAACTTCCGAGAACACATCCGATCGAGCTAACTCTTGGGGCTACCTTTCTGGATATCTATGTTTCAAGAATTTCAATTTCTTTATTTTCTTTTTATACCTTTCTTCTTGATTTTGGAATCCTTTCTTATACCTTTTTTCCCTTGGATATCTAGGTTCAGGCATACCAAACCAAGAGCAGATTCCTCCTGTGTCTGGCAGGAAGTCTCTTGTTGCCTTTTCAACAATTCTTCTAGTGCATATATCTGCTATACACCTATGAACAATATCATGGAATTCTCCCCATGAATAATCTTCTAAGATATCAATATTCAATACACTAGTAAAGAATTTTTGAAAGTTTCTAGGAAGTGCAGATATGTATTTTTATTTCCAGACCTCTTTATCACTATCCTACACATCTTGGCATCTAACCTCCCAATCTCTATGGAATTGTTCATAGTCTCTAAGACTTATACATTTCATGTTTAAGAGTAGTTGAGTGTTTTTGGCCTTATGGTTTTCTAGTGTTCCTCCCCAATATCTTAGAATCTCAGGAGTTAGATTCCCTATGAGGTTTCGCTCATATTTTCCATCTACCTCAAGCTTGGATGCTGCCCAAGCATTCCATTTCTCATCAGTTATGGATATTTCCCACTGTCATGTCCCCTCCCATCGTCCCGACCCACAAAGGGAACATGAACATAATGTGGGGGTGTCTAATTATCCCCCACAACCATATGATAGAATTCACAATTAAAAATAAATGTATAATTAAAATATACATGGCAGAATTAAACATAATAACACACACGCAAAAGGGAATGCATCAGCTTATTTCTCCCAGGCAGAATAATGAAACAATCATACAATAATCTATCCCATTCTCATGCTATGCACATGCTTCATGCCTACTAACTTAAGATAATCATTTCATTCAATTAACATGAATAATTAAACATTCAGAACAGAACACAGAATGATCATAATTTAACCGCACGGAACACTTATCTTTATGATGAAGTTGTCCAAACAACTGGCTATGTGAGAGCAATGTTCCACCCAACCATAGGTCCCTGTCCAACCTATATTCTTTCAGCTAAGAGACCACCCCTGAGTTGGGATGTGTATCCACTAAGGAGGAACTAGGCAGGTTCACTCACAACCATGGTTTCACACCAACAAAGTCATGCTAAGCCAACATACAGTTGGGTTTATCAAGAATTTCCAACCTTTGTTCTTTCTTCTTCTCTATCATCCATGCTTGGATTCTCTTAATTCTGTCACCAAATAACTCTGTCTCATAATTGGATTTTTCTGGCTATAAAATCAGGGTTTTCCTATGTATTTATGGGCATCTAACACTCTCAAATTCGCCCCAAGGTTCAGGTCTATGGATCCCCCATTGGATTTCACTGTCCACACAAATCTCTGGGCATTTTTGGCACTTCAAAACGTGGCTTTTCTCATATTTGCGATTCCTATGACAAGTAGATTCATAGATTGATTGAGATAGCAGCAGTAGTGACGATGATCCATAGAAGATGACTTGTGCTAGAAGACCTATGTCGAGAAATACCTTCCTAGTTAAGAGGGAGTGTTGATGTATATGTACCTTCGGAATGTATTTCACATATATGTATATTGTATTCCTATAGAGATGTTATTATTCCTCTATACGGAAGTGGTTGTATTCCTATAGAGATGTTATTATTCCTCTATACGGAAGTGTCGTCATTTATATTGTAAGTGTCGTAACTTATACTTGATGGGTTATTAGACCACCTTGTTGGGGTCGGCCCTGTAAAAGTCATGTGGGTCAAAGGGTTACTAGACCACCCTATTGGGGGTCGGCCATGTGGGTCAAAGGGTTATTAGACCACCCTAGTGGGGGTCGGCCTAGTCAGCATTATGTTAAGTGGTTAAGTTGAGGCCGACCTAGTTGAGTAAAGGTCAAGTCAAGTTAGTGTATAAATAGAGAGTGTGTCTCTCTCATTTTACACATCCTATTCTCTCACTCACACTTTGGAGAGTGGTGCACTTGTGGAGGAGGAGGCTCTGATGCTAGGAGAAGACTATCTCTTGTATTCTGGTTGTATCATTGCTCTATCTATCTTTGAGGAAGTTATTGGGGTTTTTCACCTTTATGGTTTTCCCCAAGTAAACTCTGTGTCTCTTGTGTGCTTGCATTATTGTGTCCATGATTGATATGTTGTAGATTTGCTGTACATGTTGCTCTCTCAGTTAAGATCCTAGATCAGATTGAAGTAAATTCTGAAAATTTAACATGCAGCAGAACATTCATTTTGTGTAGCACCATAAAAAAAGCCCGTTGCAACCAAGCCAATAGAAATATCATGTAAGAGTCGAACCTTTTTGGATCTAGGCTTCCTAGAAGAGCATTCATTATAAAATCCCATTATCCATCTACAACAATCATCAAGATTTAATTTTTTGTCTTCAAATATAATAACATTTCTCATTTTCCAAATTCCCCATGAAATAACAACATGAAGAGTATGATGTTCAAGAACCTTTTTTTTTCCAGCAGTAGTAGTTCTGATCAAAATGAAGAGATCCCCAAAACATTGGTATTTTTAGGTAATTGCAAACAGTAGACCACAACAGTTTTGTGAAAGGAAAATATACAAATATATGTTCCATTGTTTCTTACAGTTCCTTACAAAGAGCACACCAATTTGGTAATATCAAACCCCTTCTTTTGAGATTGTCCAATGTCTTTAAACAATTCTCCAAAGCAAAGCAAAGCAAACATTTTATTTTTAGTGACAAATGCCACTTCCACAATTTTTGACACCACCATTTTGGAATCGATATAATATGATCCAGTGCAATCACCCAATAAGCTAACTTTGCAGTGATATGGCCTGTAGCAACATTGGGAGACCAAATAATAGTGTTCATTTATGAACTTGTTTAGCCTTATATTATTAAGACACAGGATGTGGTTGCACGAACAGACTGAAAATCATTGGCACAAGTTCATTGGAGGATTATGCCCACAAGATGGATTGGCAATTATTCTAAGCATACAGCGCAGCCACCACCACAAAATTGATAGCTTTTTATTTCCACACCACTTGTACTCCACCGGATCCATATCCAAACACTTCAATAGCTTCTTAGTCTTTTCGCTTCTAAGGAACCTGGGCTCGTGCAGTTGTAGCAGGATTTGAGAAAAGAATTGATCGTGATTTTGAACCTGTCAAGTCTTAGTCCTATAGTGTTTAGTCTTGCAATGTAGTTGTTCCATTCTTCAACCCCTATCACCTAAGCCAAGATCTATAGCATTCAACCAATATGAGCTAGAGTAAAGAACCTCTCTGAATTTTTTATCTTATCTAAAGTATGGAAACCCAACTCTACCAAATATTCCAACAAATAAGGGGACACAAATAAATTTTCTTCCATACCTACGACTGGATCAATGCCTACAAGAACATTTCTTCCATTTCCACTTTCTAGGTTAAACCCCTTCCCAACCATGCATAAGATTTAATAAATGCTGCATAGAAATTTGAGGAGTTCTTGTAATTCTTCAATGGGTTCCTTATCCATGGAAAAATGTTCCTTTTGATGTACTTAGCATGGATCACTGCAGACCACAATACCTTACCAAAAATTCCTCTCCAAAAGGTCTTTAAGCACAATGTTGTACTGAACCAGTAGTTGTTTTTTATATCCCGACCACCCGAACATTTTGGGATAGATAATATTTCCCAACTAGCCATTTGCAAGATCTCATTATCAACCTTACCAGACCATACAAATATGAACAATGTATAATGCTCTTTAGGACATCTGCCAATGACAACCAATATACACGTATACCCAATAAGACCGCTTTTAGATGGGTCAATCTCCCACCAATTGAGAGACATCTGAAATCCCAATGGCTAATTTTCTTTTCAAAATTTTCCACCAACCAGTACCAATCCTTTGTTCTATATCCAACAGCTTCAAGAAATACCCTAGATATTTGAGACCATGTCTTAATTCTTGCACTTTGTATCGCATGAAGGAGGTAATCCTCTGCAAGATATTGTTGTCCAGATTATGAAAACAAATATTATATTTCTTTATGCTCACTTCCATCCCCATTGCTACACAAAATATTTTGATGATTTCATCTGCCATTCATCCATAGTACCTCCCCAAAAAAGAATAATGTCATCAACAAAAAGTAAATGTGAGATGACCACAAATGCATAAATTTTAATACCTTTCAACTTTCCATCTGATTTAGCCTTATTTATCATACAACTGAGACCTTCAATGACTAATAGGAAAAGTAGGGGAGACAGAGGACATCCCCATCTAATGCCCCTTGAACTTTTAAATCAATCGGATTATAGAACCATTGATGAGCATCAAAAAATGAGTAGATGTAATACAAGACATAATCCAATTGGTAGTATTTAATGGAAAACCAATATGAATGAGGAGAAGTCTAAGGTAGTATTGTCCAGATTATGAAAATAAAAACTAGATTTCTTTATGCTCACTTCCATTCCCGTAGTTGCACACAATATTTTGATGATTTCATCAAAACATTAACATTCATCCATAGTACCTCCCCCGAAAAGAATAATGTCATCAACAAAAAGTAAATGTGAGATGACCACATATGCATAAATTTCAATACCTTTCAACTTTCCATCTGATTTAGCCTTATTTATCATACAACTAAGACCTTCAATAACTAATAGGAAAAGTAGGGGAGATAGAGGACATCCTTGTCTGATGCCCCTTGAACTTTTAAAGAAATATGATTATAGAACCATTGATGAGCATCAAAAAATGAGTAGATGTAATACAAGACATAATCCAATTGGTAGTATTTAATGGAAAACCAATATGAATGAGGAGAAGTCTAAGGTAACCCCAAACAACATGACCATAAGATTTTACTAAATCTATTTTTAGCTAGATAGCATCAATATTTTTCAAGTTTATGGAATGCATAACTCCTTGGGTAATGCCAATGGCATCTAAAATTTGTCTATCCTCCAAAAATCCAAATTGTTCTATGGACATCCTTCTAGAGAGAAAACGCTTGATTCTTAAAGAGATCATTTTTGTGATAAGTGTATAAGCCAAATTGCAGAGAGAAATTGGTTTAAAATCACTGAAGGAATTAGGCTTGTTGCATTTTGGAATGAGAGTTAGGAAAGTAGAATTTAAAGCACCATAAACAAAATCTTCTTGTCTAGAGTACTCCACCATGGATAGGAGGTCCTTCCCCATATCATCCAAAAACGCAAGGAAGAGTTCCATGGTCCATCCATATGGACCTAGACTCTTATCCTTAGCAAATAATTTCAAAGCAACTTCCACTTCATCCATAGTAAATTCTCTGCCAATTTCTTCACCCTCCCCTGGCTAAAAAAACAGGAATATGTCTAAGCACATTTAATTGAGCCTCAATCTGGGAGTTCCCATAATCTTTAAAGGAATCACTAAAGAAATATTTTTCCATATTTTTGAGATCCTTTTGATTATTAACCACATTCCCATTACCATCTGACATTTCCCATATAGCATTATGATTTCTCCTATATGAATCATAGTTATGAAAAAACCTTGTATTACTATCCCCTAGAGATATCCTTGCATTGTATTGTGTTGACTCTTTATTAATTCACTTCGATTTAGATTTTTTTTTTTTAAATATATGAATCTCTGTCACATTATTAGTCACTGTCAATTGTCAATTACTTTACTTTATGATTTTTTCCCCTTTCGACATTGCTTTGCACCTCCTGGAAAAATTGATAATATTAACCGTGTTATCCTTCTCTTTTATAGTCCATATAAATATATAAATATATTGAACGCAATGTAATTCATTTCCAATATTTTTTATTCGTACTCTTTTATATTTCATATAATTATGTCACCATATAAAGGTATTTTATAAATATATTGAATGCAATGTAATTAATTGCCAATATTTTTTATTCTTACTCTTTTATATTTCATATAATTATGTCACCATATAAAGGCATTTTAATTGGTTGTATGTTTTTTTATTCATATAGTTATGTGTTTATTGAGTTTTCATTTCAATTGTCAACCAAATGTTCCTTCCATTGAAATAATTTTTTGTGGTACCTTTGACCACCCATTATGTATTGATCAAATTCAATAAATAGATTTATGTGCTTATCCATATTGGGTCAAATTGAATAGATAGATTAAAGTTCATATGAGAGTCTTGATGACATGGCTTATAATGAATTTTGGAGTTTATGTGGATAATGTTAGAAATATATCCCTTTAATCGTCTTTAAAATTGATATTTATTAAGAAATATACAACTAAAGGTTATGATCTAGGATATTATCCGTGTTTGAAAAATACCTTGACCAAGCCATTCTCAAAATTGGAAAACAAAGGCTTATTAAAGGATATGAGTATTTTTTGAAACAATACTTAGACCAAGTCATTTTCAATATTTACATCTTCAACTCCTATTCAAATCAATATGATTAGTCTTTCAAGAAAACTTAAACTTATCCATTGTTACTTAAACTTATCCATTGTTGATCTTCACATCTTGAACACCTCTTCAAGTTAAGTTCTCCATTGCTTTACTTAATAATGGGTAATAATTATTAAGTTATTAGAGGTTTATTTAATAATTGATAATCGTTATTGAAGATTCGTGATTGTTAGATGTTTGTTTAATAAATGATCATTCATATCTTCTTTGGTAGGATGAAGCTTCTTTGATTGTGATTCTAACGATGACTTTGAGTTTGAGACCAAATTGGATTGAGATTCTTTGGAATGTAGGAAAAATATTGTGCTTGTTTAAAGCAATGTTGATAAGTTTCTTGGTTAATGTGATGTCTCTTGTAATTAAAATATGTATAAAGCAATATGGACCATGTCCCACTCCTCTTTCAATGTAGTGTATGTGACTTAGAACTATTTTTTGAAAGACTATTTGTGAGTGAAAGTTATTTTGTCATGGACTATTTATAGGCCATGATGCTTGGAGGTAACTGTAAGGTCCTAGCCTTGAATGGATTTGGGAACCTTTGTTGCACAATCACCTTGGGGGTTATTGTCTGACACCAACAAACATGACATAAGATTGATGTCTAGATGAGTTTGTTTTAGAGTGCCTTGGCCCATTGGCAAGGAACACCACAAACATGTTGGGCACCCTTGCCTAAATGTTGAGTGCATCACAAACATTGGTAGCTTGCAATAATTAGTTAGACCAAGAGAAGCTTGGGAGGGAACTTGGTAAGGTAGAAAAGGTTTTCCTGGGAAACCTCATCCATAAGCATGTACTATGCATGATAGACAAAATGGAAAGAAGAATTGACTGGCTTATATATGACTTAGGTAAACTTAGATGAATGCACCTTGGTTGAATGCACATCGGCTAGGTGGACTAAGTTTGGTGCACTTGGTTGGGTGCACATCGACTATGAGCACTTGGACACACGTCACATAGATGGATGTTGGCTTGGTGCATTAGGTGGGTGCACTTGGGCACATTTGAAGGAACCTTTCCCTACACACTTCCTAATTTCATTTAGGCACAACTTGTCAGATGCACTTATTATTCCACTTAGGCACACCTTGCTAAGTGCACTTTTAGGAGTACTTGGATGGACATCATTGGGTGCATTGATGGGAACACTTGGATGTTAGGCACATCCTTGGGATGTTGTAATTGCATGGCACAATGGGCATGACACCATTGGAGATGGATATTGGTGGACATGTCTTGTGGGAAAATTAAGTGAGTGAAGGAAGACGTCATATGTTTCACGTCCCGAAGCCAAGGTTCCAACAAAAGAACATCAATATTACTTCCCCGAATGGTGGTAGATGTGTTCTCCCATGTCGGTGGTGTAAGTGTTGTATGATGTGCATCTGGGCTGTGCTCCGTGGACAATGAGATGATCTGAAGAGGACGATCATGTGCGATGATCATCAAGACGATGCTCCAAATGATATGCATTAGGATGATGATGTGTACATGATCAGGGTTATCATGTGATGATGATGTGCATTAGGATGATGTACTATATGATGATGATCAGTATGATCATGAGTATCAGGATGATACTCCGTGGCCGTGGACAGATTGTGCAGGTAGCATAGAAAAGATCCTGAGAGATCCAATAGTTTGAGCTCGGATACTCTTTCGAGGTTTTGCTACAGGTAGCATGGAAAATATACTGGGAGATCCGATAGTTTGAGCTCGGATGCTCTTTCGAGGTTTTGCTACAGGATTCATGCAATCAGTCCTCGAGATCCAATAGGTTGAGCTGTGTGCTCGTAAAAGTCCTGGGATGCTCTTTAGAGATCTTGCAGGTTGCAAGACACTCTTTTAAGGGTTTTGCCTCACCACATGTAAAAGATCCTGGGAGATCCGATAGTTTGAGCTCGGATGCTCTTTCGAGGTTTTGTGGTGGTCACATGTAAAAGATTCTGGGAGATCTGATGGGTTGAGCTGTGTGCTCGTAAAAGTCATGGGATGCTCTTTCGAGGTTTTGTTGACGCACAATCTAGAGGATGGCCAGAGATGTTGAAGACCTACAGGAGGCTAGGCCTACAACCAGCATGAAAAAGGGTTGGCTCTGTAGAACTTCCTATGACGAGAAGAATTGAGAGATAGAACCAGTGATCGATATGAAGAGTACAGCGGTAGTGACGATGATGCTCCAGTGATCCAATGACGATGATCCAGCTCCAGTATTGAAGACTTGTGTCTATGTGTATTGATGACTTGCGTCAAGAGAATACCTTCCTAGTTAAGAGGGAGTGTTGATGTATTTGTAACTTCGGAATATATTCACTTGTATATTGTATGTATTACATGTGTACTTTATTTGTATCCCCAATGGAGATGTATTATTCCTCCGATTGGAAGTGTCGTCATTTGTATTTGTAAGTGTCGTAAGTGTTATTATAAGTGTCGCAACTTATATTTGATGGGTTATTATACCACCTTGGTGGGGTCAGCCCTATATGAGTTGTGTGGGTCAAAGGGTTATTAGACCACCCTAGTGGGGTCGGCCCAATCAGCATTACGTTAAGTGGTTAAGTTGGGGCCGACCTAGTTAGAGTTAAAAGTCAAGTGAAGTAAAGTATAAATAGATAGTGTGACTCTCTCATTTATTCATTCACACATTCACTCACTTTGCATTAGTGAGAGAGAGGAGGAGTAGTTGTTGCAGACATTTATCTTTTGGGGATTCATCTTGGTGATCTTTGTATTGATGCTTATTCTATCTTCGAGGAATTTGTGGGGTTTTTCACCTTCTTGGTTTTCCCCAGTGAAATGCTTTGTGTCTCTTGTCTCTTGTCTCTTATGTTTGATATGCTGTACATGTTGTTCTTTCAGTTAAGATCCTAGATTATATTGAATTAAATGATGAAAAACTAACATTCTGAAACGCATATTGGCCTACATTCTGATGTAATAACAGAGTATGTAATGTTTTGATATCATGATTCTCAATACAAATTATTGAACTCTGATTTCTTCTCCAATTTGTGCACCACTTCTAGATTTAGATAGAATTTGACTAGCTTTCAGTGTATGATTCATAAACTAATGATTATAAATCCAAATGAAATCATTCTTATTCCTGGAATTATCTAATATATCATATGTCATGATCCAACCTATGTTTCAGAAATTCGATTGCCTTTGAGCATTGTTTGGGAACCCAAAAGTTAAACTAGTTGAGCTGTCCAGAATTGCCATTTTACTAGTTATGCTATAATACTTGCTCAGATATATTTATAACTTTATGGAATGGTTTATTATTGTTGAATTACTATTATTAAATGATATTTAACCTCTTTAATCTCAGAAACACCCATCTCTAGTCTCTAGTTAAATACCCCACCCATACTAGTTTGTATATGTTGAGAACCATAGGAGCATTGGAGTAGAGTTCAGCCAGGATGTTCTTGAAACATAAATGGTCTCAGTACATTGTGCAAAGGTATAAAATCATATCATAACCTTTCATCCATCCATACCCTTTAACCATACCCATCTCCAACAATTCTACCTCCCATAATCATTGTTCTGGTTAATTATTGAGAAATGTTGAGTTTTTGTGCCAATCCTAAGTTGGTACATCACAATTTCCAATCAACTGATATGTGAAACCAAGAAAATCATGGCCAAAAATAGTTAACTTAGCAATGGGGGAACAAGTTTCTCTCGAGGATTCTTCCCAGGTTTTCCTCAGTTCTCACTCACTCCACAGACACCATAATGAATATTTAATAATATTTAATTATTAAATATTCCCCATTTGGTTTATGGCTTAGGAATATGGGTTTTATCATAAGTTTTATAAAATAAGCATTTAGGGAACAAGGTACACAGGTCAACCTTACCCCCCTCACAACCATCGATTAATATCTGGATCTCCTCTTCAGCATTTTGCTCCTCATGTAACCAGCTCTTATTTGTATTAAAATATTATTGTGTTACGTAAATACTCATAGCCAAATTGTTCAAGTTACATAATCCGTTCTAATTTGGGCCAGGGGTGTTACATTCTCCTTAGCCCAAGAAAGTGCTTTGACACTGCTTGTTATGTTCTTTAGTAGATTTGAATATGATTCACAAACATAAAACCATGAAAATATATAAATGCCTCTTAACTTCATTAAATCAAAAAACCCTTAAGGTAGGGATACACCTGTTAGGATATTCCTATACTCCATCCTAGTCCTACTATCTTTCCAGTCATTTTCATTTTCAGTGATGCATGCGCTTTTAGGGTTTGCATGCATTATTTAGGGTTTGCATGCATTTGCATGCATCCCAGTCATCAGTCCTAGCACCCAGACCTCAGTTAGCCAGCCCTCGGAGCTTCTTCCTGATCAGTTTCAGCCCTTCTAGTGCCTAGTGCACCCTCCTTTCACCTATTGCATGAGAGAGGCTCACTTCTTCACCTACCAGTTCAGTTAACAAGAGTTCTCTCCATGATTTTAGGCTTGACTCACTCTTAACTGACCTTATCACTCCAATGGACCTCCAGTGTGACTAGATAACCTATTCTGACTCCAGTTGGCTCCATGAGTGCCCTCCACTGAGCCTCCTTCACTACATTAGTGCTTCCATGTGCCAGTTACACCTACCACATTCAGTTAGACTCAATTTGACTTCTGGTTGACTATTACTTGTGCATTGATGACTTCACTGATGATGAGTTGGACTCCTAGTTATGACTTGGTGACACTCCACTAATTATGGATCTGTCCATGCAGGCTAATTCGAATCACACCTAGTGTATTCGAATCCTGAGCATTGTATATTTACCTTTTACTATTCAGATTAATGTAACCTGTGTAATTATTCTGCCTCTATCTGAGCTCCTTTGGATCTATGTTCTTCTTCTCTATTCTTCTTCTGTCATTCTTAAATTCTTTCACTGTGAGGTTTACATCATCTCTTTGGATCTACTGTGAGCATTTGCACATGGTATCAGAGTCATTTGAGAGTATATTCTACCTCCATTCTTGAGAGTTTTTGCAGGTATTTCGAAGTTCTAGTAGTTGCAACAATAGTATCAGCAGTTTCACTTTGCACTCGTTCTAGCAGTCAAGATGAGCAATTCGAATGCTCCTCTTTCTCCTCCTATAATTCTCACTCCCTTCAATTAATTCGAATGGAAGGGTAATATGAGATTACACTTGTGTAATAGATAGCTAAATAGAATGGTATTTGAAAAAGATGCCATACCACATTCAGCTGTATAGAGAATCAAGCATCTAAATAAAATGGATGAAGCCTTTGGATTCATATGCCTTCATATGTCTGAAGATCTACTGTTTCATGTCGAAGGAGTGAAGTATCCTAATGAGTTATGGACAAAATTGGAGAGTCTCTTTGGAAAACAAGATGGGCTAAGAGGCCACATTCTCGAAAATGAATTGGTTACCCTACAACCTAGCAATTTCGAGAGTATTCAAGAATTCTTCTCAAAATTTCACAATTTGAATTTACAATGTAAGCACTGTGGCATCACTAAAAGTGATGAGCAATTGGTGCTCTCCATCTTGAGAAAACTTGGATCTCAATTTTTTGTCTTTGTTTCTACCTTCCATTCTGTTCGAATGCCAATCCCTGGATGGAAGTTTCCCACCTCAACAGTCTTTGCTGAAGCTCTCATTCAAGAAGAGGACAAATTGATTCAAATGGGTGCCATCAAGGCCTCCAAAGATCTAGCTCTTCTAGTTGGAGAAGCAAGTGGAGAAAATGCAAAAAGGAGGAAAAAAGACAAGGACAAGAAGCCATCTAAATCGAAGAATGACAAACATAAGAGACCTAATTGCTCCTACTGCAAGAGAGGAAACCATCCTGAGAAAGCTTGCATGCACAAGAAAATAGACCTACTAACCAAGTTTCTTGAACAAAACAAAATTGTTGTTCCAAAAGAAGCAAATATGTCTAATTCTGGAAGTGGATCTGATGATTGCCATGCATTGATGGCTGGTTTTTCAAAGTCAAAAACCCTCCTCATAGATTCTGGAGCCTCCAACCACATGGTTGCCTCTGAAGAATCCTTTTCCTCTTTAGATCTCAAAGATGGGCCTACTATTCACATGGGAGACAACTCCCAGATTTTTGCCAAATGATTGGGTACAGTACATATGGAGCATGGTAAGTTCAAAAATGTTTTATTTGTTCCTTCTCTAACAACTAATTTGTTGTCAGTATATCAGATGACTCATACAGGATCACCAAAGCAAGTAACTTTTGGTCCAAACACAGTAGAGATTACAGAGATCTCCACTGGAAAGATTATAGCGAATGGGGTTGCTAATCATGCCTCTAAGGCATATGAGTTCTCTCACTTCATGCCCTTCTCTCTGACTATTGATTAAGATTTTGATCAAGATCAGAGTGACTCCTCTTCTAATGAAGAAGAAGATCAATATTTTGATGTTGAGATCATAGTTCAAGAAGATTTAGATCCAGAACCAACACATATTCTCAGTCCATATTTGAGGTCAATATGGGCTCACACAATCCTTGCTACTACTGAGAACACAGTTGAGGATTCATCTGTTCACAGAACTACCAGACTTCAAATTCATGCCAACCTTGCATTATGCCATCTACCTCTCCATGAGAGATGCAGCATGATGATGGGGTTCTCTCTTCCATCACTTGGGAAGACTCCTCATGTTCCATTCGCTCCAGTTGCAGAAAGAATTCTTGAGAGACTTGCTTCATCCAATACATCCTCTACACAGTGGAAGGCACATCATAAGCCTAGATCCAGATCTAGCACCTGTTTTGGCATCCTACAGGGGATCAACTTGTCAAGTTTTTTGCAGAAGTTTTCACTAATGAAAACTTCCTTCTTTTCTGCTTAGTATGATGGTTCTTTGAGTTATTTACTGTTCTTTTGAGGGAGGGTATTTTTCCCATGAGGTTTTCCCCATTTCCTCGGTTTATGGACAGTTCTTTATTTTTCTATCTTATTTTGATTGTATGGGTGACCTTTGGTCCTAGTTACCAGGGCCCGGGATGGATTAAGAGGGGGTGTTAGGATATTCCTATAATCCATCCTAGTCCTACTAGCTTTCCAGTCATTTTCATTTTCAGTCATGCATGCACTTTTAGGGTTTGCATGCATCCCAGTCATCATTCCCAGCGCCTAGCCCTCAGTTAGCTAGCCCCCGAAGCTTCTTCCTAATCAGTTTCATCCCTTCTAGTGCCTAGTGCGCCCTCCTTTCACCTACTGCATGAGAGAGGCACACTTCTTCACCTACTAGTCCAGTTATGTTCAGTAAACAAGAGTTCTCTCCCTGATTTTAGGCTTGACTCACTCTTAACTGACCTTATCACTCCGATGGACCTCCAGTGTGACTAGATAACCTGTTCTGACTCTAGTTAGCTCCATGAGCGCCCTCCACTGAGCCTCCTTCACTACATTAGTGCTTCCATGTGCCAGTTACACCTACCACATTCAGTTAGCCTCAGTTTGACTTCTGGTTGACTATTACTTGTGCATTGATGAATTCACTGATGATGAGTTGGACTCCTAGTTACGATTTGATAGAGTATAGGAATATCCTAACAACACCATATGATAATCCTTTTTATGGAAGGATAAACTTATATTCAGTTTCCTCTTTTAGGGGGAAACCTCCCAATACACAAAAAATGCTCTAGTACAATCACAATACTTGATATGTCCCATCAAAAGGACCCCATCCTTATTTATAGCTACCCAACAAACCTTAACCCTAATTACTATTGGCCTCTACATTAACGTATGGGCCATACCACTTTTTATTTTATGATAAATATATAGTGGTCCTTACTTAATAAAACCAACATAGTGGATCTAGTTCACATTACATTGAATGGCCACCATAACTATACTATTATTAACTCTAACATGCACTTTGACCCCATTACATTACTAGGGAGGATCCCACCACTATTTTGTTAAACTAAATCTATTTTGTATTTCTCCAAGGAAGATGTATTTTACAAGAAAATTTGGCAATCACAGTAATGAAGAATACACGAGGGTATTGAGCCACAAATTTAAGAGATGATGTTTACATACAATGGAAGTCATTTAACTATGGCAATGTGTTAAACATTCAAATGAATAGGTATGAAAAATTAATTTTATATAAGTAGTCTCAAGCAATGAAGAAGGATAAAGAGAATCACAAGGGATTATTTTCAGTTGCAAACTTCCTACTATACGTTCATGGATGACTTTAGCAATAGAAAGCCATTATTTTTATAAACCCTAGAAATGAGCATATTTTCATCGATGTTGACTTGGCTAAAAAAATTATAGGTCCCTGCAAAGCACATCTAGAGCACATAGATTGAGGGCAGGCATGTCATTTTTTTTAAAGATTAGTATGGATAAATATGTTTTGCATTTGTTAGTAGGTGAATTCAATATATAGATATCCTATTTTCTTCTAGAGAGTGGTTCATGGTTATTCATATGCATCGATGGTTTAGGGGAATAAACCTTGAGGTGCAAAATTATGGAACCTTCCAGTGTACTACAGTTCCTTCTAGAACTCTCTTATGTATTCTATAAAAGGAAAATGACCCTTGGCATTTTTGTACAAGAAAGCATTGTAAGTTTTGCGAGTAATAATAAAATTCGCAGTTCCCATTGCCCCATGGTTTTACCTACGCACAACAAGGTTTCCATGTAAACGCACATTCTATTGTTATTGTTGTTTGCTTGTGTTTATATTTTTCTTACAACATTTAGATTTTCATGATGTAAATATGGATGACGTGGATATTGTTCTTTGATATCCTTGGATATGATTAGTATTATTGTACAAAAGAAATTTAAGAAGTTTTCGTACAAGAAAACCAAAATTGTGGTGCAAGATGTTTCTGTTATTCAACAGGGTCCCAAGGTAGTACTCGAAGAAGTCATTACAGGGAAAATAATTGTAGAACCCATAGACACATTACACAAAGAGTCTAAGGATGAATTAGAAGAAGATCCCACAAAAGTATCAGAAGGAGCACCCCATCAAGGGCATAAAAAGGAAGAAGCATATAAAGAACATTATTAATCAAAGGAACACCAAGGTAAAGAGTAAAATAAAATAGAACAAATAACAAATAATTTTGTATATCACCACCCACACCACCATGAGAAACAACATTCATCGAGGTAAGTCACGAGCTTTAGCAGATATACTATGGACCTACATTGAACCATAAAATCATCTCGTATAGATGTAAATGGTGGAATACAATAAATAAATGAGGATATTAGAATAACACAATAATAATGAGGAACCAAAGGAGAAACCACAATTGAGTTTGAAGTGGAAAGGAAGAGGTTGGACCCCATGCCCAAATATCATGAGGATGTATTTATGCTCATGCTTGATACTAGTTGACTACATTACTTAACATATCCTATTATATGGCTTACATTCATGTTCTAAGGATGAAACATGTGAAGGGAGATGAAATGTAATGTAACTACGGAGGTACCTAGGGAGGATCCCACAATAAAGGGGATTAATTCTTACAAACAATCCACAGTTTCTTCCAGATCTATATCCATATAAAATACCTATACAGACTTGTGCATGCTTTTGTCCTTCCATAAGTTGTTGCACATTCATCATCTAGTAGGGTCATCACTAAGAATTTTAGGAATATATAAATCTATGTAGTATGAACATGACACATTATTTTCTTTAAAAGTGTTGAACCCAAATTTTTGCTATTGTGCAAACATAGTCTTAAAACAACTATTGGTGGTTAAATAACACTCAACTTGTACATAATTTTTTCCTTCCATAGGTTGTTGCACATTCATCATCTAGTATGGTCGTCATTGATTTTTTAAGGCCTATGCTAAATTTATGTAGTTTGAACACTACACATTATTTTTTTTTAAAGTGTTGAACCCAAACTATTGCAATTACGACAAACATAGTCTTGATACAAGTGTTGGCGGTCACAATAGGAAATTTCTATCTTATTATGCTTCATTTTTTTACTCTTAATCACAATACTAAATTGTTGCAAATAGGTTATCCTTTGATGTGCCATGCATTCTTGACCATCCTCTATGTCTAGATGTAATGAAGAGGCTTCTATTCACTACGTATGGTAGTCGTTTTTCCAAGAAAATCTTGTTTCCCGTGCTTCATTTGTTGAACCAATGCATACACAAATTTCTTGATCATACACCAAGTAATTCGAAATAATGTATCGAAAAGTTCCAGAGTGATATGCAACAAGTATTTGGTGTTGCATTAAAATTATGTATCCATTGCATGTTGAGGGGTATTTACATTGATCTTAAAGGATTTTTAAATGACGTGTAAGGTGTGAATAGGAGTAGTTATCCCTATTTTGTGTCATATGGATGTTCATTTACACAATTTTGTGGTAATACCTCATCCCATTATAACCTCTCTTATTGCATTGAATCTACTTACCTATGGTTCCATTCTCACCGGGTATTTGAAACAAATGGAGGAGTCTATGAGTTGTGAGGGCAAGTGGAATTTGTTGATCATTGTGTCAATGCCAGTCTCCAAAGAAATCGTTCCTTACTTTGTAAATTGTTTTAGTTCCTCGTGTTCAAACATGGACAACGCCAAGAACAAGAGCACAATTCTCTCATTGACAACTTTCCTTAACAAGTAAGATTGACTATGAGGCATTGCCTTCTCTTCATCTCCACATGTAGAAGATGGGGTTATGTAATATGTATTTGAGGACATCAACGCATATCATGAGGATAAATACTCATGTGAATCAAGAGCTGCATTTATTTATGTCCATAGCTTTCTCCTCACATCAATAGGCTATCCTTAACCTACATCCCATCCTTTAATGCACAACAGCTTTCATTCAATTGATGTTGGATGATATGTGGTTTTCAATTAGAGGGTGATGTTTCTTTGGGATATGCGATGGAGAGTTACTTATGGAAATCAATCTTTTTGTTCATAGTTTCTCCTCCACATCAAGATCTTATCCATTAATATCCTTCAAATTTCAGTCAATTAATAGTGGACGAGATGTGGTTTTCAATCTAAGAGTGATCTTTCTTTTAGATATATGGTGGATAAATGGGCATGATGATGTAGAAAAGATGGTCTACCTATGTCTCCTCTGACCTTATGGCTCTAGGTGATTGTGAGATCAAGTCACGTGGAGGGTTCACCTATGCCTTCTTTTTAAAGAAGTGGTCTTTCAGATGCCTTAGTTTGTGTGCCATGCTATGACCCCAGTAGTGAGAATGTGGCTCAATTATCCTCTGGGTAGGTCGGAAGGAATAGTCCCATTTGTAATATGTGGGGATATCTCAGTATTGATGTAAACAAAATGGTGGAGAAATACTCTTGGGAATCAAACTTCAGACCATAGTGTTCTCTTTTGCATTGCACCCCTTACCCTTCAAATGAGTAACTTTCATTCAATTAGAGGGTGCATGATATGTGATTGGACAATGTTTTTGCTTTTTTATATGTGGTGGGTGAAAAACAATTTTCCTTAGTAGGTCAAGTGGGCTTTCACACTTAATACTTTTAAGACTAAATCTTATCTATGCCTCTGAATATACAAACCCTCACTCACCACAAGAAACTTTAGCATCATTACCTAGATAAATAATATTTTGATCCTTGACAAATCCAAAATGATTTTCAACATTGACAAAGAAACAATCCTTGTAGTTAACAAATGTTATCATCTTCCTTGAAATCACAATAGACAACAAAGATTGTTCTCTAACCTTATCCATCCTAGTCATCATTGGGAGGTCCCATTATTGAATGTTTCATGTTACTTTATGGCTTCAAAAGCATTGTGAAGCTTATCGTTATGAACCATGCATCCAACATAATGCTATTTGCCACTTTCATCACAATGTATTTCATAATGAAGGTTACATCCATGTCCACTTGCGTTAAAAAGCCCTAAAATGGTTGTTCAAACATCCATAGAGATTGTTGTTCAAACATCTACTTGATTTGAATTCAAGGTTAACATAAAGATTGGACTACTATCATCTTTCTTAAGACATTAGAGAGTGACAAGTCCATAGTTCTTTTTCTTATAACATTAGAGATAGCACACGTTGCTTCTTGCCTCATCCTATGTTGTCATCCTTAAATTCACTTTGATATACCCATTCACCTATTTCCATAATACACTTGTAAATAAATAATATAATATTTCATTATGATGCTTGCTTTTGGATTGCCCCATCATCAAAGCTTCTTCTCTTCCCTTGATAGGGTTTCTTTAATCTCGAACACAATACAATCAAGAAGTAATCATCACAATGATTACCCACTGTAAAAATCTACATATTCAAATAATATGTTATGTTTTTACATAAAACAAGTTCAAATTTACCTCATCCTACTTGTCCATCCCTTAATTCACTTCCATATTTCCATTTTCTCAAAAATAATCCAAGTATATGCTACTGGATAATCATTCTTTCGACATCATAAAAAAATTTAAAACTAGAAATTGATATATTTTTTTTCAAGAGGAAAAAAGTATCCATTCATACTACCATCCATAACTTAAGACATACTTACAGATATTACTCAAAATAAAAGTCATCAGACCCTTCAAATCAAAATACAAAACAAGACTTCACTTCCTATAGATGACTAAATAACATCAGAAAAGAACATCATAACATGACTAAATAACATCAGAAAAGAACATCATAGGACCATTGTGTGTGATGGAATCCTCCACCCACTCTTCCCAATAAAGGACTCCAGCATCTACATCGAGGGCAACCTTTCATAATGCGTCAGCTACATCAAATCAAAATACAAAACAAGACTTCACTTCCTAAGATGACTAAATAACTTCCTATAAATGACTAAATAACATCAGAAAAGAACATCATAGAAGCATTGTGTGTGATGGAATCCTCCACACACTCGTCCCAATAAATGACTCCAGCATCTCCATCGAGGGCAACATTTGATAATGCATCAGTTGCATCGTTGTATTCCCTGTAGATATGATCGATGGATAGATCATAAAACCATGACATCATCGTTGTTATTATGTCACACCAATGTTTGAGTTGAATGATATTCAACTGATATAGTTTATTTGCCCACTTTACAATAATCAAGGAATCTCCAAAGATTTGATAGAACCTAAACCACAGCAAATTGCCACTTTTAGAATACCCCAAAGACGTATAAGTTCAACCTTTGAATTAGTGTCATGGCCACATGACAAACGGAACTTGTATGTGAGATCATCACCACAATTTATGTGAAAACCAGCAACACATTTCAATCCGGTAGATGCTCCATCAAAATAACCATAAGCAGATCCAGAAGGATCAACTCTCAGTTTCAAGTATCTTTCAGGATTTCGACTTTTAAGCTGGGGATTTTTGTAAAGATAAAACAAATTCCAAAAGCTAAAATCTGTTGAAACTGAACTTTGAAAAATAGCCTAGTTGCGAACGCACCTGAAATACCAAGCCAAGTTGTACAGGAAAAACTCTTTTAAAACCGGCGGCACTATTTATATGCGGCCAAACCAGCACACAAGCGATACAATTATGCATCGTAAAAGAGTAAACATCAACATGTATTAGGTATGCTATTTGCCTCCACGCAAGATCGAACTACGGACCTTCAGTTTACAAGACTGATGCTCTACCACTGAGCTATAGAGGCAATATAGTTGCTACATTTTGGTCCATACTCCTCTTCCTATTTCTGTTTCCTCTATAAAATAATCATTATCGATTTGATGGATGGAAATACATATCTATATTTATCTTTAAAAGATGAAAGGTAAATGTATTTTATTAGTTTGTTTTTTAATTAAAATGAATTTTAAAGAATAAAAAATTATGATTTAGTTAAAGATTAAATTTTAGATTTCACTAATAATAATTAAAAAATTAAAATCAAATAATTTTATTATTTTTAATTATATATTAATATTTTAAAATTTTATTGCGATAAAAAATAATTTTATATAAATTTAATAAAACTTTAATTTTTTTAAAATGTTTATTGGACAATTTTTTTAAAACCATATTTATATTCCTAAACAGATTTTAACTATATTATTTAGTGTTCTCAAAGTTTATGAAAATTTAAACCAAAAACAACTCTGCCTATCTTTTTTCTGTAATAAGCTACAAAAGGATCAATCTCAGCTATAAGTTGCGATTGATTAAAAAGATAGGGCTAAATTATTTAGCCATGAACTAATTTTTCACTTTTTGAGCTAATTTCTGTTTTTCCTGAATTGATTTGTCAATTTTTTTTAAATAAATTAAATTTTCAATAAAACATATATAATAAATTCCAAAAACACATAGAAATTTTAATGTTTTTGGAAAAGCACAGCAGCCCATCTGCGCAGTCGCATACTTCGTAAATAGTAGCAGATTATATTATATATATATATATATATAAATAAACTTTATAAAAATAAAATTATATATATATATATATATTTTAGTTTCTTATCATTATACTTTAGTTGTAATGTGTGGCTTTTATAACTACTCAACAAAACACATTATTGCAAACTATATATATATTATATAGTTTGTTCTCATTATACTTTAGTTGTAGTATGTGGTTTTATAATTACTCAACAAAACACATTATTGCAAACTGGTTTAGTGACAAAAATAATATATGAAATTATATATATATATAATTAATTATAAAATAATATAATAAAAACAATATAAAATTAATATATTTTATTTTTTTTACAAGGAAAAAAAACTATATTTTTGTTATTCAAATATCTTAAATAAAAAAATACATCATCTTGACACATCATCATAGACTTAGTAAAGAAAAGAGTCTACTTCTACAACATAAGCAAAAGTGTCCAAACAAAACTGTAGTCTTAACAAGACTCCCTCATACCCATAACTAAAATCTTCACAAGCCTCCTGTCATACCCATAACTAAGATAACATCTGGAAAATATTGAACAGTCCATAGTCTATCAAAGTAGAATTTTCAAACTCTTTCCACCATAAGGGTCCTTTCTCCAATAGAGCTTCTTTTGACAGGCTATGAGCATCACAATTTGATTCCCTATAGATATGCTCCAATTCTAATGTAGCAAAAGATGAAAGGAGATATTTTGTACGATAGCACCAGTTGTTCAATGCCAGAACTTGTAGATTGCACTCTCCCCAAGCCCACTAAATAATAACTTGAGAATCCCCAATAAAATTTCAGGAGTCAATTTCGAAGATTGTAGCCACCTTGCAAAGACACCATAAGGCTAACAATTCAGCCTTGGTGTTTGTTCCTTGTCCACAATTCAATTTAAACTTGAAGGAATGTTCAGGATTTAACTTGAGAATTGCACCTGCAGTACAACATTCATTCTGTGCAACACCATAAAAAAAGCCCGTTGCAAGCAAGCCAACAGAAATATCCTGTAACAGTTGAACCTTTTTGGAGCTAGGCTTGCTAGCAAAACATTCATTATAAAATCCCATTATCCATCTACATCAATCATCAAGATTTATTTTGTTGTCTTCAAATATAATAACATTTCTCATTTTCTAGATTCCCCATGAAATAACAACAGGAAGAGTATGATGTTCAGGAACCTCTTTTTTCCAGTAGTAGTAGTTCTGATCAAAAGGAAGAGATCCCCAAAACATTGGTATTTTTAGGTAATTGGAAACAATAGACCACAACAGTTTTGTGAAAGGACAAGATACAAATATATGTTCCATTGTTTCTTCCCGTTCCTTACTAAGAGCACACCATTTTCGTAATATCAAACCCCTTCTTTTGAGATTGTCCAATTTGTCTTTAAACAATTCTCCAAAGCAAAGCAAATCAAACATTTTATTTTTAGTGATAGCTGCCACTTCCACAATTTTTGACACCACCATTTTGGAACCGATACAATATGATCCTGTGCAATCACCCAGTAAGCTAACTTTGCAGTGATATGGCCTGTAGCAACATTGGGAGACCAAATAATAGTGTCCATTTCCAAGCTCAGTCTTAGTCCTATAGAGTTTAGTCTTGCAATGTAGTTGTTCCATTCTTTAGCCCATCTATCACCTAAGCCAAGACTTGTAGCATTCAACCAATATGAGCTAGAGAGTAAAGAAACTCTTTGATTTTTTTATCTTATCTATAGTAAGGAAACCCAGCTCTGCCAGATATTCCAACAGATAAGGGGACAAAAATAGATTTTATTCCATACCTATGACTGGATCAATGCCTACAAGAACATTTCTTCGATTTCCAACTTTCAAGGTTAAACCCCTTCCCAACCATGCATAAGATTTAATAAATCCTACACAGAAATTTGAGGAGTTCCTGTAATTATTCAATGGGTTCCTTATACATGACAAAATGTTCCTTTTGATGTACTTAGCATGGATCAGTGCAGACCACAGTCCCTTACCAAAATTCCTCTCCAAAAGGTCTTTAAGCACAATGTTGTACTGAACCAATAAATGTTTTTTATATCCCAACCACCCCAACATTTTGGGATAGATAATCTTTCCCAACTAGCCATTTGCAAGATCTGATTATCAACCTTACCAGACCATAAAAATATGAACATTAACCTTCTAATCCAATGTATAATGCTATTTGGGACATGTGCCAGTGACAACCAATATACATGTATACCCAATAAGACCGCTTTTAGAAGGGTCAATCTCCCACCAATTGAGAGACATCTGAAATCCCAAGGGCTAATTTTGTTTTCAAAATTTTCCACCAACCAGTACCAACCCTTTGTTCTATATCCAATAGGCTTCAAGAAATAACCCAAATATTTGAGACCATATCTTAATTCTTTCACTTTGTATGGCATGAAGGAGGTAATCCTCTACAAGATATTGTTGTCCAGATTATGAAAACAAATATTATATTTCTTTATGCTCACTTCCATCCCCATTGCTACACAAAATATTTTGATGATTTCATCTGCCATTCATCCATAGTACCTCCCCAAAAAAGAATAATGTCATCAACAAAAAGTAAATGTGAGATGACCACAAATGCATAAATTTTAATACCTTTCAACTTTCCATCTGATTTAGCCTTATTTATCATACAACTGAGACCTTCAATGACTAATAGGAAAAGTAGGGGAGACAGAGGACATCCCCATCTAATGCCCCTTGAAATTTTAAATCAATCGGATTATAGAACCATTGATGAGCATCGAAAAATGAGCAGATGTAATACACGACATAATCCAATTGGTAGTATTTGATGGAAAACCAATATGAATGAGGAGAAGTCTAAGGTAACCCCAATCAACACAATCATAAGCTTTTAATAAATCCATTTTTAGCAAGATAGCATTCTTCTAGAGACATCCTTCTAGAGAAAAAAAGGCTTGATTCTCTGGACATCCTTCTAGAGAGAAAAGGCTTGATTCTTAACTAGACAATTTTTGTGATCAATTTATAAGCCAAATTGCTGAGAGAAATTGGTTTAAAATCACTGAAGGACTCAGGCTTGTTGCATTTTGGAATGAGAGTTAGGAAAGTAGAATTTGAAGCACCTAAAACAAAACCTTCTTGTTTAGAGTACTCCACCATGGATAGGAGGTCCTTCCCCATATCATCCA
This sequence comes from Larix kaempferi, assembly GCA_027924585.1. NCBI lineage: Eukaryota > Viridiplantae > Streptophyta > Pinopsida > Pinales > Pinaceae > Larix > Larix kaempferi. The sequence goes on from BSBM01000556.1 coordinate 7,839,596, forward strand.
AAAACACAAGGAAGAGTTCCACAGTCCATCCATTTGGACCTGGACTCTTATCCTTAGTAAAGAGTTTCAAAGCAGCTTCCACTACACCCATAGTAAATTCTCTGCCAATTTCTTTGCCCTCCCCTAGCTAAAAAAAAATAGGAATATGTCTAAGCACATTTAATTGAGCCTCAATCGGACAGTTCCCAAAATATTTAAAGGAATCACTAAAGAAATATTTTTCCATATTTTTTAGATCCTTTTGATTATTAACCACATTCCCATTACCATCTGGAATTTCCCATATAGTATTATGAGTTCTCCTATATGAAGCATAATTATGAAAAACCCTTGTATTACTATCCCCTAGAGATATCCAAAGTGCTCAGATTTTTAGATACCATTCCATCTCTTCCTCTCTCAGTATAATAGATTTTTTGTTCTCTAATTCATTGAGGGAAAGTCTATCTACTTCATCTAATATAAGGTTCTCATTCCTAGCCAAAATATTTTGGATTTGTTCCTCAATAAGTAAAAATTTGCCTTATCCTTCAATTTTTGAGTTTTTTCCCAAACAGTAACATCTTTCTTTAAGCACTTAAGATTCCAAGCCAAACTATCCACTAGGTTAAAAGCTTCATCTGGATAATATGCCTTCCACTTTTCTCTGATCAAAGCACATAAATCCTCTTTTAAAAACCAAGCACTATTAAATTTAAAAGCAACCTTTTTGCATTGGTTAGTACCATCCACTACAAAATAATAGGAAGATGATTTGAAATAACACATTTTCCACCCACATCCTATATCTCTGAAACTTTTTAGCCAAATCATGATTAATAAGAAAATGGTCTAGCCTCTTTCTAATGCCAATGCTTCCACACCTTCTATTTGACCAGGTAGGTTCCATCTTGATCAGGGACAATTCAATTAAGTTATTCCTCAAAAGAAGAATGGAGAAAAAATATGCTAAGGAATCATTATGTGTGGAGGCACCCCATATCTCCACAGAGGACAAAGTAAAGTTTAAATCTACATCAATAATGAAGTTTGGAATGACTAAGAGACCTCCATCCTCCAATGTTTTCCAAAAGACATATTGATCCTTATATGGACCATAACAGTTCAATATAGCTACTTGCTCACTCCAAAATTTAAAAGAACCTTCCAATAGAATCCCTCCACTAGTTCTATATGGATGAAAATTTGAGAGATTTGGATTCCAATAGGTGAGAAGACCCCCCGAACGTCCACTGGAATCAATGGAACACATCTCCCAATCGGGAAGGATATTGGAGAAATTTTTAATGGAACGTGCCTTGGAGCATATCATTTCTTGTAACTAGATGATAATAGGATTAGTAGAATTTATGAGTTTGGTAAGTGCCCTAACCCTTCCATCCCTACCCAAACCACAAGTGTTCAACGATAGGATGGACATTAGGTAACCGTATGGGTGGGAATTTGTTCTCTAAGGCCCCGGGGAGGTGAACAAGTATTCTCAGCAGAATTATGGTGATCTACTTCTGAAAGTCTCATTGACAGGGGAACATAGTGTGGCTCATTGCCATAATTTTTCACCACTTTATTTTTCTTTTCTTTGTTGCGAATAGTAACATTTTGAAACCTAATAGATTGAGTAGGTGACACCCCCAATCCGTCCGAATGATTTTTGGAATAGACGGTCAAAGGGTCCTTTTGGAAAGTGGGTAAATTTTGGGTAGTAGACTGACAAGGTAAAGAAGCCAAATGACATAGAGAGTCGGAGTTGGACGATCCTAACACAATCCGATCATTATAAACAAGATCGCTAGTAAAACCTCCCAATTGGGAAGGAGGGTTATTAACCAGATTTAAAATGGGGACGGGTTATTAACTAGATTTAAATTACAATTACTAGAAATTCCTTTCAAACACAATCTTTTATCCAATTCCTTCTTAGCAGATAAATAAAATTTAATTCCTCCTTTATAACCCCATCATAGTGTGTTTGGGTTTCCGACAAATTCATACCTAGAGAAAATGCAATGGAGGCATCTTTGTTGGTGGTAAGCTGCTTTTCCGACCACATCACTTCCAGAAAAAAAACCCATCATAATTTTTAGAGCCATATATTGAAGACACCGACTACATACCAGAGAGTATAACAAGACATTTTTCTTGAACATGTCCAACAGCCCGTCAATTGAAGCATCGAAAAGGCATATTACGATAATCCAGCCTTTTTCTGAAAACCCTATCTCCCCAATGGATTTCCAATTCCGCGGGCAGTCCTAGTTGGATATCCATTTCCACCATAACTCGTGTGATCCTCTTTTTCATTTCAACAATTTAACAATTTTAACAATTACATTTAATTTTACAATATATATATATGTGTGTGTGTGTGTATGTGTGTGTGTGTGTGTGTGTGTGTTTTAAACATGTGGCCTAAAATTTCGACGATTTTTCCCTTTTCCAAGAGCATCTTTACATGATTTCTACAGAATCCAATAATTTTTTGAAGAAATTTTTAAAATCTCAAAGAACATTTTTTATCAGACAATTAAAAAAATATTTCTATGCTTAAAAATCTTTAAGAGAAGCATTCCTAAATCACCATAGTTATGATGACTTAAAAGGTTAAGAATGTTAGTATTGTAGCAAATGTTTTGAAATTGTTCTCTAATGTGGGTGTATGCATGACATTTTATGAGAAATTGATTTTCATCTTCAACCCTCTTTGTGTCACAAAGATGAAAAATTCTTTCATCCCAAGGTGTTTTATGAATTGCCCAATGCCTTGTTTCACTGCAGAGCTCATGAGAGTTTGTTCTTATTTTAGCAATGTCTATTTTCTTCTTTAAGCTACTTAAAATAGAGAGATACTTTTGATATTCTAGATTAGGGTTGGTCACTTATAATAATTTAATTTTCTCTTATCCTCTAAGTATTTATTACACCACATATTTTCCTTAAATTTAGATGTAATAATACTTTTAATATTATCGTTATTTTGTAGAGTGTCCTCTTCGTCGACACCTCAATATTTTAGTCGAGACTTGGCATCTTTATGCCAGCCTTTGTTAAGTCGCACATGGTTTTGACTAAAGTATGAAGCAATCTTATGAAGCCTCTTATCTCTCATGTCGTTTATATTGTTCTTGTATATTAGTTTCCAAGTCATAGCCATGCTCTCAATCGTGGAGAGGCTCACTTCTTTGAGGAGAATGTAATAGGATGTATTGCATTTAATTTTGAGATTATATGTTATTAACTGCTTTTGGATTTACTCTATCGTTCTCCAAGATTCTCTAGAGATGTTGCAGCCCCAAACTTCACAATCATATAAGATAACAGAAGTGACAAGAGTCTCAAAGAGGAGTTTCTTCCTATCCCAAAGCCAAAGGTTTGTGAATTTACAACTATTTTCAAGTTCATAATAAGTTTTCCATTCTCAATTAATCCTTTTCTTAATGCTATAGTTTTAGTTAAGCTTATGATGAACATCAATTTTTAGATATTTATATGAAGCACTTCCTCCAAGTTTGTGTCATACATGAAATTATCATAAGTGATTTGTTGGGATTTGATTATCATAACCTTTATTTTGTCCATGTTTACAGTCATTACCCATATTAGAGAAAAATCCTTTAAGAATTTTTAGTTTCTTGTCAATATCATAGGGACTCCTCGTCATAAGAGCAATATCATCAACATAGAGAAGAATGATGATGACCATACAATCCAAAGTCGTGCCAGCACAACTTGTCTCTTCTAAACAACCCTCTATCCTGTCAATGTAAATCCAAAAAAGGGTAGAGGATAGGGAACAACCTTGCTTGACTCCTATATTACAATTAATTTATTCTGACCAACCCTCAGAGTTCATAAACTTGGCAATATTATTTTCATACAACCTTATTGCAACTCTCAACTTGAAAGGGACTTTTAGCTCTTCTAATATATTCCATTAGCTCTTCTAATATATTCCAAAGGTTACTTTTAAGAATTGTATCAAATGCTTTTCTAAATTCAACAAAGAAACATAGAATATTAGTTTTATTATTGCGACACTCCTCGACAATGGTCTTAAGAGTAACAATGTGGTCCATAATTGAATGATAGCCTTGTAATATTGCTTGACCTTTAGCTCTTTTTTCATGTTTTTCTAGCCATATGATGATCTTCTTTTCCATAATAATTCAATATAATTTAGTTAAAAGAGGGATAATCATAATGGTCCTATAATTAGATGGATTGATTTTATCTCCACTTTGAAAAATTGAAACAATGAGGCTTTTGTTCAGGGTTTAGGGAAACCCTGCTTGACTGCTAACTTCAAGAGCTTGTGGATGTGAGGGGTGAGGATAGGACCACCAAATTTTAAGATTTATGCTTGGTATCCTTCAATGTCCTTGTCTTTCCCTTTTGCAAGCCGCTTAACCCCAAACTTTATATCTTTTAAAGAGAAAAATTCTTCTTTTATAGAAAGGGTTTGAATGATGTACACAACATTAGGGGATTCATAAATCCTTTTAAGGTAGGAATTCCAATCCCTTAAGGGAATCATATTATTTTCATTAGTTTTATGAATCAGAATTTGTCTACAAAATTTCTTAGGATATATCTTAGAGAGGTGGAAAATATTCTCTTTGTTTTTAATTATATTTTTTCCTTTTAATTAGCGACTTGTACCTAGAGATCTTGTCAATTTTAAAGGACTCATTGGAAGCATCCCTAATGGCTTTTCTATCCTGCTTGCACTCTTGATCATACCAAGAGTTGGTCGTTCTATTCTCCTTTTTACATGACACCATGATAAAAAACTTGTTAACAGAAGTAGAGAGGGCTATGGTAAACTTATGATAGTGGTATTGAATATTGTCCTTAGTTAATAGTATATTTAATTGATTATTTAAATATATTAAAAATATATCATTTTTATTTTTATCGAGATCAAGTGCTTTTGGTTATTATAGTTCTCTATTCTGGAGATTATGTGCTTGTCAAAGTTTAGATTTAGGGTTAACGGTCTATGGTCTAAGTCAGACTCGTGGTCATTTTAAGATGTCAAAATTTACTATTTGGTTGTATATGGGGATATCAGATATCACATAATCTATGACACTCCTACTCAAACCATGGATACAAGTCATCTGGTTGGATTTCAACCACTTCATAAGATCACTGCAAATTATTAGATCTTGAGAAATACAAAGTTTGATTAGCTAAGTACCAAACAAATTCTCAACCGAGTCTTCAAAGTTTATTTTATATCTACTAGATAAAACAAGGTCCTCATCCAATGATATAGGACTGGGGTTATAACCATTGCGTAAGATAATAGCTTGCTTAGTTGTTATTCTAGCATTAAAGTCTCATAGAAAGAGGATATTACCTTCATTTCTTAGGTTGGAAATATCTTGTTCCAAACCATTGTAAGAACAAATTTCATCTAGATGTGTTCTTTTATAAAAAGTAGAATCAATAGGTGAAAAATATCATATTTCTATATAAATATTCTTAGCATTGATATATGAAATCTCCATCCACATGTATTGATTGAAAGGATCTTTCTTGTGAAGCCTAATATAAGGAAAAATGTTCAGCTTTATATAACAAGCTATGCCTCCGATCCCTCTACGACATGATCTCATATTCTATACTGACTACAAGACAAATCCTTCTAGTTTAGGTACCCTAGATTCTTCATGCTCCCAAGTTTCAACAAGCAATATAATATCAATTTCACTCGTGATCCAACTTAACATGGGACCCTTACTCCACGAAAATCCATGGCAATTCCAAGAGAGGACCCAGAGTGTCCCAAATTGCTATTTATTATTATCCTTTTGGTATCTATCTCTAATAATACATTTTCTATTCCTAATTATTGCTCATTTTCCTTCTTTTCTAGCTTCTTTTACCTTTTGAACTCCCTTTCTTAATTTAGTTTGATCTTTTGGAATGAGATCTTCCTTTATAAATATTCCTATCCCTTTTATACTTCGAGTTTTACTGATTATTCCATATTTATGATCGTTAGAGTTCACCTTGACATGAATTAACTTATCTTTGTACTCGATTATTTTGCCTACCTTCTATGCTTTCATGATGCAAGTTGTTTCAATTTGTATTTTTTCTTGTAGTTTTTCCCTGACTACTGTTAGCATGTTCTCTTCTTTCTCCTCTTTCAAATAAAAAATTATGAGGTTCAAGGCTCTTTTGCTATGATTATGGTTTAATTTTACAAGCTTATTCATTTCCTCCTTGATGGGTCTGATATCCAATTTATAACCTCCAAACTATCTAGGGCCAAATTTCTATTTAGTTTTTCTTCTAACTCTTTAAACTTTTTCTTCATGTTATGATTTTCTAGATTATCAACCTCTCATTCTTGGGTTAATTGTTTGTATTCTTGGCTTTGTTTTTCTAATTGTTGTAATCTCATCTCCATTTTCTTCAACTTATTCTCCAAACCGATTATTTTAATGTTTATTTGTTTTTTAATCTTGTCTTCAATTGATGCAAACTTAATGTCAAGCATTTCATCTTACTTTACTTGAAGTATATATTTTTTTTCTTCCCTACGTTTAACTAAAGATTCTATACATTTTCAAAGAGTTTCTAGGGTTACCTTGATAGGTCTCCCCTTTTGAGATGTTTTTGGCAAATGTGATGACTTGTTCTTTTTGGAATAAATAAATTATAACCAAGACTAAGGGAAATATCTTATGCCCCTTGCTAGTTCAAGATGCTAGTGATAATGTCTTAATGAAAAAATCACAATGATAATGTTTGGTAAAAATGCTTTAATGATAAGACAAGGTAAAACAAGTTTTAAATAAATAAAATAAAATGATAAATAAAGTAGAGACGAAATAAATTAGAACCAAGGTTAGGAGAAGGAACTTGTACATCTCATTAGGTTAAATTAGTGGATTGGGGTTTTGGAGGCATGCTATGAAAATGCCCAAATATTTGAAAATGATGTGGAAATGCCCTAATGAAAGTGCAAACATGCCTTAATGAAAACACCCAATCCTAATAATACCATGTGAAAATACATCCATAAATAATATTTGTAATTTTCCATTGATATCTAATTTTTTAATACAATTTTATAATTCAAATATTAATTAAATATAAATATTTTTAAAAATTTATTATTATTATTATTATTATATTTAATTTTTAAACCAATTTGTATCACATTACAATTGCATATATGCATACTGGAATGCAAAATACATTTCTCAATATGATCATATGTATTTAAATGGTTAATTTTTCATTTCTTAATTTTTATAAATAGTTTGTAATATAATATAATAAATATAAATATTAAAATTTTCAAACTTAAATTAAAATAATAATATCATCCAATTTCAAGTTTAGCTTTTCTTCTAATAAGTAGGAACTAAAGTTGCTCACAAATTTTAAACTAAGCTAGCTAAGTTGGTTTGCTTAGTTGGAAAGCAGATCAATACAAAAACATAAGTTTATTAAATGGTATGGAGTTGAAACTTTTGAAAAAGAGGTCATTGTTCGTTTTCCACTCTCTAAGTGAGTATAATTAAAGTGTTCAGATGAATCTCCATGCACATATGATAGTTACGTCCTACCATATAAAAACTCAAGTTATATGAGAAGTTGTTATGTATTGCAAAGGATAGTGTCATCCTCCTATATAAAAAATCAAGTTTTATGAAGTGTGGGGTGAGCAGTTGATGTGCATTGCATCATAGGAAGCTTGAGATTGAAGGCACCGTGGAGGGACAGAATGGGTTGTTGCTATTAAAGGTCCCTCATCATTTAAATCTAAGCTTTGCAATGAGCTTATCAGATTTGAGATTCCATTATACAAAGACAGAGAACAGTCATTGTTGCATAGAGAAGATACTGGCCCTGGAAGGCCTTTGGAATCATGCGATGGTGGAATTGTCAAGGAATGATGGTGATGGGGACTCTATAGGCTATACGATGGATGAATTACATGAATTTACAAAACAAATGGTGTGTCCATGTTGACGAAATTGAAAGATATATAATGCAAGGTTTTGTTAACAACAACAACAAGTGATGAGTTTGAATCCCTGTAAATCCAAGTGGGGGAAGAGTCACGCAATGAACTAGAGGATGAAAGTGGTGGTGAGAGAAGAGATGGAAAATGTGGATGGTTGATGAGTGTCGAGGTAGGGGATGATATTTGAAACAACAAAGTGCAGGAAATATTGGACTTTCCACTTAAGTACCCATAGGGAGAAGAACCCTTGATCATGGATAATTTTAGGGTATAAATTTATCCCATGGGATAAATTAAGGGGGCTACAAAAATTTAGTGGGTTATTTTCTTATATGGAAAGGGTTTTTTCAGTTGCAATATATTTTCCCAATATTTACTAGAAAATAAATAAATCCAAAATGAATAGCCTCCTATACATTAATGAGGAAAATGAAAAAAAACTATTTTTTGCCCTGGCAAACTATCCCTCCAATCTGTATTTTGCCCCCGATTTGTCGGGTAACAACCACACCTTGGTTGTTCTTTGTTTTCTATGGGGCTGACCCGGGTTCTTTGCAGTTCCATTACTTTAGATCCAACAAAATCCCCTTCACTGGCCCTTTCGGCATCAACCTGTGAGCAGGCTGAAGTCTCACCCAAAGCGAAGATGGGTGGTTACAGAATCAGTTTTCTGTAACCTGGTGACACACGGTTATGTTATGTGAGCTTGATATGCACATCTTACTCAAAATCTACTTAACATATCGTTACCAACATGTATCTCCGCACTTCGCAGGTCTCAATAACCTACAAAATTCGTTGAATCGTTGTTACTTTTCTCTTATGACAACGCATTTACCATACTTAACACAACTTCGCAATGTTCATAATTGCATGGTCCACTACTTATCATATCAATCTCATTCACAATAATATGAAAACACATATATAAGCATAACATTCATGAACATACAGTATAACATTGATTCAAACACATAACACAAGTATTTACGTGGTTCACCCCCTAGATGGGAGCTACGTCCACAGGAACTATTCTTATATTTCTTGGAAGGGGTTAGTAGTCCCAATCTCTGCACTCAACTGCAGACTCTTCTCTACAGTAGATCTCTACGCACACAACTGCTGAGTCTTTTTCCTTTCTTATATTTTTCTTAGCATATATCTACTAGGCTCTAAGAATATCTCTATATTATCTAACATAAGTCTAACAAGATCTCGCTGTTATCTCTATGTTATCTCTCTAACCCTTCCTTATACAAAATTGCCCTTTTTATAGACTGTTCCCGTAGGTCACATCTTTACAATAACTATGGTCTAACCCCCATAGTACCCTTAAACCCAAAAATGGCATGGTTCTCCTGTTGACTATGCTTTGTCTTTACTTCGATGGAGCTCTGTTGTCCTTTTGCGTCGCTTCCTCTAGCTCTGACGCTTCTCTAATAGTCGCAGTTCTGCCACAGCGTGTCGTTTGCACCATTCTGCTTCTTTACTCTTTGCTTCCGTGGCTGACAGTCCGCCACTTCATTCATAACTTATCCAACTAACTTGATGGTCCTTAGTACTTCACCTTTACTAAGGGGACAAATCCTTTTATGCCACTTTGCTGCGCTCCATACCTTGCTCCCAGGAATTGCGGAAGTGTTTCTCCCAAAACTGGTCGATGTTAGGCCTCACCTAACTTGTACTTTCACCATTAAAACTTATTCCACTTGGGATGTTCCCAACAGGCCTCTAACACTTACTTGTGGCTCGCCCCTGAGCCACTTTGACTGGGTTATTTCAACTACGCATCCCATGGGATGTTTGATTTCACAGCGAACTCCTGATAAGTTGCACTCAACTTCGCAACTGTGTCCTTGGTTTCTTGCTCAAACTCCTTAATTGTTTCGAGCATTTCCTCTGAGATGGGTTCTAGAAGTTGATCCTTCACAGTGTTCTCTCTTGTCCGGATTTCTTGCAACTTATGCGCAATTTATTCAGAAAGTGCAAGCACCTCTTCCTGCATTGGTTGTAACTTCGATGAAGTTTCATCTTCCTTCACCCTTAACGCTTCCAACTCCTTCTGAATTTCTTTCTTCTCTGCGAACTTATGGATCCTTTGCCTTGGTGGCAAGTCCTTCATAGCCATGTTCACAGATTCAAGATCTTTTTGTTGTTGCTGTACCTCATCCTGAATTTTCTGTAACTCAAGGTCTTCCTATAGCATATCCCATACCTTGGTAATTTCATCAGGTAGGTCTTGACATCTCACCACTTCTGCTAAGATGTTTTCTGTTGAAGCCTTCAATTCTTTGGCTCTTGCTTATTTATCTTGCTGTGGGGTGCCATATTTTTTTCGAGCTTCTAATTCAGCAATCTACTCCTTATATCCAATCTCCACGTTTTCCATCTTAGCCTTGAGATTTTCTACCGCGGCACCAATCCTTAGGATAGTAGCTTCTACTTCGGGTTATTCTGGGCAGTCTAGGATCTTCGCATAGACTTCAGAAACAGGTTTTTTCAACTTCTTATGTTTCTCTTCCGCATATGCTAACTCCTTGGTCTTTAGTGCGCATTCATCCTTTAGCTCCTTGTATCTTTCCTCCAGCTTCAGATGCTGGTTATAAGAGACTACATCTCTATCTTAGATTTCTTCCACAACCTGCAGATGTAGATTATGTAATCCCTCGATGGGAAACATCCCAACATTAATATCTAGATGTGTGAGTTGCTTCACACATTCAGTGAGCTCATCGGTTGGAAATATGGCATTCATCGGCTCAATTCTAACTAGCCGAGGTCTCATTGTTAAGGCAAGCGCCTTTCTTTTCCTTTGGATTGACTCACCTGCGTGATCATCAGAATTTGGTTCTCTCACCAAGTCTCGTTGGACTTGTTCAACCCTTGCTACCAGAATTTTTAGTTCTGCAAGGCTCTCCATCATGCATGCTTGGACTGTTTCTTGCTTGCTTTCCTTTAATGCAAGTGTTTCTTCAATATGCTCTGACACTCACACTGCAATGCAATCGTAGTCATCGTCATGCAACTTTACATCAAGTGGAAGCTTAGTAGCTTTATGTTTCTTCCTGTGCATTCCTTCTGGCATGGCTGTATCGGGTTCTTTTCTTTTCTCACCTACTGACAAGCCAACAACTTGTTGTTGTTCTGTGTCTTGGCTTGCTTTTGGGTTCTGTACGCTTGTTGTATCATCACCTTGGTCTTGTGGATCTCCAGCTTCACTTTCTTCTGAGGTGGTAATCAATTTAGCTGGCGCATCAACCTTCCATTCTGGTGGCCATTCTTCCATAATCAGATCAATTTTTTGTGCCTCTAACTGATATAGTCCTTCAAACCATTGAGGAGGCGTGAGATGTACCTGCGGTTGAATGTAAATAAAGTGCAATCCATATTTTAAATTCATATTCCAGATATAACGAGTTGTCACTTCCTTAGTGATATGCGGAGTCCTCTAAATGACTTCGCATAACTGCTCATAGTAAGTGTACAACTGTATGTTGTTTACCCTTTGTCGATCTGGATTTGATTTTTCCCACATGTTTGCAAACCTCGGTCCTCGACAGTCTCCAACGAATACCAGGACATTCTGTTGATAGTTAGGATCCTTCCATCCCATAAATGAGATCAGTACTAGCAACCAACTATAGTGGAACTGACTTCCACTTTCTTGTGTATCTCAGATGTATTCTAGGAATTTGTTCAACAAATAGCTCTCCCAATTGAGCTGAAGTCCATCCTTGGTCTTTGCAACTAAGAATATTGTAGCGGCCAGTACCTCGTTTGGTCTGCATTTCCTCGGGATCTTCCCTACAAGGAGCTAGACTGTGAACTGCGTGGCTTGATCCCTGATCCCGACGATTGTATAACCATGGCTTGCTTTGGTTATCCTAAATTCGCTCTTCATCCTTGCAGCCAGCTCTTTATCTTTGTTCTTGCCAACGAACTCAACTCCGGGATCAACACCCTTCTTGCACAAGTGTGTGGTCTGGTAGATGATATCGATGTTAATTTCTATCTTGTGGTCTAACAACAAGTATCCCTGGTGCGTACATGAAAGTAGTGTGCACACCACCGTTGTAAGCTCTGGGCTCCTATCAAAATGTGGAATGTGCAACAGGTTCAACAACCCTGATGGTTGCAATGGTGCAATCCAGTCTTGCAAATGAATGGTTTCCTGCTTGGTAGCTTCATCATATCTTCTGCACATGTATTGATCTAGTTGGAATTGTGGAAATTTTTCATCCTGGAGCAAGTCATGGTCTGCGAATTTGCACTCTAGAATTTACCGAGCAAATTCTCCTTAATCCGCACATGACTTGACATGGGAGGCATCCGAATCTCATACTGAGCATTCTTCATGAGAAGCACCTATGGCGCATATCGTTTCCTTGGAGAGATGTATTTTGGAACAAGTAGGATGGGTCTCTCTTGAGTTGGTGCTGGTGGAAAAATGATTCGGAAAACTCGCGACCTTCGGCTTTTTCGGTTCAGTGTCCTTCTGCTTCTGTTGTGATACATTACTCGGTTAGTTTCTAGATGATCTGCCTCATTCTGGGACTGCTTGCTTTACGGGCGTCTTCATGACTCCTTCCAAACCAGAATGTCGAAAGTCACTCAATATTTTGTCTAAGGTCGAATTCTCAGACATATATTGTCGGATAACGATTGCTTTCAACTGGTAAAAACTTGGAAATTACAGGAAATAAAAATTAAAATTTGCGGTAAAATCAGTAAGTAAACGGTCTTTACTATTTATATGAACCTCAGTGCTAAGGCGTGCCCAAAAATAGTTAAATTAGAATTAAATACTATGTCTGTTGGCCAAATATTGCTTAGATATTGGTCCTTTCCCTTCATTGAATGTGTCTTCAATGGATGAATATGCCTTAAATGCAGAAACATCTGGTCTCCGAAAGTACTGTATAACGGCTACTTTCCAATCAAAACTATAACGGCTAGTTTTCCTTTACTTCACTAGAGGTCATGTGAACTGTGAGGTTCACTACACATTTCTCTTTTCTTCACTTTAACTTCGCAGTGCGATTCCTCTTTTACTTTGCTAGCGGATATGTAAATTGTGAGGTTCATTGTGCATTTCTCTTTTACTTCGCAACTCAACTTGTTATGTGTGCTTCGTAGCACGTCCTTCATTTTTGTGAAAACTTCTCATTTTACCAAAACTGTGTGAATAATCTTAGTCTTTTATTTTTAGTGTCCAATTTCAACTGCACTTGACACCGAAAATTTTCTTGCGTTGCTTAATTGATACCTGAAAGAGTAGGGCCATCCCTATAAGGCTTTAATCTACTCCCATTAACAAGTCCTTTCAAATTTTCTCCAAGTAGTGTGTCTAACTAAACTGTGCCACCACTAGTGACATGATTAACAATGTATGGTCCTAACCAATGCATTTTGAATTTTCCAGGAAATTTCATAAATTTGCTATCGTAGAGGAGGATAAGATCTCCTATCTGGAAAAATTTATTCTTGATGTGTCTATCATGCTATACGTTTTCTCTGTCTTTCTGCACTTTTTGGTGAAAACCTACAATGAAGCGATCTTCCTCCAATCCAACTAAGTGTAGTAGTCTTTCTTGCATTGTATGATCATCTAGTGTCATATCTGTAAATGTTGCAATTCTCAAACTTGGTACTATGTATTCCATGGGAATTACATCTTCATGTCCATATGCTAATCTAAAAGGTGTATGACCTATCAACTTCTTACAAGTTGTTCTATATTCCCATAGTACTGTTGATATTCTGAGATCCCAATCATCCATGTTTGTGTTGAATACTTTGGTCCATGCATTCTCCAAGACTTTGTTAAAGGGTTCTATAGTTCCATTAGCTTGTGGATGATATGGTGTGCTCTTATGATGGTAGATATGAATTTCTTTTGTCAAGGATACAATAGTTCTATTCAGGAAATGAGTTCCCTGATCACTCATTAAAATCTTTAGACATCCAAACCTTGTCAAAATATTCTCAAAAATGAACTGCACAGCGGTAACTGCGCTACATTCCTTTACTAGTTTTGCCTCTTCCCATCTCGTCAAATAATATGCAGTTGTGATGATATACCTTGAGCCAGTTCACTTTCCAGTGGGTTAATAGGTCCCATGAAGTCAATATCCCATTTATCAAAGGCTTGAAGTGTCAGTTGTTGCATCGATGGAATCTCATCTCAACGAGATGGATTTCCTGTTCTTTGGTATATATCGCACTTCCGACAATGTTCTTTTGAGTCTTTGTGTATCATAGGTCACCATGGTCCTTATCTCAAAATTTTATGCGCAGTAGCTCTTCCTGCATAGTGTCCTCCAGATACAACTGAACGTGCTTCAACCAGTATACTAGGTATTTCGTGTTCTAGTATGCATCTTCGCAATACTTCATCTGGTTCTAATTTATACAATTGGCCAGCAATAAGAGTAAAGTCAACTGCTCTTACCGCTAATTATTTTTTTCTGTTGCGTAGTAAACTCTGTAGGCGCTAATTCCATAATCAGAAATTCTATGATATCTCTGAAGTAGTCATCGGCTATATGGATGGAAAACAACTGCGCATCTGGTAAACTATCCTCCAGATTACTCGGTTCTTCGCCTGACTCAATGTGTGACAGATGGTCAGGTCTTTCGTTCAATTTTACTTGTTTCACAATGATTTCAAAATCATATTCTTGAAATAGTAACAACCATTTGCATATTCTTCCCCCTAACACTAGTTTATTGACCAAGTACTTCAAAGTTGAATGGTCAGTAAACATACATAAATGCGAACCTAGCAGATAGTGTCTAAACTTATGCAATGCGTATACCGTAGCTAAGCCTTTCCTTTCTGTCATGGTATAATTATTTTCTGCTGAAGATATATTTCTGGTTTAAAATGCAATGGGATGATCGATACCTCCCTCACCCAAATGAGCTAGTACAATGCCAAGTGCTATAGATGAAGCATCTACGTGTACATATAATGGTTTATTCCAATCAGGAAAGACTAGAATAGGTGTCGTAACCATTTTCTCTTTCAATGTGTCCAATCCTTTTTGGAAATATTTAGTCCAACTGTACTTCGCTTCTTTCTTTAATAATTCCTCCATAGGAGCAATGATCTGCACATATCCTTTGATGAAATTTCTATAGTATCCTGTATGCCCCAATGTAGTGCGTAACTGCTTCACAGAGTTAGGTGTTGGAAGATTTACAATGATTGTGATCTTTGTTGGGTCAACCATCAATCCCTTCTTACATACTATATGTCCCAATATAATACCATAGGGAACACAGAAGTTTCTCTTCTTCAAATTCAAGGAAATCTGGTACTGTCTACACTTTGCTAACATCATTCTTAAGTTTGCATAATGATTCTTCAAAAGGCCGAATACTGTCTAGTCATCAAAATAAACTTCTAAAAACTTATGAATATAATCCTTAAATGCAACTACAATAACTCTTGAAAAGATAGCGGGTGTATTTTTCAATCCAAACGGCATAATAGTGTACTGATATGATCCCCATTAAGTAGCAAATGTGGTCTTATGTCTATCTTCTGTAGCAATTTTGATCTGATGATATCCAGAAAATCCATCAGTGAAAGAGTATGCCTCTTGTCCACCTACGGTATCTAACACTTAATCTGTGAATGGAGTAGGAAATGGGTCATGTAGAGATGCATCATTCAATTTCCTTAGGTCCACACAGATTCTGATTTCACCTTTAGCTTTTTTATCCTGAATTACCATAGGACTTATCCATTTTGATTCTTCTACTGGTTCAATAATTCCTGCGTCAAGCATCTTATCAATTTTTTCCTTAACCATTTCTTTATATATGGGATTCAATCTGTAAGTTCTTTGCCTAATAGGCTTCACATCAGGCTCGAAAGGCATTTTCATAACTCCCAAGTCACCTAAATTCCCTTCATTTTCAGAAAACTTGGTAGGAAATAAATCTTGATATTCGCGCAGTAGGTCTGCAATCTGTCCTACTGTTTCTTCGTCCCAGTAATCCCTAATATAAGCAAATTTTGGTTCATTCTCGGTACTAATGTTGATCTTTCTGGTATTCACAGGATTACTCAAGTATGGAATTTCTAAATTAGGTCCTTCAACATCACGTTTTCCTTATGACTCAGGTATATACACATCACAAGGATCTTCATCTTCATCTTCACCTTCATCTTCGTCTAGCGCGAAGTTATAACATTTAAGGGCATTCTCAAACTGTATTTCCCAATCTGGTTGTTTATATATTGGTAACGAGGTATCATTGAATATTTTATTTTTAATGATCTGCAGAGCCTCCCTGATACCCGGACAATCATCCTCAAAACTGAAAGTGGATTGAAATTAAGTAATCAATATGTTCCAATCTATTGTGCCTCTACGAAGTTCTGATTCTGTATACCAATTCTTTGGTATTTGATCCAATGTGTGTATAAACATGTGAACCCATTCTTTCTTAGGTGTAAGTATCCAATATTTCAAGCAAATTTCTATATGATCTATGGGATTAGTCTCTCCATTGTATTTTTCTTGTACTATCTCATTATGCTCTGCAAGTCTGATTTCCATCACGTTCTTACATTCTTCCCATGTTTTCAGGTTCTCTTTATGCGCAACCCACAATCTAGCAGGTGTAGCTCGCAATGCTATATCTAGAGTGGCTAACTTATGTTCTTCTGGAACTGATACTAGATATTCATGAAGAAATGCGTGTATATTTCCTAAACCATCATAAGTAGTAATTGGACTTACCTCTGTTCCAATCCAACGTAGTGACTTTGTTATCTTTGCACAACGCCTTGCTGATATTTCATTCATTTGCATCTTCCAGTTCTCCATTCCTAAGTCTGATTCTGATATGCAAGAACTGTCGCATCTCTAGCTCAATGTTCCATCATCCGTAGGATTAGTGTAATCTACCTGATTCACTGTCATCTTATAGATATTATCAAGTTCTTGAGTTCTACATTATTCTCGGACTAGTTCAACATATCTAGGTCCTTATGAAGGATCCAAGGGTGCGATGACCCTGATATCCGGTCCTTCAAATATCATTTGTTTTTTCTTTAGATTGATGATTGCGAGGTTGTCAATTTCCCAGTAAATCCCCAATAATGTAGGATAAGGATTGTTTTCGTCAATGATCTCGATAACCTCGAATTCTGCTTTACTTCGTACTCCATCAATGTCTACAAGAACACTTGATAATCTCCCAAAGGGTATAACCTTTTGCTGATTAGCTAACCTCATCTGTATAGGCAACCAAGATAAATTTGTCTTTCCCATTTGTTCCCATGTTTGTTTTGTCAGGACATTCACCTCTGAGCCTAGGTTGAGAATGACCTGGTCCATTTCAAAATATCTTATCTGCGCATTTAACCTCATTTCTCTTCTTGTCCTTCTATGGTTCTTAATATGATGGACTGCTCTCTGTGCATCATTCACTGTATTACGTTGTTCGTAATTTCCCAATAGGTTTTGTAATTCACGTAAAGCGTTTTCATGTCTTAGCAACTTTATGTAGCTCTCTAAGAACTACGTGATAGGACTTAGTTGTTATGGCGAAGTTCAGGATCTATCATACAAGATTGGCATATCCAGTATCGGTGTTTGATCACTTCGCAATTGGGTCCTTGTGGTCGAAGGTTCCACGTTATGAAAGCTTTTTCTTGCTTCCATGAATGCCTTTTTCTCTTGGTCAGGGTTAAATGCAGTCATTTTTCTAGTTGATTTTCTTAACCAAGGCCCATCAGTAGGATTTGGTCTGTTTAAGTGATCTTCAGAATTCAAATCTTCATTTCTCCTGTCACGACTCCACTTCGCGTCACAACATGAATGTTGCGATCTTCATTTATTTTCTCAGTTGCGATCATCCGTATATTCTGGTTCTATCCTTCTGGTCTTTTCTCTTACATTTTTCCTTGCAAAATGGGGCATGTTTCAATAACATGGTCAAATGACTTACAGTACTTACAAGTAGTGCATGGATTTTGATAGTATCTTTTTAAATGTCCTAGTTGAGCGCAGTTATAGCATACAATCTGACCTCTTCCTCGTCCTTGGCTAGTGTTGCGTCCTCTTCCTCTATATCCACCACATCATCTATATGTGCCTTGGTCATACTGCGCATTTAGATTATTATGCAATGTTTCTCCTTGCACTCTATAGACATCATGCTTTCTTTCTATCATGAGATCATATGCTATGCAGTTGGTATCATCATGTCCAACTGACTTATAGAATGTGTAGTACAGGTTCTTTGGTGTCTGTACATATTTCTAAAGTGGATAACAGTCTTCTGGGTGATGTCCTCTACATCGACAAATCTGACATGATGGTCTTTGTTGTTGATTCAATGGGTTTGGTGCTCCACTAGTGATTTAGTCTCTGAATACAGGGAAATACTCCTTGGAATGTCCCTCTCCTTTACATTTTGTATACCAAACCTCTTCTCTTGTTTCTTTTCCTTTATTCATATCTTGTAGCTGTAATGTTAAGTTGGATAATTGTGTCTATATTTGTACCATACTTGTACTAGTTTCTCCTATGGGCAAGGCTTCTAGTTTCATCGCAATTTCTAATTCTTTTATTTGCGAGGTTACCTTATGTTGCATCAGTGGTAATCTAATATGGGGAAACAACACATCTATAAACTATTCTTGATGTTGTTGCGGTGCTATTTCAAAGCTAACTTGATCTAATAATGCTTTGAACTTTTGATCAAACTCCCACATAGTCTCATTAGGTTTCTATTTGATTTCTTTTAGCTCTATGATGCACTGAGATTTGACTTAGGTTTCTTAAATTCTCTAATAAGCGTAGTTTTGATATCGACTAGAAATTTGTTCTGTCCAACAGAATACTTCATGAACCATGTTAGAACTATGTCTCTAAATGTGGTAACTAACTGAGCTTATTTTATAGCATCATCCTGTACTTGATTGTCGTTCCATACAACTTCACAGAGAAACCAACGTTGCTCTAGGTCTTCTAGGTTAGTTCCTTTAAAAATAGGTAGTTTAATGCCATCTGCAATTCTTCTTCTAGGAGGTGTAGTGTTCTGAGACGATGAAGGTATACCACTACTTGACTAATTCTGAGTACTTGCTCTTGCAATTTTACTACTACCAGTGTTCTACAAACTAGTATTATTTGTGTCCTCAACTATGAGTTTTTGCGGAGTAATAGGCTGATAACCAGTGCATCTAGGTTTTGTTTCGGTATCAGACTCAACCTGATATGAGTTTCTATCACTTCATAAGTCTGTATCTAGGAATGTACGAGGTTCGGCTTCACGAGACCTCTTTCTAGTGCTAAATTTATATCTTTTCCACTTCTCAAAATACCAATGTCTTCGTCTGTCACTATCTATGTTACTGAACATTACAAACTCAAACCCTAGGAATCAGATTGCATTCGACTCATTTTTCAACAAGTAACATTTTAATGTATACACTGAGGTTTTCTAGGTACTTACCTCTAAATCCTTGGAAGAAATATCCTTCTGCTGTGTTGTAGGACTTCAACATGTCCACAGCAAATTCTGTAACATACCCTTCCAGTAAGCTATCCAACCAAAAGTCTACTACTCTTGAAATTTGGTTTTCAATGCCTTTAAGCCTCTGTATCAACTCTGGATTCCAAACTGTAGGTTCTCCACCTTGAAACAATTTACATGTTCTGCTATCCTTGATATCCACTCATGCAAATCAGTAGCAAAATATGTGAAGAAATTTGATGCAGTTCAATGAATATATACCTCTGCAACCATTTTTTTATGTTAAGACGCGGATGTCTATTCTCTTTCTTTGCAAACTCAAGTTCTGTCTAACTTACCTAGTTCTGTATTTCTATCTTTTCTGGATACCACATAACACATGACCAATTCTAGGGCACAAATGGAACCATTTGATGGGTAACAACCACACCTTAGTTGTTATTTACTTTCTATGGGGATGACCTGGGTTCTTTGTAGTTCCATTACTTTAGATTCAACAAAATCCCCTTCACTAGCCCTTTTGGCATCAACCTGCGAGCAGGCTGAAGTCTCACCCGAAGCGAAGATGGGTAATTACAGAATCAGGTTTCTATAACCTAGCGACGCACGGCTATGTTATGTGAGCTTGATATGCGCAGCTTACTATACATCTACTTAACAGATCATTACCAACATGTATCTGCACACTTCGCAGGTCTCAACAACCTACAGACTTCGTTGAATCGTCGTTAGTTCGCTCTTATGACTACTCATTTATCATGCTTAACACAACTTCGCAATGTTCATACATGCATGTTCCACTACTTATAATATCATTCCCATTCACATTCATATGAAAATGCATATTAGGAATCCATGTCAACCCCTCTCTTTACTTTGTTAGTATATTGTTGTTGGACGCATATGCTTTGTAAGTCATCCCGTGAGTATATTAATATATTGTTGTTGGATGCATATGCTTTGTAAGTCGTCCCGTGAGTATATTGTATTATCCCACATTCATGGGGAGTAATAGTTGTTTAGATTATACTTAGTATATAAGTACGTGTTGAGGCCAATGAAGGCATCCACGAGTTATTTGTATTGAGCTTTCTCAAAGGATTTTTCCCCTTCGAAGTGGCTTGCGATCAATAAATCCCTTCTATGTTATGTTATTTTTGATATATCATGCATTTTCATCATTTAATTGCTGGAGGTTCCTCAGATATGGTATCAGAGCACTTTCTTGGGATCGTTGGGTGGAATTTCTACCTTTTTTTCGCAGTGGTTTCCAAGCACTATGATTATTGTAGTAGTTCTTTTTCTTTGCATCTATATTGTTCCTTTCAATTGCAAGTTCGGATCTAGGAATAATCTCTATCCACTTAACTGTGGGAAGTACCTAGCCATAGCCCTAAAAATCATTGTGAGGAGTACCACTAGAACCCCGAAGTAGTTGGCTCATTGAAAGGACCTGCGAACGAAAAGGAAAACGACCCCTACCTAATTGACTAGTTCCCACTCGTGAGGTAAACCAAGAGCTGTCATTTGTGGCAAAGCGGTCATCAGTTTTAACTAAGTCGTCAAGTGAGGAGTACTGCCCCAATACGCAAGCCGTTAGACAACATTGGTAGCCGAGTGAATCCACTAAACCTTTAGGAATCCGAGCATACATGGGTTCCATATCTATTTCTAGCTGATAAATAGCAGATTACATCTATCCAAAGTTGTTGCAGATCAATTCCGAAAAAAAGGTACAAATTGTCTTTTTTTTCCATGTCTTCTTGTCTTTAGCTCTGTTTCCCTTGAAAATTCACTAGAATCCCTGCACTTCAATTCTCCATATTTCCTTCCTGACGACCATATCCCAAATTCCACTTCTCGAAGCCATAAATCCCACATCTGTCTATTTTTAGGGTTTTCCATAACTTCTTCGATTTTCACCAAATCGCTTTCAAATTTTGCCACAATGTTCATTTCCTATTTCTGCTTCTTTGTCCATCTTGGACAAATTTTCTCATTCTTTCACCCTACTTTTGAAATCCACATTTTATGCTTCCCTGTCCATTAGAAATTCTCCAAAACCTAGTCAAACCCCAATTACCCATCAAATTTTTTCCCAAATCCAAATTTTCCTTTACTAAAGATGTTTTTTGTTTTTGTTTTTCTACACATTCTCCCCTAAAAATAAAAAATAAAAAAAAATCTTGGTTATGGTTGTCACCCACGCTGGAGCAAAAAACATGGAGGAAGAACTTGCATCCCTCAAGGCCAAACTTCAATATCTAGATGAAAAAATTCTTGGCCTCCATCTTCAGCATTCAACCATGAACAATAGACGACAACCAAAGTCTTTTGTAGACACTGGGTTCTATTCTTCTAGAAATTTTTGTAGGCCAAAGCTTGGTTTTCCTCGCTTCAATGGTGATGATCCGATTGGAAGGATATACCAGGAAGAAAAATATTTCAGTCTGCATAATACTTTTGATGTCAACAAAGTTCCACTTGCATCCTTTCATTTGGAACATGAAGCCTTTCAATGGTTCTATTGGTACATCAAGGCTCATCAAGAGACAAAATGAACAAATTTTTGCCAACTCCTTTTGCAACGATTTGGTCCTATTGCTTTTGATGAATTCATAGGAGCACTCACTAAAATTCTTCAAATTGGCACTGTGAGAGAGTATTATATAGAATTTGAGAAACTAGCCAATCACACTTAAGAATTTCCTGATGAATTCTACAGGAGTTGTTTTGCCAGTGGTCTGAAGGATGCAATCCGATATGAGGTTAAAATGTTCTGTCCCAGCATAATGATGGAAGCCAAGGTTGGCTAAGTTGGAGGAGGGAAAAATCACAGCCCAACAACGATCCAAAACCACTTTTGTTCCATTCAGAAATATGGTTTCCCAACGACCTCCCATCACGCCAGCTCCTAGAGAAACTCCTATCAAGCATTTGTCTGAAGCAGAGATACAGGAACGTAGAGAAAAAAGGAATTTCTATAATTGTGTTGAGAAATTCACTCGGGAACATAGATGCATTGAGAAAAATATCTATCTCTTGGATGTGGATTCTCCGCCTACAACTAACATTTGTGAAGAAGCTCAGGATACAGTAGATGATCAGGTCGACAATCAACAGCCGCCTGTTGACCCTCCTTCTTAGGACGACCACCCAGAGATATCTCTCCATGCTTTAGCCAGAGTCACCACACCCCAAACAATGCAGGTCAGGGGTTACTTCAATAAGCTCCCTCTTAAAATACTCAGTGATTCTAGTAGCACTCATAACTTCTTTGACCCTCGGATCGCCAAGCATGCTGATTGTTTTGTCCATCCTTGCTCCAACTTTGAAGTCATGATTTCCAATGGGGGCACCTTACCTTGCAAGGGGAAGTGTTGCATCATGCATGTATCTCTATTGTATATTATAACATGCACCCCGACATGTTTTCCTTGTCGTTAGGCAGATGTGATGTGGTTTTGGGCGCCCAATGGTTACGCACGCTTGGCCCCATCTTATGAGATTTTGCTGAACTTTGGATGCAATTTTCAGTCAATAGGAAAAAACACACATTAAAGGGATTACAACCAGGGTCTCTCAACATCATCAATTCACATTGCATGAAAAATATCCTTAAGAATAATTCACATGGTGTCATCGCTCAACTCCATTCCATTCAGATGCACCCATCAACGGTCTCCACTACTCATTTGGATCTACAACAAATTTTGGATAGATATGCATGTGTCTTTGTTGAACCAGTGGGATTTCCACCTTCAAAACCAGATGACCATCGTATTCAGATCCTTCCTAGAAGCGTTCCTCCCAACATCAGGCCCTATTGATACCCATTTCACCAAAATACATAGATTGAAATGCTCATTGGAGACTTACTGAAGCAAGGTATTATTCTCCCTAGTACCCAGTTCCTCTTCTTCACCAGTTCTTCTTATCTGAAAAAAAGATGGGTCATGGCGCCTCTGCATTGAATTTCGAGCACTTAATCACCTCACAAGCAAGGATAAGTTTCCAATTCACATTGTTGATGAGCTTCATGGTGCTCATTTTTTCTCCAAGTTGGATCTTCGTTCTGAATATCAGCAAATTCGGGTTCATGAGGATGATATCCCTAAAAATAAACCCCGCACACATGATGGCCACTATGAGTTTTTGGCCATGCCCTTTGGCCTCACTAATGCCCCTTCCACATTCCAGGCATTGATGAATAAAATATTCCGGTCCTACTTGCGAAAACTCATTCTGGTCTTCTTTGATGATATCCTCATCTATAGTAAAATATGGGTTGAGCATCTCCAACATCTGCATCTTGTATTGCAACTTTTCTCTAGTCATCATCTCCATGCCAAATAGTCTAAATGTGTTTTTGTACAGGAGGAAGTAGAGTATCTCGGGCATATTATTTCATCATAAGGGGTTCTCGTGTGTCCTTCCAAAATAGATGCCATGAAAAATTGGTCGCATCCTCAAACACTCAAGGGCCTTCGTGGTTTTTTGGGATTGACTGGATACTCCCACAAGTTTGTCAAGGATTACGGGAATATTGCAGTTACATTAACTGCTCTATTTAAAAATGATGCTTTTACATGGACACATGTTATTGAGTGTGGATTTGAAAAACTGAAACAAGCTATGTGTACTACACATGTTCTAGCTATGCCCAATTTTCCAAGCCCTTCACTATTGAGAGTGATTCTTGCAACAATGGACTTAGTGTTGTTCTCCTTCAATATGAACATCCCATTACGTTCACCAGTAAATCCCTTTCCGGTAATAATTTAGTCGCCTCTACAAATGAGAAGGAAATGATGACTATTTTTCATGCACTACAGAAGTGGTATCCATACCTATTAAGGAATCATTTATGCATCAAGACTGATCACCAGAGTCTGAAATATTTATTGGAACAACGGATATCCTCCCCAGCACAACAGAATTGGGTTAGAAAACTCATGGGTTATGACTATGAGATCACTTACAAGAAGGATAAGGACAATATTGTGGCGGATGCTCTTTCTCGCACATTTGATGACCAAGTTTCTCTTTCAGCTATTTCTATGCTTGTT
This sequence comes from Larix kaempferi, assembly GCA_027924585.1. Taxonomy (NCBI): domain Eukaryota; kingdom Viridiplantae; phylum Streptophyta; class Pinopsida; order Pinales; family Pinaceae; genus Larix; species Larix kaempferi. The sequence continues at coordinate 7,864,154 of BSBM01000556.1, forward strand.
CCAAATTGGTTGCAATCTGTTTAGTAGGGCTATGTCAATGACTCCTCATTATCACAAATCATCCAACGGTTGGACAACAACACTTCCAATCTGTCGCATTACTCTTGTGATGGTGATTCCCTGAGATACAAGGGTTGTTTGGTGATTCCCCAAATCACGTATTTTCAACAGGCTGTCTTCTATGAAGGCCATGCTTCTCCATCGGGAGGGCACTCTGGATTCCTCAAAACGTATGAGCGGGCACGACGTAATTTCTTTTGGAAGGGAATGAAAATGAAAATTCAACAGATTGTGGTTGAATGTGATACCTACCAGCGCAACAAGGGTGAAACGAAATACCTTCCATGATTGCTCGAACCCTTTCCCATCCCTACATGGATTTGGACATATATTTCTATGGATTTCATTGAAGGGATCCCTAAATATGGAGGGAAGACAATAATTTTGGTTGTGGTTGATTGCCTCTCCAAAATATTCATTTTTGTGCCCTCAACCATCCCTATACCGCCTCCTCAGTCGCACAGACTTTCCTGGACCATATCTTTCGTCTTCATGGAACCACTTCTTCCATTGCTCAGATCGTGATGCAACTTTCACCAATCATTTTTGGACATAACTGTTTCTCCACACTGGAACCAAACTGAATATGAGTTCAAGGTATCACCCACAAATAGATGGTCAGACTAAATTTATCAACAAATTTTTGGAAACTTATCTTTGTTGCTTCACCTCCGAACAATAATATAAGTGGTCGAAGTGGCTCCCTCTCACTGAATGGTGGTACAATACCTCCTACCACACTGCATCTAAAGTGAATCCATATGAATTAGTCTATGGTCAGGCACCGCCAGGGCTTCTTCCATACACCCCCAGCAGTTCACCAGTAGAGGAAGTTGACACAGTTCTTCGAACCCGATATCATATCCTTCACATTTTGTAGGACAATATTCACATGGCAAGAAATCGAATGAAACAACAAGCCGATCAACACCGTTCTGAGGTTAAAATTTTCTGTCAGTGGTCTAAAGGATGCAAGCCGATGTGAGGTTAAAATGTTATGTCCCAGCACAATGATGGAAGCCAGGGTTGGCTAAGTTGGCGGAGGAGAAAATCACATCCCAACAACGATCCAAATCCATTTTTATTCCATTCAGAAATATGGTTTCCCAACGACCTTCCATCATGACAGCTCCTAGAATAACTCCTATCAAGCATTTGTCTGAAGCAGAGATGTGGGCACGTAGAGAAAAAAGGATTTGCAATCATTGTGAAGAGAAATTCACTTGGGGACATAGATGTGTTGAGAAAAAGCTCTATCTCTTGGATGTGGATTCTCCGCCTGCAACTAACATTTGTGAAGAAGCTTAGGATACAGTAGATGATCAGGTTGACAATCAACAACCTCCTGTTGACCCTCCTTCTTAGGACGACCACCCCGAGATATCTCTCCATGCTTTAGCCAGAGTCACCACCCCCCCAAACAATGCGGATCAGGGGTTACTTCAAGAAGCTCCCTCTTACAATACTCATTGATTCCGGTAGCACTCATAACTTCTTTGACCCTCAGATCGCCAAAAAAGCTGATTGTTTTGTCCATCCTTGCTCCAACTTTGAAGTCATGATTTCCAATGGGGGCACCTTACCTTGCAAGGGGAAGTGTCGCATCATGCTTATCTCTATTGCAGATTATAACATGCACTCCGACATGTTTTCCTTGCCCTTAAGTGGATGTGATGTGATTTTGGGCGCCCAATGGTTACGCACGCTTGGCCCCATATTATGATATTTTTCTGAACTTTGGATGCAATTTTCAGTCAATAGGAAAAAAAACACATTGAAGGGCTTACAACCAGGGTCTCTCGGCATCATCAGTTCACATCACATAAAAATCTCCTTACTAATAATTCACATGGTGTCATCGTTCAACTCTATTCCATTTAGATGCACCCATTAACGATCTCCACTACTCATTTGGATCTACAACAAATTTTGGATAGATATGCATGTGTTTTTGCTGAACTAGTGGGATTGCCACCTTCAAGACTGGATGACCATCGTATTCAGATCCTTCCTAGAAGTGTTCTTCCCAACATCAGGCCTTATCGATACCCATTTCACCAAAATACAGATATTGAGATTCTCATTCGAGACTTACTGAGCAAGGTATTATTCGCCCTGGTACTAGTTCCTCTTCTTCACTGGTTCTTCTTGTCCGAAAAAAAGATGAGTCATGGCGCCTCTACATTGAATTTCGAGCACTTAATAACCTCACAATCAAGGATACGTTTCTAATTCCTATTGTTGATGAGCTTCATGGTGCTCATTTTTTCTCCAAGTTGGATCTTCATTCTGGGTATCACCAAATTCGAGTTCATGAGGATGATATCCCTAAAGCAACTCCCCGCACACATGATGGCCACTATGAGTTTTTGGTCATGCCCTTTGGCCTCACTAATTCCCCTTCCACATTCCAGGCATTGATGAATAAAATACTCCGGCCCTACTTGCAAAAATTCATTCTGGTCTTCTTTGATGATATCCTCATCTATAGTAAAATATGGGTTGAGCATCTCCTGCATCTACATCTTGTATTGCAAATTTTCTCAATTCATCATCTCCATGCCAAATAGTCTAAATGTGTTTTTGGACATGAGGAAGTAGAGTATCTCGGGCATATTATTTCATCACAAGGGATTCACGTGGATCCTTCCAAAATAGATGCCATGAAAAATTAGTCGCATCCTCAGACACTCAAGGGCCTTTGTGGTTTTTTGGGATTGACTGGCTACTACCACAAGTTTGTCAAGGATTACGGGAATATTGTAGCTGCATTAACCACTCTACTGAAAAAGGATTCTTTTACATAGACACATGCTACTGAGTGTGGATTTGAAAAACTGAAACAAGCTATGTCTACTACACCTGTTCTAGCTATGCCCGATTTTCCAAGCCCTTCACTATTGAGAGTGATGCTTTCAACAATGCACTTGGTGTTGTTCTCCTTCAATGTGAACATCCCATTGCATTCACTAGCAAATCCCTTTCTGGTAATAATTTAGTCGCCTCTACATATGAGAAGGAAATGATGGCTATTTTGCATACAGTATAGAAGTGGTAGCCATACCTATTAGGGAATCATTTCTGCATCAAGACTGATCACCAGAGAATGAAATATTTACTGGAACAATGTGTATCCTCCCGAGCACAATAGAAATGGGTTAGAAAACTCATGGGTTATGACTATGAGATCACTTACAAGAAAAGTAAGGATAATATTGTGGCAGATTCTCTTTCTCGCACATTTAATGACCAAGTTTCTCTTTCAGTTATTTCTATGCTTGTTCCAAATTGGTTGCAATCTGTTCAGCAGGGCTATGTCAATGAATCTTCATTATCTCAAATCATCCAACGGTTGGCCAACAACCCTTCCGATGTGCCGCATTACTCTTGGGATGGTGCTTCCCTGAGATATAAGGGTTGTTTGGTGATTCCCCAAAGCACATATTTTAAACAGGCTGTCTTCTATGAAGGCCGTGATTCTCCATCGGCAGGGCACTCTGGGTTCCTCAAAACGTATGAGCGGGCACGACGTAAATTATTTTGGAAGGGAATGAAAATGACAATTCAAAAGATGGTGGTTGAATGTGATACCTACCAACGCAACAAGGGTGAAACGAAACACCTTACAGGATTGCTCGAACCCTTTCCCATCCCTACATGGATTTGGGCATATATTTCTATGGATTTCATTGAAGGGATCCATAAATCTAGAGGGAAGACAGTGATTTTGGTTTTGGTTGATCGCATCTCCAAATATATTCATTTTTGTGCCCTCAACCATCCCTATACCGCCTCCTCAGTCGCACATATTTTCCTGGACCAGATCTTCCGTCTTCATGGAATCGCTTCTTCCATTGTCTCAAATCGTGATGCAACTTTCACCAATCATTTTTGGACATAACTATTTTTCCACACTGGAACCAAACTGAATATGAGTTCAGGGTATCACCCACAACCAGATGGTCAGATGAAATTTATCAACAAATGTTTGGAAACTTATCTTCGTTGCTTTACCTATGAACAACAACATAAATGGTCAAAGTGGCTCCCTCTCACTGAATGGTGGTACAATACCTCCTACCACACTGCATCTAAAGTGACTCCATATGAAGTAGTCTATGGTCAGGAACTACCAGTGCTTCTTCCATACACCCCCAGCAGTTCACCAGTACAGGAAGTTGACACGGTTCTTCGAACCCGAGATCATATTATTCATATTTTGTAGGACAATCTTCACATGGCAAGAAATCGAATGAAACAACAAGCCGATCAACACCTTTCTGAGCGCAATTTTCAAGTAGATGATATGGTTTTTCTTCGTCTATAGCCTTACAAGAAATCCTCCCTGAAACTCAAAGGGTGTCATAAGTTGGCTCCAAATTTCTATGGGCCATATAAGGTTCTTCAAAATTTTGGGTCTATTGCTTATAAATTGGAACTTCTTCCCTCTTCCCACATTCATCCAGCATTTCATGTCTCTTGTCTAAAGAAAAATCTTAGTACCAACATCAGAGAACAAACTGTTTTACCAGAACTGGATAATGAAGGATCCATCATTTTGTAGCTGGAGGCCATCCTCAATAGGCACACTCGTCAGCTTCACTCTCGATCCACCACAAAGGTATTAATTTAGTGGCACAGAATGCAACCAAAGGATTCTACATGGGAACCACTCCTTCAGATTCAACAACAATTTCCACATCTAAAGCTTTGAGGACAAAGCTTTTTCTAAGGGGGAGGGGATGTTAGGAACTCGTGTCAACCCTTCTCTTTACTTTGAGATCTAGTAAGTGCCAGTAATGAAGAAGTATATGAGGAAGTTGCACCTCCCAGAATTATAGAAGCTGCACCCACACCTGAAGATATAACACCTAAAGATCATGACATGATGGAACCACAAGAACCCCCTGCCATAAACATATCAAGAAAGAGAAAGCCAGCATGGGAAAGAGACATTATACAAGGAGCAGAAAAGTATGGAGCTCCTGAAGGCTCCACTAGAGTGAGCAAGAAACCAAAGACATTATCCAACTATATGGCTTTGATGTGTGATCTTGTAGATCAAGAACCCACTAGTTATGAAGAAGCATCTCATAAGAAAGAGTGGGTGGAGGCAATGACAGAGTAGTACCAGTCAATAATGAAGAATGATGTTTGGGATATAGTTCCCAAACCAAAGGACAAGAGTGTGGTATCCTCCAAATGGATATACAAGATAAAGCATGTTGTGGATGGTAGCATTGAAAAGTATAAGGCAAGGTTTGTGGCCAGAGGATTCTCTCATAAAGAGGGAATTGACTATGAAGAGACATTTGCACCAATTGCAAGGTACACTTCCATTAGAACCATCATGGCACTTGCATCCATGATGAAGTGGGAATTACACTAGATGGATGTGAAGACAACTTTCCTGAATGGTGTGATTGAGGAGGAAGTGTACATAGAACAACCACAAGGATTTGAGGTTGAAGATAGAAGAACCCACGTATGCAAACTAAAGAAGGCTTTGTATGGGTTGAAACAATCTCCCAGAGCTTGGTATGGAAGAATTGACAGTTTCTTAACAAGCTTGGGCTTTACCAAAAGTAAAGTTGATCCTAATCTTTATCTCAAAGTTATGGATGATGAACCTGGCATATTATTGCTATATGCGGATGATCTATTTTTGACTGGAAATGAGAAACAGATTATCGAGTGCAAGAAGAAGCTCTCCACAGAATTTGAAATGAAAGATCTCGGATTGATGCATTACTTCTTAGGTTTAGAAGTATGGCAAGGCCCATAAGG